>CM027665.1:8525000-9992500 GCA_015731905.1 Salix dunnii | reverse complement strand
TTCTCAACAAAGTGATAAGTTGCCATTGCAGCTTGCACCTGAAAAGGTAGAGCAAATGAACGTAAATAATTAAATATTCATTCCAAATGAGCAAAAATCAACTCTACATAGGCTGTGATTCAATTCTGACAACCCCTTTGCAAGCTCATTATTTTGATGTCATTCTGACTTCGAGTTACATTTCAAGACTCAGGCATTTTAAGTAGATGAAGAACAACCCTAGATTGTTACCCACAAGGATCAAACAAATTATTAAAAGTCCTTGATATCATGGTAAATTCAATTTCAATCCCACAAAGATAAAATTATAGCATGGCGTCTGCCAGAAAGATGGTGATAGAATTCTAACAGTGCCAGGGTAAGTCAATTTTCATTAAACTCCTCATTGCATGACCCTCTTATTGATGTCTGAGAGCCAGAAATTCGCTATATTGAGCAATTTTAATCCTGTCAAAAGTTCTATATGATCTATGCCAATCAATACCCCTGCCTATAAATGCTAGACTAATCAGAAGCTCTATATTTCGAAAATCTATCCTCATTAGTGTTTTGATGGGAGAAAGCAATATTTTAAAAAAGGTTCATTTTTATAGAAAAACCTAATTTTCTTGTCATTGACTTCATCAACATCAATTATTTTAGGCCTGTCAACACACCAGTTTTACAGTCTTTGAATACCTTGACTAGTACTACTTGAAGCATTAGTTAGAGGTAGGTGGTGGGTGATTCAAAACAGCTAAAAAAGAACAGTAATGTACCTGAATTTTGGAATCACTGAAATCATCCATTGCTTTTGATAAAGCAGGCAGCACTTTTTGATGATAGTGATTCTGCAATTCAGGATGCAAATACTTGGATAATTCCTCAACTGCATAAATAGCTCCCCAACGTACATGATGATGCATGTCGTCAACCATTTTCATAATTGGATCGGCCACAAGATCTACCTTGGACTTTAATGTCTGTAACGCAAACAAAAAAAGTGATTACTACATAAGAGAAGAAGTTTGAACCAGTAGATATAAACATCATATTTAAGGACTTGAAAAAAGGTTAGAGGCAGCAGAGCTGTGAATCAAGTTCGTTTTATCTCTTTAAATGAACACATCGAAAAGCCAAAAACTAGAAGCATGTATGTTTAAACTAGAAGTTCAAGCTTCCATACCTTTGAGCAATTCTTTGAAATAATGGAGAGTGAACTAACAGCTGCACGGCGTCTTTGCCATTCCTCAGAATTAAAGCATGATTCAAATGGCTGAGGAAAGCCCTCCAGAAGAAATCTCCCGCCCAAAGCTCGTGAAAATCGAGCCATGCTCTTCATTCCCTGGTCAAGTAATATGCATTGCTCTTGATCATGATTATGCAATGCCGTGTTCTCGTTGATAGTCGCAATCATACATAACAGTTGAGAAAGCATCCTCTTGATATGCAAATCCCCTGTATTTACCAAAACCTGGCAACCTTTTTTATCTTCAACTAGAACTAGCACCAATTCTATTGCCAGAAACCTCGTTCTTTCTTCACATTGAGGATTCTCCATCATAATAAACGTAAATTTAAGTACCTTATCAACCTGGTTTCTCAAGAACCACGCGTCCGCCCGGGCCAACGCAACCAATTGATCAAGAATGAAACGCGCATATCCCTCTTGACTCATATCAAACTTTATTTCACCATTAAAGAAAACAGTATTCATTACCTTACGCAAAAGATCTTGCAAGAATTCATCATTTACAGCATTCTTAAGGCGCAAGATACAACCAAAAGAGGCCTCAACAGCTGCTTCTTTCACCTTAAATGACACGTCACTTGAACTTAATATTCTCTTAAGTTTGTCACACAAAGTTTCAAGACGTAGTTCTAATATATATTCAGTACCATCAGCAAACAACTTGTTAATCACCGAAAGCACGAATTCTAGCACTATTTCCTTACCAGAATCCAAATTATCACACACTGCAGTTGTGAACTCGGGCCAATCATTTTCTGGTATATAATGGGGATTGAAATGTGATAAAAGTTCGTTGATAACTGGAATGTTTTCTACTGCACAGGCATCACTTTTGAGATCAAGAAGAAAAGGTTTAATGAATTCTCCCGATATGGCATCAGAGAAGAGGCTCTTGAAAATCTCGAGAGCAACTGCAGATGTCACCTCAGTTATGGTATCACTTGGGAAAAAAATTATTTTAGAGATGCGGTGACAGAGGCGGTTAGGGTGGTGCTGTATTAAGTGGTCCAAAATCATAAGGGAACGGTGAGTGAGAACGGGGACGTCGAGCTCGTTGAGAACGGCGATAAGGAATGAAGGGTCTTCACTGTTTAGGGCAATTCGGGCTGCTGTTTCAAGGATTTCTGTTGAAATTGGTGATAATGGTGGTGTTAACGGTCGGGATTCTTCTGGAGTTGATGGTGATTCTGGTGAAGTTGAGGCCATTTGTCACGGGTGGTGAGAAATCTTGCAGAAATTGGGGTTTCTTGGAGAGATGATAGGCTTTCTTGAATGAATGGGTTCTATGGTGATTTTCTTTTGGGGGGGAGAGAGAGATTAGCAGTTCAAGAGTAGTTTCTCCTTCAGCTGGAGCTATTTGATATATATAGAGAGAGAGTGAGTCTATAACTGAAATATATACATACATATACATATACATACATATACATATACATATATATATGTATATGTATATGTATGTATATGTATGTATATGTATGTATATGTATATGTATGTATGTATGTATGTATGTATAGACACACACTGATTTAAATTTAACTGAAATCAAATAATTTGTTAAATAGGTTTTTTTAATATTAATTAATGCCAGCAATAAAACGTCATGAGCACTCTTTTGTTGCCTCGAATGTCTGTGAAAGACATCTCGCAATCTCAAAGTGGTAAAGTGGCAATATATGAGAGCACAAGAATTGAAATCCCTTTCGATTGAAGAACAAACTCAAAAACACTGTCAAATAATCAATAGATTGGTTGTTCCTTTACAAGAAAATTTCCAGACAAAAAAAGAAGTGATGATTAGCCCCAAAATCAGAAGGCTTTAAAACCAATTAATGAAAAAAATGGGGGAAATGGACAATTGGAGGGGGGGTCGAGGAATGACAAAAATTAATTCCAGGACACATGTACAAAATTTCAAACAGATATAGAACAGAGATCATCAAAGACTTGTCTGATGTTAGGCCTCTCATTTAGAGGAAGAATACACCTGAGCGATATGGCAAGCAAATCATCCATTGCTTTCGTTGGTTCTTCCCCACCTGCAATATCTCTATCAATACAGTCCATTCGTCTGCCTTCTCGATCACACATCTGAACCCAATCTGTAAGGTCGACCGCTCCAGATTGACCTGATATTATGTCCCCAGCACTTCTTCTGGTTAGCAATTCCATCAGGATAACTCCAAATGCATAAACATCAGCCTTGAATGAAGGTGCAGGTTTAGATGCATTGTCAAGTTCTGGAGCCCGGTACCCTAGTGCTCCCAGATTCAGTATCTGCTCTGCATTGCCAGCTGGGGTCATCAAACGATTAAGTCCATAATCAGTGAGGCGAGCATTGTATTCAGGACCTTCAAGGAGTATATTTGTTGGCTTTAGATTTCCATGGATCATGCCTCTATCATGAAGATACAGAAGACAACAAGCAACATCAACAGCAACTTTTAGTCTTTGGCTGAATGACAACAAGGAGTACCTCCGAGGTGTTGTTTCTGTGCAACACGAGTTCCAGAAAATAAATTTAGAAAGAATAGCAACAGCAGCCAGCAGACATCTAAATGAAAATGTAAAATAATTGTGTATAAAACCCAAAATGCATGTCCCTGTTATTTAAGAGTTGAAGCAAGCTCATAGTTCCAAGGACAACTGAAATTGTTGCCTCCCTTTTATGCACACTACAATCAATTTACCTGTTAACCACTAGACACTGGTAGACAATTTGTAGATATCTGAAGACTATAAAACTAAAGTCAAAGCTCACATCTGTCAGATGAAAAGCGAATGGAACTTATGAAGAATCGCTATAGTACAGCATTTGCAGTTTCCAATCAGCCATACAAGCTCTAGAACATTAGTCATGCCATATCTCCGGTTTTGATTCTACATTCCTATAGACCTCATACCATCTAAATTCCTAGGAACATGTGCAAGCATGCACAAAAACAGAGAGGACATATGCCTTGCACAGACATAAACCCACCTAGCTATATCCAGAAGCCAGTAATTTCATATTACTCCAAACCATATAACCATTCTGATTATCTAAAGTGTTCACTTTAATCAGATGGAATTTGTGATAACAAAAACAAAATCAGATTTCATCACCATTAACACACTCAACCAGCAATATTCATAATTCTATTGTGTTCGACCCCACTGGAAACATAGGTAATCTATTATACCATAGACAAACCAACATAAATACAGTGAGTGTCTAAAGTCAAGAATATGTGCAAAGATTTGTCACGCAACTAAATGTTTCTGCGTCTCTAAAATAGATATTTCCTGCACCAAGAATATTTTAAATTCCTCAATCCACGAGGGGAAAAATTCATAGGCAAACCAGACCTAATGACCAAAATCAAGTGCATAATTTTTCAGCTATAACATCACAAATATGGAAAAGGCAATCAAAACACCTGGGACCACAACATGCATTGTGATGAATCATTATTAATGCAACTTAGTGAGTGAAAAATCATTGCAGTATGTTGAGTAACATGTGCATTCTAAAACAAAACCTCTCCTAACAAGCTTAATGTGATTAATCCTAGTCTTGTTATAATCTGGTTGGGTTTTTTACACACTACTCCAAGCTTGGTTCCCCTTTACTATAAAATAATCCTTTAAGAAGCCATCAGTCTTCAGTGATAAGAAAAAACAGTCAATCTCATGACCCAGCATCGTTCAAATTTGTAGATGGTCCTTTCTGCTAAACTGACAAATCTATTATGTTGTAAGAAAGGAAATTTTGGAAGGGATGAGACCCAGGAATAAGAGCTGATCATAATATTGGAGTAAGGCCAGGTGAAAAATAGCCAATTGCAACCACGACTTTAGAGTACTTGCTTGAATCTATCCTAGTTAGTTTCATCAAAGGAACAACTAATAAAACTAAAAATATTATACTTCTACATCCCAGTTTGCTAGTTTAGTTTCCACTTTTAACTGTCCCAAAACTCTTGCCTAATTAAACCATATATTGTTCAAATAATCTATTATACCCCTAAGTTAAAACCCACTTCTACATTTAGTTCTTCTTTATTGGATTAACTATTTTGAACACTAGAAGAGCAATAAAAGGGCACTACATAATTGAACTTCGTAGTTTGTGTAAAGTCAATAAGACTAACGAGCTGTGCTGGAGTGACTATTTATTTATCTGTGCAAAACTGTCAATGATAATGGTTATCATACCGCAGATCAGCATAGTTATCCATAGATGCAATGATATTCTTGGCAGTTGAATCACTGATAAATTAGAAGAGACATATGGACATGACTAGCATGGACAGGAATATATTCCAAGTACACTGTCGAATCATATTATATTTAACAGACAAAATGGGTACTTTTAAAGTTTTGTAGATACAAACATGACAGAGAAAACCTGGAGTTCTGAAACAACTCTCAATTTTGAACGATCAGGAAATGGAGGGAGAGAGGGAGCAACACCATTCTAATTTAAGTATAATACAAAGCTCCCAGGATATGAGTCTAATTTTCTACATAATAAACTGAAGGGTACAAAATTCCCTGATATATCTATATCTAGGCATTGAAGGAAGAAACCAGTAATATCCCATGCTTATATTACAGATTAACATAATCTTTTCCAACGATAAACCAGGCCTAAATGCAGGACAACTGGCAGAATACAAATCAATTTGATGACACCATTGCCTACCTGAGGTTCATTGTGTTTAAGAATGTTATTCTTGCAATATTTGATGGTGCATTGTCTGCTTCAGATTCATTGCATTAAAATACCCTATTTTTGCAAACCTCAATGGTGGGATAGTGGGGCTGTGTCTTTTCTTTTTCTATATTGTGCTTCTAGTCCTGAATAAGAGCCTCTCCAAAGTGAGGCTACTCCACATTCAAGATACTTGAAGGAAATATTCCTATTGTTTGTAGCAGGCTCAGAATGTGAGATATTGAAGCTTTTTCTGTTCCAAGAACACACAAAAAGCAATTTATCTAACATGTTTGAAAGAACTATTCAAGTTCAGAAACTTGGATCTGCACCACTATCGACATAAGTGTTAAAATTGCCCACAGTGATCAACAAGATGTCTAGCTTAAAATCAAACAATCAGCATGCAGCAGTAATGTGGCATTTTTTTCAAACATCTATCGAAGTAGAATAATAATTGTTGCAAAATAAAATAAAATAAAAATGACAAGAAATACACGAAGTTCAACATAATAAAATGTTTACCATATAGATGTAGGGCCAAGCTATCACCCTGGATAAAGTCCGCCAAAAGAAGTCTCTCTTGCTCTCTAGGACCCCAATAAAATGCTCGTAGTGGAACAATATTTTGGTGTCTTATAGAGCCTATTTTTTTAGCTTCCTTGGCGAATTCTTTCTTATGCTTGACTAGTCCAGCCCGCAACCATTTCACAGTCAACAT
Organism: Salix dunnii; assembly: GCA_015731905.1. Taxonomy (NCBI): domain Eukaryota; kingdom Viridiplantae; phylum Streptophyta; class Magnoliopsida; order Malpighiales; family Salicaceae; genus Salix; species Salix dunnii. The sequence continues at coordinate 9,985,851 of CM027665.1, read as the reverse complement.
ATGTCCACTGTCCAGAGTAGCCTTGTATAAAGTTCCATGGCTACTTCTGCCAAGAACTTCAGCTGGGGCTCGAGATAATTCCTCTGCAGTAAATGCAAGTGAACTGTCAAGGAAGGACAGTTCCCCAGCCAACCTGTCTGGTGAATAGACATCCAATTTTGTAGGCTCAAATTGAGGTGAGGAAGATAATGGGGAACCCGGGGAGGACAACTTTCCAGATGTCGTGGGATGGTCATCTAGCAAATTAGGAATTGAAGATGAACTAGCTGCCATTCCTTCAGGAAAATCATGCTCAACAATTTCATTTTCAAATTCTGCCTGCCCCGATAATGATCTTGAATTTGCAGTAAGCAGGTGATCATTTGAAAAACTCAATGAAGTTGGAGGACGGTGAGCATTCGAATGGAAATTGAAAAGGGAGGTTTGGGAAGATCTTCCCTGCTTAGCATCCTCCCTTGTTGTTTGTCCACTAAAATCAATTCTCCCATGAAATTCTTTTTGTTGAGCCCGCTGATATGCCAGTACAACAAAAGCTATCATTGCAGCAGCCCCAACTGTGGCGACAATTACTGCTATTGTAATATTACGCTTTGAACGGTGATTTTTACCATGTACAGAAATCTGATCTGGAACAGAATTTGTTGATGGCCCAACCCCAGCATTTGGGATGATTAATAAGGGATTCCCAGGATAAAATGAAGAAATATCAAATTTATTTCTCAAGTTTAGTGGAATATTTCCAGAGAGATTATTATTCGACATGTTCAATCCAATCAGACTGGATGGAAGCTTGTCAGTAATTTTACCCTGAAATATGTTGGAAGACAAATCAAGGTACTGCAAGTGGGTTAGCTTGCTCAATTGAATAGGCAGTTGTCCTGATAAGTCATTACTTGAAAGATTCAATGATCTGAGATTGGCAAAGTTGCCTATGCCAGAAGGCAATACACCAGATAATGAATTTTTAGAGAGATCAAGAGACTCCATCAATGGATAAGAAGGTAAAACTAATAATTCCCCAGCACCTGAACCTTGAACTGGAATTGTCCCTGAAAACTGATTTCCTGAAAGATTCAGGTTCATCAAGGTCAATGAAGTAAAAAAACCACCTGGAATGGGCCCATTTAATTTATTTAAGCTGAGGTCAACTGAAGATAATGTTGAAAGGTCCCCCAATTCAGTAGGCAAATTTCCGTCTAGGGAATTATTCCTAAGATCAAGTTGACTTAACCTCACAAACCAAGTCAAGTTTGGCAAGCTTCCAGATAACTGGTTTGAACTCAAATCAAGGACCTCTACACTGGCTCCCCATTGTTGCGTGACAGATAGATCACCAGTGATCATATTTCCACTCAAATCCACTACTGAACATCTTTGAAGAAAAGTGGGCAAGGTACCTGTTAAACCATTCGAAGAAAGATTCAAAATCTTCAAAGTTGTGGAGCGAGTTCCATGAATAGAACCTGCAGAGACATAAAATAAGGAATTCAGATACAAAGAATTCAGATTAAGAAGTTATGGAAGAAGAAAACACTGATATACAACATCTGATTAAACTTCTACAATTTTATTTTCAACTGCTTTCTTTATACTCCGTATTCAAATCTTTCATCATAGAGATCCAAAACAAACACATTGATTTTCTGTTTGGATATGAAAAGTAAAAGGCTTAACTTAAGGGTACATGTACTTGTTCCAGCCAATTTTCCTACATCTCAACTTAAATGACTCAACCCAAAAAGCTTGTGATGCTAGCTCAGATTCGACTGGTTACATTTCATTTAACAAGAAAACAGCAATCTACCAATGCTCCTATATTATCCAAATCAAGAAGGCCACATTTCACCTATACCTCTAGAGTCTAAATCTACAAAGTCACCACCCGCACCTTGGATCTAATCCTGCGCGTATTTCTACTATTTGTAGAAACCCTTACTTTGATAATCCAGGCAAAAATATATGTAATTTAAAAAAAAAAAAAAAAACAGTCAAAATTCAGGTACCAGTTAAATATTATGACACATAACCTCAGGTTTTAAGCGCTAAAACTGGATAAAAAAAAATCATCAGAATTATTACTTGCAGTTGACTATGCACCCAAACAAATTTCTAACAAAAAGCAGAAAAATCCAAAAACATATCAATTAAAAATTAAAAACACATAATAACCACAAAAAGAATACTCAAGAATCACTAGACCTGTAAATCCATTGCCACTAAGATCCAGTTCTTCAATCGGTATCGAACCGTTGATCAATTCATCGGGTATACCACCAAAAAGCTGATTATTCCCCAGCCTCAAAACCTTTAAATTCGTCAAAGACCCAAATGAAGGCATCTTTCCATTAATCCCATTATCCCCCAAATCCAAAACCTCCAAATTCCTAAACAACGCAATTACATCTGCTTTGAAAAAACCACTATTCAATTTATTCTTGCTCAAATTCACAAAATGCACTGTATTAGCCAGACCTGACACATTCTCTACACTTATCTCACTAAACCCACCAAAAAACTCATTATCACTCAAATCCACACTTTCTAAATTAATCAATTCACTTAAAACTCCACCAATATCGCCCCAAAACCTATTAGAACGCAAATCCAAAACCCTCAATTGCTGCAAATTCCTAAACCCAACTGGTGACCCAACCGGGAACCCGCCTTCAAAACTATTCATTGACAAGTTCAAATACTTCAAATTCCACAACTCAGCGATCCGAACCGGGATCGGACCTGAGAAATTGTTATTAGACAGATCCAAGTACTGTAACGAGCTCATGGATCCCAATGCAGGTACAATCCGACCCGTAAACTGATTACCCGAAAATGAAATATTCTGCAGTGACTTGAGGTCTAGTAAAGTAGAAAACTTTAAGTTGCCGGTGAGACTAAGGTGGTCAAGGGTTATAGCAATGACGGAATCCGAATTGAGATCGCAGGAGATACCGGGCCATGAATTGGGGCAAGAATTAGGGTCGGTTATAGAAGAGGGGTCCCATTTTGAGAGGATTTTGTCAAGTGGGTCGGATTGAATACCTTTTTTGAATTCGAGTAAGGATCGGAGGTCCGACCCGGAAGTGGATAGAAAGAGGAGGGAGAGAATGGAAAAGAGGGTGAACAGAGTCATTTTAAAGAGGAGGAGAGTCTGTGTTAGTACTTCATTTGATTTGATTAGAGAGCTCGAAGCCCTTGTAGAACGTGAAATCAAGGAGAGGAAAGGAATCTAGAGAGAAAGAGAGAGAGAGGAGGATTTTATTTTGTAAGAGAGGGAGGCAGGACAGAGTGTTGTTAAAAATGGCGGTTTTAGGAGGTGGGGAGTGTTCGTTGATGGGGTGAGTTACGACAGACTGTAAAGGTCGTACATACCTTTTTTTCTCTATCTTACCTGGCTGCCTACCGGGTATTTATGTTAGATTATAGTGTAAAATATCTTTTGAAATTAATTATTATTATATTATAATATCAAAATCATTAAATAATATTTAAAACTATATTAATGTAATATTTCTTTAAGACAAAAATATTTTTAAAAAGTATTTAGAAAATAAAAAAATATTTTAATATATTTTCAAACAAAAAACATATCTGATATTTTTAAATAGACATGTAGGGGGTGTTTGAAAGTGTGGTTGCGGTTACTTTTCAAAGTGTTTTTTATGCCGAGATATTTCAAAATGATATTTTTTTTATTTTAAAAAAATTATTTTTGACATCATCACACCAAAATAATCTAAAAACACCAAAACATATTCATTAAAAAAATAAAAAAGAGCAACCGCAGCCAAACACCGATTTGACCACAATGCTAAACAGACACTTAGAGTAACACTTACTATTCCTATATTTACATATGTATGTATGTATGTTTTTTTTTGTATGATAAAAAATCAGTATTATAATCTTCATGTTATTACTTGGGGGTCATAATCGTGGGCCAGAACATTATTTATTTGATAAAAAAAAAACATTCATTTAACATAAGTATATTTTAAAGAAATAAAAAAAATGGGTTGGAGCATAGATTTAACTAAGCAATATAGCTAGTATAATTTGATCAAATAAAAAAAATGACAATGAAAGGATCAATTTAACAAAAGACAAGTAGAGGAACTTAGCAAAAAAAAAACAACAAATCTAAAATTTAAAACATTTGATGTGGAAAAAAAATTGACTTGAGCCAACCTAAACAAGCATGTCAAATATGTAAGTCAGATCAAGATCGAGAAAAACAAACATATGAAAATAAAAAATGTAAAAGTTCAATTTTAAATAAAATACAATGTAAGATAATAAAATTGAATAAATAAATTATAAAAGATAAAAAAAAAATAGTAAGCTAAGAAAGTTGATCAAATTATCCAAATCATGAAAATGAGATAACCTAATACATATATAAAAAAATAAAAAATATATATATTTTTAAAAAATTAATTCAAGGTTAACCCAACAAACCAATGGTCTAAGTCATTGGACTAGGATATATAAATGGGAAGAAAATTGAATAAAATCATAAAGCCTAAAATATATATTAAAAAAAAAAACTCTAACGTTGAAGGATGTAGCTAAGAAAAGAAAACTAACTCCTAGTCAATTTAATATTTAAATATGAAATAAAAAATATCAATTTAAAATATTTTTCAAAGTAAATTCAATAAAAAAAACCAAAATGAAAATCAGTAAAAAAAATTATATAGAAAGCAAATAAATAACAAACAAAAGAGCTTAATCTTTAATTAAATAAATATTGAATATAAAATTGGAAAAAGATGAGTTAAAAAAGAGAGGGGGGGGAAAGCAAGCTCAAGTGAAACTTTTAAATCTAAGTTAATATCTAAAACTCACTACTTGTGAAATTATTGAGTCAAGCTTAATTAAGAAGTTCATTTTTCAATCAATTTAAAGTTTAATAATGAATCAAAGGAATATTAAAAAAGAATATTTGTCAAACATAAAAAAAAAAAAACTCTATCAAAGAGGATATTGGACAAATTAAATGTCATCATAGAAGATGGTGATTGAGTATTGAATATCCTCGCACACATTATTATATGACATAAGGGTTGTCCATATTTAATGTGCATTGCAAAACCCCAACTAGTTTTTTAATAATATTTATTCAATTACAAAATATACCTTAAGTTAATTTGATGTTAAAAAAAAGATGAAATAATGGAAAATCCCTTAAAAGATAGTTTAATGGATTTCGCCTTTAAGAGTAATCATGTGATTTTACTGTTTTATAAAAATTAAAGGACCCAAAAGCCCTTGAATGTAAGATTATTTTTTTTATTTCAAGGGTAGCTAGGTCATTTTATTGTGCCAAAAAAATAAAATGATTATTATACTCAAGTATAATTTGAAAACGATAATTGAATCATGGTGAACCCATTGATACCTAATTCAAAGGTTCTATAACATAATAGAAAATGTCATTACACTATTATAATAAATAGTATTTTGCTTTTTTCTAGGTTCACAATAGATCCCCGAGTAATTTTAGTTTTTTTTTTAAAAAAACTAAATTATTAAAAGCATAAGGAATCATTATTTTTTCAAGATATGAATGAATTTAGATATGAATAGTTTACACATGAAAAATTAATTATGGATACCACAACAAAATAAACTAAAATGAAAAATGGATACCACAACAAAATAAACTAAAATGAAAAAAAAGCCAAACAATATTTGTACTATAGCTTAAGATTCATATTCATTGTAGATTTAAATTATAAATTACCCCTTAAAATATTTACTTTTGGTATAAGGATAATTTGATCTTTTGATTAGGATACAAATGACATTGTCAAATTCACAAAGAATATTATGATCAACTTATGTTTTTATTGTACAATAAAATTACTAATTATCTATAAAAGTTATTTTTATTCAATTAGCATTGAGGAGCAATTTCGGTTTCTAACTTTATTTTTAAAACTAGATGGACTAAATTTTCCCTCAAATCATTTTTTTCTAAGCCTTGAGTCTGGAGATATTTCTATCATTTTCCATAGATGTTTTTATTATTAAATTGGACTAGGGATAATCCAATTTTTTTCTTTAAAAAAAATATAAAAAACCAATGGGCGACACATACATGCAAGCTCTTCATTTTTTAAGCAACATATGAGCCACCTTAAGGTGGAGAAACATTAGTGTCCCACTAATCATGTATGGTTATGGTGATATTTGTTGCCGACCACCGCTTTCTTTTATTTTCCTCTTATCTCTCCCGTATCCCTTGAATTTCATGTTGGCCATTAAAAAAACTCAGGTTTATCCTTTTATTTTATGACATTTCTTTTATTTTATGATTTTTATATTTGATTTTTAGTTTTTTTTATCAAATTTGTTTTAATTTTATCATTGGATCTATGATCTTAATTTATATGTTTTTCTCAAATTTTCTCCATATTCAATTGATTTTTACTTTTGTTTTGGATTCTTTTACAAGTTTAACTTTTTTGTTGAATTTTTCTTTATAATTCAAGATTTTAGGTTGCCATATCTTTTTCTTGTTTTCAATTTAAGTTCTTATTCTATTAATTGGTATTTTTTTTGTATGATTTTTTTAAAAAAATTATCATTCAATATTTGATTTATTTAGAGTTATTCTTCATGGTGTTTTTCTCAATTTTTAGACCTAACTTGAGGGTGATTTAGGGGCAAGTATCGGGTCATAGGTTTGAGAGGTAACCTAAGCGAACTTAATCTTTTTATTATTATTTATTTTATAAGATTGTTAAAATGACATCATTTTGAAGAAAAAAGTTAATGAGTTTTTACTTGAATTTGATTGGGTTTGCCTTGGGTTAATCAGATCATTGATCTAAGTATGTTTTTTATTGTTTCATATCGAATCAATACTCAAATTTCATTTGAAACTCAATCCAAACTAACCCCTCGGTCATGTGTCAATCCACTGTGTCAAATTGAGTTTTAAAATTGTTGTTTTACAAATGAGTCATATCTAGTTTAGTCATTGATTAAGGTTATGTATTTAAAAAGTTAATATATGATGATATTTTTTTCTAAATACATCCTTCAAAGCTATTAATTTTAAAAATGATTTTATTTTATTTTCTTTTAGTCAAGCTATCCTTTCATCATTATTGATCCATGTTGCAAGTTTTATCAGTGGCTCTGTGTTTGATTATATAAATATATATTTCATCTATCCTTTTCGTTAATTAATAAATTATAAATGTAAGAAATGTAAATTATATTTTTTTATTAAAATTATTTTGGATACTGGTATATAAAAATATATAAAAAAATAATTTAAAATAAAATAAAAATTATTTTTTAAAAAATATTTTTAAAAACCAACTTTGAGGCTCTGTGTTTCCTTGGAATAGTGTTTCACGGGAAGATCGAAGTGAGGGTCCTACTCACATGCTTCTCAAAGGATTTTACATCAACGTATTTGTTGGTTCTCTGTCTTTTGACCCGGATATATGGTGAAATTGGAGGAGAGATTTAAGGGTCATCACTCATGCTTTATATATATATATATATATATATATATAGAAACAGTAGCTTTCTGCCCTTTTATAGGCAAATAAAAGTATTTTTTCCCTTTTTTAAAAAATAAAAATCAGAACTCGAATCTATTTTATTAAAAAAAAAACCCTATTGAATGGTCGTCTATCCTATTTACTTGAAATATATAATGAAGCAAGATTTAGATTTTATTAAGTTTTAGAAGCAATCTCTCTCTCTCTTATTTTTTAAATATAAAAAATCTAATTTATCTAAAAATATATTTTATAAATACAAATGAACAAATAAAATTTTAATAATTTTATATTATTATAAAAAATACACATCTTAATTCAAACTCAAAATATATTTATCATCTTATCCCATGGAACTTATTGGATACGGAATCTCTCTCAATGACAATGAAAGTCTCTTTAAAAAAAAAGTCAAAGGTTGCAGGTGTATAATTGCAGAATATCTTGACGAGGCAGCAAATAAAAACTTCCAAACGTGGAAATCTGATTGCAGCTTCACGAAAATTATGAACAATCAGATATCGGGTCGCTTTCAAATAAATATATTTGTATTCTTGTAAAGTAATTAATGAGATTAAAGCTTGCCCTTTTTCGTTAACATTTTATACATTATATTTTGGAAAGTATTTTTGGTTGCTATCTAAAATATTTCCTAAAATCAGAATAATTACCAGTTATTTTATTTTATTTTATTTACATTTATATTAAACTAGTATATATTTTTATTTCTTAGATCTTATTTTTTAACGCTAATACATAAAAAAAAAATTAAAATTTTATCAAACAATATTTATATTATGCTATTATCAGACACCACCTCACCACCTAGATCATCCACTTCAAGAAAAGAAAAAAGTCACTTTATTAGGATATAAGGATGCCCACTTTTTTTTTTATTAATAATATTTTTAGCATTTTTTTATTTTTAAATTATACATAAATCTAATTTCACCCTCCTTGAGTGTTACAATAAAAATCGCTATAATTTTATTAAATGGATGGCTTATGGCATTGTTTATTAGAGTTAGCAAAAAAAATCCCTTAAAGAGATTAAATCTATTATGAATTAATTTCCATTTATTTTTATGATAAAAATTATTTTTTTAACATTATTAAAAAAAACTACAATAATGCTGCACGTGCTGAAAAAGCGGAAAACGAAATGGTTTTCTCAGCCTGGCCCCAAGGCATGCAGTGTTTTTTGTAAGCTGATGTCAGTAAAAAGCGGTCTGGACGGCTCAGATTTGCTGTCACAGTGAAGTCAAAGATGAAGTCAAATATTGGGTGTTCATGAAGTGTCCTTGTAATGCTGCTGCTGATGATTATGGTGTGGGTTCGATGTCAACACTTTTATTGGATTTGGAAAAGTTACCTTTTCAATCCCTGAGATATTGTCTTCTCCTTGTAGCCCCCCCCCCTCTCCCTTTTCCACGTGTTGAGATTTTTTTATTTAAAAATATATTAAAATATTTTTTAAAATTGTTTTTGATATTAGTATGTACATTAAAATAATTAAAAAAAAATTAATTTAAAGTAAAATTAAAAATATAAATTTTTTATTTTTTAAAAAAATATTTTTAATAGTGTAAAACTCAGGCTTTTATATATAAAAAAATATATAAGTAAATAAAAATAGATGTCATCTGATTTTAGTGGTGAAATAGTTGAAAATTGGGATTTTTTTTTCTCACCTTAGCACCTGATTTTTCATAGAAGGTAATTTTATAATCTAAACATTTCATTACAATAAACAATATCAATTGAATTTTAAATTAATTAAATTCTATGGTTAAAAATCTATAATTAATTAAATTATAACATGTCATCTTTGTGCGTGATAAACGACCCCATCCTTCTCTAATGTTGTCTCCAAACACAGCCTACCCAACCTCGTCAAGTGAAGAATGACTTAAATAATATCAGTTATAAATTATTTTTTATAAAAAAAATTATGAAAGAAAGTTTCTTATGAATGTATTAATCCTGTTATGGATCAGTCATGAAAACACAGTTATTAATTAATAAATTTAAACGTTGTTCGATATTATATTTTAAAAATATTTTTGAAAAAAATAAAAAAATAAATTTTATTTTTTATATTATTTTTTATTTTTATATTTTTTTATGTGATAATATAAAAAATAATTTAAAAAAATAAAAGAAAATATTATTTTAATATATTAAAAGCAAATTAAATAAAACTAAAAAAAATCAATTATCAAACAACTCAACATTGAAAAGCAAATTATAAAGAAACTAATTAAAAAACAAAATAAAAATTGAATCAAATCAAGTTAATTTGTAACACAATAACTATAAACACAAGATTAAGATTAATCCATAGAAAATAAATTAAAAAAAAACATGAAGATCAATTCTTAAATAAAATAAAATATTTAGTGATAAAATTAAAAAAAAATCAATTAAAAAAAAATCAATCGTTGTTAACCTCTAAACCCCTTAATCTTGGTCATGAGCTCGAGACTAACTCTATAGAATACAAACCCTAAAAATTAATAAAATAAAAATCATTAAAATATTAAGAGATGAGAATGAAAAAAATATCTAATAAAGAAATCCAAAACAAAAGAAATAATAATTAATAAAAGAAGACTAAATTTGATATAAAAATAAATAGTGAAGGACAAAATTAAAAACAAAATTTAATGAGAAGAGAATTAAAAAATAAAAATTTAATTCAATATAAAAACTCAAACAGATACACACAATGACGGATTTTAAGTTATTTATGTAATATAGAGAACACAACAACAAATACGTTAAGTCTGCCCGCCCGTCGTGATGAAGAGTTGAATCCAATAAAATAAAACAAGCACGTTACATTTTAGAAAAAGCAGCGGAGCAAGATACCTTCCAATAAGTCATGCATATTATTATTATTATTATTATTATTATTATTTATGTATTTATTTATTTTTATCAATTATTCTCTGCTTGCCCCTTTCGGTGTCACGTCCTTTAGATTTGGACAGTAGCCAAATCTTATCTGACCAATGCCTCGTTGTCCAGCTTATTAGGTTTCATCATGTTCATAGTCAAAGATTTTAATTTTTTACAATACCATGGATGAATTTCAAGCTAAATGTAAAGCTTAATCCTTAACCTTCTCTTCAATATATAGTCAAATTTGAAGTTACAATTCCTCCTTTTCTTTTTATAAAATTAAGTCTGACCTTTTTTCTTTATTTTTCATGGTGTAATTGAATACACAATTATGAAATACATTTAAAACTTTTTTATTTTTCATGTATCAAGATTTATCAATAATTTAAAAAAAATAAAAATTATTGCTCCAATCCTAATTTAATAATTCATCAATAATTAGGTTGTGTTGGTAACTTAAAGGCAAAACCAAATATTGCTACCCCAACAAGTTTTAGAATTTTTAGAAAAAACATAACACCCTAAAACCATTGTCACCATCTACTCCCAAAGCTCATATGCCATTTCACTTCCTTAAGGAGTTTATACAAAATAACATCTAATAGAGTATTATATCTCAGTGCTCATCAAGTTGCATAATAAAGTATTCATGTTATTGCGATACTTTCATGAATAGTGGGAACCCCAAATACTCTCTCTCCTATAATTGTTGAATATATATCATCGTCAATCCTACTATTCTAGAGTATATTTTATCAGTTATTTAAGGATTTGTAAATAGAATATTGAGAGATGATTGATATTTAAACATCCCCACAAGAATGTCTATAATCCTCGTTAGGTGTAGGGCTCTTTTTTGTTTAAAAACATTTTGAGTACTTAAACCTCAACAATATTTATATAAAAACAAGTCTAGAAAACTATGATGGTCTTGTTGACCCAAGAAAGCTTATGCAAAATGTGTAATAGCTTAAAACAAGCTATCAATAATAATATATTTTGAGAGTTTCACTATAAAACATCATTATACTCTCTCTACAAATATACTTATTCTAACATGAAAGTCCTCAAGTTTATCAAAAGGAATTAAACCTTTTATATATTGTTTTATTGTTATACCAAGCTAGTATTTATTTTGGCTTTCCAACTATCACCCCTATTGATTTTAAAAAGTAAATAAGTTCTTAAGAACATGATGATTAACCAATTAAATAATTATATAAATTTTATTTATAAGCATATAGAGTATTGAAACATCATCACCATTCATGTCAATTTGACTTTCATATTTTCAGAAAAAAATATTGAGACTAGATATATAGAGAGGAACACTAGCGAAGACAAGCTGAACATGGGAAATATGAGTGCAATTGCTTTAGCAGAATAGGACAAAGCTTTGACTTGTAAATGTAATGGATCGATTACACTATTTCTAAAATAGGAAGCAAAAAATAAAAAACTAATGCCTTTGTCCTCCTCGAAGGAGGAATCAATGGGATATGGATGATCTTAGCCGACAGCAAAAGCAGATCTAATTTCTGCATACTTAAAAGTATTTTTTAAGAAAGATAAAAAAACAATTTATTTTTTTTATTAAATTATTTTTTATATATTTTTAGATTATTTTAATATGATAGTATCAAAAATATTTAAAAAAAAATATTATTTTAATACCTTTATCTTCCTGGAAGGAGAAATTAATGGGACATGGATGATCGTAGCCGACAACAAAAGCAAATCTAATTTGTGTATACTTAAAATATTTTTGAAGAAAGATAAAAAAAAAACAATTAATTATTATATTAATTTTTTTTATTTTTTCAGATTACTTTGATAGGATGGTATCAAAAATATTTTTTTAAAAATATATTATTTTGATATATTTATAAGGAAAAAAACTTTAAAAAAAACTTTGAATTCACTTCCAGACAAACATTTTATATAAATAATGCGGTTATGTCTTAAAATGATGATAAAAACGAATAAAATTCTTAATTTTGGGGGGAAAAAAGATTTAGGCAATAAATCAGCTTAATTTAAATTATATAAATGTGTGACAACCTTCAATTATTGGTAAAAGTATAAATAGTCTTATCTAATTTACTCAGCACAAAATGTCTCCAACGAAAAATATTAGTTTTTATGTTAAATTAGGTTAACAAATTAGGGTTATAGTTTGTCATATGATTATCACTGACTCTAAATAAACCCTAAACATGTGATTTTACGTGAATTTTTGTATCACTCTAGTCACGTGACAAAAACTAATTAATATTTAAATTAAAACCTAATTAACCAATTTAATAAAAGGATTAATTTTCATCCTTATTTTAAAGACAAACTGTCATAAGTGAATTAAAGTTAAATCAATATTTCAAAAGCTCTGGCACATTTTACCCTAATTTAAATATCCACAAGTTTAGGCTAAGATAAAACCTACGAGAGGATTTGAAGCCGACATTATCGCCTACAATTAATAAAATATTTTGTTTTGAGTTAAGACTGAAAATTGAATTAGGTCTTCTTTGGTATTGAGATTTATTTATTTTGTTTTTTATTTTAAATTAATTATTTTTTTATGATTTTAGATCATTTTCATGTTTTGAAATCAAAATAATTTAAAAAAAAATAAAAAAATTATTTTAATATATTTTTAAATAAAAAATATTTTATTGTCATTCGATAAATAATATAAAAATATTATTTTAATTATTAAAATATTTTATTTTAATATTTTTTTATATAAATAAATTTAGTGTTGTTAATGTATTTTATTTTTAAAATATTTTAAATAAAAAAATATTTAAAATATATTCTTCCATTTTACAACGGGTTTTGAGATTTTATTGTCATTCGATGAATTTTATAGTAATCAAGAAGTAAATGCTAATATTTTATTAATTATTTACTGTGTTTTATTATAAAAAATAGAAATAAATAATCAGGGCAGAATAATTCTAGATAAATATATTTTTATTAATTTTAGTGGATTATGAATATTATATTTTTTATTCTCTCTCTCTCTCTCTCTCTAAGTGGATCATATTATTTTCTAGTTTAATAATATTATATTTTATTTTGAGAAAAGTTTACAATTGATTTGTTTTCCTTTCCCCCCTATTCTCTGTACTTTTAGTTCTTATGTTTTAGGCATATAAGAAAATAATTTGTTTTCATTTATTTACTATATACAATTTAATTTATGTATTTTTATAAATTAAAAAGGCTACACACACACACCATTATTTGCATAGAAGAAATAATATACAGTCGAAACACTATATGACCCTCGTTTTAAAATTTATAAAACTTGTGCAAGCTATATCCGCGGTGGTGCACAGCTTCAGATGCTAATATTAATTCAATCCCAATTTTTGAAAAACAGTTTCTATCCCAATTCTTGTATTAGATCAGCATCCGCAACCAAGTCTCTAGAACATCAGCAATTTAGATTACAGTCGACTAATAATTAAGGAATTCAATCCCACGCATGATTACAAGACTTAAGTTCAACAGATTGGCAGGGCAATCATTGAAGTCTCAGCTGGATGCAAGGCGGAGAATCTTCAGTTTAATGCAACCATCTCTTTCAACATCTAATCCTCATCGTCATACCTAATCCTTCCTTCTATCAACAAAAAGCGAGGAAAATAAACCTGTGTTTGTTTGAATTTCATGGGAAAACTTGTGGAAATATAGCATAGGCTCTACAGTTCTACAAGTTACATTCCCACCAGCAGTACTGTCGTATGCTCAAGCATACACAAAATTACTCGTATTTGATTTTTCAGAGAATGGATTTGTATCCCTGGCCACAAAGTTTCTCCTGATTTTCTCAACAATCTGGGCAGAAAATGGGAAGCTACAACCCGCACAGTTTTTTCTTCTTGATCTCCCTATATTCTCTTCATTTGTATTTTCCATCGCATGCATAGAAACGCAACAAGATACGTGCTTTTGCAAGACCACAGAAATCATCCAAAAAGCTGCTCAAGATGGAGGAAAAGATGGCGAGTCATCTATGAAAAACAATCCTCGGCAGTACTCAGATGCAATTTGCAAACATAGCACGTAAACTTAATGGCATGGCACAAGGTTAGTACGATATCATCACCAGTTCATCTTCACCATTTTTATCTCAGCTACTTCCTTGAAAGGCCAGAATATATTTGCCAAGCTGTGCATCATTCAGCTCATTACCAAGCTGATGGAATCAAGAAATGCACTGCAGTATAGAGCCAGGAAATAATTACAGGAACAACAACAACAAACTATCAAGAATGATGTCCATCTCTGCTATATTAAAAAAAAGAAAATCTTGCTAAACCGAATAGAAGTACTAATAAGTTTTAAAAAGTATTTTTCTCATAAACAAAAACCTCCCCCATCAACAGTAGTAGCCTTGTGTGGCAGCACATGCAACCCTGTGTGCTCTTCTACCTAAAAAATAGTCAAGCAGCATGAAAACATATTCTATATATAAAAAACAGAAACCATGAATCATGAAAATGCAAAAAAAAGAGCATACAGGGAATACCATCCCGGTATAGGGACCACCTAAAACATGCTCTCCACAGGAGATTCAAAAGCATATGCTTCAATAACTAATCAGAAGCAGAATGTCTTCAACATTTGTGCTTGCTCTAGTAACCAAAAACTTTGTTTAACTCTGTTCTTATCCTAAGAAATAGTGAAAAATTGCACGGGAAAGAGCTGGCAACCTTATACGACAATCAAATAACAGCCTGAAAACCTTTCATAGGAAACCAGGAGTAATGAAAGAGAAGGGGGTTTAAATTGAGCCACAACAAATGGATTCATCTATGTCTTTGGACAATATGTTTTCTTTCTAAAAAGGAAAGTACGATTTTTGCAGTTTTTGCCTTATATTTGCATGCCCAAGAACTTTCCAACATTGATGGAAAGCTTGCATGCAAATGGCGGAGTTCGATGTGCATATGATTTCCTAGCTAGCTATAGCTTTTGCATTAAACTTGAGTTTGAATCGAGCATAATTAATTGATATCACTTCTTGTGTCGCTTGATTGTCTACTTAGTGTAACTTCACAGAATCAATATCATTATGAATGTCCTTGTTTGTGTTTATGGAGGTTGCTTATACTCCCATGTAAGCACCCCTTCTATTCAAACTTTTTTTTTTCTCTCAACGATCTTATGATCAAAACATTCAACGCTTGCGATTCAATAATATTTGTATAATCTAGCGGTTAAAATTGGAGATTTATTAGAAGGTTACGTTCAATTCCGAGAGGAGTGGTACCGATTTGGGATTGAAAGATGATTATCCGTTATATATCTAACTACAAGTCAGTGAACCTTTCTTTTTTTAAAGAAATTAATAAAAAAGATACGAAAAAAAGAGTGTTTGAGGCCCCCCATCGAGAAATTTTACGGTGGACAAACTGTTTGAGCAATAAGGACGTCCCAAAAGAGTTCATTTAAAATAAGTACTGATCAAAATCTTATAGCAACAATCAGCAAGTGGAAAGAAAATTAATCAGGTTGACAATGGTGTTAGTTCAAATGGACCGTGTGGATGTATGTGTGTACGTGCAAGGATAAAATCAAGATGACATTGGTGTATAGTGCTGTAAGGATCTAATTATTACACATTTATAGCTGAAGAATCTTGGAGACCAAACAGGCCAGCAACAGCTCCCCTGCGATCTCTCTCAAGATTTATTTTTTAGTGAGAAGGCACCAAAATAGCCAGCCCACGGGTCTTGGAGGTCGAGCTTATGCTGGGGAATCTGGAGACAGGTCAAAAGAAGATGAACACTTACAGCCTCGATATACAGATAAGATTAGCTAGTCCTACTTGGTTAGTATTATACAAGCGCCATTCAAGATCTCTCGGTCGGTGATGCCCTTTTCTTTCTCTTTTCGTCTTCTTCTTCTTCTTCTTTTTTTTTTAAAAAAAAGGGTTTTGTTCTTCATGTACGTTAGTACCTATATAACATTGCTTGAACTCTGATATAGCTAGCAATCACGTATCTCAAGTTAGGACACCGAGTTTAAGATATGGTCAGGCTAACAATTCTCTCTGTCTGTGTTTCTTTGCTTTTCTTCCTCCATTTGGTGTGTTTTGCTCACGGGAAAGACGATGCCAATCAGCTGCTGGTGGGCAATGGAGATTCTGCTCATATGGTCAGTGCTTGACACTTCATTATTCTCTTCTTCCTCCAAGTTCAGCCCTTGATGTTTTTCTTTCCTTTGTTTAATACTACCCTACTGAAAAACCCATTACTCGTACGACGTATTATCACTTATTTGAATTAGCAGAAGCTTAATTTTCAGGTTTCTGTGGTTTGGTTTGATTGATTTGAGATGATGACACAGGGAAGAGCAGATCACGAGTGTAGAGGCAAGGAGAGGGGAGAGTGCAAGAAGAAATTAGGAGATGAAGAGACTCTTTACGAGCATGAGGACTACATATACACTCAATCTAATCCTTAGATCATAAAATATTGCAATCTGTAAATTTTCTGTTAATTCAATCAATAATATTGAAGCTATGGTCGAACATTAAATGTTTGAGTCTTTTCAATCTATCGTTTCTGTTTATTGCTTGGCATATCTCTTGAGCGGATTACGCCCTATGCTGAACCATTTTCCAAATTGCTTCAACTAGGTATATTAGAAAATTAAGAAGCTATTGAGCTAGTAGTTGAAAAGGTACACACAGGAAGCAGTAAGCAACAAAAATAAAATACGATAGGAAGGAAAAAACTAATAGAAAAACAAAATTTTTATAAGGAATGTGATTAAATTCTCTTGATCTTTCATAGATCAGTTCATCCACACTTCAATACTTATATAATACAAAGTAGATCATTTTGGAGTCTATGAAGTTTTTATCATAGACTTTAAACTAAAGGGATAGCTGATAAAGAATAAGAACAAATAATTTATCCAAATCATCTCATTTGTCATTGAAAATAATTGTATTTTGAGCACTCCGTAGCAAGTAGCAAATATCGAAGGATAAGCTTCTCTCCAGGTCTCCCCTTTGTCTTTCTAAGTACAAGTGATGAGAACAGCTAAACACCAAAGTAATCATGTAAACGATTCATTGATAATGCTAAGTGGGTATATTATAAAAGTTAAAATAAAAAGATTTAAAGAGATATTGAATGAGGTATATTAAAATATATAAAATGAGATGGATCTAGATGGACAAATGATACCTGTAGAATTTAAAAGGTAACCTCTAATTTATCCAATACAAGTCTAAGGGTTTAATTCATGTTATGAAAACGAACTAGTGAGTTATGCCCTATGACAATCTTTGATTAGAGTTTAATTTTTCTAATATGACATGGAGTCCTAGTCTAGATTAATTCCTAAGGGAGGGTTTTTAGTATTAAAAGAAATTACAGTCTAGAAAGGAAACCTATGTGTCAGTAACATTCAAGACCAATGTGACTAAAATTTCAGATCATGTTTTTTCTTAAATGATATTCAGATTACGGATGCAACTTTGTGTGCTTATGATGTGATAATTCTCTCTAAAGGACTGAAACAATTTATTGAGGTTCAACTGACTTCGTGACGTCAATACTTCTCATTCACGAATTGTTATTTGTTATGGGGGTTTGAATTTAATAGTATGGATGCTTGTATATAAGCTATATTTATATCACGCCTCTATCAAATATAATTTACTTGATTTTCTTAGAATTAATATTTTTACATGTGAGTTGTTTGACCATGTGATCAAGAGATTCACATGAACAAGATATAATCATTCATGTGATAGATCATTAATAGACCTTGGAACACCCCACACAACTCCCCACTCCCCATTTATTCTTATATGCTTAATTGATTGATTTTATTGATGCTTTATATATATATATATATATATATATATATATATATAATCTTTTTGCTCTAAACTCTTGTTTAGAACAAATATCTAATTTGAAATTAAAATTAAATGATTTACACGCGCCGATCTTTTTTCCCCATCAAACATGTATATATTATTCTCCATTCCCAAGTGAGGGTTAGAACATGAAATCCAGACTTCTGAATGAGTATTTTTGCAAATGGTTCATGGAATCTAGCTAGAAGGAGCTTTCCTGGCTTATTTTATTAACTAGCAGGGAGATTAGATGGGTCCTAATATAGTATTGTAGCTATAGTCAAAACCTAGATGGAAAATACCTGAATTAATTAGGCCCACAATGGAAAAAACCAACCTAGAGGAGACCAATGCACCTATACATAACCGAGATTACTTATTGCAGATATGTGGGAAAAAAACATCATTTTATTGTGGTTCGAACATATTTTTTTAAAGCCACTTGTAAAGGCATTATCAAACAACGTTTAAAATCTCTAGGTAATCATCCATGTCGTCCAAGCTCAACCCTAGGGCATTAAGTCTTCTCTAGCAGGGTTATTAATATTGTTTTGTTTCGGATAAAATAATCAGAATGTTCCATACTATTAAAAAACCCAAGATAAAATGATATTATTTTTATCTTGATTTTAATTACAGTCTATTTTGAAAATACCAGCTACATACTAGCCGAACTTCTCGGTATCATTTTGGATATGTCGTTTCGGCCCCAAAATCCTCTTTCTTTTTTTATTTTGAGATTCTAATTAAAGTTATTTTGATTAACCTGTGATTGTATTTGTATTAAACAATTTAAAAGTTAATTTATCTTGAATTTATATATATATATATAAAATCCCAAAACGATACAGTAAAATATTTCAAAATCAAAATATTATATACCAATAAAAAAACTAAAATAAAAAAACTAAAATAAACTAAAACAAGTTTATTCTCGATACCTTGATCATTGTCACTTGTACAAATGCATGTACTCTCTACTCAGCCCTAGGGCGTTTGTTGTCGCGTCGATTGCCATCGAACACTCAACTCTTCGTTGAGCCTCAAATCGAGGGCGAAGCATTTGCGCAATCTAAAACAATGGCGAGGCGATGCAATAACGAGGTAGGCTTATTGGAAGAAAAAATCCATACTGCTTGTGGCTAGTTAAACCATTTCTTCTATCTGACTAGCTCAATGTAAATAGAGTAGCTCAATGTAACATTCTAGCCAAAATATACTGGAAATAGAGTATTAAAATTAGATTAAAAAAAACATGTGGGCTTAGAACTTAGTAGCTAGAATTGTGAGTCAACGCTTGCAATTCATTAATTGTACAATCTAGCCGTTAAAATTTGAAATTTATCAGAAGATTATGTTTTGTTGGTTATTGTAGCTTATGAGAGTTGAGTCTGATTCATATATTTAGAGAAATTACGCTAAGATAATTATTTTTCTATTTATATAAATAGATACATAATCCATCATGAAAAGTCATGTCTTTGTAATTGAAATAACATAATTTTTATTAACTTGACAACATTTATAAAAATATTTGTATTATGGAATATCACTTTAATTCTAGTAATTGAAGTGACACTGATGTTATTAATTTAGAAATAAAAATGCAAATTCTCACAAATAAATATTTCCTCGATTCTACACGTTCAGTCCCGAGAGGAGTGGTACTGATTTATAATATATAATTATTTTTGTTTTTATTGACCGAGAAGAAATCTACCATATGATACATCCATTAGAATTTCTTTATATTACTGGTAACCGACAAGGAAGGGAGTCTCATTACCTTGAAAAAAATTACATATGAAAAGAGTACTTTAAGAATTTATATGGTTTTATATATATATATATATATATATATATATATATATATATATGGAGCAGGAACTAGTTATAACTTGGTTGATTACTTGTGAATCCAATCATGATCCAGAATCATTTCGGTCTAAAGTCCAATTAATTGAATTGTTTTGAAATAAATAATAACAAGTGCATCTCAAATGAAAGAAACAATATTAAGAAATGATTATAAGGCTGGGACTAAGAGATTTATTTTCTCAGTAGTTTCATGTTCGAATCCTCTAATTATTTTCTCAGAAGTTAGGACACCGAGTTTAAGAATATGGCCAGGCTAACAACTCTCTCTGTCTGTGTTTCTTTGCTTTTCTTCCTCCATTTGGTGTTTTTCGTTCATGGGAAAGACGATACCAATTAGCTGCTGGTGGGCAATGGAGATTCTGCTCATATGGTCAGTGAATAACACTTCATTATTGTTTTCTTCCTCCAAGTTTAGCCCTAAATGTTTTTCTGTCCTTTGTTTAATACTAACCTACTGAAAAACCCATTACTCGTACGAGGTATTATCTCTTATTTGAATCAGCAGAAGCTTAATTTTCAGGTTTCTGTGGTTTGGTTTGATTAATTTGAGATGATGACACAGGGAAGAGCAGATCACGAGTGTGGAGGCAAGGAGAGGGGAGAGTGCAAGAAGAAATTAGGAGATGAAGAGACTCTTTCCGAGCATGAGGACTTCTATTCCTTTAGATCATTTTTTTTCTCATATAATATTGTAAATCTCAGATTTCTGTTAATTCAATCAATAATAATGAGGCCTTGTGATTAAACTATGGTCGAACATTTACTATGATTTTTATGTTATGTTAAGAATTAGTTTAATGAAAAATTGTAGTTTTGTTATATGATTTTTATTTTTATTTTTTCTCTTTTTACCTACCATTTATATCATCTTATACTTGGCCTATTTTTTAGCATCATTTTTTTTTTCTTCATATTTTTGCAATATTTGTTTCCTTTTTATTTTATTTTATTTTATTTTTCACTCTGAATATTTTTCACATTGCAATAGCCAATTTATATCATTCTTTTTTAAAAAAAAAAAATATTTTTTGATTTTTTTAAAAAATTATTACACAGACTAAGAAAATTATGTTTCACTTTAGCAGTTACTACATTATTTTATTATTCTGCAATGTTAAAAATAGTTCGAGATCTTACATATTTTTATTGATGTATATGATTTTCTCTATATCTTATTATATATAAGCATCAATTTTATTTTTTTTATAATTATATTTCTACTCGATGTCATAAAACACAATAAAAAAACCCTACACCTACACATTATTTGTTTTGCTATTCAAATAGACGTGTTTACACTTTATTTTTTATATTTTTTACACTTTAATTAAATATACACTCCATTTTTAATTTATAACTAGTTTTTTTTAAAAAAAAGAAAAAGCTTTCATAATTATTTGATTTTTCGCTAAAAACAATATTCAAGCACACGGTGCAGTACAATAAAAATGACCAGTGAGCACCCAGAGTAGGATCGATATCAAAAGAAAAGAGATTTATAGACGATTTCTACACTGTTTACGTTGAGTAACGTCCCTGTTTTAATAAATAAATAAATAAAAATAAAAAGGTTTCAAGGACTTGCAAGAGTAAAATTGCTAGGGTTGAACTCTAGATCAAGAGGTTTAGGGACATGAATGTGACCCACGAGAAAAAGACTACATATGTTTGTAATCAAATCAAATTATCATACCGTGTCCAATATCATTGAAAGGATGTTTAATGATTGGTTTAAGGGCTGGAAAATTGGATTAATGTGTAAATATGAAAGTTGGAAGATTAAGAAGAGATGTCCTCGAAAGGGACATGATATTGTAAGGCTAGCAGAACTCATTAAAACTCATGCTTCACAAAAATGATTACATTATATCATGGACATGCCAACTCGTGGAATTATGACAGAATGCTTACCTACTTGCATACATTGATAGTAGATAGAGCTATAATACACAAATCCCTCGCCATTAGAGCTTGAAATTGGATGGTTCTAATGAGACGAAAAAATAAAGGATCGTGGCTTTGGCGGGATGATGAAGATTCAGAAAGAAGATACGTTCTTGGCCAGCTTCCCGACAACACAGCACAGGTATTCCGCCCTGATGTCTTCATCACAAATCTCCACACATTGGAGGTATTGGCTCATCCATAAACTAGGAACTATGAACATCAAATAACATGTTCAACAAGCTCCATCTTTGGGATTCGGAAAATTGCAATCAAGAGTTTCAAATGAGCTGAATCTCTGCTCAAAATCTGCAAAGACTCACTAAATGAATCAGCATCCATCACAAGGAAGAATCTTGAGGGTATGTAGAATCTGATGTGATATGGTAGAGAAAAAATAGTGTTTATTTGTCTTTCCATGTCATTGTATCAACACATTTGGTTCTAACAAGCATATCTAAGTAGCATCCACAGAACTTCTCGCTCAAAAGGTGGATAGCCATGCAAGCAGACTTGATTTCATGGAAGCTTGTTGAAATAGAGATTAGAAGATTCACATTTTTTTGTGTTGCAGCCAGATTATCAAAGATGATTGCGATTCTAAATGGTAATGCATGCAGTTTCTTCAAAATCATGTAGGTATTGTGGGATCTATGGCTAAAATATCATCAAAAGAACATCCATAAACTTATTTATAATGCAAGGGTTTGAGTGTTGCTGATGGTTCTATAGTTGACGAGAGCAGTATAAGTGATAAAATACAGCTGATCTGAAGTGACCATTTAAGCGCTTAGATGCTTTAGAAGCCTAGGATACTAGATAAACTCGGAGGTGAATGATTCGCTAAAGGGCCTTACAATCACTTTAAAAAGCTAAATCTTCTTTAAAAAATCCAAGGGGGGGTTCTTTACTTCATTCAATATATCTACTCTTACCAGACCAGCAGCTAAAGCTGTTCACCACAGATTGTTTACAGTAGAACATCCAAGGGAAGCATGTGTGTGAAGCAGCGGGCATAGATGTTTCTAGAAACCGATTTCAAAGTTTTGAGCCTGGAAAACTCAAGTTGAGAATTATAAGATGCTTTAGGATTCTCATAAGGTCACTATACGCTTATTCAGCAGAATCTTTGGTACTTTCTAGTATAAGTTTTTAGCACAAGCTAGTTCTGATGGCTTAAATTGTATGCTTATCTTGAAAAAAAATATATTAACTACTGCTACACCAGGTGTTCTGTGAACATCATCACTCTCTCAGCTAGCATTCCTAGAGAACATATCATTTAGAACAAGTTTGAGCGATGGCTGCAGGCTTCCCCAGCAACTCAAGTCATGAAACACAGCAAGCATTCAAACCTACATTCTTAAGGTCTTACCAGTCAGATTTTATTTGGTAATTTTCATCATATGAATTTTACTCATGTTCCACCACCTAATTTGAGGTTTGATATAAGAAAACCAAGAATACCTGTGAATAAATTTATATTGCTGGAGAACTACAGTCAGTATTTGGTGTAATCTATATGCAGTCTCCTGCCTGAATAGACAATCATTCTGTCCTCAACTCACCTCTCTTGCAGCTCCTGAATGTTTGCGGGGAATATCATTAAGAAACAACCCTGCTCATTACAGATAATCCCTCACGAGTCACTTGACTATCCCTGTTTTATGGTAATTCCACAAGGCATTTTATGCTTTATTATAGAACAGTATACGCAAAGTTGCAGATCTAACTTGTTAAAACACTGGGTCATGTACCATCAGTTCAGGCTGTTTCACTAGAAAAGATGACAGGGGTGGATGAAGGGAGTAACTGATCGATGAAGACAAGGTCCTAGTTGTAGAAATAAATCAGCAATCCATACTTCGTACTCATGCAACTCCTACTCTGTGTCAACTGATATAGTCTCACACATTATACAATTCTGTATCAATTAAGTAGAAAAAACCGAGAGAAAGATACATAATACAGGAAAATTTACTTACTCGAGTTAAGCAGTTCCTGTTATCAACCTTTCCTGTTGATCTAACTTTTTCACCTTTATAATGCCAAAGAGAACTTGGAAACTGAAGAGTGCACAAAAGATGGATGCCGCAATGGCTGGTACCTATCAAGGATAACACATTCAAACAAATGATTGGATGAAAAATCAAGAAGAAGGATGCAAAATGATGCATAGAAAACATAAATTAGAGTTGGTGGCTTACTCGAATGGAATTGAGATATAAAATAGTTGCAAGGTTTACTAGACTTCCAGCAGCTACAACCTGTTGATTGGTCAAAGAGGATGTTATGAAGAGCACATCCAGATCCGCACCAAACACATCAAGCAAAAATTTTCTATTTCTGAAATATAGGGGAAAATAACAAAAATAAATAAATAAGCATACAAGTATGCTCCTCATGTTTTAACTAAAACATGAGATGGCAGGCCTGGCAACTTCTAAAATACTACTAGGCTTGCTTACATGCCATAAATGCACAGGTTCATCCAATTTAGATTTTTTACCATACATGCAACAATTAAGTTGCCTGCATGCAGAAGCAGCAATGATGGACAATATGTAAAAGATGATAGTCGCGATTAAGCTTCTTCACACAAAATTGTAACCAAGGTGAATCTTGTTAAATTCTTCTATCCCTATTCATAAAACAAATTTGACATGACTGGAAAAAAGTGTCGTGTCATGTCATGAAGTGAACTTGCAAATTTCAATAGAAGTTTATTCCAAATATGTCAAAAAATACTAGTATACTCCATAATCCAGAAGAAAATATTGCATTGCATTCCATGTGATCTACAAGATAAACCAGAATGCAGGGCTGATTTTATGAAGTCAAAATATAGATAAACTCACACTCCCAACTGTCTTCTGGACAGCTGCAACACGCTGGAATGCCCTTTCAGACTCCAGGGTTCGAACTCGAAGCTTCAAATCACCTTGCTCCTGCAATGCAGTGTTGATTGCTAAGTAACATGCCGAAGACATGAAACCATGGGCATAATATAAAGCAGTAGAATTATTTAGAACACTCAAATTAAAAGATAACAAGGATTACTGAATCCTACCAATCCTTGGATAGTATCAGCAAGCTTTTGAACTCTATCAGCCTGTCTAAATAAGTTATAGAATGCACGAGACTGCCTGTCCCACCTTTTTCTGAAGTCCTGAAACATTCACAGGATTGGTTATGAAAATGAGACTTACTATCATGTTCATCATCAAGGTTAGAGCAGATTAAGATGGTCCTATTTTATCTTCATGAGAACTAAATAAATAAATAAAATAAATACCTTCAAGAGAACTTCAACTCCAACTTCACGAAACTTTAGCAGCTCAAGTGCATAGCTGAGATATAACCCATGCAGGACAAGTTAGACATTAATTTACATGGCCGACCTAATTTCAGAAATTTCCAGAGAATGTCTAGAAAACTGTAACATAAGCAAAACACACTCACGGTTTTGCAATCTCTGTAATATCAAACTGAGGGTCAAGGCCTTTCCCAATGCCATCCAAAACTGCAGAGAATAATTTCCTTGTCTAAGGTTAATGTTGTGCATAGCATTTCATACCAATGATGCCAGCAAATTACAGTATTTCACCTGAAAATGCTCTCACAACAAATGTGAAAGTGGCAGGAAAACGGAAAGGTTGATCTGCTGCAATGGATAATAAATCTTCCCCTGTTGAGAGAATGTAACCACATGAGATGTAGTTGTCCAAATATTCTCAGAAATCATGTGAAAGCTATACAATTTGCAATACCTTATCATAATAAGATCATTTTCACAATAAGCTGGGCCATGAAGTTCAACAATAGGATAAAGCTATGCCATAACAAGACTTGAATTTAAGTATACCAGATTGAGAATCTCAGCTAATCCTCAATCCAAAACTAGCTGGGGAGGGCCACGAAGATCCATATCCTATGATAGGGAAATAAAAACTGGAAAATAAAATGAACAAGGACAACTTGAATGATGGAGTGTTAGTGACTAACAGACACTCGTATATGGTATATTTATATTACAATAGTTGCTTTTATGCAGATGCCAAAAGAAAGTGGAATGCTCTCACCTCTTGCTATTTGGAAACATATTGCACAATGAATTAAATCTAGATGCCAATGCAATAGCATCTGCACAAATTCAGTAGAAAAATGTGAAACCTCATGTGTAGAACCACACTGCAGGAATTGTTAGCGCAGTCCTTTTCCGTAGATTTATTAGTTTCCATATATATATTTGTCATTTATGTCAGAGAAAACAGCTGTAAATAGTTGTGTAATCGTAGGGTAATTATCTTTCTATAATTAGGCCGAAATTATAGTTAATAGGAGAGTTTATGTAATGTAAATCAGAATTCTTCCTATTTAATAAAAGAGACACTCGTGAAGAGGTCAATAAGTCAAAAAGTATCAGGAATTACCTATTGCAGCCAGACGTTGCTTCTTTTTCTCTATTTTTTCATCCTTGCTCAATGGCTTTTTAAAGCCGAGTTCTGCTGTCTCCATTTCTCTCTCTCTTCTTTGAGCAGCAAGACGCTCTTCAAAACTGCCAAAGTTTGAAATTAGAATTCTGAGGTTAAAAGAGGTTGAATAAAGAAATATGCATCACTTATTAGATGACCCTAAGGTAGTTTCAACATTCCCACTTTAGTCCAATGTTCAAGTCAAAGTGTGAGTACATTGTCTGGCTTTTCTATATAGCAGTATACAAGATATTTAAAATAAGTGTTAGGTAATCTCCTTGGTCTTTAGTAATGACTCTTCCTAGCTCTTCTGCTCCTCGATCTTGAGAACCTCCTTTTTAATCTTTCAATTCAATCTCAACCTTGAGACCTTGAAGTAAGGGCATGATAGAGTGGTTATGCCATCTTCCACCAAATGAGATAATTGTCAGTTATTTACACTCAAATCTCTGATTTTGCCCGTACCTGTTGAGCATCTAAACCTCAATAACAGCAGGAGCAATACTTCAATTAAGATCCTCTTTCCTTGTTCAATCTGGCTAGATACTAACCCTCAATCTATCAAAGCTGCCAGCCCAATTCCCTTCTCCTTTTGTTCAGTTGAAGCTCAAACCTAAATTATCATTATTATTCATTTTCATTGGAATTATGATGGAATGACAACTTTGACCAGAATTCCCTCCTATCAAGCACAACTTTCAAATGATCCCTATGAATATTCAGTTTAGCATCCAAAAGTGTCTACAATGACTAACAGCCTTGTCCTTCCCTCGTGATATTTATTTTTTTCACTTAGATATTGTTCTAAATTCTACCCAAACCAGCATTAGAGGATTAATCAAATATGGCCAATGTCTTATGTTGAAACAATAATAAAGATGGTGATGACAATAAAAAGGAGAACCCATATCCTTTTCTTTCAAAGCACCTATTGAGAAAGAATTGTGCAGTTCGTCTGACAGCTGTCATGTCTCCAGTAGGCACAAGAACACCCATTTGGATCATTGCCTCAAGGACCTGCACTAGCATACAAAAGCATCAGACCATGTGAACTGTGACATGTTAAGTTTGTATAAAAAGAATAGGGAAACCAAGACATGGCCATGAGTCACCACACCCAAGTACAATCACCTTATCCGGATCTTTTTCATAAATTCCATAGAATGCTTCCAGCAACCCTTCTCGAATGTTTGGACTGATACTGCAAAATACAAAGACAAAGGACAGTCATAATAAAAAACTTGATAATGGACTTGTTTTGCATACTTATTGCAGATAGCCAGCAGAGGATCAGACAGTACCTTCCCATCATTCCAAAATCATAGAAGATTAACCTTCCTCCATTGACATCATCAACAGCAATATTTCCTGGATGCTGCACAGAAAGAAACAAGACCTGATCACATGCTTGTGAAATTTAGATGCCTTTAAGGAATCATGATACAAAAGGACCACATCTTCCTCATCCCCAAAAGGAAAAAAAAATAATAAAAAGATTTTAGGAAGACTTTGAAGACAGTACCCTGCCTATGAACACATAGCCAAAGCTGTTCGATTGGCACAGACCACAATATGGAGGGAAGGATATTAAGACAAAGAATTCATTCAATTCATATATTCCAGAATCCAGATATGATCCAAACTTTCCTTTACTGTTCAAAAGGACTTCTTTTTCCATTTACTGGGCTGGAAATTTATTGGCACAACCAAAGGAATGTAGCTCCAAATATTTAAGAAGCACACCAGGCTACATTCACTTTTGATATTTACCACTCTCTTCTATTAGGCTCCAGCTGAAGAAAGACTCTCCATGACCCACTTCTTTGAGATTAGATTGTGAAATCAATTTCTAACTATCTCTGACCTCCCATGTTTCAATGCAGTCTGGTGTACACATAGGATGCACTAAACCAAAACTAGTCTGTTTCATGATTCAACTTGAGAAGTTATCCAGATTCATACAACATTTAAAAACTAATGATGCACCACTTATTTTGAATTATAGGGAAAAATGCACAGTCGAAGAAACTGTGTTATAATTAAAGGACCCTAATTCCTATCTGCATCCAGTAAGGTAACCTTCAACATACTGTGCAGTCAGAAAATTAAAAGGAAAAGTAAAGTTTCTCTCTTCAGATGATTAATCAAGCATCACCCACTGACATTTCAAAACAACAGTAAATAGGATTGCTATGTAAATTTTGTTGTGAAAAATGCAATTTCAGGTCAGGTCAGGTCACTGGATGTAAATCAGACCTCAAGATGTAGAGGCATATGATTAATCATGCCTTCATTTAAGGCATTTAAAACACTTGCACCTTCCGCATCTCCAGCAGAATTTTTTAGATTGTTTTTTTACCTGTGAAGTAAGCCTTCCAATAAAGGCCTAACAAGCCCCTGAACTACTTTCTGTGTATCTCCATATAAAAGTATAATAATCTCAGAATAAATGTTCACTTTCTCAAACAATTTTGTCAGATAGAGAATCCAAAATGGCAAACATTTCAAGCACCACCAAAAACTGGAAGTATCAATAAAACTCACAGGGTCAGCATGGAAGAATCCATGAGATAGAATTTGTTCCAAATAAGATTCAACCGCATATCTGCCCAATCTGCAGGACATTATAAAAGATGACAATCATTTCAGCTGACAATAAAGTATTTTTTTCGAGATACTAAATTTGATAATTACAAGTATTGAAAGCAGAAGAGTTGAAGGAAGCATGAAAGATGATTTCACCAGGCTCGATAGAAGGAGATTATACTAACCTTTTGCGATCAACACCCAACTGATCTAATGCTAGAATTTTGTTTATTTTGATCCCTGGGACATATTCCATTGTCAGAACCTACATTCAGATAAATAAAAAAATAAAAGAAAGAAGCAAGCAGTTCTGAGTAACTTGAGAGATAATGTTTTTATAAGAAAAAAATTCATAATTACTATATAGGAACCTGTGGGGTGGTGTATTCCCAGTAAATTGCTGGGACTTTAACATACTCCATTTCTTTGAAATTACTGGCAAACAGTTCTGCATTAGCACCTTCCTTGGTATAATCAATCTCCTGAAAAGTCAAAAATATTATTAGTCGCTGCAATTATAAAATGGTAATCTGAAAATCATACGAGAATGCAGCTGCATAATAATTTAGGTCAGTGACCACTTAGACACTAAGACCTGCAAGTAAAATTACAATTAAAGTCTAGAACTTAAATTTACAATTCTATTGAATTTCCTTAAAACAAAGAGAATTAATCTAAAAGGCACTTCTAGTCATTTTTATGTCATCACATATGTTAATTCTCTGTGATATCCTTGTTTCAAAAGTTTGGTGCATTTCCAACCCATGAGCACTTTTTTGGTGCAAGAACCAACAACTTGAAGTCTTTGCAGTATTTGTTGTCATTTTGCACCAACCATGTGCAACTGCCTATGTAGTATGACCATTGAAATATTCCTACAGAACTAAAGTTGTATTCGGTAATTCCTTTTTGGCTTCATCTGGTATAAAAGCAACTGTGCAAATCATGTTCTCTATGTTCTGTTGGAGCTCATTTATGTGGTTAAATCATAGGCTGCCATGTCTTTTGACATGAGGCGCAAATTTCATAATTTTGGACATAATTATTGTTATTGTAATATTTATTTAATTGTTAAGTTTTTTCTAGAATTCATTGTCTATATTTGATTACACAATTGGTTTATTGGAAAATTAGTGATAGCTCTAGAATTCTATTTTTATTTTATTTTGCTTTACTATTTAGTATTATTAGGGTTTTCTAGTTTTTTGTTTAAAGACTTGTAATAGCCTTTAGACAATAAGAATATGAATAAAAATTAAGTTATTTTACAGCTTTGTTGTGTTCTCTTTTTAAGGATTTTTGATAACAAACAAACATATCCATTTGAATCTTTGACCACTCATTTCTTGAGCCCTTCTGCTATCTTACTGCTCATCCAAGTCAAACACTTTAATAAACTAAAGATTGTGAAATTTTTGTTTCTTGAAGCATGAGCATCCTAATGCCCAATTAATTTGCAACCTATCATAGCCATGTCTTTCATTACAACCACAACCAATATTATAGAGGTCTTCCCTTCTCTCTTCCTATTCATCCATGTCCCACATCCTGATTTCAACTTGCTTAAGATGGGTAGGATGCTGTTTCATGAAACATGACTGTCCTAGCGCTCATTTCATTTGCAACTTTATCATTAGAAGAAAAAATCATCAAAAACCTCAAATGAGTGAATTTACTACACCAACTTAACGAAAAACATTAATTATTGTAAACAGAAAAAAGAACTTGGGATATCGGAGAGAGTAAAGTGTAGATGCCACTTGTATCTTTCTAAGCAACCAATAAGATGAGCCCACAAAGACAATGTTGTTACCTGGTACAAGACGTTCGCACATTCATCATATATTGCAACCCAGTCCCTCTTTGCACCATCTGACTTTGGGTCAACCTTTTGAAGATATTCAGCTATTACCTGGAAGCAAACAGCAACTTTTCCATGATCCGTACTTCTCAAGACTTTTAAGCCCTCATGGTCCCACCAACAGTGAGGTGCATAAATAATTACTGAAGCATAATGGAAACTAACCCTCAGGTTTTTTAGGTCAATATCAAAAAGATCCTTGAGACCAGGTCTTTGGACTTTAACCACAACTTCCTGTCCCTTCAATCTTGCACGGTGAACTTGGCCTGCATTAAGAAACAGAGGGAAAGAAAAAGGAAAAGAAAGAAATTGCAACGTTAGATACTTCTTTCTTATCATCCATTGCATTGCAGAAATGGTCAAGGAATGCTGATCAGCAAATTGCAAAAGTTTCCCCATCAGAAAAACAACCAACATGAAGAAAAGATTACCAAGACTTGCAGCAGCTATGGGTTCATAGTCAAATCGATCAAAGATATCATCCACTGGAGCTCCAAGCTCTTCCTCAGCTATAGAAACAGCAGTCTCTGATGGAAATGGAGGAACTTGATCCTGCAGGAAGACAGCAATTTAAACCATCCCAAACAAATCATGAACACCGAAGGAGGAAGAGGTAGACTATAGAAGAAAATTGAACCAACTAAAAGAAAATACAAACAATGGGAAACCTTTTTGCTAAATATTATAAGAAAGAATCTAGACCTGAAGTTCAGACAACTGATCAACGTATTCTTGAGCAAGAATGTCCACTCTTGTGGAGAACTGCTGGCCAATTTTTATGAATGTTGGACCTAATCTTAATATGCTTTCCTTTAACCACTTGGCAAGGGCCTTCCTCCTCACCATTTTTTTCTCCTCCGTCATTCCTCCTGCAAATTTCATTTGTATAATTAAACAAACCAGCAAGTTAAAAAGAGGGAAAAGCTTAGCAAGTGAATTTAGAGGCCAGTCATTCTGAAAAATTAAACATGACTCTGCATGAAATATTAACCATATCTATGCGTAAAACCACAGGTGATTGAGAACTTCAGGCACACAAATGCAACATGAAGTATAAATAACAAGAGCAACCAATACTAGTCAATTAGAAATCACTGACCTCGATAAGAGAATTTCTGGTTGTTCAACCAAGCCTTGAAGATAAATGTTAAAACAGATCCCCATATTTCCAAAGTCCTTTGTATCGTTGAATAGGTCTTGAATCTACTCCATCTCCCACCAGGTGGGACAGAAACCTGTAAGACCCATGTACTGTCAGACAAAAAGGGAAGTGTTCCAGAACCCACATTTCATAGGAAGTGCACATGTGCTCAGACTTGATGTGATGACATAATAATGAAGCCTGAAATAAATAGGAGAACATAAATGCTATCCGAATAACTTTTCATGACCTCTAGTAAGACAATACAGGACTAGATACATGCAAAGACAGCATAACCAGAAACAAAAAAAGCTCGCAATCTTGCTCAATTAAAGTTAGTGTCATTCTTCTATCACAAAGTCTCATATCTAGCATAACAACTAACCACATACCCTAAAAAGTATCAATCTGCTGATAAACAGCCAACTGGCGGGGCACATTTCCTAAAATGAACATCAATCTCTACTTCTAAGCAATCCATCCATACGTGTATCCTATTATATCTCTGATACAAAGGATAAACTACGAAGCAGGCATACAACTATGACTAACTAGTCCCATGGCAAGCATAATTATAATTTACAGCAC
Organism: Salix dunnii; assembly: GCA_015731905.1. Taxonomy (NCBI): domain Eukaryota; kingdom Viridiplantae; phylum Streptophyta; class Magnoliopsida; order Malpighiales; family Salicaceae; genus Salix; species Salix dunnii. The sequence goes on along the minus strand of CM027665.1, from coordinate 9,953,066 downwards.
AGAATGGTTGTAAATACTCTTTTTTTCCCCTATAAATTGATAGATAATTGACGCTCGCTCTTCCCTTTCATTCACCCTCTAAGCTCAGGTATGAACTAAAATTCAAGCCAGATTTCTCAGGAAGATGCGACTTTAGCAATAAAACCAGCTAGCAACCTAGCACCCATAATTTTTATGTACCACCAAAACTCTAAGACCCATTTCTTTCCTATGAAACAAAATGATCAACCTCAAGCTGTTGTTCACCAGCACGCTTAAACCAGGCATCTTCTTTCCCGATTTCCTCTATCCTCTTCTTCCTTCCTTCCTCCTTCAACCCTTCCTCCTTCTCCTCCACCAAAATCTCTGCTGGCAGCACGGCTGCAGAACCATTTCCATTCACATACTTCACCAGACTCTCATTACTACTACTCTCCCCCTCTTCCGCACCCACCAGTCCATTTACATACCTCTCCACTGATCCATTCACTCTTCCGTTTCCATTTCCATTCAGTTCCTTCAAAATCTCTCGCTCTCTGTCCTCGATCACTGCAGTATCCTCCTTCAAAGCTCGGATTACTGGAGTTCGAAGAGGAACGTTGAGTTTGTTTTTTTTGCTATTAGAAACGTTAAGAGTAGAGAGGGAGTGTCTAGAGAGAGAAAGTAGGCGAAGGTGATGTTTTGGAGTTCTGGTTTTTGGAGAGAGAAAAATGAGCTCTGGTAGAGGTAAAGAAGAGGCCATTAATGGAGAATTGGATTTTTCTTATTTCAAATGAAAACCCTAATCTTCATTATTTGCTTTCTTTTTCAAGGGAGGGAGGGAGTGTTCTGAGAGTTTGTGGTGTGAGAGTGATGTAGAGGGAAGCTGGAGAAGAACAAGACAAGGTGACTCTGTGTTTTTAAATCATAAAAATCAAAGTTTGACAAACTACATATCAGTCTTCAACTTTACAAAAAATTCAATTGGGTCCTAAAATTAAGCATCATTGTCCTAGATCAAAAGGAACCCGGTTGTAATGGCTAACAAATGTAAGTATCTGTATAGTTAAATGGCTGTTTTATAGTTTTCCATGAAACTAGGAAATCATGTCAAGACAACAACGACAGCAAGAGAGACGAGGGGAAGAGGTGGAGGAATGAAGAACACGTGGCAAGAGGGTAGATGATGAGAGCAGGGAGATTTGCGCGGTTCTTAAGAGTTTTGAGAATTATACAATAATATAAAAGAGGATGGGAAAATACTGTAGCTTCTAAGTATTTTTACTGTGGACTGCAATAGTAACTCGGTTCGGTTTGTTTTTTTGGTTTTGGGACGGTTCGGTTTGGATTTCGGTCCGGTTTGTCGGTCTGGTTCAGGTTTCTTAAATTATGGCTGTCATTGCGCCACGTGTCTTGCCTTTTCCCAGCGTTTTTTCCCCCCTTTCTTAGGTTTTTGCTCTGGCTTGCATTTGAAAAAAATACAATTTCTCTCTTTTTTCTCCTCAACGGCGCCGTTGTCTCTTGCGTTTCATTTCTTCTGCGTCGGCGATGGAGATTGTGACTGAGTTTGTGTTGATGGGCTGTTGCTGGGGACAGGTGAGAATGCTTGCATTTTAAAAATTAGAGTTTTTCTCTATTTTTTTTTCCTCAACGGCGCCGTCGTCTTTTGTGTTTCCATTTCTTCTGCGTCGCCTGAGATGGAGCTCAGAGGAAGGAGCAGGAAGAAGGGGCAGGAATGCTTTGAAGAGGTGAGTTGCAGTTTAGTTGTTTTTTTTTTCTTTTCTCTCGGCTTATCTGAGGGGTGCTGTCGTTTGTTGTTTTTTTGTTTTGCATCGCCTGAGATGGAATTGAGAAGAAGGAGCACGAAGAAGGGGCAGGAATGCTTTGAAGAGGTTAGTTGCAGTTTATTTTTTATTTTTCCTTTCCTTCGGCTTATCTGAGGGGTGCTGTCGTCTGTTATTTTTTTCTTCTGCATCGCCTAAAATGGTGATTTCGGACTTGCATGTTGTAGTCATCCAAGAAATAACAATATCAAGCAAGGCAATTGAAGTTTTGCAATTTTCACAATGGTGCTGAATTGAATTGATCTTCTATATACAGGTAAAAACCCAATACCTTAGTGGCTCCTATAGAAGCCTTAGAAGGAGCAATAATCTCGGACCCATTTCCTGTAATAACACTGGGCTTCATGGATATAGGGACTGAAGTCTTGAATTTGTTTTGTAGAGTAGATCATGGCTGGTGATGGACCAGCAGATGAGAGAGTGTTGGCCATCAAATCCATCAAGTTGATTTTTGATTGCGAGCTGTGAGGGAAAGCATTGGCAGTAAGAAGAAATGCCCAGCTGCTGCACTGAGGAGCAATTTTCCAGTTGAAAAGAAGCCAATTGGCAAACGGCAGAGCTGCTAATTTGAGATTTGTTGTTGTTTTTTATTTTTATATTTATATCGTGAATGTGTGTGTGTGGGGTTTTGTTTATGAGTGTGCATTAAATGCACACCTTACCTGCTTTTAATGCTTGGCACTAATTTCGGCTATGTTCAGATTTTATTCCTGAGCAGTCATGGGTTTTTTGATTATTTATTGTTCTCTCACGTTTTTTTCAGCATGGTTGGTAATAAAGAATTGTTTTTTATGTCTTTTGACAGTGTGCTATTACTGTTGCTTATGTTAGTTGCGTCTCTATCTCAATTTGTGTGAATTAAGCTTTGAATATAAGCCATACATTGCATGAAAAAATTGTGTTTGTTTGTGGCTAAAAGAGAGCTGAGAGAGAGATGAGAGAGAGCTGAGTTAGAAGAGTACTAAACAGGCAAGTTTTATATTGCTGTGCTTCGGTTTTTCTGCTTTGGTTTTGTTTAATGTTCACCTTTGTTTGCTGAGTTTAGATTTGAAGCATGTTTTCCTTTTTTTTAACTTTTTTTGTTGAGATATATTGCTGTTTTTCTGGTGTTTTTTATTGTGTTTCTTTTAAAGGTATGATTGATATCATTTTTTCCCAGCATTTTTTGAATGTTATGTTGTTTTTTTTTAATTGTTTATGGTTTGTAGTGTTGATCTTAAGTTTGTTGAGCTTTTTAGGAGCTGCAGTTTGTGGTTGCTGCTGTTTTTGGTTCTCCTTGCTTCTCTTTTTGTGAGGTATGTGTGTTTCGATTGGAAAATTGTTTATGTCCATCATAAGTTTCAAAGCTGTATTTTTATTTTATGTTTTTATGATGCTGAATTTTAGTTTTTTCGTTTTGATTTGGTAGAATTTAATGGTGATGGTGATTATGTTGCTTTTGTGATTTGGCTTAGCAATGTTGTTGCTGCTCGGTGATTCGAGTTGTTGTTGCGTTTTTAATGTGCTGTAAATGCGTTATTTTGTGTTGGAAAAACATGGAAGCAAGTTAACGAATAATTTGAATTTAACTGTTTTTTATAGATATTTTTCCCTGTTTCGCAATTTGAATCCATGATTTTAGTATTTATAGCGTTCGCTAGAGCAAGCATCAAACTTGATCTCATGTTCCTTAGCTTGATTATTCCGTGCTGGGATTGGTTGGTGTAATTAGAAATTTAGTTTTTTTTTTTTATTTCAATCAATTGTTTTTAACTTGATATTTTGGTGATTTTTTTTTAAACATGTTTAGATTTTTGCTCGATTGCACATGGTTGGTTGGTGATTTTTTTTTTAACATGTGGAAACTTGATTCTTGGCAATTAATTAATAAGATTTTGTGTCGTGAATAGTTGTGCAACAAGAGCATTAATGTTTAATTTTATCAAATGTTAGTCAGCGAAAATTAATTTATGAGCTTAATATTGTAGAAGCTTGCTTTTTTGTCTATTTCCTTGGTTTTCCGCTCATTAGTTGATGAAAAGCATGGCTGTTTTTTACGGTTTTTTCCCATTTGTCGATGTTTTTGAGTTTTGTGTTTGTGTGCACTTTAAATTTTTACTGTTTACTCCAACGCATATCCTTTGAGAAATGATTTTGTGCTGTAAATTGTTATGGGATTAGGGTATGGATGTTATGATTCGCTGCTGCGATTTGTTTGCCTTCGGCAGACAATTTATCTCTTTAATTAGCTATGAAATTAGAAAATTAATGGCGATGGTTGCTTGATGAAAATTAATGTATATGCTGTTTTTTAAATTTTTTTTTCATTTGTCATTATATTTTTAGGTTATTTTTTCCTTTATACAACAATTTTTTACAGCTTCTTGCGATGCATGTCCATTGATCAATCGTTTTGTGTTGTACATAGTTGCGGGATTAGAAGATTGATGTTTTTATTCGCTGCTATGTTTCGTATGTCTTCGGCAAACAATTTTACTCTTTAATTAGCTGTGGAATTAGAAAATCAATTGCTATAATTGGTTGCTGAAACTTGATGTGTTGCTGGAACTTAGAAGATCATGTGCTGGAATATGATTATTGGCAATTAATTGACAATATTTTATGCTATGAATAGTTGTGCAGCTAGAGCATTCATGTCTTAATTAGTTAAGCTATTTCGTTTGGCTTTGGAGGACAATTATATTATGAAATCAGAAAATTAATGTTTAGTTTTATCAATTGTTTGCCTTTGAAAATTAATTTATCAACTTAGTATTCGAGAAGCTTGCTTTTTTGTCTATTTCCTTGGTTTTTTGCTCATTTGTTGATGAAAAGCAAGGCTGTTTTTGGCCTTTTTTCCCATTTGTCGATGTTTTTGGGTTTTATCTTTGTTTGCACTTTGAATTTTTATTGTTTACTCTAATTCATATCTTTTGAGAAATGATTTTGTGCTGTAAATTGTTATGGGATTAGAGTATTGATGTTTTAATCCGCTGTTGTGTTTCGTTCACCTTCGGCTGACAATTTCACTTTTTCATTAGCTATGAAATTAGAAAATTAATGGCGATGATTGCTTGATGAAAATTTATCTATATGCTTAATATTGTAGATTTTTTTTTTCTCTATTTCGTTGGATTTTTTCCCATTGGTTCATGATAACCATGACTGTTTTTTAAGATTTTTTTCAATTGTCATTATATTTTTAGGGTTTTGTTTTTCTTTATACTATAAATTTTTGTGCTGTAAATAGTTATGGGATTTGAGGATTGATGTTTTGATCTGCTGTTGTGTTTCGTTTGCTATCGGTAAACAATTTTACTCTTTAATTAGCTATGGAATTAGAAAATCAATCGCAGTAATTGGTTGCTGAAACTTAATGTATGCTTAAACTTAATGTCTTGCTGGAACTTAGAAGATCATGTGCTGGAATACGATTTTTTGCAGTTAATTAATAAGATTTTGTGCTATGAATAGTTGTTTAGCTAGAGCATTCATGTTTTAACTAGCTGATCTATTTCGTTTGGCTTTGGAAGACAATTATATTATGAAATCACAAAATTAATGTTTAGTTTTATCAATTGTTTGCCTATGAAAATTAATTTATGAACTTAATATTGTAAAAGCTTGCTTTTTTGTTTGTTTCTTTGGTTTTTTGCTCATTAGTTGATGAAAAGCATGGTTGTTTTTGGCGTTTTTTCTTGTTTGTCGATGTTTTTGGGTTTTGTCTTTGTTTACATTTTAAATATTTATTGTTTACTCCAACGCATATCCTTTGAGAAATGATTTTGTGTTGTAGATTGTTATGGGATTAAAGGATTGATGTTTTGATTCGCTTTTGTTTTTCATTTGCCTTCGACAGACAATTTGTCTCTTTAATTAGCTATCAAATTAAAAAATTATTGACGATGATTGCTTGCTGAGAATTAATGTATATGCTTAATGTTGTTCAAGTTTGTTTTTTTCTCTATTTCATTGGTTTCTTTCTCATTGGTTCATGATAAGCATGAATGTTTTTTAGCATTTTTTTCATTTGTCATTATATTTTTATAGGTTTGGTTTTTTGTTTATACTATAAATTTTTACAGTTTCTTGCGATGCATGACCTTTGATCATTAGTTTTGCACTGTTAATAGTTATCACTGTAAATAGTTATGAGATTAGAAGATTGATGTTTTGATTAGGTCATTTGTTTTGTTTGCTTTCGGCAAACAGTTTTACTCTTTGATTAGCTATGGAACTAACAAATAAATAGCAATGACTGGTTGCAAAAACTTAATATATGTGTTTAATATTGTTGAAGTTTTCTTTTTTGTTTATTTTCTTGGTTTTTGAACTGATTAAAAATAAAACTTGAATAAAAATGGATAATAAAAATTCCCTAAAAGCATAGATGCATAAATAAGAATAAAAAAAAAATTATAGTATTCAAATAAAAACCTCCAATATTCAAATAAAAAAATAAATAGTAAATATTTTATCAACAAAAAAAAATGAAAACATAAATTAAAAATCTATCCTTACGTTATTATCATTATTATTGCTATAACAATTAAAATTATTATCAATATTATTGTCTAAATAATTAAAATAATTAAATTATCCTAAAAAATCATTAAAAAAATAAAAAAAATTTATAAAAAAATAAAAAAATTACTGAAATTATCATTATTATTGAGCAAATAGTCAAATCATAACAATCATTTAACCCAAATAACAAATAAAAATAATAGAAAACACAAACAAAATAAAGAAAAAAATTTTAAAATCATTACCAACATAAATTAAAACTTCAAGATTGAACTTATTTTAAAAATAAAATCTAAATAAAAAAAGACAAAAACTAAAAGTATAGATGCTTAAATATAATTAGAAATAAACATTATCCAGGAATTAAAAAAAATGAATTAATATAAAATAAAAAATTGAAAGAATAATGAACAAGTTAAAAATAAAATATATAATTAATTCCAATAGAAGGATAAAATTAAAAAAAATAAAAAAATTCGGACAAAAATAAATAATAATAATTGCTATGTAATTTCATTTACAAATTAAAAGAAGGAGGATTAAAATGAAAAGTTACATATATGACCAATTTCAATTGGAGGACCAAATTAAAAGAAATCAAAATATTAATACTGAAAAAATTATAGGAACCAAAAAGAAATAAAAAATAAAAAAAATAAGGACTGAAATGAAACATTTTTTATATAATCAATTTTAATTAAAGGGCACAACTAGAAACAATCAAACTTTCAATTAAAAAAATCAGTAATAAAACTAAAATCAAAACATCAAGGACCAGAAAATAATTCCTACATACATTTAGGACCTGACACGGTGTAAGTTAATTTTTAACACGGCGTAATAAAAGAATTTTTGAAGGGCAGAACCGAAAACAATCCAACTTTCAATTAAAGAAATCATTGACAAAATTGAAATCAAAACATCAAGGACCACAAGAAACTTCCTATATACATCAGGGACTGACACTGTGTAAATGAATTTTTGATCATCTAAAGAATCCGCACGCATCGCCTCAATGGAGAGTATGCATAAAACATCGATAGCACGTCTGAATGATGTGTAAATAGTTCTTTTAAAAAAATAATAAAATATTAATTAATTACCTCAACACCCTTAAAGTGAACCAACTAATATTCATAAAAAAACGGAGGGAAAATACTTCCAAATCCCCATTTATTTTATATTATTTTAATTTATTAAATTATTTCCATTGATTTTCTATGCAAATAATTAGGAAAAATAGTGAGACTCTGATGGGCATCGATCATCAGCACCCTAACTTATTATATGGCTGTTTTTAGTTTTATTTTTTCCATTTGTCATTATATTTTGGTTTTTTGTTTGTTTGCACTTTAAGTTTTTAATGTTTACTGCCATGTATGTTCTTTGGTGAAATTAAAGGAATGATGTTTTTATTCGCTGCTAAATTTTGTTTGCCTTTGACGAATGATTTTTGTTTTTGATTGCTTATGCAGTTGGGAAATTAATGTCTATTTCTGTTTTTTTTTTCATTTGCCCCTATATTTTATGTTGTTTGTCTTTGTTAACTATGTAGTTTTCAATGTTGCCTTGCTTTTGCTTGCTTTATCTTTTTTTTAAATGTTGTGGATGGAAAGCCTTACATTTTTTTTCTTAAAGCTTCTTTTTAAAGTAATTATTGATCATATCTGTAGAAAACAATGCCATTTTGTTTTATGTAGTGAGAATGTTATGCTGACTTCTTTTTTATTTACCTTTAATCAGTTATGTATGTTTACATTGTTTTTTTTTTTGATAGAATTAATAGATTTCTAGGTTGGATTTTTCCAACCTATAAACAAATATTGTAATGACAAGTCGTCGGCAAAGACTGCAACCAGAGCAACACAATGACACATATTTGTATTCGTCTCATAACATCAATGAAGCTTTTTATAATTCTGATTCGATGCTAATTAACGATCATGAGATGGTTCAAATGCAAGTGCATATTTCAATGGAACCTTCAAGTCTTTGCCTAGGCATACACAACTCTAACGATCTAGAACTTAGTTGCTATCAACTACAATCAAATGACCCCCAAACTTCATATCATGCTTCGATTGCAACGACTTCAACATCTCACTCACTTGATTCTAGCGATATCTCTGTCGCTAATAACCATGCTTTTCTCAATTCAAGCAATCATGATCTTAATTTTCAACCATCATCAGCTATGTCATCTGGTCAAGCTGAATATCAACGAAAAAGAAAAAGTATGTTGTATCTCTTTTTCCTGTTTTTCTTCGTTTTCATATGTTTCAAGTTCTCACTTTTATATTCTTTTTTAACTAGCGCTATTTTTTTAGGAGCCTCTCTCTTTTATATCGATTTTGGTGAGAAGAAATTTATGTGTCGACACTGTAAAGCTCTTTTTTGGGCTGAAGAACGTCTTACATGTTCATCAAAAACAAGTCCAGCGTTCTCGCTTTGCTGCCTTGATGGTAAAGTTTCGTTGCCACACGCACATTCAACCCCAGAGCCTCTTGACTATTTTCTTAATCCATCAAATGGATCCACATCAAGGAAATTTCAAGATAATATACAGATATACAACTCTATGTTTGCTTTCACATCGATGGGAGCAAAACTTGATCACTCTGTTAATGAAGGGCGGGGTCCATATGTCTTTAAGATTAATGGACATTGTCATCATTTGATGGGTTCTCTTTTGCCAGTTGAAGGTGATACACCTAAATTTGCACAGCTATATATCTATGATGCATCAGATGAAATTAGCTTGCGAATGAGCATATTCACAGCAGATAGAGGTTCATCTTCTTTGGATGCAGCTATTGTTGGTGATTTAATGCAGATGTTAGATGATATTAATCAACTGGTTAAAGTTTTTAGAAATGCTAAGCAAAGGCTCTCCTGTGATAACCAGTCCAATTATAAATTACGGTTGATTGGTAAAAGAGATGATGACTCGCGGCAATATGATGATCCATCATCAAATGATATTGGTGGTTTAATTGTTGGAGATATTGGTAATTTCCGATCCGAACGTGATATTATCATCGAGCAATGTTCTGGCACTCTTCAAAGAATTTCTAAGCTGCACCCAAAATTTATGGCATTGCAGTATCCATTGCTTTTTCCTTATGGCGATGATGGGTATCGATCCAACATAATGTTCGCTGATCAGGATCATCAGCCACAAAGAAAATGTTCACGAGTCCCTATGAGAGCATATTATGCTTATCTTATTCATGAGAGGGCAAATTTTGAAAACACCATCATCAAAGGTGGACGTCTTTATCAACAATTCTTGGTTGATGCTTTTGTCAATGTTGAAGAGGATCGACTTGATTATATAAGGGCTAATCAAAATGATTTAAGGTCAGAAATCTATAAAGGAATACATGAAGCGATACTTAGAGGAGATGTTGAGGGTAATGCTGCTGGGAAAATTATTGTTCCATCTTCCTTAACTGGTAGCCCACGTTATATGATAAATAATTATCAGGATGCAATGGCTATCTGTAGAGCTTACGGAAACCCAAATCTTTTTATTACATTTACATTCAATACATGTTGGTCGGAAATTCAAAGAGATATCAAAAAATATAGACCTTACAAGCAAGAAGATAAGCCTGATATTGTTACAAGAATCTTTAAAAGCAAAAATAATTGATATGATTGCCTATATAAAATCAAGCAAGCCATTTGGCAGGACAATTGCAGGTGCTTATGCCTTCTTTCTTCTTCTATTCGATGTTTAGTAAATTATAAATTCTATGATATTTTTATAATTTTCTAATGTTTTCTCATTTAAAAAAAAAGATGTTTGTGCAGTTGAGTTTCAAAAGAGAGGGCTTCCGCACACCCATCTTCTCATTTGGTTACATGCAGAATTTAAATGTCGAAGTGCTGAAGATGTCGATTCAATTGTTTCAACTGAAATTCCTAATAAAATTACTGATCCCATTTGTTATGATATTGTATCCAAATTTATGATCCATGGGCCATGTGGTCTGCCAAACCAAAAATCTAAGTGCATGAAAAACGACAAGTGCTCTAAATCTTTTCCAAAGACATTTAAGACAGCAACAGTTTTTGATGACAATGGCTTTGTCTACTACAAGCGTCGCCAACAACTTGATAATTTTGTGCTTAAAGATGGGATACAGCTACACAACAACTATGTTGTTCCATATAATAGAGAGCTGTTATTAAGATACCATGCACACATCAATGTTGAAATATGTTGTCAGTCAATGCTCATAAAGTATCTTTTCAAATATGTGAGCAAAGGATCAGATAGGTGTCGAATGGTTGTGCAAAAAGAGAATGAAGATGAAATTAAAGCTTATCTTAACTGTCGTTTTATATGTCCATATGAGGCTGTTTGGCGACTTTTCCAATTTCCTATACATTCAAGAAATCCTCCAGTTGAGCGTTTACAGGTTCATTTGCCATTAGAGCATAACATTGTCTACTCAGGAAATGAATCGCTGCTAAATGTAATGAAAAGACCCGGACTTCAAAGAACAATGCTTACAGAATGGTTTGAATGCAATAAAAATGATTCAGTTGCACGAAACATGTATTATATGGATTTTCCAAACAAATTTGTTTGGGATTCAAGGCAGAAACAATGGTCCAGAAGAAAAAAAAAAGTTTCAGTCTTGGTCGCCTAACATATGTTCATCCTGCAGCAGGGGAACTATATTTTCTGAGATTACTTTTAAGTCATGTTAAAGGGGCTCAAAGTTATGATGATCTCAGAAAAGTTGCAGGGGTTTTGTATCCAACATTCCAACTTGCTTGCAAAGGCTTAGGACTTTTAGGAGATGATAAAGAATGGGCAGATGCTTTGACCGAAGCCATTACCACAGCAACATCTCCACAGATTAGACAGTTGTTTGTTAGTCTGGTTCTTTTTTGTGAAGTTACTGACCCAAATGAATTGTTCCATCAATTTTGGAGATCCATGTATGATGATATTATACACCATTTTAGATCAACTTTAAACATGCCAAATCTGTTGATGTCTGATGATGAGTTAAGAAACTATGTGCTTTATGAACTTGAATTGCTTTTCAATGTTGCGTCTACTTCTCTGGAAAAGTACAAGCTTCCAATGCCCAATAAAAGGTTACTAGCAGAAATAAGAAATAAGTTGCTAAGGGAGGAGCTAAACTATGATATAGTTGATCTTAAATCTCAGCATTCCACAGCTTTCCCATTGCTTAACCAGTGCCAAAGAAATATCTATGAATATGTTGTTACAACAGTCATGCAAAAAAAACAAGCTTTGATATTCGTTCATGGACATGGAGGAACAGGAAAAACTTTTTTATGGAATACAATAATAAGCAAGATTCGATCTGAAGGTTTGATTGTGCTTGCAGTTGCATCATCTGGAATAGCATCTTTATTGTTGCTAGGAGGTCGTACAGCGCACTCGCGCTTTAAAATCCCGCTAATGGTTTCTGAAACATCATCATGCGAGATAAAAAAGAACACAAACCTCTCACATCTCTTAGAGATGACATCTCTCATTATATGGGATGAAGCTCCAATGAATAATCGATGTTGCTTTGAAGCATTAGATCGTTCGTTACGGGATGTGCTTGCTCATAATCAGCCATTTGGTGGCAAGACAATATTGCTGGGCGGAGATTTTAGACAAATCTTACCTGTGGTTACAGGAGGAACAAGAGAAGATATTATTCATGCTTCTTTAAGTAGCTCACCACTATGGCATGAATTTAAAATTTTCACACTAAATGAGAACATGCGCCTTTCATCAAATGGACTTTCTGATGTTGAGAAGGTTGAATTGCAATTATTTGCCGAATGGATTCTTATGATCGGCAATGGAGAAATATCTGACATCCCATTTGAAGATGATTATGATACATCTCTAATCAAGATACCGCCAGATTTGCTTTTAGATGCATATTCTAACCCTATTGCATCTATGGTTTCTTCAGTTTATCCCTGTGTAAACAATCATCGTCTGAATTCTGTCTATTTTCAAGAAAGGGCAATAGTCACTCCTAAAAATTCTACAGTTTCCATGATTAATGATTTCATCCTTGACATGTTGCCAGAAAACAAGCATGTTTATTTAAGTTACGACAGTGTTAGCACGTCGTCAACTGATGCAGAAAATGCTAATTTGTTATATTTAGCTGAATTTATAAATCAACTTGAATTTAATGGAGTCCCTTCACATAAGCTTTCTTTGCAAGTAGGAACACCAATCATGTTATTGTGAAATTTAAACCCATCAGCAGGTTTATGCAATGGAACAAGGCTTTTGGTTACGCAACTAGCCAAGAAAGTCATTGAAGCTCGGATAATAACAGGTTCCAATGTTGGTAGCCATGTATTCATCCCAAGAATTACATTCCCAGTGAATGATGAAAGATGTGCATACACAATCAGAAGAAGACAATTTCCAATTCGTCCATGCTATTCTATGACAATAAATAAAAGTCAATGACAATCTTTGAAGGTTGTAGGAGTTTTTCTTCAAGAGCAAGTTTTTACTCATGGCCAACTTTATGTTGCTCTTTCAAGAGTGACATCGAAAAAAGGGCTTAAAATAATTACACTAGATGATAAAGGCAATCCTCTTGATTATGCAAAGAACATTGTCTACAAAGACATTATTAGCTCGGTCATAAAAAACTGATATTATAGCGCTTGGAATGCTAATCAAAATCTCTTATATGGTGCATTCAGTTTAATCACTCTTTTCAAGGTTCGGCATCAAATCTTAGATTAGTTTTACATTTTGAAACTAAATTTAATTATGACATGTGTTTGTCATTCTTACTTTTCATATTTCATACAAGTTTATACTCTTTTGTATGTTGTTGTCTATCCCTTTTCTTAGTTTTTTGTTTTTCTTTCTTATGGATGTTATTTTTCGATCCTATTTTCTTATTATTGACGTAGCAATTTTGTATGCAGAAACATGGCTGTGCGAATTAAAGATATCAAAAAGTACACCTTTTATCTATTGATGCGGGCACGAGTTTGTCGTGTATGGATTTCAAGATTTGAAAAACAAGTCAGCAGTTTTAATTGTGTTTTCTTGGATAATCAGGTGCAATTCTTTTCTTATTTAGCTTTTTCTTTCATGCATATTGAAAGAACAAAACCATACTTGCCCCTATATTCTTTCCATTTTCTTTTCACATATATCAAACAATCAACCAAGATATATTATTTCTTTTGTTCTTAGTTTTGTTCTAACTCATTCTTTTCTTTATTTTGGTATCAAATTTTTTCACGATGCAAATATTATCATGCAATTAGATTTTAATTGTTATTTAGCACTTATTTTTTGTGCATAACATAATCATTGTTGTTTAAAGAGTGGAGCTATCCAAGGATCATCAAAAGCAAGAGATGTTACTCATTTTGCTGATGCAGTTATTGAAGGCCTTTACTATGAGATTAAGGGTTTTTACACCTATGAAAACAGATCAACAAATGTAGTTGTTGATAATGATGTTGTTATTGAGCTTAAACCTTCGGTCAAGTTTAAAACCATCGATCCTCTCACTCCTGAAGTGCCAAGATATTACTTCAACTTCATTGACTTTGCCCACGTTCTCTCTCTAAAAAAAGGTTCCAGAGTTCTAACAGGTTTGATTAGTTTCTTTTACGTGATGTCTAATTTATACACAACTTTGCTTTATTGTTTATTATCCATGTCAATCTCAAATAAACATGGATATATTTTATTATTCAGATGTTCTAGGAAGGCTTAAAGCTATCCAACAACTTGAACAAGTATTAGTTCGGGGCCAAACATTGGAGAATAAAAGAGAATTTATCCTTGAAAATATAAGGTTTGCTAACAAACTCAACAAACTTTTTTCCTGTATTGTTTTTTTAACATGTTTTGTTGATGTTTATTAAAGGGGTGATGAAATGCGAATAACTCTATGGAGTGATCGCGCAAGGGATTTTGATGATTCAACTCTTAAAACGATCAGATCACCAATTATGATGGCTTTTGCAGGATTTTGTGAAACAGAATATCAAGGTTTCAATATCTTGCACTGTCTAAAAACTCCACCTTTTTATATATGTTGTTGTTTCTTAGTATATTTTCTAATTTTACTATCCAATTTCAATACCAACTTTTTCAACCACTAGGTCAACCAAATCTAAATGGGACAGCTGCTTCTCTTTGGTATATAAATCCTGACATACCAGAAGTCTTGCCTTACCATTATCAGTAAGTTTCTTTCTTTAAATTTAAATTTGGTTTTTAATAATTTCAATGTTTTATTTATATTTATCGTCATCTAATTGCATATCAATTCTATTTTAAAAGCTTCGAGAAATTGCATGTTGAAGTGCACCAACTTCCTTCATCCTCGAACGCTGTTTTGAAATTGGAAGACCAGATTATTGAAAATAGAAAAACAATCAAAGAAATTCTTTGCATGAATCCATATGAGCACAAGGTTCGGTTTATTTCTTCACATTGTTTTTTTATTCCTTCAAATTTATCAACACTTCTTTTTATGTAAAACATACACTAACTCTATTTCCCCTCTTATAATAGAATATCAGATTCACGTGTCGTGCATCAATTGCTGATTTTGATCTTTTTAATGGATGGTGGTACCGAAGTTGTCCTCATTGCAATAAAAAACTAGGTGGCACTACTAACAATCCAGTTTGCATGGATCATGATGCAATAACATCTTTACCTGTGCCATGGTGAGCTTTTGTTTTTTGTTTTGATACCAAATATAATCATTCAATATCTATTGTTTATGCACAACCAATATTTTATTGGAGTATTAATTTTTATGCATTATTTTAACAACTTATGTAGGTTTCGTCTTGATTGTGTTGTCACTGATAAAATAGATGTGACAAACTTTCTCATGGTTGGAAAAGTTGCAGAAAACTTTTTTGGATCATCAACACATCATTATGTGTATGATAGAGGTTTCAATGACCCATCAACGATCGCACCACCCGTGGCATCAAAGCTAAACAATATATATTTTTCAATTGCGGTTTGGAACATTTCGATCAACAACAAATCGATGTGATATACTCATAACAAATGTTTTCGATGATGTTCAAACAGAACCAGGTGATGTCCAACAAGACCAGTTGTCTCAGATATCAAATGCTGATGAATTTATTAATTTGTCCACTATATCAATCACATCAGACCCTTCAACACCAACCAATATTGCTCAGAAAAACAACTTCTCAGCTTCACCATTAACAATTGATCCACTTAGCGCACAACAAATGCAAGACATTACTTTGAATGCTGGAACAAAGACGAGACTTGACTTCACTGATGATGATTCGCAGCAAAGGTTTGTACATTATGCTCTAAACAAATCAATCATTGTAATTAATGTTTTCTTTCTCTACACATTTAGCTTATCCTTTTAATAAAATATACATTCACAGTAATGCACAATCAAACAACTCATTAGAAAACAATATTCAAGCACAAGCATGCCAATCAGCGGACGATCCTTCAGAGAAGCAGAAAGCAAATGTTTTCACCAAAAAAAGGGTATGATCTTTGCCATATATAACATACTATAAACTATCTTATATAATATTTTTAATAGGCTTTCATGTTTGTTTCTAATTTTTATCACTTTGTGATGCTTAATTAAAAACTAATAATGATCGCCCATAAAAGTGTTTATTTGACTGCCATTAGTTGAGAAAGGTACATTACAAGCAAAAACCTATAAAAAAACTAAGCTCACTTCTTTATGCTAACAAAGTTAGGCTTACAGCTAAATTACTAACTACAATTGAAAATGTTAGTTGCCCAACAACAAGCATGGTAACCAAATTAATTATTGATTATGATGACTCTTATCACATCATATTCTATTTACTTTCCTCTATTTCAACTTGCAGATAATGATCATGTATCTGTTGTTATTGTGAGATCACTACTTGACATTGAGATATTTTATATACTTAATTAGATTGATCAATAATTAGATTCATATTCAGATGTATAAAATATTTTGTAACAACTTTCAACAACTAGCATGTTATGGTTCTTCATAAGATTTCATTTCGGCAAAATGTTGCAATCGTTTTTCCTACATAGATAAAACTATACAATTTCAATTTCCAAGTGATGACCTCCAGTTCTTATTTATCTTCCATAACATCACCAATGATTTTGACAATTAATTATAAAACTACCAATATAGTCATATTGGTTTTGTAAAAATTCTCAAGCCATAAGTAATTCTCTTTTCTTTTGTTACAAAAACACTAGACTCAAGGCGACATGAAAGATTATGAAGCTGCTGGAAGATTTGCAATAGTTTCCTCACTTTTGTGCTCAAAACTTTTTGCATCAGTTATCAATTTCAATATCTTCAATTATGAGGCTTTTGTGTTGATATTGCTATGCTTAAATATCTTAGTATGATCCAGTAGTTATGTATTTTGTCATCTATTTCTATTAAACCATGTACATAAACTAGCAACATCATGAAGCTTGACCCAAGTGTTAGGGAAATAATATATTTTCCCCCAACTTTATGCTGAAGATCTTTAAAAGAAATTGCCTATTTCTGTTTGTTTTTATGTTGAAGCTTCAATCTTCTTACTGTTATAATTAGAATTGTTGATGTATTTTATTATATCAAATTTTATATGTATAGATATTATATTTTATTTTTGAACTAATAAAATATATTAACTGTTTTTGCTGTGCCCGCAACGAAGTGCGGGCCATCAAACTAGTTACATATATCTATAAGAGGATGGCTCGGTTACTGTAGCGCTACACTCATTGTCACTGTTCACTGGCAATTTGTTCCGGTGCTTCGCACGCGTATGTGTTCTTTTTTTTTTCGCAGGTCTACTTTTTATATTTTTTATGGTGGAATTGATAAAAAAGTGGATGTGGCCGAGTGGTTCGCCTGGGCGCTGGATACAGGCGCGCAGGGTTCGAACCCTCTCAGCCAACAAATTTGGCTTTGTTTTTTTTTTTTTTTTTAAATCCTTTTTTTTTTAAAGCAAGTGTTTCCTTTTTTGATTTTTTTTTCTATAATCCGTTTTCTTTTTAAATCAACTTTCCAGTAGCTTTCCTTTTCTTTTTTTTTATTAATATTCTTATTATTATTTTTTAAACTATTTTTTTTTTGTTTTTCTTTTCTACTATCTTGATTTTAAAAATGACTGTCTGAAAAATTTGCTTTCCCTTTTATTTTATTTTTTTCTTATTCTTATAATTATTATTTTTTTAAACTAGGATATCAATGATAGTTTACACGTGCCATAACTAATCTCCGGATTTATTTTTTTTCCCTTTTTTATTTCAATTTATACATTTTTTTCCATTTTTTTTTCGCTTATTTTTTTTCCAGTGATCAGGTGTCCAGGTTAACTTATGCACACCACAATTTTTTTCTCATTACTATTTAAAAAGATTATTTCCCCTTACACTTTTTTTTTATAACCGTGCTTCTTCTTTTTTTAATAACAATTTTCACTATTCAATACTGTTTGAAAATATGTTTCCGTTTTTTATTTTAATCGGGATTTTTATTTGTTTTTTATACCGGAATATCCGTTGCAGCTTATGCGTACCGACTAATCTCTGGATTTATTTTTTTTTTATTATTATTTTCCCTATTTTTTATTACCACTTATATTTTTTTTTTCATTACCGGGTGTCCGGGTTAGTTTATGCGCACCATGATTTTAAAAAAAAAAATTTTTTTTTAATGATTGGTTTTTTTTTTAAGAATTGTTTTAAAAAAATTGGTTTTTTTTAATAACTGGTTGTTGTTGTTTTTTTAACTAAGGTGTCCGAGCCAACTTACATGCACCACAACTAATCTCCGGATCCACTTTTTTATATATTTTTTTTTCACTGTTTTGTTTTGCCACTTATATTTTTTTTCTTAACCGAGGTGTCCGGATCACCTTACGCGCACCACGATTTTTTCTTCCCAAGTATATATTTTTTTCCTCGCCAACTGAGCGCGCTGCGAATAATCCCTGGGCTCATTTTTTCTTAACATTTTTTCCTGTTTGTTTTTCCTACTTATATATTTTTTTATATAATCAAGGTGTCCGGATCAGATTACACACACTATGACTATTATTATTTTATAGAATACCTAAAGAAGATTGCAATTCCACAAGGTTATGAATATATATATATATATATATATATATATATATATATATATATATATATATATATATATATATATATATTTAAGACGCTAATATTAAATAAAAAACAAAATATATAATTCCTCTATCATATTTATCAGAGAAAAAATTACAACTAATTTTAAAATACAAATCACTTTAAACTAAAAATATATCATGTCACATATATATAAAATAAATGCAAAAAAAACACAAAAATATACAATAAGTATTATATATATGTTAGGATGAACAACTAAGTTGAGTTGTTAACGCGTTTGCTGCCGCACCACAAGAGCGAGAGTTTGAATCTCTTCGGCTGCTAATGTTTTTAAAAACTAATTAACAATGATTTTCACTTTTCATTATTGTTTGAATTTTTTTTTAACTACGCTTCTTTTTTAAAAAAAAGTTGGAGTATCCATATGAGTTTACATACACCACGACGAATCTCCAGATCCACTTTTTTTTTGTTTTGCATTTTTTCCTTGTTTTTTTCCTACTTATACATTTTTTTTCCATGACCCGGGATGTTCGGGTTAGTTTATGCGAGCCACAATTTTTTCTCTCATTACTGTTTAAAAATGTGGTTTTCCCTTGCACTTTTTTTCTATAACTGGACTTCCTTATTTTTTAATAAACGAGGTGGCCGGGACAACTTACACGCACCATGACTAATCTTTGTACTCATTTTTTTTAAACATTTTTTTCCTTTTTTTTTCCATTTACACTTTTTTTTTGTTTTTCTATAACCGGGGTGTCTTGGTTAGTTTTTTTTTTAATATTTTTTAATTGGCTTTCTTTTTTTGTGTTTTTTAACCAAAGTATCTGTGACAACTTACGTGCACCACAACTAATCTCCGAATCTATTTTTTTAACATTTTTTTCACTGATTTTTCCCCCACGTATACATTTTTTTTTATAATTGTGATGCCTAGGACAACTTACACACGCCGTGAATAATCCCCAAACCCTTCTTTTTTTTTTTCGCATTTATAATTTTTTCTTTTATAAACAGGGTGTCCGAGTCAGCTTACGGGAACTACTACTATTATTTCATAAAATAGCTAAAGGAGATTGCAATTTCAAACAGTAATGAACAATTATTTCAATTGTGGTTTTCGTTATTCATTACTATTTGAAAAAAAATTTCTTTTTTTATATTTTTTATTTTTGTCCATATATATACATGCTCTTAGTTTTTGTTTCAATGTTTTTATTCCTCTCTTATTAAGATTTTTTTAATTTTTAAATTTTAATTTGTGTTGGTAATCATTTTAAAAACAATATTTGTTATTATTTATCTTTCTTTTTATTCTTCAAGTTAAATAATTTCTTTAAATATAATCATATTTATTTTTTGTAAATATTGTTAGGTATTGAATTTTCTAATTATTATAGATAAAACATTCAAAATAATGATAATTATTATTTATAAGTTTTATTTTCTTTTAAATATGTTAGACTAATTTATATATATATATATATATATATATATATATATATATATTGCTTTTTTGGAAAAAAATAATATAATTGTTTTCAAATACTTTTAATATAATATTATAAAAATAAAAAAAAATTATGGAATTTTGTTCTCTAACAATAATTATGGTCTCACCAATTTTTATTATTTCTACTGTTATTAAGGTTATTTTCTTTTATGTTTACATTTTAATTTTTGTTTATAGTCATTTCAAAAATGATATTTTATATTTTCTCTTTTTTTTTATTCTTCATTTCAATTTTTTTTAAATCTAATAATATTTATTTTTATTTTTCCATTTATGTAGTTTTTTAATTTTTTTAATATTGTTAGGTGTTAAAATTTCTTATTATTATAGATAAGACATTCAAAATAATGATAATAATTATGTTTTTCTTATAAATATGTCAGACCTATTTATTATTATTTTAAAATATTTTTAATATGATAATATGAGTAATAAATTTTGCAATTAATTTCCCACATATAAAAAAAAATTATTTCTAATGGATTTTATCAAAAGATTTTTAGTAGTAGCAATATTCAATCATTTTTTAGTTGAAAAATCACCTGTTTCTAACAGATTTTATTAATTATAATTTTACTCATTGAATATTAAAATAATAAAATATAACATGTATAAAATCAATTAATTTTTTATATAGATAAAAAAACAAAAACATCGCGCGGGTAATTTGCTCGTGTTCTATAATAGGCAAAAAAAAATCATTCAAACTTGGATTCATACTAAACTACGTACTTTTAGAATATTTCGTAATCTGTGATCTGCATGTCTTGGTTGTTTGGTAGTGGCGTTGTGATGAGGTGCGGTTGAGTTTTAATTTAAGCCAATGAGGCCACCGGCCATCACTTTTGACCAGCCATCACCTTCTTTCCTTCTCTATTTTTTTAGTCAAGCCTGCGCACCCTGTGGAGCCCATGCGGTTGGCCAATACTGCTCTCACCTCCTCTATTTCTCTCACCCCATTACTGCTCTCACCTCATCCAGTGCTCATCTCATACTGCTCTCCGTCTTCTCAATATTCACTTTCCATTTCTTGCTCACATCCCCTGCTTTTAGTTTTCCTTTCACCTTTTCTATTCCTCAACATCCATCACTAAGCAAGCTATGGCTGATGCAATTGTTTCTGCTCTCGCGAGTACAATCGTGGGGAATTTGAACTCCTCAATTCTTCAGGAGCATGGGCTTGCCGGGAGCCTAGAGACTGACCTTGAACATCTCGGGCGCACGCTCACAACCATTCAAGCTGTGCTCCAGGATGCAGAGGAGAAGCAGTGGAAGGACGAGGCAATCAAGGTGTGGCTCGGACATCTCAAGGATGCAGCTTATGATGTTGATGCTTTGCTAGATGAGTTTGCCACTGAAGCTCAGTGGCAACAGCAGCGAAGAGGCCTCAAAAATCGGCTAAGATCCTTCTTTTCTATCAGTCATAATCCACTTGTTTTTCGATCAAGAATGGCGCATAAATTGAAAAACATGAGAGAACAACTGAATGCCATAGCCAATGAGAGACACAA
The DNA here is from genome assembly GCA_015731905.1 of Salix dunnii. NCBI lineage: Eukaryota > Viridiplantae > Streptophyta > Magnoliopsida > Malpighiales > Salicaceae > Salix > Salix dunnii. The sequence continues at coordinate 9,931,562 of CM027665.1, read as the reverse complement.
GGTCAATTTACCACCGAGTGTTGGGGACATAGCAGCTGATCATACCCGGGGAGCCTTTTTTCCCCCTGTCCTTTGACTTTATATATATATCTATATATATATATATACAAGCTATTGGGCAACACTTTGTCTTTGCTGGAACTATATTTTTTTCAATGCTAAAAAATATTAATTATATATATTTTTATTATAATATAAATTTAGATAAAATAATAAATCTATAGTGAAATCCTATAAAGTGCAAGTTTTCTATAAAATATATGAATTTTAAATAGATATAAATTTATCTATTTAGTAGGTTTTAATGAAATAACAGTATAAAATTATTATTATTATCATTAAAAAAATAAAAAGATTTGGATATCTGAATTATTGAATATATTTTTATTAGGAATAGTTTATTTTACAATTCAATTTGAATTAACACACAACAAATAAAATATAAATTGTGAAAAAACCTGCATTAATCAAATAAAAAATATAAATAGTTAATTTTCTATCTCCAAAAAAAGAAAACATAAATTGAATATCCATCCCCATGTTACTGTCATTATCATTACTACTATAACAATTAAATTAATATCAACATTACTATCCAAACAGTGAAAATTATTAAATTATCTTGAAGAATTAAAAAAAAGTAAAATATTTGACAAAAAAATAATTAAAAAAATATTCACTAAAATTATCATTATTATTGTGAAAACAATAAAATCATCTGATCTGAAAATCAAATAAAAATAACAGAAAACAAAACAAAAAAAAGAACAAAGAGAAAAATAGAGCAATATTAATTTTAAAATGATCATCAACATAAATTAAAATTTCAGAAATGAACCGAATAAAAATAAAACCCCAATAAAAAAAATGATAAAAATTCAAAACAAAAACCAAAAGTATAAATGAATGAATATTGAAAAAAAATAAACATTGTCCAAGAAAGATTAAAAAAAAAATCAATACTAAATAAAAAATTAAAAGAATAAGTGCCAAAATGAAAAATAAAATATATAATTAATTCCAATTAAAGGATAAAAATGAAACAAATCAAAACTTTGGGACCAAAAAATAATAAAGGGATTTTAAAAAATCAATAAAGTGCAATTGTTGAACAAATTAAAAGAATAAGGACCAAAATAAAAAGTTTAGGAACAAAATTAGAACAAATTCAAACTTGCATACCAAAATTATTAAAGGAATAAAAAAAACCAAAAATCAAAAGATCAAGGACTGAAATAAAACTTATCGTATATAATTAATTTTAATTGAAGGGCATAATTGAAAATAATCAAAATTTCTATTGAAAAATCAGTAATAAAAATAAAATCAAAAGATCAAGGATTGAAATTAAATTGATAACAAATGAGGGAATGTACCATACTTTCCAACAACCGGAGAGAGAGAAAAGAAGGGGGGAAGAAAAATCATCTATCGGCAATTACACAGTCACATTTAAAGAACATGCGCCACTTGTGGAGTCAGAGGACATGGCGGCAAACTGGATGATAAGACGAATGCCTAGTTTTCAACAACGGAGGACACCGTACGGGCCGCTTGAAAGGCGTATACTAGCATAACCTGCACTACTCTGCAAAAAAAAATGATAAAAAAACGGTCAATTACCCATACACTCCTAGAGCCATCAATATTTATTAAACAACCGGAGGTGAAAGTGCTAAACTATCCTAGTTCGGTTCTAAGCCACAAAAGGATAGTTTTGCTCTTGTTGGATTTTTTTTTGGACGCTTTTGCCCCACGTGTCTTTTATTGTGTATTTCTTTTAAATGACAATAAATATTAAATAATACAGGGAGGGAGGGCGGGGTAGTCCCAAAACATATCTCCTAAGGTTTTTCTAAAAGTTTTTTATTTTAAAAGTATTTAAAAAAAATTCCTTTTTAATTTAAAATTATTTTTAATATAATAATATCACAAAAAATATTTTAATATATTTACATACTATTGAAAACACCATTGTCTCCACTACCATATTAAATTATAACTTTTCTCATATTTTATTATCATCACTCAGATCAAAATAATTTATTTTACTGGAAAAAATATATTTTATTTAGTATCTCTAAATAATGATAAATAGTTTATTTTTCAAGAGAATTCTTTTTATAATTTATTTTTCAAGAAAAAAAATTATAATTATTTTTCGAAACAATCGGACATTTAATTCAAAAAATGTATTATTAATTATAAAGAGAAAAATAATTATAATTTTTCATTATTTAGAAGTGAAACATAATGAATGAATAACAGAAAAGAAATGCATAAGTAAATAGATAGATATTTCACTTTAAATCACCAAAACAATTTTGATTATTTTCTTAATCATAATAAAATTAAATAGAAAAACATTTTTGAAAACAAGTCCACCGTGAAGGATTTAAATATTTTTTATTTAATATACTTAAAAGTTCTAAGGTTTTTGAAGGAGTAAAAGTTCTAAGGTTTTTGAAGGAGTTTACCTCTTTTTTATTTTTATTTTCATATTGTTTTTGTCATTAAAATCTTTTTTTTTTCTTTTTAATCAAATCCTTGCGTGCCTTAATTAAACACAATTAAATTAAAAATTATGTTAGAAAGAATAAACTAAAAAGAAAGATGATCAAAATGTATTTTTTTTTTCAAATTATTTCATTGTTCAAATGAATAGTGAAGAAACTAACAATTTAAAAAAAATCATTTTTTTTTATCCTTAAACTCTTGTGTTTCTTTTGATTGCATCTTTTATACCCTAATTAGATGTGATTAAGTTTGAAATTGTGGTAAAAAACCAAATTAAAAGAAAAAAATATTTCAAATAAAATAAATAGCAAACCAAATTTGATTAATAAAAATTCAATGAAAAAAAGAAAAGAAAAGCAAATAATAAAGACCAAAGTTAATATAAAAATCAAATTATAAGAAATTAAATTGAAAAAAACAAAATATCCAAAAGAAAAAAATATATAACAATCAAAGTTTGAAAACCAAATTTAATATGATGAACAAATAGCATGACATTTCTATTTTTTTTTAATTTCTAGAATATATTTTTCACTCAATAAAAAGATAACACTTTTTTTGAAAATCAAGTTAAATTTCCCTTTAACAAGAAAATATTTTCCGTTGACCAGTTTTTTTTTTTTTTTAAATGACAAACAAATACAAGAAAATGGTTTCCAGAAAGCTATTATCCATGAAATAGTGTTTGGAAAACAATATGGAACCCCGGATAGAAGAATGGAGCATGTGAGGGCAAAATAAATGATCGCTATCCGAACAGTCATCATACCATCTTTTGCTATGGAATAACTCTATTAATGTAACAAGAAAAAACGAGCACAAAGCATACTTCCTGCCCTACAGTTTGCCTTATAAGATCCATAAACGTACCCCAGAAAGATTCATATGCACAGATTTTTAATAAATCTTCCTAAGGCGACTACATTGGGTTAACTTGAAAATTAGAGACAAGAATGCAAAAGGGGGCATAGCAAAAACAAAAAGTAAAGGTAAATCATGGATTTTCTTATCTATCGAAAAGGTATGATCATCTCGGACCAGACAATTCTACAGCATGAAGGTTTTCGGTGGAGTCGAGGAGCCATTCAGAGTTTCGAGATGGGGCCAAATCATTATCCTCACGGACAACCTCTACCTTCTGCCACTCCTCCCATCTCTCTGCCAATCCATCACCTTCAAGCATCCTCACCACCTCTGACATCTTAGGCCGCTCCATAGGGGAGCTTTGGGTGCAAAGCAATGCTACTTGTATTAGTTGTTCCACCTCTGAATCGATGTAATTGTTCTGCAGGTCTGGATCAACCAGCATTTCCAACTTCTTCTCTTTTAGAAGTGCTTTAACCTGCAAAACTTGCAGAAGTTTTGATCAGTGAACGAGCATACAAGGCATAGACAAGTCCAGGAGAAAGTATGAAAATTATCAAAGAGGTGTATCAATAATCCATCTGCAGGCTGGAAGTTTGCATCTGTAAAAAGATATGCACTAACACATGCTGTGACTCAGCAGCTAATGTAATTATTAAAGGCATGAATTTCTCAACAATTTATATGGGCAATAAAACTCAAATAATTTATAAACGGCATGAGCAATAGTCAAAGCCCATTTGGATGTCCCTTGAGAATTAAGTTCATACTGTTCTCATGAACAAATCCCTCCGTGATAGGTATGGACGAGTCAGTTCAAGAGTGCCAGCCATCATAGGAAAGAAGAGAACGCAGAAATAAGAGGCATTCTAGGATGGCAGTTTCCAAAATTAATCAACTACCTTTCAATCAGCCATCTAAGCCCTATATGCTATTTAAGGACTAATTCCATGAGATAACCAACGAAACTTTCCATAGTAGAATATCCAGACCAAAACTATAAGGCTTCTCTTAAGGCATGATAGTGAGTTTAGGCAGAATGCCCAGTCTACACATGATGTGGAGAAGAGTCTCCCAAACTTTTCCCCAAGCCTTACAGGGATTTGAATGATCAAAGCACCCTAAGGAAAAAAATTGTAGAAATTAAGCCAAGAGATTACAGGTGGTAAGAAACAAAATCCTGTTTCTTAACGACTCAATAAATCTCAGAATGCTAAATTTTTTTGGGATATAACCACCAAGAGTAACTAGGACACAAAGAAAACAATTGAGTTGCAAAACTGGGCATGGTTTTGTGAAAAAGGAGAAGGGAATAAGCAGAGACAGCACAGCAATGTGAAACAATGATCCGACTGACCAAAGCCATGAGCATTATTTAAGTGCACAAAACAAGGTCAACACGGGTGCGCTTGCGCGTGCGCACACACACCCAAAGCTAACATTGTCAAACCAAGATTAGAGCATCATGAATGACTACAAAATAAACCCCTGCAGTTTGAACACATGTACAAGAAGCATCGAATAAATAGCAAGCAGGAAGGTTTGAGTTCATTACCCAATCAAGTAGCATAACATCATCATCATTGGCAAGCCTTGCAAGATCAAATGCCCGCTGTCCAGTTATAAGCTCTAAGAGCATGATTCCATATCCAAAAACATCAGTCTTCTCGGATGACTTTCCAGTGGAAAGATATTCAGGTGCTATATGGCCAATGGTTCCACGTACAGCAGTTGTGACATGGGTATCTTTGTAGTCCATAAGTTTAGCCAATCCAAAGTCACCAACAACTGCCTCAAACTCCTCATCCAATAATATATTTGCGGCTTTCACATCACGATGAATGATCTTTGGGTCGCAGTGATCATGCAAATAAGAAAGACCCCTTGCAGACCCCAATGCAATTCTCTTCCTACTCGACCAATCAAGAGGGGCTTCTGATGTTGGACGTTCTACAAGAATACATAAAAAAGCATCATGATAAGTTAAAATCCCTTTAGATATAAATGAATTAGAGTGGTGATGGTGGTATGGCAGCAGCATAAACTGGATTGAGCATTAAAGCTTAGCTTTAGTGTAAAAATTACATAAATGAGTAAACCAAAGCAGTTGGATGAGGTTTATAGCATAATGGTAGTAGAGATGACCTAAAAGAATGAGAAACAACCAGGTAATACCTCTTAGACAGGATGCAACACTTCCATTAGCCATGTATGGATAAACAAGCAGCCGTTCTGTAGGTGTCATGCAAAACCCACGCAATCGCAGGAGATTTCGATGCACAGCCATGCTGATCATTTCTACTTCTGTTTGAAACTGCAATTCCCCTCCTGGAGTCCGCTCCTCTTTAAGTCTTTTTACTGCCACTAATGTACCATCTGCCAGGCGTCCCTTGTACACCTTACCAAATCCACCTCGGCCAAGAATGTTCTTGTTGCTAAAACTATCTGTTGCAACCAGTAGTTCTCGCAAAGAAAACCTTTTGAGCTGTCCCAAGTGGACTTCTGGATCTTCTTCAGCTGGAGAAAGAGCAGAGAAAAACATCTCAGATCCAAACATTAAAACTAGTCTATTTTGAAGGTGAAATACGGACCAGGTACATCAAAGAAAAGCTCTGGTGGTCTCCTTCGCCTCCAATACGCAAACCAAATAGCTGGCGCTGCAAACAATAAAGCAGCACCAGCAGCCACTCCCCCAGCAATAGCTCCAGTGGGGTTGCCTTCTCCTGAAATTATAATGTAGTTGTTCAGTCTCCTAAAGCAAATTTGTAAGGACAAAACCTCACTTCAACACATTGATTTCAACATATCCACCATTACAACAATATTTTCCACTTTCCAATAATAGGAATAGTCCTTACAGAAACACTTATTTTTTAGAATTGGTAATTAGAACAAGGCTATTAGTGCAACAAGTGGCAGCTGCAACATAAAATTGAGCAAAAATCTTGAAACACATGAGCAGTTGCGGGAATGATTGTACTGGACTCAGAGTAAATCAAACACCAACTATTCCCATAATACGACACTATACGAAGATGATAAAAAATTGAGCAATTGCAGGCATGATTGTACTGGACTCAAAGTAAATTAAACACCAACTATTCCCATAATAAGACACAATACGAAGATGATCAAGCTGAAAAAAAAAAACGATATATTCACTATGAGTGAAAGTGATTACCAGGATAAGAATCAGTTGAAGGTGGAACAAAAGGAGGTGGTGGGGCAAATGGTGGAGATCCAGGGCAAGGCTTCCCCGTAACTGGGCCACATAGGTTCAAGTTATTTGCAAAGCTGTTTAAGGCAATTACTAATTAGCTAATGGTTCAATATTGGACATCCACAATTCCAGATATAGGATATTTCAATTATAATCTAGAAAACCTGATGGGGGTAAATAATGAAAATGAGCCATTATCTGGTACTGGTCCCGAGAGACGATTATTTGACAAGTCCCTGAAACCGAAATTGCAAAATGTTGGCATCATATTATCATAACCAGCACAATACTGATGGCGGAAAAAGAAGAAAGTTCAAGTCGGGTGCTTACAAGACTTGAAGGGCAGTGATATTTATCAAGGACAAGGGTATTGAACCTGACAAGCTATTGTTGTTGAGTCGGCTATCCTTACAGAGACGTACAAAACAAAAATGTTAAGTTTCAAGTTCAGCACTTTAGTATATGCTCATTATTAAAATCCTGCTGGAACCATCACATGTGCATTAGGAATTTAGATGGAATAAAATTAGGAAAATAGGTGGAATGGCTCAGCCCTGAAGTTCTAATTAAGCAGAAAACAGAATCATGAAATCACCTAAAGGACAATTTAAAAACTACACCAATCAAGATGGATTCCTTTGTTGATTACTCATGTGCTAACTTGCATCAAATGACACATACCAAGTTCCCTAGTTAAAAATTAATAAATGGAGTATTTCACAAGTTTCCTTAAACATAATTAACCTTCAAGTTAACTTTAATAATTACAAGTGAGCGTAATCCAATATCAAGGACGGTTCACTTCAATCAGCAGAACAGTCTCACATGCATGGCAACATAATACTATTTGAGTTTACACTGCCGCTTGCCCACTTTTACTATTGGCAAGCACCATCAAACAGAAAAGGAAAAAAAATAAATATTTGAAGTTCATTTGTACTATTGGACATGTGTATTACAATAAACAGTATCATAATTATGATGCTTGATATTCATAAAGAAAATTAATTTTTGTCCTTACCAAACCTTTCAAATAAACAGCCAAACTATATTAAAAAAAAAAAAAAAAAAAAACTAATAATGAATTCCTTTGTGTTATGCAATAATGGCCACTCCTTTTCACTATTTATCACAGATGAAATTCTGCATAGTAACATAATTATGATGACATTTGTTAGCAGATCACGTTGTGACTCAAACATAAAAAAGGCGTTGTACTAAGCACTCTTTTCCAACAAACAAACTAAATGAAGTTCTAAAAAGTAGCAATGAATTCAGCAGAGAGATAATTAACTAAGACAAAGCAAGGCCGAGGATGCTGATTCATACAGGAAGCGTAGTTTCATCAGTTTGCCCAATGTGTTTGGAATAGGACCACTGAAACTGTTCAGATATAGATCCAAGCTGACCAAGTTTGTCAGATTCCCAAGATCACTAGGAATTGTTCCACTTATGTTGTTACCATAGAGTTCCCTGTCATATAAAAAAACAGATCACAAATCAATAAAACTTGCAAGAAAACATACGATGCTAAAGCAATACAAACTAATAAGATGGTTCAACAAAAGTATATCATTCAGCCCATATCAGACACACACACACACACACTCTCTATCTCTTATACATAGGAACATCACATAATTATGCTAAGTTTCTTCATTAAACAAGATAATCTGAAAAGAAGTCAATTTCTCAAGAATCCTATATGGTTTGTGTTTTGCAACAAGAGTAAAAGGAATGTACTTCATACTTATCAAAACACACCCTATCTTCTTCAATGTTGTTATTAATAGTGACATTCAAAATTTGCTATAATTCAAAATTTTAAATCCAGCTGTTGTGCATAGTGATGACCTCCAAAATTATGCAAAATACAGAAATAGAACATTAAATACATGGAGATCATCATGCTCAAAGTGGACTAGCTAATTCCTTAAATTCACAGGATCCATTTCTCCTCTAAAATCAAAGCAACCTTAATTAACAAATCACTCAAGAGTTAATTCAATTAGATACAACAGATATGCTATGTGATAACTCAGTACCATATTAAAACAATTAGCTTAAACAACTTTCAATGAAAAAAAAGTATTTGCAAGTACAATGTCAAAATCCTCCACTCAACAACTTTACATCAGAAAGATTAACTACGTTTCCTAAGACTTTATTTTCTCTGTCTACCCATGTCCATCCCCCCCTCTCCTCCCCAATTTTAAAACAGGTACAAAACGTAGCCATTGATACTATGGTAGCTGGCATAATAACAGGCATCACCAATAATGTATATCTACAGATAACAATATTCATAGTAGAATCCTTTTCAAGAAAGAAGCATGATTAGAGAGGTAGCAAACATTGAACATAAGAATTGTCATTCAAGAATGCACAGAATAATGTAATTAAGAGTTAACAGAAGCATAGAGAAGAAGCAGTTAACCGCAAAAAATAGAAATAGCATTAGAGTGCAGATAATATGACTTACAGGTACTGTAAATTTTTAAGCTGGCCAACCTGTGGAACCAATTGACCCGATAAAGCTGCATTTCCAAGGTCACTGTGGGAGACAAGGAATGACACTTTTAGCATATAGAAGATCATAAAACAAGAAGAGTCTCTTTTAACAAAGTGATTTGTTAAAAAAGGTTGCTTACACTCTAATAACACTATTGTCATTGTTGCATGTAACATGAAACCATGTACAGGGGTTAACAAGGGTAGGGTCCCAGCTCTGCAGGACATTGTTAGGATCTCGTAGATTTATCCGTAGATTATGCAATGCATCACCTGCGTACAGATGCAAACAATTTTAATCACAAATTCTGAGATGAAGGTTAACCAAAGGAAGAAAAGCAGCAATGAGATAAAGCAGACTGCTAGAGCTTTGAGGTACAGGTACTCAACTTCACATCAGCACTAGATTTCACCATCTTTGATATCCTCTAACAAGAATTAAATGACCCTTTACACCTAACTATGTTCTACAGAATTTGGGAAGATGTACTCTTTCAACCAACTAATGCCATGATACGAGGATGACTTTCAAAAAAAAAAATGACAAGTCAATTTCTTCTGTTGCCTAATCTAGATACCTCAATTAAACCTCCGTTTGCTACAAGCCCATCTCTGACTGCATTAAAACTCCTCTTTCTTATCCAAGTCAAAGCAAAAGAACCTAGCGTAGCACTTCGAAGAAAACAAAAAATTAAACCGAGGCAACAACTACATGAAATTTTGGAACATTCAACCCATTCAAAGAAAATGAGTTGCCAAATCCTTCACTGTAAAGCTTCTCATGTAAGAAGCTAACCTCAAACGGGGAGAAATGAATTTTTTTTAATGACAGTAATTAACAGACTCTCTTTGATCCGATAGGAAAATGACATTTTGATTTAATAGCACACCACCATAACAAGTCCTAAAAGCCAAATTTATCATACATATCCTGTCACAATCCAATAAAAAAAAGTTTCGTTATTGTACATCCTATCACTGAAACACCATAAAAACAGCACACAACTAGTCCAGTCCATCTCCATAGACACTAACAAAGCATTAATTACGCATTCACTTTTCAAAATAATTCTATAAAGCCAGCAGTCAACAACCTAACAACATAAAAAAGAAAACAGCCAAACTCAGTAATTCCACATATTTCCTAGGGACACAACCATTAAATTTCAAAACAAGAGAAACCCACAATTAATATGAAAAAAGAAACAAGTAAGAACCTTCCATATTGGCAGAGATCCATGAAAAAGGGAGTATGAGTAGCACCAGGATCATCCACAGGGTAACCAAGGAAACGCCAGTTTCTCTCTCCATTAAACTTGACAAAATGAACACTGACACAAACCCACATCACCAAAATGCCCAAATCTTAGTACCTCATTTTAAAATTTCACACTCATAATCCTCCACTCCCCACCCCAAAAAGCCATTATTAACGAACAATAATAAAAGGGTAGTTCTCAAAAGCAAGCCTAGCAGTCTTCATGTAAAAAAAAAAAAAAAAGTGGTTTAGATTAAGCAGAGAGGATTTTTGTTAATGAGCTGAAGGAAGATTCTTGAAAATCTTCTTTTTAAATAAATGCTTAAACTTTAATGCACTTTTTGGCCAAAAAAAACACAAGGAATTGGATTAGTGTATCTTTTTGGTGTTGAACTTTTTATGCCTAGAGAGGGAGGGAGGGAGGGAGGGAGAAGGTGGCGTGCACTGGTGCAGTGCCAACAAGGGTCCCAGTCAAAGCATGCAAATGGTAGGGAGGAAGTGCAAAAGGTGAAAATGAAAGTATCATTTGATTCTTTTTGTTCTTACAAAATAGCTAGTTGATCCCTTCATCTTTAAAGATCCAATATTGCATCCCTCTGAGATTATTTTTGTTTGGGACTTATTCCTTTCATTGTTTTTATCCCCTCCAAAAAGTCCTTGATTTTCAGTAAATTAAGCAAAAATAATTTAAGACTGGAAGTTCGGAATCTTAAAAAGAACTAACAGTCAATCTTGTGGACTAACATATAGTTCTTCCGACAAGAATGATTTACATGTAGAATCTTAAAACAACACAGGACCTAGCGAATTATTTACTCAAAGTGAACTCCGTATTGAAAGTCAAAGGACAAGAAGCTAGGGTCCATGGTGCCAACTCGGATTCAGTCAAAGAAACTCTCATTACATTCTTGGTCCAAATACGCATGATTATCTACAGTCAGTAATTTATGATACCGTGATAATTATAGAACCCATTCAAGCACTATCTTTCGGTAAAAAATAAAATGAAACAGTAGGATAATTGTAAGCATTGTTGTCGGTTGTGCTATGGGATTCATATCTACTCAATGAATTTCAAGGATCTTTGACGCCTCCACATAAGTTTAAAATTTGTTCATGGATACTACTAATCGTAATTGAGGGTGGACAAAAAAGAAAAGGCTAGGTGCATCCAAAACAAAGGCCCGAACCGGGTTCAACAAATGGAGGAAAGTTTCTCGTCCAATCAAGCTGTTATAAAGAGATAAATTCAGGTGTGAAAACTGAGACAGGAAGGGAGAACAAATGGAGGAAAAGAAAGGAAAAAAAAACATGCCATTGGAGAGTCATTGTGCATCTAATGTATGCATGCACAGTATAGATCTTGTCGAGACGATTCCAATTATACCATGAATGTCACATGCATTGCTTGAAGGTGATGACTCCTTAACATGCATCAAACATTTTTTTATATATATCACTTTGATCTGATCTCTAATTTTCTTATAACTCTTCAGCTCAATCTTGAATTTTAGCCCAATATTGGCCATATCGAGCTTAGTTTTGGACCCAGTCTCGCCCTTTCATTTCCCAACCAAACCCTTTTCTCTCCAAGCTCAATCGAACCCTTTAAAGGGCAAGCCCAACAAATGCTTGTCATAAACCCATCCGAAGGTAGAGAAGAAAATGCTAGCCACTTTTGACCGAATTGAACCCTCCACCTGGCCTACAATTGTCACCTTCTTTTGTCAATAACTATTTATCTCCCTTAAATTCTCTCGAGCCAACTTCTTCACTCATAATTATGTTATTTTTAAGTATGACTTTTCACCAACTTCTTTAATCTAGTAAATTAACAACTTCAACTTTCAACACACTTTATAGATAAAATTCTTCCTTAATAAAGTAAAAACATGATTTATTTTTTTCCTACAAATGATCATGTTATTTATCTTACCAAAATTTCAATAAAATTTCTTTATATTTATACTATACCAAGTTATTGACCATTTCATACACAACACAACACAACCAACTCCACCATAACATTAGTTCAATCATCCCGAACCATATCCCACATTATCATCAATGTTTTTCAATGTTATCAAACAATTCATTTTCATAATATAAATACACATAATACAAACCGAAAGTATTCTCTTAAGGTTAAAAGACATACAATAAGTATATTAGATGTATAATGTCAACATCCATACGTTTACAAAAGATTAATTACAAGATAAGTAAAAGATATTATTAAATATATAGTATACAAGTATGACATCATACTTAATATAACCATCTAATCCTAATAACCAATCAACCCTACCTCTATCATATATGACGACTCTAAATAACCATTCATCAATGAATAAATAATTTTATACTAAAACTTATAAATTTACTCCAACATGCATGAATAATTTGAACTTAATATACTATTTATGATTATGTTATAATTGTTTAGGGTTTCTATAATGAACCATTGTCATGCCAATTTCAAACTTTACGTCCCATATTCACCATTACTCGCTCATGTAAATTCTCATTAACAATAGATATTATGGACATTGACTTTTATTCTATAATAAAAGCAATGTAATAGGGGTTTTCATTTAACAATGAAAAACATCAAATTGTGGTTTCCATTCAATTATGCAAGAAAACAAATCATTATCTCAATTCATCATCATTAGCTACAAAATAGTGGTTCCATTCACTGATGAAAACAACAAACAATAGATTTTATTCAACAATGGAAGCAATGAATAATTGGTCAATATTCATCAACAATAGCAATATAACAATGATTATCATTCAATGATGAAAACACCAAAGAATGACTTTCATTCAATAATGAAAGAAACAAATTATTGGTTACCATTTATCATCAATAGCAATATAGCAATGCTTTTCTATCTAATAATGGAAACAACAAATAATGATTTCCATTCAACAATAAAAGCAACAAATCATTGACTACCATTCACTATTTGTCGTAGCATAAAAATGGTTTCATTTCAACAATGGAAACAATAAAGAATGATTTCCATTCAATAATTAAAGCAACAAATCATTGGCTACTATTTATCATTGTTAACAACAAAATATTGGTTCTTATTCAACGATGGAAACAATAAGCAATAGCTTTTGTTCAACGATAGAAACATTAAACAGTGGGTTTTCATTTAATAATGGAAGTAACAAGTCATTAATTATTGTTCATCATCGGTAGCAATATAATAATAGTTTCTATTCAATGATAGAAACAATGAATAATGGCTTCCATTCAATATTTGAAGCAACAAATAATTGGCTATCATTCATTATCAATAATAACATGATAGTAATTTACATTCAATAATAAAAACAACAAATAATGACTTTGATTCAATAATGTAAGCAATAAATCATTGGTTATCATTCATTATCAGTAGCATCATAATAATGGTTTTTATTCAATAATAAAAACAATAAATAATGGTTTTTGTTCAACAATTAAAGTAATAAATTATTGGTTACTGTTCATCATCCATAAAGATATAATCCTTGATTTCCTTCACATAACTAGTTTCTCAAACACATCCTTTATTATTTCTACCTCATTTCTTTTTTTTATTCTTCTTCCACTTCATCTACCATACATGTAAAGTGTAAAATTAAGGAAATAAATTAAAAGATAAATAAAATAAGTTGAGAGGGGGGGTGGAATTGAAATAAATATAAAGATTATGATTTAAATTATAAGAAGAGAAGATGTGGGGTAAAAAGAAAACATTTAAAGGAAATGGAGGGTCTTAGTGCAATAAAAGAAATTGAGGAGTATAAATACCCCTATTTTCTCTCATTTTGGGAGAAGAAGGGGAAGAAATAGAGGAAGATTTTGATATTTTCTTATCCATTAAAGAAGAATTTCGAAGTGAAAGTGAGATTAAGGGTTACCAAAATATTCAAATATCAAAACCCCAAGGATCTGGAGTATTATTGGAAGGAAAAGGTGGAGGAAAAGGAGTGTTTGGGCTGCTAGTAGTAGGAAGAGAAAAAAGAGATGAGGATATTGTGATTTCACAAGCTATTAGGATCTTGAATCTTTTCTTGGTAAGGTGTTTCTTATATGCATCTAAAAGATTCTTGTCTTTATGGTTAAAGTACATTATTTTTTCTTATGAATTTTGGGTTAGGGTTCTTGAACCATTTTGGGAGGAATATGGAATTGCATGAAATTGATGAATGTGGCATGAAATAGGATGAAATGAGAGTTAATTGGTAAGACAAATGAAAAGGAAAAAGGGGGAACCTTAGGAAAGGCTATGGCTGGCCATTGAGGGTAGAAATTAGAAGGGAAAGATTGTGTGTTTTGTAAAATAATTATTGTATATATTGTGTTGCATGTGAATGGTTGTATAATGAATGATTGAGCATGAAAAGGATGAGGGAAGTCTTGTTTCCCTAAGGCCAACTTTCGGCCAAATGCATGTGTTGCAAAAGTGAATAACTTGACAAATTCATCTCTTGACTTTCGGAGAGAATTTGAGTGGGAAAACAAGGGAATTAGGATTGGGTTCCTTCCTAGGAGTTGTAGTTCTGGATGTCTTCTATCCAAGGAAACTTGTTTCATTTAATTTGGAATTTTATAACTCTAGTTAAGTGTCACTTAACGTGACTACGCAGAGAAGATTTTACAGAACAGTAGGTATGTCACATTCATGATGCATTTCGTGAATTTTGGGATAGAACTAAGTTTTTTTTATCTTTATAAGAGTTGTATCACTATATGTTAGTTTTCTAACAAGATAAAATTTATACAAAACAGAGTTTTAAAAATCCTGTTATAGTAAAAAATCTAGGCAAAGGTCGAAATCTGACCTCTACTGGCAGCTTTGAAAAAAAGAGGAAAAGAGGTGGGAGGTCGTGAAATGATAAAGTGAGAATCATTAAAGAAAAAGAAACAAGTTATGTTTGAAAATGGGTGTTTATAATGATATTTTTGATTGACAAAAGTTATAAAGGAATAACAAATGTAAAAATATATTGAATTGTTTCGGTATGGTTGTTATGAAGAGTATCGATGGTTAGAAATGATTTACGAGAATTTACTGTAATTCAGGAGGGAACAAAAGTGTGGTGCAACAACAGCAACAAAGGACCACGAGCAAAGCATCCACAGCAGGTAGGTGATTCGTGCCTATGTTTCTAATTTAATCTTCATAGTGAAAATGTGTGATTTATGCTTAAAGTTTTGGTAGAAGTTTGAGAAGATATGATGTACCAATAAAAATATTTTAAGCATGTGTATCAGGAAAGTTTGGAAATATCATGAACAAAACATGGTTGTGGCTAGTATGCATTTAGTGTATGCTAGGATCCTGGGTAAAGGGATCGGTAAAAATAGCTTACATACATTTAGTGTATATTAGAATCCCGAATAAAGGAATCATCATGAATAATTGTCATACATTCAGTGTATGTTAGGATCCTGGATAAGGGGATCACTATGCACAAGCTAATATACATTTAGTGTATATTAGAATCCCGGATAAAGAGATTGTGGTGCAATTCTTAAACACGCATTCATGTATGTTGAACTTTTAAGAGTAAATTAAAAATGTATGAGGTATGTTATGAACCTAGAAAGGGGTCTTCTTCGATTTCTAATGTCGATAAGATGATAAGAGTATCGAAAACGCTTAGTATTGGTAATGCATAGTATGGGTAATACTTAGTATCGGTTATATTTAGTATCGATAATATGTAAGTGGAGAAGATGGTTTGATTTTCAAACAACTATGTTGATTATTTCAATTATATATGATGACATATTGTAGGTTTAATAACTTTAATATGCTTTCTTCTAGAATTTTCTTTAAGAGATTATCTTGTATCTCTATTTCAGGTCCGTCGTCTTCACGTTTGGAGTAAAGCTATCGTTTCTTAGTTTTTGTATCCAATAGTAAATTGTATAAATTAAATGTTGGCAAACTGATATGTATGTTCACTATTTTTGGAAAAATATTGGAATGTAAGAAAATTAGCTCATTTTGTTGTATTTTACTACATGTGAGTGGATTATATCAACTCTAGTGTAAATGGTTGAATGATGCTAAATGTATGATTATTAATTATGAAATATGATGAAGGTGATGTTTAAGGTTTTATAGACTTAAGATGAATGAGTCAAGATTGAATTAAGGGTTATGTTACTGCCCACTTGTTACTGTTTCGGGACCTGTTATTGTTTGATATTTGTTATTATTTCAGGACCTATTACTATTTTAGAACCTGTTATTGTTTGAGACCTATTATTATTTCGGGACATGTTACTGTTTCGGGACATGTTACTATTTTGGGACCTGTTATTGTTTGAGACATGTTACTGTTTCGAAATATGTTACTGTTTGGGGACCTGTTACTATTTGAGGACTTGTTGTTATTTGAGACCTGTTACTGTTTCAGGACCTGTTAGTATTTGAGACCTGTTACTGTTTCAGGACCTGTTATTGTTTGAGACCTGTTACTATTTCTAGACCTGTTATTGTTGAGACTTGTTACTATTTTGGGACATGTACTGTATTGAGACATGTTATTGTTTTAAGACCTATTACTATTTAGGATCATGTTACAACTCTAGTGATATAATATTAAAAAAATATTATTATTATTATTATGTTTTTGGGCGAATGTGTACTAATAAGATTACGTGACTGTTCCCAAAAGTGGGGAGTGTTACAATACATAATTCTTCTTCAATAACAATGATAAAATATAATGAAATTTCAATAATAACTTAAATAAATTTTCCAATTAAAAGATAAGGTGCATAAACATTTACTTGATTCTCTCATTGATGTTGTTTGATTGTTTAGGTCTCGTAGTCAATGCCTCTTCTGCATCACTCAAAGTCTTACATCAAATTCACTAATTAAATATAAAAAATATATTTTATCACAATGGACATGGGGTGTTGGGGAGTGATGGAGTCACCATTTAATTGCTTAGTTGAAGGTCGTTAGAAAAACTCTAGTATACTAGTCTTATAAGAGATTCAAGGGTAAGAAACTAGTTGTGTAAAGGAAATGTATTAGCATCCATAATATACCTTATCTAAAATAATATGTATCGTGTAGTTTAAAGGTTTTGATGGGTACAATTTATTCATACGAATAGATCTGGCCTCTTGAATTTTACTATAAACTCGTGTGCCTAAAATTTCTTTTAGGAAAAAGATCCATGTAAATACCAAAATAAGGTTCATCTATCCTAGAAGACAGATGAGTTTCTTACAACTCATACATTATGGTATAAAATATTCCAATTAAAAATTGGTAAAAAAATCTCAAAATAATTATGAGAACTTTTAAGTTAGTTCTAAATTTTTAAATATCAGGTTACTTGTAGATCTAGTGTTTATATTAGAATTTGTACCATTAATTCTCATTAATAAAAGGATCTTTATACGATGTGGGTAAAATGTCTCAACACGTTAAAATTGTAAAATGCCTTTATTGTTTCAACATTGTGTTTTCCATTTTATTTAAAACAAAATCACTAAAAAATGTTTCAATGTTAATAAACTAAGTCATGTAGTTTACTTGGCTCTATTTTAGTAGATGACATGTATTGAATATAGCCAATATGGCTCCATAATAATAATAATAAAAAAAAATTATATCCAACCTTTAATAGCATAATAGTTTCATTTTTTTAATATAAAAATCTTCAATTTTATTCCTACAATTAAAAAATATAATCCAATTTTTTCCTTTTGAGAAAGGCACACGTGGTTTGTTTATAAAAATAAACTAACTAGACTAAAAATTTAATAACATTTATTATCTATATAAGAAATATATACTTATTTACATATTTATGATAAAATATAAATATAATTTTTTTTGGATAAAATAATAGCACTTATAGATATAAAGATTGGAATATAAAATTAAAAAATAATAATAATGCTTGCAATATTGTAATGTCTATCAAAGTAAATATGTCGTACTATGAAATTTGTTAACTTCACAAAAACTTTACGGTTGCTTCATTTTTATTTTCCAACTCAAAAGCATATATCCATGTGCTTTTTGATATTATTATAAAGAAAGCTAAAGTAGATCGCTACTTCACTGTTGCCCCGTTGTTCACGCACGCCCAGATTCACTATGGACTGGTGCATGATCTACTATTTTTAATTGTGATGACCTGTCGCCCCTTTTTTCCCTTCTCTGTATAATTGATTTATATTCATCAGAAGCAAGGTTATTACTACCGTGTTGGGCCCGCCTAGCTATCAAAAGTCACAAACAAAATAAATTGATGTATTGCACTACTCATCAATAGTTAATAATATACAAATATACACTAGTGATGTGACTTGTAATGAATTGTATATATAAAAAATATTGTGAATGTAATTTGTATATAATATTAGTATATATAGCTAAAACATAACAACCCGGTTAACAGTGTTTCGCACTATTCATCTGCATTCAGATGCACTGTGAATTGAAACAATTAAATTATATAATTGTATTATTGTTATTTGTATCCAAGAATTGACCAAAAAAGTCATTTGGCCAAGTGATTAGAGCGCGTCCAAGTGGGGCGCAGGAGTTCGAATCTCCTAGTGAAGAATTTTTTGAACAGTTGAATTATATAATTCTATTATTATTATTTGTATCCAAGAATTGAGCATAGGACTCGCTTAGCCGAGTGGTTATAGTGGCGTGTCCAGCAGGCGGGGCACGGGAGTTCAAATCCTAGCAACAAAAACATTTTTGGATTAATGAACAATGAAAATCAGTGTTTATTACTGTTTGCAAAGGTTTTTTTTTTTTTCCAGACTTTTTTTTTTGCTTTTTGCTATATAAAAAAATAAAGGAATTAAAATAAAAAAATATGCTCTTAGTTTTTGTTTTTTATTTTCATTATTTCCACTTTTATGAAGGTTTTTTTTTTAATTTAATGTTTAAATTTTAATTTGTATTGGTGATCATTTGAAAATTGATATTTATTATTTATTATTTTTATTTATTCTTCAAGTCAAATAATTTGTTTAAATCTAATAATATTTTTTTGTTTTATCATTTTTTTAATTGATTTTTTTGTTAATATTTTAGGTGTTAAAATTTCTGTTTATTATAGATAAGACATTCAAAATAATGATAATGATTATTTGTAAGTTTTTTTCTTATAAATATGTAACACTAACTATCATTATTTTGAATTTATGTTGAATTTAAGTTGAATTATAAAATGAACTAATCTTAATAAAGTGAATTTAATAATTCAGACATCTCAATCTTCTTGTTTTTTTAATGATGATGATAATTTTATGCTAATTATTTTGTTGAAATCTACTAAATAGATTAATTTATTTCGATTTAAAAGTCATATATTGTATAGAAAACTTGCACTTAACAGGAATTCTACACAAATTTATTATTTTGTCTAAATTTATATTATAATAAAAAAACCCTCTCATAATTATTATTTTTTCTTTAAAAAAATATGATATCACTTGCAATGGGGTGCAGGGTATGGACTAATACATATATTTTGAATGTAGATGTTTTTTCAAAAAAATCAATGTCAACAAGAAGAAAACTAGCTTCTTTGATTTTTTTTCTCCACTGCTCTCTTTGATAACTGCCTGCCATATGATATCTATCGTGTAACACGTGGTATATCTATGGCAACTTCTAGATTTATTATATATATATTTTTTTATTTTGGGCTCTTTGACGACTGCCTGCCATATGATATCTATCGTGTAACACGTGGTATATCTATGGCAACTTCTAGATTTATTATATATATGTTTTTTTATTTTGGGCTCTTTGACGACTACTTGCCATATGATATCTATCGTGTAACACGTGGTACATCTATGACAACTTCTAGATTTATTATATATGTGTTTTTTTATTTTAGGCCTTATACTTTCAATGTTGGATTTTATTTTAATTCCTTTTTTTTCCTGTCTTGGGCCCTTTGATCTCTTGCATAGTTTCTATTTATGTCCATGTTTATATATACATGCTTTTAGTTTTTGTTTTTAATTTTTATTTATTTTCAATGTTATTAAAAAAAATTTATTTACTGTTTAAATTTTAATATGTTCTGGTGGTCATTTGAAATTTAACAATTCTTATGATTTCTCTTTCTTTTTTCCTTCAAGTCATATAATTTCTTAAAATCTAATAATATTTATTTTTATTTTATCATTTATTTTATTTTTAAATTATTTTTTTGTTAATATTGTTAGGCCTTGAATTTTTTAATTATTGTAGATAAGACATTCAAAATAATGATTATTTGTCAGTTTTATTTTCTTTTAAGTATGTCAAACTAATTATATATTTGTATATTTATGTAATATTAGCGTCTTATATATATATATATATATATATATATATATATATATATATATATATATATATCTGTGTGTGTGAGTGTGTGACCTAGATTTTTTTGAAAAAAAAAAATCTTTAGTCAATATCATCGATTGCTGTTTTGCTATCTATCAATTAAATTATTATTAAATTAGTTAAAAAAAACATCAATAATATTGTTTGATGCAGAGAACAAATCACTCATCTGTGCTAAAATTCAATTACTGTAATTTTGCTATTTGATAATTAAAGAATTCATAAAACAAGCACAACATGCATAATAATCAATCAATATGACGGAGCACATGGCTCATTTCAACAAAAAAAATTCGATTCTAACTCTACAATCTACCGATACAATAATTATCAAAATAGTTTTAACAGTAGCCGCATTCAATCACTTTTAGGAGGGAAAAAAACCCTTTCTAACATATTCCATTAATTATAATTTTATAAATTAAATATTAAAATAACCAGTTACAACACGCATAAAATCATTCAATTTTCTACGTAAAAAAAAGCCTATATAAAACATTTAAATAATGATAATGATTATTTTTAGGTTTTTTCCTTATAAATATGTAAGACTAATTATATATTTTACTATTTATTTAATATTATCGCCTTAAAATATATATATATAGAGAGAGAGAGAAATGACCTAAGATTTTTTGAAGAAAAAAAATTAATATCAGTATTCTGAAATACTTTTAATATAATAATATGATAACTAAATCTTATAAAATAAAAAATTATTTTGGCTTTTAATTCTAATTTTGTGCTATTTTGTTTAAGTTTATTTCTTAAAAAAATTTACAATATTTTTATTTATAATATTTCAGATTTAATATTACTAGGGAAAAAACACAACTTAAAAAAAAAGGTAGACAAATTTAACTAGGTTATTTACAATTAAAAAATATATGAACCACTTCCTGTTTTGATCACACTATTCTTTTTAGGCAGAAAAAAATCATTTATAACATATTTTATCCATTGCAAATTTACTAAGTAAATATTAAATTAACTAATCACATCACATAAAAAATTAATTAGTTTTCTACATAGAAAAAAGTTCAACGCAGCGCGCAGGCAAGTCAGCTCGTGAAGTCTAAACGAACATTTTTTATTCTTAGTATACAATATTCATGATATGGAATATATATGTTAAAGAATATTTAATTGTTTTGTTTTATTTAAATACAATATAATATCATAATTAAAACATAGAGGGGGTAGAATAATCTAAAAGAAAACAAATCAGGTAAAGGTTATATATGTCATTAAAAAAGCATAATTATGTTTTTAACTTTTAAATTTCACAAGGGATTAAGAGTAACCTAAAAATAACTATACAAATATATCGTAATTAAATTGCTTTAAAATCTATATTAAGTTTGCATGGGAATCTCTAACCTTACACACACACACACACACACACACACACACACACACACACACACACACACATATATATATATGTATCTATCTATCTTTAAAATCTATATTAAGTTTGTATGGGAATCTCTAACCTTATATATATATACACATACATATACGTATATATGTATAGGTATACGTATATATCTGTGTGTGTGTGTGTGTGTTTGTTTGTGTATATATAGATAGATAGATAGATACATATACGTATATATGTATAGGTATACCTATACATACCTATACATATATACGTATATGTATCTATCTATCTATCTATACACACACACACACACATATGTAAACACACACACACATAGACATATACATATATATACACAAACAAACACACACACACACACACACACACACAGATATATATATATATATATATATATATATATATATATATATATATTGAGTAATTAGATATACAAGTACCCCTCATAATTTTACTATCAATAAAGCAACTTAATTTACTACAAAATATATTTTCCCCCAATTTTAAGTTCATGATTCAAACTACCATTTTAATTCTAAGACACAAAAAATCCATAATTGTTGATCATTAGCCTTAAAATTGTAAGTAACTATAATAGACCAATAACTTGTGTTATGATTAATATTACTGTGATTGATAGAGGGGTTTTAGTGCTTGTGTTGGCAATATAGTTGAAGTTGATTTTAAAAGTGATTTTCACTCAGAAATATATTAAAATGATATATTGTTTTATTTTTAAAAAATTATTTTTGGCATTAGCATATAAAAATTATCTAAAAACACCAAAAAATATATAATTTAAGATAAAATTGTTTTTAATTTTTTTCAAAAACACATTTGAAATGCAATGTCAAACAGGTTTAAACCAAAATCTATCATTATTAAATTTAAACTTGATTTAGCTTATAATCCATTCATTGCGCCAAAACTATTATTGAACTATTATATATTATTTTTATTTTTTTCATTTTTAAATATCAACTTATAATCCATCATTATTAAGTTTTGTGGGTAATGGATTCTAAAACCTTTTTGAATAATCCTTTTATACACTTGAAGTTATAAGATACTATTATTTGATTTGAATAAATCATCTTTAAAAATGATTACAAGAACCTTTTATAATGATAATTTAATTTGAAAAATAAATAAATATGAGGTTATTAGAAAGCTGATGGAGATTGTGCTTGTAGATTTCATATATGGATAAAAGTTGCTAATGTATTGAATTCGTGAAAACTATATTATTTCTTAAGTGGATATATATATTTCAAAATAATAAAACATGAGTAGAATTGCCTATGTTTTTCCGAGAAGAAAACAAGAAAAATGCAATAAAAGAGATCTTATTAAGAAAATGGTAGAAACTTGTAATCTAATATATCTTTTTCCTTGCTTTTTTTGTGAGAATTATCCAAAATAATAAATTTATTAGTCTATGTTACTTTTAAATTTGGAAATGAATGATAAAAGATTACAAAAACTTTGACATTGACTTCATGCAAATACAAATAAAAAACTATTTCCATATTTATAATTCATAATTAATTTTTTATAACAAGAAAATAATTTTATAGAATTTATTTTTTTATAAATATTTTTCAAGTTTGTGTTTTATAATTTATGCACTCACTAATGATGGCACATAAATTCACCATTATTGGTTTGGTTGGTGCACATTTGGATCCCACAACATCGACAAGAGTTTATCTTAGTCCTTTCAATTGTCATAAACTTTAATAATATTTTTTTTTTAATATTACCGTTGTACCAATATTTTTTTAAAACATAAATTATATTATTTGATGTTAGGATTATATGAAATTGGGCTTCATAAATTTTCTCAACTTATTTGTTATGAGATTATCTTAGTCTTATTATCTACATCATTCATTTGTCAAGTTATTCCATATTGATTTAAAAATTATTTTATCTTATTTTATCTTTTTTTTTTCAATTTTATTCTTCAATATTAAGATTCTTTAAAATTAGTCTCTATTTTCTTTATTTGTTTACTGTATTATTTTAGCCTTATGGTTTGAATTACAAGTTTTACAGGTTAGTCTGGATTGACTTGAGTTGATTTAGTTCAAATCATCTTGATATTTAAAATGTAATGTTTAATATGTCGTTGCTTAAATATTTAAAAAAAAAATATCTTGAATTTTTATTAAGTCAAACAATATTTTTATGAGTCATTCATATTGTCTTTGGTCCACCAAGTTAACTAGAACATGGTTTCATACGATTTAATTTAGTAATTGACCTTGATTTTTTTAGATTGATAATAAATTTGAATGCACACACACACTAAGAATTGAGTATCATGACTTGTTTTCATATATTTTTTTCTTTAATGAAATGATCATTTTTCCAAAGAAATATCCAAAGAGATTAGGTGGTTGGAAAACAAAATACAACGGGAAAAAAGATGAAGATAAAAATAAGAATTTGAGATAAAGTAGTAAGTATAAAGTGTGCTATACATAAATAAAGAGGAGCTTATATAATAAATACAAAGAATACATAGTGAGAAATAGAGAGAAGCATACACTGAGAACTATCTAGAGATAAAATCAAGAAAGACATTCATGATAGGTTTGCAAAAACCAAAAATAAAACGAAAAAAACGAGAGAAGAAAAGTTAAAACAAAAAAACCTAGCCCCATATCTTGTCATACAGTGGAAATGTGTCAACCATCCATAACTAAGGCACGATAGTGCACGATCAAGGCATCACCACCAAAGATCTCCTTAACCAAGTTAAGCCTCAAACATCTTAAAATGAAAGGCTACACATATATAAATTTCACCAATCCAATATCAAGAAAACTCTACATAAGATTTTCATACAATCAAATGATCTTAATCCAAATAAGAACGAATCATTAAATATCCAAAAAACATATTTCAATATTTAAATTATAATTGAAAGTCTAAAGTAATATAAACAACCTATAACAATGAATTTCCAAATAATGGTTCTTTTATCTATAATTGGTGGGGAGAAAATAAGTTAGGAATTCTAAAATAGACATTGGTTTTATAAGGATTGATGTATTGAGTTAGTTGTACTTAAGGGAAGGTAAATATCACCTTTACCATATCCTTTTACATAAAAAAATTATTTTTTATTTGGTTTTTTTTTTCTAAATTTATTCCTATTTTTGAGTTTATTTATGACTTATTAAAATAATAGCATCAATCCCTAAAAATATAAGATTCATCAAGAAAATTGATGTTAATCCCTAAAAATAGAATATTTCATCTATTTTTATATTTGAATCAGAATTTTGATGTTAATATCTAAAAATAAGAGATTTTATTAATTTTTGAATTTTTATGAAGACTTTTACTCTAATCCCAGAAAAAAAAGAGATCGAATCAATTTTTAAATTATAATAAAGATTTTAATATTAATCCCTAAAAACCGAAGATCTCACTAATGTTTTAATTTCAACAACTTTATATTTTTAACAAAAGTCTCAACATTAGTCCTTAAAAATAAGACATTTCATTAATTCTTGATTTTTTTATGAAATCATGACATTAGGTTATAAACTCACTCTCTTGTACAACTTTATATTCACAATCACACAAAACCAATCCGAATCAACAAATATTTCATCACAACATTTTATAAAATTGTTCAAGTCTAAATATATCATAATATCATAAATTAACAACAAATTGATTGTTAGGGTTATACTTGCTGGAACATGACCAAAACAGTAGAAATTGTGGCATCACGTAGGGTTTACACACCATAACTTATAGAAAGGTGACAGTTATTAGATCGGATATGCCTTCTCATTCTTACTTCCTTGTCTACAGTGCAGCAAATAGATCTACTCAGTTAAAGTTTTGGTCTTCTCTTGATTATCTCTTTCCAGCTATTGTTATTTACATTGGCTGTTACTGCCATGACGGTGGTGCTACTAGAGGAGTAATGGTTGTGCTATGGTAGAGGGAAAAAGGCTTATTATGGAAGATAATGTTGTTGATTGTCAACCAGTTTAAAGGGAGAGGTTATGAGTTCTCCTCTTCCTGCCTTTTAGTTGTCATGGTAGTCGTAATTGCTACTAGTGGTGTAAGAAGAATGATGTCATTGTTGAGGAGTTGTCATCGCTGAAGATGGAGCTATTAGCTGTGTGGATAGATTTTTGGTCGGCAGTGACAACGAAAGAGAGACGATAGTTGGTCTACCCTTTTATAGTTTTGGGTTGAGGTTTGAAAAACTTGTGAGGTTGATGGGTTTTGTTACATGAAATCAAGGAGGGGAATGAAGGATGGTGTAATATATATATATATATATATATATATATATATATATATATATATATATATATATATATATAAAGAGGGAGTAAGGGTTAGCATAGGCTCCAATGCACATAAAAGAGACAAATATAAAGGAATCCACCAAGTTTGACATCCCTTTGCACTAAGAAATTATCATTGCCGATCGAACTCACCATCATAAGAGATTATGTCCCAGCAAATTGTCTGACAAGTAAAGTTCATGTACAAGCAAATATGGCTTTCTTGAACGTGTCTCCTACCATAAATAAATAAATAAAAAAGCAATTCTTGCCTTTTATTTCTCAAATGTAGGGTTCTTTGCTCATTCATATGAATTTACGCCGATGAATTGATCAACTTTCGAGGTGGATTGTAAGCTAGGGCCATACTGTCTTAGCTAGTATGCAAACCAAATTACCAGGGCAGCAAATAGTAACACCACGCCAGCAACTATTGCTCCAATATTGGGCTTATTGTCTCCTGAAATGAAAAACAAGAGCGTTATATATTCACAATGCCGATAATCTTCTTCTTTTTAACTCGTTTTATCCTCAAATGTGAGGATTTTACAATAAAAAGTTAGTGCTTAAGGAATTTCCTGATTTATACCTCTGCACTTCACTCAGTCCTCTTTTTATACTTTGGGAAATGGCTTATGGCTGACAAGACAGAAGTTTTTTATTGCTAAAAACTTGAGCAGTTAAACTATGTTGGTCAGGAAAAAGAGAATCTACAAAATACAAGCAATTCTGATCGTCACAACACAGTGAATGGTTCTTGGTCCATAGGCTAATTAATCTAGGATCATTTCTAAAATCAATTAAGAGTGTATACCATATAGACTAGAAACTGCAGGTGGGGATGATTCAGGGCAAAGCTTCTTAGTAATTGGCCTGCATAGATCCAAGTTATTTACATAATTGCAAATATATCAGTCCCCACTACTGAAGTATAAATCCGCTTTGCATCACTTTTTTCAAGCACAAAACCGGACGGCAGTAAACAATGAAAATGAGTCATTGTGTTGAATAGGTCCTGATAGGCGGTTACTGGATAGATCCCTGCATTCAATATTCATAAATCCTTGAAGCCAAAATAATGCTAATTGCTAGGATAAAAATGGAAATGATTGTAAATTTTGTCCAGGAACTCACAGGGCTTGCAAGGAGTAGAGGTTAGTCAACGACATAGGAATTGAACCAGACAGGTTGTTTCTGTTGAGTCAGCTATTGGAAGTTTGGCATACAAAAAGATAACTATCTTGAGTTCCAATACTATCAATAATTAAAGCATAAAACTCATACACTCATACAATGAGAAAACAAGGGAATAAATTTCAAAATCACTTGGACAATTAGAATGATCTTGTTAAGTATCTGCCTTCCTAAAGGGCTTGTTGTTTCAGAGAAAATAGTGGGGCGACTATGTTAGCAATATTTTCTTAAGAACTACATATTTAGTAAACATTTTGAGCAACTTGATTCATGAAAATTTCAGTCACTAAGATGTTGTAAACACCACAGCAATTTGTTTGCAGAATATGGTGGTAATGCTTTGGCATTTTCGTGCTAAGGGATAAGAAATGTCTAGAGATTCTTGGTGTAATTAGCAGAAAATCAATGTCCAAATTGCATGGCAATTTGAAACATTGAATCACAGTGATGTTTGAACAATATTCATCATGTATAGCGATACAGGAAAGAACTTTTTCCCCGGTTTGTAAATTTCCTTAAGCAACATATATCACAATTTGAATAAAATGGATTCAAAACAAATACCTCAAAATAGGCCCAAAAAATCCATTGGGCTTAAGGTTTGGTAGCCCGATACCAATGTACAATGTGGGCCAAGGAGAGTGAGCTTGGCCATGGTAGCCTAAGCCTACTCCCTCGAAGGCATGGTCTTGGGTATGAAGCCTAAGCTCATGCTAGGTAAGCATGGCATCTGCCCAAAATAGACACACGAGCATGCTGTTAGGTGTATGCCCAATTAGGCTCACCTTTCCAGTCGGTGCTTGGCGTGCACTCCAAAAGCCTTGTGAGCTTGGTCTTTCACACCCAAGCCCAACATATTTGGGTTTAGGCAACTGACTAGGAAATTTTTTCTTGAATCCCATGTCTAATAAAATGTAAACATTTCAACTCCTAGAAAGCCAAGTAAATTTAATTTGATAAAAATGTGATAAAATAATAACTTATGCCTAAACATTGTCACTATTGAAATCAAATCTTCACCCAATAAATATCTTACTTATTGTGTTGATGCCACAAAGTTAGTTACACTTCAATAAATCATTTTCACTATTTTAAAGAACCAAAAAAAGGGAAAATATCTTACTTATAAAAAATAAAAAATTACAGCAATACAAAGTATTTTTTTTTAATAATCCAAAATTGAATCATGTTTGAACATTAGTAATTTTATACTAACCTAATCTGACATATACTTTAATGGACTTCATTCATCTACTTATATGAGGCCTACTTACAATTAGACTCAAAACTCTAAGTGTTTAAGCCCAAAACATAAAACTAAAATTAATAGATATGATGGCTACCTCACAAATACAAAGAAAAATAATATGAGATAGTATAATTTTCTTAGTTTAGAAGTCATTATGGTTTAAATAAATTTCTATATAGGTGTAAAAGTATTTGTCGCACTTAAAGATCCCTGTTAACGAGGAAAACTTGATCCAATTTGGTCTTCAATGATGCCTCCCATATACTTCCTTATTTAGAATGGATTTCCTTACAAGACTTGGACAAATAACAATGCCATTTTTCTCCTTCAATTACTAACTTTGTAGGTTTCCTTCCTTAAGTAACAAAATCAATTTATTTAACCTAATAATCTTTCCTAACTTAGAAATCAAATTTGTCTTAAATTTCTTGATTCGTTAGAAGAAGAATATGTTAACTTAGACTCTTGTTATAAATGCAAAAAAAGTCAAGATTGACTTGGGGTAAAGCACATCATCCCTCTATAGAACTCAGAATAAGCCCTATGTCATGACGGTGATTTTTTCACGCTTCGCGCCCTGCCGTCCCCCCGCAGCTTGGGAAGACAACGGCGCGCGGTGAAAATGGAGGGTTTGTTTTATAGTCGTAAAAATTACGACTATAAATATTAAGGAGTCGCCGCCTAGTATTACGGTCACTAGGAACCCAATGGTCTGCGAGAGTCTTGGGTAAGGGGACTTGTTGTGCAAGGGGAAGACGCGTCACCCCCAGTGCACCCTACCTAAGGTAAGCTGCATTGTTGTTTGATTATTTTTTTCGAAGTTAATTTTTTTTTTACACTGCATTTAAAAAGAAAAAATATTTTTTTTGTCCGCGGGTGTACTTTACAATGTAATTTTACACCGTAGTTAAAAATCTTTTTTTTTTACCTACGAATGTACCTTACATTGTAATTTTACATCGTAGTTAAAAATTCTTTTTATCTGCAAGTGTACTTTATAATGTAAATTTACACCGCGAAAACTAAAATAAAATAATTATTAAATTATTTTTGACATTTTGACCGAATGCCAATGGATAATCATAAACTGGTTACGATATCCAAGTTTCGTTCAAAATATATGAAAGATACAACATATATATTTTTTGAAAAATATGCATGGAAAAACCTTGGAATTCGGCCGTATGCATGAAAACAAACACATTTTATATATTTTTATAAAATTTTTTATAATAATAGTAGTAAAAATTTTTTTTTTTTACTTTTTTTATTTATTATTATTTATTATTTATTTATTATTTTATGGGTTGGGCTGACAGCGCTGGGCTTCCAGCCCAGCTTGAGTGCGCTGGGCTTCCAGCCCTCACGGGCTGGAAGCCCAAAGGTTGTTTGGTCTTGTGGGCCGGGCATGAAGTCCGGCCCACTAAATCGGCCTTGCCCCGCGTGAACAGGGGGACGCAAAATTGCGTCCCGCTGGTCACATACACAGGGAAGAAGACAATGAATAGTAATTTTTCAAGTGTGACAAAAGGCTTACCTGTTAGTATCTTTGGGTAGAAGAGGTCGAGGCGATGATTTCTGTCATGGTGGAACCAGAAAGGGAGGCCTTTGGTGGCCGGAATGAAGGCTGGAAGTTGACTGGTCTGCTGCCGTTGCACCCACTGCTGTTGCTGCTACCTTGCTGGAGGCTATGCTGGGGTGGCTTATGTGATGGAGGGGCTGGTGGCAGTGAAGATGGTGGTGTTGGGTGTGTGTTCGGTCGCTGTGGAGAGGAGAGACAGCCGCCGTGAGTATGCTGCGTTTAGAGAGAGAAACGCCACCTGGAGGAGAGAGAAAGAGTGATATGGCAGAAAAGAGAGGGGGGATGTGATGGGAAAGGGAGGTGGACTGGTGGTCGAGGGATCGCCGACGACCAGAAAGAGAGAAAGGAGAGGTTTGGTTTGTTTTCGATCAAAATCTAACTTCCCGGTTGTTTTTTTGTGTTTTTTCTCCCCCCTTTCTCTTCAATTTTCTCCCTATTTATAGGCTAACCTTGCAACTTGCAGGTATGGGATTGATGTCCACAACATGGTGTTTGCAGGGTAAGGTGGCTTGCAGGGCATGGCTGCCGGCAGCGCCAAGTCCAGTCAATTCAGGTCTGTTTTCTTCTTCTTCTTCTTCTTCTTCTTTTTTTTTGTAAAATACACTAAAAAAAAATGATTCATCATAAAAAGTGTTTTTTGGCGGGAAGAATGATGTTTTTACCTTCAATTTTAGCTTCTGATTCCACCCAAAAAGTTTCGTCGCCGAAAATTCTGATTGTCTCAATTTTAACCCAAATTAGGCTTCCAAAATTAATTTCTCAGTACTCAAGCCCTTAATAAAATTAATTCAACCCATTTTAAGTATAATTAAGCCCTTGCACTTAATTAAATCCTTCAATTGGTCTCTCAATTAATTCCGAAGAGTTTCGTCACCGAAAATCCTAATTTTCTCAATTGAACCCAGATTCGGCTTCCAAACTTAATTTCTCACTAATTAAGACCTTAATAAAATTAATTTGACCCATATAAAGTATAATTAAGCTCTTGCGCTAAATTAAATACTTCAATTGGGCTCTCAATTAATTTTGAAGATTTTCGTCACCGAAAATTCCGATTTTCTCAATTGAACCCAGATTCAGCTTTGAAACTTAATTTCTCACTAATTAGGCTCTTAATAAAATTAATTTGACCCATTTAAAGTATAATTAAGCTCTTGCGCTAAATTAAATCCTTCAATTGGGCTCTCAATTAATTTTGAAGCATAATTACACTTTACATCGGCCGACGATTAAATCAAATTGACCCATAAAAATATAATTATGTCTTACAACCTAACTTTTATGCAGATTTATCCAATAATAAATTATCTTCGCCTTAAATCTGCACTTTCCCTCATTTTTGGGTAAAAGGAGGTACGACCGGGCTTTCGAAAACGTCCAAAATTTCCACATTAATTTTCCTGCCGACACCAATCCCTTTTATTTTATTTTTGTTATTTTTTGGTATATTTTGGGGAATCACCCAAAAATCAGGTGATGACAGTTGCCCCCCTCTTTACAATGCTTACGACTAAAGTCTTGTAAAAGACTTTAGATAGTAAGCGTTGTAAAGAAAAAGAAAATGGATTTATCAAACCAAGAATTGGTTAATCCATCCAGGATGTAGAATGAGGGCTATAAAACACACTAAGAAGGGAAGGTCTAGAAAGCGTACTACCCTAATGGATGACTGAGGGTTGGAAAACTCACTCAGGAGAGGTAAGAAATCACTAAGAAGCGCACTATCCTAATTGATGGTTGAGGGTTGGAAAACTCACTCAAATAAGAGGAAAGGAATGGCTAAGAAGCGCTATCCTAGGTGGAAAACATACTCAAACGAGAGGGAAGGAATGGCTAAGAAGCGCACTATCCTAATTGATGGTTGAGGGTTGGAAAACTCACTCAAACGAGAGGAAAGGAACAGCTAAGAAGCGCGTTATCCTAATGATGAGGAGGGTTGGAAAACACACTCAAATAAAAGGAAAGGAATGGCTAAGAAGCGCTATCCTAGGTGGAAAACATACTCAAACGAGAGGGAAGGAATGGCTAAGAAGCGCACTATTCTAATTGATGGTTGAGGGTTGGAAAACTCAGTCAAACGAGAGGAAAGGAACGGTTAAGAAGCGCACTATCCTAATGATGACGAGGGTTGGAAAACACACTCAAACAAGAGGAAAGGAATGGCTAAGAAGCGCTATCCTAATTGATGGTTGAGGGGTTAGAAAACTCACTCAAACGAGAGGAAAGGAATGGCTAAGGAGCGCACTATCCTAATTGAGAGTTGAGGGGTTAGAAAACTCACTCAAACGGGAGGAAAGGAATGGCTAAGAAGCGCACTATCCTAATTAATGGTTGAGGGTTGGAAAACACACTCAAAGATGAAAGGAAAATAGGGCCGGAAAGCACACTACCTTAATTGATGGCAAGGGCTGGAAAACACACTCAGGAGAGGAAAGGAATGGCTGAGAAGCGCACTATCCTATTGGATGACTGAGGGTTGGAAAACTCACTCAGGAGAGGAAAGGAAAAATAAGGCTGGAAAGCACACTATTCTAGTTGATGACGAGGGTTGAAAAACACACTCGAATATGAAGGGAAAATAAGGCTGGAAAGCACACTACCTTAATTTGTCGATGGCTAGAAAGCACACTAAAAAGGTAAAAGAGATAGTGTTGAAAAACGCTTTATCTATGCTGATGAAAGACTCACTGGGCACTTAGGGAAGTGAAAGTGGTCAGGGCTCGAAGGCGCACACAAAACAGTGAGTGAAGGTTTGTAAACTACAATCCCTCCAAAATATTTTTTAGATCACTAGTGGGGAGATGCCATGCGTGATGGCAACCAAATTTAGTGCGTCAAAGAGGTAAGAGCCTGGAGGCGTATACAAAAATGATGAATGAAGGTTCGTAAATTACGGTCCCTCCAAAACGTTTCCTAGATTCTTAACGGGGATGGAATGCATGACGACACCCAAAATCAGGAAAGAGATAAAGTTGAAAAACATGCTCAAGGACATGGAAAAGGTGGGAGCGTGAAAGCGCACAAAAATGATGAATGAAAGTTCGTAAATTACGATCCTTCCAAAATGTTTCCTAGATTTTTAATGGGGATGCAATGCATGATGATGCATGTTTACTTACCTGAAAGATATAGGTCCCCTTTCTTCCTGACCTTCCTTTCCTTAGGTTGGATCTTTGGCTTTGACGGCTTTTGCTTCTGCTTACTCGAGCCGCAACTTAAGATTCTGACCACTGGAGATGATAGATTTTCCATATCAACATGCCCCCCTGAGTTTGATCTAGACTCTTTGAAAAGGAATGATGGAGCTGGCTTCAATTGTATTTGTAGATTGCCCCCTAGTCTGGTCATGTCCCACAAGTATTTTAGGCTTGAAGAGTAGTGTTTGCATGAAAAGGCTTGGTTATTTGCAAAGATTGTGTTTTCATGCGGGATTTTTAGAATTTCAAAGTCATTCCAAATACAAAAACTATTTTGATTGGCCCATTCAGGTCATGCCACAGTAGTGTTTTGGCTTTAAGTGTTTGTAGAAAAAGGGATGGTTATTTGGAAAAAAATGTTTTCATGTAAGATTTTTGGAATTTCAAAGTCATTCCAAGCATAAAAACCATTTTGATGTTTGTTTAAACAAACTTGTTCTTGAAAGAATTCAAGTGATCTCATTGTCAGGTTTTATGTCGATTTTGACAAGAACGTGAAATGTTGCTTGTTTGCATATCTTGTATTTCAAAAGGCTTCGATCAGGTTTGGAGAAGCATTTGTAAGGATCATCTCGAATGGAAAAGCATTGCCTATTGATCCAGATTACTTGTATTTGATCAGAAAGGGCTTTATCAGGCTTGTAATGTAAGCTCAAGTGCTGGCTATGAAGAAAAGATATTTGCAGGCTCAAAAAGTGTTTGAGAGTTTTCTAGACTAAGGATCACTTAGTGCTCACTCTTAGAACCCCTTTTAGTCCTCATGATTGATTTTCATGACATGCCCCCCAGCATTTTGTTTGAGGTTTTACCTAGACATGCCCCCCAGTATTTAGTTTGGGCTTTTTATCATGGGTTTTGAGTACTATCATGTTGACTCAATTTGTCGTAATGTACTAAAACTCCTTTTATGTTTATGGCCCATAATTTTCTTTGGGTATCTCTTGACATGCCCCCCGGTATTTGTTTAGGCTCTTGAGAATGGGTTTTTAACAATGCCATCATGTTGACTTGACGTGCCCCCAAGAATTTTGTTTGGGTTTTTATTGTGACATGCCCCCCAGAATTTTTGGATTTTTATGTTGGGTCTTTAGTACTACTAAAATGTTGAATTGATTTGCTAGTGTACTAAAAACCTTTTTATGTTTATGCCCCCAGCTTTCTTTGGGTATTTTTTTTTGTCATTAAGGACTACTTTGTAATTGAGAGTTCTTCTCTCTTCGCACTTGCCCCCTAGTGTAGGGTGCGATCCTAGTCAGGGTTAATTATAAGAAAAATAATTATTCGGCTCAAATAGGGACTGCAATGGATATTTAAGACTTTGTGAAGGCATATCAAAGACGGCCTCTCCTCATTTCAAAATATGCAATTCGAACCGATAAACTTTGCTTTTCCATGCAAAATATTTTTTTGATTTGTTTTTTGGGTTATTTGTTCAGCTACGAGATTAGCTTATTATATGGGATTTTTGGGATATAAGATCACCCTTCAATGAAATCCTTTGAATTCCCATAACACATTTGTTAAATAAACAACAAATTGGCATTTTTTTGTACTAGACTTTGATTTGCCAAAAAACTTGATGAAATCATGTATAATTTGGATGGAAGAGATATACGACGTGTCTGTGTTATTCAAATAAAAAGCAAGAACACGTCATAGTCAAAGAAAATACATGATATTATTGGAGAGAAAAGATGGTTTAACAAAAGGTCTTGTGGCATTACAAACAAGATTGTTGATAAATCAGAGCCAAAATACCATGCGAAGACATGATCAAAATAGAAGGCAATTATGAAGCAATCTTCATTTTTCAATGTTGGCGCACTCCCTTTTCAATTGCTTTTGTTGGGGTAGCTTAATTAGTTGCAGGATCTGGATTTTATTCGAATATTATCTACCCTGCTTTGATCAATTGCATGAGCCTCTTCTTGAAGGCACCACAAGTGTGAATGCTATGTCCCGTAGTACCAGCATGGTATTCGCAGGTGAGGTCGGGTTTGTACCAAGCGGGGTAAGGCGGCTACAAAGGTGCCTGAGGTTCTGAAGCTATTTGCCCAATGCTTACTTTTGATACATCTCAGTTAAAGGCAATGGTAGCGGAGGTAGTTGTTCTTGGATTTTCTGGTAATTTCTTTTTGGGAAATTTTTAGATGGATCTTTGGCTTGAAGATTGATGTTGGCAATTTCAGATGAAGGGTTATGGTAATTTTGAAATTGGTTTTTCCTATCCTTGTAGTCATCTTCAAAATCAAAGCCATTTTTCTCCACAGGTACAAGAATTCTCCCACTTCGGATTCCCTGCTCTATCCGCTCTGCCACGGCTACAACATCTGTGAATTGTTGTGCCGAGCTACCCATTACATGTTCGTAATAAGGTGCTCTTAGCGTATTGGTGAATAATGTCATCATTTCTTTATCTAGAAGCGGTGGATGTACCTGTGCAGCGAGATCTCTCCATCTTTGAGCATATTCCCTTATGCTTTCTCTGTTCATCTTTTCTAAGTTGGACAAACTCATTCTGTCAGGAACAATGTCCATGTTATATTTATATTGCTTGATGAAAGCATCTACCAGATCTTTCCAGATACGAATCCTGGTATTGTTTAATCTCATGTACCAATTCAAAGCTGCCCCACTCAAACTGTCTTGGAAAAAATGCATAAGCAATTTTTCATCATGCACTACTTCTGCCATTTTGTTACAGTATGATTTTAGGTGAGTGACGGGGCACTGTGTCCTAGTGTACTTGATAAAATCAGGAACATGAAATTTTTTTGGTATCATAACATTCGGGACTAGACACATTTCAGCAGCTTGTATCGGGTCATATAGGTTCAATCTTTCAATGACCCTTATTCTGGCCTCCAACATCGCCATTTTATCTTGGTTGATATCCTCTGATGTTGGTATAACAGTTGGGGTTGCGGCAGGTGTTGGCACCGCTGCTTGTACGAAAGCTGGATTTTGTTCAGGACCTTGAACCCTTTCTCCTGTCACCTCTTCATGGTGATTCATCGTTTCTGTTTGAGCAACTGCGGGTCTAGTTGAAGGACCCTCGCCAGAGGCATTCCTTAGTGCCTGCTCGAGTAAGCTGGTAAGACTAGCCACGCTAGCTTTCAGGGAATCCAGTTCTTCTTGAAAATGAGCATCACGACGTGCACGATCTTCATCCTCCATATTTCTTTGACGGAGTCGAGTGTTAGGAGCTCTTCGGGGACCTATATTTTGACCCTATTGATAACATGTTATGTACAGTGATGGATGCATGTGCATGTGGATGTAAATGTATATACATACATGACATGTGAATTATCGGAGGATTTGTATCCAAAGACAGGTTCTAGGTCATAACATGAGGGGTGAGCTTTCTATCTGGTCTCAAAGGGTCTATGAACTGCCCAGTGACCTCCTCACATAAAGGCGGTGTGGGGGTTTACAAGAAATGGTTGGGGCACTATGTGACCGCCATTATCAAGTAAACACTCAGTTCATAGTTGGATGTTTCACGAATCTGAACCCCGACTAAAAGTCATGAGGCAGACCGCTAATCCCCACCTAACCTAAAATTGGGTTTATTTGCAAAATTAAAATGCATGATGAAATTAATTCACACCCAATGATATGCATGACTTGAAATTAAAATACATGCTAAAGCAGTAACAATGCGAGTTAAAAAAATGAACTCAAAAATAACAATCAAACAAACAATGCTCAGTCCAGCAATGTCCCCAGTGGAGTTGCCATCTATCGCAAAGGTGATTTTTTCAGGCTTCGCGCCCCGCCGTCCCCCCGCGGTTTGGGGAGACAACGACGCGCGGTGAAAATAGAGGGTTTGTTTTATAGCCGTAAAAATTATGACTATAAATATTAAGGAGTTGCCACCTAGTATTACGGTCACTAGGAACCTAATGGCCTGCGAGAGTCTTGGGTAAGGGGACTTGTTGTTTAAGGGGAAGACGCGTCACCCCTAGTGCACCCTACCTAAGGTAAGCTGCATTGTTGTTTGATTGTTTTTTTCGAAGTTAATATTTTTTTACACTGCATTTAAAAAGGAAATTTTTTTTTTTGTCCACGGGTGTACTTTACAATGTAATTTTACACCGTAGTTAAAAACCTTTTTTTTTACCTACGAATATACCTTACATTGTAATTTTATATCGTAGTTAAAAATTCTTTTTATCTGCAAGTGTACTTTACCATGTAAATTTACACCGCGAAAACTAAAACAATAATTATTAAATTATTTTTGACATTTTGGCCGAATGCCAATGGATAATCATAAACTGGTTACGATATCCAAGTTTCGTTCAAAATATGTGAAAGATACAACATATATATTTTTTGAAAAATATGCATGGAAAAACCTTGGAATTCGGTCGTATGCACGAAAACAAACATATTTTATATATTTTTATAAATTTTGTTATAATAATAGTAGTAAATTTTTTTTTTACTTTTTATTTATTTATTTTTTTTATTTTTATTTTTTATTTATTTATTATTTTATGGGCTCGGGCTGGAAGCCCATATGTTATTGGGCTGGGCTTCCAGCCCTCATGGCTGGAAGCCCAAAGTTGTTGGGCTGGGCTTCCAGCCCGTGAGGGATGGAAGCCCAAAGTTGTTGGGTCTTGTGGGCTGGGCATGAAGGCCGGCCCACTAAATTGGCCTTGCCCCGCGTGAACAGTGGGACGCAAAATTGCGTCCCGCTGGTCACATACACAAGGAAGAAGACAATGAATAGTGATTTTTCAAGTGTGACAAAAAGCTTACCTGTTAGTATCTTTGGGTAGAAGAGGTCGAGGCAATGATTTTTGTCGTGGTGGAACCGGAAAGGGAGGCCTGTGGTGGCCGGAATGAAGGCTGGAAGTTGACTGGTCTGCTGCCGTTGCACCCACTGCTGTTGCTGCTACCTTGCTGGAGGCTACGCCGGGGTGGCTTATATGATGGAGGGGCTGGTGGCAGTGAAGATGGTGGTGTTGGGTGTGTGTTCGGTCGCTGTGGAGAGGAGAGACAGCCGCCGTGAGTATGCTGCGTTTAAAGAGAGAAACGCCACTGGAGGAGAGAGAAAGAGTGATATGGCAGAAAAGAGAGGGGGGCTATGACGGGAAAGGGAGGTGGACTGGTGGTCGAGGGCTCACCGGCGACCAGAAAGAGAGAAAGGAGAGGTTTGGTTTGTTATCGATCAAAATCTAACTTCTCGGTCGTTTTTTGTGTTTTTTCTCCCCCCTTTCTCTTCAATTTTCTCCTTATTTATAGGCTAACCTTGCAACTTGCAGGTATGGGATTGATGTCCATAACATGGTGTTTGCAGGGTAAGGTGGCTTCAGGGCATGGCTGCCGGCATGCGATAAGCATGGCTACCAGCAGCGCCATGTCCAGTCAATTCAGGTCTGTTTTCTTCTTTTTCTTTTTTTTTTGTAAAATACACTAAAAAAAATGATTCATCACAAAAGGTGTTTTTTGGCGAGAAGAATAATGTTTTTACCTTCAATTTTAGCTTCCGATTCCACCCAAAAAGTTTCGTTGCCGAAAATTCTGATCGTCTCAATTTTCTCAGTACTCAAGCCCTTAATAAAATTAATTCAACCCATTTTAAGTATAATTAAGCCCTTGCTCTTAATTAAATCCTTCAATTGGGCTCCCAATTAATTCCGAAGAGTTTCGTCACCGAAAATCCTAATTTTCTCAATTGAACCCAGATTCGGCTTCCAAACTTAATTTCTCACTAATTAAGACCTTAATAAAATTAATTTGACCCATATAAAGTATAATTAAGCTCTTGCGCTAAATTAAATCCTTCAATTGGGCTCTCAATTAATTTTGAAGATTTTCGTCACCGAAAATTCCGATTTTCTCAATTGAACCCAGATTCGGCTTCGAAACTTAATTTCTCACTAATTAGGCCCTTAATAAAATTAATTTGACCCATTTAAAGTATAATTAATCTCTTGCGCTAAATTAAATCCTTCAATTGGGCTCTCAATTAATTTTGAAGCATAATTACACTTTACATCGGCCGACGATTAAATCAAATTGACCCATAAAAATATAATTATGTCTTACAACCTAACTTTTATGCAGATTTATCCAATAATAAATTATCTTCGCCTCAAATTTGCACTTTCCCTCATTTTTGGGTAAAAAGGAGGTACGACCGGGCTTTCGAAAATGTCCAAAATTTCCACATTAATTTTCATGCCGACACCAATCCCTTTTATTTTATTTTTGTTATTTTTTAGTATATTTTGGGGAATCACCCAAAAATCGGGTGATGACACCCTATATGGACTTTAATTAGATGAATTAGTGGTTGTTTATTATGCTATTTAAGCATCATTTTTTCCCTTAGGTTCATCTTGCTCTATATGTTTTGAACTAACTTATTTCATACCTATTTAAGTATCTTTGTCTTGACTGTTATAATCGATCCACTTGACACCTCTAATAGGTTATGGTGTGTCTATGAATGGTGTTGGGTTAGTCCTCATGAATGTAAGTTCCTCAATATTTTTTACAAATAAATACTATTATTTTTACTAGAATACACCTTAAAATATCATAGTATAAAAACTACACTTTAGCCTCTCTTCTCCACAAAATGACAAGATTAATGGGCTATAAATGCACCACGAATCTTTCAAGTCAAAGATTCACGTTCTCTTTATTCTTAACAGTTTCAGCATATATATTTTTACAGTTTATTTCTCTAAAATATTATTGTCTTTTCTCTCTATAAAATTATTGATTTTACCATCAAAGAGTCCTCATGTTCATGAAAGAGGATCTTCATATGCTATTATCATAGTTACTAATCATCTTGGGTTATTGAGAATCACTTGCTACTACTATAATTATTGATCACCTAGCTTAACAAGTATCACATGTGACTACCATAACTACTAATCACCTAGCTTACCATTACATTTGCTACTACAACACCTATTAATCACCTTGGATTACCAAAAATCATGTGCTACCAATTACCACCCCCTAGTTTTCTATATCAAATTACCAAAACACCTTGAATAGAGAAAAGAAGTGAGATTGTTTGAACTAAAACATCAATCCTATTCTCAAGCATTTTGGGTTGTGGGACCCATTAGATTAATGTTACGGATAATTATAGGAATTTATTGCATTTTTTCGCTCACTACTTTCCAGGCAAGCAAAAAATCACCAAAAAAAATATTTGAATATACTGTGAAAAAATAGAACTTTTACAAGAATCATTATTTGAACACACATCTCACCACCACTAAGAAGGTGACCCACCATTTCCAATTTCATTATAGATGGTAGTGTTTGACCATTAGAAAGCTCTACATATGTCATCCTTTGAGTGTGGGCTCCTCTCACTTGTTAGTGCTTGCAATGAATATATCAACTATTTTTTCAATTGTTTTTAGATCTATTCAAAGACTTAATTCTCACTCATTTATATTTAGAAAAACATATAAAAAATATCTAAGTTCCCATAACCATATTTCTTTTTATTTAAGGGTGATATGGTCATTTTACTGCACCTTCAAAAGACAAAATAACCAAAAAGCCTTTCAACCTAATTTTAATTATTTTTACTTTTAACGATATGAAAGTCATTACAATATTCATTTTAAACATAAAACTGATTTGTCCTTATTAAATATAATAATGACTAATGAATCCTATGGAAATGACTTCTTTACCCCTAATACCATGTTATATGATATTCTTCGCCAATGTCAAAATGATAATTTTACTATTTCAATTTAAAGCAATTTGTGTCTTCATTTATACTAAATCACTAATAGCTTTAAGTGGTTTTTTTGCAATTGGCTTTTATAAGGA
Organism: Salix dunnii; assembly: GCA_015731905.1. Classification (NCBI taxonomy): domain Eukaryota; kingdom Viridiplantae; phylum Streptophyta; class Magnoliopsida; order Malpighiales; family Salicaceae; genus Salix; species Salix dunnii. The sequence continues at coordinate 9,890,013 of CM027665.1, read as the reverse complement.
ACTTTCTTAATCACGAAGTTTAGGGATTGGATTTTTAGTCACACAAAATCCACAATCATATTTAAATTTTTTATAATGTTTCTTAAATTTAGAGCTTAAGATGATAGGTCAATCTATTAACTGATCAACATGGTCTTTACCTTGAGTTTCAAAATAAATCAGGTGAGAGTTAATCTAATATTACCTAATTAACCTGATAAATGCAATTACAACTCAATTAAAACTATATTTTATTTTTTTAGAAAAAAAACAATTCAAAGTGAAGCCAATCTATTTTTTTTATTATAAAAAAAATAATAAAATAAAATAATTTTGAATTGACATGGGTTAGTCCATGTTAACATGCTAAACCTGTGGCTTAAATTGTTAAAACTATAACAATTTGAACTAAAAAGGAAGAAATGTATATCTTTTATCAAAAACCTATTTTTTTTTTTATTATTATTATGAATGCACTTTCAATGAAGCTAAACCTCATCTTATGTTAATATTATTTATTTTAATTTTCTTCGTTGTTGCACATATTATAATTTTAAAAATTTATTTATTACTTATAGGTTCTATAGGTCTATAAAGTCACTTTATTGTATATGTTGTGATTCATGGGGAAAATTTATTAATCTTTTATGTTGGAATTATTTAAAATATTATTTTAAGTAGTTTTAATAATGATTTTAAGGTTGCATTTACTAATTGTTTAGGAAAAGAAAAGGGAAATAATACAAGAAAAAAATGATAAGAAACAATTAAAAAATAATTTTATGTTTGGAAAAAAAAAATTTCTTGGAGGTTGAGTTGCCATTCAAAACACCATTGTTTTCTTTTTTAAATACTATCAATCTACCCTTAACTCAATACACACACAAGGCTTTCTAATTTTAAATTAAAAAAAATACCATAGTTAAGAAATTCATTGTCAACATCTTGGTCTCGAATAATATTATAATTTATAAGAATTATTATAAAATATTCAATATTTCCTAGAACTTTATATATGGTTGGCTCTAAGAGCCCAATTGTTTATAAGAGCCCAATTGTTTATATAAACAATTGGGCTCTTAGAGCCAACCATATATAAGGTTCTAGGAAATATTGAATATTTTATAATATATATATTCCCACTATTACACCAATAATATTATTACATCTTCACTAACCCAACAATTTAACAATTCTCATAAGTGATCTCAAAGTTCTCAAATCAAAGTGCATTAAAAACTAAATTACAACTAAAAAATAATTAAATTCATCTGCACTCATCATCTTCATATCACTACACATTAAATACACAAAATTAACAAGCATTCAAATCAATTAAATCCAATTTTTTTCCTCCCTAATTGATAGGTCTTCAACCCCACAAAACACCAAATTTGCTTCTTTCTTACTCTTTAAGATTATGTGTCCTTCCTAAGTTATTAATCTTAATTGAATCAATTTTACATTTCCTTTAAATTTAAACCAGGAACCTTAACTCGAGTTTTAGGGATTTTAATCAAAATTCATCTCAACCTTATTCCAAGTTGGATAGATAGGTCTAAAACATTTTATCAATTGATTTTATGTAAGCAACATGTTCTCCTAGTGAATTTCTTTCACTCATTTTTTCTCTCTTCTAAATCCTTTAGATCCATTTCTAACTTTTATTATCTCATTTTAATCTCTTTAAAATCATATGTATATGTGTTTAAACTTTAATATCCTCACTTATTATGTCTTAAAATGTGGTTTTACATAAGAAATATTTGGGGGGATTTTTTTTTTAAGAATATATGTCTTTTTCTCTTTTAAGACTCTTTACGTGAACAATCTCAAGGAGTGAAGATGTTTGCTAAAATTATGACAATGTCATTAATGAATTTTGTGTTATTTTCTATATTTTATCCAACAATTGGCAATTTTTCAAGGTCTTACTCAACCTTGATTAACTTAAATATTTAACCTAAGATATTAGGAGACTCATTATAAAATTTCAGGTTGATCAAATAATTATATTAAGATTTATGTTTGATATTGAAAAATTAGACTATCGGTAATTCTTAAGCCAAAATCCAAGTTTGCATATAAAACTATACATTAATTTATTTGAAGTTATCTTCTTTTAAGTATTATCACACCAAACTTTCAAAAGAAAAAAATATTTCCTTAAAATAATTATTTACTTGATTAGAGAGTTTATGCAATTTATCTTTTTTTAACGTTTCACGTATTGATTTTATTTTGTTATCTCATTTGAAAATAAAAGTTGATTTAAATGGGAATGTTAATCCCATTTCAGAATAACTGTTCTTCTAAATTATTATTCTTCAATAAAAAAATATTCTATTTCATATTAATTTGTTGATTTGAGGTTAGGGTTTACAACAATTTAGGTTGATTAACTTGGGTTTTTTTTTTATATATATATTTTTAATCTAGTCCAAGGTTGTCAGTTTTGTTTTGATTAATGTTTAATTTTTTTAATTGAAACAAAATATTTTAGTTTCGGAGCATTTCGATACGCTGTTTTCTAATTGTAATATTTATATATATATATAATTAATTATATATATGAATAAAATTAAAATATCAATTTAATAAATATAATTCACATTTAAAATAAAATAAATTTAAATTATATAATTATTAATTATTTTTAAATTTATTAAATTATTTTAAATTATTAAATTTAAAATAATATTAATTATTAATTTTTTTATATTTTTAATCTATTCCAAAGTTATCAATTTTATTTTGATTAATATTTAATTTTCTTAATAAAAACAAAATGCTTTAGTTTCAAAAAATTTCGATACACTTTTTCATAGTTATATTATTTATATATAATTAATTAATTATATATATATATATATATTAAAAATATCTCTAAAATTTTAAAATATTATAAAAGTAAATAGGGTCTACTACTATAATAGTATATTTTTACCGTTCTCTTTTGAACTTATATTTTTTCTCTTCTTCTCACACTATGAATCGAAAGATTCAAAACAACAACCCTCACATACTTTGACCACCTCCCTCTCGCATCACCACCTCCCTCCATCTCTCTCTCTCTCTCATGGCTAGCCACCTTCTCTCCGTGTCTCTTTTCTCTCTTAAAGAAATTCCTAACCTTCTCTCCGTGTCTCTTTTCTCTCTTAAAGAAATTCCTAATTCACCTCAGTATCGTAAACACCCAAAGAGAGTCAACCTAATTCCATTTATCTCTCTATCACTTTCTTCTTTGATGGAACTATCAATTTCATGATCCGTGGGCTGTTTATTCCATTCTTTACAACAATAATATGCTCTTTTTTTTCAAAGACAGAGTAAAAGAAATTGAACGCTGTCTTCTTTGCAGATCAAAGCTTTAAAGACAACTAGGGTACTGCTGCCGTGTGGAAGAACAAGTTAGGGATTGAGATTTTGAATTGAGGGGAAATGAATTTGGGGTGCCGGGGGCTCTGTGTGTTAAGTGTTAGCTGTTAAGTTAATTGTTTTTTGTAAGAGAAAATTAATTTGTTTTTTCACAAGCTGAAACGGCAAATCCAGTATGATATGCATTTTGGTTGGTATTTGATAGAAAAATTAAATAAGGATAAAAATTTAAAATGGGATAAAAATAAGGTAGTTTTCTCTCTTTTTTACTGGTATAAAATGTTTAGATTATTATAATATAGCTAAAAAAGGTCAAATGTTTACTGTTTATCAAGAGTAAAATCACTATTCACTCAACATTTGTTTCCGTGCTTCACGCGCATGTGTTTTTTTTTTTTTAATTTTGTGTTTTTAAACAGTGTAATGATGCATGTATACCTCGAAAAGGATAAAAAACAGTGCCAGGGTTGAGGGGCTTCCCAGTAATTGACCATTCTTGGTTCATTTGACTAGTTTTTTTTTTTTTTAATATTTCTTGGAACAATGCAATAACCGTTTTATCCCTCTAAAACGACAAAAAACAACACAAGGAAGGAGGGGCGATCCGGTAATTAGCCAAATTTTTTTCTTTTTTATGCCAGGTTACTGTTGGCGCGATGTTGGACACGCCGTCCGTTTTCGTGATCACGCGTATTTCAGACAGCGCTTGCGGCCTTCTCCGGCATCAAAAAATACCCCACCGGCATCTAAAATGATTTTCAAGCATGTGCTTTTCCATCTGGTGCGGCGCATGTGACTATGTAATCTCCAGAGACGTGTCAATGGTCGTTTGAATTTCCCTTCATTTCTCTCTCCTACTTGCGCATGATGACGTCAGCGCAATTTTTTTTGCCAAATTTCATTTCAGTCCCTGAATGTTCGATTTTGTTTTTTAGCCCCTGATTCCTATTATAGAGGTTTTGATTCGTTTCAATTTTGTTCTTTAATTGAAATGGATTATAATATGCAGTTTCAATTAGGTCCTCATTCTTTTAATTTCCAGATTGGGTTGGAATCCTTAATGTTTTTGGTATCAAAGTTTTGATTTATTTCAATTTTATCATTCCATGCAAATTAATGATAAATTCTTAATATTTTCGGTTTCAAACTTTGATTTCTTTCAATTTTATCCTTCTATGCAAATTGGTTATGCATTCCAGTTTCATTTCGGTCTCAGTTCCTTTAATTTCTGTTTTTGTTTTAGATTATTTAATTTTAATGTTGATTAAAGCCCCTTTACACGTTATTATTTTAAAATGTGATCAATTCTTTTTTAATTTGATTTTTTATTATTTTTCATTGTCAAGATTCCTAATTATTGTACATTAAACATTTAAAATAATAAAATGATTATTTATTAATTGTAATAATTATGATCTTACTAATTTCTATTATTTCCACTATTATTACGGTTAGTTTTTTTTTAATATTTATATTTTATTTTTTGTTGGTGGTCATTCCAAAAATGATATTCTGTATTTCTTCTCTTCTTTTTTTTAATTTTTTGGCTCAAATAATTTTTGACAATCTAATAATATTTATTTTTGTTTTGTAATTTATATAGTTTTTTAATTGTTTTTTTTAATATTGTAATTGTTAGAATTTCTTACTATTATAGATAAAACATTCAAAATAATGATATATATATATATATATATATATATATATATATATATATATATATATATATAACCTATTTATTATTATTTTAAATTATTTTTAATACAATAATATGAGCAATACATTTTACAGTCAATTTTCTACACAGAAATTTTTTTTTCAAACAGGTTTAATCAAAATAGTCTTAACAGTTGCAACATTCAATTATTTTTTGCTGAGAAAAAAAACCTATTTTTAACAGATTTTATCAATTATAATTTTACTAATAATATATTAAAATAAAAAAAATACAACGCGTATAAAATCAATTAGTTTCCTACATAGATCAAAAAGCCTAGCACTTCGCGCGGGAGATAGGCCGTTTACTGTTTATTCATTATGAACTGAATATTTGCTCTATTGCTTCGCGCTTATATGAGCTCAGTTTTTTTTTATTTTATTTGTATAGTAGATGTGGGCAAGTGGTTGATTGTGCCTTGGCAGATTCAACGCATCAAAGTTCGAACCACTTAAACAACAAAAATTCATTTTGTTTTTTTTGTTTTTTCAAACCAGGTTTTTTTCTTCAAATAACTAATATGTCAGGGTCAGTTTACATCCATCACGACTAATCTCCGGATCTATATTTTTTTTATATTGTTTTCCCTGTTTTTGTTCTACCACTTATATATATATATGTAACCAAAATGTCTGGATCAGCTTACACGCACCATGATTTTTTCTTTCCAGGTATACATTTTTGTAGTTCTGAGTCAAGTTAGCGCACCACGAATAATTATTGGGCTCACTTTTTTTAACATTTTTTCCTTTTGTTTTTTCCTCACTTATATATTTATTTTATATAATTAGGGTGTTCGGATCAACTTATACGTACCATAACTATTATTATTATTATTATTATTATTATTATTATTATTATTTTATAGAATACCTAAATGAGAGTGCAATTCTAAAAAATAATGAATATATGTATATTTTAAGGCACTGATATGGAATAAATAACAAAATGTATAATTAGTCTAACAAATTTATCAGAGAAAAAATTACAAATAATTATTATAATTATTTTTAAGGAACTAATATAAAATAAAAAGCAAAATATATAATTAGTCTAACATATTTATAAAAAAAAATTACAAATAATTATTACCACTATTTTGAATGCCTTATCTACAATAATTAAAAATTTGAACACCTAATCATATTTATAACAAATAAAAAATAAATAAATAAAAAAATAAAAAAATTATTAGATTTTAAAAAATTAATTAACTTGAAGAATAAATAAAAAAATAAAGAAAAAAGAGGATAATAAGCCGAGCAATTACGACACACTCAACCTCCAACGAATTCTCAATTGACTACAAAAAAATAATAATTGATCTCTAATTGATTTCATCGATTGTATTTTTTTCATTAATCAATTATATAATTGTTAAAACAATTAAGACACACCAAACAATCAATCAATTGCAATTTTGCAATCTATAAATTAAATAAATCCACACACCGTAGCAATCAACCATATATAATCCATCTTTGATAGATTTTAGCGGTTGCAATTTTGCTATTTATCAGTTAAATCGTTCGTTGCCGTTAAAATAAACACAACCATTAACAAGTTTAATACAAGAAAAAAAAACTAATTCATCTTTTATTCATTTTATTAATTGCAAATTTATATCCACCAATTAAATAACTTCTGAACAATTAAAACACACCCTATAATTAATCAATTATAATTTTTCAATATGCAAATTAAATATATCGATTCAATATTGAACCAAGTGCACCCATTAATAAATTGGCTATAAGATACAATCCACTCATCTTTGATAGATTTTATCAATTATAATTTTGAGAGTTGTTATTTAAATTATTATCTGAGCACTTAAACTGGTAACAACAATCAACTAATTCGATACAGACAACAATAAAAAAATCTACAACAGAATTTAACGATTATAATTTGCTATCTACAAACTAAATAATTTTTTATAGGCCGAATAATTAATCATTTCACTATATTAAAAAAGTCATGCACAACGCACGGGCTACCAAACTCATTTTATCTAAAACAAAATGAAATTTACAACTATGATTTAGTCTTTCAATATTGGTTTGATTAATAATTAAATTTCATAATCTATTTTGGTTTGTATTTCATGATGTTATCTTAGTTTCATGATCTAAATCACAAGTTTGCTAGTAAATTGAGTGTGGTTTTTGTGTTTTATTTATTTATTTTATTATTTAATATTGAATTAATTGATAACGAAGCTTTATTAATTATTTTATTTGATTTCTATAAGTTTATTCTGATCTTATGATTCAGGTTTATAGGTTAACTTGTATTGACTCAACTTGGTTTTTTAATTTGTTTATATTTTTAATTTCAAATTTCAACATTGATTTGATTAATAATTGAGTTTTATATTTTTTTTATAGGATTATCAATGTCTCATAACGTAATAACAAATTTTACTGCTTAACCCGAGTTTATTTGAGTCGATCTAATATATTATTATTTTAATATTTAAAAGCAATATCATCTTTTTTTTAGTCAAAATTTATTTATATTTGTCGTTTAAGTTGTATTTGAATATGCTAAGTTGATCATGTTATATCAGATCGATTCTTATATATTTTATTTATTTGCTAAAAAAACATATTAACAACATTTAAATACTTTTTTTATATCCAAACAATTTCTTATAATTTGCATTTCACCATGTTCAATGATCTAGTGTGTGTGTGTAAAGTATATGTTTGAAACTTTGGGGTGAGAGGTCAACTTTCCCGGAGCCAGAGCCTTCATAAATTATGTAAATATTATTGTAATATATCAAATTAATTCACCGTATCCCTTTATTGTTATTTTGATTTATTACTTTCCTTTGTTTTATCTTATTTGATTATTATGTTTTTCATCTAAATAGCATGTTACTAACCATAATTAAGGTTTGATACATAGCATCCTATTAGATTGCCATGTATCCAAAAAAAATGAATTTTAGTTTTTTTCTTTCCCTTTCTTTTCACTATTAAATAACAAGATATTAAAAAAAGTGGTTAAATTAGAATATTTTTTAATATTTTATTTTTTTAATATCTTGTTATATGATAGTAAAAAGAGAAAAATATGGTAGAGGGATAAAAAAAAAATTAAAGCAAAATATATATATAAAAAAACAAATTTTCAAAAGTGTAGTTTCATCTAAAAAATAAACACTACCTAAATAAGATTAATTTGCTTTTAAATGAAAGACATATAAGCTAAAACATTATGTTAGAGGGACACCATAATTCTTAATTCTTAATTTATAAAACATGTCAAAGAGATGTTTTTATACTATGACTCATAATTCTTAATTATATATTTATATCAGGCTTGTTAATTTTGTACTATTCCGGCTGGAACAGAAGGAACGTGCCTTGCCAGTAAGAAAATTGGGATGAAACGACGTCGTTTTCATCTCGGTTTTCATTCCAGACCGTTCCAAAAATTCAAGCCAAAACGCTCCGGTTTCGTACCGGCTGTGCCGTTCCAGGATCAGTATCAAAATGACATCGTTCCATTTGTCAATTTCATCTCTGTTTTAAAACTTAAAACACATACTGTACACACTACACACTGCACACATACAAGCATACAGCCCCGACACCCACCTAAATTTCCCAAATCAATTTCCCATAATTCCATCAGCTCACCTCACATCTCACTCAAATCTCAAGTTCTCAAATCGCAATCCCTAATCCAGTAATCACTCACCTCAAAATCGAAATCCCTAACTCAAAATCACAAAACCTAACTTATTCTTCCACACGGCGGCGCACCACCCCACAACACCACCCCCATCGTTTCTTCACTTCTTCCCCAAATCTTCTTACGGCAGCACCACACCCATCGTTTCGTCTTCCACAACATTAATTGAATTACTGAAAGGTACACATTCTTCCACTGATCTTTCATGAAGTTATGCTGCTTGTGGAAGTAAGTTTTGTTCATGCCTGGTAAATTTGATGTGTTTAGCTCCTCTGTGAGGTCATTGCACAAAAGTTTATTTTTCTTTTTGCTGTATTATTTCTATTCTGTAATCTGTAATTGAAATTGATCATTACTGTCGGCTTAAGAAACGACTGGTTTTGGTCTCCATTGTTTTGCTGGACCATTAGTTGTTTATACTTTATATGAGCTCCATTACTTGGATAAAATTAAGTTGTGACGCCCCAATTGAGTCTTGAGTAGCTTCCATAAAAAATTATAGTTAAAGCAGGGAATTAAAATATATTGCATGACTCCATTAGTTGTTTATATGATCAGCAAGTTGTTTATTGCTTGTGTTATGAGAAGAAACATCAAGTGACCAACTGCATGGCTAATTGCGCCATTAAAAATAAAGAGCAATAAAAAAGAGAACACATTCCAAATTTGTTAGCGGGAGTTATGCTAACTTTGCTAGTATATAATCATGTAATTATATAAAAATATGGTAATCATTGTAAAAATGATTGTATATATGCTAAGCAAATATATAAACTTGTAAACAATATAGGAAACAATCCTAACATAAAAACTAAACAAGTATTGAAAATTTGAAATTGCATTTAAATTATGGATGTTTTATATTTGCATGAAATTCAATGTGTAATATTAGCATTCAATGTTGTTTGTTATATTTGGGTGTGAAAGGCTTTTCAAACAATCCCTGTCACCCTAGAATGAAAGGGGCGATTACCATTGCTTTACTATAGAAAGCTATTAGGTTGATTTGCTATAGAAAGCTATCAGGTGTGAGTCAATGAGTAAGGCATGAGATTGAGTATCATAAGTGTTTCCTCATAGTCACATGCTACTTTAAATTCAGATGACATATTATATCATTAAGTTAAATATCATTTTAATGCATATTGGAGAAGATCATCAATTTGTTTGTGATAAAACCTCAAGATCTTTTGTCATTTGAAGTCTACCTTGTTATATGTTTCAATTTGGTTGATTATTAAGGATATGTTTTGATAAAATTTCTTTTAATTTTTAACTTGTGTTATTTTTTTTTCTTCAGATTGCTGAAAACTCATCTAGTGGTGGGACTTCCATAGCTTCAGCTCCAGCAAGATCAGATGATCTAGCATGGGCTAATGGACAAGTGGTTGCTGGTGCAAAGAAAGAAAGTATATGTGTTTATTGTAACAAACGCATCAATGGTGGTGGTATTACGCGTTTGAAATATCACCTTGCTGGTATTAAAGGCCAAGTTGAACCTTGTAAAAGGGTCCCTCCAGATGTTAAATGGCAAATGAACCAATTAATAGAGGACTTGACAATGGAGAAAGATAAAAGAAAGATAGTTAGAACTGATATTGGAAATTTTCAATTAGTTTCCAATGATGAAGTTGAAGAGGGTGATGATGCAAATCCTCATTTAGGTGATATGAGTTCACAAACAAATAGAAGAGGGACAATGCAAGGAATAAGTACAAGTAGAAAGAAGATGCCTTTATTTGCTCCATGAACTACTCCAGGTTCACAACCTAGTATTAGAAGTGCAATGGCTTCTAAAGAGAAGGAACATAATGCAAGAAAAGCCGTAGTAACATGGTGGTTTGATGTTAATATACCGTTTAATGGTGCTAAATCATACTATTATCAGCCAATGATAGATGCCATAACATCAATGGGACCTGGTTTTAAGGGACCATCATATCATGATTTGAGGGGATCACTTTTGAAAGATGTAGTTCATGATGTCCATGAATATATTTTAGGAATCAAGGCTAATTGGAAATTATATGGATGCTCTATTATGGCAGATGGGTGGTCAAATAGGAGGAATGTACCAATTGTGAATTTTCTTGCTTATTCTCCTAGAGGCACCATATTCTTGAAGTCTGTTGACACTTCAGGTCTTCGAAAAGATAAAGAGACATTGCTTGAGATGTTTGATGAAGTTGTCAAAGAAGTTGGACAAGAAAATATTGTCCAATTTGTTAGTGATAATGAGGCTACGTTTAAGGCTGCTGGGAAAGCTTTGCAACAAAGGTATGACATTTTTTTTTGTCTCCTTGTGCTGCCCATTGCATTGATTTAATGCTAGAAAATATTTGTGATCCAAGATATTTTCTTATCATTGATGAAACCATTAAAAATCCAAGAAATATAACTGAGTTTATATATAATCATGCATGGGTTTTAGCTTTGATGAAGAAAGAATTCACAAATGGAAATGATTTATGTCATCCTAGCATAACAAGGTTTGCTACCCATTTTTTAAGCATACAATGTTTACTGAAGTTTAAGAATGAGCTTCAACAGATGTTTACTTGCACAAAATGGGTTTAATCAAGTCATGGTAAAAGTTGGGTCGGAAAGGGAATTGCTGCTATAGTTTTACAAGATAAAGACTTTTGGTTGAGATGTGAACATATAGTCAACGTCAGTAAGCCTTTAGTACGAGTTTTAAGGTTAGCAGACAGTGAAGAAAAACCATCAATGAGATATTTATATAAGGCAATTGATAAAGCAAAAGAAGCCATCAAAACAAGGTTGAAAAATAGAATATCTCAATATGGACCATATATTCGGGTAATTAATGCTAGATGGGATAAGCAACTTCATAGTCCATTACATGCAGCAGGATGTTTTCTTAATCTTGAAATTTTTTTAGGCCTTCTTTTTCAAAACAAAAAGAGGTAACTCGAGGTTTGCTTAGCACAATTACTAGATTGGTTTCTGATTGTGATATTCAAGATATCATTAGTGGCCAAATTGAGGAGTATAAGAAAGCAACTGGTGATTTTGGCATGTCGCTAGCTATTCGTCAAAAAGAAAAGTTAAATCCAGGTAATAACTTTTATTTTTTATAATATAATGTCTTTTCTTTTATCTATAATATTTGATTTATTCATTTTTTTTATCTAGTTACATGGTGGGAGCAATTCGGCAATGATACTGAAGAACTTCAAAAATTTGCAATTCGAGTTCTTAGTCAATGTTGTACTGCAATTGGGTGCGAAAGAAATTGGAGTGTATTTAAATTCATCCATTCCAAAAGGCGAAATAGGCTTGAGCACAAGAGATTAAATGATTTACTATTTGTTCGTTATAATCTAAGGATTCAACAAAGGTAAAATATCAATACTATTATATTAATAATTATTTTCTATTACATTGATATTAATTTTTTAATTTCTTTCGTGTTTATTCTTTGTAGGAATTTGAGCAAAACAAGAGATGCTTTAGATCCCATTAGCCTTGATAACATTGATCTATTAAATGAATGGATTTGTGAAGAACCCGATCTTTTTAATGGAGAGGATATAAGTTGGGAGAGTATTGAAACACCTTTGTCTACTTTAAATTTAGATGATGAAGAGATATGTGTTAATGACGAGAATAAGCTTGGTGGGAATGATCAACTATTGAAATGTCTAGTTGATGACTTTCCTTATATTCCACCGCAAGATCAAGATCCTTATTTTTATATTAATGATGTAGAAGATTTTTGATTTATATTTTTTTTTATTTTAGAACATTTTACTTTTATAATATTTTGAAATTTTAGAGATGTTTCTAATTTTGAGATTATATTTGTTTAATTTTGTATTTGTATTGTATAATTTAAAGTTAATTTATCTTGAATTTTAATTATACTTGTTAAATTAATATTTTATTTTTTTCATATATATATATATATATATATATGAACAGTACGACGCCGAAACGGCACACCGGAACACTCCGAAACTGGAACGTTCCGTTCCAATTGAAAAACCGGAACGGTGATCGAAACGATATTGACAACCTTGATTTATATTGGATCAGACTCCACTCAAGCTAGTATTAACATCTCAATATAACATTTAGTCATTTAAATTAAATGAAGAGCAAGCTTTTTTTGTCATTTGTAAATCTCATGTTGTATTCTAAAAATTATTTACTGCGTATTTGGCTAAGCGTTTCAACCGGCATTTCATCGAAATTTAAATTTTTTAAATTTGTATTTCTAAATGAAAAGCACTTTCAAAAGCAACCGTAACCACGCTCCCAAACACCCTTAATCTTAAGTAAATCTAATTAAAATTTATTATTTTTTTAACTCTAAAAGTTAGCTGTTATGGAGTAATTTCACTCAGTTGTAAGTAAAACGTATGATTATTTACAAGCAATCAACTCAAATTTCATGTTACATTTGATTCAACATATTATTAATCCAAGGATAAATCAAGAGAGACAGAACAGAAGAAAATTGCCCAACCCAGAAGTAACATCGTCATAGTGTGTGTGTTCTTTTAGGAGAAAGTGATACGCATTTAACATGGTCTAAATGGTCATTGTTATCATGGTCATTCTAGGGTCATAGTTTTCTTTGACACATCCTTATTATGCAATATAATAGAGTCAAAGTCAAATCCTATGATCATATCATCGCCAAATTAAAGCCTGCTTTGTTGAGATTCCAAGATTGTCTTAAATGATCAGTTTCTTTTGTTTGGATGCTTTAACTCACCAATATCCAGACAAATTTGAGCTTTCCCAACAACATATTTTACATATTTTAGCATGTGTATTCAAGCAAGCTCATTCAAACATCAGGCTCAGGATTGACATGAAGCTCGAACAGCCAGTTTATGTCAAACTCTAGCTAATCTTTTAATGAATCAGGGTTTTTAAAACATATTTGTCATTCAAATAATATGATGCAAGCCCGCAAATAATTGCATGTTGAACTTGAGACTTTAGCTCTTACTTTATTGAGGAGACAGCAAGTTAGAGACAGTCCATGCCATTTTTAAATCATCCTCTAGTTGTGGAACAGGTAAAAGTAGGTGCTAAGAAGCCACTTGTCATGGTCCTGCTAGAGATGTTATGAAATATATACTTATATTTATATAGTTGATAAATTCATACCATGATTTTAAAAAAATGAACTGAACAAGTCATGGCCAGCAAGTCAGAACAGATTTAATCGAAGTTTACAGATTGCCTCAGCATGCAGGGAAATGATTGTCAAGAAGTTAACCATACTCTTAAACCAAATTAATTCCTGTGGTACCACAGTGTAATTTACTAGAAAATTTATTTTCCCTGCCATTTGAAATGATCATATTCAATTTGCGAACTTGGAATGGGCCAGTTTCAATTAACTGAAGCTTCAAAGAAAATATCTTGGGATTTTAAGAGAATAAACAAATGCTAATGCTTTAAGGTTCCACATGAAAATTAGGGTAGATTTTGAATGAGTATTTGAATCCTGACGTAAAACGTTATGGGTCAAGTTTTACTCTTCAATAGCTTGTGAGTTTCTAGCTCTTATAACTCACTTGACATGGGACTTGTTCCTTGAAAAAATAGAAGATGAGCAAAAAAAAAAACACAGTTTAGAGTCTTCAAATCATTATTATTTCTTTGTACTGAGAAAAATTAACCTAAAAAGTGTGATTTTTCAAATCATGGGACTTTTTGTTTTCAAAATGCTAAATTGGTGACATTTGTTCCTACCAATCATGCATATTGAGAATGAATTGCATGCTTGAAATTAAGAAAGAACAGCATGGAAAAATCAGTGGTTGCCTTCAGAGAGTAACTGTTGATATTTTGAAGCATTTCATAGATGCGATGAAAGAGAATCCTGAGAAACTTAACTGGAACAAAAGAAAACAAAAGTGATCAGGCATATGTGCTAGAGCCACCCTCACCACTTTTTGGCTTTTGCTTCCTCTTTTTCTCGGCGTGCATAGATACCATGTTCATTACACAGGAATATATATCTGCATGAAGACAGGGGCTGGTTTGCTTGCTTCCATGGATGTCCAATCCATAGGTAGCTAGGATTTATTCTACCGTTTGTTCATTAATTAGGTATAACCAGGTTGGCTCAAAATTCACGCATTAATTTCATATTCATCAAAGTAAATGTGAGGGGATGTATGAACTAGCTTATTCAAAGCCATTTAAGCATGACCGCTCGTGCTAGTTGGCTTTCTAGATGATTTTAAACACGTAATTTTGATACCAACCTGATATATTTATCGAAATGAATTTCTACGGGGATTGACTCTAATGTTTGAATTAAAAAACAAATAAGAAAATGAAAATATTTCTTTAACAAGCAGGCCAGTTCCAGTTCCTGGAGGTTAAATTTTGATTGCATTCTGAGAGGAATATTGAATACTACTCAACAATTGGCTTGTCAACAGTCTAAATCAAGCCATTATATATTACCATATTGCTGGAGCATGCAGATGAAATTAATTAACTAATGATCAGAATTAATTACAGGAAATTAAAAGGAACGAGTGAAATTGACATGGTGTTGGGTTGACCTATTTCTTCAGAACCATTCTTTGCTCGCATGCATGCATTCACTTTTCTAATGATTAATGTGGGTTGGCAACTAAAAATGTTTGCCTGTTGTCCAAAACATTACTAATTAAGGAGGAGTAATTTTGAGAAAAATAATAAAAATAGCTAAAGAGTGGCAAAACTAGAGAGCTTGCCCTTGTTTTTTTCCATATAAACACTGCCTGAAACTCCTTGTACGATCGAGAATCACTGGCTGAGATATGGTTCCCTCGTTGATCTCTAGCAAGACCCGTAAGCAGTTCTTACTTCTAATCAAGATTCCATGCTTCACAAGCCATTCTTTGCAATGGTTCTGGTCTCTCGAGTGCTTGTTTCTTTCCTTTTCTGTCCACATCAAGACCGTCTTTCCGCTTTTTATATTTTTCGCCTCTTTACCCCACCTCTCCTAGCATAAAACCCCAGACCCCTCTCATTAGATTCCTCAACCAAAGCTTCAAGCAAAAAAAAAATCCAACTTTCTTTGAAATTAGCACCATCTTTTCTTTTCTTCTCCTGCATATTTGGTTGCCTAAAATGACAGGGAAAAGGACCCGTGTCAGCCCAATTGGAAGCCCCCTATCTGAGAACATCTCAGAGAGCTCTTCCAAACTAGAGCAGGACCGATTCCTCCCCATAGCCAACGTAAGCCGGATCATGAAGAAATCCCTCCCAGCAAATGCAAAAATATCCAAAGAAGCCAAGGAAACTGTTCAAGAGTGTGTCTCTGAGTTCATAAGCTTCATCACAGGCGAAGCATCCGATAAGTGTCAACGAGAGAAGAGGAAGACTATTAACGGCGATGATCTTTTGTGGGCTATGACCATACTAGGGTTTGAAAATTATGTCGGACCCTTGAAGGTTTATCTCAACAAGTATAGAGAGACTGAGGGTGAGAAAAATTCCATGGCTGGACAAGAGGACCAGTTATATCCCACCAATCACGCTTCTCTGGGTACTCATCAAATTAACAAAGTCAATGGTTCTCTTACTCTATCAGCTCATGAGATGGATCTTCGAAGTTATAACGCCGGAGCATTCTAATCACTTGGAACAGAAGTGACAGCCAAGACCTACGGAGAAAACACAAGGTTCCTTGGCTATCAGGAGAATAATTTGATGGTTGGTGATTTCAACATGAATAGGATACGCGATCATGGAGACAGGAATAGCAGTAGAGCTATGGTTGGGCAGCCTCATTAGCTGGTAGAGAGGTGTTACATATAATATACAATTATGCAAGCTTATTTGTTTCTTTTTCAAGTTAATTAACTATCTGCATCTATATGTCCACATATAAAAGTTATTGCAGATTCTCTTGTGCTCTTACAAGGATGAAGATTGTATAGAGCTTAGAAGAATCTCAATGAAATCTTATGTCTGTTCATTTAATACATAATTCAATTATTACACTCTGTATGCTTGGCTGTATTATACTTGTGGCAACACTGTTTTTTCGATCGATCAATATCATGTATGTATTTAAAAGATGATAGCCATATGCATGACGGCCTCTAAAAATTCATCAAATATGTCCAGTTATGCAGACTACAAGGACTAAAAGAATTGATCTAAGGAATACAACCTCCTAGTCCAGTACAGTGTTCTATTTCTAAACTCGAGCAATCACAGAAGCTAGAGACAGATCGCAGGGACTGTGAAATCTGCACTACTTTCGCTTCTATAGCTTGTTAGATTAAATCTGAACTAGTTTATGCTCTCAGCTCTCCAAACATAAAACACCAGCCCATGAGTGAAGCTGTAAACCAAGAAATAATGATTTCCCAGAGTCAAGTGAACCACAGCAAGTGGTAGTGAATTTAAAGGAGAGTGGTGCAGTTAATGAGGTAAGCTGTGCTAGCAAGTCAGCCTCAAAGAGAAGCAGTGCAGACGGGAAAGACAAAAGCAAAAGCCAGAAGCAGCGATTTTATAGGTGGGAATTGAGCCTCTAACCCCAAATGCTCAAGTCCAACGATATTTCATCAGGGATGACTTCATCCTTAATTCCAAAACAGAATCCGAAGGAGAGTCAAAGATCCGAACTGAATTGGAAACGGGATTCTGGAAATGTCAAGCCAGGAATCAACCAGGTTAAGAGTCAAAATCCCGTTATTGATTGCTGGCCTGCTCATGACTAGTCTCAAAACTGGCCTCCTCGTCATCACGAGTGCTTCCAAACCAGTTTCACTGTTTTAACTCATCTTTCTACCCATTAGTGTCGTAGAGTACTGGAGCTGTATAACTTATGGTTACTGTGAATGTCAGAGATCAATCTGACTAGCACAGAAAGTGGGGGACTGTATTGCTACCCTGAAAAATGGGTCGTGAACTCATGGCAGGCCGGATTCCCCACAGGGAATTCAAACTCGACTGGGATTCCTCCCAAGATGGATTGGTAAACCCCAAACTAAGATCAATCAAGATTCTTCTCTCAAGATAAATTCATCTGGTATCGGCTCATTCATCAGTTCATCTTTTTAAGTCCGGACATCAACAAAATAGGCCATGAGTATCTTTTAAAATATTCCGATGTTGCACGTTATTTTATTTAAAAAAAAAAAAAAAACAAATCATTATTTTTATGGCTTGTACATAAACGGTGTCGTCTTTGGCCCGAAAGTACTCAGCTCAACAATATAAAAAAATCTCAACTACTAGGGCATACATTTTCTTTCACTTTCTCACCACATGGATTGTACAGCAAGCATCCATCAAATATTTTCCAGGTTTTAATTACTCCATGCACGAATTTTTTTTGTCTTTAATAAAAATTCTTTATAAGCATAAATTTTTGTATATATTTGCAATTCTTTTATTCTATCTATGCCAATTTACCCAACATGTCAATAATATTCATCAATCTCTTAGGCATTATTTGATAATGCATTTTAAAAACGCTTTGAAAAAAATTATTTGTTTTATATTTTAAACTAACTTTTTTTTATGTTTCTAGATTATTTTCATGTATTAATATCAAAGATAATTTTTTTAAAATAAAAAAAATATTATTTTGATGTATTTTTGAACGAAAAACACTTTTAAAATTAACTTTAATTATAATCTCAAACAGTCATTTAATCCATAAATACATTGAGTAAGGGATAATTTTGAACATTTTCAAATTCAATACACATTCTCTTATGGTCCCTACTTGCAACAACAACGGTTGAGTTGGCTAGGTGCTGAGAAAGCCTTGGAGGCAACAACAAGCAATTGTATAATTGCATCATCCATTCCCTTCAAAGTAAAACAAAAAACAAAAGAAATTTTCTCAAAGCAAAATGTTCAATTGCAAAACCAATCCCAGCAACCATAATGGCCACTGGCTGCTTAAAAATGCATTTCATTCTAAAGTATTACCTTCAAAGTTTATTAACTTTCAGTTGGCACCATGAAATTGTTACTCAATGAAAAATAAATTCGTATGTGGAAAGGCAAGTTTTCTTAATTGTTCAATTAAAAAATTGATAAAGAAAAGCTTGTAAAAAAGCTTTACATAATGTATAATTAACCCATTAACTCATATAACAATTAACTCACTAACTCATGATTCTAGCAGCACAAACATCATTTTCTCAGCCATTATAATAGATTCCTAAAGACTAGGTCCACTATGACTAAATAAGCATCAAACAAACAATTGAATTAATATTCAATAAAATAATTAAATAAATAAATCTTAACGCCCTCCCTTAAATTGAAATTTATAGATAAGAGTTTAAAAAAATATCCTTCTGCAGAATTCTTGATTACTACAGAACACGAACAAATTCTAAGTAAACCACGCAATTTCACAAATGTAGCAAATTTGAGAGATTTGGTTTGTATATATGCAACTTGGTCTTCACATCTACAATAAACTAGATTAATTGTTTCATCATTGCTAAGATCTTTTAAGAAATAATATCTCACATCAATATGTTTACTTCTTCCATGTAACACTGGATTTTTAGAGAGTGATTGCTGAGTTGCTATCACAAAAGACTGTTGTAACTCTGATTTGTTGAAATTGTGTTTCTATAATAATTTTTCTTATCGAAATAACTTGACAAGTACAAGCTGTGGTAACAAAGAATTCAACTTATGTGGTTGATAAAGTAACAATTTGTTACTTTTTCAAAGACCATGAAAAGAACCTATGCCCATGATAAAAACATAATCTGAGGTGCTTTTTTTGTCATCTTGATCACCTTTATAATCACTGTCAATAAACCCAACCAGCTCCATCTTTTCACCCTTTTTGTAGAGCAACTTAAAATCCTTTATTCCTTGCAAGTAATGAAGTATCTTTTTGGCTATAAACAAGTGCATTTCTATTGGATTCTCCATATACCTATTGATCAGGCTCACAGAATACATTATGTCTGGTCTTGTTGTAGTTAAGTACATCAAACTACCAACAATTTTCTTATAAAGCATATTGTCCACTTTCTTCCCTTCATAATCTTTGTTTAGTTTTAAACCAAACTTAGTTGGAGAGCTAACAAGATTGCAATCCTTCATCTGAAATCTATTCAAAATATCTTGCACATACTTCTTTTGAGAAATAAAGATCTCATTAATAGATTACATTACTTCTATGCCAAGAAAGTAATGCATTAAACCAAGGTCAGACATCTCAAATTCAATCCTCATAGAATTTTTGAATTCTTTAAACATAATATCATTTCTAGTAAATGTAAGTTCATCTACATTTAAGCAAACAATAAGCAGTTTTGCTTTATCTCCAGTTCTAACAATAAGGTATGCTTATATAGACATTTATGGAAGCCTTCTCTCAAGAAATAAGACTCAATGCGACTATACCAAGCTTATGGAGCTTGTTTTAATCCATAAATAGCTTTTTATTAACTGATAAACTTTATGCTCATATCCAATTTTAATATGACCAAGAGGTTGATCGACAAATACTTGTTCTTCCAAGTTTCATGTAAGAATATTGATTTGACATCCGGCTGGAAAATGAACCACAACTTCTGTGAGTTAATGCAATTAACAATCTAACTGTATCATGTCATGAAACAAGAGCAAAAACTTCTATATAATCAATTCTATATTCTTGCCTATATCCTTTATCTACCAACCGTGCCTTGTACTTATCAATTTCATCATTTTCTATTAATTTGGTTTTGAAAACCCACTTTACATCAATGAATTTTTGTCCTTGTGGAAGATCAATCAACTCTCAAGTGTCATTTCTTTCGATAGCATCAATCTTATCATCCATTGCCTTCATAGCACTTTCAAATGTTATAGTATCACAATTTGCAAACAAAGCAAAGTGTGTGATTAGATCTTCAATACCAATTACCTTAAAGTCTTCCATCCAAGCAAGGCTTTTACGAATACATGGAAAAGATTGAGTTGTTGCAACGGTAGCTTCTATTGTTGTTGGTAAACTTTTAGCAATTATTGGAGTAGGTAAAGATAGAGTTTCTATTGTTGACAACATTTCAGCAATTGTTGTGTGAGCTTTTAAAGAATTGTTGTGTAGAATAGCTACTGGTATTAGCTCTCTTTCGGAATCAATGTTAAGAAGAGATTGTATAAGTTGCTTCCTATTCTAACCCCAAGTATTTTCCTCATAAAAAACAACATCTCGACTGGTCACAATCCTTTTTGTGAGTGGATTGAACAACTTATAAGCATTGAAACATTCACTTATGCCAAGAAAGATGCACCTTTATCATCAAGTTTCTTTCTTCTCATCTGGAACATGGGCATAAGTTATGCAACCAAAAATTATGAAATGGTATACAACTGGTTTCCTCCCACTCCAAGCTTCCTTAGGTGTTTTGTTCTTAACAAAAAAAGTGGGGCTTCTGTTCAACACGTGAATGCTCATATTGATTGTCTTTAGCCAAAACTTCTTTGGAATGTTTTCTCTTGCTAGCACACTCCTCACCAAGCTGAGAATTGTTCTATTTTTCCTTTCGAATACACCATTCTATTTTAGTGTATAGGCAATTGTGAGTTCTTTTTGAATACCATAATTTTCACAAAAAACTTCAAATTCGATTGAACAATATTCTTCACCACAATCTGTTTGAAGGGTCTTAATAAGCTTTCTTGTTTCATTTTTCACATAAGCCTTAAAGCTTTTAAACATACAAAAAGCTTTAAAAAAAATCTAAAATTTTCATGTAAAATCATCAATGAAGGTAATTAAGTATCGTTTGCCTCCATTTAAAAATGCATTAATCGATCCATAAATGTCAAAATATACCAGCTTTAGAACATGCTTTGCTCTTCATGACTTTCCTTGAGGGAGTTAAGAACGATGTTATTTGTTAATAACATATTCTCCACAAATTTGAGCAGGAGTATGAATTTTAGGAAGGCCAATTGCCATGTTTTTTTTGTTGAAGTGTATTTAATCCACTTAAATTTAAGTGACCATAACAAAAATGCCAAAGCCAAGAAGGATATTTTATTTTAGCCTTAAAACAAGGCTGACATGTCATTTTCTTCAATGGAAATAATTTATTGGAATTCATCTAAATCACAACAATTGCACCTCTTAAAGGATCGTATATCTCACATGCACCATTTTGTATTGTTATCATATTTTTATTTTTTTGCAATTAACCAACACTCAATAAATTACTTTTCAAGTCATGAACATACAAAACATCTAAAATTATTTCTACAAAACCATTCTTGGTTTTTATCTCAATATCACTTTTTCCCACTGCATTTACAAAAGAGTTATCACCAAAGCTTACTATAGAATGAAAATATTCTTCTAAATAATAAAAAGAAGACTTGCATCCACACATTTGATCACTACAACTCGTATCCACATACCAATTTAGATTACAGCTTTTGATTAGCTTTCACAACCATCAATAAAGTTTTTATTTCCTTCTTTTTAGTAAAGTATGATTGTTCTCCCTTTTCATTATATAGCCTAGCATAACACTCAAAATGATAATGCCCTAAATTATAACATTTAAAATATTCAACCTTGGATTTGTCAAAGCATTGAACTCGTCCTCTATCTTAATCTTCAACTACCTAAAAGTGTTGTTACCTTCTTCTTTGCCTATGTCATGATTTTAAATGTCCCTGAAGTAGTATTTGTTACCTTCTCCTTTGCCTCTACCTTCCCTGTCTCTACCTTTACCCTTGTCTCTTCCTCAAAAATTTGAGAACTAAGGAAAGTAAAAGCTTTTAGGGTTTACTAATCTATATTTGAGCTTCGATTCATCTTCTTTTTATGGACTAGAAAGGAGCTCTACAATTCATCAAGGGAGAGAAAATCTATGTCTTCTGATCTTCAATTGATCAAACGACATAGTAAAATTTTGGTGCTAGATAATACAATTTTTTTTCAACAATGACACCATCATCCATCTTCTCACTATGGAATCACATTTTATTGCTAATCTCCATAGTTCTGGCATACTAATGGGTGATGGGTTTTCCAATTCTCATCTGTAGGGTTTCAAAATCTCGTCTTAAGGTTTAAAATTGTGCACGTTATACCCTTGTAAAGCCTTGATATTTTTTCTTCATGGTGTCCTATATATCCTTGGAAGTTTCTTTGCTAAGAATGGTTTTCACGATGGGACGATCGATTGCTTAAACCAAGTAGTTTTTTTCTTTCAATTCTTTAAGCTTTCTCCCTTCCAACTTTTTTTTTCTGGGCTTCTGTCAAAACTACAATCGGTGTTAATGCTTCAATTTCAACTTCAATGATCAACCAATATTCCTTTGACCGAAGAAAATTCTCCATTAAAATGCTCCAATGATCATAGTGACCATTGAAACGTGGGATGACTACTTGCACAAAGTTTGAATCTATTGACATCATCATTCTTATACTGGTTGTTGTTTTAAGTGTGAAGATTGTGAAAAAACACTCAATTTAGGGATTTTGGCTCTCTCTCTCATCTACTCAAGATTTAGGGATTATTGGCTCTAATACCATTATTACTCAATGAAAAATAAATTTGTATGTGGAAAGGCAAGTTTTCTTAATTGTTTAATTAAAAAATTGATAAAAAAAAAGGACTATGAATAGGCTATATATAATGCATAATTAACCCATTAATCAATATAACAATTAACCTAGTAGCCCATGATTCTAGCAACACAAACATCATTTTCTCAACCACAATAACAGATTCTTAAAGATTAGGTCCATTGTGACTAAATAAGCAAAAACAAACAATTGAATTAACATTAAATAAAACATTTAAATAAATAAATTTTAATAGAAACAACTGCAAGAATTCCTTAAAATTGAAATAAAACAGCATTGAAAGCTCAAAATTCCTCATTGTTCGCCCCAGATATTCTTTGTTTCACATCCTTCTTATGGTTGTTATCTAAGCCTTAACTTCATCTAAGTCTTTTAAGAAGAACACAGGCTTGATGCCATTTCTATGCAAAAAGCATCACCAGGGAACAAACAATTTATAATGAATTTAGTGGCAAAGATAAAGATTCTAGGAGCTAACATGATAAGATTTTATATATTTCATATGAAATGAATCAAATATACACCACTTGGTGTACCACATGAGTTGTTCTGTCAAACTCACACTATATCACATAAAATCAAAAGCAACACACACTTGACATGAAATGTAACCACATTGTTCACACCTCCCCTACTCTTGCATTTTTGTAGAGGTGTAAATTCTAAAATCTTCCCCTCATTTGCTAGTTTTGTGTATGCCCCTTGGCCTACAAAAGTAATCAAGCAATAATTAATAGGGTACACAATGAGGAATTCACATTTTTGTTTCCCACAATGTCCATGTTTGTACTCAAGTGCCAATACCCCTCCAAAAAAGTAAATGAAATAAAATTTCATAAAAGTAAGAAATAACATCTTGTATGATGATAATGACAAGGGATAATAAATAGAGCACTAACCCATTCTCTCTATATATTTTTGAAGAACTCACGAGCAAAACCATGATAGGCATTGGAGAATATATACCTGTAATAAAATAGTCCATTAAACAATCTCCTTCTCATAGGTGTACTTAAATGGCTTGCATTTTGGAATCGTTCATCTTCCCAGTTGTTATTGAAGTGCATCTACTCAATCTGTAAGGTGGGCTGCATCTCCTCGAGAAACCAAA
Organism: Salix dunnii; assembly: GCA_015731905.1. Lineage (NCBI taxonomy): Eukaryota > Viridiplantae > Streptophyta > Magnoliopsida > Malpighiales > Salicaceae > Salix > Salix dunnii. Next base: position 9,865,557 of record CM027665.1, on the reverse strand, counting down.
CAAAATAGACGAAGATAAAATTAATAGAGAATCCCCAACCAAGAAAGCATTACCTTGCAATATATTCAAGAGTACAATTTCAGCAATATCATCTATATTATTTCCAGAAACCATTTTGTCAACTTTCAACAGTGCAAAATTACAACCATGGGTAACCACCAGCTTGTTAGTTTTCAACATTATAGAACCATGATCAAGGGTAACCAACAGCTCATCACCTTTCAACAATGCAAAACCATGATTAAGGGTAACCACCAGCTCATCACCTTTGAACAATGTAGAACCATGATTAAGGATAATCAGCTTATCAACTTTCAATGTTGCAGAACCACGATTAAGGGCCTTAAAGACAAGGAAATACATCAACCCCATCAAATACATGTCTTGTTCTTGAAATGTAATTATTAATATCAAACTGCATTCTAAAACCTTTCTTAGAACTAATATCAAAGGTAGTTTCTAATATCATTTGAGGCATAAATTTCAGTTCAAAAAACACTATAGGGAAATTCATTTCAAGTATGGCTTAAGGCGTTCTACTTTTCAATCCAGTGTCACTATACTAAAGCAATACGGGATAGCATCTCAACAAAGTGGCATATCCAGTGGCCAAATGAGCAATGGCCTCAGCTCTTATAGTGGGCATGCATGAATTTTACAGGGAAGAACGTACAACACCACATAGCACGAACAATTCTCTCCACAGTAGTTTACTACATATGGTTCAAAAGAAATAGCAGAACTTTTAATGGTAGTCATCGCACAACACACGAGTTTAGTGAAGAGATTATTCAGGTAATCAGAAGCCACCTTTTGCATGGTGACATTATGAGCCTAGTCACCGACATAGTATGGACTATATGGAATATCCAAACAGACAACCCAACTATTATAGGGTCTTAAGTGATGGCTAATTTTCTAGGGCCTTGAGTGATGGCTATAATGTTGCAGGGCCAAAAGGGGTGGGCGGTCCATGAGCCCTTGTATTAGCTTTTCCTTCAGAATGTAAAAGGCTATAATATACCGGGTCGAGAGGGGTGGTTGAGCCATGGGCTCTTGTATTAGCGTTGCCTTGGCAACAAGCTAAAGCCTTCACTTAGGGCCATAATATTTTGTAAATTGTTCTTTTTTTTTGTTAATAAATGAAATTTTATTTAAAAAAAAAAGAAATGTGTGAATAAACAAGTTAATAATCAAGTTGTATTATCCATTCATTGTCTGCCTTGACTGAAAACCAAATATAAGACTTGAACTCCAAACTTAATTTGGATTTAAAGTAAAGTATTGTTATTTATCTACCTAGTTGTTTATTTATTATAGTCAATTTTACATTAGTGTTACCTTTTTCTTCATCCATTTAATTTTTTTTTCTTTGAAGGATGCCCTAAAACATGTCTTTCATGCTTCATAAAATCATATGCAGGATATCTATACAATATAAGGCCTAATGACATGTCTTTTAGTCTCCATTACAAGGAGAGAAAAAAAGCACCATAAGCATTGGGGAAACAAAGAGTGGTTTAATGATATTGAAGAAGAATGATTCTCGTATATGTTGATTAAAAACACCATAAAATAAACAATTATTCTTTAAATCAATCATCTTCACAATCTCTCCATCGTTCATCCATAGAAATCCTTTTAGGAAACATTCTTTAACGGGAGCTCATACTAAGAAAAATAATCACCACCATTACATTTGGATTCTAAATCATTATTCCCTCGCAAAAACAAAACTTGAAATCTCTTAATTGATTTTGATGTTTTGATATTATTTGATAGTTTTGTTATTCAAACATGTTTAGTTATGATAATATGAATTGTTATAATAGCAAGGCATGCTTTAGAAGTCAAAAATACTAGTTCTGAAGGCCTAATAGTGTGATAGGTTTATGGGTCGTTGGGTAGTGTTTTCATGTTTTTAGAAATAATGTTGTCTTAGCTTTATAACTCAAACCAGTTTTGGTCCAATGTTGTGCCCTAAATCATTCGAGAAACTTAGTTAGTCATTAATCAAGGGTTTATTTATATCTATAACTAGTTTTTGGAGGTTTTAATTCTAAGGTTTCAATTTTAAACTCAAACTCATTTTTGACAAAATTATGTTGGTTATTTGATAATTGAAGATAATGAATACTAGATTATTGACCCTTTCATGACTCCTAATATGCTTGTTTCACTCCTTTTACTATGAAATATCTAATTTGTAACCCGCATTGTTGGGTATAAAATGAATGTTCTTCGTGTTTATTTGTTTTACATTTGATTTGATTTGTTCAAGTTATTTTTTGTGTTTAATTTTTTTTTTGCTTTGCATTTTCTTTAGGTCTGTTTGGGTCAAGCAAGGTTTTTTGGTTTGATTTATGGTCAAACAAAATATTTCATGTCAACCTAGTCAAGTCAACTCGATCAAGTCAAAGGTTGAAATTCATATGTTGGCTTGCAATCTTTTTGCTAAAGGTTTACGTGGTTTAAAGGTGTTTTTGGGAAACACTCAATTTAGGTTTCTTTTAGAAATTTTAGTATAAAAAAATAAAAGTTTTTTCTGTCAAACAAAGCCTAAAAAACAATAAAATATTATAAAAAAAACCTTTTTTGCTTGTATATGACCAAAAATTCTTTATATTATTTGAACATTTTTGAAAAAAAAATAAAAATACTTTGGCATGCTTTTTCAAACAAACAATAGATATTGCATGGACTTTACAATAAATTTGTAAAATTTCAAAGGATTTTGGTCAATATTTCAGTAATTTAAAAAAAAAATATTCTTTAAAATTAAAGGTCAACATTATGGTATAAATATTAGACCTACTAGTAGGAAGATATTTTAGTGCCACGAGTTGATTAGAAAGTTCTCAAAATTATTTTGAATATTCATCAATTTTAATTAAAAGTATTTCTCACCACAATATACGAGTTTTGAAAAGTAAAGATAGATGAGCTATAGCAAGACACATACATTGATTCTTCCTATAAGAATTTACTTGGGGCATATGAGCTGATGATACAATTGAAATGTTAGATTTATTCATGAGTATAAATTTTTATTATGAGTCATAGACAAACCACTAGTTAGGAACCCTTTAATATCTTTAAACTATATTAAAACCACATAATCCAGTTTACTTCAAGTAAGGTGTATTATAAGTGCTAATATCATCTCTAATAATAATCAGTCTATTATCCTAGAATATCAAATAAGATTAGTTCACTCGAGTCTTTTAGTGACTCTAACCAAACAATTAGATGATTACTCCTTGATCTCAACATCGTATTGTTGCAAACACATGTTCAAAAATATAGTTTGTCATGTGTTGGTAGAAAGTCATGATAAAATATATTTTTGTTTAGTGTCTAACCTTGCAATGTTTGGACTACCATAAACCAATTTGTTTGGACTACCATAAACCAATTTGTTATGATTATTTAAAAAAAAAAACACATCATCATACAATAATTTGATTATTATTTACAATATAAATAACATTTTTTTTATCCAATTCCTTGGATTTGAAAGGTTTTTGTCCCAAAAATTTTTGTTAATTTTTCTATTGAGTTTGAGTTGTTGTTCTTAAAAAATTTATATATTTTTTTTTTCTATCAATGTCCAATGTTTAATTTTACTTGGTAATTTTCAATTTATTGATATAGGCATATAAACCACTAGATAGTATTGATTGAAAAAGCAAATGATTATTTTATGATTAGTAACTTAAATGTGAAACTAGAATACATGAGCGCAATAAGAAAATAAATTAAAATTATATGGTAAAATTGATCCTATCCTCGACCAATGTTGCATGCTATTAAAAATATATATATATATATTGGAGAATTTTAGTCAATATAACACAATAAAAAACATGCAATACCATATTATAATTTTAGAGATTAAATTAGTTTTTCTCTTACATAAAATATTTTTTGGGCATAGTTTTCATATATATATATATATATATATATATATATATATATATATATATATATTAAAAAAACATAAAACGCGTTGCGATTTTACTATATTCCCTAACACAGATCATTTTGATTTCAAAAGTAAAATTATTATTTTCCCTTCAGGCTACAAAATTTAACCCTCGGCATCGAGGGTATTTTAATCATTTTCAAGGGACCTATGTAGTATTTACAAATTATTTGGGGGTATTTTGGTCTTTTATATTTTATTTGAATAGTGAAACTACTTATTTACCCATGGAGCTGAAAAGAAGATGAGGATTGGTTAGGGGTATTTTAGTTTTTTGCTTGATATTAAATAGTGAAATATCATTTTTGCCCTTAAAATATATGCAAAACTAAATAGTGATGCATGGCAGGGTGCTGGAGACGAGAGTATTTTTAGTTTTTCATATATTTGTATACAGTGAAACTATATAAATACCATGAAAAAGACAAAATAAAAGCTTGACACTAGGACATTGTGGTACTTTCATGTCTATTTTTTTCATGGTTATCGCTTGAACCAAGAGTGTGTAGGTAATTTTGCATTTTTTTCTGAAGTTATTGCAGGCGTGTTGTACAGACATGCAATGAATTTTCATACAAACACGCTTGTTAGGCGACAAGTGCGGTGTCTACATGTTGTGGGAAATATTAGATCATTATGTTAACGAGTGTACCGCCATGTCTTCTTCCTCACGATATGGTGAGAGCCATGTGAAGATGGTCAGGGAATTTCTTGTGAATGATTTTTTTATTTTTTTTCTTTTTCTCTCTCCTGTAGCCGAAAAGTACATGACGGTCCTTCATGTTTGTGGTTGATTTATATTAGTCTGTAGTTTTTTCTTTCTTTCTTTCTAATTTTATCAATGAAAATTTTAATTGTTTTCGATTATGCCCTTCAATAGAAATTAAGCATATATATTGTTTTTCATCTCAGTTTTTTTTTTGTTTATATTTTGTTCCTTTAATTTTTTTCAGTCTATAGGTGTTAATTTATTTTTATTTTTTTCCTCTAATTAAAATTGATTATATATGCTGCTTTTTATTTTGGTTCTTATTCTTTTATTTAAAAAAAATACACTATAATTATTTTAAAAAATATCTTTATTTACTTCGGTCCCAAGATTTTTATTTGTTGCAGTTTTGTTCTTCAAATAGAATTAACTGCTTATTTTGTTTTTCATTTCGGCCCTTATTCTTTTGATTTTTTATTTAGTTTTAATTCTTTTGGTTTTTTCGATACTTCTTAGACAATATTTATTTTTTGTCCGTATTTATGTATCTATACTTTTAGTTTTTTATTTTTATTTTTATTATATTTTTTTATTGGGATTTTATTTTAATTGGTCTAATCTTGAAATTTTAATATATTTTTGTTATCATGTTAAAACTAATATATCTTCATTTTTCCCTTTTCTTTTATGTTTTTTTTTATTATTTTTATATGTTTTTCGAGTTAGCTGATTTTATAATTTTATTGTATGCGCAATAATAATGATAATTTTAGTAATTATTTTTTTTTCTAAAAATATGTTTCTTTTTTTAATTGTCAGGGCAATTTAATAATTTTTATTTGGGCAGTAATGTTGATAATAATTTTAGTTGTTATAGTCATGATAATGACGGTAACACAAGAATAAATTTTCAATGATGTTTACTTCTTTTTATAGATATAAAATGAACTATTTATTTTTGTTATTTGATTACTGTAAGTGTTTTCATAATTTATATTTTGTTTATTGTGTTTAATTTAAATTGTATTATAAAATAAACTAATCATAATACAATGAATTTGATAATTCATATATCCGATTTTTTTTTCTTTTTAGATAATGATAATTTTATACTGATAATTTCATTAAAATCTATTAAATATGTAAATTTTTTTGGATTTAAAATTCATATATTTTATAAATAAAAAAAATGCACTTCATAGTTATTCTGCATAAATTTATTATTTTGCTCAAATTTATATTATAATAAAAAATCTAGCATAATTAATATTTTTTTATGTTGATAGTATTGTGTGTGTGTATTGTGTCTATATATTAACTATAAAATAAAATGTGTCCCTCTTTTACTGTAGCCATTTCTATTGTTCACATAGACTCAAGTTACTATTTATTGCAACAACAAAATTACCATTTTATCAGGGCAAAAAAATTTTAACCCCAGGACTGGAGATATTTTTGAATTTTTCAAGAGACATGAATGGTATTTTCGGATTTGTTATACAGTAAAATTACAAAAAAAATCCCCCCAAACGACAAAATATAACACTAGGGAGCAGGGGTTATTTCAGTTTTTCCAAAATATTTACACAGTCAAACGAATGAAATAACACCCGAAAAAGACAAAATAGTGTACAATATCCAGGGATAGAGCTGTATTTTCCTCACAGGTTTTTTCATGATTATCAGTAGGTGCAGGGGTGTGTTGATAATTAAGCTATATTTTATTATATTTTTCCTGAAACACGGCAAGCGCGTCATTCAGACATGCCCGCGGTGTTTCACGTGCATACGCTGATCAGGTGGTTCGTGCAAAGCTTTTAGGTGGTCTCATCGTGTCAAATGGTGCTCTGTCATGTCCTCTGTCTACCGATGTGACATGTTTCAATCATCGGTGTTAGGGTAAACATCGATGAATGGTTTTGTGTCATTTATCCGTTTTCTTTCTCCTACCGCCGCAACTTATGTACGAGTCCCCAATGTATGTAGGGTGTTTATTTTAGTCTCTATGGTTTTGATTTTGTTTTTATTCTTAATTTCTTTAATTGTAAGTTTGATTGTTTTCAATTATTTTCTTCAATTAAAACGGATTATATATGGAGGTTTTTATTTCAATCCTTATTCTTTTGATTTTTAATTTCTTTTTTATTCCTTTAATTTTTTTGGTACGGAGATTTTGATTTGTTTTAGTTTTGTCCTCCAAATGAAATTGATCACATATGGTACTTTTCATTTTAGTCCTCATTCTTTTATTTTTTTTTAATAAAATTACACAGCAATTACCTTTAGAAATATCATTATTTATTTTGGTCCCGAGGTTTTTATTTGTTTTAATTTTATCCTTAAATTGGTATTAATTATATATAAGTTGTTTGAATTTGTTTTAATTGTGTCCTCCAATTAAAATTGGTCATATATGGTACTCTTCATTTAAATTCTTATTTTTTTAATTATTTAATAAAATTACATTGCATTTTTTTATTTAAAATACCTTTATTTATTTCGGTCCTAAGGTTTTTATTGGTTTTAATTTCATCCTTCAATAAATATTAATTATATATTTTTTATTTTGATTGTGTCCTCAAATTGAAATTAGTTATATATGTTATTTTTTATTTTGACCCTTGTTCTTTTAATTTTTGTAACAAAATAACACTAGAACTTTTTTTAAAAATATTTTTACTTGTTTCAATCCCCGTATTTTTATTTATTTCAATTTTATTTTTGGATTGGAATTAATTATATTTTTTATTTTTTATTTTTTATTTCAGCTCTCATCCTTTGAATTTTTTATTTGATATAATTTCTTTGTTTTTTTTGTCATTCTTGGACAATGTATATTTTTTATCCGTATTTATGCATCTATGCTTGTAGTTTTTGTTTTTATTTTTTGTCTTTTTTATTAAGGTTTTATTTTTAATCGATTCAGTTTTAAAATTTTAATTTATATTGGTGATCATTTTAAAATTATTTATTAGTGCTCCAGTTTTCCCTTTGTTTGTCTTTTTTGTGTTTTTTATTATTTTTATTTGTTTTTTGGATCAGATAATTTTTATATTTTTATTATTTGGGCAATAAGAATGATAGTTTCAGTGATTTTTTTTATTGCTTTTTTGTTAAAAAAATTATTCTTTTTTTATTATTTTTTATGGCAATTTAATGATTTTAATTATTTTAACAATAATATTGATAATAATTTTATTGTTATAGCAATGATAGTAAAGATGAATTTTCAATTTATGTGTTTTATTTTTTTGTGGATAGAAAATTATCTATTTATTTTTATTATTTGATTATTGCAAATATTTTCACAATTTATATTTTATTTTTTCTTGATTTAAATTAAATTACAATATGAGCTAATTTTAATATATTGAATTCATTGATTCAGATATCTGAATCTTTTTTTTAATGATGATAATAATTTTATAATAGTTATTTTATTGAAAACTACTAAATAAATAAATTTATATCAATTTAAAATTTATATATTTTATAAAAAAAACTTGCAATCGACAAGAATCCTGTATAAATTTATTATTTTAACTAAATTTATATTATAAAAAAAAATACATACGGCATTGACTATATACACAGTAGATGTACTAAATTTAACTTAATTATCTCTCAAGTACTAAACAGTACAGAAAGACAGTCAGAATCAAAACGTTGAAAAAACATCCTCAGACGAAGAGGAAAAGCTAACTTAACCCCCAGCACACGCTTTGTATAACCGATCCAACTTTAATAGTTTCGATATTTACCAAACAATCCTCTATGTCCCTCTCTGTTATTATTTATGAGATTTTCAAAAGAAGCGGTATTTGAGGCCTCCCCTTCTCTTCCATGGACACCGCTCAGTCTCCTTCTCTGACAATCCAAGAACCAACCCCCATTGATCAGTCAAATCCAGCGGTGGAGGATGACTATAACCCTAAACCCATAAACAGAAAGAAGAAGAAACGGGTCCTTAAAGACACAACCATAACGCCGTCGCCGCCTTCATCATCTTCTTCTTCCTCTGTTACTGCTTCTATGAATAGAGGTTCGCATGTGGCATACAAACGCAGAAGCCCCAAGGTGGTTTATGCTCCGCTAAGGCACAGGGGCGGTGTAGGGGATGGCGATGTGGAGGCTATTGCATTACCTCTTGGAATGTCTTTTGCTGCTGTTGTTGCTCAGGTCTCTTCAGTTTTCCGTTTTGTAAGCAATGTAGATTGAAATTGGTGGTTTTGGTTCATAAAGTTTGGTTCTTTTTGCTGTCTATTTAGTTTCTTAAGTTGATGAAATTTTAGGGTTTCCTTCTTTCTTTTGGTTATATTTTATTCAAATTGGTTCTTGCTTTTCTTGGTTAAATATGTTGATTTGTTGGAATGGAGATAGATGGTTTTGAAATTCTATGGAGATTGTTGGTAGATTTTTTGCGTTGTGGAGTGTTTAGATCTCCGAATGCACTTTAGATAATATGCAGCTACGGAACTCCAACATGGATTACAACTTTTGGAAGCTAGCCTTTGATAAACTATATTTTTCACGAAATTAAGTGATTGACTTGAATTATGTTCTATAAGCTGATATTACAATGATTAATAGGGTGGTCTGTGAATAAAAGGTTTCTAAGCAACTGTATAAAAAGTGAATGGATTTAATGTACAATTGTAGGTCATTAAGATATATGTAAATTTCTTAGAGACAGATATCTACCATTTATCCATTGTTTTGGTGCTAGGGGAAAGCAGTAGGGGAAAGAGACAGACCTTACATGATGTTCTTAATTTGGATGTTCTATTGCTATTTGTGTTCCACATGACATACAGTTAGTTACATGCTTTTGCTTGTATGTGCGCGTATTGGTAGCTGCATGTTTCTTATTTTGTTTTCATAAATCCATTCAAATCTATGTAGTCTCATATGGCTTACTTTGATATGTGCATTGATATGTCCAAAGCAGTGTCCAGTGTTTTATTCAACTTGCAGTCTAATATCATTTGGTGGTTGAATTAATTTAGATATTAGGTTTACAGTTACTCATGCAATGAAAGGTTTCGTTCTTGTGGGATGTATGTTCATGGCATCAGTTGTATTCTTTTAATATGTATTACTTGGTGAATCAAAAGGTGAATTGAACTGGACTCTGCCTTATCTTAATAAACAGAATAGATTGGTGATTGGTTTTGAAGTTAACCTTTAACATCTTCAGAGCTGTTTGCTTGAACCTTAGATCTTGATGTTTTGTAATGAGTCTTGAATGCTATTTTTATCAATAATCTTTCATTTGTGTAAAATTAAGGCATTAGAAAAATATTAAATTTCGTTTGTCTTCTTTTTAAGATTTCAATCACTTTATAATTGTCATATATGTAGTAGTAGCGTTTTCTCCTTTTGGTTTATTTCAGGAATGTTCTGTGAGATTTCTGAACTTTCTAATGTAATGGCTTGCCGTATGAAAAATCTCATTAAAAACATGTTGATGGCTTCTTATAGTACTGATGCAAGGTCTAAAGCATCTTTATCATTTGCGCTTTTTATTAACAATTAGTATTTGTCAGTTAATATTGTTCATTTGTTGCTTATTTTATTGTAGATTCTGGAGAGGAAAGATGCAGCAGGTGAAAGATTGTCCGTTGATCATCTTTCAATGGTAATTTTTTTACCTTTTTCAAGACTAACATGGATTTTCTATTGACCTCGCAGAAATAGATCTTGACGTCATTGCTATGGTTTGACATCCCTTCTGCTGTACTTTTTTTTTTTTATTCTCAATATGAAAGACCATATTTTTCTTTTCCACTCTAATGAACTGTTTGTTATGCAGTTCATACTTAGATAACAATGCAATCAGATTCCCATGTAGCAAAATCTTCACTGAAGCTCAGTACAATCACATGAATTAGACAAATTTACCTTTGCATACTTCCTCTTTGTTTTGGAGTCTGTTTGGTCTAATTTTATTGATGCTTGGAATGTTTGGAAAACCGAACTTAATGTGTCTACGTGCATGCAGATCTGCACATCAGCTGTCAGAGAATCTTTAGCCAATGTAAGCCAGACCTTATCTGCTCACTTATCCATTGACTCTGGTTTTATAAGTCAAGTTCCCTCATATATTTATCAACATCAGGAAGACCACAAAATGCTGACCTGATATGAATGCCCTTCTTCTTTACAACCTATGTGCAACAGGTCTTTGGTGACAAATTTGATTTCTTTGCAAGAAATTTTCAGAAATCATTTGGGAGCACATTGAGTACTCTTAGATTGATTAATGAATCCTCTATCAACAAGAGACCACCTGCCTTAATCCACCAGAACCTAGAGATTTCTGCTTCAGACAGGACTCCCAATAAAAGTGTTGACTGTACCAGTAGCACCTGTATCAAAGATTGTGACTCAGAAACAGACTTTACCACTAGTTTGACCGGGGATCAAACACATATACTTGAAGAGGTAGAAGAGAACATATCCATGGGTTGCTTGGGCCAAGAACTTGCCCTTCACGGGCAAACCAATCAGCTAGCCTGTGCTCCTAGCTCATACCCTGTAATTAACATGTTTAGCACTATTGAGAGATCTGTCGTCGAGCAAGCCCGTTCTAATGACCTGAAGGAAATAGAGATTGGTCTTGCAATGAAGAAATTGAAGCTGGAAGAGGACTTGTTGAATCTCACCTCAGAATCAAATTATCTGGAGAGATCAAAATTAGTGATGGGCATGTCTAAGGCATCCTTTAGAGTTGGCAAGTTCAAGACTCAATTAGAAGACACAAGGCATGCTGAGCTGCATAGAAAGTGCATGGATTGTCTTGTTGCTGGTTTGTTCATCATGTCTGCCTCGCTATCATACAGTACATATGTTTATTCATACAAAAGGATCAAAGAAGCTACTGCATCCTGCTCTGTTTCACACAAGGTAAGGACCATGTCTTCTTGCTAATGTCATTTGATTTAGTTTTGTGAGATGTCTGTAACCATCATTGTTATTGGTCTGGTGGTCTGGTTCTATACGCTCTTTTTCTAGTACCAGGTACTAGCGAAGCTGCTTCCCCAAGCAATAAAAGAGGCTACAGAGAGGCTATTAAAAGAGAAGTTTTAAATAAAACTATAGATTCAGGAGCATATTAACTTTGGGCCTTGAGGTATATGGTAAAGGTAAGGACTTGGGCAAGCGTTATTGTCAAGTCATTCCATAATGTTTGAAACTTGATGAGCAGAATGGAAATTGTGACAACATTCCCTTTTTTCAAACTTAAACATGATTTGGCAATCTCTATCTAAAACAGAGCCCTAACCATGAGCAGAATGGAAAATTGTTTTATCTTTGTTTAAATGTCTGATACAATGTCTTATGTTTTAAACTCTTTCCAGTTTTATAATATCGGGTCTATAGATTAAGCAATTTCTATTCCATTCCTTTAGTAACAGATGATTTTTCATTTTCTTTGCAATATATTATTCTGCCGTGGTTACAATCATACCAGATGTCTGGGAAATATTTTTATGTTTCTGGTTCTGTTTCAGGAGTCCAAATTCGGGTGGTTTGTCAAGCCTTTTTCATCCTTTAATTCCTGGCTACAGATACTCACGTGTCAAGTTCAAGTTGTGAGCCAAATGGCATTTGGCATCCTCATTATTATTGCAGTTGCTTTTTTGCTTGTTCAACGTTCCTCAACTCAACAACGGACAATGCCAATAACTTTCATTCTGCTACTGTTGGGAGCTCTCTGTGGTTTTACTGGCAAACTTTGTGTAGATACACTGGGAGGGAGTGGATTGCAATGGCTTCTGTACTGGGAAGCTTTGTGCACACTGCAGTTCTTCTCAAATGTATTTACATCAAATTTGTTCTGTCTGCTTCACGGGCCTGTTATTGCCATCGCCCAAGGGACAAAACCTAACACAATATGTCCATATTGGTTCCGGCAATCACTTTTCTATACGACTTCCCTCCTGTTGCTACCATTGTGCTGTGGTCTTTTGCCATTTGCAGGTCCTGGTGAATGGATAGATCATTTTTTCTTTGATAAAACAGACGGTTGAATCAAGGGTTAGAAGCGAAAGAAAACTCTCGTACATATTTGCAACTAGTCAAGCTTCCGTCTTATGTATGTAATTTACATGGACTGCATGCCAAGCCATCCAGGAATGATGTTTGTGTTGAAAATAAATAAGGTGGGCAGCTGGGTTTATTTATTCGTTGTGTACTTGAGGCAATGCAAAATTAGCCCAGGCGTGCTTTTACCAGAAGAGGAAAGAAGTTGTGCTTCAGGTCATTAGTAATGTTTTAAATGAATTGCAATGATGTATCATGTAGCAAACTTATAAATGTTTATTTATCCATCAATTGTTGTGAGCTGACATCTATCTTGATGCTTAATTGAAATTAGGCCTTTCATAGTTTGGGGTGGTTCAACTTTTGCAGCCGAATAACCTTCAGTTGAACCAGAGTCTCTCATATTGGCTAGGCTTACCTTCAGTTGAACCAGAGCCCTCTCATATGACTAGGCTAGGCTAGGCTAGGCTTGGCTATGCCTACCTTCAGTTGAGCCATAGCCCTCTCATATGACCAGGCTTTCTTAAATGCATCAGAAGCAGAAAACAAGGTGTGTCATGTTCAAAGCAGCTGGCATAATTTGCCAGGAATTTTTTTAATTTTGGTTAAATTTAGAAACTAATAATTTAGTGAGCATTTCTTATGTCATTTACACGCAGCACAAGCAGCATATCATCCACCCACAATGCACTTCACCAACGACTAGCACCGGGTAAATCCATGGCCACACTAATAAATAAAATAATCATCCACCAATGTACAAACATTACTGTTTTGCTCAAGTCCTCGAAACGGCCTGGCAAATTTAGAAGTGATTACGAAAATAAGAGCTACAAGGGCTGCCAATACATTCAGCCATTTATTATAAATTCGGTTGTTTATTACAGAATGTTGAAATACTATAAATCTTATTGTTTTGGGGCTAAAACTTCTGGTCATAAAAACTAACTATATCAAAACAAATAAGTGGTTGGAATGGGCGGGAATCCAAGAGAAATCCGTACGACAGGTGGATTTCACTGCTTGCAACCCATCACCTAGAAAATGTGAATACCCTCAACAATGTATCTTACAAATGCCTGCTAAAGTAAAATGCGCGCCTGACTGAACTCTCAAAAAGTTTTGAAACTACGAAGTTTATATCTCCCGAGACACCTTGACTGACAAAGTGAAACTGTAGCACCAGAGGCATGCCTCCCAACTTCATGGTAGGCAAAACCTTTAAATTTGATTTTTTTTTTTTTTTGTAGCAGAAAGCAGGTTTCAAGCAACTGTCATCCCTGTCCTAGATGTATCCACTCACAGAACTTCATGAGCCTTCCCATAGTACCTGTTTATAAATGATGCCTGCAAGGGAAAATCGGCAAACATCACAAGGAATTCAGAAAACTCACTTCATGGAAAAGGAAAATGCAATGTCTCAATATTCTACTAATACTTCTTGGTCTATCAAAGGAACCAAGCACACAGGATTTGAAAGAGGTTTGTATTTTAAGTATGAAATCCAAAATAAGCCAATTAGACAGATAGACAAGGGACTAGATATGTTTGGCTTGAATAATGTCCTGCTATATAACATTGCGCTCCTGCTGCTTGGAAACTGCACATGCAACCATAAAGGTTGCAAACTGTTTGAACTACAATCAGATTTATTCTTTTCTTTTCTCTAAGTAATGCAAAGCATAATATCAAGGAGTCAAAGGCAAGGCATCATATGCTGTCCGCTGGAAGTCAAAACTGTCAAGCTCTCTCCAGGTGACATTTCATTGATAAAAAATCAGAGGTTAAATATTCAACTGGCTGTCCCCGGGTAAAATGTCTCTACTGCAAATAGGTTACCTATTATTAAGAGAAATTAATTGAAACTATAAACAAACTCTATTAATCAATAGCTGCTTTTACAAAATGATGTCCTTGTGGTTATCGTAACACTCTACCTTCACATTTGATATGTCAGGTGTATCAGGCGTTTGCACAGGATAGAACTTGTAAAACCTCTGATTTTCAATCGCTTGTCTAGTTCCCTCACTCATTTCTTCCAGGGCCTTTCTCCTGGCTTCCTTAGCCTGCACCAAAGGAAACTTGATACAGAGCAGCTCGAAGACCCCCTACTTGCACTGGCAAACCAAACAGAACCAAACAAGTTACCTCTCTATTAGCTTTCTTCGCTTCTCGAACTTTCTCCTTGACAAATTCCTAACACAACAAAGATACAAGGTTCAATTATTAACAAAAATAAGATGAAACAATGAAATATTTGAATATATTTCATAAAATTCACCTTGAAGGCATCCTTTTGATCTTCAGATAACTCCTCCTCCTGGATCAGCTTATCAATGAACTCCTGCAGATTTACAGGCATCTTAAGACAAACTAGTTTTTTTCTTTACAAGGATAGGGAGTGGTTCAGAGAAGAATTTTGACAGAGTTGAGCAATGACCGGACAAATATATTCACCAAGAACTCCTAGCAGCAAAAGGCAAGGTTTGTACTTATCAGGTGGGGAGAGTTCAGAAATATGTTACTAGGCATGCACCATTTCCACACAATTCATTCAAACATGCAGGAGACAATCCGATTCAACAAACTGAAATGGTACATTTAGAAGATGACTACCATAGCCATACATTCAAACCAATTATTCCATGAGGAAAAATGTCAGTGGTTATCAAGCTTTCAAAAGAATGAAGGAATGAATAAAGCAACCTCATGAAAAACCATCCAAGTTAAACCAAGTATCAGAAATAAAAATCATACCTGAAGTTCATCTAATTCCCAATCAAATTCACAGAAAACCTGCAATTACCAATGCTAAAAGATCAATTTGTAGAATCGTATATCAGTGCTACACTTATCATAGCAACTAAACTAAGCACAACAGTTTGCTTAACTAGCAGTATAAGCTATAATTTGTAAATGAATCTCAACTCAAGCTATCTGTCAGCATCCAAAGGTTTCGGTTTCCATCAATTCATTTCTTTTACATGCTATTCACTTACTGGCTTTGGTTCTGCTGGGAAAATTATTTGGACCTCGGTGCTCTGCTCAAGCTCATCTTCTTGAAGAGGGTTGTAGAAATCTGTCAAAAAGGAAGCATTTTAGAGGAAGAGAGCAGTCCCCTGTACGTTGGCAATAAGAGATGACAGAACACTAAAGCTGATACAGGAGATGTATTATCCTATGCTATGATTAGTCAGACAAGCAATCAAACATGGTTCAGCAAAATTTACATGCTGTGGTCCACAAACTTTTAGTGCTTGTCAGAACTTGAAGGGCACTTTTTTCCATTCTTTTCACAACACTATTTTAGTACAATGAAGTTCATGTGAGATACAGCAATCTAAACATCATAAAATTTCCTCAAAACTCACAAGGTAAGCAGTACTCGTATTTCTTGATCCGATCAATCTTCAAATGTTTCAAAGCAGCTCTGCAAGCAATCCATATGCATAAGCAACAGGAATAGGAATAGGAACAGGCACATGCAAAGATAGACACACATCATAGTATCTGAAAATTTCAATGTGACACTACAAACCTCAAAAGTGCTCATAAAATATCGCATGCTTGCATGTATTCAACATCAGATGATTAATGAATCAGAGAAAAAAAGAGATTTACTCAAGTGAAAATGTTAAAAAAAGAATCTGCTGAAGGAAGATCATTATAAGTTTTCACATCTACTACAATAACATGCTCGCTGTAAGTTTTTTAACTCATCTATGTACATAAAATGTTGAATCTTCCTCTTGCTTGTATTTTGTTCAAACTCAATTCCTGATGTGTTATTATGTTTCATTATTGTGTTCAATATATATTGAACAGAATGCCATCCAAATGCCACATTAGAAGGTACACATAACTGAGGAAACATGAGAAATGAGAAACCAGAATATAGAAAAAGGTTGTTATTTCTGTTAAATAAATAGTATGATAATAGTTCTCAAAAGGGGAAACAGAGAACTGGATTATCCAAAAAAAAGTATCAAATCAGTTGTCCACAAATGCCCATAAGAAATTTGAATACAAAGTAGGATTGTTGTATATATTTCGTGAAAATGGGATGCAATAAAGAAAATAAAGAACAATCTATCCTGGTAACTAAGAATCTGCATACAAAAACTAATGGAAAACCAAGAATCCACATACAAAAACCAACTTCTTATCAGAAAAGTGCTCCATCCATACAGCTTAAGGGAACTTTAAAATGCAGATAAAAAATATAAATAATTAAATAGTCAGGAAGATTGAGAGGGGGGAGGTACCTTCTCTGAGTGCAACTCAAAATAAAAATTTGATGTCTCAGTCTGTCGACTCGGCTTTCTCTGGAGAAGGATTTAGGTTACAAAGAGACATTGAACAAATAATGCAACTTAAGAGATTAATTGAGAAGAGAGAAACTCCATGAAATCAATTAGAAATCTACTTTGAATACCTGTCTTCCAAAGGTATATAAGGAACCCAGTCCATTTTCATTTGCTTCATGGGAATTATTTCTTCAACCTCCCTCTGAACTGACTTTATTCCAATCTTATCAGAAGGAGGGAAAGGAGATACAATCTGTAATATAAAATGTTTAACAAACAGAAATGAAGCATCAAGAAACGACATACTTCCTTTAATTCAGAGGATTTTTTTCAGGAAAATATTAAAAGACTATGATCCTGAAATTCTGAAATTAGAACAGATGAAGAAACATGTGATGAGGCAACTCTTAGGATGAAAAATGTGGTGTTGGAAAAGTAACAATACGAGGCACAAATCCTCAAGCTCTTTGTCTCTAGCCTTGAGAAACACACAAAGTGTATGTCTTCATAATATAACACAGGCGTTTTTTAAGTTCATTTTATATGAGGATTGACTACTCATAAAGGTGGGGACAATTGTAAAACCAGCATTCTCACTTCCCCAACTTTAAAAAGAGAGATCTATGATCCTGCTATTAACATAAAGGAAGTATGAGAAAAATAGTGTATGAGTTCTTCATTCCCACATTGTAAATTAATGCAAGGATGCACTTCTCAGACATCTATATCTGGGGCTTTTGAAACCTAAGATCCTTATCATACAAGGTTTAAGAATGTGAAAAGGTATAAATGCCATAACCAGAAGCAAAGTTAAACCTTGAACAAAATGAAGTAAATAAGGCCTATGTTGCTTTTATCATGAATAAAAACCAAATTAAAAGTATAAGTTAATAAAAAATTTGTAAAGTCCACTCCTTAACAAATTTTACACATGTAAAAGCAACCATTTCAGTAAACTTACCGCCACCACTGCAGGTACGTAGATTAATATATTATCACCCTTGAAAGGGACCAGTTGAGCTGAAGAAACACAAGAAACAAAGTAAGATTCACATGACCAGTGAAAAGGACAGGACACGAGAAAAACAAGCAAAAACGAAGTAACGTGCACCCATTTAGAGAAGCCTGTTTAGACGTTAGAAAAAAATTAGTGTTTCAAGTTAGCAAGAAACTCACGCTCTGTACACCCAAAAAGGTAAACTGTCTTCCCATGCAGAACACCTCCCTCTTCAAATGCATTCTGACCAGTAAGAGTTGTAATTTCAGTTACATACATACTAAGAATCATCTGCGCCGCTACTCCACCAAAAAAGAAACATAAAAGAAAGGTACAGGTTATTTGATGACATCCACCTCTAGATTAGAGAAATTCCAGTTAAATCCGTAAACCTTGTCCAATTGATCCCACTGTAAACCAGAAAAGGAAAAGGAAAACGACAGCCATAAGCAACATAATTAATTCAGCCACCAAAGAAAAGAACAGAATAAAAAATCAAAACCTAACCTCTGTACCGACTGGGAATATTTGCTTCCATAAATCTTCCTGCATAAGAAAACGATTTCACAATGCTTACCAAGTTAAAAACAACACCGCGCTCTCACAAATTCAACCAAAAAAATAATTTCAAAATAGCCTTATCTATAAAAACATTACACAGCTTAAGAACTTTAGCCTAACAGAGCCAGAGCCAGAATTTAAAAAAAAAAAAAAATGAACTAACCTAAAATTTTCCAGCATCTTAATTAATTAATTACCAATGTAATTAACCTAAGAAAAAAATCCGATTTTATTAATTTTTTAAAACCTCTTAAGAAACAGAAAGTCAACAAGTTATCCCTGCATTCTTCACCATATTAATTAATTGAAGCAAAACAATGCGAGTGAGTGAAAGATTAGAGCACCAAGTTGCGCTGGTCCTCGAAGTATTCAGGTTCGGGTTCGGGTTTGGGTTTGGATGCCTTGACCCGCTTAGCTCTTGTAGGTGGCTTAGTCGATTCGGTGGTTTTGTGGTTGTCAGGAGCAGGAGCAGCTTCTTCTTCTTTCTGGCTTCTCTTTCTCTTGGCTCCTTTCCTCATTACTGATTGAATGATTTTCTAGAGAGAGAGAAATCAAATTTATTTTTAAATTTCACGGATCGAAGTCGATGGATCCGGATTCAAGTTGTAGAGAGAGAAAGGAACAGAGAGGGTATGTTCGTTTGGTTTTTCAAAAGCGTGGAATTGACGCGGGGAGATAGATGGATAGGGTTTTCTTTCAATTTCTGGGCTTTAATAAATAACTATTTTAAAAGATGGCGTACGGACAACGCCGGCCACTTGAGGTGAAAAAACAAGGGAAACAAGGGGCCTGACCGCCTGAGTTTGAGTAGCATTTCGCTGGCTTGCCCGCCCAGCTGCAGGGCAGCTATGAAATACAATTTTATTTAATTATATTATTATAAAAATAGATAATGAGTAAAGCTTTTGAGATTTTTCTCTTCCGGAATTCTCTCTTTTTATTCATGTGTTAGCATGATTGTTTATGGAATAAAAAGTAATGGTAATAGTAATGGTAATCAGGAAAAATTTTTTAATAATTTGAATTAAAAAGAAATATATCTTTTTAATCTAAAACTTCATTTCTTTATTTGGGTATTTTTAAATAAAAAACTTGTTTTTTTTAAGTTAAGAAGAACAATGTTTTTTAAAATAAAAACTTATTATGATAGTAAAAAAATTAAAAAGAAAAAACAATTTTATTATAGTTCAATATTAACGAGTGATTTTGTTTGAAAACAATTGCATATTAGGTTAATACATATTTATTATAAAGTAATTACTCATATTAGCATATAAATTATATTAAAAAATAATAGTATATTTGGATAACTACTAAAATATTATTTTAATAAATTCATTTAAAGAAAATTTTATTTCAAGATATAAAAATAAAAAAGAAAATATATTCAGGGATGTTCAATAAAAAAAAATCAAGGCATGAATAGGCTTGGAATAATGGATGTAAGCCTCGGAAAATAAATATAGATATAAATTACAAATTAAATAAATGGAAGAAAAAAATGGAGGGAGAGATTATGTTATTCTTGAAGGGAGTAAATAGGAGGGAGACATCATGTTATTCTTGCAAAAACATTTATTGTAATATGTTGTCTTCGATGTGATGTGTATGTATGTGTATTGAATGAATTGGGCATAAAAATAATAAGAAAATTCTTGTTTTTGTAAGGTTAAGTGTGTTGACCAAAAGTGTATAAAAAAAGGGGGTATTGAAACTTCTACTTAGATTATTAATGTGTATTTATATGTATCGAAGTGATAGAGAATGCATGTAAGAATAACAAAGCATGAGTTTTGAATGATGTTTTCGAAAATTGAACAAAACTTACAATTATGCTTTACATTGATATTATGAAGGAAGATAAATGCAAAAGGGATGACTTAATTTTAAAATATATTTTGATGATGTTATTAGGTATGTGATGTGGTTAGAGAATGAAGATAAACTATTGGAAGTGGAATTAGGAAGGGAGAATGTATAATATGCATGAGTTAAGAAATTAAGCAGAATCATCTCTTGACCTTCAGAAAGAATTTGAGTGGTAACATGAGGGAATTAAGATCGGTTTTCTTCATATGAATTGTAGTTTTTGTTTTTAATATTCTCAAAACTAGTTTTGCTTAATTTATAATATTAGAACTCTGGTTATAGGTCATCAAATAAGACTATATAGTACAAACTTAATAAAGCGGAAGAATAATTTAATCTAAAAAAATACAAAATAAAATGATTTTTCTGAATAAAATTATAAATTTATACAATATTACAAGAATGCTATAATCAATTTTACAAAGTTGTTATATTCTCTGATTGCTCTAAAATTTTAACACAATATATAAATATATCAAGAGACTCCTAGTAATATTTCATCTCAATCTAACAGTCGGATTAAGAAATATGATTGATATTGTAAAACTATTAATTATTTAAAAAAAAAACAATTTGGCTAGAACGAATAGGCGGAATGAAACCGGAATGTTTCAGATGGAATTTGGTTGAAATTTTTAGAATAGAACAAGATTTTGAGCAAGATAAAACTTGTTATGGTATGCTCTAGTTTTTAAATTGGAACAAAATATACAGTCCATTCTTGGCGAAATGGAATGGAATTAACATACTTGAGTGAAACAATTAGGAAGAGGCTAGAACACGACCTCTGGTAGCAAATCCAGAGAAAAAAAATAAAGTCACAAAACGAATAAATTAAAAGTGTTAAGAAAAAAGAAACAAGTTATGTTTGAAAATAAAAATTCTAATAATATTTTGGTTGGATAAAGAATACAAATGTTGATATAAAATAAGAAGGAAAGAATAAATGATTAAAAGGAACATTTTGAATGTTTGATGTGGTTATTACGAATTATATCCTTGAATGAGGGTAATTTATTAGAGTTGCTTGTAATTACAGGAGGGACCACGGGTGTGGTGCAATAATAACAAGAGACCATAAGTAGAGCTTCAACAACAAATAGGTGATTTGTACCTTCACTTTCTAATTTAGTTTTCATCATTTAATATGTGAATTATGTTTCACGTGATTTGATGGAAGGTTGAATCAAAATGATTTTTTAGTAAATATATTTTTATGCATGTGTGTCAAGAGAAATAATTTAAATTTGCCAAGATATGACAATATTGTTAATGTAGACAATAGATAATGACTGGAACATGACAATGACTAAAATATATTTAGTGTGTGTTAAGATTCTTGGTATAGGAACTACCATAAATGAATAACATATATTTAGTGTATATTAGGATATCGGGTAAAGGGTCGTTATAAATGACTGGCATACATTTAGTGTATGTCAGAATCTTGGGGATGAAGATCGATATGCACAGGCAAACATATATTTAGTGTATGTTAAGATCTCAAATAATAGAATTGTTGTGAATTATCCATATACATTGGTGTCTGTTAGTATTTCGAGAATAGAATTGTCACACATCCACAAATAAACACATGGGGGTATGTTAGGTATTTAGGAATGGGTTTTCTTTAATGACATTGCCTGCAAGTTGATAAGGATACCAGCAATATTGGTATCAACTGCATATAGACGGGAAAGTTAGTTATGTTTAAATTACCTATAATTAGTTTTATGAAAATTTAAAAGGTAAAACATATGTTTATATGTAAGTGGGATGGATAAAAGTTTTGATGGAAAATTTATACAAAAAAGATGGAAAATTTATATAAAAAAGAAACAAATGAAAGGGAAGAAAAGAAAAAAAAACAGAAGGAAAAAAAAGGAAGATAAAATTATATATAATTTTATATAGTTGGTTAAATAACTTTAATACTCTATTTATTTTGATTTTTATATGGTGTTATCATGTATTTCTTTTCAGATCCATCATCTACACATCATAAATAGATTATGTTTTTTGTACTTTTTTTGTACCTAGCTTTACGAGGTCTATCTTAGTATTTTGTGTTATTAAAGTGTTGGTAAACTTAATATGTATAATTTAAAAAAAAAATAAAGGTTGGAAATTAACCCTGAATTTTGTAGTATCCTATTTAATGTTATCATGTTTATCTTACTTCCTGTTCTAAATGATATTGATGTTCAATGTATGTTTTATTTATTGTGGTCTTGATGAGGATGGTATTTATATGTGCTGAAATTTCAGTAGAAAAATTGATGGAATCTTGTAAATGTTTTTTTTAATCTTTTTTATGATGTGAATTTGTTTTTATCTTAGAGAAGGGGATGTCACAATGGATATACACCTTCATTGAACTTTCTCCTCCAACAAAAACCCATTAATACCAAAATTGATATTTTTTATAGTTGAGATATGATTTACCAAAATCTTTCTCTTCTTTTCCATTTTAAATTATTATATTCTATATTAACATCTAAAGATTGAGATATAAAAAATAAAAAAAAATACTGAAACATGAATATCTAAAACTTTGATCATAATTCAAAGACACCACTACGAAAAAAGATTTTATGAGGATGAGTTATGAACATTCAAGGCATAAATTTGATTTGTGGTATGAAAAAATGTGTAGTTTGGACATAAATGATGTCAAATAAAATAAGTAATAATTATAACAAAAAGATACCAAAGTTAAAGGGAATAACAATTGAAAGGTTACCTTGTAAAATTGAAGGGGTAAGTGCGAAAATCAAATGGGAGAGAGAGAAAAAAAATAGAGGATGTAAATGTCAAACGAAAGGTTTGTTACCCATATAAGTTACCTCACGATAAAGGATAGGCCAAGATATTTTGAATAGCACGATCATGTCCTACCTGTTAGTGCAAGCATTACCTACTTTTCATTTTTTATTAATTTTCATATTCATTACAACACCAAATTGCCTATTTTTCAACTTGATTGTAGCAAAAAATATCAAATTAAAAAGATGACAACACCTTTGAACACTGGCTTAATAATTTTTTATTTTATAGGTAATGTTGTTATTCTATCGTGTTTTAAAAAAATAAACAGATGTAAAAGCTTCTTGAAGCAATTTGATTTTTTTAAGCACAATTAAGTATTTTTAATGTATTAAAAAAAGATAAGAATATCGATTTCCCCCGATCAGTTTAGTAATGTGTCATGTGGAAAAGATGATACTAATCTTATCAACAAGGTCATTAATTTTTGTTGAGAAGGATGAAAACATTAAAAAATAACATGTTTCAATCCATATTATTTTGTATGCTAGCCTAAAATTGAATATTAATCTCTTTTAATTTTTTGGATTGGTCAGATTTTTTGTTGTCCTCAAGTTTTGTATCTATCATGATTATATTCTTTTTTTGAAAATCAAATATTTTTGTGTTTATTAAGGGAGTGTTTGTTTTTATGGTTGAACTTTATTTTTAAAGAGCTTTTTCATTAAATTGATGTTTTTTATGTTTTATTTTATTTTAATTTACTAATGTAAAAAATAAAAATAAAATTATTTTGAAATATTTTTAGTAATAAAATATTTTAAAAAAGCATCCAACATTGTATTTAAAAAGTGGTCAAACAAACTCATTTTTTTCTTGACTGTATACTAGTTCATACTGCTTATTAAAAAATATGGTGTATAGAGTAACAAAAATTAGTACCATACATGCAACTAATTCCAAAGAACAATTAAATAAAAAAAAAATACAAAAATTACTATTGATAACTATGATACCATATTTGCATAATAAAGTTAACTCCAAATGATCAAATAGGTCACCAACACCAAACCTATCAAATCCAATATATAACTCTTTTTTTAAACTCAACTTACCCCCTTGTTTTCGTTATTTTATTTTTATCTCCTTGAACTCAATAAATGAAATATTTTTTGTAATTCAATCATGCTTATATCCAATTTGAGATCGTTTAATGACTCACTAATTAAAATAAAATTAAATAAGAATTCTCTTGATATTCGATTGTTTGACTGAAAAGTATATTAAAAATTGTTTTCATGTAATTTGAAACAAACACATGAAAATTATGTTTATTTTTTACTAGCACACCACACGTGGCTTTTGAGGCTTTGAAATTCAATAATTCACTAAATAACTCAAAGTCAACAAGTCTATTATATGTAACATAGTGATAAACCTAAAATTAAGAGCCTATAAAAGCTAGATTTTATTAGACCTAATTAAAGAGATGAACCGAATTCTTTTAGGCTTGGCTAAAGCAAGAACCCAACCTCCATTGAACTCAACTCAATAAATGATAAAGGGAATGATTCACCTTTTTAGGACTCAACCAAGAAAAAAAACCAATCTCTTTTGGACATAACTACATTTTAAATCGTACTCTCTTTATACTCATTAGGTGTATAAAAATCCTCCGAAAACCCACCATATTTTCATTCATATGAGTATTTATGTCAAAAATATTAGTACAAGTTTTAGATATATTTGATTCTCATTAATACATATTTTAGAGATATTTTCTATTGACATTAATATATTGGTTAAAGATATTTTTCTTTTTTAATACTATTAAAGCAATATTGTATTTGATCTCCTTCTACCCATGAAAAAACTCATAGGTTATAAATAAATATGAATTCTTTTAACAAAGAGGCCAGAATCTCCATTCTTGTAATGAATTAATTCTAAGTGCTTGTTTGGGATTGTAGTTGAGATTATTTTTTAAAGTGTTTTTTTTGTTCAAAAATACATCAAAATGATTTTTTTTTAAATTATTTTTGATATTAACATATGAAAATTATCTAAAAACATCAATTTTTTTTATTTAAAATGTAATGAAAAAATCTAAGGGATGATATAATAGAGATACTCACTTCTTATTGCACAATCTTAACATGACTATAGCCTCTCTCTTTTTTTGGAGTGAATTTCATAAAATATGAGGAGAGCATGTAAACGTTGTAAGACTGGTAGATAATCTTGCCATGCTATTCTTTCTTATAATTTTAATCTTCAATCTTATGAGTTTGTTTGGCATGGTGGTTGTTGTTGTGGTTGAAAAAAACAGTTTCATGAAAAACCTTTTTAGCTATGGTTCATGTCGCGACAATGATTTTTCACGCCTTGCGCCCTGCCATCCCCTAATTGGAGGGACAACAGTGCACGGTGAAAAAAAAGTTTGTTTTATAGTGATAAAAATTACGACTATAATTATCAGGAGTTGCCACCTGGTATTACGGTCACTAGGAAACCTATTGGTTTGCGAGAGTCTTGGGTAAGGGAACTTGTTGTGCAAGAGAAAAACGCATCATCCCCAATGCACCCTACCTAGGGTAAGTTGCATTGTTGTATGATTGTTTTTCCTAAGTTTGATTTTTTGTTGTTTTTTCTAAAGTTTGACATAGATCTATCTTCGTGAGAGAATCTCTACCTCGTTAGGAGTTGAAAGACTAACCAAAAGAATTCTACATTGTATTTTAAAAACATTTTATTAATTATATGCGAGTGTACTTTACAATGTAATTTTACACCGTGATAACTAAAACAAAATGATTGTTAATTGAAAAATCATTTTGATATTTTGGTCAAATTCCAACGAATAATCATAAACTAGTTATAATATCCAATTTTTGTTCAAAATATGAGAAAGATGCAACATATTTTTTTTATAAAAAAATATGCTGGAAAAACCTTGGAATTCGGCCTTATGCACGAAAACAACATATTTTTTTGTTTTTTTAAATGTAATTTTTATTTTTTTAATTAATGTAATTTTTTTCTTAAAAAAAAGAAAAAAATATAAAAAAAACTTGGGCTGGCCCTGGCCCAACTAATTGGGTCGGCCTAGCCAATAGCTCAACTATGATAGACTCGAGCTGTTGGGCTAGGCCGAGAGCAGTCCAACCCACCCCAAACAAATAGAATATATATATATATACACACGCTGCATGAATTAATTCATACACGTGAACAGTAAAATGGTGGTTAGTCGACCACCATGAAAGGCTTACCTACCATTGTTGCCCGGTAGAGAAGGCTGAGGTGATTGTCCTTGTGGTGGCAACATAAAAAAGGACTACTTGTGGTGGCGGGGAGGAGCTCTTGAAGTGGCAGGTTTGTTGCTGCCACTACTGCCCTTCGGTGTTGTTGCGTCGCCGAAGCTAAAGAAGGCTAAGCTTGCAGTAGGTGCTGCAGGATTTGAGGAGGGAGACCAGGTGATGGTTGTCAGCTGTGCTGATGGAGGAGAAAGAGAGTTGTCAAGTGCTGGTTTTTAGAGAGAGAGGCACTATCAAGGAAAGATAGAGAGCACTGCAACATTGAGGAAGAGAGGAGTTGCAGCATTAAGGAAGGAGAGAGGGTTGATTGTTGCGTGGTGAAGGAGATGATCAAGCTAGTGGTGGCTAGCTACCAGAGATGGAGAAAAAGATGAGGGAGATGAAAGGGTGGTTGTCAGTGCAAGTTTGTCTCTGCAATGTGTTCTTCTTACTCGTCCTCTGTTGCCTTTTTTCTGTAAATTCTTTGCGTGTATTTGTTTTCTCCTCTCTATGTTTTTTTTGTATGCCCAGTTTTATTTCATCCCCTTGTTTTTGTAAGTTTTCCTCCCTCAGTTTCAAAAATTTCTCCCCTCTGTTATGTAAATTCAGTTCGTTCTCCACCCCCTTGAGTGTTATTTTTCTCCTTCTATTTATAGGCGAAGAAGGCAAGGTGCAGGCATGGGGCTGGTGTCAAAAGACATGTTGTGTTCAATGGAGTGGGTTGCAAGCATGGCTACCGACATGGTGCAGCATGGATCCGGGATGCCTTGTATTTTTTTTTTAAATAATACAAAATAGATTGACAAAAATGGGTTGTTACAAAAAGAGTATTTTTGACGGAAACAAAGATGTTTTTATCATCAATTTTGGCTTCCAATTTCACTCAAAAAGTTTCATCATCGAAAATTTTGATCTTATCAATTTAACCCACATTAGGCTTCCAAACTTAATTTCTCATCAATTAAGCCCCTAATAAAATTAATTTCACTCATTTAAAGTATAATTAAACCATTGTACTTAATTAAATCCTTCAATTGGGCTCTCAATTGATCCATAAACATAATTATACTTTAGTTTGGCCGATGATTAAGTCAAATTGACCCATAAAAATTTAATTATGCCTCCCGACTTAATTTTTATGCAAATTTATCCAATAGTAAATTATTTTAGCCTTGAATCTGCATTTTCCTTTATTTCTAGGTAAAAACGAGGTACGACCGGGCTCTCGAAAACGTCCAAAATTTCCACCTTGATTTTTCTGACGACACCAGCCTCTTTTATTTTATTTTTGTTATTTTTGGGTAGATTTGGGGAATAACCCAAAAATTGGGTTATGACAGTTCATGATTGAAATTGAAGTGTTTGGTTAAAACTGTGGTTGAGTTTGAGGTTTATGAAAAACAGTTTCGTATGTTTGGTTACCATGTTTTTCATATTGTCGTCAACATGTAAAATTACTTTAAAGGACACACATATTTTTTTAAAATATTATAAATTTAATAATCATAATAATAAAATATAATTAATAATTCAAATAAATTAAAAAATTGTTTTTATTCTCTCATTAAACTACTTGCAATTCCATCACGAACTAAATCCATACGTGAATGCCTCTATGATCTCTTGCTATTTGATCTAGGAACAACATCTAAAAAAAATTATTAGGAACAATATTTGTGATCCATACTGATTTTCAGGATTTCTATCTACATATTGTAGAGATATTAATTTCAAGACCAAATCCAGTTGTAAGTTTTTTATCCATAATCAATCGAAAAGCAACAGAGTTATGGAGTGAAACGAAGTCACGCGTCTTTTCATTTCATTAGGTTGATCTTTATCTATCTATTTTTTTTTAAATATGATTTTTTTAAATAAAAAATTCGGGCAGGGCTTGACCCAACCAAATGGGCCGCCCCAGGCAAGTTAGGCCCAGAGGCCCAACTTTAGTAGAATTGGGCAAGACTGAGAGAGGTTTGGCCCATGATTTTATGCTGAAATGGTGTGTTTGATTGAAGTGCAGCTGAATTATAATTCATGTTACTATTCACCTAACACGTGAATAGTAACATGCTAACTGTGACGATAGGGTCACCGGTCGATACCGACTGATAAAGGAGGCCGAGATGGTTCTTCTAGTGGTGGTGGCATCGAAAATAGTGCCTTATGGTGACCGGGAGGAGGGTCAGAAGGTTGCAGTTGCCGCTAGTTCTGCTTATGTCGGGGTTACTGTGACTGTGGAGAAAGAGAGATGGAGTTGCGGTGGCTATGGAGAGAGAGAAGAGTAGTGGTTGTGTTTATGGAGAGAGAGAAAGATCATCGACAATGGTAATGAGAGGAAAGCAACGATAATGGTATCAATCCTATGAAAATAGTAGAATTATATGAAAGCAACTCGTAGCTTGTGTATTGCTAGAAGAGAGCTGAAAGTCCAAGGCAAGACTGCAAAACTGTGTTTAGCACTCCTTTAGATAAGAAATGTAACCATTGACGCAAGCCGTAATTATAAGTAGTTAGATGGTGGATCATTTGCTAACAACAAAATGAATGACAGGTTCTAATTCAAACTTACATCCAAAAACCCAAAACACATGCAACGTTTCTTACATCTGTGTTCGGGTGAGAAGCATAAAAAAGATGCTTCTCATAACCTGTGATTACACCATATATTTTGGTAGGACCCACAGTACAAAACTGTGTCCAAAAAATTACCAAATGATTTGGTTTTCCAGTAAACCTCAACCGCATAAGCCACCACAGAGCCAAACACCTACTATCACAGATGACACACACTTTGCACTAATAAAATGTTCAAAATCTATTTAGGAGGGAATTTAGTGTTGGTTTATGTACTTAATTAATATTATTTTTAAAAATATTTTACATTCAGAAATGCATCAAAATATTTTTATATATATTTTTTAAAAATTATTTTTCATATATAGAAATGATATAAAAATATCCCAAAAAATTAAATTTAAAATAAAAATATTTTTTTTGATACATACTGTTAAGCATTCCGTATGAAAATCTTTATTGATCAGAGAGATTCATGAAAAAGATCACACACCGGAAATTCTTAGATAGTGACAAGGATACAAAAACCCACTATACAATATGGAAAATTCTCCTGTCAACCAACGACAGTGCAATTCGGTTTGGCAGTTGGTTTCACATCTTTCTGTATCTTCAGGACAGGAGGCACACAATAGCATCATCCGCCACATCATAACTCATTGAGTAGAGCACTAAAACGCGTCATTCATAGAATTCACCTGTACTCGGGCACGAGTAAGTGCCTGTTTGGTAACGCGGTGCAAACTGTGTTTCAAGAGAAAAACACAGTTTGCACCCGTTTGGTAATCTGTAAATCACAGTTTATACTGCATGGGACCCATCAAAATAACGTTTCAACCCACAGTTTTGCTGAAGCAGGAATTTGTAGCTTTTTGGGTGTGATTGCATTTTTTTTACCTGCGTTTCCTGCGTTTACCTGCTTTGTTGTCAATTGATCGGTGCAATCCATGAACCAATTACAGTGGTTGCTTCTTGCAGTCACTAAACTAAGAGAAGAGTGCATGCTTCGATGATCAAATAGCATTCAGTTGCAAGTTTCAGCAAAAACAATAGAGTCGTGCCCAACGACCACGAGGACAGCCATGCATGACAGCTATATAGTGACTGCTTGACAAGCCACGACCACGAAGAAGAAGATAAGATGGGTTTTGCCAAAACAGAAGCTCTCTCTCTCTCTCTCTCTCTTCCCAAAACAGTCATGCGTGCTGGTAACTTTCAACGTTGACTTCGGCCATCATAGATCACCATTTACTACGCCATCACCACAGGAAGAACCACCTCGACCTCCTCTACCCATCAGCATCGGCCGTTGAAGCTCTCGTCGTGGTCGGTGAACAGTGACGGCACCTTCTAACGCTGATGCCGGCCACCACAGGCCACCACAGGAAGAACCCCCTCAACCTCCTCTACCCATCGACATTGTCCGTTGAAGCTCTTGTCAAGGTCGGTGAATAGTACTCTTACACTACTGTTCACGTCTGAAGAAGACGTGAACAGTGCATGGCTTCGTTTAACGCTGAAGTTTCTTGGGCTGGGCCTGTTCTCGGCCTAGTCCAGTAGAGTTGGCTTTGGGCCAAGTTGGATGGGCGGACCCATTTAGTTGGGTCAGGCTTAGTCCATTTTTTTTAAAAAAATTAAAAATAAAACATAAAAAATTATGTAGATAAAAATCTGTTCTGATGACAAGAAAATACGCATGATTTCGTTGCATTACACAACTCTATTGTTTTTCGATTAATTATGAATTAGAAACTTGCAATTGGATTTGGCATTGGAATTATATCCCTACAGTTGGATCGTAAATGTTAGTACTAATGATTTTGTTATCATATGTTGTTCCTCAATCAAATAGCAAGGAATCACAAAGGCATTGACGTATCGATTTAGTTCGTGATGAAATCACAAGTAGTTTGATGAGAGAATAAAAATAAATATTTGTTTTTTTCATGAATTATTAATTATATTTTATTGTTATGATTATGATTATTAATCTATAAAATTTTTAAAAAAATTCATATATGTGTGTGTGTGTCCTTAAAAGTAATTTCACACGTTGATAACAATATGAAAAGCATAATAACCAAACATACAAAACTGTTTTTTTTAACTTCCAACTCAACCACAGTTTTAACCAACCACTTCACTGCTTATTTTGAACCACAGTAAAAACGCTTTTTTTAAAACTATTTTTTTTTCAACCTCAACCACAAAAGCAAAAGCAATACCAAATAGACCCTAAGCTATTATATAGTCCCCTGGTTTTGAACATGATTGTAACCTTGTCCTTCATGTTTTAAAAACTTATAACCTACCTACTTCACTCTATAAGACCCTGATTGACATTGACTCTAATCATAATTTTGAATTTTTTAGGTATTTTTAAATAGTTTTGTTAGGTTGATATTAAAAATAAATTCTATTTTTTATATATTTTTAATTTTTTTTTTAAATCTTTATCCTACTTCCCGATCATGCTTTAAATATTTTATCTAAAAATATATTAAAATAACCCCCCCATCAAATGCATAATAATATATCTTTCTTTCTTACGAGCTATATTATACATAAATCATCACACAAAATCACTCATCGTTTTCCATGTTTATTATGTGCAACAGTACCAGATCTGTTTGTATACACAATAATTTTATTCTTTAAATCTCTATTATGAACTGTTTGAGAATGTGTTTGGGAAATGATATTGAAAAAATATTTTTTTTTAATTTTATATTTTAGTTTAAATTAAAATTTTTTATTTTTTTTTTATTATTTTCATGTGTTGATGTCAAAAATAATTTTTAAAATTTTTTACTTTACTATATTTCTAAACAAAAAATATTTTTGAAAATAATTTTAACCACACTCCCAAATAATCATAAATGCATCAAAATGATTTTTTTTTTAAATTATTTTTGATATCAATATATGAAAATTATCTAAAAACATCAAATTTTTTATTTAAAATGTAATGAAAAAAAATCTAAGGGATGACATAATAGAGATACTCACTTCTTATGGCACAATCTTAACATGACTATATCCTCTCTCTCTTTTTTGCGGTGAATTTCATAAAATATGAGGAGAGCATGTAAACATTGTAAGATTGGTAGATAATCTTACCATGCTATTCTTTCTTATAATTTTAATCTTCAATCTTATGAGTTTGTTTGGCATGGTGGTTGTTGTTATGGTTGAAAAAAACAGTTTCATGAAAAACCTTTTTAGCTATGGTTCATGTCGCGACAATGATTTTTCACGCCTTGCGCCCTGCCATCCCCTAATTGGAGGGACAACAGTGCACTGTGAAAAAAAGGTTTGTTTTATAGTGATAAAAATTACGACTATAATTATCAGGAGTTGGCACCTGGTATTACGGTCACTAGGAAGCCTATTGGTCTGCGAGAGTCTTGGGTAAGGGAACTTGTTGTGCAAGAGAAAAACGCATCATCTCCAATGCACCCTACCTAGGGTAAATTGCATTGTTGTATGATTGTTTTTTCTAAGTTTGATTTTTTGTTGTTTTTTCTAAAGTTTGACATAGATCTATCTTCGTGAAAGAATCTCTACCTCGTTAGGAGTTGAAAGACTAACAAAAAGAATTCTACATTGTATTTTAAAAACATTTTTTTAACTATATGCGAGTGTACTTTACAATGTAATTTTACACCGCGATAACTAAAACAAAATAATTGTTAATTGTTAAATTATTTTGATATTTTGATCAAATTCCAACGAATAATCATAAACTGGTTATAATATCCAATTTTTGTTCAAAATATAAGAAAGATGCAACATATTTTTTTTATAAAAAATATGCTGGAAAAACCTTGGAATTCAGCCTTATGCACGAAAACAACATATTTTTTGTTTTTTTAAATGGATTTTTTATTTTTTTAATTAATATAATTTTTTCTTAAAAAAAGAAAAAAATATAAAAAAAACTTGGGCTGGCCCTGACCCAACTAATTGGGTCGACCTAGCCAATGGCTCAACTATGATAACCTCGGGTTGTTGGGCTGGGCTGAGAGCAGTCCAACCCACCCCAAACAAACAAAATATATATATACACACGCTGCATGAATTAATTCATACACGTGAACAGTAAAATGGTGGTTAGTCGACCACCATGAAAGGCTTACCTACCATTGCTGCCTGGTAGAGAAGGCTGAGGTGATTGTCCTTGTGGTGGCAGCGTAAAAAAGGACTGCTTGTGGTGGCGGAGAGGAGCTCCTGAAGTGGCAGGTCTGTTGCTGCCACTACTGCCCCTCGGTGTTGTGGCGTCGCCAAAGCTAAAGAAGGCTAAGCTTATTGCAGGTGCTGCAGGATTTGAGGATGGAGACCAGGTGATGGTTGTCAGCTGTGCTAATGGAGGAGAGAGAGTTGTCAAGTGCTGGTTTTTAGAGAGAGAGGCACTATCAGGGAAAGATAGAGAGCACTGCAATGTTGAGGAAGAGAGGAGTTGCAACATTACGGAAGGAGAGAGGGTTGATTGTTGTGTGGTGAAGGAGATGATCAAGCTAGTGGTGGCTAGCTACTAGAGATGGAGAAAAAGATGAGGGAGATGAAAGGGTGGTTGTCAGTGCAAGTTTGTCTCTGCAATGTGTTCTTCTTACTCGTCCTCTGTTGCCTTTTTTATGTAAATTCTTTGCGTGTATTTGTTTTCTCCTCTCTATGTTTTTTTTGTATGCCCAGTTTTATTTCATCCCCTCATTTCTGTAAGTTTTCCTCCCTCAGTTTCAAAAATTTCTTCCCTCTGTTATGTAAATTCAGTTTGTTCTTCACCCCCTTAGGTGTTATTTTTCTCCTTCTATTTATAAGCGAAGAAGGCAAGGTGCAAGCATGGGGCTGATGTCAAAAGACATTTTGTGTTCAATGGAGTAGGTGGCAAGCATGGCTACCGACATGGTGGCAAGCATGGCTTCGGGATGCCTTGCATTTTTTTTAAAATAATATAAAATAGATTGACAAAAATGGGTTGTTACAAAAAGAGTATTTTTGACGGAAACAACGATGTTTTTATCATCAATTTTGGCTTCCAATTTCACTCAAAAAGTTTCAACATCGAAAATTCTGATCTTCTTAATTTATCCCATATTAGGCTTCCAAACTTAATTTCTCATCAATTAAGCCCCTAATAAAATTAATTTCACTCATTTAAAGTATAATTAAACCATTGTATTTAATTAAATCTTTCAATTGGGCTCTCAATTGATCCATAAGCATAATTATACTTTAGTTTGGCCGATGATTAAGTCAAATTGACCCATAAAAATTTAATTATGCCTCCTGACTTAATTTTTATGCAAATTTATCCAATAGTAAATTATTTTAGCCTTGAATCTGCATTTTCCTTTATTTTTAGGCAAAAAAGAGGTACGACCAGGCTCTCAAAAACGTCCAAAATTTCCACCTTGATTTTTCTGACGACACCAACCCCTTTTATTTTATTTTTGTTATTTTTGGGTAGATTTGGGGAATAACCCAAAAATTGGGTTATGACAATTCATGATTAATTTTGAAGTGTTTGGTTAAAACTATGGTTGAGTTTGAGGTTTATGAAAAACAGTTTCGTATGTTTAGTTACCATGTTTTTCATATTGTTGTCAACATATAAAATTACTTTAAAGGACACACATATTTTTTAAAAAATATTGTAAATTTAATAATCATAATAATAAAATATAATTAATAATTCAAGTAAATTAAAAATTTATTTTTATTCTCTCATTAAACTACTTGCAATTCTATCACGAAATAAATCCATACATGAAGGCCTCTATGATCTCTTGCTATTTAATCTAGGAACAACATCTGAAAAAAATCATTAGAAACAACATATGCGATCCATACTGATTTTCAAGATTTTTATCTACATATTGTAGAGATATTAATTTCAAGATCAAATCCAGTTGTAAGTTTTTGATCCATAATCAATCGAAAAGCAACAGAGTTGTGGAGTGAAATGAAATCACGCGTCTTTTCATTTCATCAGGTTGATCTTTATCTATCTACATATTTTTTTTAAATATGATTTTTTTAAATAAAAAATTCGGGTAGGGCTTGACCCAACCAAATGGGCCACCCCATGCGAGTTAGGCCTAAAGGCCCAACTTTAGTGGAATTGGGCTAGACTCAGAGAGGTCTGGCCCATGATTTTATGCTGAAATGGTGTGTTTGATCGAAGTGCAGCGTGAATTATAATTCACGTTACTATTCACGTAACACGTGAATAGTAACATGCTAATTATGACGATAGGGTCACCGGTCGATACCGACAGGTAAAGGAGGCCGAGATGGTTCTTCTAGTGGTGGTGGCATCGAAAATAGTGCCTTATGGTGACCGGGAGGAGGGTCAGAAGGTTGCAACTGCTGTTGGTTCTGCTTATGTCGGGGTTGCTATGACTGTGGAGAAAAAGAGGTGGAGTTGCGGTGGCTATGGAGAGAGAGAAGGGTAGTGGTTGTGTTTGTGGAGAGAGAGAAAGACCATCGACAATGGTAATGAGAGGAAAGCAACGATAAAGGTGTCTATCCTATGAAAATAGTAGAATTATATGAACGCAACTCGTAGCTTGTGTATTGCTAGAAGAGAGCTGAAAGTCCAAGGCAAGAGTGCAAAACTGTGTTTAGCACTCCTTTTGATAAGAAATGTAACCATTGACGCCAGTTGTAATTATAAGTAGTTAGATGATGGATCATTTGCTACCAACAAAATGAATGAGAGGTTCTAATTCAAACTTACATCCAAAAACCCAAAACACATGCAACGTTTCTTACATCTGTGTTCGGGTGAGAAGCATAAAAAAGATGCTTCTCATAACCTACGATTACACCATATATTTTGGTAGGACCCACAGTACAAAACTGTGTCCAAAAAATTACCAAATGATTTGGTTTTGCAGTAAGCCTCAACCGCATAAGCCACCACAGAGCCAAACACCTACTATCACAGATGACACACACTTTGCACTAATAAAATGTTCAAAATCTATTTAGGAGGGAATTTAGTGTTGGTTTATGTACTTAATTAATATTGTTTTTAAAAATATTTTACATTCAGAAATACATCAAAATATTTTTTTATATATATTTTAAAAATTATTTTTCACATTAATATATAGAAATGATATAAAAATATCCCAAAAAATTAAATTTAAAATAAAAATATTTTTTTTGATACATACTGTTAAGCATTCCGTATGAAAATCTTTATTGATCAGAGAGATTCATGAAAAAGATCACACACCGGAAATTCTTAGATAGTGACAAGGATACAAAAACCCACTGTACAATATGGAAAATTCTCCTGTCAACCAACGACAGTGCAATTCGGTTTGGCAGTTGGTTTCACATCTTTCTGTATCTTCAGGACAGGAGGCACACAATAGCATCATCCGCCACATCATAACTCATTGAGTAGAGCACTAAAACGCGTCATTCATAGAATTCACCTGTACTCGGGCACGAGTAAGTGCCTGTTTGGTAACGTGGTGCAAACTGCGTTTTCCTAGTTTGCACCCGTTTGGTAACCCGTAAATCGGAGTTTATATTGCATGAGACCCACCAAAATAACGATTTAACCTACGGTTTTGCTGAAGCAGGAATTTGTAGCTTTTTGGGTGTGATTGCCTTTTTGTTTTTTACCTGCGTTTCTTGTGTTTGCCTATTTTGTTGCCAAGCAATCGTTGCAATCCATGAAGCAATTACAGTGGCTGCTTCTTATAGTCACTAAACTAACAGAAGGGTGCATGCTTCGATGATCAAATAGCATTCAGTTGCAAGTTTCAGCAAAAACAATAGAGTCGTGCCCAACGACCACGAGGACAGCCATGCATGACAGCTATATAGTGACTGCTTGACAAGCCACGACCACGAAGAAGAAGATAAGATGGGTTTTGCCAAAACAGAAGCTCTCTCTCTCTCTCTCTCTCTTCCCAAAACAGTCATGCGTGCTGGTAACTTTCAACGTTGACTTCGGCCATCATAGATCACCATTTACTACGCCATCACCACAGGAAGAACCACCTCGACCTCCTCTACCCATCAGCATCGGCCGTTGAAGCTCTCGTCGTGGTCGGTGAACAGTGACGGCACCTTCCAACGCTGACGCCGGCCACCACATGCCACCATTTACGACGTTGCCACCACAGGAAGAACCCCCTCAATCTCCTCTACCCATTGGCATCATCAGTTGAAGCTTTTGTCAAGGTTGGTGAACAATACTCTTACACTACTGTTCACGTCTGAAGAAGACGTGAATAGTGCATGGCTTCGTTTAACGTTGAAGTTTCTTGGGCTAGGCCTGTTCTCGGCCCAGTCCAGCAGAGTTGGCTTTGGGCCAAATTGGATGGGCCGACCCATTTAGTTGGGTCATGCTCAGTCCATTTTTTTTAAAAAATTTAAAAATAAAACATAAAAAAATATGTAGATAAAAATCTGTTCTGATGACAAGAAAAGACGCATGATTTCGTTGCATTACACAACTCTGTTGTTTTTTGATTAATTATGAATTAGAAACTTGCAACTAGGTTTGGCATTAGAATTATATCCCTACAGCTAGATCGCAAATATTAGTATTAATGATATTGTTATCATATGTTGTTCCTCGATCAAATAGCAAGGAATCACAAAGGCATTGAC
The DNA here is from genome assembly GCA_015731905.1 of Salix dunnii. Taxonomy (NCBI): domain Eukaryota; kingdom Viridiplantae; phylum Streptophyta; class Magnoliopsida; order Malpighiales; family Salicaceae; genus Salix; species Salix dunnii. Next base: position 9,827,807 of record CM027665.1, on the reverse strand, counting down.
GTATCGATTTAGTTCGTGATGAAATCGCAAGTAGTTTGATGAGAGAATAAAAATAAATATTTGTTTTTTTCATGAATTATTAATTATATTTTATTGTTATGATTATGATTATTAATCTATAAAATTTAAAAAACAATTCATATATGTGTGTGTGTCCTTAAAAGTAATTTCACACGTTGATAGCAATATGAAAAGCATGATAACCAAACATATAAAACTGTTTTTTTTCAACCTCTAACTCAACCACAGTTTTAACCAAACACTTCACTGCTTATTTTGAACCACAATAAAAATGTTTTTTTTTTTAAAAAATTGCTTTTTTTCAACCTCAACCACAAAAGTAAAAGCAATACCAAATAGACCATAAACTATTATATAATCCTCTGGTTTTGAACGTGATTGTAACCTTGTCCTTCATGTTTTGAAAACTTATAACCTAGCTACTTCACTCGATAAGACCCTGAATGACATTGACTCTAATCATAATTTTGAATTTTTTAGGTATTTTTAAATAGTTTTGTTAGGTTGATATTAAAAATAAATTCTATTTTTTTTTATATTTTTAAAGATTTTTTTTAAATCTTTATCCTACTTCCCAATCATGCTTTAAATATTTTATCTAAAAATATATTAAAATAATTTTCCTCCCATCAAATGCATAATAATATTTCTTTCTTTCTTAAGAGCTATATTATACATAAATCATCACACAAAATCACTCATCGTTTTCCATATTTATTATGTGTAACAGTACTAGATTTGTTTGTATACACAATAATTTTATTCTTTAAATCTCTATTATGAACTGTTTGAGAATGTGTTTGGGAAATGCTATTGAAAAAATGATTTTTTTTAATTTTATATTTTAATTTAAATTAAAAAATTTTATTTTTTTATTATTTTCATGTGTTGATATCAAAAATAATTTTTAAATTTTTTTATTTTACTATATTTCTAAACAAAAAATATTTTTGAAAATAATTTTAACCACACTCTCAAATAATCATAATTTTTCTGTAAAAAAAATAATAGTAAAATGATGTGTTCAAGATTTATAAAAAAGAAACATAAATTATAGGAGGATTAAGTAATAATTGAGCTCAATACCCCGTTTAGGAGTCCAGTTTAAATAAAAGTTGATTAAAATTATTACTTTTTGTTTAAAATTAATTATTTTATTATAGTATTTTTAATGTATTAATATCAGAATTATATTTAAAAAATTATTTTAATATATTTATAAATATAAAATATTTTAAAAAATAACCATGATTAAACTTTGTGTTATGTTTGGTTTTACGGTGGCTTCTGCATCTGAAGCCAACCGCGGAGCTATACACGTTGGTATTATCATCCCACAGTTATAAAAACCGCGGGACCCACGCAAACTGAGGTGCCACAGCTCATCAGACATCAGAAGAACGTTCTATGCGTTAAAAAGTAGGCAATCCTCCTGTTTACATGTTTCTCTTCTCATCAAGTGGATGACTCAACCCACACTGTCAATACACACAGATCAAGCAAACCCTCCTGCCATGACACAGATCATTCACCGATCATCAACCCACCGTGAGCTCAACCCACCCTCAGCTACAGCCGACACAGATCACCCACACCTCACACCCTCAGCTACAACAGACCACACATGATACCGTGAGCTTGCAGATCTATATCCCTCGAGCAGCCATCGATCAACCCACTGAGCAGCCACACATACACTAGTCTCGCCTCATGATACAAACAAACAATGCAAACAAGAAAAACCCAACCTAGGAAAAGAAAGAAGGATTCTTACATGATAAGAGTTAGCAACACTAATCCCACCACTAGAACTAATCATCGAAGAGTCTTGATCAAAATTCTCCATCGGGGTTTGCAAGAGGTCACAATGCAAAGCCCAAGATCGCATCTTGTCGCTATTGTTGTTAGAGAGAGTGGAAGACTCTGCGGAATATACCCGAGATGATAAATAAAATGGAAGCTAATGGGGGTTCAATGGAGGAGTTGTTGAGGGTCGTGAGAGGGAGGAAGGCAGATAGAATATAAATAAGAGTCGTTAAAAAAGACATTTTTCTAGGAAACTTGGCTGGAAATCAGTTGGTTAGGTTGTAATTGTAGTTGTAAATTGTAATTGCTGCTTCTTGTTAATCCAAACGTATGGGCACCATGGATATTGTATACATAATAAAAAAAATATGTACTCTCTTGTGCGCGTGTGTGTATTATATATATATATATATATACTAGCCATATTGCCCGCGCGTTGCCGCGGGCATTTTTGTGTATATAATTTAACATGATTAAATTAATAATAATAAATTAATATAATATCATAAAATAAAAATTATAGATTAGGCCATAAAATGTATAAATTTTTAAATAGAATTTATTATGCAAGCATAGATTACATCTTTTAGAATGGAGGCACTGCGTCATAAAATATTACAAAAAAGCGCGAACTACATAACTTGCGAAGTATTGCAAAAAAAAGACATATTGACATGAAGAACGAAGTCAAAACCTTCTTCAAAATGAGACATTTAATCTCCCTGCTAATTCAATTATTCAAATAAACATCATAAGCTATTAAATGAAATGAAAGAAAAAATTTATGTGAATCAATTGAAAATGTAGCTAATATTGAAGAAAAAAATTGGCGAGGATGATCCATGATGCGAATTGTAAATTTAGTCAAAATGATAAATTTATTTGAATATTTTGTTCTTAAAATATATGAATTTTAAATCATTATAAATTTATTTATTTCGCAGTTTTTAACGAAATAATCAGTATTAATTTATTATCATCATCAAGAAAACATGAAGATTCGGATATTTGAATTATTAAATTTATTGCATTAAGATTAATTTATTTTATAATCTAATTTAAACCAAACAAAATATAAATGGTGAAAATAGTTGTAATAATTAAATAACAAAAATAAATAGTTAATTTTTTATGCACAAAAATTCAAAAACATAAATTGAAAATGTATCCCCACGTTATTTTCATTATCATTGCTATAACAATTAAAATTATTATTAATATTATTATCAAAACAATTAAAATAAATAAAATCCCTGGAAACATATTAAAAAAATAAACAAAAGATTTTAATACAAAAACAATTAAAAAATGACAAAAATTATCATTATCATTGCGTAAATAGTAAAATAAAAAATTATATAATCCAAATAACAAATAAAAATAAGAGAAAACAGGGGGGGAAATGAATAAAGGAAAACAGAGAATAATATTAATTTTAAAATGACTACCAATATAAATAAGATTTTCAGGTCCGAACCAATTAAAAATAAAACTGCAACCAAAAAATAAAAATTAAAAGCATAGATGCATATAAACGTAAAGAATAAACATTATCAAAGTATTTTTTTTAAAAAAAAAACTAAATGAATTAACACAAAATAAAAATTTGCAATAATCAAATAACAAATATAAATAGTTAATTTTTTACTGATAAAAAACATGAAAACATACATTGAAAATCTATTCTCACGTTATCGTTATTATCATTGTTATAGCAATTAAAATTATTATTAACATTATTGTCAAAACTATAAAAAAGATTAACAGAAGAGTAAGCAAGAATAATAATAATAATAATAATAATAATAATAATAATAATTATTATTATTATTATTATTATTATTATTATGATATTTGGGCTAATAATGAAAGAAAAAAAAATGAAAGACTAAAAAAAATCCTAAAAACTTTAACAAAAGATTAAACAAAAAACATAAAAGAAAAATAAAAAGTATCATTATTATTACTGCAACAACAATAAAAATTACCAAATTATTCCGAGAGAAAAAAAAACCTAAAAAAAATTAAAAAAAGAGTAAGATCAAAAAACAATTAAATTATTATTATTATTATTATTATATTTGTGTTAATAATGAAAGAAAAAAATGAAAGACTAAAAAAATCCTAAAAACTTTAACAAAAGATCAAACAAAAAAATAATAATAAAAAATTATTGTTATTATTACTGTCACAACAATAAAAATTATAAAATTATTCCGAAAGGAAAAAACCATAAAAAATATTAACAAAAGAGGAATGAAGAAAAAAAATTAAATTATTATTTTTATTTTTATTACTATTAACATCATAATCATTATTATTATGTTAATAATGGATAAAAAAAATGAAAGAGTAAAAAAATCTTAAAAACTTTAATAAAAGATCAAACCAAAAAATAAAATAAAAATTATTTGGTAAAAAAAGTAATTTGACTTGAAAATAAAAATAAAGGAACAAATGAAAAAACTAAAAGAAAGAACAAAGGGAGAGAAAAAAATAGAAATATCAATTCTCAAATTATAATTAAAAAATAAAATTCAAGAGCTAATTTTTTTGAAAAAAATATCAACTCAACAAATAAGAAAATAAAAAATATTTAAAAATAAAAGCTAAGAGTAAACTTATATATATACATGGACAAAAGTAAAGAATATTCTAGAAATATAAAGAAATAAACGGATTAAAATAAAAAAAATTAAAAGTATAAGGGCTGAAATAAAAATGAAATATCAAAGGATTAAATAGAAAATTAAAAGTTTAAGGGTTGAAATGAAAATTAAATATATTATCTATTTCAATCAAAGGACAAAATTAAACAAAATAAAACTTCTATGCAGAATTGCATTAAGTGTTTTAAAATACATCCGGAAATTAAAAGAAGAAGGATCGAAGTGAACATTGCACATTCAATTAATTGCAATCGAAGGACCCAATCGCACTAAATCAAAACTTACATAACAAAAATGAGGAAGATAAATAAAATTAACAGTTCAGGACTGAAATGAAAAATAATAAAATCGGGACTCTCTCGCACTTTGACGCAGAGAGAGAGAAAAATGGCGGCTTTAAAGCCACCAAGGCCCACGGACTTCGAGAGAAACGCCGACCGGAGGAAGATCGAGGAGGCGCACATATCTAGACCCCGGTAGCCCATCTCCGTCCAAAGACCAGCACGCGCCGCTCAAATAGGGCGTGGGGCGGAAGATTGTCGGCAGCGTGGACAGCTTAAAAAAAAAAAATAAAAATAAAAGGCCTATGCCGTGCCTAAGTCAACTATTTTGTCTTATTGGGGCCAAACCGGTAATTGGCCATTTCGAAAATATTAAATAATGAAAAGGTAGGCGGACCGGTCCGGTGCAATTACTGCGACCCTCTACAAAGCGTTTTTGTCTTTTTCGAGGGCTAAAAGCGTGATTTCACTGTGCAAAAAACAATAAAAAAATCAGAAAACCGGGAAACCGACCGAACCGAGAACCGAACCGACCCAAAAATACACTGTCGCAATCCACAGTAAACACACTCAGAAGCTACAGTGCAAAACAGTAAAATGCCCACGGCAATTATAATATAGGTAATATATATATATATATATATATATATATATATATATATATATATATATATATATACATGGCTGTCTTACAATGGAGTTCCAACAATTTAAAAAAAAAAAATTAAATTATTTTGTTTGCATAATTATCAATTATTCAATAATTGTTTTTATCAATTATTCTCATCCCTATAAACAAGAGGCATACAAATCTGCATATCTTTGCCTGAAAAAACTACATTTTATTTGTGTATTTTTTTTTATCTTGAATAATTGATTAAAAAAAAAAATTAGGATCTGGCATAAAAAAAGAAATATTGAATAATTGATAAAATAAAAAAATAAAATATTTAATAATTGATATAAAAAAACAAAAAAATTGTTCTTGATTAATTGACTAAAAAAACAAGAAAAAAAATGGGATCAAGAATAATTGATAAAATAAAAAAAATAAATACTGACATCTTGAATAAATAATATAAATTTTTTTTTGATTAATTGACATAAAAAAAATAGGACTAAGAATAATTGATAATAACAAAAAAATAAAAATAAGAATCTTGAATAAATAACATAAAAAATAAAATGTACTTGATTAATTGACATAAAAAATGAGAAAAAAAGTGGGATAAAAAATAATTAATAAAATCAAAAAATCACAAGTGATAAAATCAAAAAAATAATAAATATATATATATATATATATATATATATATATATTTTTTTTTTTAAATAATTTTATAAGTTGATAATAATACGAAAAATATAATAACCAAACATATAAAATTAATTTTAATTAAATTTCAAACTTAACTATAATTTTAATCAAATATATCCATTTCAATTATAAATTATAATTATAATTATTTTTAATGAATTTTTTTTTTTTAATGTCAATCGCCAACAGCAAATGTTATGCCAAACCAGCTCTAAATCTCTTCGCTTTTTTTTTTCCCTTCTTTTCTTTCTTTCCTCAAAACTGGGAAACAAATAATAAAAAGTAATAAATGCGACTGCTAGAACAAAGAATAATCTCCCCCATGCTTCTTTGCTGTCTCTCTACTGGCTAATACAGTTCCTTTTTCTACTTTGCCAAGACTACTACAAGCAGTGATAATAATCTGTAAATCGAAAGTCTACTCTTGTGCTTCTCTCTCTACATTTTCTTTTTAAAGAAATGTCGTTTAAAAACCCTAACATCAGCTCGCCGCCTCTGCTATGTCCAATGACAACAGCGTAGTTTCATCACTGTCGTCAATCAAGTATTCTCTCTCTTGTAAGTTCCTTCAATTTCTTGATTTTTACCGGTACGTGTGGATTTATTTTGTTGCAGGTGGAACTCATTATGGTTAAGGAAAAATCTTCAGGTTTTGTTTGGTTCTTGACAAACTTTGAGGCAAAAAATGTGAAATTTGTATTGTTTTTATGTGTTGATTTGTATCTGGTTAGTGTATTTAAGTTAGTTAATTGATTTTTGAGTGTTTTGTTTTAAAATTGGAGGGAAAAATTGGATGTTTTAATTTTTTTGTTATTGTTTGCTGCATTTTTTGTTGTATCCAATGGTTTTGTGTGTGTTGTTATTGAAACGGATTTTTTTTGGAGTTACAGGGATGGGAGATGGCTAGGATTTTGTTGTGAATGGATCATTGTTACAAGAGGGGAAATGAAAGTTTGAGTTTGGAGCGGTTATCTTGAATTTGAAAAGTGTTTAGTAGGTATTGCTAAACCATTTGGATGGCGCCCCCCTTTTCGTTTAATCACAAATGGCAGAAGAGGGAAAACGGGTTGGAGGGCTTTCTTCTGGCTTGGCTGTATTATTGAATAGCCAAGATAGAAAGGAAAATTCATTGAAAACCCACTTGTTTCATATTTTGATGATTTTGGAAATCAGCCCATGTAGCTCTTGAATATATCTTTGGTGTCTCAGACAAATCACTTGGTCCATTCACTGGTCCATTTGAAACTAAATTAGTTCGCTCTATTTTAAAAAATGAGTATTCAAAGTTTTGTATCAAATCTGGTCATTTGGTTGATAATAGAGACGGGATTCATATTAATAAGGATGGTTGTGAATCTTAGGTGGTCGGTCTTGAAGAATTGAGCATATGTGGTGATATTAGAATCAAACACTCTCAACACGTAGAAAGCTTAGCAATATTCAGTAGTGCTAGGTCCAATGCTTGTGTTTGGAAAGGGAAATGGATGTATGAAGTTCTATTGGAAACTTCTGGTGTGCAACAGCTTGGATGGGCAACTCTTTCTTGTCCTTTTACTGACCACGAGGGTGTAGGTGATGCAGATGATTCATATGCATTTGATGGGAAAAGGGTTAGGAAGTGGAACAAGGATGCTTAGCGGTCATCCATGGGTTGGTGATGTCATTGGATGTTGCATTAATTTGGATGATGATGAGATATTGTTCTATAGAAGTGGTGTTTCCCTTGGAGTGGCCTTTCATGGTATCCGCAAGATGGGACTTGGATCAGGGTATTACCCAACAATCTCTCTTTCTCAAGGTGAACATTGTGAATTAAATTTTGGGGCTCGTCCATTCAAGTACCCCACTCAGGGGTTCCTTACCCTTATAGCACACAAATATTTTGGTTATGCAGTTATTCTAATGCTTATCAAGGTTGTTAGATGTGCAAGGTGTGGAGCAGGTTGAAAGTCTTTTAGTTGGTAAATTGAGAAGATTGAAGAGGTTTGTGTCACTGGAAGAAGTATTTTACCCGTCTGCCATGGGATATATGAGGAATTCTTCTCTATACTTGAGGGAGATTCTGGAAGTACTGAGTTTGTGGCATAGGGTCCTCTTCTTTCATTCATGATGGAGGTTTTCAAAGTGCAAGCACAATATAACTATTCAAGTCTGGATAAGTTTATTGATGTATTTCTTGAGTTTCAAGAATCACGTCTGATGTTTGAGCATATCATCAATGCCCTTTCAAGTGGCTGCAAAACGACATCTTTGGTTTTAACGGAATGCCCGTACTCGGGATCTTATTTGTATCTTGCAATGGTATGCCATATCTTACAACAAAAAGAATTGATGGTTCTCTGGTGGAAGTCGGCTGATTTTGAATTATTGTTTGAAGGTTTTCTATCTCACAAGAGTCCAAACAAGCAGGACCTTCAATGCATGATGCCTTCTGTTTGGTGGCCTAGCTCAGGTGACGATATCTCCAATGATGAAAGAAGCATGATGCTGACAACTACAACTTTATTGGAAACTATCAATAAGGTATATCCTGTCATGGATCCCTGATAGCATGATGGGGGGTAGGTGGGGGTGAAAAGCCTTTAAAATCTTTTTTCCATATGAAATTACTTGCAATCAATCTGGCATGTACCTTGTGAAATACTGTCAAATACAAGTGGCCAAGCAAACCTTACACTGAGAAATAACTTTGCCCTGAGCCTTTCAACTACAACCATTGTTGTTACCTTTCTTTTAGATAATATCTCCCCCCACATGCATATAATTAACCTCATCAATTTCACAAATAAAAGCATTTTGTGAAGGTTTGATTATTCATGGTTCATCAAGAAAAACTTTATTAAAATAAAAGATCAAAAAATTCTCTTTTTATTTAATTCAGGCCCATTGAATAAAAGATGATTGCCTGGATCAATAACTACTGATTACATGATGATGCAGGACAATAAATAATACGAATTAAAGCAACAAAAGAAATAAGCTTTAAAGAAAGAAAGAAGCTTTAAAGAAAGAAAGAAGCTAAAGAAGAGAATAAAAGGGATTGAAAGGATGCAAAGCCTGAAATACTTTTATTAATCATCAAAAGTACCTCGCCAAATGACAGAGAAACATATAAATAGTAAACCATAAAACATCTTGTTATTGGGCTTAGCCTATCAAATTCAATTGTTTAACATAAATAATTTCAAATAAATAAAATAACGAGATAGGCCCAAATGAGCTTAGTCTCCTAACCAAAGCATGATAGGTTGGGCCATCCTACATCGTTTTCGTCCATATACTCGTGTAATTTGCAGTGTGGGTCTGGTATCCCCACCAACTCTCCCAGGATTGGAGAAACTCGACCCCGTCGAGTGTAGCACTGAACGACTCTGATAGTACTCCTATAGATCTGGATCAAGCTGCTGCAAAGTATCTCTAGTGATCTAAGTGCAATTTGAATCTGGTCGGCCCACCCAGCGAACTAGAAACTGTTAAACCTCACGATTCCTGTTAAAAAAAACCTGTTCATCCAAAATAATATTAATATTATCCTTCTGTGTTGATATTAAGGTGAAGGGGATAAAAGTTTCAATAGGAATATCAGGAGGGGATTTAAGTGGTATCTCAAATGGATCATTTAGAATAAGAATTGACTTATGGTATGCAACTATGGATCACTTGGAATAAGAAGTGACTTGTGGTATGCAACTAGATTCTCAATATTAAATGTAGAGCTAATGCCAAAATCATGTGGTAATCAAGAACATAAGCATTTGGACCAACCCGTGGTAGCACTTTAAAGGGCTCGGCACTACGTGCATGCAATTTTCTATTAGCTCCTGAAGGAAACCGCTCGGGTCTAATCCGTATCATAACATAGTTTGCCACATTAAACTCATTATGCCACCTTTGTAAATCAATTTGAAGTTTATATTGCGCATTACTCACTTGAATCTATTTAGTGATTTCAATATGCAAATCTTGAATTCTACATTCAAAAGACTTGACTGACTCAGACACTAGCATGAATGGACATGGGAAGAAGGTTTAAAGTTTTTCTAGGCTTGTAACCATGTACAACTTTAAAAGGACTCATGCGTATTGACCTATTGATATAGCTATTATAGGCAAACTGGGTCTTAGGAAAAAAATCAAATCCCCATTCCTATTATGATCACTCACTGGACACCTTAAATGATTGCCTAAACCCCTGTTAAACACCTTAGTTTGACCATTCGTTTAGGGGTGGTCAGTAGTAGAAAACTTCAATTTGGTTCCCACCATATGCCAAAGGGTTTTCCAAAAATAACTTGGAAATCTAACATCCCTATCCGAAACTATGGTTTGTGGGGGACCATACAACTTGACAATCTCATTAATATAGAGTTTTGCAACTCTGGAAGCATTTTTAGTCTTAGTAAAAGGAATAAAATAGGCCATCTTAGAGAAGCGGTCGACAACAACAAAAATAGAATCATGTTTCTTAGTTGTACGAGGAACCCAAAGAACAAAATCTATACTTACATTTTGCCAAAGGCATGGGAATAGGCAATTAGGTGTAAAGACCAGTATTTTGTTTTTTATGCTTAGCTAGTTGGCAAGTTCGACATTGACCTACCAATTTAGCGACATCTCTTTTCAAACTAGACTAGAAAAACTAGCGTTCCACTTATTTGATGGTTCTATTCCTTCCAAAATGTCCTGATAGACCTCCAACATGAATCTCCCATATCAAAAATTCACGCACAGATGTTTTCAGGATACAAAGCTTATTTTCCTGAAATAAGTATCCATCTTGGAGGTGATAGCCATTTATAACACGGTGATTCTCATCCTTCAATGTCGAGTGTATTTCTCCAAATTTTGAGCAAGATTCATACTCTTTGAGTCTCAATTTCTGTGACTTCAACACTCATTACAAATAACAGTGTTACCCAACGACTCAAAGCATCTATAACTTTATTCTCTATTCCAGATTTATATTTCAAAACAAATTGTATGCTTGCAAATATTCAATCCAATAATTAATACAACTGCCGTTGTCTATGATGATCTTACACTCTCTATCTCCACATTTAATGTAACTGTAAAAAATAACAATCCTTCTCCAATCCTCAGTTTCTTTAGGTTGTGTTAAAGCACATCTAATTACGCTTAACCTGATTGTCTTGCTTTGAAAGGATATAGACCTAACACATGCTCACAAGTTGGGCTCATCCTCCTTATCATTTAGATCCTAGAAATCATTGGGATTGAGTTTATATATTTTATCATCACAATTATTTTCTTCACCTATATCCTCTTGCCTATTGATGAATAGAGTCTTATTAAGGCAACTAGTGGAAATATGACTAAAACCCTGACACTTAAAACACTAAATTCTTGCAGTTATCTTAGGTGCTTCATGAAAATTACTTTTACCTTTGTCTTCTCTAGGTATTTAGGAAATCAAAGGAATGGGTTTACAAGATGGGGCACCTAATATGATGTTATTACTTCCGGGTTGAGATTTAGAAGGGGTACTACGAACGTCCCAACGTCTTGTCCACTGGCTTTTTGTAACTAAGTCATAATTTGGTAATAGGGTATAAAGCTTCATCTGGGTGGAAACACCTCCAAACACAACCTCTTCTAAGATCATCGTTTAAGCCTTTTTGAAATTTACTTAGGGTCATCACTTTATCCTTCCTAGTTGTACACCTTATTCTATACTTATCAAATTATGCCACATATTTGTTGGCGGACTTGCCTCATGTTATTCCACTGTTCCAAAAGATTTTCTCTATACGAACGAAGCAAGTACTTTTCTTCTAACTTAATCTTCATTTCAACCCAATCAGTAATAAGGGGTTGACCTCTCCTAATCAAAGATTTTTCTACACTTTTTCAATAGAGCTGAGCGGTTCCACTAAGTTTCATCTTTACAAATCTTACCCTCCTAGTTTCAAAATAGATTATATCAGCCAAAGAATTGATCCATGTCATGAATCCATCTATCAAAGATTCACGGGTCAAGTTGACCCTCAAAAGTTGGGGCTTCTACTTTGATATGTCTTATGACTCGCTTGTCAGGGCTATCATAATTGTGATGACCCTCATCGTGATTGTATTGACGGTTTCTAAAATGAACTAGTCTTTGACAGTAATTATTGGAACGCTTACTATCGTTAGGGTCATCAAAGTCATGTGACTTTGGTGTTGGTTATGGTGATGGTTCTTACGAGGAACTAGTCTTTGAGGATTCTTATGGTTGTCATTAGAATGCTCACTCTCACTAGACTGTCTTGCAAATTTCTATGGACTCTATCCCAAAGTTGTGAAATCCGTTCCGGGTACCGTTCCGGTTTTTTGTTTGGAACGGAACGTTCCGGTTTTGGTGCATTCCGGCGTTCCGTTCCAGTTTTGTACTGTTCATATTTATTTAATTATATATATGAAAAAATAAAATATTAATTTAACAAGTATAATTTAAATTCAAGATAAATGAACTTTAAATTATACAATACAAACATAATCTCAAAATTAGAAACATCTTTAAATTTCCAAAATATTATGAAAGTAAAATGTTCTAAAATAAAAGAAAAATACATCATACATCTACATCATTAATATAAAAATAAGGATCTTGATCTTGCTGTGGAACATAAAGAAAGTCGTCAACAAGACATTCCAATAATTGGTCATTTCTACCAAGCTCATTCTCCTCATTTAAACATGTCTCTTCTTTTCTTTCCTTCATCTTTTCCCTTGTAACTTATAAGCACATGCATTTTCCTTGAAAAGTTTACTCATTTTGCAGCAAAAAATACAATCCAAAAAAGAGAAAAAAAAAGAAAAAGAGGAGGAGATTCTCCCCCCGTCTCTGGTTCTTCAATTCATTAGCTCTTCTTTTTCGTTTCTATGAAGAACTATAAGCCAAAGCATTTCACTTAGAAAGTTTACTTCTTTTGCTTCAAAGAAAGAGAAAAAAGACACCTTCTTTTGTTTCATCTTCTCTTCTCTGTAAAGATGAAGAGAAGAAGCCATCAAAGAATGGGACTTTTACTAGTTTTCCTTCCTGGGTTTTCTTCAATCTTTCATTTTGCAAACTCTCAAGCAAGCCCAGATGCTGAAGTGATGTTCTGGTAGCAGTTGAAAGAGAGTGGAGATTTGGGTTGATTTTTGATGGATTATCGACGAGCTGGGGTTAAGAGATGAAAATTGATTTGGGAATTTTTGAAATCAGGTTGAATCTGTGTGTTTTGTAAGAGAACTTGAAACGACGTCGTTTTGGCTGGATCCGGAACGGAACGCCCGGTACGGAACCGGGGCGTTCCGGCCGGAATTGGGCCGGATTTTCTGGATCTGACCGGAATTCAAACCGGGACAAAAACATCGCCGTTTTGTCCCGGATTTTGAAGTGGAACGGGCCGTTTCGGCCGGAACGGAACGGGATTCATAACACTGCTCTATCCTCCCAGAAAGGTTGTTAATTTTATTGTATATGTTGCTCAATTCCGTTCGCATGAATTGTAATTGCTCTTAAATATTTCTAAGAACATTACTAGAGTTGAGTCTATGGTAGCTATGACTTCTAGATTGTGTACTAGACGATCATTATGTAAATGCATGCTAAAACTAGTTTTAGGACTAAGATCATAAATAACACTTGCAAGTAAAAATGCAAAATAAAATTATAGCTAATTCAATTTATTTTTTTTAATCTTAGAGACTAAGTAATGACAGATTAAACCAGGAAAATTTGCAAGCAAGCAATGTAAGTCCTTTAAATGCTCATAAGTAATTCAAACACAATGTTTTAGTTATTCCACGAATTTAACCAAACTCCATTAATTAAGAGAATAAAAAATAAACCCAAAATGAAGGTAATTAAATTTGTGAGACGGATTATGTAACTTATTTATGGGCATGCACAAAGAATAATATTAATGCTAAATCTTGATTAATAAGTGCAAAAGCATACCAGGAACGATGATATTCAATGGGTATAAGAATTTCTGACCAAGTGATGTGGCAGTGAAGAATGATGTGGCAAAACCTGCTGACGTGGCTAATGAAACAAATGTTGCCTCAGAGTGATGATGTGGCAGGTGATGTGACGCTGACGTGGCTAATGACGCAAGTGCTACCTCATAGTGATGAAGTGGCATTAACGTGGTAAGGTTAATTATTCTGGGAGTTTTTTTCTTCCCTACCTCTTGTGACCTATTGCTGCTGCTGACGGCAATGGCGCACGAAGCAAGGCTTCGTGATTCTACTTGGGTCGACAGTGCGAGGGAAGGGGTCGTGGTGTCTGTGGCGTCATTACTGGACAGGGGCCTATTGATGCGTTGATCTGTTGTCGTTGCTGAAGGCGAGAGCACAGCGGCTTGTGCTGCTACTAGAGGGTGCGAGTTAGTGATGGTTGCGGCAAATGGCTTGTAACGTTGATTTGGTTACTAAATACAAAGACCTGCTATGGCGGTGGCGCTGCGGGTTGTTGAAGGCAATAAATCGACGTGTACTTATCTTGGCTATGATCGTTGGCTATGATCGGTGTTGAGGTAGAGTTGTTAATCACTGTGTGGGATTGATGTGCAAGTCTTCTCGATGGTGGGTCTGCCGCTGTGATTGGTTGAGGCACTATTGCTGAAAATTGTTGTCGTTGATGATGAACAGTGTTGATGAACAATTTTTTTTAGATCAAATCGGATCTAGGGTTAAGGATCGTTTAATTGTAAGAACAATTAAAAACCATGCTCTGATACCAAATTTGATGTGAGACAATAAATAAAGAGAATTAAGCAAGAAAAGAAAAACTTTAAAGAAAGGAAGAAGCTAAAGAAGAGAAGGGGATTGGAGAGATACAAAGTTTGCAATATTTTCATTAATCATCAAAACTACCTTACAAAATATTTGGGCCTACCTCATTAATCCATATACTTGTATAGTTTGCGGACAAAGACAGACCCACACTGCAAACTACACGATTATATGAACGAAGACGACGTAGGATGGCTCAACTTGTCACATTTTGGTTGGGAGACTAAACTTTGAAAATATTTATGTTAAACAGTTTAATTTGATGGGCTGAGCCTAATAGCGAGATATTTTAGGGTTTATTATTTATATGTTTCTGTCATTTAGAGAGCAACTTTTGAGGAATAATGAAAACATTATAGCTTACGCAATTCTCCAATCTCTTAAGCTTCTAAAGCTTTGATTTTTTTTCTTGCTTTAATGTTTATTGTTCCGCATCAAATTTGATATCAGAGCATGACTTCTAATTTTTCTTACAATTAAACAATTTAGAACCGTAGAGCTGGTTTGATAAAAAAAACTTGTACTGTTTAGATTATAAAAAAAAATCATGTTGTTCATTAACACTGTTCATCGACAATTTCCAGCGGCGGCATCCCCATCAGCGACGCCTCCGTCAATCACAGCGACAGACCTACCATCAAGAAGACCTGCATATTAGTCCCACAGAGTGATTGACAACTCTACATCAATGTCGATCACCGACCAAGACACAAGTGCATGACTTATTTTTGTCAACAACCTGCAACCACAACAGGTCTTGTCTTCAGTAACCCATCCACTGCAACCACTACTAGTTCACACCCTAGTACAACATCCACTGAAACGCCACTGTCCACAGCACCCTCACCTTCAGCATTGACAAGCCCCCATCCAGCAACGACGCCACTGACTAAGTAACCCTACCACGTCAGCCTTATATAGGATCTGTGTCATTAGCCACGTCATCTAAGGCAACATTTGAGTCATCAATCATGCCACATCACCGAGACAACATCTAAGTCAGTGTCACATCATCAGCGAGGCAACATCTGTCTTCAACCACGTTAGCAGGTTCTGCCACGTCATCTTTCACTGCTACATCACCTGGTTAGAAATTCTTTTACCCATTGAATATCATCGTTCCTAGTATGCTTTCACACTAGTTGATCAAGATTTAGCATTAATATTATTTTTTGTGCTTGCCGTTAAATAAATTACATAATCCGCTTCACAAATTTAATTTTCTTGATTTTGAGCTTCTTTATTAGCATTGAATATTTGATCCTCTAAATTAATTGTGGAGCTTGGTTAAATTCATGGAAAAACTGAAACATTGTGTTTGAACTACTTGTGTGCATTTAGAGGACTTACATTGCTTGCTTGCGAATTTTCCTGGTTTAATTTGTCATTACTTAGTCTCCAAGATAAAAAATAAATTAAATTAGCTATAATTTTATTTTATATTTTTACTTGCAAGTGTTATTTGTGATCTCAGTCTTAAAACTTGTTTTTGCATGCATTTACGTAGTGGTTGTATAGTACACAATCTAGAAGTCATAACTATCATGGACCCGAACTCTAGTACTGTTCTTAGAGATATTCAAGAGCAATTATAACTCATGCGAACGGAAAAGAGCAACATTTACAATAAAATTAATAACCTTTCTGGGAGGATGGAGTCCATATAAATTTGCAAGTAAGATAGTCTAGTGAAAGTGAGCATTCTAATGACAACCATAGAAATCCTGAAAGACTAGTTCCTCGTAGGAACCGCCACCATAACCAACACTAAGGTCACAATGACTTTGACAATAATGAGCGTTCTACTGTCAAAGACTAATTCATCTTAGGAACCGTCAATACAGCCACAATCAAGTTCATCACGATGACCCTGACGAGCGAGTCATGAGGCATATCAAGGTATAAGCCCCAACTTTTGATGGTCAACTTGACCCGTGAATCTTTGATAGATGGATCCATGACATGGATCAATTCTTTGGTTGATATAATCTATTTTGAAAATAGGAGGGTAAGATTTGTAAAGATGAAACTTAGTGGAACCGCTCAGCTCTATTGAAAAAGTGTAGAAAAGTTTTTGATTAGGAGAGGTCAACCCTTTATTACTGATTGGGTTGAAATGAAGATTAAGTTAGAAGAAAAGTACTTGCTTCGTTCGTATAGAGAATCTTTTAGAATAGTGGAATAACTTGAGGTAAGTATGCCAATGAATATGTGGCATGATTTGATGAGTATAAAATGAGGTGTACAGTTAGGGAGGATAAAGTGATGACCCTAAATATATTTTGAAAAGGCTTAAAAGATGACCTTAGAAGAGAGGTTGTGGTTAGAGGTAATTCCATCCCTAGTGAAGCTTATACCTTGGTACAAAATTATGACTTGATCACAAAAAATTAGTGGACGAGACGTTAGGACACTTGTAGTACCCCTTCTATATCTCAACCTGGAAATAATAACTCCATATTGGGTGCCCCACCTCGTAAATTCAATCCTTTGATTTTCCAGATACCTAGAAAAGACAAGGGTAAGGGTATTTTTCATGAAACACCTAAGATAACCTCAAGAATTCAGTGTTTTAAGTGTCGGAGTTTTGGTCATACCTCCTCTAGTTGCTCTAATAAGACTTTGTTCATCAAGAGGCAAAAGGATATGGGTGAAGAAGATAATTGTGATGATAAGATATATGAACTCAATTAAGATGATTTTCATGATCTAAATGATGAGAAGGATGAGTCCAACTTGCTAGGATGTGTTCAGTCTATATCTCTTCAAAGCAAGACAACCAGGTTAAGTGTAGTTAAATGTGCTTTAACACAACCTAAAGGAACTGAGGATCGGAGAAGGACTGCTATTTTTTATACTTACATTAAATGTGGAGATAGAGGGTGTAAGATCATCATAAACAGCGGCAGTTGTATTAATACAGTTTCCTTGGGTAATGTATCTTATTTAGGCTTAAAGTTTGTTGCACACCCTAAACCTTATAGTGTGTCCTGGGCTAATGATACATCTATAGTGGTCAAAGAGTGATGTGTTTTTCCCATAAAGATCTTGGACTATCATGATGAAATTTGATTTGACTTGGACTATCATTCCCATGGATGTAGGGCATGTCATCTTGGGTAGACCTTGGTTATATGATTTGGATGCCATGGCCTAGCCTGTCACGCTTTGATTGGGAGATTAATCTCATTTGGGCCTATCTCGTTATTTTATTTATTTGAAATTATTTTTGTTAAATAGCTTGATTTGATGGGCTGAGTCAAATAGCGAGATGTTTTAGGGTTTATTATTTATATGTTTCTCTGTCATTTTGTGAGGTAGTTTTGATAATTAATGAAAGTATTGCAGACTTTGCATCTCTCCAATCCCTTTTCTTCTCTTTCTTTAGCTTCTTTCTTTCTCTACTTATTTTTTCTTTTCTTGCTTTAATTCTTATTATTGTCCCGCTTCAATTAGTCTTATTGGAAAGCATTGATATTTTTTTTGTGGGAATATGTTTTTTGTCTCCTTGCCTGTCTTTTTGCTGCCTTACTCAAGTGTGATGCTTCTTAACCTGCTCATTGCCATCTGTATTGTTCTACTGTTTCTACTACTTCGACATATATAATTCCCTAATATCGAAGACAAATAGTTGATGCTTCCTCAGATCTCTAGACCATTGTTTACACATAAACTGCTTACGCTGTGTTTGTTACAATTTTAAAGGGGATGAAATTTTACGCTGAAACTTTTTACCCCTTTACCTTTGTTTTGTAGAACTTTTTAAAGAGGGGTTAGTTTTAAGGCCTTAACTCTTAACCCTAAAAATGGTGTTAAATGTTAACCACGTGAGCTGAAGGGTAAACATTTTTTCAAAGTAGACAAATTTTGGACATTGCATTTTCCCTTTTTTATTTATTTTTTTTAAAAATGGACATCCATTTCTCTTCATTTCTCCCACTTCTTATTTTGGACCCACAATAATAGATATTTAATATTGTTATGTTTACATAATCAAATCAAATTCAGTTTGTTTTAGGCTCACTAATAATGCTTATAATTCAATGCCCTTAAAACTTCACTCCTCAAGGGATTTTATACACCCTCTACACTTTACCCTTGAATCTTACTCTCATAACATTTCACCTCCAAGTTATTCTTCACACTAAACACAACTTTAGTTTTATCACTAACTATGGGGCTGGTTGTTGTTACATGATACTGAACAACATCAGCTACATGTATTGCATATTTTATGCATGTCCATTGCATCTTCTGATCTTTTGTTGGCCATTTTGTTGTGGACAGGTATCGCATCTCTCTTTTCTCATGGTGGAAGCAACGAGGAATGCATGCAACATGCATGTGGACAATACAA
The DNA here is from genome assembly GCA_015731905.1 of Salix dunnii. Taxonomy (NCBI): domain Eukaryota; kingdom Viridiplantae; phylum Streptophyta; class Magnoliopsida; order Malpighiales; family Salicaceae; genus Salix; species Salix dunnii. The sequence continues at coordinate 9,808,571 of CM027665.1, read as the reverse complement.
CTACTACTTCTTGTTCTTAGCAGAGTGGATTCCTTATTTATTATCCTGAGTTTTATCTTGAAACCCTGTTAAATAAATTTCTCCCTTCAATCAATTGTAAGATAATGTTGGGTGTATTTATCAACTTATGTCTTTCTGAAATAGTGTTTATTACAGCTTGTGGGCAGGTATTTTAGCCTATACACAGAGCATTAAATTTGACCTTATTTTGGGTTTTGTCTTTTGTCAAGATTGGCATCTCTTTGGAACACTCTACATCTCTTCAGAATTCATCATTCTCTTGCAAATATTCTTACATCACTTCTTGAAGTTGAGCTACCACATGTAGTATGTTAATGTGTTTTTCAAGGCCACGTTTAGTTGATAAAGCTGAAAGTTTAGATTCAAATATACCATGAAAGCTCTCCTTTATTTATTTGTTTTATCATCTTTAAAATATCAATGCTTTTAGTAGGCTATTAACATCCTATTCTAGCAAAATTCCGTGTGAAGATTTTTTGTTGGTGAAGTGCTCGCCCTGAGGTGCTTGTTTCTTTATGTTTAAAATATGATCTAAATATTTTCTATAGCTATTAGAACATATGCAATTTCTGCATTTTATATTTATCTGTTTTATCAGATTTTGTTGCATCATTTACATGTAGTTTTAAATCAACTACCCTGCTTGTGGAGTGTCATTGATGTGGTTCCCAAAGTTAACTTATATATCTAGTTGTTTCATGACATTGTTCTATTGCTATTGCAGGTCGATTGCTTCCATGTGTTGCGCAAGAGTGACCCCCCATTTGTACCCCTTGCAATATTTATGAAGGAAACTTGCCTCATTTGTAAGTCTAGCTTAGTGTCCATTTTACTGTTGTTTAGAAGTTTATCTAGTTGATTTTTTTATTATCTAGTGTTGTTTAGAAGTTTATCTAGTTGATTTTTCTATTATTTGGTGTTTGGTTTTTAGCTGGGGTTTAAATTTGTAATCAAATCTTGGCAATTTGTTTTCCATTTTCTCTAAATATATAGACCAAGAAAATTTGCCATTATGATAATGTCAAGTTGTAATTATTGAAATATGTTCCCTTAAGATGTATGAATTATTCCAGCACATGTTATTTATTACAGCTCAAGCACAAATATATCCTTGATTATGCTGTAAATGCTTAATCCATTACACAAAGGAAGTAGGGCACTGCGAAGTGTAACCCTGCCTTTTGTATCAACACAACAAAAAAGATTCCTGCCGTGTAGTGGATAAGTTTCTTCGTAGCCGTTGATTGAAGAGGCAAGGGACGGGAGGAGCTACAGCTTCCAGCATTTGCGACTCGCATTTTGCATCTTAGAAAAAAAAATGAAAATTTGGATGATTACTAGGATCAAGGTAGGATCGCTACCTCATCAAGCACTGATCTTGAAACAACCAACTTCACAAAGAGCTAAATTCCATTGAATGCTTATCTCTCACTATGAAGCACAATGGAATGAGTCTCTACATTCCGGAATTCTCATGTCGTAATCCTACTTACAACAGTATGCTTAAACCACTATTGTTGGCATTACAACAATTCTTTTTCCTCCCCAATCCCTTGATTAGTATATTTTTGTTAATCACATATTTTCAACTAATATTATGTTAGTTATGCTGAATTTTCCATCTCTCAAACCTTCCTGTTGTAGTGGTCAACATGTCTGTTTTTGTTCTTGGTCTCATCAAGAGTCACCAGATAACTAGAGATCCTAATGCTCTAGGAAGTGTATTTTATTACTATAAGCCAAAAAAACTTACCTCCTATCCGGTTTTTGTTGATCTTTCTTTTACTGTATTACAAGCTACAAAAGTAAACAAACTTCCTACATGGATAATTTTATTGCATCTTTTCTGATATACTGTGGTTCTGTGTGCATCTTTCTGAAGTCGGATGGATTTACTGCGTAATTTGAAGTTTCTGCTGATAGTTGTAAGTGTACTCTTTGATTATATTTCACAAGATTTTGATGGTCACACTTGATTGTTGTCAAGAAGTTCAGATCTTTTGCATGTATATGCAAGTATGGTTTGATTGTTTTCAGTTATAAAATGTAGAACTGTAATAGTACTCGACTCCTTGGTGTTTGTGATGAACAGTTCAACTTTGAGGATGGAAGAATATTAAAATGATTACACAATGTGGTGTTCCAATCTTGTTTAATTTGCGCCACATGTGATAGATAGAAGCACAAGGAATTATTCATGCACATTTCTTATTCAAGTGATACAGAATCTTCCGTCCAAAGTTCCAAACAACAGGCAGTTAATTGCTGACTACTACTCATTTCCAGGGACCAGCTAGGTTTTTATGTTTGACATTGTGACTACTTTTGTACTATACCAACTTACACTTGTTGCCAGAGAATAGACTTATTTTTCCTTTCTGAACTTCTAATCGTGACATGTATCACTGCATGCAGTTTGGTGATTTCCTTGATTTAAAATATGCTTCAATCAGAAAGTTGAATATATTCAATGAATGAAGTCAATGGATTTCTGATGATTGATTGATTTTTCCTGTTCTTCAGGTAACTTTTGTCGTTTCCTACTTCAATGATATGAGGATATTGAGTGCTGATCTCAAGGATCTTCTCCTCCAATCTATTTCAGTCCTGGTACAGTATAAAGACTATTTGGCAGTATTTGAGAGCAATGAAGCGGCCACACAAAGAATGCCAAAAGCATTATTGTCGGCATTTGACAACATATCTTGGATCTCAGTGACTAACATTCTTTTGCGGTTGTGTAAGGGTTCTCATTTTGGTTTTTCAAAGCACGGGGAGTCATTGTCGTCATCATCATCACCAGTTGTTTTCCAGGTACAAATGATTGATCTTTTCATTTAATTTTTTAAATCCCTTTTTCTTTCCTATTGAACAATTTGTGGGCTTGGATTTATCCACTTTTTTGGCTTAATCTATGTAGAATTTGTGCGGGAAGCTTGCATCAATGATGAAGAGTTGTTCTCAGCTTTTCTGAATCGACTATTTAATACGCTCAGCTGGATGGTGAATGAGATCTATGTATCCATTCGTGAAATGCAAGAAAAATACCAGGTATAATTTACTGAAACTAAGTATTTGATGACTGTTGTTCTATGGCTTTCAAAAGTTCTGACCTAAAGTTCATACTACGCACTAGTACAAATAACAACCCCCCCCCCCCTCCCCCCCATGTATGCTTATCTATCTATATCCTGGGGTGTCACTTTTCTTGGCTCACATTTCTATAAAAATTGCTTTAATTCAAGTGAATCACTTGTCTGGTCAGTCATATTACTGTTATGTGGGTAATACTAGTTATGTTGGTTTAAGTAGTCAGTATTAGGTTTTAACTGTATTGCATATCCTTCCCTCTTTCATTCCCAATTTGCTTCAAATTATTTTCTTACCAGTATTAACATGTTTTTAGGTTTTGGAGTTTCAGCAAAGAAAATGCAGTGTCATATTTGATCTCTCATGCAACCTTGCAAAGGTTTTGGAGTTCTATATTCGTGAGATCCCTTGAGCATTCCTATCTGGAACTGAGACGAACCTTCGGAGGCTTACTGAACAGATAGTCTTTATTCTCAACCACATTACCTCAACTGCAGATGCTGAGTTTTTTTATCTGTGAGTTTCCATGCTGGTGAATCAAAATCATGTTCCTCTATCTTTTCCCTCTTTTTTGTCATTTTTCCTTTCAAACTGCAATAAGTTGTGTTTCCAAACATGATATAAATGCGTTGTGCCATTTGAGCGGCAATATGAGTCTTGCTTTCCATTGAAGAAGCACATAAGGGAATTGGTGATGATGACAAGTTTGACATTCAGGATGTCTTTGGTTGGTTTGCTTATATTATTACAACCACCCAGTAAAGCGTTCAGTTTTTTAGATTTTTGTAGGTATATAAGTTTACTGGAGACTTGTAGATAGTGGATGGATCACCCTCTTCGTGATAGATTTGGCATTTCTAATAGCAATGATAAAGGCTTTAACAATACATAAATCACACAACTAAAGAAAGAACTGTGAATTGTTACAAGGTTCATATTGTGATTTCTATGCATCCTCTATGGTTAAGAAGTTCATGCCACTGTATTTGCAGGTCACTTAGACGACATCGTCATTCTCCAGAGAAAGTAAATCAAGGCATGATTTTAGCACCTCTTGTAAGGATTATCTCGAATTTGTTGGATGCAAGGGTGGGGATGGAATGTGGACAGCAGAATGATGTTGTGGGTGTTTTTGCAAGCATGGACTGTCCTGATGCTGTGCACTGTGGATTCCAATATCTCTTAGAATACAACTGGGTCAGTTTTGTCTACTTTAAGCCTTGTCTCTCTTTATATGCATGTATAAACTTCTCTCTTGTGGATAACCTCATTCTTTATTCCACTGTGCATACAAACATCATAATCAGAAGAAGATTCATGTTCATGGTTGGCAAAAGGGTGTGTTACTCATGACTAGATCTTTATTTTGTATCTTTTTGAATGTACGTACATGGAGAGACAAAAGTGTTGCAATTCATGTAATTTTAAAGGGGCTACAAGACGAAGAAATTAAAAAGATGTATGATGACTATCTGGAGATGACTGAAGTAGAAAAGAAGAGTACAAGGAAGAGTATTGAAAACCTAAAACCAAATAGGCCACACCTTTGAAATCTACAAAGATGCTTCTTGAATCCATCATAAACTAGGATTTCTGACAACAAAATAGAATTCTCAACTAATAACATAATAGAAAAAGAAGAAAAATCATTTTTTTTTCTTACCTTATCCTTGAGCTCTGCAATTTAATCTGTATTGCTCTGACAGACTATGGCCTCAAGAGGGTTATAGTGGAAAACTTCAGCAGCTCGAGAGTTTCTTGAGCCTCCTTATTAGCAGGATTGAGTTGCAACGAATTGAAAGAATGAAATATGGGGAAGAGACAGAAGCTCATGATAATACTTGCTGCATTTGTTATTCTTGTAAAGCAGATGCATTGTTTTGCCCCTTGTTCACATAGGTCCTGCTATGGCTGCATAACCATTCTGATGAAGAATGGTTAGTTGGATGAGGGTTAGAAAGAAACAATTCTCGTGGAATTGATGAAGAATTCTGTAGGGGAAATTCGAGGGCATTGCTCTGTAAATATGAGATGTAAATGGCAATGGAAATCTTCTGTTCTCTGTTTCCTCTGCTGTTGTGTGATCCACGTCAACATGAGCTGAGCTGGGCGTAATTTATTAAATCCTAGCTTGCGACAACCATGTTTTCCTGCTTTTTGGCTGTTGATAGGGTTAAAGATGAGAGGGGTGTTAATTCAGAGTTTCTTGAAGGAACGGCCAGGATTGCTTTACATGAAAGATAGATGGCTCGCAAGGCTGGAGCTAAGAAGCTAACACATGGGTTACTCTTTAATTAAACTCAGCCTCAGCTGGAAAAAAAGACACCAAAGATAAGTTAACCAAAATCTTGGCAGATAGCTACAAATCAGTTTGTTATGATTCAAATTCAAACTACTCCATATTAATCAAACCAAAAGGTAGGACAATGTCTAGGTTTCTTTATATATTCTTTTCATATTATATTAATTCATTGTTCTCTAATTCATTTGAATTTTGCTAAGTTTATTTGAATATACATCTTTTTAAGTTTACAAGTATTTATGTACATATGTCTATAAATAGGTGTATTGTTGAAAGAGAAAAAACACATGTAATTACAAAGTTATATAAAATATGAGTGCACTCTTCATTCCCTCAATTTCTAGTATTCTTGTTTATTCTATAATTTTTTTATTGAGTATATTGCATGCTTCTAAATATATAATTTCATAAAATGTTATTATCATGAATTGCTCATTATTTTTATCATTATTTTTATCCTGAAGCAGATAATCATATTTGGTTCGATAATAAAAAAAGATATGTTTATCTTCCATACCCATTTCAATACAAATTTAAGAATGATTTTTTCAAGTTTTATCCATCACTATAATTATTACTATTTATATTTTGTATTTATATTTTTTCAAATCATAAATATACTTTGTGTTTATTAAAGGATCTTGTTCTTATTGGATTTGCTTCTTTCATTTACATCAAAATTTTTATTATGTGTTTATAAATTTGGTAAATAGGTTGGAAACCTCTAGCCTATGGACTATTGATCCAAAGTATGGTGATTTTTTTTTTTTTTTTTTTTTTTGTATTTGAGGTATAACAATGTCACATATCATTTGTCTTGATTTTATAATTTGATCTTACTAAATTTTCTTATCATTGTATTTTTTGTGAGTTTTTTACATTGTTATTTTCTATATTTATCATGAATTTGTGATGACAAAATTCATTTGGATGTCATGGTTTTGGAGACAATTATAAATAATGAAACATCAATTAAAATTAGACATGCCAAGATTTTCTTACATCATCATCTTCATGAGGAATTGAAAATAGAGTATCTCACAATCAAATATCTTTATTCTTTGATAAAATTTAAAAGAAATGTATGACCATCAAAAGACATTTATTCTCCTAAAAACTTGTTTTGATTTGGTACATTTATGATTGTAGGATTTTAAATCCGTAAGTGAATATAATTTTGCAATGTTATATATCAGTTCTAAATTAAAATTATATGGAGACAATGTCATTGATGAAAATATTTGAAAAAATATTCTTTACTTTTCATACCTCGAATGTGCTCCTGTAGCAACAATATAAAGAACAAGGTTATAAGAAATATTCTGAAGTGATTTCATGTCTCCTTATAGCTGAACAAAATAATGATTTTTAATGAAAAATAATGAATCATGACCGACTGGTTCAGCTCCATTCGCTGAAATGAATGCTCGTGGTTGTGATCATGGTTAGGGTAGAGGCTGTGAACGAGGATGATTTAATTACCGTAACTATAATGATCTTAATTTGTCAAATTCTAACAAACTTTTATAGAATAGGGAGAAACAAGAAAATGGGAAGAACATACATAACAAGGATACTAAAAAGGTAGAGAATATCTGTTATCGGTGTGGAATGAAAGGGGATTAGTCTCGTACATGTCATACAACTAAATATCTTGTTGATTTATATCAGTCCTCATTGAAAAGAAAGGAGAAAAATATAGACAATTTTTTCTCATCTACATTAAATAATAATGAATTATTTTAACCTTTTGGATGCATTCACATTGCAGATTTTTTTGTTTAAACAAACTGATGAAAAAGTTTATATTTATTATAATGATAATAATTAGTTCAAAAGTCTATCAATCCTCTTTAAGCATGGTGTTTCTTTATGCTAATATTTTTTTTTTATGTATTTTATTTTCTTTCTTTCATGTTGGCTCATTAAAGTATTGTGTTATTTATATATACTATGTCTTATTATAAACTTATTGTATATTTATTTCTTTTTCATGAAGAAAATATGGATTTGCACCATAAATCCAATATCAACGATAGAGATATATGCTTAGTAGATAGTGCAACAATGCATATCATTCTCAAACATAAGCAATATTCTTCAAATCTTAGAAAGATAAAAGCAAAAGTGAATACATTATCATGTTCAACCAAGATTGTCAATTTCGTTTCGGTTGACGCTTTATTTTTTTAATTGGAACAAAATATTTTGGTTTAGATTGTTTCGACGTGCCATTCCAGGGTTGTAATGTTTATGTATATATACTTAAATATATTAATTAAAAAAATTAGTTCAAATCCAAAAATAAAATTATTTAGAATTGTGCAATTTAATATATAAAAAAAAGACAATAAAATGATTTTTCTGAATAAAATTATGGACATGTATAATATTATTAGAATGTCATCATCAATCTCGTAAGGTCATTATATTCTTTCACTGTTCTGAAATTTTAACATAATATATATAAATATATCAAGAGACTTTGTAAAATTTTATCTCAATCTAACAATCGGATTAAGAGATATGATTGATATTGTAAAATTATTTATTATTTTTTAAAAGAACACTTTTTGTTTGCCCAAAAAGGAACGGGCGGAAGGAAACTAGAACGTTTTGGCCAAAATTTAGAGGGAATTTTCAAAACGAGCTGAAATTTTAAACGAGGTAAAAATTGTGTCATTTTATATCGTTTTTTAAATGGCACGAAATGTTTCAGTCATTTCAACCGAAACAAAATGAAATTAACAACACTATGTTCAAAAAATCTAATTAAAGGATCTAGAAAAGCTAATATAATATTTATAGTATAACAAAATTTATTATTGATAATGTTTTATTCTCTATTAAATCGAGGTAAAATCTGATAAGTTTTAAAGATATATGACTTAACAAGTACAATATTGAGTCTACCAATGATAATGGTATTAAATATTTTTATATCATATCAAATGACTCTACAAGAAATTACATATTTAAAAAATTACTTGTTTTATCTTCAGGATTGTATTACACAAGTATTAATACAATTGAAGTCAATGTAATAATGAACCATAAGCTTAATGAATTGAATTTCTTATTTGGCATGACTATTTAAGTCGTTCTAGGTCAATAATGATGCAAAGAATTATTGAGAATTCACTAGGTCATCCATTGAAGAACCATAAGATTCTTCAATTGAAGGAATTCTCATATGTTGTTTATTCCCAAGTAAAATTGGTCATTAAACCATCGCTAACTAAAATTGGGATTGCATCCTTAGATTTCTTAAACGCATTCAAGGTGATATTTTATGGGCCCAGTCACCAACTATGTGGACTGTTTAGATATTTCATAGTTTTAGTATATGTATCTATAAGATAGTCACATGTGTATTTATTATCAACTCATAACGTGGTATTTGCAAGATTAGTTACTCAAATTATTAGATTACGAGCATAATTTCTTGACCACACAACCAAGACTATTAGTCTTGACAATGTTGGTAAATTTACATCCCAAACATTTAATGATTATTGGATGTCACTTGGGATAAACATTAAACATCTCGTTACCCATGGTCATACTTATAATGGTTTTGTTGAATCATTTATTAAATGCCTTTAGATCATTACTCATGAGAACTAAGCTTTTTGTCTCTATTTGGGGGACATGCTATATTATATGCACAACACTCATACATATTAGGCCAGCATCATATCATGTGTTCTCCTTATTACAATCGATTTTTGGTCATGAGCCAAACATTTCCCATCTAATGATATTTGGTTGTGCAGTATATATTCTAATTTATCCACCATAGTATATAAAGATGAATCCTCACAGTAAGTTGAGAAAATATTTTGGATTTGAGTCCTATCATTAATTAAATACCTTAAACTCTTAATAGGTGATTCATTTATGACAAGTTTTGCTAATTGTCATTTTGATGAGACTATTCCTATTATTAGGGAAAAATTAAATAATTGATAAAGATATTACATGGAATAGATCATCAATATTGAATTTTTATCCTCGTACAAAATAATATGAACAAAAACTTCAACATATACTTCGATTGCAAGACATAACAATTCAGCTACCAATTGTATTCAATGATTTAAAGGGAGTAGTAAAATCTCATATACCAACTATAAATGCTCTAGCAAGGATTGACATCTCAAAAGGACAATTCACTACAATTATAGTAAATGATTTTAGGCATGCTAAAAGAGTGGTAAACCAATCGGTTCAAGAGACCAAAATCCTCAAAAAAGGTAGCAAATAATCAAGTTGATATTTTTCAGGAAGAAAATATGAGGATATAGACATAATTGATCATAAAACCTCGAAAGAGGTTCAAGACCTTGAAAACTATATAAAAAAAAGGAGATCTCGATAAATTATATCTCTACGAAGAAACAACAGAACCAAAATAAGATAGTTGACAACATTTTTTCATATAATATATCGATTTAAATCATTAATTAAAACAAGGATCTTGATCCTAAATCCATTGAAGAATGTAGACACATAAATGATTGGTCAAGATAAAAAGAAACAATCTAGATTATATTCATTTTACTTGCAAAACTTGAAGTATTTTTTACTCATGGTCCAAACACCTTAAAGTGTAAAGACATTTGGATACAAATGAATATATATACGAAAAAAAATAAGAAAAATACAATAATAAGATTGCTAGGATGTAGGAGGAGAATATCTTAATTTTTGAAAGCCTACTACAGCTAGAATTTCAAGTAAACCCAACTCTCAAACATCCTATAAAAATAAGACTAGATTGAGTGTACCTATCTAAAAGTTGACTCTAACACAACTAAAAGAAAAAAATGATAATGGATTTTTCAAGTCTAACGAAAAAAAGGGACTAGGACACAAGTATGGGGAACCAAAATTATTTCCCATTAAAGATCTAGAGGATGATATGAAACACAGTAACACAATTACAATGTCAAATTTGGTTAATTTTAAAGATATAGAGACTTAAGAAGAAGTGAAGATCCCCTTACATGCTATGATTGGAAACCTCAAACTCGATACTATAAGGTAGTGATAATTCTGAATAATATGATCCATGTGGTTTTGATAGATATTGGGTTTGTGCATCCTAGTATGGTGAGGAGAGTTGGACTCAACATGGCGGGGGCCATAAACCTAATGGGGTTAAAAATGGGTCAGTATTGTGTAATGATGATAAGCATATGAATTTCGAGATTAAAACATAAAGGAACCAGTTTCAAACTTCAACTATGGTGATTCAACTTGGTGGGAATGACATAGTCCTTAAAGTGCAATGGTTAAGTCGATTAAGGCCTATTTTTAGGACTTCATGAAGCTTATAATGGAAGTTAATGTTACTGGACTCAAGATTCTGTTGAAAAGATTATGATTCCAACAATCTAAAATTGATCCCATACCATGTTCATGAAAAAGTTGAGAAAGGAAACCAAAGGCTTGTTCATCCATTTATAAAGTTTGGACTCATGTTCTGATAACGGTAACACAACATCAGTAACAGAATATGCATTATTTAAGGAGTCTGAAATGGTTTCTTACAAGCATTAAAGCTTACCACCTCTAGAAGTCACAATCACCTTATTATATAAAAAGAGGAAAGTTCTCATATTAGTGTAAGACCCTATCGATACCTTTATTATCAAAAGATAAAGATTAAAAAAGATTGTGAACGACTCTTAGAGTTAGGAATAATAAGGCATAACCAAAGCCCTTTTTCATCATATGTACTTTTGGTAAGGATATCTCACGAATCATGGAGGATGTGTATATCTCCTAGTCTTATCAGTTGTTTGGGTTAAGACAAAATGAAATAGTAGACAACCATATAAAAAATAGATCACAAATATTGTAAACCTTAAAAACTCATTTACTAAATGCATAACACATATAGAGAAACAACCCTTAGACAAGATAAAAAAAAAAAAAGGAAATGGAATATGAGAAAAGTGAGTGGGTTTACCATTTTGAACCTGCCAAGTCGATAAGGTTACATTACAACAACCCCCACATGATTTAATTTAAAACTTAATGTAATCAAAGAGTCAAGCTGAGAGTTTTCAAGTTCGATCCATTATACCAAAATTAATGATAATGCCAAAAAATATCATACAAAACCATACAGACTATATAAAATACCATAATATATCTACTATTACAAGCATGAAAAAGACATACAATATTATGGACTATCATGCAAAATGATTATAATTTTGAATATACTAAGTTCTTTTTTAATATAAATACATAAACAGTTATGATGATAAGTCTAATATGAATGAAAACATACTCTAAAATTGATGGAGTTACTTTTTTAAAACCTCGAGTTCTAGAAAAGGGGTTGAGGTCCCTTTTTATTTGTCATAAGTCTTTTCTAGTTGTAGATGTGTTATGTTGTAGGCCTTATTGTCTTTAATAAAAAAAAATCATGTGTTACAAACATGTTTTAAAAAAGAATGTAACCCCGGTAATTATGGTCAAGTCAACCCAGATTATCCTTTTACAGTAGTAGAACAAGTTATGAAATTGAGATAACTCAATATAAAAAAATCACAAAGCCTATTTTTTTATTTTATTTTTTTTGCAAAAAACATAAACCCACATTAACTTTTTAAACTCATGATCTAGGTTATTAGACCAGAATCACCCTGTAATTGAAATTATTTTTCATTTTCACCCTACCTGGAAAAACCATGAAACCGAATTCCTAGTTAATCAAATATTTGAAGGGTAAAATTAAAAAATATTTTAACTATACTAAAAGACTAAAAATACTATTAAAAAAAATAAGGATCAAAGTTCAAATGAAAAATAAATTTATCTGAAATAAGAGATACAAACCAATTTTTTTTTATTGAAGGTTGAAATTTAAACAAAAAAATAGTTTAACAAAAGTCCAAAAAATAAAATAAAAGTTTAAAAATTGAGGATTAAATTGAAAAAAAAAACAAATATATTGTTGGTGAACAACTTTGAAATTTTACAAAATCACAAACAAAAATTAGAAATAAAAAGAGTAAGGATTGAAGTGGAAATTCTCATAACTTAGGGAATAACTTCGAAATTTTCATGAGAATTGTGAATTGGTGAAATGATAAAAAAAAAAAACTTTTGACACTAATATTCAAATTCTTTCTTTTGAAAGCATTTTAGTTATTTCACTATAATTTTTGTTTTTTTTATAATTGATTAAATATCAAATTGACTGACCTTATAATAATAAAAAAGCTAAAATGATATCACTATATGTTTTTTTCCCAATGATACTTTGATTATTTCAATGTGTTTTTTGAAAAAAAAAAAAAAACTTGTTTGTCATCTATCAATTTCATAATAATTAATGGATCTTATTAAAAAAAAAAAACTTCAATACCTCTGGTAGCTAGTTTAACTTTTTTTTTGGCAGGGTAAAATTAAAAAAATATTATTTTAATAAATAACATTTTCACTTAGAATTTACAGTAAGCTTAATAGTTTTTAGTTTTTCTTGATAGTTTTAGATAAAAACACATTAGTTGCTCTCATTTTTTTAAATATTAATAAAAAAAATATTCTTAATAAATATTTCTAAATTTAACACTACCTAAAATATCTAAAACAATAATCTTAATTGTTCTATAAATTGATTTTAAAATACATTTAAATATAATTGTTTAAAAAAAAAACAAAGGGAGCAATATACAGTTTGTACATTATTAATATCTAATAACCTCTCAATAAATAAATAAATAAAACTATTTAGTAAGTGATTAATTGATAATAATTTAGGATTAAAAGATTTATTTTCTAATAATTTTAAATTTAATTTTAAAAATTATAGAATTAATAGAGTTACACGAATAAATAAACAAGTACGGAGCCGGCTGTCTGTCTCCGTCCGGTCTGTCCCAAACTCGAAAGCGAAAAAAAGAAAAAGTGGAGGCCTGGAAGGAAGGAAGTTGATAGTATCGTGTTAATTCACAACTTGTAGACTGTAACTACAGGGGAAAGTAACAAAGAAAATGTTGTTGAGGGCACTCCACTTCTCTAATCCCTTAATCAACCACCGCCGATACACAGCATCCCCCACCACCACAGCACACCCTCGTCTCTTTCAGTACGATATCCGCCTCCCAGTCCAACGGTTCTCGTCGATTACCGTACAATCACACTACAATCAAACAACAACAGCTGTTGCAGAATCAGAATCGCCAGAGCCGTCGATTTCATCAGAGTACATCGACACTGTCGGATTACCGCCTAATTCAGTGCTTCAGCTCTCTCAATGGAATCTCACTCATCGCCACGTTCTCGTCCTCAATGTCATTGCTTGCGCTGTAATTACTCTCTCCTTCACTTGAATTCTTTCTTTAGGACTTAAAAACTTTGCTTCCGGTTGTTAATACTATTTTTATTTTTATTTTTGCAGGCAGCGGTTTCAGCAACCTGGCTATTTTTGTCTGCAATCCCAACTCTTCTTGTATGCCATTTCTTTTTCTTTTTACGTAATGTCTTTTATATTTCTCTTGTGAATTTAGCGTGATTTTTCAGATTCATAAATAAAAATTCTGTTGCAACTCATTATCATTACAATTAATTACTTTGCATTGGATAATATGATTAAGGGTTCTTCTATTGTCACATTGAAATGTTATTATAATTATTATTTTTAATTCCTAGGGCGTAGTGATTGAGACAAACATATGCCTAGTAATAATAGTAATTGAAATGATTTAAATAAATCACTCAATCTTCAAGTATGAATGAATTCTCCGCCATACATATTAATAATCTTTTTTTTCTTGATTATTATTAATAATAACTTGCGCCAACAGGGTTAGCTCTGACCAAACAGCTTTTTGAGTACTATTTTTTGGTCAAAAGTTTGAAAGCAACCAGGACCAATGGTATGGTATTGCAAGAACTGAACGCGATTCTTTCTTTTCTAATTAGTGATTTCCTTTTCTATCTTTCTGTGGGCATTGAAGGCTTTCAAGAGGGCAGCAGAATCACTTGAGAAGTTGATGGATGTAACGAGGGAAGAACTTCCGGATACAATGGCTGCTGTTCGATTATCAGGCATGGAAATTAGTGATCTTACCATGGAGCTCAGTGACTTGGGGTTAGTATTAGTATTTAGTATATTGAAGCTTGAAGCCTTGGTTTAAATTAAGCCTTGGACACTCTTAATTGTGCTGGTCATTTCTTTTGTGATGCTGTAATTTGGATTGAAATGTGGCCACTTATCATCTGCTATTCTTACAGGCAGGAGATTACACAAGGTGTTAAAAGTTCAACCAGAGCTGTCCGTGTAGCAGAGGAGAGGCTGCGTCAACTGACAAACATAACTCCAACAGGTAGGCTACATTATCTTGCACTGCTTTGATTTTCTGCTCGGGTTTTTGGATTTGGAGCAATGAGTTTTACTCCATCTTTACTTGTTTAGCTTCATTGCAGAGGGTAGGCAGTCTGAAAAATGAGACTGGAGGACCAGTGTTGGCCAGGACTGCACGGGGAATGAGGGAGGGGATTGTCAAGGGTCGTTCAATCTTGCAAATTTTTTTCACAATCGTACAATTTTCCAGGATGACCTTTAACTATTTTGCCAAGCGAAATAAGTAGATCCAAAGATATCAGCTTTGTGGTGAGAAATATCAGAATTTCCTTGCGTACATATCCATTTCTCTTATAAATTTTGCAAGAAAGTTAGTGTGTTGTTGACTTTTCACAGCCACCTGCAGTTGAGCTAGTTCGCAAGGAGACAGAATAGACCTTTTGTTTTCCTCATCTTCAGCTGTGTTTTCCGTAGTTTATATCTGCTGTGCCTTATGATTTGATCATTGTGAGAAGTTTTACTTGATGGATGTCTGGTATGTTCTTGTCTGTCAAGGATAGTGTTCTTAGACAAGTTAAATGTTGAAAGTCTGTCCAAGTTTCTTGCTGGTTAGATTGATTAATCTGGCATCAAAAGGCTTGGCCTTAGGTTTTCAGACCATATCTAATTATAGAATATTTCCGAAATTTTTAGAGATAAAAAGGAATGAAATGTCCAAATGTTTCAAATTGCACTTGGCCACATGCATGGCTAAAACTTTCTCCCTTCACTGTGGACACGAAGGATATCGAGAAATTTGGTGGTGAAGGTTGTATACCTTGAATTCACATGGGATCTACAATGCCATTTTTCATATGGGATGAAGTATAGCTATGTTATAACTTGTATAGAGGTTAGTTGTGAATTTAATGATGTTGCAGATGAAAAGAAAGATCATCAAAACGAATCAAACCCAGGGTTATCCTGTGATGGTTCTACACGGTGAGATAATTAACAAGGCTTGTATGAAAGATGTGTGGGGAAAGAATGGGGAAATAGTTGACAAGCAATGGAACATGAATTTTGAAGTCTAGTTTAAATGAAGTTGGCTTGAGTTTTTGTCGCCTTCCCTGATTTGGAAGTGAAGGTCAGTCCTTTTTGCAGAAATCTAAAATAATAGCGATATTTGTGGTCTCATGATATTGGTGTGAGAGGTCCAGTTCCTCACAATACCTTACATGAAGTTAACCAATGTGCTGATTTCTCAGTGCGTATTGATTCTTCTCAGACTTCCACTTGCGAACTTGTTTCATCATCGTCCTGGCATGAATCAGCTTCTCCTATCTGCTGATATAATGGGAATTGCCCTTACCTCACTGTTAGTTTTCGTTTATGCAATCTTTGTGCACAAAAAAGGGGATCCCTTTTACACAAGTTTGAAGTTTGATTAATGGCATGGTCATGTATCTTGGTGTGGAGACACTGGCTAAAGAATCACTCGAAGTCCCTCTTCTATTTGAATTTGCCCAAATTAATCTCCATAACACCTATTATTTTGGGTTGTAGATATTAGTCCCTATGTCTTTATAATCGTAAATCGACGAATTTGATGTGCTCTTGATCATTACACGTGTCATTTATTATACAATTTGATGACGATCTATTTCGTGTTAAGTGCCTGTTTGGCACCGCGGCCAAACCGAAGTTTGGCCGTTTTTGGTTTTTTAAAAAAAAAATGAATATGTTTTGGTGTTTTTAGATTATTTTGATGTGCTGATGTCAAAAATAATTTTTAAAAAATAAAAAAAATATCATTTTGATGTATTTCGGCACGAAAAGCACTTTGAAAACCAACCGCAAGCACACTCCCAAACACCCCTTAAGACACCATGCACTCTGAATTCTAATGGTGTTGAACAATTCCACGGCGAGTTAAGTCACTACTATCCGAGGATGTCACCGTACATCATTATTATATCCTATTCTAATTTGAAAAACAAAATCAAAATAAATTGAAATAAGTTTTATTTTATTTAAAATTTTGATTTTTTTTGAAAATTTTATTAAAATCCTGATCGGAACATTTTGGTTTTGACTAATCAAATAATGTTGTTTATTTATTTCTAAAATCATATTATACAATTTAATTATATTTCTCAATCTAATTGTTAGATTAAGTTGAAATTTTATGAAATTTTTTTAATATATTATTATATCTCATATTAAATTTTTATAGCAATCAAAGCTTTAAAACACATCAATAGCCCAGAAAAAAAAAAAAACAATTCATGGATTCATTAATGATATTTTTGTAATTTTATTTAGATTTATAATTTTATTTACAAAAGATCATTTTAATGTGTTATTTTTTTGGATTGAATTTATTCTAATTTATTAATCAATAATGAGTTTATTGAGACTTAAATTTTATAATTTATTTTTGTAGGGTTTTGAAATTTTAAATAGGAAAATAATTTTAGGGTTTTGAAACTTTGTATGGATAAGGCATTAATGCCCTTAATGACTTAAGCTTAGGTATAAATGAATTAAGGGTATAGTAGTAACTTGTAAAATATAAATAGGAAAAGAAATTAAGAGAAGCAATCTGAAAATTTGAGAGAGAAGAGAAACGGAAGGGAGAAGAAAGGAGAAGAAGAGGAAAGGAGAAAGGAAAGAGGAAAAATAAATATTAAGGTAATGTGTATGTGTTATTATGTAAAAGTATTGTTTAATGGTTAAGCTAATTGCTTGCATTGGTGATTAGGGTTGGTAGATTTTATTTGAATTTGATGGATGAATGGATTAAGATGTTTAGGGTTTAATAGTTAGGGTAATGGTTAATAGGTTTGATTGTAGATGATTTTGAGGTTTTTGATGTGTTTGGTTTAAGAAAATATTGAGAAAAATGGTGAAAACCCTTGCTGGAATTCTGGGATGGAGGTTGAAGATGATAAAAATTCATTTTGGTCCTTTTGGTGAAAAATTACAGTTTAGTCCCTGAACTTTTGAAAATTACAATATAATCTCTGAATTTTGGAAAATTACAAAATGGTCTCTAAATAAAATATTAGTATTTCATATTGGTTTGATGGATAATTAAGGATTATTTGATGAGTTGTTATCAACTTTATGAATTGTGTATTTTGAATTAGACTTCAGAAGAAACTATTGTTTTAGGTTTTGCGAAAAATAGATAGTTTGATTCAAAACACATAGGATTATAAAATAAACTATTAGATACATTTATTAAAGAGACTTTAATTCTTTTTGAGTCATTTTTGAGTATTTCTTTTATATATTCAGATAATTTTGATATTCTGCCCGCGGTACGTTAGTAGGATTTTGTCGGTATTCTGACTTTTGAATTTAATCGCTTTTGAGTCAGGTGAGTGGATAATATTTAATATGCATGAGAAATATTATAAATATTTGATTTGCTAGTATTTGGATGATGTTTCTTGATAATATATACATTGATTATTATTCTTGATATGATAAAGCATAATCAATTGTTGAATATACGTTCTTGATATAAGCCAATATCTGCTTGTGAATTGATAGCTCCTCATTTGATTGATGATATGAGTTGAGCCTTGAGATATGAATATGTCTGTTTGATTATGATACACACACACACACACACACACTTACAGTATGACAGTCAGAATACCCACGCTAACAGGGGAATGTTAGTCTTTGTGCACATCGTATCTGAAACCCTAGTTGATCGGGGAAATCACCAACCTGTGCAGACTGATCATCCCACAGTATGGAACCTCATGCTCATTGCATTATGATTTTCTGACGAGTTTTACCTATTACGTTCTTGTTATGACCTATTTGAGAAACTTTTTGTAAGAACTCCAAGCCGATTCGATACTATATTTCTCATTGCTATATTATATCACATGTGTATATTGGATGTTATCTACTCACTGAGTTGTTGAACTCACCCCCTCATTATTTATTATTTTCAGGCTCATAACTCGTTAGCAGATTATTATCGCTGAAATTTCAGAACTTACTATTTTGGTTGTAATTGGTATTTTTATTTTTATGTCTAGTTAGCGCTTCACATTTATAATAATTTTATTCAACTTTTGTATTAAGACGTTTGGATCATTTTATAAAATATATTTTTTTAGTTCTGCTGCGTTGGACTCTGAATATAAATGATAAGCTTGTAAGTTTGGGTTCGCATAGGTGTGGAACCTCGGAGGGGAACCATGCCTATGTGCCGATCACGGATCCGGGAATCGGGTCGTGACAATTTTAATTTAAAGTTATCATGGTTTAATAACTCAAATAACATATTTAGAAGATTAATTCAAAGTGACCTGAATCATGAATTTTAATTTGAAATTTAATGAGCTTCATTTAATCCAAATCTTTTGCATAGAATTGGAAAGTCTTGCAATCTTTGTTGGTTTAATAATTTTAGACCCAACTTGAAAAACTCAATATTAACTTGACTTAGATAATTACATTTAGCCTTTTGCAACTTTATATGCTTGTAGAGTGATAAATTATAAAGATTTTAATCCGAGGTTTTTCTTTCTTTCTTTATTTTCAGTCCTTTTAAGTATCCGTGAGGTGTCAGATTTGGCTGGGGATGTGCCGAGCGTCCTTCAAGGGCTTAACCTTGATCTTATCATTGGAGTTATGCCGTCCGCCGCCTTGGAAGGTAATTGATTTGAGATTGTCTGTTGATGATTCAATTGTTCCTTTCGTGCCATAATAATGAGTATGCCGTGGTTGATAGCAACAGGCCAGCTATTACCTGCTGAAGGTGCTTGTTCTTTCGATTATATTTTTTGTACGATAGTTTTTTTTCTCGATTTTAATATTTAATTTGTTAAAAATTAGGCTTCATGGATTTTTTTATGACAATTTAATTTGGATGCAGATTACTCTGCCATTAATGGAAACTAATAATTTTGGACCGGCCTACAATTACACTGGACAATCTTTTTTGCCTCCTGATCAAGCATCTGCAGGCACCTCTAATCCAATCTTACAACCCTCTTTATTGTAGCAAGCGTACGGCGACTATATATATTAGAAGAGATCTTGGATTCATTAAAATCAATTGCTATTATTATTATTTTTAACTAGAGTGTTTGGACCAGTTTACGTACAACTAATTCCCGGATCCATTGAACATCCTGTCAGTTCAATAAACATGTAAGGCATCGTAAAGGACCAACTTGCGTGCACCTCACTAATTCTTAGATTCACTGAACATCTTACAAGCTCAATAAACATGTAAAGCACCGTGAACATTCTGCAAGTCCAATAAATATATAAAACACCATAGGAAACCAACTTATACATATCACAATTAATTCCTGGATTTCTTGTAAATTTAATAAACATATAAAATACTACAGGAAAAATAAACATGTATAACTGGAATCAAACCCGGATAGCTGGCGGAATCACGCTCCACTTGCTACCAATTGCCATTATTTGATCTATCTAGTGACACTTGCTACCAATTGCCATTATTTGATCTATCTAGTGATTCGTAAGAAGCTGGGTTCTAGCTTGGCTAGCTAGCGAGTGTAGAGATGATCGGTGTGTTGGTTTTCCTTTATTTTCTCTTTTTTTTCAGTGATAGCCTTGAATCGCTTATTGTCATAAATTGGACTTCACACGATAACTTAAAAAAAAAGAAAAATGGTCTCTATTGATGGAGCCACAATAAATAATTAAATAAACAAGAAACAGCAGTTCTCGGGACTCGCCTATGGAGATAAGTAGCCCTGCCGACACAAACATGCCTTCATTTTCAACCGGGCTTGGGAGTATATTCGTAGAAGGCCAGCTCGATATCAACATGCAAGTTATCAATTCCGTTTTGTTCTTACTTGAATAGCAGTTACATTTCATTTTAATTTTAAAAAATATAACAAATCGAAACAAATTTCATCTCAGTTTACCAAAGATCAGTATCAAAACACATGTGAATTTAATGAGTAATCAGCAACATTTTCACGGCCACATATTTCAGCCTCTAATCTGGTGGAAATTACACCAGAAGAACATGCTGCAACCTGATTTCTATTTCCGTAGGACCAGTGGTTCTCAGTTCAACTGCTGCTTAAAAAAACTGTAGTGGCAAATTTCCTGTACATTGTTTCCTCCGGGGAGGTCCGTCTCCTGTGCAATAACTTCCGAGAAAACCAAGATAGACACAATATAATTCATCTTTCTTTTCTCCGCTCTTAATTTAAAGAATCATCCGACAAGAAGTCCAAGCCGAAACACTTGAGAAATGCAAGTTTCGCAAGCCTAAAATAGTTGCAGGGATGGAAACAGATGTAGTCTGAAGAATGTCCGATGTTGTCTTCACTAACTATTCTTCTACCTGTGCTTGTTGTTATTTCCCCTTTTATGCTTTGGTTCTGTTGAACCTGCAAAAATGTTGAACATTGTTAGATACGAGAAGGCAACCTGCAAATAGCTTGGTAAGATGAATTCCTGTAGCCAAAAATCTTTTTTTTATAGATAATAATTGAAGATTAAATATTTGAATCATTACTGCAATTTAGAAGAGGCAAAACATATCCTATTCCCAGGTAAGATAAGAAGGCTAAATTCTAATGCACAGCAGGGATTTGGTTAAGGTGATTTGGTCGTATACAATGTCCAACCAAGCACGTAACCATGAGAAAGAGTGATTGCAATATTGGCAGGGGATAGGAGGGTTAATTAGGCCAAAAACGACAGGGATCATATCGCATCACTACGTCAAATTTAGGCGATTAAGTCACTGAACTGTTCTTAGCGATCAAGATCTATGTATCCCTTTTCCTCCTGTTTTTTAATCATTTACCGACAACATGGGCGGTGCCAAAAGACAAAAAGAATAGGTCCATTATTTGTTTTTGCACAACGACAAACAGTACAGATATTGTCGGCATTTCAAAAGAATTATGCAAATCTATAGAGATATCACACAGTAAATTGACCCATCATTAGTTTTTCATGCCTCATCAGCAGAAGCAGTTTTTTTTCCCTATGAGCCTGGAAAATGGTTGGCACGCTCACTAGCCTAGGACCAGAACTGGAGTTGAAATACAGTAGACCAGTTAAAAGAGTTAAGTTAAAATGGCCAGTTCATGTCGCACAGTAGCCAGCCAGATTCACATTAGATCTTTACCATATAATTAAACTCATGCTACCGTTAGAGGCATAAAGAATTATCACCAGTTTCTTCTCTAACAAAACATCCGGAGTAAAAGAAAAGAAAAAAAGCTAATGCTTATCGCCAAAATATAGAAAGAGGAGAAAAGCATAACCAAGCTTGCAAGTTTCCTTATTGGTATCTTAAATAAAGTGTATGAAACACCTGTGTGACTTTACCACCAGAATCTTAAATTTTTAATATTTTTTGGAATATAAGATAATATAAAAATGAATTTTAAAAAATAAAAAAACATTAATTTAACATATTTCTAAATAATTTTTTTTTAAGAAAAACAATCTTAATATCACTATCAAATAATTATAATTATTAATTCCAAACTAAGTCAGGACCGCCTATATGGATCCATTAGCGTCCACTCCCCAACCGCATTCAGGCTTTAATGGCAAGTTGAAGGAAATTTATATTGGTGGAAGTTGTTAGAGAATGTGACAGTGACAATTGAGTATGTGCTGATGGTTAGAAGATGGGGCCCTAATTATTTTTTACAAAATCTGGTCGGCCCTGCAGTGTGTATGAATTTGTGAAAAGGGGAGACGAAAAATCAACTCCCATGTAAAACCTTGGAAACAAGCAAAGAGAAGTCAAGAAAAGAAAAAATAAGTCCACCAAATAGACAGATAAAAACCCAGAATAATAATAAAGAAAGGTACCTTAATGTTCAAGTTGTTTCCAATCCAAGCAAAAAGGAGTTACATTTTACCAAATGGGTTTTAAAAATTCTTTCACTGAAAACTAAGATGAAGAAAAGAGACAGGCTTAGGGATTGCATGTGTACCTGGGTGTGTTGCAGGCGGTTTGAGACGTGATGATCATTTTGCTCGAGTATTTGGTTTTCCAAATGGAAATTAAGCGGCATGAAAACACCAGGAGTCGATGGCGAGGCCGAGGAAGAAGTGGTGGTGGTAGTATCTGGGAGATCTGCGGGAAAGAAACTGAAACAAAAAAGGAAGAGGAGGAGGAAGACCAGTATTTGGATCCATATTAGCCATGAGATTCGATGCCCTTCTATTGTAAGGTCGTCCCCATGTTCAAACATGGGTGAAAGAAGCGAGGAAGTAGTTGCTCGAGAGAGAGAGAGGGGGGTAGGAAGAAGATAAAGGGGGAGAGGTAGGAGGCAGGTGGTCAAGGGGTCAAGGGTACAGAGAAAGGGGACGAAAACTTAAAAGAAAAATGATTTAATTTATTTATGGATTTTTTGGGCTGACTTTAGCGTAAATGAAAAAACAAATGATATGTGATTGAGGTTCCCAGCCCAACGCGTTTCGGTGTTCGAGTGTGTCTCCTGCACGTGTCCTTTCGCTCATAAAGAGAGAGGGTACCTCTCCCAAGTTGTGAATTGCGTCATTCGTGATTTGTTTTTTTTATTTATTTATTTTGATGTGTTTTTTTAAGATTATATATATATATATATATATATATATATATAGAAATAAGTTAAATTTTAAAAATAAAATTATTTAAAATTATATAATTTAATCTAAAAAATACAATAAAATAATTTTAGCATATATAATATTACAAAAATATCATTATCAATCTCATAATTTAATTGTATTATTTGATTGCCTTGAAATTCTAATATAATATACATAAATATGTTTAAAGATTCTTTATAAAATTTTATCTTAATTTAATTATTAAATAAAAAATATAATTAATGTTGTAAAATTATTTATTATTTAAAAAATAAGAAAAAGGAAATGAAAACTTAAAAGAAAAATGATTTAATTTATTTATGAATTTTTTTGTGCCGACTTTAATGTAAATAAAAAACAAATGATATGTGATTGCCTTTCCCAACCCAACGCGTTTCGGTATTGGAGCGTGTCTCCTGCACATGTCCTTTCGCTCAAAAAGAGAGAGGGTACACTGCTAACATGTAATTAAATTACAGTTTGACTTGCACGTGTCCTTTCGCTCATAAAGAGAGAGGGTATCACTCGATTCACTCTGTAATTAAATTACAGAACGTATTTGTTTTTTAAAATATTTTTATTTATAAATATATTAAAATAATATTTTTTAAAAATATATTATTTTTGACAATGCATGAAACTATTTAAAAACAACTAAAATATTTCATTTAAAATAAAAACTAAAACTAAATGAGAGTTTTTTTTATCTATATTTTTACATGATATTTTTCATTTTTCATTTTTATTTATGTATTTATATTTTTAATTTTGATTTTTAATTTTTATTATTATTTATTTTTGTATTAAATACAATTTGTGTTAAAACATGGAGCAAATTTAATTTTAATGGTGTGAAATAAGAGTGAAATTTTCTTTTATACACGTATAATGAATATTATGTTATTAATGATATGTTATCTTTGTGTTTTTTTATTTGTTTTGTCTATGTGTGACTTGTTATATTTTTAGTTTAAAATTATTTTTATTTAAAAAAATAAAATATTTTTTATATTTTAAAATTTATTATTGATATTACTGTATTAAAATTATTTCAAGACATTCAGATTAAATTAATTTGAATTTAAAAAAAATATTTTTTATATATATTTTAATGTGATAACAACATAGGTAATTTGTATCCAGTGCTACAGCACTTCACAACTCGCACGGTTTACTTTTTTTATATTTAAGGTGTGTATTGCTGTGATGATGTTTGGCGATGAATTAGATTAAGTAATTAAGTGTCAACCCTTGGTTTAAAATTTATAAATATCATGATAAATCGCTTAATTCCTAGATGAAAAATAATATTTATTTCTTTATGTTTAATAGTGATATTTTTTGGTAAGCTATTGTAAAACACCACATAAATTGGCCGTTTGGTATTGCGATCAAATCTGTTTATTATTGTTTTTTGATGTTTTTTTTTTTCATTTTTAAAACCAGCGGTTCAGTGTGTTTAGATCATTTTAATGTGCTGATGTCAAAAATGATTTTTAAAAAATAAAAAAACATCATTTTAATACATTTCGGCACTAAAAACACTTTGAAAAACAACAACAACCAGACTCCCAAACATCCCCTAAATTAATTATGATTCTGTGGGCGAACAATATCAACGATCGATATAGTTTCCAAAAAACACTTTTAAAATAAAGCGTGAAACAATTATATAATCAAAAAGATATTTATCTTCTTTTTTTCAACCGCTTCCTGAGTGGTTGAATGAATCACGAGAAACATACAGTTACAGACAAGTTGCCTTCTGCTTCTCTCATTCACAGTCACTCTAGCACACACTTATATCGTCCTCTTTCAGTTACATTTCAAACCAATCTCTTCAACAATGGCAACACTCAACTCACTCTCACTCCTTTTCTCTCCGAAACTTACTCACTCTTCTTCAATTCTTTCCCCTCTCTCCACCTCCCAATCCAGTCTTCTATCTTTCAGTCTCACTTCCAAATCCGTCGTCCTGTCTGCCACTCCTTCTCACTATTCCGTCGCAGTCGGCGAGGACTTGCCCGTAGATTACGGCGAGTGGTTTCCTAAACACAATCCTGGTGATCGCAGGAGAGCTGGCGTTTTGCTCCACCCTACCTCGTTTAGAGGACCCTATGGTATTGGAGACCTTGGTGGCGAGGCTTTTCGGTTTATTGACTGGCTTCATGATGCTGGTTGCTCTGTTTGGCAGGTCCTTCCTTTATCGAATTAAATAATTTATTACTGTTATTATTTGCGTGTTGAAAAAAATGTGTGAATAAATATACAGGTTTTACCTCTTGTTCCTCCTGGAAGGAAGGCGAATGAAGAAGGATCACCTTACTCCGGCCAGGTTTTAGTTTTCCTTTGTTATTTATTTTTAATTGGTCATCTGTTCAATTCAATAGAAATTGACCAGTCCGTGATCATTTTTAAATTTGATTGAATGAATTCAGCTTTTTATACGACATTTTACTGATGATTTTTAATATTGGAATGGAAAAACTAAATGGATTGTTACGCTTAATTAATTAAATGAATTTCTATGGAAAAATTGGTTTTTCAGGATGCAAATTGTGGTAATACACTTTTGATTTCACTTGAAGAGCTTGTGAAAGATGGATTATTGACAGAAGATGAACTTCCGAGACCAACGTGAGAATTTTTCTTCTTACTGGTCTGTCATAAATTGAGTTAATATATTTATATATATTTCCTTGATTTATTGCCCTCTCATTTTTCATGTAGAGATGCTGATCGTGTGGACTTCTCTGTTGTTGCTGAGTTAAAGGATCCTTTGATAGCTAAGGTAAATTATCTGTTGCATTTCTGTTGATAGTTGTTTGTTTCACCATGTTTTCTGGATATATTCAGTTATATTTAAAAAGAAAAAATGCATATATCAAAAACAATTACTTTCTAGCTGTCTCCATCGCTCCTTCTCTAGATGTGTTAGATACTGAACAAAGTATCAGGGGCAGCAGAAAAACTTGGTTGAGTGAGCTCGAAAACATAATTAAATGATAATGGTACTGTGGTCTGAGTTGAAATTGAAGATATTGTTTAATGCATATGTTTTAGAAATAGAGCATTGTATTGTTGATTGACATGGGTTGTAATAGCTGGAAATTTAATTGACATGCAAATATAGCAAGAACCGCAAGGGTTGCAATTACCCATTCCAAAGATCTCTACTGGGATTAGAACCTTGTGGTGTCTGTGCAGTCCAAAAAGCCATTACTGACTATTGTTGTTTCAATAGTGTAGATTTTTATGATAGCAAAGAACTTTGAGTTGCTTACCACATGTAAGTCCTTTTTTCTTGTTTACAACTTTTTAACAAATGATCTAACAACACTGAAAACACCGACCGATAACCAAATAAATAGAAAAATACAAAAAACCTTAAATGCACAAGATATTTGGTTGCGAAGAGAACCTTTTCAAGAACTCTTCAAATATATATATATATATATATATATATACTGAAACACCGACCGATAACCAAATAAATAGAAAAATACAAAAAACCTTAAATGCACAAGATATTTGGTTGCGAAGAGAACCTTTTCAAGAACTCTTCAAATATATATATATATATATATATATATATATATAAACCTTTGGCGCAGACAAACCTACAATTTTTCACTAGTTTGAAAGATTACAAGATGAGTATCTCTGACTACAGTCCTTTTGTTTTTATACTACCTTTACCTGTTGAGACAGTAAACCATGTTATGTCTACTACTATAGTAGTTTGCCAGTACACCTGATGATCTTCAAACTGCTGTCATCCTTTCTAGAGCATCTAGTTATTAACAGTTCACTTAGGAACTCACCCTAGAGTTTGTAGGTTCTTCAATTCTTATCAATCAATTCTCGT
Source organism: Salix dunnii (assembly GCA_015731905.1). Lineage (NCBI taxonomy): Eukaryota > Viridiplantae > Streptophyta > Magnoliopsida > Malpighiales > Salicaceae > Salix > Salix dunnii. Next base: position 9,781,355 of record CM027665.1, on the reverse strand, counting down.
TGAGAATTCCGACACACTCCTTGTGTGTCAAAAGTAGGTAGTGTGAAACTTTGTGTTAATTCAGCTAGTTGACATACTTGCTTCAATGTAATTGATGTTTTTACATTCAAAAACTCTCAAATGAAGTCATGCCTTTTCTTCATGACTTAACCTTTCTTATATACATGTCATATGTGGTAAGTATATGCTTTATAGTTTGTTATGTTGGTAACAAAATGCTAAGGTGTTTTACAAATAAACTGATGAAGTTATTTTTGAATAACTTTTTTTTCTTTATCTGAACTTATCTCTTATATTAACTCAACTTAATCAGATAATTACAGAGCAATCTTGGTAAACTTCTATCTTAAACAAATTATCTTCACTAATCTAAGCCAACAAAATAACACTTTGTCCAAAGAAAATTGGAACTCTATAATAAAGTCATTTAAATCAACCATAATATTAAAATAAGGATATTGTATATGTAAATCTTCCGACCCACCCCCTTTGTGTTTTGCATGTGCCACTAAGTTTAGTACCATTATAACTTTCTCCTTCTAGCCTTTTGATGCTACTGAGTGCTTTATTTGCATCTGTTCTTGGAATACTGGAATTTGATGGGAGAGTTTTCAGCATTTTTCTAATTAGGTATCACTAAAGTAGAGAGGATAAAATTCTGAACAAAAAGGGACAAGTAATTTTTTAAGAAGTTTCATCATAATATTTCTGTTTTAAATACAGCAGTAGGTGCTATTAATCTTAGTCTGTAATTTTTGGTTCTAGGCCCAAAATTATCTTACACCAGTCCTTTCATAGGCTGCAGAGAGGCTTATTTTAAGCGACAGTGAACTTAAAAGTCAGCTTCAAGATTTTCAGAGAAACCCGAACATTTCAAGTAAGAATCATTTGTATCGGAGCATCATTCATTTGTTCTCACTGCTTATGGAATCACATTGCTGATTTAATAGAAGTGCTTCCATACACACACACACGCACGCACACGCACACACGTTACCCCCTTTAGCTTATGGACTGTTGACTAAGAAAACAGTTAACAACCCAGGATGCAAAATCCTATGTGCCCGTGTTTTAGTTGCTAGTTACTGCTTTCAATTTTTATAATTTCTAATTTCTTCAAGCTAGGATTTAACTTAAGAAGACTAACATATAGAGGGAAAAAAAGGGAACTATCTCAAGAATCAATGTGAGAGAGGAAGAAATTATATGCTCCGGCTATCTTGCAAAGACAAAATTTAGCATACTATACTGGAATCATAGACTGTTAATGGGACAGCAGGGTATAATGTAGGGGGTTTGTTGGCTGAAATTCATTTTGCATCATTTCTTTCTTGAAAAGCCTTTATGTTCAATTTTATCTTACAATCATGTGAAGGTTAGTGATACGATATAAGGGTGTGTTTATGCATGTGCACTGACAGCAAATTTAATTTTGTAGCCATATCTCTTGTTTGCCATTTACATGTTGCTGTTACTTTTTCCTGAATGTTTTCTAGAACAATATTGTTATGCCTTTCCCTTTCCTTCAATGAATAATGTTCTAAGTTCTTTTTCTGTTCTGTAGGTTGTGTTTGGGCCTATGCACTGACTACAAATTTGATTTCATTGACCATCTCTCTTGTTTTTCCATTTACATGTTGCAGAGACTCTTTCCTGAACAGTTCATTTTTAGAACAACATTGCTATTCTTTTATACTTCCCTTCTTTAAGTAAATATTTTATCCCTTTCTGTTTTCTAGGTTGGCTTGAAGATGCGGCCTATTTTGCTGCTATTGACAATTCCTCAAATTCTCTTAATTGGTATGAATGGCCTGAACCTTTAAAAAATCGCCATCTTGCAGCCTTGGAGGAAGTATACCAGAGTAAAAAGGATTTTGTAAGATACATACATTTTTTTCCCCAACCTTGTATAATCCATCTGGCACATTGTTCACAGTTGACGCTGGAAGATTCTATGGATACTCACCTAATTCTTTTACAGATAGACATATTCATTGCACAACAGTTCTTGTTCCAAAAGCAATGGCAAAAAGTTCGCAACTATGCACGGGAGAAGGGAATTAGTATAATGGGTGACATGCCTATATATGTAGGGTATCACAGCGCTGATGTTTGGGCAAATAAGAAACATTTTTTACTGGTAACAAGTTTGTCAACAGATTTAGGACCATGTTGAACCATCCTTTTCTGGTTGGTTACTCTTTATCATTCCAGTTGCTAACATCTGTATTTCTCTCCCAGAACAGGAATGGTTTTCCTCTTCTAGTTAGCGGTGTCCCCCCTGATGCCTTCAGTGAAACTGGACAGTTGTGGGACAGGTATATACTGAACCAGATATCACCTAGATGAGCACATCTGATATTGAGGAAATAATGTTTGTTGTTCATTGCTTTTTATAAACTCAGTGAAGCCTTGTTTTAATTCAGTTTAAAGAATCTTTACTCACACCAACTGCATGGTTTAGTTGGTGGTGCATGCACCCCAATCCAAAAAGTTCTCGAGTTCAGGCCTCTTGTAAACCAAAAAAGAAAAAAGAAAGAAAGAATCTTCGGAGTCATCCAATATCAACCATTGCTCTTCACGAGTCCAATTGGGTCTCCTATCATTTACAAAATAGCTGCCTGCTACCTGAAATAGAACACTTTTTTGCACATTTTTCACTATTTACATTTTCTCCTCTCATACAACCAAGACTAAGATGATGTTTCTGTGGATGCAATTTGATAATTCCAGAAATTGCTCCCTTTAGCAACAGGGGATTTGCTTTTAGCACTCAACATAGCTATAGCTTCAAAATGTCTACTGGCACAAATTATGCTTTTGTATCTGAAACTAATTTGAATTTGTGCTCCAGATAACGGAGTAGAGTGTTACCTGGAAGTGGCTTGCTGTTCAAATGTTAGGAAAATAAGATATTTAGGACATTCTAAGCTTCTTTGTGTCTTTCTTCTCTTGCTTTCATGATATTCCTAAACCATAAACTGTTAAAAAAATATTATTGAACATAGTGGTCCAGATAACGGAGTAGAGTGTTACCTGGAAGTGGCTTGCTGTTCAAATGTTAGGAAAATAAGATATTTAGGACATTCTAAGCTTCTTTGTGTCTTTCTTCTCTTGCTTTCATGATATTCCTAAACCATAAACTGTTAAAAAAATATTATTGAACATAGTGGTCAGATTACTGATTATTTTATGCCTGACCTGCAGTCCTTTATATGATTGGAAAGCCATGGAGAAAGATGGATATTCTTGGTGGATACGTCGCATAAGGCAGGCTCAAGAGGTGTATGATGAATTCAGAATAGATCATTTTAGAGGTTTTGCAGGCTTTTGGGCTGTTCCTTCAGGTAAGACAATCTTCTGTTAGACAAATTTATGTGATACATTCTTTTCATGCTATTAAATTGCATTCGATTGCAGAAGCAAAAATTGCAATGGTCGGAAAATGGAAGGTCAGCTTTCTGTATTTTTCAAATGAATTGTGATATTACGTGAAGATTCCTATTACCAACCCCAGATATTATTTTGATGGTAGGTGGGACCTGGAAAATCCCTATTTGATGCAATCTCTAGAGCTGTTGGAAAGATCAATATAATAGCAGAAGATCTGGTACGCGTCCATTAGATTTTAAAAAACCATTCATTTCCCTTTTCATCATGTTATAGGAGGTGATAGCTATGGTGGAATCATCCTACATTTGTTTTTCTCTTTAGCACCGAGTGGAATCATATTACTTTCTATCAATAATATGGAAAGAAGTTTATTCTTTACATTTTACTGGTCATTTACATAATCCCTTAGTTGATTTTCAATAAGGTGTTATCAATAAATAACTGAATTTCAGAGAAATGTCACTGATTCTTTAGTGATCATCTCTTCATCGTGATGAATGCACAAGATTTATATTCTATTGATCATAGATTCAATAATTAAGTCCAATTTTTTATCCTGTTTTTCATTGTTGTTGATGTTTGGGTGGTTAGTATAAATCCTGTAAAAGATAATTGCAAGAGTCACATAACGAATGCACATGCATGGTTAATCACTGTACTTGGTTCAGCAATGAAGTCATGCATAGGAATGTTCATTTTGTTCTGGCGAAAATGTCCCCCATTTATCTAGAGTTTTTATGGTATTGTTGCTTGTTTTTTAAGGTGTGCGCTTTTAATTCACAGCTCTATACCATTAGGACACTGCATTTCTTGTTGAAGCAAGACTGTAGGTTTACATGGATTGGCCTTTGCTACTGTCATCAACTTTTAAGATTTTGGGCATAAAAAATGCAAGGGATTATAATTCTCACGTATCCATTTGCCTGCACCTCCTATACTGTTGTTTTACAGGGAGTCATCACGGAAGATGTAGTGCAACTTAGGAAATCCATTGGCGCTCCTGGAATGGCCGTCCTTCAGTTTGGTAATAAATTGTTTCCAATTTTATTGTATATGTCCATATAAATTGCTGTTTCAAGGTGATTGCCTTGAAGTTCACATGGATTGTGCTGTTCTTCCACGATTCTTTTTCCTGGTTTCAGGTTTTGGCAGTGATGCATGTAACCCTCATTTGCCTCATAATCATGAGCCCAATCAAGTTGTGTACACTGGAACTCATGATAATGACACGGTAGAAAATCATCTATACCCTTGGCCATTTTTATGTGCTGCCCCGTTCCATATCTTATGACCTTGTGAATGGAGCAGCAGGTTCTGCCTTTTCTAGAATACTAGTTACAATATCCTTCTGGACATAGTTTATGGTTTGCAAATGGGATTTTAGTTTTAGTCCTAAAAAACTCGAGAATAATGTTCATTCCAATTCCTTTATTTTAACAATTTCTTTAGTAAGTTAGAAGCTGTGGCCTGATAATGGTTTTTGTTTGTGTAACAGATTCGAGGTTGGTGGGATGTTTTGAAACAAGAGGAGAAATCAAATGTAAGCGTTTTTGGTAGTCTTGAATCTTGATCCCCCTTTTAACATATGAACCCCCCCATCCTCATGCATATACTGAGGATTTACGTTTCACTGCTATTTCAGGTTCTAAAGTACCTTTCGATTAATGAAGAGAATGATATCCAATGGGAACTCATTAAAGCTGCCATTTCATCAGTGGCCCGAACTGCAGTCATACCTATGCAAGATATTCTTGGATTGGGGAATTCTGCCAGAATGAATGTTCCGGCCACCCAGGTATATAGGATCACCATGAATTGTTGCCCAGTTGGCTAGATGCTATGGGGCTTTTTTTATTTATATACGCCTGAAAAAAAAAATTCTTTTTTATAATCATCAATCCCAAATATCCATTCTCTTCAAGCAATAGAGTTTTGAAACTAGTTCCTTTAAAGAATCTCGCACTAATATCTATCTCATAGCTAGAAAGATTTCAATTAAATGACTTCTTTCCGATAACACCATTTCATTCGCTGTGTACAGTTTGGAAACTGGAGTTGGAGGCTACCTAGTTCCTTGAGCTTTGATCACTTGGAGGATGAAGCAACGCGACTCAAGGATTTACTTTCAACATATGGCCGGTTGTAGATGAAGAAGAAAGCTATGATCTCTCTCTCTCTCTCTCTCTCTCTTAGAGTTGTTGACGAAAGCTTCAGTTATCTGTACGAGTTTTTCCAATCCCGAATGAAATAGAAGCTACACTTGAATCATGCATCTATTATATTCAAGCATCCGCACTTTTTCCTCTTACAAATATAATCTTATCACATAAATAACTCTTTTCTAAAGGGATCAGTTGGCTTGTAGAACTCGCGTTGGTGATCTCAAGGCCCGATAATCCATGGCCTAGTCGAACTCGGACAGTGCGAAAATCATCTCTCAGTCAAAAGTTTAAGGGAAAACTGAAGTAAAATACGAAGACTAATGAGAAGGCTGATGCAGCTTTCTCTTACTGGTACTGAATCGATGTTTTTAAGCAGATACCTGTCTGGTTCCTTAGCATCAAGCTGCTCACTACAAATTATTTTTTCATTAATGCAATTGACATGATCTTTCTCAATATCTAACGAGTGGTGGAGGATAGGAATACCGAGCAAGCAGGCAACTGAGATACAAAAGATATCATTCTTTCGTCATCCAGCTACTGAATCTACTGAAATACAAAATAGTGTAGCTGGCTGACATCAACCCATTATGATAAATCAATCGGCGTGTGCTTGAAATCCAAAGGTTTAGTTGCTTGATTAGAGTGATGATTATGTTCTTATGTTCATCTCCTATAACATATACGTGCGTGGAATTGTCTAAACAATGTTTGCATATACCAATAATTGGTCTTGCTGAAAAACGTATAATTCAATACAGTCCATTGCCTCAATATTTCTCGAGAAAAATAAATAAATAAATAAATCTATGTATAGACAATGAATGGGAGATTTCAAGGGAAATGAGGTCAACACCAGGTACAGGAGAAGAAGCTCTTATTTGCAGCAGCTTGTGGTGGATGGTGAGATTAATGTAAGGCAGTGTATGTTTGATGCCAAGTAGTATCTGACAGAGAAGCAATTATAGTGACCATTTAATAATAATAAATGAAGAGACGTTGTTAGGAAACTGAACATAAGGGTCAAGGCTTACAAATATTATATAAAAATTATTGACTTTGTTGAGAGTGGGATTTGAACCCACGCCCTTTCGGACCAGAACCTTAATCTGGCGCCTTAGACCAACTCGGCCATCTCAACTGAAACGTCAACGTTGGATATGATTTATTATCAATACTTAAACATTGTCCTTCAGGACTCCCATGACTCCTCTTCTTTCTGAAATTACAGAAAAACCCTGAGAGGTGTTATGTAAACATTGTTCCAATATACATTGCATTATGGGCGGAAATAAATTTTTTTACTATCTTGGCCTTCAAAATAAAACAATAAGAGGTTGAGGGTGAAATTGTCTATGTAATAGAACTATTTGGCCATTTTTAAAATTGATTGAGGACCGGACAAATCTTCGTTTTTTTTACATTAAAAATGACCTTATAAGAAATTATAGAGGTTTTGTTTTATTTATTTTCATATAAATTGCACAATAAAATAACATATATACCATTATAATAAAAAATATTTAACTATAAATAAGGGGTGTTTTTATTTTTATTTTTATTTTTATTTTTATTTTGTAGAGTATAGTAAAAAGACCTAAAGTGTAAAGTCTAGGACAAAATCGAAACCACATGCTTAGTGTGTGTTAGAAACTTGATAAGAAAATTGGTATATGAAAAACAATATTCATGATAAAAAACTTGACAAAAAAATAAAATAGTGTGATATCTGTTATAAATTCATAATAAATTATATTTATTATGTATTGAATGTCCATTACTCTTAAGTAACTCTTGGATTTCCATAACCCTTGAGTTCATTTCCTTCTCCTATAAATAGACCACTTGTCTTGTATTCTTTACACACTTTGAAATAATAGAAGAATTCATATTAAGCAAGGTATTTCTCTCTTATCTCTTTTGATTATGTTTTGATGTCTATGCTCTTCTATGTTAATTATTTATTCTTTTTATAACACGTTATCAGCACGATACTCTAACCAATTTATATCATTTTTAATATCTTCGCTTTTTATTATTGTAATTTACTTTTGGTAAATTTTCTTTCACTATTATTCATAGAAATATATTTATAGTTCTCGAAGAACGAGTATTATAAATTCTTGAAGAATTAATAAATTAAAAACAAGTTCCTGAAGAACTAATATTACAAGTTCCTGAAGAACAAATATCATAAGTTCTTGAAGAATTAAATAAATTAAAAATAGTTCCTGAAGAACTAATATTACAATTTCTTGAAGAAATACATAAATTAAAAAACAGTTCCTGAAGAACTAGTATCAAAAGTTCCTGAAGAATTAAATTAATTAAATATGGTTCCTGACGAACTAATATTTCTAAAGTTCAAAAAATAATAGTCTTAAAGGAATGATTTTCCTGAAGAATTAAATAAATTATAAACAGTTCCTGAAGAACTAATATTTTTCCTTAAAGATTAAATAAATTGAATGCAGTTCCTGAAGAACTAGTATTTCTGAAGCTGAACAGTCTTGAAGGACAAAGCTTGAATCTGTAGCTCTTGATATTTTTAGAAATAATTATTTGTCATGAAACATTGACGTCAAGATTCATCTGGAAGTTATGAATCTTTGAGAGACTATCAAAGAAGAAAATAATATGTGGTAAAATCTAAACAAAAGATATGACCATCAAAGTTTATCATACTTCCTCAAGGTCGTTATGATTGATTGCACCTGAAGTTGCAAGATTTTAAATTGATTAGTGAATATAATTTTGTTTTTTTTTCAAATTACCTCACAGCTGAAATTGTGTGGTAAAGATATCAAAGATGATCAAATGTTAGAGAAAACATTCTCTATTTTTCATGCCTCAAATATTGTCCTGCAGCAACAATCTAGAGTGCATAATTTCAAAAGGTTCTAAATTATTCCCTGAAGTGATTGGAACGTTTGTCTAGAAGATAAGAAAGAACCGAGGATAAAAGTATGAGAGAAATAAATGGAAAATGAGAAAAGATAATCCTTTTAAAAGTAAAACATCATACCACCAGAAGTGGAGATATAATAAATAGTGGTATGACTTTTATGATGGAGATTTATATCTGGCAGACAGTGCAACAACGCACACAATTCTCAAGGAAAATAAATACTTTGAGTATTTAACATTAATCAAAGTTAATGTCATTACAATATCAGGTCCAGCAGACATGATTAAAGGCTCTGAAAAAGCTAATATTGTGTTACCAAATAACACAAGATTGAGCATCAAAGATGCATTATATTCGCCCGAGTCCAGAAGAAATTTACTCAGTTTTAAGGATATACGTGCTAATGGTTATCATATTGAAACAACAGATGAAGATAAAAAAGAATATCTTTATATTACTGCATGTATTTCAGGCTAGAAGCTTGTACTTGAGAAACTACCTGCTTTCTTTTCCGAAATTTATTATACGATCATGAAATCTATTGAATCAAATGTTGTGATACACCAGAAGTGTTCCAACCTAAAACAATTTATGCTTTGGCATGATCGACTTGGACATTTAGGATCAACAATGATGAGACGAATTATTGAGAATACATATGGGCATCCTATAAAGAACCTGAAGATTCTTTTACCAAGTGAAAATCCATGTGTTGCATGTTCTCAAGGTAAATTAATTACCAAACCATCTCCATCAAAGGTTCTTATAAAATCACCATCATTTCTTGAAAGAATTCAAGGAGATATATGTGGGCCTATTCATCCACCATGTGGACCTTTTAGATATTTTATGGTATTGATTGATGCATCAAGTAAATGGTCACATGTTTGTTTGCTTTCGAGTCGAAATATTGCATTTGCTAGATTAATAACAAAGATTATTAGACTACAAGCACAGTCTCCTGATTATCCTATCAAGAAAATTCGACTAGACAATGCTGGTGAGTTTACTTCTCAAACATTTGATAGTTTTTGCACTTCTATTGGTATTGATGTTGAACATCTTGTTGCTCATGTATATACTCAAAATGGTCCAGCAGAATCATTTATAAAGCGACTTCAATTAATTGCAAGACCATTACTTATGAAATTCAAAATTGCCTATACATGTCTATGAACATGCTATATTACATGCTGCATCACTAGTTAGAATTAGACCAAGTGCTTACCATAATTATTCTCCTTTACAACTTGTTTATGGTATACCACCAAATATATTTCATCTACGAATCTTTGGTTGTGCGGTATATGTGCCTGTAGCACTCCCACAAAGGACTAAAATGGGTCAACAAAGAAGAATAGGAATTTATATTGGTTTTGATTCTCCATCTATTATTAGATATCTTGAACCTTTGACTGATAATGTTTTTAAGGCACGTTTTAAAGACTGTCATTTTGATGTGAATACTTTCCCATCATTAGGGAAAGCAAATTCAGTGCTTGAAGCACGAGAAGAAATTACTTGGAATAACCCAAAATTATCTCATTTTGATCCAAGTACAAATCAATGTGAACTTGAAGTTCAACGGATAATTCATTTATAAAATATTGCAAATCCATTACCAGATGTTTTCACCAGTAGTGAAAAGATAGTTAAATCTCATATTCCTGCTGCAAATACTCCATTTAGAATTGAAATTCCTGAAGAGAAAAAGGTCAACATAGTAGCAAATAAATCTATACCACGCCTGAAGCGAGGAAGACCTATTGGAGCCAAAGACAAAAATCCTAGAAAACAAAAACTCCAACGAATAGATGATGGTACTCTTGGAGAGTCCTCATCCATTAAACAAACATCAAATCCTATGTCCAAATCATCTCCTAATACTGATCCTCCTGAAGAGGAACCTCCTGAAGAGAACCAGGTACCTGGAAATAATGAGATCTCTATAAACTATGTTCATACAGGAGAGATTTTGGAACGAAATAAAATTATCATAGATGATATATTTGCATTTAAGGTTGCTTTTGACATCACCAGAAGTGATGATGAATATGAACCATAAAATGTTGAAGAATGTCGACATAGAAATGATTGGCCAATATGGAAAGAAGCAATCCAAACAGAGTTGAACTCCTTGCAAAACGTGAAGTATTTGGACCTGTAGTCCATACACCTAAAGGTGTTATACCTGTTGGATATAAATGGGTTTTTGTTAGAAAACGCAATGAGAACAATGAAATTGTGCGATATAAGGCACGACTTGTTGCACAAGGTTTCTCGCAGAGACCCGGCATTGATTATGAGGAAATTTATTCTCCAGTGATGGATGCAATCACTTTCAGATTTTTAATTGGTTTAGTGGTCTTAGAAACATTAGATATGCGTTTAATGGATGTAGTTGCAGCATATCTATATGGATCATTAGATAAAGACATCCATATGAAAATCCCTGAAGGATTTACAATGCCGAAAGCTTTTTGTAATGAACCCAGAAGTGTTTATTCTATTAAATTACAAAAATCTTTATATGGGTTAAAGCAATATGGTCGAATGTGGTATAATCGTCTTAATGAGTACCACTTAAAAAGAGGGTTTGAGAATGACGAGATTTGTCCATGTATTTTTATTAAGAAAACAATATCCGGATTTGCTATTATTGCAGTATATGTTGATGATTTAAATATTATTGGTACTCCTGAAGAGCTCACAGAAACTGCAACGTATTTGAAAAATGAATTTGAGATGAAAGATCTTGGAAAGATAAAATTTTGTCTTGGTTTACAAATTGAACATTTTTCAAAAGGAATATTTTTACATCAATCGATGTATACAGAAAAAGTCTTAAAACGTTTTTATATGGATAATGCTCTTCCTTTGAGTACACCTATGGTTGTTCGATCACTTGATGCAAAAAATGACCCTTTTCGACCTCCAGAAGAGGATGAAGAAATTCTTGGTCCTGAAATGCCATATCTTAGTGCTACTGGAGCACTTATGTATCTTGCAAATTATACAAGACCAGATATATCTTTTGCTGTAAATTTATTGGCAAGATATAGTTCCACTCTCACAAAAAAACATTGGAATGGAGTCAAGCATGTATTCTGCTATCTCCGTGGAACAACCAAAATGGGGTTATTTTATTGTGGATCAAATTCACAATTGATTGGATATGCAGTTGCAGGTTATCTCTCTGATCCTCACAAAGGAAGATCACAAACAGGTTATCTATTTACCTATGGCGGTACTGCAATTTCTTGGAGATTTGTCAAACAAATATTAGTGGCTACTTCATCAAATCATTCAAAAATTATTGCGATACATGAAGCAAGTCGAGAATGTATTTGGCTAAGATCAATTATCCAGCACATTAAGAGAAAATGTGGATTGTTAACAATTGAAAATAGTCCCACAATATTGTTTGAAGATAATGCTGCCTGCATCACTCAACTCAGAGGAGGCTATATTAAAAGAGACAAAACAAAACATATCTCATCAAAGTTCTTTTATACCCACGAGCTCAAACAAAAGGGAGAAATTGATATCAAACAAATCAGATCAAGTGATGATTTAATAGACTTATTTACAAAGTTTTTACCGGCCTCAACTTTCAAGAAACTTGTCCATAGTATTGGAATGCGTCATCTTAAAGATTTGTCATAAGACATGTACTTTTGAGGGGAAGTCAATGCAAATTGTATTCTTTTTCCTTCGCTTAGGTTTTTTCCCACTGGGTTTTCCTTTGCAAGGTTTTAATGAGGCAATTTGACATTGTTTTAATGAATCCTGAAGTATTCATATATAGATCTTGAAGTATCTATATAAAGTCCTCCATTGAATTTTAAAGTACATGGTCATTCAAGGGGAAGTGTTATAAATTCATAATAAATTATATTTATTATGTATTGAATGTCCATTACTCTTAAGTAACTCTTGGATTTCCATAACCCTTGAGTTCATTTCCTTCTCCTATAAATAGACTATTTGTCTTGTATTCTTTACACACTTTGAAATAATAGAAGAATTCATATTAAGCAAGGTAATTCTCTCTTGTCTCTTTTGATTATGTTTTGATGTCTATGCTCTTCTATGTTAATTATTTATTCTTTTTATAACAATATCTAAATAAAATTAATTATGGTATATTAGGGAGAAAAATGTAGATGTTGATAAAAAAAAATTCTATAATTAGCGGGAAGTTTCAAAGATTAATAGCGTGAAACCTTGATTTTGTTTTTAAGGGCTCAAGGTAATTGTTGTAAACCTAAAACAAAGATAGTAATGATAGGAACAAGGGTAAAATAGTAATAGAGAATTAAAATATTATTTGACATTTCATTCTAAAAATATTTTAAAAAATTATTTTTATATTAAATAAATAAATACATGAGAGAAAGAGTTACAAAAGACAAGGTTATCAATACCGTTTCGGTTTTTCTATTGGTACGAAACGTTTCGATTTCGGAGCATTTCGGTGTACCGTTTCGGGGTTGTACTATTCACATATAATTAATTAAATATATGTATGAAAAAATTTAAAAAGAAAAAAATATATAATTTTAGTTTTTATAAAATCAAAATTGATAACGATTTTATTTTTTTATAATATATATATTTTTTTAATTTTTATTGTGTTAATTTTTGTATTTTCAATACATCTCAAACAATATATATATATATATATATATATATATATATATATATATATATATATATATATATATATATATATATATATATATAGCAAATGGAAGAAGCTGGGAATAGTGACCGAAACGGAACACCCGGGGTAATTCCGGGGTGTTCCGGCCGGTATTTGACCGGTATTTCCGGTACCAACCGGTATTTAAAACGAGACAAAAATGACACCGTTTTATTTCGTTTTTTTACCTGAAACGAAACGTTTCGGTCGTTTCGGCCGAAACGAAACGGTATCAATAACCTTGACAAAAGACGGTTTTGATAAAAAAAAAAAAAAAAAAAAACTTTTACTTCTAAATTGATTATACTCCATTATAAAAAAAAAAAAAAAAGGTTTATTGCTTAAAAAAAGGCCCTTATTTGATTCTCTTATGAAGGTATGTATGGTATTGCAGTTGCTATAGTGGTTGAGGTTTAAAAAAAAATAGTTTCATGAAAAGCACTTTTAGTTGTGGTTCTTAATTGAAATTGAAGTGTTTAGTTAAAACTATGGTTGGGTTTGAGATTAATAAAAAGTTGTTTCTTATGTTTAGTTAACATGTTTTCCATATTGCTGTCAACTTGTGAAATTACTTTAAAAGACACACACAAACACATATATTATATTGTGTTTTAAATATTTTAAATTAATAATCATAATAATAAAATATAATTAACAATTCAAGTAAATTAGATTTTTTTTTATTCTCCCGTCAAACTATTTGCAATTTCATCATAAACTACATCGACATGTGAATGCCTATACGATCCCTTACTATTTGATCGGGGAGCAAAATTTGATAACAACATCATCAGTAATAACATCTACGACCTAGTTGTATATATATAATTCCAAGGCCAAATCCAGTTTGACGCAGCAGAAAACACAGAAAAATACAACCAACATCAATATTCCGTATAATATTCTTAGATTTACAGAAACCAGAGAAACTCTCAATAAAGTTTGCAATTTTATTCAATAATTCAATGCCTCGTCCGAAAGGCTTACAATCATATTTTAAACAAAAAAACGTAGCCCTAATCCTTGTTGGACAAGAATATAGGACTAATTATCAAAATTATCAAAAATAGCAAAAATTAGATAATTGAGAAAATTAAAACTAATAGAAATCCTGAGCAAGCTGGAATTAATGGAAGTTAATTCGGACCTAGAAATCAAGAGTTATGGCGAAAACAAAATTTTTCTAAACTGACAAGAACGATAATTTTGAGGCCTAAACAACAAAATTCAGCCAAAAAGGGATATGCATCATCACCAAAGTTGTTGATTAATGCCGAACTCGCCAAAATACATTAACTGGATGAGTTTTGCATTATTCCGACTTCAATGCTTGAACTGCTAGACTGATCTCTATCTACACATTTTTATTTTTATTTAAAAAAATGGATTGAACCTAACACAACAAAATGTGTCACAACAAAAAAATTCAACTCTATTAGACTTGGGTTATGACAAGAGCAAGTACAGCCCAAGTCCAACATAACCCAAGAGCAAGTACAGCCCAAGTCCAACATATATATATATATATATATATGAAACGATGTACTGTGTCCACGTCTTCTTAAAACATAAACAGTAGCGATTGTCCAACGATGACGAGAGGATCAACTGCTAGTGCCAACGGATAAAGGAGGCTGATGTGATTCTTTCTGTGATGGTGGCAGAGAAGAGTGTCGAAAGGCTGTTGCTACTATCGTTGTTGCTGCTGCTGAGAGGTTATGACGAAGCTTATGGCTTGGAGGGGAAGCATCCTTATGGTGAATCTGTTGCTGTCGATGTCCATGAAGATGCTTCCACAGTTTGGTCTCTCTATTTGCTGCCTTTGTTTTCTGTGTTGTCAGGAGCACAACTTATAAGCTAATTGATTCGATTTTGTCCTAGAATGGTTTTTTAGTGAGAGAGGGACTAGTGTTAGTGAGAGAGAGACTGAGGTGCGTGACATGAGAAGTAGCCAGGCTGCTTCTCCAAAACTGAGGCTCGACCTCATTTTTTAGTGGGTCTCATAATTTAAAAAATTATGTTACAGCCTTTATCAAATGCTAAACTACCTGTGTTTGGAGGAAACACAGGTAGAATCTCAATAACAAACGGGTATAAAAAAACAATTAGTTATTTTCTTGAAAAAACTATTTTTTAATATACAGTAAATTGATTCAAAAACTATATTATTGACATGTTCAAAAGATATTTACTTTGTATTTATGTTAAGGTTAAATTTAAATAATACACCTTAATTATAGTTGAAAAAAATCCAAGGAAAAGTTTTAAAAAATAAAAAAATATTTTGATATATTTTTAAATAAAATTTATTTTAAAAAACAGCTTTAAATATTATATATTTAAATAATATTTATAAATCATTGTATTTTTTATTATATTTATTTTTACTAAACTAAAAAGAAAAAACTCTCTCTTCTGCTCTTCTGTCTAGTTTGTCAGAGTGATTGGACAGCTGACTTTGCAATGGGTATCTCACTGTAGATAGACTCCAATGAAAAACCACGCGTAAAATCTTTCTACCACTGAGCTGAAATTGAATTGTGACACAGCTACTCCTTCTCTGCGAGCGTGCCTATCACTATACTTTATTTATTGTTTTTTTTTTAAATAAATCAGAAGATAACATCATATATCTGAACTAATATATATAGAATTATTATTTATTTTTTAAAAAAAACAGCGTATTTAGCGCAATAACAAACATTTACTTTTAGGGTTGTTTTCCACTGTCTTTCAAAAGCGTGAATTTTTTTATTTTTATTTCATTTTAATTTTTTTTTTAATATTTATAGGTTATTAATATACGCTGTTATCAAAAAATAGTTTTTTTAAAATAAAAATATGTATTTTAATATATTTTTAAATAAAAATAATTTAAAAACCAATCAAAATAGCATCTCCACCTCCGACAGATATTGCATGCAATATTTTTATTTGATCTCCAGACGAAAGCTTGACCGGATATCATGACCGGATATAAATGGTGCTCAGCAAATAATTGCTAATTTCACGTGGTTTTGTTCCTTCTTGATCCGTGTGCTCAGCTGGTGTCCGCATCACTCTCTTAGCCCTGACGTAATCCTACGACCTACACAAGCAGCTACAGTGCAACTGCTGCGTGCTTTCTGGGCTTTATACCTAGGTTGTTTTCATCACAGATAATGCCAGATCAACAGTGATCGTTTCATGTGGAGAGCACTGATGAGATCGTACGGCCATTGTTGACGAATCATACGGCCATTGTTGACGAATCATTGACTGGCAAGGAGGTGTACGTACGGGTAAAGATCTTTTTAATTGGAGTTCGATCTCAACGAGCTGCTCATCTTTACTACAGCGGTGGATGGTATTTGGTTTTATCTGGTTTGATGCCTAGTTGTGTCTTAAATAGGCTGTCTTATATCCATATCAAAGGAGTGTACGAAGTATACAGCTAAATCAGTTCATTCTTTTATTGTACTACCGGATACGAATTACTATCGATTATAATAATTATATTATATTATATTTTATTCTTTGTGTCTCAGTTTTTTACATGTATTTTTTATTTTTTAAGTAAAATAATCATTTTCTCATAATAAAATAGAAATCAAGAGTTGTCTGCGGATCTACAATAAGGTAAAACTCATGAATTGCCTGCGAGGTTGTTCGGTCCATTTATATTTTATGAAAATATATAAATACTAATATGCTCTCATAAAAAATAAAATAATAGATTTGGTTGTAGGGGTGTTTGTATAATTTACTATTTATTTAATATAAATTTATATCGAATATTGCACGCGTGTCCGATATTTTTCGATCTCACATCCCCTTCTGGTGGCTCATACAGCCTATTCAGACTGTTCAAAATATTCATTTGGCGTCTCACTGGATGCGTCTACATACACTAACTTCATGGTGGGTCGCGTTGCATCACACAGTAACTGTAATCGTCCCGGTTGTCGATCAAAATGTTTTTCTTTATTTTCTCTCTCATGCAAGTGAAAGTGCTTCGAGGTCCCATGTGTTGTTGGTGTTTTCATTCCAGTTCCTTATCTTTTGATTGTGTTGTATGTTCCTTGAGTTGTGTTATAGAAGTTTTGATTTTATCCCATTTTATCATTTAATAGAAATTGATTATATATTTGGATTTCAATTCAGTCCTTATTCTTTTAATTTTTGAATTGAGTTGAAATCTCTGAAAATATTTGGTACAGTAGTTTTGATTTATTCAATGTCCTTCCATGAAATTTGATCATATATTTTGTTTTCATTTCAGCCCTTATACTTTTATTTTTTAATTTCAATTCCTTTATTTGTTTTTTAAAATTTCCCAAATTATCCCTATTTTTGTCCATGTTTGCATACATATGCTCTTAGTTTTGGTTTTTATTTTTATTATTTTCTATTTTGTTGAGCTAATATTTTTTAAATAATTTAAAATTTTAGTTTGTGATCGTGATCATTTAAAAATTTAAATTTCATATTTTTTTTCTTCGTTCATTCATTTAGTTTTTTTATTATCTTTATTTGATTTTCAAGTCAAATGATTTTTTTCAAATAGTTATATATTTTTTTTCTCATGTATTTTTTCTCTTCTATTAATTTTTTTTATTTGCTATAATTTTTTCCCATTATTTACGCAATAATAATAATAGTTTAAGCTCTTTTTTTCTTACTTACTCTTTTTCTAAAATTATTGATTTTTTTTATTTCTCATGATAATTTAATAATATTTTTTGTTTTAGCAGTAATAATAATGATAATTTTATTTATTATAATCATGATAATAATAGTAACATTATTAATCATAACAATAATAGAAATCATTATTTATTATAATGGTTGATTATAGTGCTTATGGTGTTAACAATTATGGCTTTGATGATAATAATAACAATAACTCATAAAATACTATAAAAAAATATCAATAATTATAAAGAAATAATTATTATTATTATTATAAATTTGATTATATTAATAAAAATAAAGTGATTGATTATCATGATGATTATTGTTATAATAATGATAGTGATTATAACATAATGATAGTGACAAAAATATTACTACCAATAATAATAGGAATATTGATTATTTATAGCAATCATTATAATATCAGTTCTATTAATTGGGATAATTTAACAATTATGATAATGACAATGAAAATAATAATTTAAATAATTCATTAGTCGATCTATTTTTTTATAAATTCATTTTATTATGGATAATATGTTTAAAATAATGATAACGATTAATTTAAAGATAATTGTTTCTTAAAAAATTGAGAATTATAATATATTTTGATATTGTTTAATAATAATACTTAAAAATATATTTAAATATATGAACCATTTTTTAAAAATAATATCAAATTAATTTAATCTCATTGTTATCATATCATATAAAATATAATAATATAAAGAATAAATCTTTAGCAATAAAAACAAATAGTTTAATTTTTTTTATAACAATAATGATAGTGACAACTATAATATTGCCATTGATAATTAGAAAATAAATTATTTGCAATAATGGTCGTTATGAGAACTATAATAATCATGACAAATTAACAATAATGATATGAGCAATGAGAATAATAATTAAAATAATTCATTAGTTGATATTATGTTTTTGAAAAAATGATTATTGTGGTTTTTTATGTATGATATTTTAGATCTAATATTAAATAAACATCAAATATATGGAGCCACATGTTGACAAAACATGTTAAAAAATTGAGTTAAATTTTCTACAATGAAAAAATATACGAAACCACTTGTCTTACATTTCACCGCAGCAAGAATTTTTTTTTAACATGTGATAAAAACTTTAATGGTCCTATATTTTTTTTATGATGCTATACATCTAATCAAAATATTCAATCTACAAATAATTTAATTATTTAGTTTTTTATATTCATTTTATTATGGATATGACATTTAAAATAACAATAACAATTGCTTTTAAGGTATTGTTTTTCTTAAAAATATGCAAGACTGATTATATATTTTAATATTTATTTAATATTAACATCTGAAAAATATTTAAACAAATGAAATAAGTCTTAAAAACAATTATAATAATGATACTAATACTAATTATAACTGAAATAATATTAATAAAAACAATGATGTTGGTTATCATGATGCTTATTGTTGTGATAAGGACAACAATTATACAAATGCTACTAGTAATAATCAAAATATTAAATATTTACAATAATAATTATAATAGTAGCTAGAATAATCATGATAATTTAAGAATCATGATGATCAAAATATAATAATAATTAAAATAATTCATTAGTTGATATTGTTTTTGTTCAAAATTGACTTTTATGATTTTTTATGTATGGTATTTTAGATTTAATATCATGTAAACAAAAAATATATGAAGTCACACAAAGACAAAATGGATGGGAAAAGATGGTCAAATTATTTACAAGTGCTTTGATGCACATAGACAATTTATCGATAAAATAATTATCATAATATTTTGAACAGTAATAACGTCCAATCATTTCAATGCATAAAACAAATAACTCATTTGAAATGGATTTTATCGATGATAATTTAATTAATAACAATTTTAGTTAATCAATGAAAACACGCTCTACCATCAATCAATTTACTATAAGAAAAAAGCCTATCATAACGTGCGGACAAAACTACCTTTTGGGAGTCTATTTTAAAGGTATTTTAAAGAAGAAAAAATATATTTTTTTTATTTTGAATTAAATTTCTTAATTTATTTTGATGTTAAAAATAATTTTTAATAAATAAAAAATATTATTTTAATATATTTCTTATTAAAAATATTAAAAAAACATTGTTTAATAATAAAAAAAATCAAGAGGAGAACATTAAAGAGTAACGTGGTTTAATTGTAGGCAGCACTGTGCGTCAGAAAACTAGCAACGGATGATTGTCGCTGCCTTCTTCTACACCAAATTAATCATTATAGTTACTTATTTTATTTGAAATAATTTATGAAATGTTAATTATTATTATTTTAATTTATTCACCTTTTATTTTTTAAATTTTTTTTTTAGATTTGATCTCTATTATTTTGATTATTATTTATTTTATTTGAGATAATTTATTAAATTATATTTTTTTTCAATTTCATTCTCATTCAACTTTTTAATTTGTAAGATTTGTTCCTCATTATTTTAATAAACTTGAAAAAAAATTAATTTATTATTTTTCAGATCATTTTCCATAACATAAACAAACACTGGAAAGTGTTTTCCAGTTCATTTTCCATAACATTGCCAAACATCGGAATTCACTTTCTAGGAATTCATTTTCCCTGAAATTCATTTTCCAAAAGGAAACCACTTTCCAGCAAACAAACGGGGCCTTAAACCGCAATCCACCTCTCCATATATTTTTTAAAAATAATTAAAATTATATATACATATTTTTTTAACCTGTTATTAATATGATTAAAAACATTTCAAGAGTTTATACAAGTAATTAAATAAATGAAAAACTATACATATTAATAAATAAATAAATAAATAAATAAATAAAATTAAAAAATAAAAACAAATCAAGATATTTAATATTGTAAATCAAGATATTTACCTTGTTTTGTTTTTTAAATTGATCTAAAAATATTTCATATGATTTTGTTGAAAATAATATCAAATGAGACGATTGTCTAATTAACCTAAATTAAGGGCACTATGATAACCAAAAAGTTTAGTTTTTTTCAACTAATATTTAACTAAAAAACACATACAAAACACTTTAGAAATAAAAATAAGCATATTCATGACTTAAAAAATAAATAAATAAAAACTTTTTAAAAAAAATCAACCCGAAATTAAAAATCAAACCGAACTCGTATATGTTTTCATAAAACTTAAAGGTAAAATAACACCTAGTATGAACTATCATTATTAAATAAAATCATTTCAAATAAATATTAACGGGACATCTCTTTCTCCTTTCTTAACCAAGAACTAAGAAATAATAAAAATAAATTTTTATATCAAAATTAAGTTTGGAAAAAATTTAGGTATAAAAGTTGTATATTTTTGTTGTTTTTAAAGTTAGAGAATTAAATTTTTTTTTTTCAAGATTTCTAGCATGGCTCCCATATTTCGTACCTTTTTTCATTTCAATATATATTTTTACAAATCCATCATTTACTAAAAAAATTAAAAATAATTTATATTAAATTAGAATCAAATTATCTAAAATAAAATTTTAATAATTAAATAAATAAACAAACAAGTCATCCATAATCACTTCGGTGTGCTTGAAAAATAAGGTCATCTACCGTGAGAATCCTATGAGTTTTAATATTTAGTATAATTAAAAAATAAATTAATTAAGGTGTTTAGGTTGATATTTTTATTTGTTCAGATCATTGCATTAACAATAGATTACATATTGGTTTTAGTTTATTTTTGTGCTTTAAAAATATTTTTATATTATTATTTTTATTATTTTGATAGGTTACTCTCAAAAATATTTTTAAAAAAAATAAAATAAATATTATTAATATATTTTTGAACAAAAAATACTTCAAAAAACAACCACTATATATTTTCAAACACCTCTTAATAGAAGAGTTATAATCTATATAAAATTTTTAAGACATTATAACGACTTCCACACTTGAATCAATCATCTAGAATCAATGGTGAGTTTCATTTACTCACTGCATTTTCCTTTAATTATGCAACCCAATCTATGTTTATTATGGTGTCTTAACAAACTCCTCTCTAGCTTGTCAAACACTTTATATATATTAAACAAATGTTATTTTCGCTTATAAAAATATATATGAAAAAGTCAAAATAAGTGAGATTAATATTATTAAACTTGTTTCTATTAGGTTTGAGAATATTTTTTGTTGACTAGGGAGTAGATTGATTATTTTGACCATTTACTTTGTTGATTACCACATTTATGTTAGAACTAACATGGTTATATATTAACTAAACAATAAAAGCCATGGGTATTTTACTGTTGATTTATTCATTGTTCACCCAGGAACATTTCACTATTCATTGTGACAGTGAAATGACCATTTTACCTCCAGAACCGAATATCTTTAGCCCACGGTGCCAGGGGTAGTTTCGGATTTTCCACGGGACACGGACGGTATTTTCAGATTTATTGCACAGTGTAACGACGCAAATAGCCTCCTTAAACGACAAATTAGTGCACAATACCAGGGGCTGAACCGGGTTTTTCACTTTATTCGCACTATGAATCGACGAAAAAAGTCATCGGTAACGACAAAATAGAGCATAGTAAACAGGGGCAGCAACGTATTTTCCCCATCGGTTTTTTCGTAAATATCAGAAGGGACAAAGGCCTTTTGGTACTTACCTCATATTTTATTATTTTTTCAAATTAACTG
The DNA here is from genome assembly GCA_015731905.1 of Salix dunnii. Lineage (NCBI taxonomy): Eukaryota > Viridiplantae > Streptophyta > Magnoliopsida > Malpighiales > Salicaceae > Salix > Salix dunnii. The sequence goes on along the minus strand of CM027665.1, from coordinate 9,758,824 downwards.
CTGGTGCGTCGTTCAAACGCGCCAGCAGCGTTCCACGCTAACTTGCCGTTGAGGCGGCGCGAGCGGCGTCTTCCCGCCGTCAAAAATTAACTTCCGCCTTTACGTAGGTGCGCCGACAAGTCCTATATCATCCGTCGCGGCACGTTCCGGTAATATATGTTCGGGTGAGCGGCGGCGGACGGTTTTGTGTCGGTTGCTGGTTTTCTCTCTCCTGCCGCCGCAAAGTCAGCTCCGGTCCCTAATGTTTGTAGTAAGTTAATTTTGGTCCCTAAATTTTGGATTTCGGTTTTATTATTGATTTCTTTAATTGAAAGTTTGATTGTTTTTAATTGTGCCCTTCAATTAACACTGATTATATAAAGAAGTTTTATTTCAGTCCTTATTCTTTTGATTTTTGATTTATTCTTGGTTCCTTTAATTATATTGGTACTGATGTTTTGATTTCTTTAATTTGGTCCTCCAATTGTTTTTTGATTTCGGTACAAATGTTCATTTCAGTCTCTCTTCTTCTAATTTTTTGATAAATTAACAGCAATTATTATTATTAATTTTTGGTCCTCCAATTGCTTTTTTTTTTCAATTTTATCCTTCAATTGGAATTAATTTTATATATGTTATTTTTCATTTCAGCCCTTATTCTTTTAATTTTTTATTTTATATTAATTCATTTGTTTTCTTTTTTAATTTTTGGATAATGTTTATTTTTTATTCATATCTATGCTTCTATGCTTTTAGTTTTTATCTTTTTTTTATTTATATTAATAATCATTTTAAAATTAATATTGCACATTTTTCAATTTATTCCTTTTTTTGTTTTTTGTTATTTTTATTTGTTCTTTAGATTAGATGATTTTTTTTTAATTATGTTATTTACGCAATGATAATGATAATTTTAGTGATTATTTTTTTTATTCTTTTTTTAGAAAAAAGTCTTTTGCTTTTTTTTAATGATTTTTCAGGGCAATTTAATTATTTAAATTGTTTTGACAGTAATGTTGATAATATTTTTAAGTGTTATAGTAATGATAATGACAATAATATAAGGATAGATCTTCAATTTATGTATTCATTTTTTTATAAATAGAAAATTAACTATTTATTTATGTTATTTTATTATTAGAGTTTTTTTTATATTAATTCATTTAGTTTTTTAATTCTTAAATGATGTTTATTTTTTATTCGTATTTATACGTCTATACTTTTAGTTTTTTTTATTTAGATTTTTTTAATCGATTCAGTCCTGAAATTTTAATTTGAACTGGTAATTATTTTAGAATTAATATTGCTCTATTTATTCCTTTGTTCTTTTTTTTCTGCCTTTTTTATTTGTTCTTTTGATTAGATAATTTTTATGATTTCACTATTTACGCAATGATAATGATAATTTGAATGATTGGTTTTTTATTGTTTTTTTAGAAAAAAATCTTTTTTCTTTTTTTTTTAATGATTTTTCAAGGAAATTTAATTATTTTAATTATATTGACAGTAATATTGATAATAATTTAAAATATTATAGTAATAATAATGACAATAATATAAGGATGAATCTTCAATTTATGTTTTCGTCTTTTTATGAATAAAAAATTAACTACTTATTTTTGTTATTTGATTATTACAAGTACTTTCAAAATTTATATATATTTTTTAAATTTAATTATAAAATGAATTAATTTTAATGCAGTGAATTTAATAATTCAAATATCCAAATTTTCTTGTTTTTTTAATGATGATGATAAACTTATGCTGATTATATTCATTGAAGACCATAATTTATATCGATTTAAAATTCATATATCTCATATAAAACCTGCACCTAACAAGAATTCTACATATATTTATTATCTTGACTACATTTATATTACAATAAAAAAATACACACAATTAATATTTTTTAAAATTTCTTTATTATTTTTCAGTCTCAAGGTTTTGATTTACTACAGTTTTATCATTCAATTTGAATTAATTATATATAGTATTTTCTATTTTGACACTTATTCTTTTAATTTTTTTATTTAGTGTTGATTCCTTTATTTATTTTTTTATCTTTCTTGAACAATATTTATTTTTTGTCCGTATTCATTCATTTAAACTTTTGGTTTTTGTTTTGGATTGTTGTCATTTTATTTTTTATTGGGGTTTTATTTTTATTTGGTTCAATTTTGAAATTTTAATTTATGTAGGTGATCATTTAAAATTAATATTGCTCCATTTTTCTCTTTATTTTTTTGTTTTCTATTATTTTTATCTCATTTTCGAATCAAATGATTTTATGATTTTTATTGTTTGTGCAATAATAATGATAATTTTAGTGTTTTTTTAACAAAATATTCAGTTTTTTTAAATTATTCGGGTCAATTTAATTATTTTTACTATTTTTGACAGTAATGTTGATAATAATTTTAACTATTATAGTAATGATAATGACAGTAAAGTGGGGGTGATTTTTTAATATATATTTTCTTCTTTTTTTAGATAGAAAATTAACTATATTTTTTAATAATGCAGGTTCTTCCATAATTTATATTTTGTTTGATTTATTTAATTTAAATTGAATTATAAAATTAACTAATTTTAATACAATGTATTCAATAATTCAGATATCTTCTTACTTTTTTAATGATAATGATGATGATTATTTGAAAAAAAATTACACATAATTAATAATTTTTGCGTTGAAAAAAATATGGTTCGGCCCGTGACGAGACGCGGGTACCAAGGCTAGTACATATATATAGGAAGTTGTAAGGCTATATAATAGCTAGAGTTTGCTAAATTCAATAATATCTTATTCTTTTGTATCAAGCTTTAGGATCTAATATCGAAGAGAATTGTGGTGAGTCGAGATGTTAGGTTTGAATGAATTAAGAGTTAGAATTGGGGACAAGAGTTATAATGAGTTAATTGCAATTGAACTGGAGAGGAGTGACAATGAAAAGGATACTATTTTAAACGATGTCAACAAAGAAACTGTGAAGGAGAAAGTGATAGTAAAGCACTAGTTCTACAAATAATATGAATGAAAGTAGGTTGTCTAACACTAGTGAAGAAGGACATGAAGAAAGGATTGGAAGAAGACCATTTGGATGGATGATTATGAGAGTAGTGAAGGTGTTAAGAATAATCAGAAGAGACTCTAATACACACATATGAATTCAAGGTTGCAGTTTATTGATAAAAAAATACAGGCAAATATAGTCTTTAACAACAAGGTAAAATCAAATATCAACCCAAGTTTTGCCACACCCTAAAATATGGTATAGACTAAGAAGAATTAATAGCGAATCAAACAACTAATTCCTAAAGAATATGACTTATTAACAAACTTATTAAAATATCAGAATAGCAAACTATAACCTAACAATCTATCATTCCCTCTCTTAAATTGTATACATAATACTTTCATTTTATATTATTGACTTCACACACACCAAACGAACCACCAAGTTTCAAACACACCTCTAACCTAAGTGACTTCATAATATCAACTACCTTTTCTTGAGTATTACAATGACTTAAATCAACCATACAATCCCTTACCAATTCTTGAAGAAAAAAAAACCTAATATCAATGTGCTTGTATCTACCGTGAGAAACAAGATTTTTGAAGAGTCTTATAGTTGAGTTGTTTTCACACAGAATTGTAGTGCATTTATCTTGCATATAATAAAGCTTATCTAATACTCTTCTTAACCAAACACATTGGAAAGCACATGAGACAACTATGATGTACTCAACTTTTATGGTGGATAAGCTAATCACAAGCTGCTTTTTGGAAGACCATGACACCGTTCAGAACTAAACATAAATACATACCTCAAAATACTCTTGCAATAATCTATATCTCCAATAAAATCACTTTCGGAATAGGCTATGAGTCTTACAACCTCTATTTTTATAGAAATCCCCCATATCAGTCATTCCCTTCAAATATCTAAGTAGTTTTTTCGTTACAACCATTGTTACTCTGTAGGACACAATTTGAACCTACTGGTAAGACTCATACCATACATCAAATTAGGTATGGTTACAGTTAAATATATAAGACTGTCAACCACATGCTTAAAAATAATTGCATCAACCTTAGCTCTCTTCTCATCCTTTGACAATTTGCAACCAGACACTATTAGGCTCTTTATCAAGTTGCTTTTATCCATACCAAAGCTTTTTAAAACTTCATGAGCATACTTTCTTTGACACACATAAATCCCATCATAATTTTATAGTATCTTGACCCCTGGAAAATGTCTCATATTTTCTTAGCCAAACATATCAATTTCTAACATCATTGACTTCTTAAATTCCTCACTCATGCTCTTATCATTCCCAATAAAAAATAAATCATCAATATAAAGGCTGACAATTAAGAGATTACTTCTCTCATTCAACTTTGTGAATAAGGTGTAGTCACAATGACACTTTCTGAAGTCTTCTTTAGCAAAATAGATATTAATTTGATTATACCAAGCTCGTGGAGCTTGTTTGATGCCATACATCGCTTTATTCGACTTATAGACCCTATTTTCCTCACCCTTCTTCTCATTTCCCTAAGGTTGTTGGACAAACACTTCCTTGTTAAGCTCACTATGCAAAAATACAAACTTCACATAAAGCTTAAAAATATCCCAACCTTCTTGAGCTATTATAGTAATTACCAAATGTATGGTATCTAGTCTTGCAACTAGAGCATAAACTTCTATGTAATCAATCCCCTATTGCTATGCATTTACCTTTTCCACAAGTCTATCCTTGTATTTGTCTATCTTACCATTTTTATTTAGTTTTGTTTTCAAACTCCAATGGTCTTCCTTCATTCAGGTAAGAGAGTCAGATCCCATATTTAATTATGTTCAATGGCCTCAATATCTGCATTAATGACATCTTTCTATTTCTAGCTCTTCACTACTTCCTCGAAAGTAATGGGATCAACTTTTATGAGAATCATCATGGCACTCAAATCTGACCAACCTTCTCCAGTTTCATAATCTTGCATCCAAAACAGAGCTTGTCTTACCCTTCCTTCAATTCGACCCTAGAAATTCTCATCATGCGACTCACTGAAAGATGATTTAATGCCATTTGAACTATCTTCACTAATGCCACTCGAAACCAACTCTATTTATGCCAACTTTTTTATTCTCGTTATCTTCTACTCCAAGTTTCCTTTCATTATTAGCTTCATCATCTTTTTTACTTATCTCCAAGTTTCCTTTCATTATCACCTTCATCATCTTCTTCTTCATTATCTCCCTATTTTAATCTATCAGAAGTTGTTTCTTCCTTGTTCATGTCCTAATTCCACCCCTTACTCTTCTAAGAAACAATATCCCTACTAACAATTATCTTTTTAAAGACTGGATCAAACAATCTATAAGCTTTTGACTAATCACTCACTCTCAACAAAATACTAAATACTTTTGTCAACCAACTTGATTGTTTTATGTTTTGGTACTTGCATATGAGCTAAGCACCTAAGAACTCTAAAATACTCTAATGTAGGCTTCATACCACTCCATGTTTCCTTTGAAGTTCTGTTTTGAACAATTAAAATAGGGCACCTGTTGAGGATATGCACGAACCATTTCATAGTTTTTAGCTAGAAAACCTTTGAAACTCATTTCTCAATGAGCATACAACACACCAAATTTGTCACAGTCTTATTCTTCCTCTAAGTAAATCCATGTTGTCAAGAAGTATAGGATGTGGTTAACTATCTAGTTATGTCATTTGCCTTACAAAACTCCTCAAACTCATTAAGGTGAACTCATCACCTCAATAAGGTAGGCATTTCTTTCCTTTTCAACATAAGCCCTATAACTTCTAAACATGATAAGTACCTATGATTTTCTAGAAAAAAGTAAATCCAAGTCTTATGACTAAATTCATCGATAAAACTCAAGAAATACCTTTTGTTGCTATTTGATGGAGGGTTTATAAGACCATATATATTTGCATATATAGGCTCTAACTTCTATGATATCCTTCATAGACTTCTTTTTAGAATGGGTTCCCTGTGCTACTTTCCAACCAAACATGTTGTGCATAACTTTGTAGGAGTTTTAAAACAATGCACATATGTGACTATCTTTTTGCATTACAGGGTTTTCAACCCTTTAAAGCTCAAGTTTCCAAATCTGCAGTGCTATAAATAACTCTTATTCTCTGTCACAACTTGAAAATAATTAGTATCTTTAGGCATCATCATTGTGAGCACAACAAACAAAATGTTCACGCTCATCTCAGATTGAATAATTAGATCCTTACTAGGATGAAAAACTTTGCAACCCCCATGTTAAATCAAGTCACCACACTTTTTTCTTGAAGTTACCCCATGTTTAACGAGTTATTTTTAACTCAGAAATGTAATAGACCTCATCAATTACTTGAGTGAATCCATTCACTTGTATTTGAATGTTGCCTTTCCCTATTATTGAGTTATTGCCTAGTTTCACAGCTTGCCTGAATTGAACATCCGAATTTGAGAACCATGCTTTATTCTCACTCATACGATTACTACATCCTGAATCAAGGAACTAAACCTCTTCTCTCTTAGCATGATTAAGCTCTAAACATAAAAATAATAGTAGCTTTTCCCCCACATCTAGTTTTATATAGTTGGCTCCTTTCTCCTAACTAGGACATACTAAAAGTGTCCTAATTTATGACATTTAAAGCTTTTGATAGTGGCCTTGTTGAGTTGTCTATCACGACCTCTTCCTCTAAACACCCATCAATGTCTTCCTCTGTTAGTGTTGTCTTCATGAGTGACCTTGAGAGTCTACTCCTCTCTTTGATGCCATTCATTCTTTATTCATGGACCAACAAACAACTTTGTAATTCATCAATGATAGTGTGTTTAAGTCATTAGATTCTTTAATGAAGCAAACCATATAATCAAATTTTAAAGTCATGGACCTCAAAACTTTCTTTGATGATGGTTTGGCTTATTATCTCACAATGAGCCTTCATTTTATTGGCTACATGAGAGTACAGGAAAAATAGTCATTAACATTCTCATCATCCTTCATGTGGAGAGTCTTAAAGTCCCTCCGAAGTGGTTGCAACTATGCCCTCATCACCTTGGTAAAGCCTCAATATTTCTATTTCATAGAGTCTCAAATACTTTTTGATGTGTCTCTATCAAGTATAGTTTCCATGATATTCTGATCTATAGCTTGAAAAGGCAATTCTTTACCTTTATGTCCTTCATCTTCTCCCTCAATTGATTTGCGTTGTGCTTCTGTCTGGTCCTCGATCGATTTGTGTTGTGCTTTTGTTGTCATCACCATAGAAACAACCCTTTGTGCCACCACTACTGAAATGCCATTCTCTATGAGATCCCAATATTCCTTTGAGCAAAGAAAGTTTTCCATCAACATTGTCCAATTACCATAATGACCGTCAAATTTGAGAATGGTACACTGCACAAAACCACTACTATTATTCTCCGCCATTCTGCTTTGACTCTTTTATTTTAAAAGAAAGTTATAGTTTCTTTCCACACACACTCATAACCTTGCTCTAATATCTATTATTGAGAACAATCATAAAAGAATGTAATACATAAGCTTTAATTCAAGGTTACAATTATTGATAACAAACTATAGGTATATATTGCTTTACAACAAGATAAAATCAAACAACAACCCACATTTTGCCACACCCTAAAACATGGTAATACACTAAAAGGAATTAATAAAGAATTCAAATAACTAGTCCTTAAAGAATATGACTTATTAACATATTAACTAAAATATCATAATTATAAATTGTTAACTTAGAATTTATCACAAGGATTATCTAAAGAGGAAGATGACATTAATTTGACATTATTTACATTTATTGACCCTATGCATTTTAGAGAAGAGATAAAATATGAGAAGTGGAGAGCAAATATGAACTCTGAGATGAAGTTCATTAAGAAGAACAAAACTTGGTTGTTGACTGATTTGTCAATTGGTGCCAAAATGATTGATAATAGGTTTATAAGACAAAACTTGACAAAAATAGGTAGTTGGAAAATCACAAAGCACGTCTAGTAGCTAAAGGCTTTACACAACAATATAGAGTAGACTTCACTGAAGTATTTGCTCATCAGGCAATGATAGATACAATATATATGATTATTGCTCTTATTTCACAAAAAAAGTTCGATAATGTACCAATTAGATGTAAAGTTAACATTTCTACATGGTGAGTTGAATGGGGATGTGTTCGTGAAACAACCAAGAGATTATGAGAAGAAAGACAGTACAAATAAAATGTACAAGTTGAAAAAAACTCTATATAGGATAAAACAAGCTACACGAGTTTGGTTCAGTTGAATAGTAGCTTATGTTGTGAATGAGGGATTTGAAAAGTTATTGAAAAGTGTCACAACGAACATATCTTATTTGTCAAGGTAAGTAAAGAAGGTACAATTTTTATTGTTAGTATTAACATTAATGTTCTTTTTACTAGGGATAATGAGTTTATAATTGAAAATTTTAAGAATTTGATGATGAATAATCTAAGATGGGAAGAACGCGATACTTTCTTAAGATACTGCAAAGAGATGATAAAATATTTATTTGTCAATAGAAGTATGCTTGATTTTCTATTCACTCGGGCACATATAAGGCTCGGAAAAGTTGATAAAAGAAAATTCCTTCATAATTGAAAACATTAGAAAAATGGAAATGGAGATCGTTTTGGTATCTAGTTTTTTTTATCGCTTTATGATTCATATGGAAATGGAGATGTAAGGTGATTCTTAGCAAAGTTTCCTTATGCCCTCTAAGCCTTTATATCTGATCCTCGATTATACATTGAATTGGTATAGGGCGCAAACTGAAAAAACAAGTTCTTCAGTGCACACTGGGGTCTATCTCTATTAGAAACCTCCCAAACCTGGTGCTTGCAAAGTTAATGCAGATGGAAGTAGAATTAATATCACTGGTCTTAGTAGTGCTAGAGGTGTTTTACGTGATTCAACTGGGACTTGGATCCAGAGATTTGCTGTAAATTTGGGTGCAAGCCCCATCCTTGAGGCTGAACTATAGGGTATTTTTTGGGAGCTTAGTTTGGCTTGGAACTATGGATATCAGAATGTGGAGATTAAATGCGATTCTAGTGCTGCTGTCACTCTCTTAACTTCTATTATGCTCTCAACTCACCCTCTATACAACATCATTTCCTGCTGTAAAATGAAGATTCATGACCATTAGCGTTGCACATTTAAGCATATTTACTGTGAACAAAATATAGTTGTTGATGCTCTGAATGCTAGAAGTTATAATCTTGGATTTGACCTCTATTGTCTACGAAGAGGCTCATAACTTCCTTAAAGATATTCTTACTCCTGATTTCTGTAAAGATATTTTTTATTATGAATGTTAGGAGTGTTGTGAAGTCCCGCTCTATTATTTTGTAAGTTTTTTTTTTTTTTTTTGAGCTTCTAGCCCCTTTCTTACCAAAAAAAATATATGTAAAATTAGAGAAATAAACATTAAAATCCAGGCTACTTATAAGAAAAAATCAAGGTTGTCAATATCGTTTTGCTTATCATTTCGATTTTTCTATTGATACAGCATGCCATTTTAGGATTGTATTGTTTATATATATATATATATATATATATATATATATATATAACAAGCATAATTAAATTTAAGATAAATTAACTTTAAATTATACAATACAAATATAAAATCAAACAAATATAATCTAAAAATTAAAAAAAAATCACAAGTTAATCAAAATAAAAATAATTTTAAAACCAGAACAGCACACCCAAAAACCAAAACATTTCAGCCTGAAATTGATCAGAATTTCCTGAACAAACCAAAATTAAAATTAAAATTAAAACAATACCGTTTTATCTCGATTTTTTCAAAGAAACAAAACTTTCCGGTATTGCCTATCCCTGGAAAAAATACAGCACTCGATTGCAGAGAGTCCAGGCCATTTGCATAGGATTATATAAAAACATCTGTGCATGGACAGGGATGAATAAAAACTCCTGTCTTTAGCATAGTTGCAGAGACATTCACGAGACCTCGACTCCATCATCTCCTCTTATTAGACAAAACACAAGTTACATTTTTTATTTAGAAGAACAATATAGCTAACATAAATCATTCCGCTACAAGTTCAGACTCCTGATAAAAATATCACAAAATTGGAGTGATGAAAACGGTAAGAACACCGGTACAAAACATAAGACCGATAATTATAGTTACAGTGATGATGATGATAATAATAATACATAGCAGAGGAGATGATTTTGTACACAGCTGATAATAATAGAAACCCGCAAACCCTATATATATAAAACTAAAACCCTCGACACTTTAATTCTTCTTCTGCAGAGCCACAGCATGAAGGGGATACTTCATCTCACAAGACAGCTTAAGGACCTCACTGAGATCCACTGGGTGCTCCACATCGGGAACCCACTTGAAATGGTTCACTAACTTGGCCACCCAAAGGGTCACAGTGACTAACCCTAAGTTCTTGCCAGGACAAACCCTACGCCCAGCCCCAAAGGGTGCAAGCCTGAGATCACCACCTCTGACATCCACGTCAGCTTCTATGAACCTCTCTGGCTTGAACTCCAGCGGGTCTTCCCATACATTTGGGTCGTGCGTGATGGCCCACATGTTGATCATGGCAGTAGTGTCGGCGGGAATGACCATTCCATTGCTGAGCTGGACGTCGGAGCTGCACAACCTGGCCCACGACAACAGCGGACCCGGTGGGTGGACCCTGAGAGCCTCTTTCACGACAGCCTGCAAATAAGGTAGTTTTGACACATCGGAGTCGGTCAACTCGGACAATCTCCTGTCTTTCACGGCCATGTCAAGTTCCCTTTGAAGCTTTTCTTGAACCTCAGGGTGCAAGACCAACTCGGCCATGACCCACTCAGTCAACAGAGCAGTTGTATCTGTCCCTCTAAATATCATTTCCTGCAAGCCCAAACTCCGTGTCAAAAAACTTTAAAAATAAAATCTGTTGGTATAGTCAATTGATGCACGAAGGACACGTACCCATAACACAGCAACCATATCATCATCTTGAAGTTTCTCTTCACCATCCAACGACAGAAGCACGTCAACAAAATCACAATCATCACCAGCTTTACTCGACTTACCGAGTCTATGTTCCTCAATGATGCCCTTGACGAACTTCCTAACTTGAGAAACGAGTTTTAAGCAACGCTTTTGAATACGAAATGGATCATAAAAGTAGTTGACCCATGCCAAATAGTCACACCAGTTGAAAGCACCTAATAGCTCAAACCCTTCTCTGACCATGTCTCTAAGATCCTCAAGCTCTGGGCTATCTTGCGTCATGTCATACGTCTTTCCAAAAACACTCCCCATGATGTTGTTCAAGGAGGCAAACTGCAGGTGTTTTCTTAGAGAGACATAGCCGTTGAGTCTTTGTTCGTTTGAAATATTACGCAGCATGGTCGTACATTCTCGCTGGCGAATAGATTCATGGGCTAAAATGCGCCGTGGAGAAAACAAGTGAGTGGAAGCTATTCTCCTTAGAAGCCTCCAGTAAGTGCCGTTAGGCGCAAAACCTATGGCTCGGCTAAACATGAAACTTTTTGCCGACTGTTTGATAGGGCGATCAGCAAAGTAGGGAGAGGTCAAGATTTCTCGGGCAGTATGAGGGTCAGAAGCCACGACAACAGGAGTGGAGCCGAGACTAAGAGCCATGAGCTGAGTGTTGGCTCGGCTCCAAGCCATGGAAGCAAGAGTTCGGTGAGCCAGGCCTCGGCTTAGAGTGAAAAGACTACCAAAGACTGGTAAGCCTCGAGGTCCAGGAATGAAGCGGCGACCTCTGTGGTTTCTTCCATTTTTCCATGCAACACCACCCACAGCAAAAGCCCAAGTAAGAAAAGTAAGAGACATAAAGGCCAGAGAGAGAGAGAGCAAAAGATAGCCATCTAAAAGACTTTTGGAGCCTAGAAATGCTGGAAGAGTGAATATCCACCAGCTCGTGTCTTTTGCAGCCAAATCCAGTTCCATTTTGCAGCAAAAGTTCTAGAACTGAAGGATGAGGTTGAAAGACAGTTGTGGAAAGATAATTTCTTCGGGACGAGCTGGGGAAAAGGTATAAATAGACCGAGGGGTGGTCAAGTGGTGTATCGAGATAGTGAGTGAGGCGTCTGACGTCGGGACGCAGGAGATTTGCTTTATTCTTCTTAAATTAAACACACTACTGATAAGGCAATAAGAGGACGGGGTGGATTCACGTGGAAGAGACATAAAGGGAGGGTAATTAAACACACACTACTAATAAGGAAATAAGAGAAGGGAGGTGGATTCACGTGGGAGAGACAGACAGGGAGGGGATGGTGGTGTGCAGCAATGTGAAGAATCTGTGGCGAGTGAGAGAGAGAGAGAGCGCGCGTGGGGGGGAGAGAGAGAGAGGAGAGGGGGTGTATTTAATGGACCATGGTTTTTTTATTAACAGATGGACCATAGATTTGGAAGTGAAACGACGAGCTGGTTGGGAGGGAAATGTTGAAGCTAGGAGGTAGACTTGCTGTTTAAGGAAAGCTTTGAGAGATGCGAAGATTTGAATCTATTGAGGTAGTGAGTAGATTGGGATTTTCTTTTGGTTTCCAGCACCATTTAAAAAAATAAAAGAAGGTATATTAATATATAGAGAAAACAGTACAGAAAATATTTGAAGATATAACAAGTTGCGATTTATTATATCTTAAGTATATCCCATATACTGTTATCTTTGTCAAGGTTATCAATTTTATTTCTGCTAATATTTTGTTTTTTAATTACAATAAAATATTTTGATTTTAAAGTTTATTGATGTTTCATTTCGAAGTTGTACTGTTTATATTTATATATTTATAATTAAATATATTAATTCAATAAAAAATTAATTCAAATCTAAAAATAAAATTATTTACAATTATGTAATTTAAATTTCAAACATAAAAAAGTAAGAGTTTAATTAATATAACTCGACCGACTTCATGAATTTAAAGATAACATGGAAAATTAATAGAAATATAGTTCAACTAAAAAATCAAGTTGGCATCCTAACAAATATTAAAATAGATATATATTGAATCAACTAGGATCAATCTAGGTTAACTTTTCAAGTGTGTGATTTGCATTGTAAGACCATGATAACCTTAATAATGCATATCAAATCAAATTACAAAGTTCAATTTGTAATAAGCTCGTTGTTGAATGAAATTGAGAAAAAAAATACCTAAAAAAATACATGATAAAATAATTTTTCTGAATAAAATTATAAACTTGTATTATGAAAATACCATCATCAATATCGTAAGGTTGTTATATTCTCTTATTGCTCTGAAAATTTAACCTAATATATATAAATATATCAAGATATTCCTCATAAAATTTCATCACAATCTAACGGTCGGATTAAGAGATATGATTTATATTATAAAATTATTCATTAATTAAAAAACACTATTTGGCCGGAATTGAATGGACGAAACGAAATCAAAATATTCTAAAATGGACTGAGATTCTGAGCGAGATAAAATTTGCTTTAGTTTGTTTTGTTTTTTAAATTGGAACAAAATGTACTGATCATTCTGGGTAAAACAAAACAGAATTGATAACCTTGCTCTTGAGTGTTGTGTTTCTTTCATGTTCTATCATACTTTTGTGGTAATTAGTGGTACCTAGGCTAGGGATTGAGTAGTTTGTAAGAGCACAAACACGACACTTCTCCATGTTGTGAAACCACTACTTATTTTAGCCCACTCATCACTTAAGGTAGCATTGGTTAGGGGTGGATACACTGATTTGTTATTGGATTTTCTATGATATGCAGATAATTTATGATTTTATTTATTTAAAATTAATATTGAAGGTAGTGAGTAGATTAAGAGTTTTTTTTTTTTTGTTTTCCTTCATAGTTAATATTTTTTTGAAGAAGTTACATAATAGAGAAAACAGTAGAGAAACTATTTGACAATATAACATAGTTATAACATAGTTTTTAAGAGTTGCAATTGTCACATATAATATTTATTAGTACAATATTTCTTCTCTCCTCACCATGTAACACACTTAAAACACCACGAGATCACTTGTTTTTTCTAACTAGAGATCACCATCCTCTGTTCTCTCTCTTCATCATGAGTCAATTAATTTCTGATGAAAACAGTTATAACCGCCTTTATTCTAGATTCAAAAGTATATTGAACATTTTATTTTTATCAATTTGATGTAATCTATGAGAATTTATGTTAATTTGATTTCATATAATATTGGGCTTTCAAATTAGAGAATTTTTTGAAAACTGTAGGTTTTTTTTGTGATTTTGGTTAAATAGATAGCATTTTAGTTGATAATTACGTTTTTTTATAAAATAATCAATGATTTCAGGTTATTGTTGATTATAAATTAACAAAATTATTTTGTTTGAGTTAGTGTTGATATAAGTTAAATTATGGATTATACTATACATATAAAATAAGATAATTGGTTATGAAATATATAAAGTTAATTGGTAATCTTGTTATGGTAGTGAAATTCAATGAATGTAGGTGTTTGTCGATTAATTTGATAAATTTAATTTTTAACCGATTATATTATCGTTATTATGTTATTGATAAGCTATGAAATTTGATTAATTCTAAGATATTAATGAATTACAATTGTGTTTTATTGTGTTATTTGAAAAACTATATGGTAATTTAAAAATATCATGCTTTCATGATAGTATCATTGTCATTATTGACATTGGTATAATTTATAAGAGGAAGTCATGAGTTTCTAATTGTTACATTAGACATGTCCCTTAAATACTTAAATAAAATATTATGTGCTTGACTTGATTGAAATAAGTTTGAGATAAAAGTTTAAATAACTTGGAAAGTGTTGCAAACTATGGTCATCCAAGCTTGTTATACTGATGTACCAATATGTAGTGATGGAAGTATGAATTCAATGTGTGGCTTTGCAAGGATTAATATAATGGAGCCCTACGTGAATAATAAACCTAGACGAGGAATTGTTTTTTAGTATAACTCGAGTTCCAAGTAACTCTTAAAGAACCACACAAGCATCACGAACAACTGATCTATCTAGGTTATCTAGGTTAAGTGGCAATGCAATCATACAAATATTGCTATATAAAATTATTAATATAAAACCTTAATCGTGTATGATATTTGCTTTATATTGTTATAGAGAATCTAAACCAAGCGATGATAAACATTATCATCATAATGATAAAATTAAGGTTAATGAGGAAAATGGGAAAATATGGATCTCAATTTAGTTGGAAGATGTGGATCTTAATTTAGTTGAGCCTATTAGTCAATACGTTACTCATCATTCTCTTGAATTTAGGGTTGTAAGTGTAATTGACCAAGATGATGCAATGATTAGGCCAGTAATTGTAGGCATTCAAACTTATTGGTTGATGAATAAGTTGAAAAAAAACATATAGGACAAGTGTGAATATATTACTATAAAGAATTTATTATAGTAAAAGGTTCATCATTTAACTAAATTTTATGTTCATTTGCAACGTGTTCAGGAATCGGTTTGTATATGATATTTGTATAGGAATATTATTAAAGGTCTAATTTATAGATAATTTTAAAAGTGAAAAGGGTGCACACATGTTAGAACCCTTTTATTTGACAACGTCATCATCAAATTAACTTAGATCTCATTGATGAGGTAATGTTGAGAATTATAAAAAGAAAAATATAAGTACAAGTACTGCAACGATTCAATGTCTTATGGAGAGGGATTATGAGCATGAAGTCTCTTGTTAGAAGGCATAAATGAATAAATATAAAATATTAGAATGGTTATTTGAGACATGTAAAGAGTCATTTCAAAACCTACTTAAATTTTTACTGACCATCAAGGATTCAAACCCATAAATAATTGTCAATTAGGATTATAAAATGGTTAATGACAATAAAGCAATATTTAGTAAAACATTTTACGCATTTAGCTCTTTAGTTTATGGGTTTCAGTTTTGTCATTCTCTAATTAATATTAATGACATTTATCTTTATAGTAAGTAGAAGGCAAAGTTATTGGTTGTAGTTGCTTATTACATGAATAATTAATTTTCTCTATCGTGTTTTACTATTTTTGAAAAGGAGACGAAAAATAAATGAAGCTGTTATTTAGATATGCTTTGTCAGTATGATTGGCAATTGTACTGGTTGTGTATTGTATTCGATAAACATATGACATTTAAGAATTTCATGTAATGAGTTCTCAAGCCTATTGGATATCATATGATTTTGGTGGTCATTGCTATACTAATACGATAATGGATTTGTTAAAGATTTCTAATAATATATATAAAAAAATGATTTATGGATTGCTTTTATTAGTTATAATGTAGATATTATTTCTTAGTTATAATTAATATGGAACACTGGTGTGCCATCATGTCCTTTGCCTCTTGGTACAGTGCATGTCGGTGTTCAATGGTCAGTGCATCGTCGGTGAATGATTTTTTATTTTTTCTCCATTTTCTCTCTCTTATCATTGTAAATTACATGTGAGTCCTTTATATTTGTCATTGTTTTAATTTAGTCTCTATTCTTTAAATTTCAGTTTTATTCCTGATTTCTTCAATGAAAATTTTAATTTTGTTCAATTGTACCTTTAGTTGAAACTGATTATATATATTGGTTTTCCATTTCAGTCCTTATTCTTTTGATTTTTATTTGTTTTTTATTCCTTTAATTTTTCAGTATTCAGGTTTTAATTTGTTTTAATGATAATAATTTTATACCAGTGATTTTATTGAAACCTACTAAATAAATAAATTTATATTAATTTAAAATTTATATATTTTATAAGAGACTTGCACTCCATAAAAATTTTGTACACATTTATTATTTTTATTCAAATTATAATAAGCTAAGTCATGTGGGGAAATCACTGTTGCTCTCCACACATTTTACTATGGATTGCAACAGTGCTTTCCCCCTTTTTTTTGGTCTCTTGCCTTTTTCTTTTTTTTCTTTTTTCTTTTTTGCTTTTTTTATTATGTTTTTTTTCTAATTATTTTTTTACTTTTCTTGGTTTTTTTTTCTATAACATATTTTTTTCTAATTAATTTCTTTTTTTTTCCATAAGTGGTTATACTTTTTTTTTTTATTTTGTTCTTTTTTGACTTATATATATTGATGGAGGTGTCTCGGCTAGCTTAAGCGTACCATAATTAATCCCTGGATCCAATTTGTTTTTATAACCAGGGTGTTTAGACCAGTTTATGCGTACCACGATTGATCCTCAGACCCATTTTTTTTCTAAAGTATTTTTCTTATATTTTTTTTGTTCACTTATATATTTTTTTATAACTAGGGTTTACGGGTCAGCTCAAGTACACCACGACTAATTCCTGAATTGAATTTGTTTTTAAAATAATATGGATTGCTACAGTGTTTTTACGCTTATATATGTTTTTTTCTTTAACTTATATATATTCTTTTATAACCATGATCTCTAATTAACTTAAGTTTTTTTTTTTTATTTATATTTTTTTTTATAACCAAAATCTTTGTGCCACCTTAAGCGCATCACGACTAATCTCTGGATGAAATTTTTTTTATAACCGGGGTGTCTAGGCCAATTTATGCGCACTGTGGCTAATCCTTGGATCAATTTATTATTTTTTGTTCACTTATATATTTTTTTCCTTATATTTGGATCAATTTGTTTTTTTATTAGTGGGGTCTCCAAGTTAACTTAAGTACACCACGACTAATTCCTGGACTAAATTTATTTTTTTAAACAATATGAATTATAAATTGTGTGGGGAAAACATTGTAGCTCCCCACACATAGCATTGTTGATTGCAACAGTGCTTTCCCGCTATAGTGTTTTTTTCCATGTTTTTAGCTTCTTCTTCTTTTTCTTTTTTTTTTCTTTTTTTACTTATTGTGTTTTTTTTCTTTCTTATTGTTTTTTTTTGTTTTTTTCCCTAGAATATTTTTTTTTGCCTATTATATTTTTTATATATTTTTTTTTCACTTATTTTTTTTTGTTTTTTGTTTTTTATAATTGGAGTGTCCGAGCTAGCTTAAACGCACCACAATTAATCCTTGTATCTAATTTTTTTTATAACCAGGGTGTCCAGGCCAACTTATGCATACCACAACAATTGTTGGACCCATATATTTTTTCTAAAGAGTTTTTCCACGGGTATATTTTTTTTTTATATATATTTTTATGTTTGTTTGCTTATATATATTTTTTTATAATTGGGATCTTCGGGTCAACTTAAGCACACCAAGACTAATTCTTAAACTGAATTTGTTTTAAAACAATATGGATTGCTACAATACTTTCATGCTTATACTTTTTTATTTGTTTTTTTTCACTTATATATTTTTTTATAACCATGGTCTCTCAGCCAGCTTAAGCTTCTTCTTTTTTATTTATTGTTTTACTTATATTTTTTTTATAACTAAGATCTCTGGGCCAACTTAAGCATACTATCATTACTCCCCGAACCAAATTTGTTTTTTGATAACTAGGGTGTCCAAGCCAGCTTAGGTGCATTACGACTAAATCCTGTACCAAATTTTTTTTCCTTATACTTTTTTTTGTTCACTTATATTTTTTTTTATAATCGAGGTCTTCGATTCAGTTTAAGCGCACCACGACTAATTCCTGGGCTGTTTTTTTAAAAAACAATATGGATTGCTACAGTGATTTCATGCTTATACTTTTTTTTCACTTATATTTTTTTTTTATAACCGGTGTTTTCGGGCCAAGTTAAACTTTTAGTTTTTTGTTTTTTTTTTTTCACTCATATATTTTTTAATAATTAGGGTCTCTGTGTTAGTTTAAGTGCACCATAATTAATTCTTAGATTTGTTTTTATAATCTGGGTGTCTGGGTCAGCTGATGCGTATTATGATTTGTGTAAAGTACGTATATATCCCTATAAGACAAAATTCAAGAGTTGACTATAGGAGTATATTGGTAATTTATTAATTTTTAATTATATTTTCTGTCACGGTGTTGTGGGCACGTCTTTGGGCATGACGTCCATTTCAAAGCTCATGCATATTTTGGATGGCGTGTACGGTGTCGTAGAACTTCTAAAAATATATATTAGTTTTTTATATATTCATTTTATTATATAAAATGTGTTTAAAATAATATCATGGTATTAGAGGTATTTTTTTTTTTCATTTATGTGCATAGTACAATAATCATAATATCCTCAAATAAGACAAAAACCAAGAATTGTCAGTGGGGGTATCCCAATAATTTTATTTTTTTAGTGCACAGTAAAATAACTTTTGTAGTTTCAAATAAGATGAAACGGAACAGTTATTTGCAGTGGTATTTCAAACATTTCACGTTTAACTATAGATGCATAAGAAAGAGTTTCACTCTCATTTTACATCACCAAAGCTAAATTTAATATATGTTTTTAACGTGAGTTGTATTTAATACAAATAAAAGTAACAATAAAAATTAAAAATCTAAACTAAGAGTAAAGTTGTATAGATACAAACAAAAAATTTAAAACTATCTTAAAATGATAGAAAAAATCAAAAGATCAAAACTAAACTAAAAAATAAAAAAATAAAAGACAAAATAAAAAATTATATATATTAAAATTAAATAAAAAAAATAATCTCTGCCGCAAAACATGAGTTTATATCTCGTTTATTCTATAATAAAAAACCCTCGTATAATTAATATTTTCTTACATTAAAAAAAAAAAAAAAAAAAACCACTGCGATGTGCGAAATGGTGGCCAGTAATAATAATAAGAGCTGATCTGATCTTTTAACCATCAGTGCTCCATTTTTAACACCGAGGTCTCAACAACTGCACGAGCGCACAACTCCTAAGCCAAAACCCACCGCCATGTCAACCACCACCACAACCGAACCGCCATCAACACCAACGCAAATCCTAATCCCTTCCCTCCCAAACGACATCGCCTTAAACATCTTAGCCCGCATCCCAAGGTCCTATCACCCACTACTTACCCTCGTCTCCAAACCTTTCCGTTCCCTCCTTTCCTCTCCGCTGTTCTACACAACTCGCTCCCTCCTCAATACCTCTCAACACTTTCTCTACCTTTGCCTCCGCATCCCCACCACAAGTTCCATGCAGTGGTTCATGCTCTATCAAAACCCCACAAAGAATTCCTTAATTCCACTCCCCCCCGCACCTTCCCCTCTTGTGGGATCCGCTTTCGTCGCCGTGGGACCCAAGATTTATGTCATCGGTGGCTCGATCAATGACATCCCGTCCCCCCACGTGTGGGCTCTGGACTGCCGGTTCCACAGGTGGGAGGCTGTCCCAAGCATGAGAATTTCGCGTGAGTTTGCTGCTGCTGGAGTTGTGGATGGGAGAATTTATGTGATTGGCGGTTGCGTGGTAGACACGTGGGCGAAGTCGAGGAATTGGGCGGAAGTTTTTGATCCGAAAACGGAGAAGTGGGATTCTGTTGATAGTGGAAAAGATGATTTCTTACGCGAAAAATGGATGCACGGAAGTGCTGTAGTGAATGAGAGAATATATGTTATGGCGGATAGGAATGGGGTTGTTTATGAGCCGAAAACGAAGAAATGGGATAGTGTGGAGAGTGGATTGGATTTAGGTTGGAGAGGGAGAGCTTGTGTGGTTGATGGGATTTTGTATTGTTATGATTATGTGGGAAATATTAGGGGTTTTGATGTGAGGACTGGGGTTTGGAAGGAGCTGAGGGGGGTCGAAAAAAGGTTGCCGAAGTTTTTGTGTGGTGCCACAATGGCGAATGTAGGTGGGAAGTTGGTGGTGGTTTGGGAAAGAAAAGGGAATGTGAAGGAAATGGAGGTTTGCGGTGCGGAAATTGAGGTGGAAGAGAATGGAGAGGGGGGGTTGTGGGGGAGGGTTGAGTGGTGTGATGTTGTTCATAAGGTCCCCATTGGGTCGTCAATTGTTCACTGCCTGGCTGTTTCGATGTGAGGATCTTTTATACCACCAAGTATGTTTATCCGTCCACATGAAATAATTTCTTACATTTCAGCTAAGTTTTTCTTATTTTGGCTTCTGCAAATTATGAAATTTGTTTTGAGAGCGAGAGGTATGAGGAAATGGCTAGTCAATTTACAATTTGTACAAACAATCAGGGCTAACATACTTTAACTTTGTCCTCAATTGTTATGTTCCTCAATAAATGGCAGTCAATTCACCCATTATGATGATGGTAGAGCACAAATTATTTTGGCTTATGCAAATTATGAAATTGTGTTGAGAAGGAGAGAAATGGTTAGTTAATTTACGATCTGTACAAACAATCAGCGCGAACATGCTTTAACTATGTCCTCAATTGTAAATATTTCATGTTTTTCGATGAACAGTATACGGGCCTGTGAGTTGAGACTTAGTTACAAGGGAAGTCATGTGTAGCATGAGAGCTGCCTTTGTTTTGTTTTGTTTTCTTCGTTCTAGAATATTTGTCTGGTATATATACAGATTGATTTCCGTAACAAAATGCAAAAGGAATGAAATAATGGATTGATAAAGTCTTTGAGAACACTCCCTGACTTTTCTTTTCTATTACCACATGATTGTTATAAGTCCATTGCAGGACATGTTGCATATAATTTGGCATTCTATCAACCCTGGATTCTATAGCTGTAGAATTCGTTCAAGTATTGCTTGCAACAAGTGATATAGAGCCAAAGACCTTTGGGCAGAAGCTATGGCTTCTGACACTAGATGTTAAGACCTCAAAAGACATGAGGAATCATTAGAAGCAGCAAACAAGGAACACTAGCAAAAATATGAGCAAGTTCTACATTCTTTTGAAGCTACTAGGAGTATCTGTTTTTGCAATGGAAATGTGCTTTAGGAAAAAAATTGAACTTTTCTTTTAGCTTTAAATTTATTTTGTGTGTTTTTAGATCGTTTTGATGTTATAGTATTAATTTTTTTAAAAACAAATACTATACTATTTTAATGTATTTTAAAGTGAAAAATACTTTGAAAAATAATCTCGAATTTTAAATTTGCTTATGAAGCTAAGTTTGTAGAGCTCAAAAACTTATTAGTTGATTTTCCCATCACCAAAATGCCTTACTATAGAAGTTGCAATATATTATTTGTGCTCACTACGAAAAATACCAAACATTCAACATAAAGGATTTTGCTACACAATTAGGTGGAGTTTGTGATCATAGCTTCTTTCATTGCAGGGTAAACGAGCCTAAAAAAGACTTTCTTAATTTTGATGGTGATGATGTGCATAAGTAGTTACACAAATGGAATCAATATTTCTAAATAACAAAGATTGTTGACGAATTAGATAGTTTAAGTGGACTAATATCATCAGATTTTGTGAAGACTATATTTACCTTTTTAGGCGATGCAATAGAAGAATTTCCTAAAACTTATTTTCTTTACTGCTAAAGCACAATTATTATATCCTTTATTATTCTTACTGTGGACTTATTATGTCAAGTGTTTGTTTTGCACATCATCTTCATCTAGATTACTAGTCTGCAAGATTGGTTCGTACACTTGCACATAATAGTTTTTCTTTCACCTATATCTTTATATTCTTGAATGACTAAGGGTTTAGAGGTGTAGTTGACAAATATATGACTAGAACCTTGACATTTAGCACATTGAATCTTTGAACTAATCCTAGACATTTCATTGACGACTCATTTGCATTTTTTTTTTTTAATGAATTTAGGCATTACCAGAGGTAAGCCTATATGGAGGAGTACCTAATAAATCATTATTATTTCTAAATTAAGATTTAAACAAAGTCCTAAAAAGGTCTTGATGTTTTTTTCGTTGACTTTTTATAAGCAACTCACAATCTTGCATTACAATGTATGTGTAGTCAAAAGGAAAAGTATCTTTAATACCAACTTCTTTTCTAAAATCATAATTCAAACCTTTACTAAATCCATGCAAAATCATGACTTTATTTTTCCTTATGACATCTTGTTATGTAATAATTAAATTGTGTTGTATGCTCATAGATAAACTTGTTCCTTTGTCTTAGATTGATCTATTGGTCTAAGAGCTTATTCCTGTAATACTAGGGTAGGTACTTCTCTTTTAACTTTTGTTTTATTTTGGTCCAACTAGTTATAGAAAATTTACCTCTCATATCTAAACAATCCTTAACATTCTTCAATCAAGTTTGGTTTCACCAATGAGTTTCATCTTAGCAAATTTAACTTTCATATTATTAGAAAAATTATGTCACTCAAAGAATTGATCTGTTACATGAATCTACATATCAAAGGTCTAAATTTCACGACAACTATTAAAAGTTGAAGGTTCTATTTTATTAGGGCTCATGATTTGTTTATCAAATATTTGGTGGTGTTTAGGGTGAACTTGTTCATAATGGTTATTCCTATGATATTTATTGGTTTTTCAGTGTCTTAATCAAGATATCTTTTAGGGATCAATCATTTAAAACATGTTTATTGAGGTTTAAAGTTTACTTTTTAATGACTCAAAGAGTATCACTAAGGGTCAGTTCCACAATAAGTGTAGACTTAAACTTGAACACTAGATGATAATGACACGTATATGAATTGAGAACATATATGATTCCCATAAGTAAAATCACAATACAAAAATAAAGCTAGTTTTATTTTTTTTTCAATATCAACATTAATCAAGAATAAAAACCACTTGAAAAATCTTAAGAATACAATGTTAGACTTTAAGTGTACATGATTAATAAATAAAAATAACAATTTTCACTCGATTCAATAATTAGTAAGAAAAAAAATATTAGTTGCTAAATTGCAATGATAAAGTGAATCAATATACAAGAATTTAACAAATAAAAATGCCAAATGAGAATTTTAGGCAAAGAAATAATATTAATAGCAAATTTATATGATAATTGCCAAACAAAAAAACAAAATTCAACAAGTCAAGAGGTAGTAGATATTTATTTACTAGAATGTTTGGGAGTGTTGGAAATAGCTACCATTGATGTGGAAATGTTAGGTTGACATGACATTGAAGTGGCAATTGATGATGCAATGACATGGCAGTAGTTAATTAATCTTTTTTTGGAAACCTATCTCCTTGATGGTGTTTCACATATATTTATTGATTTTGAGTAAAGACTTGACTCTATCATGGATGCATTTTATATTGTTAGGGCAAGTCCAAAGCAGAAGGCATTCTGAGAGGCAAAGTCAAATTTTTAAAATTTTAGTTATCTTTTTTCAATTTAATATCTCCAACGAGAGAGGCATCCTGAAAGGCAAAATATTTTTTCTTTAATTGAAAAGGCATTCCTATAGATGGGAGAATGCAGAACCAAAATAAATAGAACCGTTGCAATTATACCTTTGCTTGCACCTGTTGCCTTGTTCTGGAACACTTGAGGGCTGCACTTGGTTTTCCCATCAAATTGAAACACAAAACTTGGATCGGGAAGTGTTATCACAAAAACCAGAGCCCAAGATCATAAAATAAAAAACTAAACACTGAACCATCGAAGGTATGTATAAAAACATAACAAACTATGATGCCCAGAAATTAAAACAAAACAAAAGAACTGCCAAGATTTATCAAAAAAGGAAACATTGACTAGCTAACACAGATTCAAGAAATCTTAGAAAGCCAAAAAACTGAAATGCGATAAAGACACCAAAACACTGACAAATCTAGAAACTAAGATATAAAAAGAAGAGCAGTGAAAGAAAGTGAACAAACCTGACAATCCAAATGACGACGCCTACAATGGAGATGAGGGATAAAAAGGCAAAAGGTAGAATAGAAGGCATGTGTGTGGGTGGGGGGTGATGGCGCAAGAGGGAGAAGAGAAGGATGGCGTGGGGAGGTTTTTTAAGTTAGAGAAGGAGGGGAACAGACGGGTATTGGAGGGTGGGGGGGTTTTATATTAATTATAATAATTAATAATAATAGTAATTATTATTAATTAGAATAATAATAATAGTTAGCATAAAAAATAGGGGTATTTTAATTAATTATGTTCGAACTTATTAGTTATTGTTAATGTGTTCATTTTGTTTTATTAAGTTTTTCTAACACTCAAAGACAATAAGTGACATTAATTAACTTCAAATACAATAACCATAAAAAACATACAAATTACTTGAAAAATATACAATAAGTATTTAAATTTATTTTTTTAATTTCAATGTAATTAAAAAAATAATTTTATTGTTTGAGAGTTTTTCAAAAGTAATTATTTAATTATATAACTTACTCCTATTAATTATATAATTAGTTATATAATTAAACTATAAACAAAATAATTGAATTTTATTTTAAATAATATAAAAAAATAGCTCTCTAAAATTATTTTTATTATTAAAATATATATCAATAAAAAAAAATCGTATATATATTATTAAAAAAAATCATTACAAGGATATATGGATATCCAAAATGATTCTTGTCATTTAACTTGCCACCGGCCCGAGAAAGTGAAGGACTAGTTGAAGCGTCGTATTACTAGGTGATACATTTGCTGCTGGTTATGAATGCACATATTGTACAGATAATAATCAGCTGCTGCTGAGAAAGGTCAATCGTTGTGATGGTCTTGGTTATGCTTTCACAGGCCATGGCTCCACCAAATAATGGAGATGATAGGATGCTGCTGGCGAAGATATGCTAGCGTGGTTGCTGTCGTTATTATCAATTTAAATTCTCATCATTTTAGATTTTTCAACTAAATATAAACTGAAATATTTAGGTTTCATTTCTAATTTCGCTTTTTAGCTAAATATAAACCAAAATGTTCAGGTTTCATTTCATTCTAGTTTCACCTGTTTTATTTTAACCAAATAATATATTTTTTAAATAATAAATAGTTTTATAATATCAATCATATTATTTAATTTAATATTTTTTCTTAAATAATGACCCTGAAACCATTGTCCATTGCATTCACCAGAATGTAATTATAGTTATTTTTTAAAATATTTTTTCGTTTAGAAATGCATAAAAATATTTTTTTTTATTTTTTTAAATTATTTTTTATATCAATAAATCAAAATGATCTACAATATTATTTTTTTAATTTAAAATAAAAAATAAAAATAATTTTTTAAAATTTTTTTTCATAAATACTAAATACTTTCCTATAACAATACCAATCAGCAACTAAGTGTTCACTGTTTGCTGAGAGCTACATGAGCTTGATCCGCATCATCCTTTCAAAAAGTTTGTGTTCAGACATGTACAATAAATGTTAATTTTCTTTTTTCCAGAAAAATCCAAACAATTGAAACAAACAAATCCACCATTGCTAATAAATGACATCAACAGAGCGAACTCTCATCATGGCTCCTTCTGCAATGTGCCGACCAGTTGGCCGTACCAAAGCTTACAGTGACAAACATATTATAATATCTGTCGGGGTTGCATGCAAAGATCATAGCTGCATTAACAACTACTTTCTAACTCCCTCGTATCTAATGTGTTCGTAGCAAGTTTATCAATTCCGTTTTATTTTTTATTGCTCTGTTTTTTCAATATTTCGGTAATATTCAGAAACAGTAACAATATGATCTAAACCCATCAGCAGTGTAAAAACGCGTACATCAGCCTTAATCTACGGCATCCATATTCATATGTCCACTTGCAAGAAAATCCTTGCATGCATTCCCACTTGCAGGAATCCACGGGTGAATCAACAGCACAACCTTAATCTCTAACCTTTATTTTGATCACATGGCATCCGGCCAATTGGCACCTCAACATATGCACAAGTCAACATTACAACATAGATCTTACACATTATTTGCATCCCAAATCCCGCTGGTAATAAATGGAAACCTGCCACATAATGCGTGAACCACGTTCTGCTACTAAAAAATAGAAACATGGCATGAGATGCCATCTGAGAGCCATAATCAGAGCTTGCTAAAATAGAATCCTATTGTGGCCATGCTACTGATGTCCTATAGGATATTTCCTATTTGTTCAAGTGCCTGTGAAATTTCAGTTCCAACTAGTCAATCCACCAGACAGCATGATAATTATGTGGCATGTAATTAAAATGAAAAAAACAATCACAGCTCACCAACGCAGAACTGTTAGGTGAAATTCTATAAAAATGACAAAAAATAAAAAATAAAAAAAACTAAAGTCTATGTTTTGCAGAAATGAAGAATGCATGAAAAAACATGAAAGAGAGTAAAAGACCTCAATCGCAATCATAGCAGGTGTGATATTGCATACATCTTTTCCTAGTTTGGCTGCAATATCTGCACAGTGAAAACACTTATCTTCAGTGTTATCGCTTAAATAACATGTGAAATCTTGGTAATTACAAAGACTAGCAGATCTCAAGAACCACAAAGCAATAAGAAAACACATGATTGCTGCAAGATGTGGTTTCAAGCACACGTACTTTCCAGCGAAACCCTCGCCTTGGCATTTTCATAAGCTTTATGTCTCTTCTCAAACAGAGTAGACAGACGCCTCAATGCCTGTAGTGAGAATAAGTTTCAAGACAAAGCATAAGATATGATACGTCAACAAGAAAAAAGTTTAGATGACAAATAACCTACATTGGTGTATGCATCTCCTGATTCATTATCCAAAAGAGGGCGAGACTTGGTTCCTACAGCCGCGATCCTCTGTGCCAATTCTTCCAAAGGCACATCTAACCAGACACTAATCCCCTTACTCATGTACATCCTGATAAACAAAATAGAAAGTAGAGCACTTTCAAAACCTACATGCATAAAGAACTAACCAAATAATCAGAAGGCAAAGAATTTAAGTTTCAGTTGTAATGTCCACAATCATACCAGTTTTCATCCCGTATCACAGCACCACCACCAGTAGAAACAACAAACCGGTGTTCTATTGATAGCTTTTCTAATGCCTCAGTCTGAAAGGTGGGATCACAATCTTTAAAGTTTGAAGCCACAACCAAAAATGATAAATATAAGAGCATATGACTTTGGTCAAATAGATAAAACCCAATGGATAAACCAACGAGCATAACAACTGAATTAGCAGTCACTGCTTCAACTTATCATCAGTTCTCTTTTCAGAATGACATATTTTGCATGCTAGTAACTAAATATAATCTAATAAATGTGCAAGGGTAAATTTTGCAATGGAGAGATTCAAAATGCAGAACACCTCTTTATCTCTGAAGAAATCCTCTCCATATATTTCAAATATTTCAGCTACAGAAGGCACACCAACATCCTGCTCCACCAGTTTGTCACTGGAAAATCCATGAAAATGTAGAACAATACAATTATTATTTAACATAAAAAAGAAAAAAAGAAAAAAAAAGCCTTTTGGTTATGTGGATAACCTGCATTTAACAGAAAAATGTAGACAACGCAATCAACATTTCAACAAGAACCTCTATACCATTACAAAATCATATCCCTCAGGTCAGGGGTAACATTGCCACAAGCCATATTTAATAATTTAGATCATCAGCTATGAGTGCCCCCACTCAATGACTATGTTGTATTGCTGTTAGTTGAGGATGTACTTCAAATTCCATAGAAGTTTTTGTTGCATTATGAAGCATACCTTTTCTTTCCTCTCCCTCATTCTTTTTAAGATTGGAGAGGCATACTAAAATCTTTCCTAGAACCCAAAATGAAAGATCGCATGTACTAACCAGTCACAGAATGAATAATGGATTGTTCGTGAGAGAATCTTTCCCACTGTAGTTTTTCCAGAGCCCATCATCCCTACATGTTTCACATTTATTTAGTTTGCTGTCAGAGTAATCAAATCAATTTCTAACAGAATACATAAGACTAGACAAAGAAACTGACCAACAAGATATATACAGCGTCCATTTAAATATGGCTCAATCTCTTGTGACTTATTCTGCAAATTTTGTTAACGTCTAGTAAGATACACACCCAAGGAAATTCGATGAGCAAAAAACAGTGTGAAGTTTTAGATGGTTATAGGGCTAGGCTCACAGTTTTTAAGGCAAAGTAGACGCAAAGAATCCAGAGCAAATTACAATCCAACATGTTATTAGATATCTCATTCAAACTGGTGAGAACAGAAGCATTTCATACCTTCAAAATCAAAGCTTCCTCTTCGAACAAATCCTGGAGACTTTCAGATTCCAACGTTGAAACTACAAAAGTTAAAAGAATCTTTCAAAATCCAAAAACAAAAAGGGGAAGGACGTCAAGACTTATGCAGAAACAATAACAGCATAATTCTTTTGCATTATGTAAGCAACACATATTCTCAAATTAAACACAGTTACACCATCAATATATTAGAAATTGGAAGTACAGACTTAAAAAAAAAACTCAATACATGGAAAATCTAAAAGAGTAACAAATATTAAAAATCACACATTAACACTACAGAAAAGACGCCAAAAAAATAAGAAAGAAGATCCAACTGCACCTTCAAATAGGCTCTTAACAAACAAAAACCAAAACCCAGATGTCATAAATCCAAAAAAAAAAAAATTATCAAACAAAAGCTCATCATCTAAAAGTCCCCAACCAAGACAAATTTCACAAATTGAAATGATGCAAAGACAAGGACTTAAGATATTGTACCTTGAGAATTGTTATAAGAACAAGAAACCTGAAAAGAAGCCCATCTATGTCGATTTTCATCTCTTACAGGCCGAAACTGTGCAGAAACAAACACTTGGAGTCTCTTATGTTCCTTAAATCTCCCCGCGAATCGCCGGAAAGTATTTGGTTTTCTTGGAAACTTGTCTGTATGAATCCATGCCGTCGAAATTTGCATTCTTTGCGCAAAATTTGCCTCCATTTTTGACTGGTTTGCCAAAAACTTCGACTAATCTATCTGTTCTGTATTTGATTACAAAAGAAAGATGTGAAAATCTAATATATTGCAGATGCAAAAGAGAAAAAGTAAGTAGCAAAATTTTAGAGAATTTAACTTACCAATTACGAGAAAGAGACCGAAGCAGAGAGGAACAGCAGTTTGAGGTGGGACACGTCTGGTTTTGTTTAGCTGATGTGGTTGGATTGGCCATATTTATTCGTGATTTATAATGTGTGTCAACGGTAGTTGGGTTTTGTTTTTTAAAATATTTTTTATATAAATATATTAAAGTAATATTATTTATATTTTAAAATTTACTTTAATATTAGTAGATTAAATTAAACTAAAACTAAAAAAAACTATATAAAAAAAAACTTAAATTTTAATCAATTTCTATTTAAATCAAATAGCACCCTAAATCTCATGAAATAAAATTAAATGGCCCAACATAAAGAGAATGTGAAACACGCATGTTTTTGTTTTTATTTTTTTGTATTAAAAGAAATTCATTTGGAGCTCTTTCTAATAAAGTTTTAAATATATTATTCATTTCATAATAAATTTATTTATCATAAGCTCTTTTATTAGATTCAAATTCGGAATGGTAAATTGGCTGGCAAACCCAGAGAGAAATCGGCATTTTACAGTGTATTTTTTTATACTGCCCTAATTAATTAATTTTTTAATTACAATACCCATCCTTTAAAAGGGATAAATATTAAATATGCAGTCTTAGTTGTGAAAATTGTTTTAAAATCCTTAATTTGTATGATTAAGAACAAGGTTGTTAATACCGTTCCGGTTGCCGTTCTGATTTTTCTATTGATACGGAACGTTTCGGTTTCGAAGTATTTCAGCATGCCGTTTTGGGGTTGTACTGTTCATATATAATTAATTATATATACATATGAAAAAATTAAAATATTAATTTAACAAGCATAATTAAAATTCAAGATAAATTAACTTTAAATTATACAATACAAACACAAAATCAAATAATTATAATATCAAAATTAAAAAAAATCACAAATTAATCAAAATAAAGAAGATTTTAAGGTCGGAACGGCATACCCTGAACGGAACCGAGACGTTCCAGCCGAAATTTTTGAAACGGACTGGAATTAAAACTGAGATGAAAACAGCGTCGTTTTATCTCGGTTTTGTTAACAGAATAGAACGTTCAGTGCGTTCCGGACGAAATGGAATAAAATTGACAACTCTAATTAAGAAAACAATTATGAAACCAAAACAATGTATAAAGATCCCAAATAAAATTTAAAATTAAGCGTTTATTTTTTCATTTTAAATTTTTTTTGAAAAAATAATTTTTTTAAATTAATTATTATTTTTTGTTTTTTTAGTTATTTGAAAAATATATTTTAATAGCCAAAAACGCCGAGCATGTGTTAGGTGAGCCTTTCGGACAAGAATGCCTTATTTTCATTTCCTAAGGAGTGAGTAAAAACCAATGTGGAACGGTGACATCATCATCTCACACCTACCACCTGGGTCCCGTTCATAAAAAATAAAAAAATAAAAAAAATCAATTTTTTGGGTTGGTAGGAAGGAGATTGTGGTTGGTGGCTAATGAGGTCTTCAATCTCGGCAAATCCCTTTGGAAAAAAGAAATAGTGGACTATTACGATAGAGTCACTAATTTTTTAAAGGGTAATAGAGGTTGTTTCTTTAAAAATTTGTAATTATTTTTTATATTAATATATTGAAATGATTTAAAATATTAAAAAAATAATTTAAAATAAAAAATAAAAAAATCTATATTTTTAAAAAATATTTTTAAAACATAATGTCTAGCATCTCTTTAAATAAGAGAGGAAATTATTCCGAACTTATCAAGATACTTGTGACTGAACATGGTTCTATAAATTATAATTTAGATAGGATAGGTATTTTAATTGAAATGCTCAAAAAATAATTCAATAAAATGGTTTAAAATATATTTTGTATAATAAGAAAGTTTTTATATTAAATATTATAGCTTTATAATAATAATAATAAAAGAATATGAAAGGGTCTTAAAGAAGAAATTTTTACATGGAAGTAATTATTCTAACGCATATTTAAAAGATTTGATTTTCTCAGCATATATATATATATATATATATATATATCAAAAATATTCATATATATATATATATCAAAAATATTCACTATGGTCGCATATTTTTCTTCTCCAAGTTGGGTGGGCACACAAGTAGTGTACAAGCATGCTTATCTTTGTATCTTTTCAGCCAAATGAGTGATACCAGAGAATCATTGCTACCCACCAAATGTGTGCGTGAGGCCCTAATCATAAAAAAAAAAATAATTAAAAAAAAAAAAAAAACAAGAAGAAGAGAGAGAGCCTTAAATCTCAATACAAAGCACAACCCACCTTCAACTACAACCATAAATGCCTCCCTCTGGATGAACATTGTATCTTCCCCACGTATTAATGAGAGTTTTCGTTGGAACCTGGGCTCTCTGAGTAATAAAATATGTTTCCAATTAGTTCATAAAACACTATTTATTGGAATTTTTTTTAATGTTAAGTTTATTGATAATTGAGTTTTATAATTTTTTCAATTGATTTTTTTAGGTTATTTTAGTCTCATGATTTAGACTACAAGTTTGATGGGAAACTCTGTTGGCTCGAGTTTTTCTTTTATTTTCTAGATTGTTTTTTTTTTTTTAATTTCATCATTCAATTTTGAATTGATTGAGAATTAGTTTTGTAATTTGTTTCGGTTTGATTTCTATATGGTTATTCTCGTCTCATCACTCAAGTCATGGGTTTGATGGATCAATGTAGATTAATTCAAGTTTTTTATGTCTTTTTTTCATCATTTTTTTAATTTTATTTTTTAATGTTAGGTTGATTAGGGATTATTCATAATTTGTTTTAATTTGTTTGTTATTGGGCTATTCTTGACTCATAGCCTAAGTCTCTAGTTTGGTAAATTAATCGGAATTGACTTTGTTAATCTTTTTTTAATCTTTTTTCATAATTGGGTTTTATTTTTTAGATTCATTTTTCATTAGCTTAATGATAATTTAGCTTTGCAATTTCTTTTGATTTGCTTTTTATGGGTTTATCATAGTCCCATGACCCGATATGTGAATTGACAAGTAACTTGGGTTCATCTTTTTTTTTTTTTAATATATTGTTCTCTCAATATCTATATATATATATATAATCTCATCTTGAATATTATTTTGATTAAAAATATGTTTTTCCTAATTATCCAAGTTTTTTTTGAACTTACAAACTTGATCAAGTCATATGAGGTTAATCCCCACATGCTTTAAAAAAAATGCAATCTTACTATACACCTCATAAAAATGTAATAATGTCTTGTTTCCTTCTTTCCTTCGTTTTTTAATCCATTTTTTTTTTTTGTAATTACAATTCATCATTCATCATTATATATATTGCATATTGAGTTTCATAATTTTTTTTATTTACTTTTTATGAGATTATATTAGTCTTATGACTCGAATCACTAGTTTGACGAGATAATTTAATTCACTCAAGTTCCCCCCCCCCCACCCTTTTCTAATTGTGTTTTTAAAGATTTTATCCTATATTACTAGGTTGACTGAGAATTAGGCTTCGTAATTTGTTTTGCCTTGTTTTTTGTGAGCTCAAGCTTGATGCATTAGATGTTTGATGTATATTGTGCCTATGTAACATGCATGGTCCCCATGCATGTCCTACCATGTCATAGGCCTTTCATGGTGGCCAAAGCCCGACACATAAGACCTTAGTGTTTTGTCTAACCCAAGTTATCTAATATGAGTCCTACTTGATCTACATCTATAAGTGTACAAGAATCTTTCATGGTATACTATATTTCTATCTTATTAACATACATATAATAGGTATTTGTTCCTCATTAATATTTGTGTTGGAGATAATTATTTTTTATAATTAATAATATTATAATGGAATTACATTTAAGTCCCTTCTCTTAAGTTAAAAGACGGGTTTAAAAGGTACTAGTTTTTTTACTCGTATTACATTATGGGTTAGATCATTTCTTTACAAATGTAAAATAGCTTGGAAGTCAAAAGTTTGATGTTTAACATATGAAGAGTTTTTTAACATTAAGATCTTATCACACTAGATGATATTTAAAAAAAAACAATTTAATAGACTAACATACTGGATAATTAGGGTCAACCATGTTTAACTCGTGATACTCTTGATATGAGACATGAGCCCATGAAAACACCATGAAATCTTAATCAAAACAAATTAAAAAACTCAATTCAAATTAAAAAAAATATTGAAGGCCTAAAAAAAACTCAATAAAAATAACTGGAGTCAACCTAAATCATTGTCTTGTTGTATGATGTGGCTTGAACCAATTTAAAGAAGAAAGAAAACTTCAAGACTTGGATAATTGACACAAGTGGATCCATCAAGTTAATTTAATTTAATAGCATAATTAAAAAAAAGTGATAAATAAAAAGATATGAGATAACACATGTTATTTTCAAAATTAATAAAACAAATTTATATAAAACCCAACAAAATGAGAGAATCTTCAAACAAATCAAATGTCAAAATCAAAGTTCTAAGAAAAAACCTAAAACATAATTGTTATTTTGCTTTTAGAGATAACTAAGTAATTTAATTACGCAAAAAAACCTAAAATAACCCCAAACAAATATAAAATAAAAAATGAACTTAGAAAAAAAAATATCATTTTACCCCTTGAAGACAACCTTTGATTGTTGTTTTAGAAGAAAAAACATAATTCCACTATTAAAACTCATAATGAATCACACTTATTGTATAGTACTTTTTTTAACATGAAATAAGTTTTATTAATAAATATTTCGTGAGCTAACCAAGTAAGAGGGTCATAATTTTCATTCTTACATACATACATCATTTTCTCTTATAATATATTTATTTTCATATCAAAACAAAAAAGATTGTTCTTTAATTTTTTTTGCATGTTTAATATATCTTTTACTCAATTAACATATTGGTTTAAACACACGAGGATCCCTTAATCAACCAAAAAAATTATTTTGCAAGTGTTAACGATTCTTATATAAAGTTACCATCTTTTTTTGCTAAGAAGAATAGATCTAATAACATAAACATTTTATTAAACTCATTATTGGATCATAAAAAAATTATATTTCTAAGTATATTAAATTTTAAAACATTATCATCTAGTTTTACCATCTTGTGCAAATTTTATCCCATCTTTTTATATATTTACCCATATGATCATTCTAAGCTCAAAACCATAGACTATGTCTTTGCACTGACCAAACTTAGAACCTAGTTCAAGTTTTTTTTTTTTTTTTCTCACATGAAAATGAATTAATTAAACTACATAACAAATATCTAAATCATATTATTTGTTTGTGAATACCAACCTACAAATCAACAATCCATTTTCTAGTTTTGAGATTGATGCAAATCCAAATTGTCCCAAGTTTTTGTAAACCTCAAATAAGTCCCAAATCACACACACAAAAAAAAATCTATTGAGTCTTCAAATAATTTTGTCTCGATCCTGTATTTTAAGTCTTAGAAAAATCCTTAATTAAATTTTTTATTCACATGAATTTTATTCAAACTGTACAACTATATATATACATCTCTCTCTCTCTCTCTCTCTCTCTCTCTCTATATATATATATATATATATATATATATATATATATATATATTGTATGCATGTATAGCTCTCATCACATATCACTGTGGATTGTTACATTACTTTCCTGTTTGTATATTTTTTGTGTTTTTTTTTATAACCAGGTTGTCCGGGCCAGCTTACGTGTATCATGACTAATCCCTAAATTCATTTTTTTTTATGTTTTTTTTCCTGTTTTTTTCCCACTTATACATTATTTTTTTATAATCGGGTTGTCCAGGTCAGCTTATGTACACCACGACTAATCCTTGGACCCACTTTTTTGCTTATGCATTTTTTTCTATTTTTTTCCACTTATATAATTTTTTTTGTTCTTTTTTTATAACGAAGGTATCTAGGTCAGCTTACATGCACCACGACTAATCCCTGAATCTACTTTGTTTTTTTTTTTCTCTTTCAATTATGTATTTTTTATTTGCTTTTTAACTAGGATGTTCAAGCCAACTTATGTGCACCACAACCAATCCCTGGATCCATTTTTTTTAAAAAAAAATCATGCTTTTTTTCCACTTATATATTTTTTTTGTTTTTTTTATAACTATGTTGTCCGTACCAGCTTACATGCACCACGACTAATCTCTGTACCCATTTTTTTTACTTATACATTTTTTTTTCTATTTTTTTCCACTTATATTTTTTTTTATAATCAAAGTGTCTGGACCAACTTACGCACACCATAACTGATCCCCGAGCCCACTTTGTTTTTTTTACATTTTTTTCTGTTTTGTTTTTGATAATCAGGGTGTCTGACCTAATTTACGTATATCACGACTAATCCCCAGACCCTTTTTTTTAAATATTTTTCGTAAAGCATTGTACTTCTCTTCACATAATACTGTGGATTGCTACAGTACTTTCCCGCTTATATTTTTTTTATGTTTTTTCCTCACTTATATTTTTTTTGTTTCTTTAGATAATCAGAGTGTCCAGACCGGTTTACATGCACTATGACTAATCTCCGAATCCACTGAACACCTTGTAAGTCTAGTGAGCAGGTAAGGCAATGTGAGGGTGAAATACATGCATAAAGAGGATTGAACCCAGGTGCAGTGAAAGGGAACAAGTCCATTCCCACTTATACCTTTATACACAACATATATTATGTTTAAAAAAATATGCATATATTAGAAATTTGTCAATTGTATTCTGTGCATTCTGCATGATTCATGTCTAGAAGTGTTATTTTTCTATAGTATTTTAGCTCTTCTCACAAAACACTGTGGATTGCTAAAGTATTTTCTCATTTATACATTTATTCATAGCAGCTATTATGTTTTAAAAAATATGCTCGTATTAGAAATTTATCAATTGCATTCTTCATTCTGCATGAGTCATGTCTAAAAACATTAGACATAGATTACTGTGGATTATAATGGTAAAATTACTATTTTACCCCTTTATGAACAATGATTTTAGCCATTGGTCTTGAGGTATTTTAGATTTTTAATATTTCTGAATATAGTAAAATAATCATAATATTCTTTAATAAAATAAAAATTAATAGTTAAATTCAGGGCTATTAAAGATATTGCACATGTTTTTTATAATATACAAATATAAAATAACCTTTATATACATGGATATGAGAGAATTTCACTCTCATTTTACATCACTAAACCTAAACTTACTAAGTTTTTTAACGTAAATTGCATTTAATACAAATAAAATTAAAAATCTAAACTAATAGCAGAGGTGTATAGATACAAACAAAAAATTAACTATCTCAGAATGACTGAAAAAAATCAAGGGGTCAAAATTAAACCAAAAAATAAAAAAGTAAAAACCAAAATACAAAATACAAAACAAGAAATTATATGTGTTAAAACTAGATAAAAAAATTATAATTCCAATGGTGGAGCGCGGTTTCTTGGTTTTTGTGTGTGTTTGTAAATGAGATCAACAATAGGTTTTGCATCTACTTATGGTCGATGTTGTTTTGTTTAGAAATACATAAAAAATATATTATTTTTATTTTTTAAAATTTATTTTTAACATCAGCACATAAAAATGATCCAAAAATATTATTTTTTAATTTAAAATAAAAAAATTTAAATTATTTCAAAAGCGTTTTTGACATGCAATGATAAACAACCACTAAATGTTTATTTGAAAGTGCGATTAAAATTATTTTTTAAAGTGATTTTCATTCAGAAATGTATTAAAATAATATTTCTTATTTATAAAAAATATTTTTGACATAAAAAATGATTGAAAAACACTAAAAACATTTAATTTAAAATATATATATATATATATTTTTAATATTCTTGAAACGTAATTGTAAACCTGCATTATTGTAGTTTGACATTTGTCCATTTCTTACAAAGCAGATAAGCGCACGTGACTTGCACTTCCTAACCATCAGAGTGGATGCATGCTAGCCGGTAAAAGTCACCTGCCAGGAATGACTGTTCTGCCTACACCCGGCCCCATTATTCTTTCCTCACCAACTCATCTATTGATTTTTCATTATACCTTTTAAAAATTCTAATCGATTAGCCTCGTAGTTTCAAAAACTGTATTTTTAATCTCTATACTTCTAAATCTCTTATGACTTAGTTCTCCCATAATTTCATATTTTATTCATTTTAAACTTTAATAAAAAAACAAATAGAGAAAAAGAAGAGAGCAGTTGATAAAATAAAAGAAATTTTATTAAAATAGAAGACATTTTTGGAACAAAAATATTACAAAATAAGGATAATAATATCTACCTAGCTAGTTAATTATTTGTGAAAAACTATGACTAAATTACAATTAACACACGCATAACATCATGTAATTTTTCATATACATACATACATATATATATATTATTAATTTATTTTGATCTTATAAGTGTAAAATAGGGTAAGAGTTTTTCAGATTATTTTAGTTTTTTAACATGGAAATATTAAAAAAAATAAGGATAATAATATTTACCTAGCTAATTAATTATTTGTGAAAAAAATATGACTAAATTATAATTAACTCATGTATAACATCATGTAATTTTTAATATATTTTATTAATTTATTATAATCTTATAACTATAAAATAGAGTAAGATTTTTTTAGTTTTTTAACATGGAGTCACTCTTATTTATCACATAAAGCATACATCACATATATATCAATAATGTGAGGGACTTGTTTTATTTAAGTATAGAATCTATCTAATTGTAATGAAATTTCTACCAAGTTTTTAGACTTTACTAGAAATCCTTTCATGCTTTGAATATTCACAAGAATCAACACTCATTCACCCACAACAATTCATGTAACTCATACTCACATGTACCCTAAAGCATAACATTCATACCGCAATCATGAACTATTGTTTACACAATTATAAATGATATTGTTTTATCAAATAAATACAATTAAACACACACAATAGAAATCATAAATAATTAATGATCCAGCATTTTACATGTTTACAATATCAAAACATTACATATACATAGTTTTACTACATATTATAAAATTTTACCTAACTATGATGTTACTATTACTGTAGATAAAATAGACTTAAAATATATAATAGGATACACAGGAATTAAATACATGTAAGTACACTTTGTACTTAAAAACTAACTACTACTTTAAATGTACACACAAATACAATAGCTATTTTTGTTAGAATGATTTTTTTGAAACTACAAAAAAATTTATCATTGTTAAAAAAATTATTTACATAAATTTGTCATTACAATCCACTTGTTACACATATAGTTCATACCATGACAACTTACCAGATTTACACAATTAATGCGTACCAAAAAGGTTGACTTAATTATTCAAATAATAACTCACTCTTGAGATTGCCTTGACCTTTCTCAATATAACCTCCCCTCATGCAATCAACTCAATATATATATATATATATATATATATATATATATATATATATATATATATATATATATATATATATATATATTCTCACTTATATGGCCGATCAACTTCATTCCTTTTAAAGATTAATAGCCCTCACTCACATGATCAACTTTATTCTTTTCTAAAATCATTAGTCTTCGCCGATGCGATCGATTTTATTCTTTTTTAAAATCATTAACCCCTATTCATGCAAACAACCTAATTATTTGTACAAGTCAGTAGCCCATACTCATACAAATGATTTAATTATTTTCATATATCAAAAGCCCTTACTCTTACATCCAACTTATTTCTTTTAAAAAATAATTTTATATACTATTTTTCAAGACTCATTTCACATGTAAATAGAATTTTTATAATGACATTACTATTAATAAAAAAAAATGAGGTGACAAGTATTTACTTGACACTTTTGTAGTATATTCTTCTTCAACCATCAATCCAATCTCAAATGTCTCTGCTGATGTTCAAAGAATGTTTTTCTAATTATTATACAATTCACTTATTCAACACCTAATTATTCATTTCATATTATCAAACACATTCTTTATTCTTTTTCTTAACACTTGTTTGTGTCTAAATACAATCCCATATTACCAACTCATATTTACATGTTATTTCACATTTTTAGTATTACCATTTTGCATCTACACATTTTTTATTTCCCATATGACCAATTTGTCAACTTATAGTTCATATTGACAAGCATCACATGTGAATTAATTTTTAAGCATACACCATCATTAAAAACATTAACATTACACAATACCATTGATTTTTCTACTTTAATTTTTACTCGTTATAGATATAATCTAATATCTAAACATTTAATTTCACATGAATCTCAAACATGCTTACACCTAATTCCATTATTATACAAAACACAAACATCCATAATATCATCAAAACATCAAACACAATACAATTTTATCTAATCTTCCATGTTTTCTTGATTTAAAACATATGAAAATAATAACTAAAATTGTAGCAATATACATTAAAACATTCATAATCAATTCTAAGAATTTTTCAACATCACTAAAATGCTAAACAAACAACACAATTTATTGACATTTTTATTTTTCCTCAAATTCCCTAATTAATAACTAATGTCTTAGTTTTTCAATAAATGGTTTGTAATTCCTTTTATTTAGCCCTAATCATGTCATATACATCACTATTAATCATTAATTAATACAAACTTGCATTTCTTTTCAATTTCACATAAACCCTACAATTTTAAAATAAAAAAATTTCAGCAAACAATTGGAATTAATTGGAAGATAACCTTCTACATTAACCATTTTTTTTTTTATGATCCTTTCCAACAATATTTAAGGACTCCCTACTTTCTTCTAAATTTGTGTTTTTTTTCTCTCTCTAAAACAACTTTTGATTAGTATAAAACACTTAATCACAATCATATAAATATGAGAATATAGAGAAAATAGCAAAGAGAAAAATTTCAAGCTCTCTCTCTCTATTTATACATGGTTTGTGGGTTTTAAAAGGAAAGGAAGAAAGGATTTTATTTTATAATTTTAACAATGTTTTTCTTTTTATATCCCACATGATATTTTCATCAAATCTCTTATCATTGATTTTTTTTTGTACATATTCATATTCATTTCCTTTTTTTTCTAGGATTTTAACTATTTTGTTAGGGGTATCACCTTAACTCATAAATATTTTTTCTCTTAATTTATTATTTTTCAATTGAAAGTTTTGCTATTCGACATGTGGTTTACACTAACATAGGAACTTTCTTGAAATCAAACTCAAGAATGATGGATTTGTATCCCAAAGACCAAGAAATCTTCAAACCATTATTGTGGTAAAACCAGTGAAGCCAAAAAAAACAACAAAGTTGCCACCTCCTATATGATATCGAATTTATCTTAGTTTTTTCCTAATTACCTAATAAGCTCCCATCAATGTCAAATTTAGTGTATGTTAAGTAATATGGTTAAAGGTGTTTTTCAATTGAAAATACATTAAAATTATGTTTTTCATATGTATTTTTTATTTTTGACATCAGGATATTAAAATCATTAAAAAATACCTAAAAAACATCAATTTAATGTCTCTTCATACAAAAAATACTTTGCAAAATATAAGATATTACATTGCCAAATGGATATTTAATTCAATATGTGATGAAGTATACCAAGAGACCACATGAGGGATATGATATTAGCATAGTTTAGTAAGATATGAGATTAAAAAAAAAAGAATATGGGAGATAAATCAATAAACAAAATATACATGGTTTGATAATTTAATATAAGTTGATATGGTTGAAAAGATTACACTATTATTGGGAGACTGTTTCAAGAATAGTTTTGTCAAACAGTGCCCCTAAACATACGTATACCAATTCTAATATACGTGAGAGTATAAATACACCTACAAGTACAACAAATAATGAGGCCAAGTAAATCAAATAAACATAACTCCCTAAGCAAGTCCAATAATTCTCTCATTTAGATATTAGGTTAACCATTTGGAATAAACCATATGCCTCCAATAACATTCATCCTCACGGATTATAGTGAAGAATTTTAAAGTTAGAAATCTAACTAAAGTTTGTATACTTTCAATTTCTCAAGTATAACTACCAATATCAAGATATATGCTGGATTTTTGCTTCGATAAACATTATCAAGCATTAAATGCCCATCATTAAGCAAATCTCAAATAAAATGACATATGATCTGAATATGTTTAGTCTTGAAATAGAATGTAAAGGTGTTGGCAAGAAAAAAAAAATTCTATAATTATCATAATAGAAAGTACCCTTCTTATTTTACTAGCCCAATCTTTTGAAAAAATCTATACAACCATGTCATATCCTTCGTCGATTATGCTATTGCAACATGTTAAACTTTTATGGTTAAAAGAATATTCAATAATAATAAATAATAATATAACTTATAATGTATATAAAACTTGTATTAAAGACCTTATAAATCAATATTTATAAGACCTTTTATTTTTAAACCAATATTTATGAAGTTAGACAATTATCTAAGAAATTTTTTAAGTACCTCTTAATTCATTTTACTTTCCTAGATTCCTTATATATATATATATATATATATATATATATATATGCTCACAACTCCTTTTATATATACAATATATGGTTAGAAACAAATCATAAAATATATTAAAGAACCAAAAATTAAGGATTAGGGAACCTTATCCATGTGGTTATGCTTTTGTTCTATTTTCTTATGATTAATCATTTCTAAGTCTGAAATGACTGTCTATTGGTATACCTGCAAAGTTAACATTAACCATTTTAATTTACCAAAAAACATCTTAACATAATCTATTTGTGAAGAATGTTTTAGAATGTCTCTCGCTTTTTGTCAAATAATTCTCATGCTAAATTTTTTTCTTACAACTCCCCGTTCTTTTATTTCAATTTGTTTTGACAATTGCTTCATTAAATTATTCATATCCTCCATGTTTGACCTTGTAATAAAACAAAGTATAAAATTCAATTCAAAATCAATAAATTATTAAATAAAAAAAAAGAAAAAGAAAGAAAGAACCTCCTTGTAATGTTCAAATGAACCTTGCAAGCAAGTAGGTGATTCAACCTTAAAATGTTGTTTGTATTTGTAATTGTAGCTTGTAATTTTTGTAAGAACGTCAGACCCCTCAAATTCGGTACAATCATAACTGGTCGGTTAAAGAAACGGGCTTCAGCAGCCCAGCACCGAAGGAAAAAAAGGGGCCGCTGCGGCCATTGCAAAACCACTAAACAAAAACCCTCCTCCGTTCTTTGGAGTAC
Organism: Salix dunnii; assembly: GCA_015731905.1. NCBI lineage: Eukaryota > Viridiplantae > Streptophyta > Magnoliopsida > Malpighiales > Salicaceae > Salix > Salix dunnii. Next base: position 9,715,701 of record CM027665.1, on the reverse strand, counting down.
TTTCTCCTCCTCCACCGAACGTTATCGCATAAGCCACTGCTCTCTCTCCGATTCACCACGGTCACTCACCGGTCAAAATCTTAATCGTCCTTGCATCCTGATTTGAACAGGACGACAACGCTTTTCGTTTCACTCTAAGCTTAAAAAAAATGGCGACTGTAATGCAGAAAATCAAAGACATCGAAGATGAGGTAATTTTTTAGTTGGAAAAATAATTTGTTTCCCCCCCTTCATTTCTCAATTTCTTCTTACATGAATTTTCTTTTCTTTTCTGCAGATGGCAAGGACTCAAAAAAACAAGGCTACAGCTCACCATCTCGGCTTGCTCAAGGTATCTGTTTTTATTTATTTAACGATTATTAACAAATATTTGTATGAATTATCTTGTACGAAACAATTCATTCAACGGCGTTCGCTATATGGTAATTATAGGCAAAACTTGCAAAGCTACGAAGGGAACTTCTTGAGCCATCAGCGAAAGGAGGTGGTGGTGCTGGTCAAGGTTTTGATGTTACTAAAAGTGGAGATGCAAGAGTTGGTCTTGTAGGCTTTCCTTCGGTTGGGAAATCCACTCTTCTAAATAAATTAACAGGGACATTTTCAGAGGTATGCCCTGTTTTTTTCTTTTGTTCACACTGGTTCTTTCGAATCTTGTTTGTAATGCAAGTGTGCAAATAATACCAGCTATATGCTAATTAGAGCATGAATATTATCCGTTGTCAAGCGTAGTGTTACCTTGAAGCATCAAGACTAACGAAAGTACCACCTTGGGGGATTTTTCTTGAGTTACTTAACAATGCCATATTATGTTCCAAACATGTTATTTCGATTAGATCCTTTATCAAATGGTTAGGTTTTTTCTCCGGGCTTCCTTTCTTTCAAGTATTACATAAGCACACTTTTATACACGCCCACACAAACAATGAGTTATTAAATCAACATGTCACTTTACTTGAGTTAGCATGTCTGGTGATGCTTAGCATCTTGGTCACTATCAAGCCTTGCTGCCTTAAGTGATTTCTCCTTTTAACAACACTGATGAAGCAGCGTGTTTGCTTTGCCTAAAATGCAGTCATGAATGTATTTTGATTAGACCTACAGTGCAGGATATCTGCTATTCATATCTCTTTGATGAAGGATTGACTTAACAGTCTTACATGTCTCTCATACTGTATGAAGACTTATGATCCCTGTGAAACTCATTATAGTTTTGCATTCCTTGAAAGATAGCATTAGAGAGGGAGAGTGTAGGAAGGGTCTGGGTTTGTCAGAGGCAGTGCAGCTTGTAATTGCCTAATTTACATGGTGAATTTTTCACTGTTTCTGCTTTGGTGCTGGTCAATTAATTGAATAACTTGAATCATTAATGTTCTTTTCTCTGTCTTCTTTTTTGGTAAAGATGGCTGATTTCTTTCAAACTTTATGGATTATAGGTTGCTTCCTATGAGTTTACCACCTTGACTTGCATCCCTGGAGTGATTGTTTATAGAGGAGCTAAAATTCAGGTAATATTAGCTGCAAAATCTTTTTAGGCTTTCACTACCTTTATGACATATTGATACCTGTTCTTTTTCCTCATTTTTTTTGGGTAATGATCTGGGTTCGAATGGTTGTCATCAGGTTTCTGGATGGCTTCACATACCATGTCATTTCCCCAATTTGTATATGAAATAATACTTTAAAATGTTCCAGCCCCTTTTTTTATTTTTCTAAATATATATTAGTTCTTGATGCTTCTTCTCTTATCATTTGCAGTTGTTGGATCTCCCTGGTATCATTGAGGGTGCTAAGGATGGAAAAGGTCGAGGAAGGCAGGTAGATCATGACATGTTGCTTAGCATTTTTTCCCCGTTTCTGAATATTGATGTAGTAGTCTAAGGTCTGGGTTTTCATTAATGAGTAATGATCTTTGTCTATAAACTATAGATAATACATGACATTTGTAATTTATACCAAGTTGATATCATTTTCTGCTTTTACTCTTCATCTTTTGCCAGCTGTGTCTTTTAGGTGCATCCATTTTTTGACAAGCTCAATGCATCCTTTAGTGCTGCTATTCCAAACTGTGATGGAGTGAGGTTGCGAGGGAACTAGGACATCTTCAGCTAGTTAGTTTGGTGAATTTCAGGCCATGTGCTGCCTAATTGTTTCTATTGGTTTTCTGTAAAATTATGTCTTGCTTGGAGTGCATTTATGGTTGATTATCAAATTGATAGTGTGGATTTGGTAGCCAGTAAATGCTTGAATGTCAGAGTAATGAATATTAAAGTTTTTTGGGGTTATGTATACCTTGACATAGAAGGGCTAACAACCTCTACCTTAGAGAGTTCTTGCTTCATGAATGGAGAGGATTCTGTTTAGTTCTTAAAGGGCGTTTTTTTTTTTTTTTAATGAAAATTCCTTGAGGGATTAGGCAACAAGACCATTGTGCGCTTCTCTGTATGAGCTTGGTTGTGCTCAGTAACATGATTCTGGAGACTACCAAGATGACATTAAATTTATTTTAGAAGGTTTAGGCTATCTCAAATGGACACCAGAAGTGTGTTGTGGCATGTGTTTGGTGCTGGCATAATGGTTATGGTTGTAGGGTATTTGATGAAGCACTGACAACTGTAATCTCACCTGTAAAGCGAGATCTAGAGACCTGGGCACCATATTTACCCATTGCAGGCATCAAGATCCTCACAGATGCTCTTAAGTGGTTGATATTCTTTCAGCAAATTGGCTTTTAACATTTGGTTGGACAGTCTCAGTAGCCAGTAGTTTAAGTTTCAATATTTTTTCTAGATGGGAAACATATCTTTGGGCCATTGTACACTTCTTGTACTGGAACACTTTCCTTTGGCCCAAACACCAGGGAAAATTATGTTGGTATTTCTTTTTTTTCTGTTGAAATGCTGATGACATAGAAGTCTTCTTGTGACGCTTTAGTGAACATTTAATTAATTAAGGCTATCAAAATACTGATAATGTATGCCTTCTGTGAATGATTCCTTTTGCATTGTAATCTATTTGGCTCACATGCATTTTTTATATATTTGGCCATTTATATCTTTATATTCAATGTTGCTGCCAATTTGATTCAGGTGATAAGTACTGCTAGGACATGCAACTGTATCATAATTGTCCTTGATGCAATAAAGCCAATAACTCACAAGCGTCTGATAGAGAAAGAGCTTGAAGGATTTGGCATAAGGTAATGACTAGGTAGTTAAAATTTTATGGTCCATATTTATTTTGTCTGCTAGTGTTTTGTTGGAGCAACTGTATGAAGTGTTAATTAAATCTCTTTATTTTCCTTCTTTGTATACTTCTCCTGAGAACATTTGGAGAGCTTGTGCATGCCTCTTAAATCACTTACCTATTGGAAAGAAAGAATATAGAGATCTAATTTAGTATCATGTATAACCTTTGATCAAGCACTAATTTTCTGAGATTTGTTTTTGAATGCTAACAATGTTATTGAAACCATTAGAAAAATATTTTAGCCTTATGGATTGGAAACATATAAAAATTAAGTTAATCTAATTGTAGCTGTTCTGTTTGCCCTTTGTTGCATTTAAGCATCATGGACATAATTGCTCAACTTTTCTGGATGAAATTTTATTTATTATCTGATTCAAAAACAGTCAAAGTTGTTCATTTTGACATGATAAGGGGCTCACAACTGCAGCTTTATAGCCAAAAAAAAGGTTCTATATGCTCTGTATCATTCAGCCTACTGACAAAATGTTTTGATATTTCCATGTCCTAGCATGTTTTCCCTGAAAGCATTTTGAGACGTGTGGTACGTCCTTGATAGACACTTATTTTGAGTTTCCACTTTGTGTGTGTGTGTGTGTGTGTGTGTGTTGAGGGAAGGGTCTCTCATTTCTTGATGTAATAATTTGAAGTTTTCATTGTGTTCCATGTGTTTATTTTGATGCTTATACCTCATGACCTGACTTGTCTTTTTACATATTTACTCCACAAAATTCATTCTTTCAACGTTGCTAACATTCAATATTTGTAGGCATGGCTTGCGCGTTCTCCTTTTATTCTACTTGTAGCGTTTGATTATTCTATATATCATTCACTATGTTTTATGGAAACAGGTTAAATAAGGAACCGCCTAATCTGACATTCAGAAAGAAAGATAAGGGTGGAATTAATTTTACATCAACAGTAACCAACACACACCTTGATCTTGATACTGTGAAGGCAATATGCAGTGAGTACAGGATGCACAATGCTGATATTACTCTGAGGTATGATGCAACTGCTGATGACCTCATAGATGTCATTGAGGGGAGTAGAATATACATGCCCTGCATCTACGCGGTGAACAAAATTGATCAGATTACACTTGAGGAGCTGGAGATTTTGGACAAACTTCCTCACTACTGCCCAGTCAGGTGACTTTGTTTTGGCTTGAATTTTCATATTAGAATTATGGTAAAAATACAGTCCAAGTTTTACCATACCAATTTTTGTTTAATTTCACATGCAAAGAAAATCTGTCTCATGAATCTGTTTTCAAATATCTTGATTTTGCAACCCTGGCATGATTTTTCTATTGAGATCCCAAGCACACCAATTAGATGTGTTGGGAAGTGTAATATGAGAATGAACGTTCTCTAGCCATTGTTGTTTGGATTGGTTGATCGGTCGAGACTGTTCCCGTTGCTTCATCTACATGTGGTCATTGAGCAACTTCGTCCCCCCTCCCTTGTTGCTTCATCTACATGTCGTCCCCCCTCCCTCTTTCGCTTCTTGTGTACATAGAGACTGATCTAAACTGCTGGTGTCTTTTTTGTTTTTGTAATTTATGGATATTTGGCTACAATCCATTTAGTTTTAACTGGTCATCATACAGTGTTTAGATTGAAAATTTTCAATACCCTTAAGGTCTAAACTTCATGAAGATAAAGATTTTCTTTCTTTCTTTCTTATGACTTGTTATCTTGAATGCAATTGCTGCAAGGTCTGAACTATTATGTATAGCATGCAATTTAGCTTACTCTAACTGGTGTGCGTGTGCATACAAGTGAGTTTATATCCTGCGTGTGCATTATCTCTGATTTATGTTTGGTAACATAGGTGCCCTCATGCTTATTTTATTCATTTGTCACATTTTGTATGTCAAACAATTCCTGTCCATATTTGTTTGCTATTTTTGTTCTTTGTTATTTTGTATAATTATTTTTATTATTATTATTTTGTTTACACTATAGTGCTCACCTGGAATGGAACCTTGATGGTTTGCTGGACAAAGTGTGGGAGTATCTAAATTTAACTCGCATATATACAAAGCCAAAAGGGATGAATCCAGACTATGAGGATCCTGTGATATTGTCATCAAAGAAGCGGACAGTTGAGGACTTCTGTGAACGAATTCACAAGGACATGTTGAAACAATTTAAGTAGTGAGTCTCTTATATTTCTTTTATTTCTGAAGTTGTAGTTTGTGAAAAATTCAAAGCATCAGCTTTGTGCATACAAGAAGCAGTTTCATTCATATGGCCTTGTTATGGTTGGGGCTTATTACTGTGTCAAATCAGATGGTCTTATTGGACATGCATGGAATAAAAATAAAAATAAAAATGCTAGCTGGCATGTCTAACATAGAAGCATTTGAGTGTCATGGATAGCTCTCCAGTCACTTATTCCAGTCAATTCTCATTTTATTCCCCCTAGTTTTGTTACACCTGTTAGAAAAGTCAGTTGCTGTTGGCCCTCTCCTCATTCGATTACAACTTTGCAGATATTATTGGTAAAAATCGATTTATAAATAGGGTTTGATTGGTTTATACCTTTTCATTTGCATACATCACAGAAAAAGGACTGGTGCATATATCTGATGAATCCATCTTCTCTTCTCTTCTCTTTATTTTTTATTTTTTTTTGTTATTATTTTCCTTTTAACCCTGTTCATGACAATTTACTTTTGGTGAATGATATAGTGCTCTGGTATGGGGGTCAAGCGCGAAACACAAACCGCAAAGGGTTGGCAAGGTTTATTCTGGAACCTGATTCAGCATACTTGGTTTTATTTTATTATTGTTCCTCCTCCCATTCATCTCCATTTTGTTAGAATTTCTCACTTAATGTTTATGTGCTGTTTAATATTTAATTATTCATGTATGATTTTTGCATTTCAGGAACATGAACTGGAGGATGAAGATGTCGTGCAGATTATCAAAAAGGTGTGACCATCAACACCGAGATTTGCAATAATTCTCCATCGAATTTTCTGCATTATGAAAGCAGTTGTGTGAAAGAGCATCGAATTCAATGCATTAGTAAGGCGGTTGGGTAAAAAAAGCTTGCAGACAGCATGATATGTAACCACTCCGGTTTTGACAAGGTTTTTGTGTTGTTTCTCGTGGCTTTAGTTTGTAATGGTGCTGTATGCTCTACTATAATGAGACTGAACATAGCAAAGAAAACTATGTTGGAGAAATTTTGAGTAAAAGAAGTAGCCCTCATGTGAACTTTCTTTAGAGAACTAATCTCTCTGATTTTCTATATCATTTATTCAATAAAAATAAAAAGTAATCAAAACAAACATAAAAGAATCTTGATAAATTTAAAATAAGGATTAAAAAAGTACATGTCTAATTAAAATCTCTTCATCTTATTGAAATGTCAATTTTTTTCCAGCATTTTCTTGTTAGAATATCTGATTTTAGATAACATACCATAAACAAAAGAGTTGTGATTGAAAAAAATAGAATTTTGATATTTTTTTGACATGAATATATTTTTAAGAAATATAATAATAACACATCATTCAATGTTTTGTATTGAAGAACTCTTTATCCACATTATTAAACCATGTATAACTTAGCAAGTGTGTTCGGAGTCCGCTCCACTTTGTTATTGGCTTAGGTTTAAATAAAATTAGATGAGAGGTGACCTCATAACCTAGTTGATTTTATAAGTTCAATCGCAACCCAGTTGACCTAGGCAAAACTTGGTTTGATTAAAACAAAAAAATCTAAATAATATTGTTTTAAATTTTTTTAAAAAATATTAACACATTGTCATCTTAGGTCAACTCAAGTCTTCATGTGTGGCGCAATTGACTTAATCAACCTAATCAAAACCTTGTTTGGCTATAAAAAAAAACCAACATTGACTTAACAATTTCTTTTATTAAAAAATAATATTTTGGGATTATGACATTTTGAATAAATCCAAGTTAAACTAGGTTAGTTTGATTAGTTCATAACCTTTATCAGGTCTAATAAACATGCCTTTTAAAATCATTGTTTACTTAATGAGGGAGAATATTATATTTATTTTGAAATTGAATGATTGACAAAAAAAATTAAAAATGAGGGAGAATATTAATTAATTTTTAAATAAAAATAATGTTCAACAAACAATAAATAAAAAATAAGGTATTTCTTAATATTGTTTTTTTTTTAAAAAAGAAATTAAAGACCGGGCTTGCAGGCTAAGTCGCACGCCTAGTAAGCAATGTAAAGCTCAAGCTCATCTAAGCCTAAAAATCAAGTCCTTTATACCTGGGCTAATTTTTTTTTTGTCATATATATATATATATATATATATATATATATATATATAGAAAATAGAGGATGCATCATCTTAATCTCTAGTTTTGAACTACCACAAAGGTGGTTGGAAAATTAAGGTTAAAGTTTTTGGACCTTAAAACTTATTTTTTAACTTGTTTTCACCTCAAAATATCCCATAAACATTCTAAGAATCTTAATAAACATATTTACAATTTAAAATAGAAATACAAGTTGTTTTGAACTTTTCTTTTCCTTTTTTCTTCACACTTTATAAAGGAGTGAATTAGGTCACATTTATAGAGCAATGACTTTTGCATTGGCAGCAACACATTGGTCTGGTACAAAACAAAAAAAAAAATTCCTTTGATACATAACAAAAGTTATTTATGCAATGCAGGATCTCATGGATCAAGGATAGCTAACTATTGATAACAAAATTGGCTGTGACTACCAATTATTTGTACTATTGATTGGCCTTCGATGGTCAATCATCAATCCCTTTCATCTTAACATGCCCCCTCAGGCTGTGATGTGGTGAGTAAACAACAACCAACTTATTTTTAAGTGTGTGAAATTGAAAGATTATGAGGGGCATGGTGAGAATATTAGCAACTTGTTCTTCGTAGGGTATACACCTAGCTTCTATTTCTTTGCTTAGGACATTGTCTTTTATATGGTGGATGTTGATTTCAATATGTTTTATTCTTTAGTGAAAAACTAGATTGACTACAAGTTGTCTAGCTCCCAAATTGTCACATTAAATTATTGTTGATTCATGAAGGTGTATTCCAATTTATGATAGTAGAGAGTTCAACCGCATAATTTTCAGCTTGCTTGAGCAAGTGCTCTATACTCGATTTCAGTGCTTGGCCTTGCCACTGATTTTTTCTTTCTTGAACTCTAACTGATTAAGTTGTCTCCAAGGTATGCACAGTAGCCAGTTATGGATTTCAGATCATCTAGTGAATTGGCCTAGTCTGAATCACAAAAAATTTAGATGGACAAGGTGGGGGCATTGGTGAATTTGATACCTTCACCAATAAATCCAACTAGATATCTTAAGATATTTTTGCAAGCTTACTAGTATTTTGAGTTGGAGACTGCAGAAATTGGCTTAGCTTATTGATTGGAAAGGTTATGTTAGGTTGACTGAGTGTGAGATATTGAAGAGCTCCTATGGTGTTTCTGTAGAGAGTGACATATTAAAAAGGTTAATTGTCTTGGAGATGAAGTTTGTTACTTTGATTCATGGGTGTTGGACAAAGATTGGATTTAAGCATATTTATTATTTTTAGTAGATCAATTGTGTATTTGGCATGTGACAAATGGGTCCCATTAAGCCCCCTAGCTGTCTCAAAGGCAAGGAAATAAGTCACTAAAATGAAGGTCTTGATTGAAAATTAAGAGTGAAAATGAGAGATAATGTTGTGGACTTTGTGAGAATGATTCCCTGTAAGCAGAATGTCATTGACATAGACTAGAGAAAACATGCATGCCTCACCATTTTTGTAGATGAATAGAGAAGTGTTTGATGCTAAATTGTGAAACCCAAGATGTAAGAGAGAGCCTCGCAGTTTTTCAAACCAGGTATGAAGGGCTTGTTTGAGACCATAAAGGGCATGACGAATCTTACAAACATCAAATGAATGGTTTGCATTGATGTATCCAGCAAGTTGTTCCATGAATACCTCTTTTTCAAGGGTGCCATTCATAATGACATCGTTGGTGTAAATTCGTTAAACATCCCAGTTATTGGTAACAACAAGAATGGGGATTACTCAAATGGTGGATGGTTTGACAATAGGGTTGAATGTCTCAAAGAAATCTATTCTTGGTTGCTACTAAAAACCTTTGGCCTCAAATTTGGCTTTGTGGTATTGAACAAATCAATTAGAGTTATATTTGACTTTAAAGATCTATTTGTTATCAATTATATGAATGTTAGGGTGATGTGGAACCAAGTCTCAAGTATGGTTGTCCATTAAAGTAATATATTCTTCATTCATTGCTTTCAATCATGATGGTGTATTGAGAGCTTTTTGAATTGAAATTCTTAGTTTAGATATGGTGATCATATGATGAGAGGGAAGAGCTGATTGTTTGGAATTCGGAATGGGTGATATATGGCGGGTTGATTTGTAGGGTGGGATATCGATTGGCTTGGTGAGGTAGGAGATATAGTAAGAGCATGACCGGTAGAGGATGTGGAATCTGAAGATGAGGATTGAGGAGATGTTTTAGGGTGTAGTGATGATATGCTTGTATCAATTAAAGATGTATTGTGATCACTGTCCTACAGATTATTAGATAAAAAGGAAGTCAATGGCTATATTGAATAGTTGAAGTATTAGACTAAGAACCAAGATTTTAAAGAGAGGAATTAGGAAAGCCATTAACAAGAGGAAATTCAAATTTATTAAAGGTGATACTTTATGCTATATAACTTTGCTTGAGAGATGTAGGCACTGATATCCCTTGTGATCTGAACTGTATCATATGAACACATATTTGGTTGATCTAAAATCTAATTTATAATGATTGTAGTCCCTGAGATTAAGAAAACAAGTTCACCCAAAGACTTTTAAGAATTTAAGGTTTTATTTTATTTTGAGTAGTATGTCAATGGGTGACTTGTGCTTCAAAGTGGGTGTTGATAAATGGTTGATAAGAACAGTGGAAGTGTTAAAGGTTTTCCACTAGTATTGAAGTGAATTTTTTTTCTTGGGTGAGTATTGTAAATCCTATCTCTATAATGTGTTTGTGTTTTTCAGATTTGCTATTTTAGGGGTGAGTGTGAGGACATAGATGTATGAAATGGATGCTTAAAGATGCTAAAATGGATGCAAGGTTGTGGTATTAACCACCCTAGTCTAATTGGAGTGTTTTAATTTTGGTTTCAAATTTTCTATCAACAAGGTTTTGAAACTTGATAAAGGTTTTTGTCACCTTAGATTTTTAATTTTAAGGGAAAGATCCATGTGAAATTATTGAATTCATCCACAAACTGAACATAGTATCGATAACCATCATTGGAAAAAGATAGGAGAGGGACCCTACACATCTGAGTGTATTAATTCAAGAGGTTTTTGAGTGGTAGTAAAGGATGAACTATAATGTTTATGCTTGGATTTGCCTATATAACAAACATCATAGAATGTAGGGCTGGTTGTGGGGAAAAACTTTTCATGTGTTTCATTACATTAATACTTGGATGACTAAGCCTCATATTCCATAGATCAAGCTTGGAAAATTGAGATGATTTATCAAACAAAAATTGAATAGAGGACTACAAATAAATTGACTTAGCTGGACTTTTTGAAATTGACTTGAACTTTGATTTAAATTTTTTGAATGAAGCAGGATTTTGGTGTATCTAAAGCTAATACAAGCCTTCATTGAGTACTCCCGAAGTAACTCCTTTGTAATTCGATCCTTCACAATATAGTAGGTATTATGAAATTCAACAAATATGGGGTTATCATTTATTGGTTTGGCAATTGACAAAAGGTTTTAAGTAATTTGAGGTACACAGAGTTTGTCGTTCAAGGCTAAATAAAATTATGTATTGAAGATGCGAAGAAGACTGTAACCTAAATGAGTGATGGGAAAAGGTTGTCCATTATCTTTGGGCAAGTGAGTACTACTGTTGTCTTTAGATTTGTGGTGTAGGTTGGAAGGATCTTTAATGATGTGGTTTGTGGCTCCATTGTTCAGGTACCAAGCATTATCTAAGTTTGTGATATTTGATGTTGAATAGTAAGCTTATTGACTAGATGAGTTGGAAAAATTGCCATTGAAGCCTTGAAGGGTGAGAGATTTAAAAAGCTGTATGGCTAGATTTGCATCTAGAGTGGATTTATCAAAGGAGATAGGAAGATTAAGTTGCTCAAGTCTCATCTTCTAACTTTGAAGCATTTATTGGACTTCTTGGAGAGTGGCTTAATAATGTCATGAAGTTAAATTGAATACAATTGAGTCATAGTCATGACCAAGTCCTTTAAGAATGTATAGTATGAGTTCATCTGAGATGAGTTGTCTAGCAAAAGCTAATGTTTCAGTAATGGATCTCATTCTTAACATATAATCATGAATAAAAAGATTGTCTTTCTTAAGAGATTGGAGTTGAAAACACAACTGAAAGGTGCGAGCTTTAGAATGAGAAGTGAAGAGATTTTCAAGAGTGTGTCAAACTTCACGAGAGGGGTTACATCGGATTATGTGACCAAACGTGGGCTCAAAAATGGAGTTAAGTAACCAACTCATAATGGATTGGTCCATTCGGATCCAAAGAGTTAAGCCAATATTGGCTTGCCTTGATGAGGCATGAGAAACATCATTAATAGTGTGATTTGTAAACTATGGAGGACAAGTTTTGGTGCAAGAACATAACCTTCAAGATCATGTGCACGAAGGGCTGAGATGAGTTGAGAGTGCCAAAAGGAGTAGTTGGCTCTATTTATTTTAATTGTAAGGGGAGCCAGATTTTGGGAAATATAAGGGTTTGGTGGAAAAGCAAAAGTTGATTGAGTTGTTTGTGTATTGGTGACTAAGTTCTCATTTGAGAAAGCTTTTTTAGTGAGGATGTCATTAATGTTAGTCACTAGCTCTGATATCAAGTTTAAAATAAAAATATAGGTTGTTTTGAACTTTTATCTTTCTTCTTTTTTCACACTTTACATAGGAGTGAACTAGGTCACATTTATAGAGAAATGGTTGGTGCACTGATAGCAGCTCATTAGTTTGGTACATAATAGAAAATTATTCCTCTAATACGTGATAGAAATTATTTCTACAATGTAGGATCTCATAGCTTAAAGGCAGTCAACCATTGATAACAAAATTGGTTATGGTTGCCAACTATTTATACTAATGCTTGATCTTTGATGGTGACTCATCACTCCTCTTCATCATAACATTTACAATCCCAAAATACCTTAGAATCACCCCAATAAACAAAAAAAATCAAATTGAAAAGAACTAAACAAACCTGTATTACTTTTTGAAACATGCTTATATAGAAGGATCACTTCTATTGAACTTATTTCAAGAAGACATCTATATTTAATCTATTAATAAAAAACTTGATACAAAGCTACTTAAAATAAATTGGAAATTAAATGGCGTGATTTGTTCGCATCAAATCGTAACTTTGCTGAATGCCTTAAGTTGTTTCATTGCTTGAGTGTTGGAAATCAATATAATTACACTTTTCTTGATGAAGACATGGATGTTAATTGTGATATTTGGAAATTATATATTGTGGGTTATTTCACGAGATAATTTCCGAGGATGAAAGCCCTTCATAGCATCATCTCCATTTGATGCTGCAACTCCTCCTTGACCATGCATGATTCAGGTTAGTGGATCTATAGGTTTAACAATGAGGTGGATAAGAAGAATGTTCTTAACAATGGTCCTTGCTTAGTCTATGGTAGACCTTTGACGCTAAAACCTATGACTAAATACTTTGATTTTACGTCGGAAGAGAGGACTAGGGTGCCGGTTTGGGTGAAGTTTCCAAATCTTCAGCTAAAGTGTTGGTCAGTTAATTGTTTGTCCAAATTGTCTAGCATGATTGGCAAGCCTATTCAATGTGATAAATTAACCGCATCCATGTCTAGATTATCTTTTGCTAGAGTTCTCATTGAAATGGATGTTATGGCTGATTTGATATTTTTTATTGAGATTTTATTGCTTAATGGTGCTCGGTTGATTTAACCTATGGTTTATGAAACTCTGTCCAAATTTTATAAAACTTGCAAAATGTTAGGGCACACTACAGAAGCTTATGCAAAGGCTAAAAAAGAGCTTCCTAAGGCTGTTGAGGGGTGTCTAACACCCCCTACTTCAGGGGAAATCGAGGTTGCCACTGATATGTAGTAGGGGATGAATTGTGTGGCTGTTGCTGGTGCGCAGATTGGTATGGGTTGTAAAGCTACTGTTGATGTGTAGAAGGGTATGGGTTGTGCGTCAATTACTACAACCTCTGTTGCCACTATTTCTGTGTGTGAGCCTCGGTCTACCACTGCTATCACTGTTTCTATGTGTGTGCCTCGATCTGCCACTTCTGCTGTTGTTAGTGAGGCCACTGTTGTGTGTCATGAGAGTGCAGAGAATAGCAGTGGGGCTGCTCCAAGGGATATCAAAACTATTGTTGATGGTCGAGAGGGCTTGGATTCCGGAGTTAGCCCAATTGTTGTAACTAATGCTCATGCGAATATGTCGTGAGCATCTGTTGCCATAGGGGACAGTGACTGGTTGTTCCAATTCGTATAAAGGCTGTCGAGGTTGAGCAGCACACTGACCCCATGCACTTTGAATCTACCTTTCGAAGGATGGGTGGATGAAGGTTACCAGCAGGAAATCCAGCCCTCATTGCTAGCCGCAAATCAAGGAGAGTGCCTTGCGCAAAAACCAACAGGGAGGGGTTAAAGGTGCTCCAGACATCACAACAGAGGTAGTCTCAGTGGGGATGGCTACCAAGAATAAAACACGTTGAAACACCCATAAAGGGAAGGGTAATTGTGGAGTTCCCTCTTCAAATTAATGTTAATCTATTGTCGGAATGTTAGAGGGCTAAATAACCCTCTAAAGCAGCATGAGGTGGTTGTCCGTATGAAGAAGCATAAAATTGATGTGTGTGGTTTGTTGAAAACCAAGCTAGTTTTGTCTAAGTTTGTTAATCTCTGCAACTTTCGGCTAAAGCAATGGAAATACATTTTTAATGCAGATGAGTCTAATATTGCTAGAATTGTTGTTCTTTAAAATCCCAATATTGTTCAGGTTGAGTTAGTTCATGCCTCTACCCAAGGCATCCATGTAAATATTTGTTGTCTTACTAACCAATTCAGGTTTGCAGCCATTTTTATCTATGGCCACAATTCCATTACTTCTAGAAGGATGTTATGGCATAATTTGCAACAATGGGCTCCACATCTCCCTTGGATTGTGCTTGGGGACTTCAACTCTATCCTCTCTTAGCATGATAAGCATAATGGTGCGCTAGTCACTAATTATGAAGTTTTTGATTTCAGGAAATACTATTATGATCTTTCTCTCGCCGACCTCAATTACACAAGGAGCCACTTTACTTGGTACAATGGAACCATTTGGTCTAAGATTGATCGAGTCCTTGTCAACCATCTTTGGGCCTCTATTCAGCTCACTTCTCTAGTGACCTTCTCTACTTTGGGAGCCTTCTTTGATCACTCCCCCATCTCGATTGCTATTGGGAAAAGGCATGAGTTGGGGAATTGACCTTTTAGGTTCTTTAACATGTGGGTTACTCATCCGAAGTTTATGGATCTCCTTCATGATTGTTGGCATTCTAATGTCTTTGGCTCTACCATGTTCTCTCCCTGTAAAAGGCTGAAGCTCCTAAAGGGGCCTCTCATGCTTCTCAATAAGGTGCATTTTAGCTATATTTTAAAAAGAGTGATTAGAGCAGAAAATGAGTTAATTTAGCACCATATTCAATTGCAAGCTGACTGGGATAACCAGAAGCTTCTTTCACAGGACAAGGTTCTTCGTTTGCACTTGGTTATCTTGAAATATTTCGAGAAGATGTTCTTTGGCCAAAAGCTTAAGGCTTCCTACCTTGAGGACAATGATAAAGGCACCAAATTTTTTCATGCTATGTTGAGCCGTAAGCATTGTCAGAGAGCCATTCCTGCTACCTAGTGTAGTGATGGCCAGTTGTCTTCTTCGCTGGAAGAAGTGGGTGTAGAATTTATCAGTTTTTTCCAGCATTCCCTTGGTGCCTTCAAAGCCACAATTCCTGTCGAGGCCTTGGTTGTTTAGAGCGAAAGGTGTTTCGATGAAGGCTCTCATTCTAATCTTCTTGCCCTGGACACTAATGAGGACATTCACTCCACCCTTTTTAGTATTAACAAAGACAAAGCTCCAGGGCCAGATGGCTTATCTTCCTATTTCTTCAAGAAATCATGGGAAGTTATTGGTGATGATTTTTGCTTTGCTATTCAGGACGTTTTCTCCTCTAGTCAGCTATTAAAGCAAGTTAACCACTCCATTATTGCCTTGGTGCCCAAATCGGCCAATGTCTCATCTCCTTCCAATTTTCGACCGATCTCTTGCTGCAATGTCATCTATAAGGTTATATCAAAGATTTTAGCGGGTAGAATGGCTACTGCTCTTTAAGATATTAGCAATCTGGTTCGGAATGCTTTTCTTAGTGGAAGGTGTATGTTCGATAATATCCACCTTATGCAGGAGTTACTCAGGCCTTATGGTCAGAAGCAGTCTTCGCCGAGATGCATGACAAAGATTGACTTCTAGAAAGCCTTTGATTATGTGTAGTGGCCTTTCCTAAATCAGCTTTTATTATTTCTTGGTTTCCCGGCCTATTTTGTTAAACTTGTTATGGAATGTGTCAAGACTGCTTCCTTCTCTGTTTCAGTAAATGGTAATATTCATGGGTTCTTTCCAGGGAAAAGTGAGGTTCAACAAGGCGAACCTCTATCCCTTTGCCTGTTTATTGCATGTATGGAGTATCTAACCCGCTTGCTGAAGATTGGTTCTCAAAATCTGGAGTTCCGCTATCACCTAAAATATGGCTCTCATGATATTTACCACCTTGCTTTTGCTGATGACGTCTTCATCTTATGTAGAGGTGATAGGGTCTCGGTCAATATTCTTCATCAGTAGTTGCAGGTTTTTAGCAAAACTTCGGGATTGGATATTAATGCTTTGAAATCTTCTATATACTATAAGGGAGTGGATGATAGGGTCAAATCTCAAATCCTTTAGGATACGGGGTTTTTTGAGGGTTCTTTTCCTTTCTTATATTTGGGAGTTCCTTTGAATCCTCACAAACTGCTAGCGAGTCAATTCTCTCCTCTCCTTTATAAGCTTGAAGATACTTTTCAGAGTTGGATGGGAAAGCATCTCTCTTATGCTGGCCGGCTTGAGCTCTTTAAATCCATTATCAAGGGGATGGTCCAGTTTTAGCTTAACATTTTTCCTATGCCTCGATCTGTTATTCGTTAGATTACTTGTTTGTGTAGGAATTTCTTGTGGACTAGCAACATTTTGAGAAGCAAATCTACCCTTGTGGCTTGAGATTCAGTTTGTCTTCTAAAAGTTGAGGTGGGGCTGAGTTTGCCTGATATGTTTGGTAAAAATAGAAATTTTCTGGCCAAGTAATTATGGAACATTCATTGCAAAGTTGATTCTCTCTAGATTCAGTGGGTTTATCATTTCTATTTGGACATTCACTCAATCTGAGTTGCTTCTTCTCATAAGTCCATCTATTCTCTATGGAAATCTATCATCTCTCTAAAGGATAACCTCCTCCTCGATTGTGGTGATCTCCCCAGGTCATCTCTCTAGCTTCTTAGCTTTATTTAATTTATTTTCTGTAATGGTTTCGTAACCGATGTTAGCCTTGTGGTTTAGTTTGAGTTTATAGTTTTTTGTTTTGTATTGCTTTGTTTGTCCTGGTTCTCCACTCTTAGTATTTTGATATCTAACATATTTATATTTGATAAAAAAAATTAGAAATTCTATCAAACTCGATTTACAAGGAACCAATTGTTTTTTAAAAAAATCTAAAAAATCAAGGAAATAATCAGTACACTAAGGAAATCCATAGTGAATTTAAAAAATCTTTTAATATTTTTTTTTATTTGTAATAATGACAGCAGGCGTGAAAATGGGCATCGACCCCGTGAATAGAAAGTGTGAGTCTAAATTAAAATTACTAACCCAATAGCTTAATGTTGTTCATAAAACTTTATTTTTCATGGTCTTAATCTCGTCAAAAGTTCTTTTCTTTTTTGCCGACAACGAAGATTGCGCATGATGTCTAGCAATTGCTTCCCCATTTCATAGCACAAATGCATGGCTTAAAATATCCTACTGTGTCCGAAGATTGGATCACCAAGTTCCAAGCAACCTTAGTGATTGTTTGACACTGCAGCCAAACCCGGTTGTAGTGTAACTGTTTTTTTAATAAAAATTAATTTTTTTTTGTGTTTTAGATCATTTTGATGTGCTGATGTCAAAAATAATTTTTAAAAAATAAAAAAATATTATTTTGATATATTTCGATACGAAAAACTTTTTGAAAAGCAACCACAACCGCAATCCCAAACACTTTCTTAGACGAACTGATCATTCATGTTCCAAGGAACTAGGAATCCATGTCATTACATGTGATGAACTGGGAATCCATGTCATTACATGTGATGCGTCAAGGGTAGAAGTTATATCTTAACCCCACAACAGAAACCTGCCAGAACTGGAACTCCAGTGCAGTGCTGGCTTAATAAAGCTGATGATTTCATTCAGTGCAATAATTCAAGTTCTTCCTTTTTGTGGAAACATACAAGTATTTTGCTAGCTAATTCCATAATCAATCAATGATCCGAGAGAAGAGAAGATGCAAGGGAGCAAAGAAATATCAATCACCACCAATTTACATATGGATCATGGTTTTATATATACTAGTCATGGACCCGCGTCTCGTCGAGGCTAGAATAATATTTTTTTCAATGTAAGAAAATATTAATTTTGTGTAATTTTTTTATTATAATATATATTTGAGAAAAATAATAAATCTGTATAGAAATCTTGTGAAGTGCAAGTTTTCTATAAAATATACAAATTTTAAATGGATATAAATTTATTTATTTAGTGGGTTTCAATGAAATAACCAATATAAAATTATCATTATCATTAAAAAAAAAGAAGATTCGGATATCTAAATTATTGAATACATTGTTTTAGGATTAGTTCATTTTACAATTCAATTTAAATTAAACACAACAAATAAAATATAAATTGTGAAAGAACATGCATTAATCAAATAAAAAAATAAATAGTTAATTTTCTATCTCTAAAAAAAGAAAACATAAATTAAAAATTCATCCTCACATTACTGTCAATATCATTACTATAACAATTAAAATTATTATTAACATTACAATCCAAATAGTAAAAATTGTTAAATTGCCCCAAAGAATTAAAAAAAAATATCAAAAATAATTAAAAAAATCACTAAAATTATCATTATTATTGTGCAAACAATAAAATCATAAAATTTTCTGATTTGAAAAGCAGATAAAAATAACAGAAAACCAAAAAAAAAAAAGAACAAAGAGAAAAATAGAGCAGTATTAATTTTAAAATGATCACCAATATAAATTAAAATTTTACAAATGAACCGAATAAAAATAAAATCCCAATAAAAAATAAAATGATAAAAATTCAAAACAAAAACCAAAAGTAAAATGAATGAATACAGACAAAAAATAAACACTATCAAAGAAATTTAGAAAAAAAGAAGAAAGGAATCAATACTAAATAAAAAAAAAAAAAGAATAAATGTCAAAATAAAAACCCTAACAAAACATAAAAACAAAATCTAAAAGTATAAATACATAAATATTGATAAAAATAAACATTGTCCAAGAAGGATAAAAAAACAAATGAATTAATAAAAGAATAAGTGTCAAAATAAAAAAAATATATATAATTAATTCCAATCGAAGGATAAAAATGAAACAAATCAAAACTTTGGGACCAAAAAATTATAAAGGGATTTTAAAAAATTAAAATCAGTGCAATTATTGAACTAATTAAAAGAATAAAGACCGAAATGAAAAGTAATATATATGATCAATTTTAATTCGGGGACAAATTTAAAACAAATTTAAACTTGCATACCAAAATTATTAAAGGAACAAAAAACAAATCAAGAATCAAAAGATGAAGGACCGAAATGAAACTTGCCGTATATAATTAATTTCAACTCAAGGGCGTAATTGAAAATAATCAAAAGTTCCATTGAAAAATCAATAATAAAAATGAAATCAAAAGCTTAGGAACCGAAATGAAATGCATACAAATATGAGGGACTGTCTCGTACTTCACTTGCAGCAGGATAGAGAAAAAAAAGGGGGAAGAAAAATCGTTCACCGAAGATTACACAGGCAATTTGACGGACATACGCCGCGTGTAGAGTAAGAGAACAAGGAGCCGAACCATATGAGACAGCGGAATCACATGTTCCTGTCGCGACGGCGATTTTTCGCGCTTCGCGCCCCGCCGTCCCCCGTGGTTTGGGGAAACAACGGCGCGCGGTGAAAAATGGAGGGTTGTTTTTATAGCCGTAAAATTTACGGCTATAATTATAAGGAGTCGCCACCTAGTATTAAGGTTACTAGGAACCTAGTGGTCTACGAGAGTTTTGGGTAAGGGGACTTGTTGTGCAAGGGGAAGACATATCACCCCCAGTGCACCTTACCTAAGGCAAGCTGCATTGTTGCTTGATTGTTTTTCCTAAGTTTGATTTTTTTGTTGTCTTTTCTAAAGTTCGACGTAGATCTCTCTTCATGAGAGAATCTCTACCTCGTTAGGAGTTTGAAAGGCTAACCCAAAGAATTTTGCATTGCATAAAAAAAAATATTTATTTATTTATTTATTTTTTATTTTTTATTATTTTTATTTTTATTTATTTTTCTTTTACGGGTGTACATTACAATATAATTTTACACCGCAAAATTTTTTTTTTTTTAGTCTCTCCAAGTGTACTTTACAATGTAATTTTACACCGAGATAACTAAATCAAAAAAAATATTTTTTATTTTTTTATATCTTGGCCAAATTCCAAAGGATAATCATAAACCGGTTACGATACCCAATTTTAACTTTTAAAATATGAGAAAGATGCAACATATTTTTTTTACGAAAAATAAACATGGAAAAATTTTGGAATCCGGCCGTATGCACAAAAACAAAATATTTTATTTTTTTTGAATTTTTTAGTTTTTTTATTATTTTTTTTATAATAATAGTAAAAAAAAACCTTTTTCTTATTATTTATTTTTACTTTTTTTATTATTTTATTGTTTATGCGGGCTGGGTTTGGGTGAAATGGGTAGGGCTTTAAGCCCAACCCATACATCAAGGCTTAACCCAAATTAAATTGGGCTTCCAGTCCTCAGGGTTGGAAGCCACCAAATATAAATGGGCTGGCAAAAGCCCAAAAATTGCTTAGGGACATGGGCCGGGCATGAAACCCGGCCCGCTCCCTCATCTTGGCCCGGGTGAACAGTGGGACGCAAATTGCGTCCCACTGTTCACATGCAGCCGAAGAGAGGGAGACGATGAACAGTGGCTTTTTCTTGAATGTGACGAAAAGTGTACCTGTTAGTACCGTTGAGTAGAGGAGGTCGAGGTGATGATTCCTGTCGTGGTGGCGTTGTCAACGGTGGTCTGTGGTGGCCGGAAAAAGCCTCCAAAGTCGCCGGGGCGTAACTGCTATTGTCGGGACTGCTTCGGTTCCTTCACCGGAGAGGAGAAATGGACAGCTGGGGTGAAGGGTAAACTTGTGGTGATGATAAGGGAGGTCTTGGGTGGTTAAATGACAAGCAACGACGGAGAGAGAGAGAGCTCCACGGGGCTGTTAGAAAGAGAGAGAATTTGCAGTCCGAGAGGGAGAGAAAGAGAACAATGCCGAGAGAGATGAAGATGATAGTGTTTTTGTTGTGTGATTTTCCTTTGTTTCTCTTGTTTTCATTTGCTAAAAATCTCTGTGAATTTTCATAACTTCTTCCCGTTTTTCACTGGTTTTTTTCTCAGCCCTTTTGCCCGTTTTTTCTTCCCCTTTCCTCTTCAATTTTCTCCCTATTTATAGGCTAACCTTGCAACTTGCAGGTATGGGATTGATGTCCACAACATGATGTTTTCAGTGTGTAAGTTGCAGGGTAAGGTGACTTGCAGGGCATGGCTGCCGACATGCCATGTCCAATCAATTCAGGTCTTTTTTTTTTTTTTTTTTTTGTAAAATACACTAAAAAAAATGATTTATCACAAAAAGCATTTTTCGGCGGGAAGAATGATGTTTTTACCTTCAATTTTAGCTTCCACTTCCACCCAAAAAGTTTCGTCGCCGAAAATTCCGATCGTCTCAATTTTAACCCAAATTAGGCTTCCAAAATTATTTTTTCAGTACTCAAGCTCTTAATAAAATTAATTCAACCCATTCGAGTATAATTAAGCCCTTGCGCTTAATTAAATCCTTCAATTGGGCTCTCACTTAATTCGGAAGAGTTTCATCACCGAAAATCATGATTTTCTCAATTGAACCCAGATTCGGCTTCGAAACTTAATTTCTCACTAATTAGGCCCTTAATAAAACTAATTCAACCCATTTAAAGTATAATTAAGCTCTTGCGCTAAATTAAGTCCTTCAATTGGGCTCTCAATTAATTCGGCAGAGTTTCGTCACCGAAAATCATGATTTTCTCAATTGAACCCAGATTCGGCTTCGAAACTTAATTTCTCACTAATTAGGCCCTTCATAAAATTAATTTGACCCATTTAAAGTATAATTAAGCTCTTGCGCTAAATTAAATCCTTCAATTGGGCTCTCAATTAATTCGGAAGAGTTTCGTCACCGAAAATCCTGATTTTCTCAATTGAACCCAGATTCGGCTTTGAAACTTAATTTCTCACTAATTAGGCCCTTCATAAAATTAATTTGACCCATTTAAAGTATAATTAAGCTCTTGCGCTAAATTAAATCCTTCAATTGGGCTCTCAATTAATTCGGGAGAGTTTGGTCACCGAAAATCCTGATTTTCTCAATTGAACCCAGATTCGGCTTCGAAACTTAATTTCTCACTAATTAGGCCCTTAATAAAACTAATTCAACCCATTTAAAGTATAATTAAGCTCTTGCGCTAAATTAAGTCCTTCAATTGGGCTCTCAATTAATTCGGAAGAGTTTCGTCACCGAAAATCACGATTTTCTCAATTGAACCCAGATTCGGCTTCGAAACTTAATTTCTCACTAATTAGGCCCTTAATAAAACTAATTCAACCCATTTAAAGTATAATTAAGCTCTTGCACTAAATTAAATCCTTCAATTGGGCTCTCAATTAATTCGGAAGAGTTTCGTCACCGAAAATCCTGATTTTCTCAATTGAACCCAGATTCAGCTTCGAAACTTAATTTCTCACTAATTAGGCCCTTAATAAAATTAATTTGACCCATTTAAAGTATAATTAAGCTCTTGCTCTAAATTAAATCCTTCAATTGGGTTCTTAATTAATTCCGAAGCATAATTACACTTTTCATCGGCCGACGATTAAATCAAATTGACCCATAAAAATATAATTATGTCTTCCGACCTAATTTCTATGCAAATTTATCCAAGAATAAATTATTTTGGCCTCGAATTTGCATTTCCTTCATTTTTAGGCAAAAAAAGAAGTACGACCGGGCTTCCGAAAACGTCCAAAATTTTCACATTAATTTTTCAGCCGACACCAACCCCCTTTTATTTTATTTTATTTATTTATTGGTATATTTTGGGGAATCACCCAGAAATTGCGTGATGACAGTTGCCCCCCTCTTTACAATGCTTACGACTAAAGTCTTGTAAAAGACTTTAAATAGTAAGCGTTGTAAAGAAAAAAAAGAAAATGGATTTATCAAACCAAGAAATGGTCAATCCATCCAAAATGAGAATGAGGGCTATAAAGCGCACTCATAAAGGAATAGTAAGATAGTGCTAGAAAGCGCACTACCTAAGAATTGGGGCCTAAGGAGGACACTAAAAAAAGGATGGAAAATGGCGATGTTTGTGAATGACACAGAAAAATGGTCTTATTGTAATGGGTGACCTACCCAAGAAATGTAATGAAGACGGTCTCGTTGTAAGGGGTGACCTACCCGGGTGAGAATGGTGAAGGTGGTCTTATTGTAACAGGTGACCTACCCGAGAAATGTAATGAAGACGATCTCGTTGTAAGGGGTGACCTACCCAGGTGAGAATGGTGAAGGTGGTCTCATTATAACAGGTGATCTACCCGAGAAATGTAATGAAGACGGTCTCGTTGTAAAGGGGTGACCTACCCAGGTGAGAATGATGAAGATTTCAGGGGAGTGAAGATAGGGCTAGAAAGCGCACTATTTTAATTGATGGTCGAGGGTCTGAAAACGCACTCAAAGATGAGAGGGAAAATAGGGCTGGAAAGCGCACTATTTTAATTGATGGTCAAGGGTTAGAAAACGCACTCAACGACGAGGGAAAATTGGGCTGGAAAGCGCACTATTTTAATTGATGGTCGAGGGTTAGAAAACGCACTCAACGACGAGGGAAAATAGGGCTGGAAAGCGCACTATTTTAATTGAAAGTGGCTAGAAAACTCACCAAGTTCTGGAAAGAGATATGACTTAAATGTGCACTATCTGAGTTGGTTGATGACTAGAAAGTGCACTCAAATAAAGGAAGAGATAGGGTTGAATAACGCTCTATCTGTGTTTGTTGAAAGGCTCGCAAGCGCACTTAAGGATGTGAAAGTGGTAAGGGCTCTACGGCGCACACAAGAATGAGTGGAGGTTTGTAAATTATAATTCCACCAAAACATTTTTTAGATTATTAGTGGAAAGATGCCATGCATGATGGCAACCAAATTTAGCGCGTCAAAGAGGTAAGAGCCTGGAGGCGTATACAAAAATGATGAATGAAGGTTCGTAAATTACGATTCCTCCAAAACATTTCCTAGATTCTTAACGGGGATGGAATACATGATGATACCCAAAATCAAGGAGATAAAGTTGAAAAACATGCTCAAGGACATGGAGAAGGTGGGAGCGTGAAAGGGCACAAAAATGATGAATGAAAGTTCGTAAACTACGATCCTTCCAAAATATTTCTTAGATTTTGAGTGGGGATGCAATGCATGATGATGCATGTATACTTACCTGAAAGATATAGGTCCCCTTTCTTCTTCCCGACCTTTCTTTCCTTAGGTTGGATCTCTGGCTTTAACGGCTTTTGCTTTTGCTTACTCGAGCCGCAACTTAAGATTCTGACCACCGGAGATGATAGATTTTCCATATCTACATGCCCCCCTGAGTTTGATCCAGATTCTTTGAAAAAGAATAATGGAGCTGGCTTCAATTGTATTTGTAGGTTGCCCCCCAGTCTGGTCATGCCCCACAAGTATTTTGGGCTTGAAGAGTAGTGTTTGCATGAAAAGGCTTGGCTATTTGCAAAGATTGTGTTTTCATGCGGGATTTTGAGAATTTCAAAGTCATTCCAAATACAAGAACCATTTTGATTGCCACATTCAAGTCATGCCACAACAGTGTTTTGGGCTTCTAGTGTTTGTAGGAAAGAGATGGTTATTTGAAAAAAAAAAAAAACATTGTTTTCATGTAAGATTTTTGGAATTTCAAAGTTATTCCAAGCATAAAAACCATTTTGATGTTTGTTTAAACGAAAATATTCTCGAAAAAATTCAAGTGATCTCATTATCAGGTTTTATGTTGACTTTGACAAGAATGTGAAATGATATTTGCAAGTCTTGTATGTCAAGAAGGCTTCGATCAGGTTTGGTGAAGCATTTGTAAGGATTATCTCGAATGAAAAAGCATTGCCTATCGATCCAGATTACTTGTATTTGATCAGAAAGGGCTTTATCAGGCTTGTAGCGTAGGCTCAGGTTGATGGCTACGAAGAAAAGATATTTGCGGGCTCAAAAAGTGTTTAAGGGTTTTCTAGACTAAGGATCACTTAGTGCTCACTCTTAGAACTCTTTTAGTCCTAATGATTGATTTTCATGACCTGCCAAGCCCCCCAGCATTTTGTTTGGGCCTTTTATCATGGGTTTTGAGTACTATCATGTTGACTCGATTTGTCGTAATGTACTAAAACTCCTTTTATGTTTATGGCCCATAATTTTATTTGGGTATCTCTTGACATGCCCCTCGGTATTTGTTTAGGCTCTTGAGAATGGGTTTTTTGCAATGCCATCATGTTGACTTGACATGCTCCCAAGAATTTTGGGTTTTTTTATTGTGACATGCCCCTCAGAATTTTTAGGTTTTTATGTTGGGTCTCTAGTACTACTAAATTGTTGAATTGATTTGCTAGTGTACTAAAACCTTTTTATGTTTATGCCCCCCAGTTTTTTTTTTGGACATCTTTTATCATTGAGGACTATTTTGTAATTGAGAGTTCTTCTCTCTTCGCACTTGCCCCCCAGTGTAGGGTGTGATCCTAGTCAGGGTTAATTATCAGAAAAATAATTATTCGGCTCAAATGGGGACTGCAATGGATATTTAAGACTTTGTGAAGGCATATCAAAGATGGCCTCTCTTCATTTCAAAAACATGCATTCGGGATCGGTAGACTTTGCTTTTCCATGCGAAATATTTTTTGATTTGTTTTTGGGGTTATTTATTTAGCTAAAGACTTAGCTTTATTATGTTGATTTTCGGGATATGAGATCACCCTTCAATGAAATCCTTTGAATTCCCAGAACACATTTGTTAAACAAACATTAATTTGGCATTTCTTTTCGTACTAGACTTTAATTTGCCAAAAATCCTAATGAAAATATAAGATCATGCAGAACAATAGAGGAAAAAGAATACACCAAAAATTCATGGCCAAATTTCAATTTCATTAGATGTCATGAATAATACATTAAGCATAATATTTCTTCACAACATCAGAGTTTACAGGTCTGGGCAGATTTTCTCCATCCATGCTAGTTAGAATTAAAGCTCCTCCTGAAAAAGCCTTCTTTACCACATATGGTCCCTCATAGTTTGGCGCCCATTTACTCTGGTCTTCTCCTACTGACATCTTCTTCAATACCAGATCTCCCTCTTTGAATACCCTCGGCCTGACCTTCTTTGTAAGCTCTTGCTATCCTGCCCTGGTATAATTGGTGATGGCAAATAGCTGCTAATCTTTTTTCATCAATTAAATTTAACTGTTCGAGCCTCACCTTTGCCCACTCCGATTCATCTAACTCTGCATTTTTCAAGACCCTTAGTGATGGAATCTCCATTTCTAAAGGTGCGACTGCCTCCATCCCATATACTAAGGCATACGGGGTTGCCCCTACAGAAGTTCGAACAGTAGTGCGATATGCGTGCAAAGCGCATGGGAGCATTTCATGCCAATCCTTGTAAGTAACAACCATTTTTTGGATGATTTTCTTAAGATTCTTATTAGCTGCTTCAACGGCCCCATTCATATTTGGTCTATAAGGAGAGGAGTTGAGATGCTTAATCTTCCATTTGGTGCAAAGTTCGGCAATCAACTTTCCATTAAAATTCTGTGCATTATCAGTTACCAGTCTTGCAGGTAGGCCATAGCGATAGACCAAGTCCCTTTCAATGAACTTCTTGACAACCTTTTGTGTTACATGGGCATAGGAATTAGCCTCAACCCATTTGGTAAAGTAATCAATTGCCACTAGAATGAATCTATGCCCGTTGCTTGCCTTCGGGTTGATTGGCCCTATGACATCCAATCCCCACATGTTGAACGGCCATGGTGAAGTCATGTTGAATAAAGGTTTTGGAGGTGCATTTATTTTATCACCATAAATTTGGCATTTATGACATTTCTTAACATATGCCACGCAATCCCTCTCCATCGTCAACCAAAAATATCCAAATCTTTGCATTTGCCTTGCCATCGTATGACCATTGGCATGGGTGGCACAAATTCCTTCGTGGACTTCTTTCAAAGCCTGCCCAATTTCCTTCTCATCCAAACATCTGAGTAGAGTTCCATCAAATGACCTCCTGTATAGGATTTCACCGTCCAAGAAAAAATTTGCAGCCAACCTTCTCAAGGTCTCTTTGTCTGTCTTAGAAGCTTTTCGGGGGTATTCTCGGTGTTTGATATATCTCTTAATATCATTATACCATGGTTCTCCATCTGGTGACTCCTCAAGTGTGCAACAATGGGCTTGATGATTTCGGATCTTGATGTCAATTGGGTGCATCTTTTCTCTAGCGACAATTTGTACCATTGAAGCTAAAGTTGCCAAAGCATCGGCAAACTGATTTTTGTCCCTACTCATATGAGTGAACTTGATCTCTTCGAATTCACTAGCTAATTTTACAAGGTAGTTTTGGTAGGGTTTCAACTTTTCATCCTTTGTTTGCCATTCTCCTTTTACTTGGTAGATGATCAACATGGAATCCCCAAAGACTTCAAGCTTCTTAACTCTGAGTTCTAAAGCAGCCTCTAAACCAAGGATACATGCCTCATATTCGGCCGTGTTATTAGTGCACTCAAACTGTAACCTTACTGAAAAGGGGTATTGCTTCCCATCTGGGGAAATTATTACTGCCCCAACCCCATTTCCTGATACATTTACTGCTCCGTCAAAATAAAGTGTCCATCACTCACTCGTTCTCGTATCATCCCTAATCACCAACACATCTTCATCAGGGAGATCAAAATCTAGAGGCTCATATTCTTCCATGGCATGATCTGCAAGATGGTCAGCGATTATACTACCTTTGACGGCTTTCCTTGTCATAAAAACAATGTCGTACTCTGCTAATAACACTTGCCATCTTGCTATTCTACTTGACAGATAGGGCTTCTCACAAATGTACTTAAGTGGATCTAGTTTGGAAATTAGCCATGTTGTGTAGTACAACATATACTGCCTGAGTCTTCTTGCAGTCCATACCAAAGCACAACATAACTTTTCAATCCTGGTGTATCGAGACTCACAATCGTTGAATTTTTTACTCAGGTAATATATAGCTTGCTCTTTTCTTCCAGATTCATCATGTTGTCCCAACACACAACCCATGGCTGTTTCTGTGACAGTTAAGTACAAGATCAACGGTCTCCCTGGTACCGGAGGTACCAACAAAGGAGGGTTTTGTAAGTATCTCTTTATCTTGTCGAAGGCCTCATGACAATCATCATCCCACATTCCAGGATTTTTCTTTCTGAGTAAGCGAAAAATTGGTTCACACGTTACTGTTAGCTGGGATATGAAACGGGATATGTAATTTAAGCGCCCGAGAAAACTTCTTACTTCCTTTTCAGTTTTCGGCGTCGGCATTTCTTGTATGGCCTTGGCTTTATCCGGATCGACTTCTATTCCCCGGCTGCTCACAATAAAACCCAGTAATTTTCCCGTCTTTACTCCAAAGGAGCATTTGGCAGGGTTTAACTTTAACTGGTACTTTCGTAATCTCTCGAATAGTTTCCTTAATATTTGTACGTGGTCTTCCTCAACTTTGGATTTAGCCAAAATATCATCCACATAGACCTCAACTTCTTGGTGCATCATATCATGGAATAAAGCGACCATTGCTCGTTGATACGTAGCCCCAGCATTCTTCAAACCAAATGGCATCACTTTATAGCAAAAGTCCCCCATGGTGTGACAAAGGTGGTTTTCTCTTTGTCTTCTTCTGCCATCCTAATTTGGTTATAACCAGAAAACCCATCCATGAATGAATATGTGGCATTTTTAGCAGCGTTGTCCACTAATATATCTATATGAGGCAATGGAAAATCATCTTTAGGGCTTGCCTTGTTCAAATCTCTATAATCCACACAAACTCGGATCTTTCCATCTTTCTTGGGGACCACAACCATATTGGCTACCCACTGAGGATAATGAACGACCTCTAAAAATCCAGCATCCCATTGCTTTTGAATTTCAGCTTTTACCTTTAGGAGCATATCCGGCCGCATTCTCCTGGTTTTTTGTTTTATTGGTATACTTCCTTCTATTAAAGGGATTTTATGCACAACTATATCAGTATCTAAACCAGGCATTTCTGAATAAGTCCAAGCAAAAACATCCATATACTCATGTAAAAGAGAAATCAATTTTCCTCTTTCTTCAGTTGCAATAAGGGTACCGATTTTTAATTCTTTTCTTTCTTGTTCAGTTCCTAAATTGATGATTTCAAGCTCTTCACTCAAAGGTTTCCAAACTTTTTCAGCATTTTCCACCAACTTAGTGAACTCTTCTATATCTTCCTCTGCCCATTCTTCATCATCCAATGCAGTGATGTTATTGAAATTTGGCCAATTATTCTTAGCGTGATAATTTTGTTTGGAAATTTCAAAATCCCTGAAATTGTAAGGTGTGTTTGTGTAAGGTGCTATTTGCAAATGGGAATGAATATGATGACAAAATGCATGATCTTATTGAAAAGAGTGCTATTTAACAAAGCAAAATATTGCGGCATCGTGAGCTAGATTACCGCCATGATCAAAATAAAACACATGTTCATGACTAAACAGAAACAATTACTTTTTGAACACAATATGAATTGGCTCCATCTTCCAGTTCTAGAACACTTCCCCTTCAGCTAATTTCCACACAAAGGACCTTGGAGAGGGGGCTTCGATGTTATATATAGAGAGTTGCAGAAAATCTGTCTCTACCTCCTAGTATTCTAGAGTACTGATGTGCAGATCTCTGATGCCTGCTTTGACTATCTCTGTTGAACTGTGAAAGGTTTCTTGAAGCGGTGGGATGGCAAGGTCTTCATCTTTCGATTCTCTTCCTTCGATTTTTGCCATTCTGGCCTCCCTTCTAATCCGAGCAACCCGTTTGAAATCCTCTTTCTTTGGCTTATATCCTAGCCCGAACCTTTGATCCGCACATTTTAATTTTATTCTGTTGACTTGCTCTGGCATTCCACTAACAGGGTCCAACTGAAAAGGGATTCCATTCCGCAAGAAAAATTTGGCAGCCATCTTTGCAGCTTCTGGGATCTTCGGCTTCTTCAACGGAGCACCTTCGAGGATCCATTCCGCATTTACTACTTCGAATGCATGGATGTTTCCATCTTTACAAGCCTCTGTTTCTATGAACGGTACAGCCGCATTTTTTATCATTGATATGGTTTCTTCAGCTTTTACAGTGATTAGCATCCCGTTTGCAATATACTTTAAGCATTGGTGTAACGAAGAAGCCACTGCTCCGGCCGCGTGAATCCATGGCCTTCCCAGTAATATACTATAGGATGGATGGATATCCATCACTTGCAGCGTTACCAAGAATACCTGCGGTCCTATACATAGCTCCACCTCAATAGTCCCCATTATCTGTCTTGGTGACCCGTCATATGCTCTTGCCATCATGGTGCTAGGCTTTATGTGTGACTCGTTGATGGGCATTTCTTTCAACATATGCATTGGTAATACATTCAGAGCGGAGCCATTATCAATCAATACTTTTCCAATCAAAACATCTTTACATCGTATTGTGATGTATAATGGCTTATTATGCCCTGTACCATCGGGATCCACTTCATCTTCAGTAAAATACACATAATTTGAAGCTTGTATTCTCCCCACTAAATGCTCCATGGCCTCCAGGTTGATGTCCTGGGGTACATATGCCTCATTCAACACCTTTTGCAAAGCTTTCCGATGAGATTTAGAACTTAAAATCAAGGAAAATAATGATATCTTAGCGGGGGTCTTCTTGAGTTGTTCCACCACACTATACTCACTATGCTTCATCAACTTTAAGAATTCATTGGTCTCCTCTTCTGTTACGGGTTTATTTATTTCTTCGGACACGTCGACCACTTCCTTCCCCTTAATCCTTTTTAACTCCTCTGGAGTAAAACATCTACCACTTCGGGTCAAGCCTCCAATTTCGGGTAGAAAGACGAGGGGTTGTCTTGCACCCTGAGATAAATGCCCATAGTTGTATGGTATGGCATTATAGTCTTTTCTAGGTGTAATGGTGGGCTTAGTCAAAACTAATTTGGGTATCCCTTCTGGAGTGAACTGGACCCGACATACTTCTTTATCTGACATCTCTGTCACAGACACATTATCATCTGTAATTGTCTCTATCCGAAGCAGACCTCTATTTATCATTTGCATCACATTTTCATAGAAGCCTCGACACTGACTAATAGAATGACCTTTCTGGTTATGATATTGACAACATCTCATGTCATCATACTTTGCTCTTATCAGCATTTGATATATTCTTTCTATCGGCACCTTTAAGCTTCTTGGAGACTCGACGTCCAACATATTTACTGATCCACTACCCGAAGCATGACTAGGTAGTGGATTGGTGCTTATATTTAGGGGATCTTCGAATGTTATCCATCCAGCTTTAATTAATTGGAGGAGTTTCCTTTTAAAAGCAATGCATGTATGGATGCTGTGTCCTGCGACTCCGGCGTGGTATTCGCAAGTGAGATCCGGTTTATACCAATTGGGATAAGGCGGTTGCAAGGGTGTCAAGGGTATGGGAGCTACATGCCCAATACTTAATAACTTCTGGTATATCTCATTCAAAGGCATTGACAATGGAGGTAATTGTTCCTGAAGTTCTTGGTAACTCTTTTTGGGGAAACTTCTGATTTGGTTTTTTGGTAAATTTCCAATTTGGTTCTCGGGTCTTTTGGTGGAGAATGGAGAGTTGAAGTTAATGTTGGCGACTTGAGATGATGGGGGGTTGTATTTTGGGAAATGAGTGTTCTTGCCCTTATAACCGCCTTCAATATGATCAACCTCTTTCCTCTTTCCACCGAAACCCTTTTTTTCCATAGGTGCAGAGATTCTTCCATTCTTTATTCCTTGCTCTATACGTTCTGCCACAGCAACAGCATCCGTAAATTGTTGTGCCGAACTTCCCATCACATGCTCATAGTATGGTGCTCTCAGTGTATTGGCGAATAGAGTAACCATCTCCCTATCTAAAAGGGGAGGGTGTACTTGTGCAGCCAGGTCTCTCCATCTTTGAGCATATTCTCTTATGCTCTCTTTTTCCCCTTTTTCCAGGTTGGACAGACTAGTTCTATCAGGAGCAATATCCATATTATACTTGTATTGCTTAACAAAAGCATCCACCAAGTCTTTCCAATTACGAACTCTAGTGTTATCAAGCCTCATGTACCAGCTTAAAGCTGCCCCACTCAAACTATCTTGAAAGAAATGCATTAATAATTTTTCATCATGTACCACTTCCGCCATTTTGTTACAATATGACTTCAGATGTGTGACAGGGCATTGTGTTCCAGTATACTTGATGAATTCAGGAACGCGGAACTTTTTTGGTACTACCACATTTGGGACCAAACACATTTCTGTAGCCCTCACAGGATCATACAACTCTGCTCCTTCAATGGCCCTTATCCTAGCTTCCAATGCTGCCATCTTGTCTTGCTCAACACCATCAGATGACTGTGTTTTATGGGACTCATTTATAGATATTCCAAGAATTGGTGTTGGCAAGGTTGTCGGTGTGGTTGTACGCCCAAAAGCAGTATTTTGTTGAGGATCTTGGACGCCGTCTGTAATTAACTCATCAGGGTGGTTTACCGCTTGTGTTTGAGTAGTTGTTGGAGGTCTAGTGGAAGGACCCTCACCGGAAGTATTTCTCAGTGTCTGCTCAAGTAAGCTAGCGATGCGAGCTACACTATCTTTTAAAGCATTTAACTCTTCTTGAAAGTGAGCATCTTGATGTGCGCGTTCTTCGTCCTCCATATTTCTTTGACGGAGACGAGTGTTGTAAATTCTAGGAGGTGAAGTTCTTCGGGGACCTATATTTCAACTTGATGATGATATGTGTTATTTATGATGAATGAGTGTATGCATGATGATTTTTTTATTTTTGAAAAACCAATCCATGACTTCTGTGCCGGGTAATATCTGTAGATATCTTGTGTAAGTTTCGCCCTTGTGCTCGAATCAATTGAATCATACACACTTGACAAAACAAAAGGTGGATCTTGTCCATTTCATTCATCAAAATAGAGACATACAAAATATTTACTCAAATGCTACTCCTCTGTTAGCTACAAACTTAACAAAAGAGGAGAGTTCATCCAAGTACATTTCATATTTGCGGGCACTGCCACCTATCCTAGTAGCTTTTACACATAGTTCATCTGCCTTCCTAGCCACTATGTCGATTAGTTTATCGGTCTGCTCTATCTTGTGATGGAATACAAAATTATCCTGTCGTATCGCTTCATTACTGGCAGCCAATGATTCATTATTTTTCGTTAATATGAGAACCATTTTCTCAAGTTGTTGGTTTTGATCCTTAGCCTTTTGTAACCTTGCATCGAGCCCTGTTATTTCGGAGTTTAACTGAGCTTCGATTTCAACGGTGCATTCTTTCCATTCACTGCGCTGCTCTTGCACCATTTTCAATTCCTCTCCTTGAGTTTCTAATTCAGCTTGTAGAGTGGAAATATGGTCTCTCAGGTTGTTGATCTGGGTTAAGTATCTTTTTATATTAGACTCTGCTACCCTCCTAGCCTCAAACTCACTTTCCGCTTGCACTCTGTACTGGGCTTTCAAATCCTTTTCCTCTTCAAGGACAAGACCGGCCACCCTTCCTTTCTCCTTCTCAGCTTCCCATTTCATCTTGTAATGGTCTCTTTCCTTTACTACCGAGGCTACCAATTCTTGGTCTGCATGCTCTTTATTTTCAGATGCCTTCAAAGTGACCAATTCCTTTTTCAACATTTCATACTTACTCATCTGGTCATTATATCGAGAACTCATTTCTTCTAACTGACTTTTTTCTTGGATCAACCTGTTAATCTGCTCTTCTTTTGCTTGCGATTGACGATTCAAAGAGATCCTCATCTGTTCTTCTTCTAGTAGTTGCTTTTCTAGGAATTTCTGATTGCTTTTGCTGTTGCTGAGTTCAATCCTTAGCTTATCCAGCTCTTCTTGTAGGTCCCTGTCATCGACTCTCTTTCTTTTAGTTTCGACAAAGACGAGTGCTTTATCTCGTACCAGGCTTTGTCTTACGGCGTTTTGAGGTATCTCATAGTTCCTCCATACCAAGTAACCAGGGCTAACAGAAGGCTTCTTTGGGTGGGGCTCTCTGCTAACTAAAACAAGTTGCCCCCAGTCTCTTTTAATTTCTTCAAGTTCAGCCAATGAGTTAATTTCTTTGAAAGAACCAGTATATCCGGTCAACCCTTTAGTTCTTGGTACATATTGTGTTCCCCCAAACTGTCTGGTTACCAGAGAGGGAGAATAACTGACATAACCGGTTAAGCCAATTAGCGGGACCCACGCCTTATTACCACAGCTCATTAGATAAACTGAATTATTTATCCAAGGAGCTTTCCATCTGAAATTACTTTGAGGGAGTGCCCTGTATTTTTCCATCCAAGCTTTCTCATCTAGGTCTTTCCAATCTTCACTTACAACCAAACCGAGAGGTCTCATGTTAAACCACCAAAAATTATTGAAGACTTCCCTCGGGGTTTCTAGGTGACTAACAATCCACATGAAAAGCAAAGGGATGCAACACCGCATTGCACCTTTCCCATGTAACCTACAATGGTTTAAGGACAGGAATGTTTCGGCCAGTATAGCTGGAGTGGGGTTATTCTTTCCCTGCTCATATTCAACAAAAGCATTGGCCGCTTCCATGCTAATTATCCCAGCGGCTTCTGAAGGGAACAAAACTAAACCAAAGATTGCAAAAGCCACTGACCGATGGACTTCTTCTCTAAGCTTCCCTTTATCTTTACTTGCTTTCAATTTACTCTCAATTGCCTTCCACTTGAAACCTCCAGAAGATGTCATGTACTGGCCTACTTGATCCAGGCATAGTAATTTAGCAACCTCTTGGACTATATTCTCAATTTTTTGTCTGAAATAAACTTTGTGGGGGTCGTGGGGGAAATTCAGGATTTGAGCATACTCCTCTATGGTAGGGGTCATGTCAATATCCCCAAAGGTAAAGCACCGGTAGCTGGGATCCCAAAAGTGCATAAGGGCTTTGACTGCTGATATCTGAACCGGAATTTTCATCAGATGAGCGATTCTTCCATATCTTACTTCAAACGACGCCTCCTCTACATACCCCATGATGGGCATAAGTCTCTTTATATTTTCCATGGAGCAGTGAATTTTGGTCATGTGTGGCAATTCATTGGTTCTAGCTCTTGGACAATCCCCCTCAGTTATCTGCGTCATCTCAGATCTTTCCCCGTATTCCAAAAAGGTCATGGAAGTCATGGTCTTGGCCTGATAATCTCTGCAATTTATTTTAAAAAGGAATGAATTATCAAAGAGATTGTATCCTAGGTCCTAAACACATGCAGGGTAAGTTTTCTATCTGGTCACAAAAGGTCTATGAACTGCCCAGTGACCGCCTTACATGAAGGTGGTATGGGGGTTTACAAGAAATGGTTGGGGCACTATGTGACCGCCATTATCAAGTAAACACTCAGTTCATAGTTGGATGTTTCACGAATCTGAACCCCGACTGAAAGTCATGAGGCAGACCGCTAATCCCCGCCTAACCTAAAATTGGATTTATTTGCAAAATTAAAATGCATGATGAAGTTAATTCACACCTGATGTTATGCATGGACTTAAATAAAAATGCATGGTAAAACACTAAAAATGCATGGTAAAATATGAACTAAAGAATAACAATCAAACAACAAAGCTCAGTCCATCTATGGTCCCCAGTGGAGTCGCCATCTGTCACGACAACAATTTTTTTCGCGCTTCATGCCCCGGCGCGCGGTGAAAAATGAGGGTTTGTTTTATAGCCATAAAAATTATGACTATAATTATTAGGGAGTCGCCACCTAGTATTACGGTCACTAGGAACCTAATGGTCTGCGAGAGTCTTGGGGAAGGGGACTTGTTGTGCAAGGGGAAGACGTATCACCCCAGTGCACCCTACCTAAGGCAAGCTGTATTGTTGTTTGATTGTTTTTCCTAAGTTTAATTTTTTTGTTGTCTTTTCTAAAGTTTAACGTAGATCTCTCTTCGTGAGAGAATCTCTACCTCCATAGGAGTTTGAAAGACTAACCAAAAGAATTTTACATTGCATAAAAAAATATTTATTTATATTATTTATTTTTATTTTATATTATTTTTATTTTTATTTATTTTTCTTTTACGGGTGTACATTACAATGTAATTTTTACACCGCAAATAAAAAAAAATCTTTTTTAGTATCTCCAAGTGTACTTTACAATGTAATTTTACACTGAGATGACTAAACCAAAATTTTTTTTTTTTGATATCTCAGCCAAATTCCAAAGGATAATCATAAACCGGTTACGATATCCAATTTCATTTTAAAATATGAGAAAGATGCAACATATTTTTTTCACGAAAAATAAATATGGAAAAATCTTGGAATCCGGCCGTATGCACGAAAACAAAATATTTTATTTTTTTGAATTTTTTTTATAATAATAGTAAAAAGAACCTTTTTTTTTTTTATTATTATATTTTTATTATTTTTTTATTATTTTTTTATTTATTATTTGGTGGGCTGTCACCATAGTGGGTTGACAGCCTAGCTCAAGGAATGGGCTTCGCCCTCACGGGCTGGAAGCCCAAAGATGGGATGGGCTTCCAGCCTTCATGGGCTGGAAGCCCATATTATTGGGCTGGGCTTCCAGTCCTCACAGGCTGAAGCCCAAATATTCTATACATATGGGCTGGGCATGAAGCCCGACTCACCACTATCCTCAGCCCGGTGAACAGGGGACGCAAATTGCGTCCCACTATTCACATGCAGCCGAAGAGAGGGAGACGATGAACAGTGGCTTTTTCTTGAATGTGACGAAAAGTGTACCTGTTAGTACCGTTGAGTAGAGGAGGTCGAGGTGATGATTCCTGTCGTGGTGGCGTTGTCAACGGTGGTCTGTGGTGCCCGGAAAAAGCCTCCAAAGTCGCCGGGGCGTAACTGCTATTGTCGGGACTGCTTCGGTTCCTTCACCGGAGAGGAGAAATGGACAGCTGGGGTGAAGGGTAAACTTGTGGTGATGATAAGGGAGGTCTTGGGTGGTTAAATGACAAGCAACGATGGAGAGAGAGAGAGCTCCACGGGGCTGTTAGAGAGAGAGAGAATTTGCAGTCCGAGAGGGAGAGAAAGAGAACAATGCCGAGAGAGATGAAGATGATAGTGTTTTTGTTGTGTGATTTTCCTTTGTTTCTCTCGTTTTCATTTGCTAAAAATCTCTGTGAATTTTCATAACTTCTTCCCGCTTTTCACTGGTTTTTTTCTCAGCCGTTTTGCCCGTTTTTTCTTTTTTTTTTCCTCTTCAATTTTCTCCCTATTTATAGGCTAACCTTGCAACTTGCAGGTATGGGATTGATGTCCACAACATGGTGTTTTCAGTGGGTAAGTTGCAGGGTAAGGTAGCTTGCAGGGCATGGCTGCCGGCATGCCACAAGCATGGCTGCCGGCATGCCATGTCCAGTCAATTCAGGTCTTTTTTTTTTTTTTTTGTAAAATACACTAAAAAAATGATTTATCACAAAAAGCATTTTTCGGCGGGAAGAATGATGTTTTTACCTTCAATTTTAGCTTCCACTTCCACCCAAAAAGTTTCGTCGCCGAAAATTCCGATCGTCTCAATTTTAACCCAAATTAGGCTTCCAAAATTATTTTTTCAGTACTCAAGCTCTTAATAAAATTAATTCAACCCATTCGAGTATAATTAAGCCCTTGCGCTTAATTAAATCCTTCAATTGGGCTCTCACTTAATTCGGAAGAGTTTCGTCACCGAAAATCCTGATTTTCTCAATTGGACCTAGATTCGGCTTTGAAACTTAATTTCTTACTAATTAGGCCCTTAATAAAATTAACTTGACCCATTTAAAGTATAATTAAGGTCTTGCGCTAAATTAAATCCTTTAATTGGGCTCTCAATTAATTCGGAAGAGTTTCGTCACCGAAAATCATGATTTTCTCAATTGAACCCAGATTCGGCTTCGAAACTTAATTTCTCACTAATTAGGCCCTTCATAAAATTAATTTGACCCATTTAAAGTATAATTAAGCTCTTGCGCTAAATTAAATCCTTCAATTGGGCTCTCAATTAATTCGGAAGAGTTTCGTCACCGAAAATCCTGATTTTCTCAATTGAACCCAGATTCGGCTTCGAAACTTAATTTCTCACTAATTAGGCCCTTCATAAAATTAATTTGACCCATTTAAAGTATAATTAAGCTCTTGCGCTAAATTAAATCCTTCAATTGGGCTCTCAATTAATTCGGGAGAGTTTCGTCACCGAAAATCCTGATTTTCTCAATTGAACCCAGATTCGGCTTCAAAACTTAATTTATCACTAATTAGGCCCTTAATAAAACTAATTCAACCCATTTAAAGTATAATTAAGCTCTTGCGCTAAATTAAGTCCTTCAATTGGGCTCTCAATTAATTCGGAAGAGTTTCGTCACCGAAAATCATGATTTTCTCAATTGAACCCAGATTCGGCTTCGAAACTTAATTTCTCATTAATTAGGCCCTTAATAAAACTAATTCAACCCATTTAAAGTATAATTAAGCTCTTGCACTAAATTAAATCCTTCAATTGGGCTCTCAATTAATTCGGAAGAGTTTCGTCACCGAAAATCCTGATTTTCTCAATTGAACCCAGATTCAGCTTCGAAACTTAATTTCTCACTAATTAGGCCCTTAATAAAATTAATTTGACCCATTTAAAGTATAATTAAGCTCTTGCGCTAAATTAAATCCTTCAATTGGGTTCTTAATTAATTCCGAAGCATAATTACACTTTTCATCGGCCGACGATTAAATCAAATTGACCCATAAAAATATAATTATGTCTTCCGACCTAATTTCTATGCAAATTTATCCAAGAATAAATTATTTTGGCCTCGAATTTGCATTTCCTTCATTTTTAGGCAAAAAAAGAAGTACGACCGGGCTTCCGAAAACGTCCAAAATTTTCACATTAATTTTTCAGCCGACACCAACCCCCTTTTATTTTATTTTATTTATTTATTGGTATATTTTGGGGAATCACCCAGAAATTGCGTGATGACAGTTCCGATTACGTAAAACACCGCCGCATCACCTGAAAGGCACGTGCGAGCGAAACACTGCTGGCATGTCCAGACGATGCGTCTACAGTGTTCCGAAAAAAGAAATAATAAAAAATTGGTCAATTACCCATATACCCCTGGTCCCAACGATATCTACGAAAAAACCGGGGGTGAAAAATCAGAAATACCCTTGGTTCTAGGCGGCGGTTTTTGTCGTTTAGGGGACTCTTTTCGTTGTTTCACTGTGTAACAAATCCAGAAATGTCATCCGTGTCTCCTGGAAAAATTCTAAAATACCCCCGGTCCCGGGGACTAAAAATTTTTGAACCTGGAGGTAAAATGATCATTTTACTATAGTAATGAATAGTAAACTGAATCCAAGTAAACAATTAACGTTACGAGATTTATTGTATAGCTAATGTGTGTGTGTGTGAATATATATGAAAAAACGCGAGGAAGAACAAAAAACGATACCTAAAGAAAAACTTGAACCACAGAAAAGGCTAAATAAGAAATGGTCTCCTAAATACATGCGACTTGGCACAATTAATTTGTCCTCCAACCTCAGGCTTTGACACAACAGCTGAAGCAGCTAAAAAAGCTTCTCCTTGTCTGCAATGAAAACCAACAGTGAATAAGTCCTAATCCGATTTAAAGACAAGGAAATTCAAAGTATATATCAATTCAACTGGCTGCAGATTTAACCATCCCAAGAACTGTATTTATGCTTGTGAACTCATCACGATAACAACATTTTCCATGTTGCAAGAATAAAAACCAGCAGTGCCATTGTGTTTCCCGACTGTTTTGAAAATTCTCAGGGCGCTAGTGAGAGTTTTGTTTGGAATCCGGCAAAGGGGGGCTTACAGCAACCAGTACTGTCTAGGTAAGTGATATAAACATTAACGCTAAAATATTCCACTTCTATAGTTGACGTATTGAGTTCATGAATGCCATGCACCTACCAAATTAATTATTTTATGGATTATATATTCCTTTCCACATACCCCATATTAAATCTGCATATTTTCTGTTTATAAATACTTTTAATATACTAAAAATCTGTTTTTCAAAGTATTTTTTGTTTAAAAATATTTTTTTTTTATTTTTAAAATTTTATTTTTGATATCAATATATTAAAATACTAATTAAGTTTAATTTGAGAAAATAATATTTTTAAAATATAAAACAAGCTGTATATATGCATTTAACACATTCATATCCAGTTAATCAACCTAGTCAGCCGTCCCATTTACTATTGCCAGCCAGGATGATGCCAGGCCATCACCAAGTGGACTAAGCTTTTTATCAATGAACAACCAACAATTCCAAAACAAAATGTTTTCCACCATCCCACCACATGTAGGCCACTATCATGTTACTCTCTCTAATTCATAAGGACCAACCACTCCTTGCACAGATGTAACTGTGCTTGATACATTATGTTCAATAAATCTGGAGAAAAAGAATCTTACTGTGGGGGAATGGTGGTGGTCCTCAGGGTAATGGTGGTGGTGGTCCTCAGGGTAATGGTGGCGCTGATAGCGAGTTTGAACAGTTTCTGCAGCGGCTACTGTTGGATTGACTAGCTCTTCTTCATTGCCAAGACTGGCTCTTGACACATCCTTCTTGTTCTGCTTCCTCATTTCCCTTATTTTCGAGAAATCAAGGGAGTAGTCAGGCAATTCACCCTTCTGGTCCCAGTCCCCAAACTGTGGTACGGACAGCCATGGAGCATTTTTCTTCATGGAAAGTACAAAATACGTTATAGTTATGTTTGTTTATACAGAAAAAGAATCGTTAACAAAAGCAATTCCAGCATCCCAGTACGTTAAAAAATCCGCTGGAAACAAAAGAAACAGATCGTTTGCTGTTGTGTGATTCAATTCATTTTATAACATCAAAAACAGTTCATTAATATATAATAAAGTCCAGACATTTTAATTCCACTTTCACTTGTTGATGGACATTTAGTAAGTGGGTCTCCAATTCCACCCCATGTAAATTATCTAGGTTGGAATCCTGAAGAAGAAAGTCACGACCACATGTTTTCATGTCTACATGTGATGTACTAGTTTGGATGGTGTCACTCTGCTTAATAAAGACTTAATTTTGACACACGAAAGCTTCCTGGAACACTGAAAATGCCGTAGAATGCTGAAATAGTAGCAGTAATAAAACTAACACGAGCACTTGAGTCTTAAATATTCAAGACTTGGTTATTCAAATGTATCATCCGAACAATGAAGGAAAAGAGAAACAAACTGAGAGGGACGACAGTTGAGAAATTATATATAAGAGAAGGCTGAAAATCATCTGTTCTTCTTTCTTTCTTTCGCTGAGAATCAAGAAACAGTCAAAGATCATAATTATATTATATATAATTATGATCGTTGACTCTGCTTTGAAAAAGGGAATGATTGCTTGTTTGAATGTTTCATAAAGGTAACAAAAGAAATAAGAGCTCGATTTGAGACCAAAAACGACATAAACACAGATCTGAAAACGGCAAAAAAGGGAGCAAATTACACTTGCTAAACCATGCAAGAAACTATCCAACAAGCACACATTAAAAACTAAATAACGAGACCTGAAGGTTCTTTCATTAATTCACCGATAAAAGTGATGAAAAGAAAAGAAACAGTGAATTGTTTTGCAGCTCCTCGTAGATTCTTTTCCACCAGAGAAACGAAACGAAACGAAAAGAAAGAAAGAGAGCAGTAGCAGTACCTGATCTTTACGATCCTCCATGAAAGCTTCTAAGAATTAATGGATATATAACAGCACGAGAGAGAGGGGGGCTGGTTTCAGTGCTGACCGTTAGAGCAGAGAAGAGAAGGGGGGCTTAGTTATAGAGACACGAAGAACGAACAGTGTGTGAAGAAACTACAGAAAGAAAGATATGGACAGCAAAATGACAGGCTGATTTTTGCTTTTCTTTTCTGATGCCATGGCTAGCTAGTCATCTTATCTAATACGTTGGACACGTATTTTTAGTTTTTTTGTTGACTAAAATGGGTTTCTATTGTTGTTTTTATTACTGGATATGCCATTGGTTTTGTACACGCTTTTTGCAATTGCTGCTAGCTGTTTTGTCAGGAAAAGAATCGATCCTTCTCAACGCGGTTCTCTACGACGGCGTACCATTTCTTTCTTTCTTTCTCCGTGTTCAGCGGGGCTGTGTAGCGCTATTCTATTTTCCAAGTTTCTAGAAATACCTTATCATTTTCAGAATTTGAACAGGTTTATATATGTATTTAATTAAATAAACAAAGCATTATTTATGCTATTAAAATAAATCATAAGATTTATAATCAATCAAAGTTAATTAACTAAATTTGTTATCTAATTCATGTACTCGATAGGGTTAAATAATTTTTTATTTAGCATATATATCACAATGATTTTTTTTTCGCACTTCATACCCTATTATCCCCAGGTTAGGGATAAAATGATGCGCTGTAAAAAAAATTGTATTTTATAGTCGTAAAAATTACAACTATAATTATCAGAAGTCGTCACCTAGTATTACGGTTATTATAAAACTTATTGGTCTATTAGAATTATAGGTAAGGAGACTTATTGTACAGGAAAAAGACGTATCACCTCTAGTGCATCCTCCCTAAGGCAAGCTGCATTGTTGTTTGATTGTTTATTTAAGTTTTTTTTTTTAAACTGCATTTTCAAAAATAATTTTTTCCACGTGTGTACTTTACAATGTAATTTTACACCGTAGTTAAAAAAACTTTTTTTCTTATCCATGGATGTACTTTACAATGTAATTTTACACCTCGATAGTTAAAAAAATAATTATTAATTTTTGATATTTTAGCCAAATAATCATAAACTAGTTACGATATTCAATTTTTGCTCAAAATATATGAAAGATGCAACATATATTTTTTTTATGAAAAATATGCTTGGAAAACCTCGAAATTTATCCATATGCACGAAAACAACATATTTTAAAAAATAAATAAAAAAGAATCAGGTTAGGCCTGACCCAACTAAATGGGTCAGCCCAGCCACTTGGGGCTTCTAGACTTGGGTTGGACCTGACCTAGCCAACTAGACTGGGTTGAGATCTGTCCAACCTAAAAGATAAAACAAAAAAGAAAGGAAAAAAAACTTGTTCACGTAAATTATCATTGTTCATATACGTGAATAGTAACAGACCGACTGTGACAAGAGGATTACCTGCTATTGTCGTCAAGCCGAGGAGGTCAAGGTGATTTTCCTTGTGATGGTGGCATGTGGTGGCTGGGAGGAGCGTTAGGAGGTGTTGGTCTGAGTTAGGGCTTGTTGCTACCTCTACTATTGTGTCATCGACAATGAAGAAAAAGAGTTGGGTTGTTGAGGAGTTATTGGCGTGGGGTTCATGGTGAGCTTATCGGTGATTATGAGATGGTTCTTGGTGATCGGCTAGCTACTGCTTGAGGAAAGAGAGAGGATTGTCGCTGCAAGGAGTGAGAGATAGAGAGGGTTGACTGCAAAAGAGAGAGAGAGAGAGAGAGAGAGAGAGAGAGAGGCACGCCGATGGTGGTAGAGGTCTTGGCGGTGCAAAAGAAGAGGATGGGTGGCTGGTTATTGGTGTATATTTTTTCTACAATTGTGTCCATCATTCCTTTGTCAAAATTTCCTCCCTAGTGTAACTATCATTCTTGTTTGTGTATTATCCTCCCTAGTTTAACGATCATCTCCCCCAGTCAAAACCCCCTCGTGTTATTTTCCAGCATTATTTCCCCCGTTTCCCCAATCATTCCTCTCTCCCTTGCTCTTAAAATTTGTTTCCCTTTTATAGATTTTTGCAGGTATATGAGTGTTGTCCAAAGGATGGTGTGTTGTAGGAGTGGGTGGCAAGCATAGCTGTCGGCATTGGTGCAATATGGCTTCCAGTAAGGCCTCAGAGGTAGTTTTTTTTAATAATATAAAATAGATTGAAAAAAATAGGTTGTTACAAAAAAAAGTTTTTTCAACGGGAAGAACAATGTTTTTATTTTCAATTTTGGCTTCTGATTTCACCCCAAAATATTTCATCTTCGAAAATTCTTATCTTCTCAATTTAACCCAGATTAGGCTCCCAAACTTAATTTCTCATCAATTAAACCCTTAATAACATTAATTTGATCAATTTAAAATATAATTTTGTTCTTGCGTTTAATTAAATCCTTCAATTGGTCTCTCAATTAAACTCTAAATATGATTACACTTTAAATTGACCAGCAATTAAATTAAATTGACCCATAAAAATATAATTTTGTGTTTCATTTTTACATAGATTTATTCAATAATAAATTATTTTAGACTTGAATCTACATTTTCCTTCATTTCTAGACCAAAAAAAGGTACGACCGGACTATTGAAAACACCTAAAATTTTCACT
Source organism: Salix dunnii (assembly GCA_015731905.1). Taxonomy (NCBI): domain Eukaryota; kingdom Viridiplantae; phylum Streptophyta; class Magnoliopsida; order Malpighiales; family Salicaceae; genus Salix; species Salix dunnii. Next base: position 9,671,203 of record CM027665.1, on the reverse strand, counting down.
TTGATTTTTCTGTCAACACCAGTCCCTTTTATTTTATTTTTGTTAGTTTTGGATAAATTTAGGGAATAACCCAAACTTGAGTTATGACAATACACGTTTACAAAATTAAGAGCTAGTCAAATATATTATTATGCAAGTTTAAGGGGGAAAAACATCTAGGCTAAACTCTCATATAATAAGACTCATTGCCATAAAAATCTCTTTTTTTATGGTTAGAATTGGTGTGAACTAAGATTTTTTTTTTTGTCATTAAAACCCTTCATCTCTCTCTCTCTCTCTCTCTCTTCTCTCTCAAATTAGGGACTCAAAAAAAAAAAAAGTTTTGGATCAAAATTGATTTTTTTAAATTGGGAGGGATCCTAAATTTATAATTTGAAAAGTTTGGGAACCTAAATGGACTTTTATCCCCGCACTTGAAATGTCCATGCTTTTTCACCATTTTCTCTCTATTTTGTTCCTCTGTCTTTGAATTTTTTTCCTTTCTCAGCAAACTTGCTTTAATTAGCAATCAATTTGGGTTTTCAAATGTGTAATTGGAAAAAAAAAATATAGGGACCAATAAAACAATATAACAATCTACAGTGATTTATCTTTAATTGAATAGTGGCGTGATGAACATTTATTCCACCACACCTTTTAGATTATAGTTAATTAGTATGGTTGTTGTGTGCTATCACGTGAAATATTTAGTATGTTCTTAAGCCTAGTATGACTTCATAGGTCAATCTGTTAGCCTACCGACCTTGATCCTCACCTAGGCCATGCTTCAAATTAAACCGAATGGGATTTGACTTAGTTGACATGATCAAAACCTAAATTATCTTATTTTTAAAAAATGAAAAAAGATTTTTTCTTCAAGACGACATCTTATTAAGTTTTATTTTTAAAAAATATTGAAATGATGATGGTTTGCGTTGTTTTAAGTCAACTTGGATTAACTACTTCATGTTTTTTCTTTATTTTGAAAAAGTAGTTTTTTTATGAGAAGTTTTGTATTATTTTAAACAAACTTATTATGAATCAATCATCTTCATGAAACTATATGAAGAAATTAAGGAATGACAAATTTGAGAAAATTATATAAAAAACTAAAACTAAAAATAATATATTTTTTTCCACATTAAATATTCATAAGAAAGTTATTTAAAGATTATGCATATTAGTCTAATACATAATTATTCATAAAAAAATCAAAAATATCATTTTAAAAAGTCATTATAATATTATTTTAAGAAAATATTTGTTAAAATATAAAAAAAGTCAATTGTGTTTGTCACAATATAGAAGCCTAAACATGAATGGTCGAATGCCCATTTTATTGGTTTTTTTTAAAGACAACACTTTATCCACCTAATTTCTTAAAATAAAAGATGACATATTGTTTTACAACCACCTTTAGTGATTGAAAAGTCAAAGTCTAAGTTCATAAAATTAAATTTGTAATTTATTTTTAACTAAAAATACCAAAACAGAACCCAAAAAACATTAATAAATCTTGAGAAACCAATCTCGATCCTTAAAAAGGTCTAAATTGTCCTCGTAAAACCAAAATTCATCTTTTTTTTAAAAAAAATATGTAGTTTCAAATCTACTTTTGATAACATGTTCAAAGAAAAATATTGTGTTCATTAAACCTCCATCTCCTAGATGATCTCATTGACATTAATAATTGTTTTTTTTGTTGGCTATACATAAGTATTGGACAAATTTGCATAAAAATTAAGTCTAATAACATAATTAGATTTTAATAGTATGATTTATTTTACCATAGTCCAAATTTAAGTTTAATTATGCCTAAAAATTAATTTGGATCCATTTGAAGGATTTAATTAGATTAAAGGATTGAATTATAGTAATTGGTCAAATTAATATCATTAAGGGTTTAATCGGTGAAAAATAAGTATGAGATCCTGATTTAGGCTTAATTGAGAAACTTGAATGTTTTAGAGATCAAATTTAGTTCTTACCAAGTTAATTGGTTGAATTTGGAGGCAAGATTGAAAGAAAATTAATATTTTAAAGTCAATTACGGGTAAAATTACATGCATACAAGACTAAAGACTAAAATAAAAAGGATGCATAAATTTTGAATTATAATTTTATGATCATATAAAATACATCTGCCATGCATCTCACCTCAGAAAAGCTAATAACACCAACAAGACATTTATTATCTTGAATTTCATTTTTTAAAAAAATATTTTCTACATGAAAAATAAAAAATTTTGAGAACCCAAAATTGAGCTGTAACATAGTTCATCCTTTTTTAAATAACTTTATCATTTAGTCTTTTCTTGTTATTGATTATTTTGATTTCAAGAATTAATAACACGTAGAACCCCATTTCCTATAAATAGAAAAAAAAAAAAGAAACTTAAAAGGCTGAAAGCTGTGAAATTACAAAATTAAGCAAAATAAAAAAGCCCACATTGGAGAGGGTTAAACCCAGCCCACCAGAACTAAGAAAGGCCAGGAAATAAAGTGGCCTGCTAGCCTCTAGTAAGAAAATAAAGCCCAAAGGAAATGAAATACTGGGACGCATTGATTTGTCAAACTTTTTTTCAAAAATAAAAGGTCAAATAGGGAAAAAAGAAAGAAAAAAAAGGGAGAAAGCTAGGCAACTTGAGCACGTGGTTGGCGCCTAGTCATAAGAAAAACACACAGGTGTCAATAGCTGACTGGGTAAAGCATAAGGCTCAATATAGGGTCAGGAGAATTTGCGCCACATAACCTTTATATTGGCACAGAGTGTGTTATCTGCTTCCACAGCCACAAAATTTTGCATGGAGTAAAAAAAATCAGAGAAATTCATTTTTAGGCTTAAAATTGACAGAAATAACATAAATGCCCATCACTCGTATTTTTATTTTAATTTAAGGAGAATTAATAAAAAAAAACAAGGGGATTTAGGCTGTGAATTTAGGTGTTTGGTAACAAAAATTATTTTTTATTTTAAATAAAAATATTTTTATATTTTTATATTATTTTGATGTGATGATATAAAAAATTATTTTTAAAAATAATATTAATTATAAATTATAATTAATAATAATAAATGAAGAGAATTATAAAAGAAGAAGAAGAAAGAAAAAAATAATAATCTTCCAGCATAAAATTTATCTCCTTTGCAATTAAAAATTGAAAAGCCACTCCAACACACAACAGTATCTCTTTCTTCATGGGCTGGGTGTTTCTCTCCTCTCCTCTCCTCCCCAGACTCTGAGAAACACTCTCCCGCCCGAGTTTATCAATATTTCCCCTCCCTTTTCTCACTAACCGAACATGGATTTGTCCACCAAATTCCACTCTACCTTCTTCACCGGCTCGACCTTCTTCAATCCTCAACAAAAATCCGCTCTTTTTAAACCAAACCCATCTCTCTTATCCACTAAATTCACTAAATACAACACTAATTCCTTCAATTTCCCAACCAGAAGATCGAATTCTAAAATCAAAGCACGCTTATCAACTGCCACGGTAGAAACATCTGGTGCTGACTCCAAAACTGACATTGAATCATTGTTTTCGAGCAATTCCGATGTTGAGTTCGACAAGAAACGCTCAAACAAGCAGTCAAATGGTGGGGCTTCAGGGATATCTTCAGGTATTAAGCTAGAAAACATAAGTAAGAGCTATAAAGGAGTTACTGTTTTGAAAGACGTGACCTGGGAGGTGAAAAAAGGCGAGAAGGTTGGATTAGTTGGTGTAAATGGAGCAGGGAAAACGACCCAGCTGAGAATTATAACTGGACAAGAGGAGCCTGATTCAGGGAATGTGATTAAAGCCAAAGCGAATATGAAGATTGCGTTTCTAAGTCAAGAGTTTGAGGTTTCTATGAGTAGGACTGTGAAGGAGGAGTTTATGAGTGCTTTTAAAGAGGAAATGGAGATTGCTGAGAGGCTGGAAAAGGTGCAAAAGGCTATAGAGGGATCTGTGGAGGATTTGGAGTTAATGGGGAGGTTATTGGATGAGTTTGATTTGTTGCAGAGAAGAGCACAAGCTGTGGACTTGGATGAAGTTGATGCAAAGATTAGTAAGCTGATGCCTGAGCTCGGGTTTTCGCCTGAGGATTCAGATAGGTTGGTGGCTTCTTTTAGTGGTGGGTGGCAGATGAGGATGTCGCTTGGGAAGATTTTGCTTCAGGTATAATGTGGTTTTGTTTTCTCATTGATAACATGTTGGTGTATAGTTTTGAATGAAAAGTTTGAGTTTATTTTGTGTAGAAGGTTCAAGTATGGAACTTTTGCTTGAATTTGATTTATTGCCAAGAAAAATGGTCCGGTGATGTTTGCTTCCAGGAAAAATATTAGCAGTAGTGTTGTGGATGAAACTGTTTCTTTGTATTTGAAAATTTCTGAATTTGCAGAGCTTTTTTTTTCCTGCATCACCTCAATCATTTTTAGTGTTTAATATGTGCGAATTCTTTTGGAAGAAGTGAATGCAGCTTGGTCATAATTGAAAATCGGGCTATTGCTATCACTTATGGTGTAAAGTAACTAACTTTGAGTTTTGAAGCGACAAGCAATGGTTGCTCGTTTACATCTAAAATATGTTTTGTGATCTTTGGAACAAGCGGTCTATAGTCGACTTTAATTTTCAATTGTGCATTTGCAGGACCCAGATTTGTTGCTTTTGGATGAACCCACAAACCACCTTGACCTTGACACGATTGAGTGGCTTGAAGGCTATCTTCAGAAGCAAGATGTGCCAATGGTCATCATATCTCATGACAGAGCCTTTCTTGATCAATTATGTACGAAAATTGTGGAGACTGATATGGGCGTGTCAAGGACATTTGAGGGAAATTATTCTCAATACATCATATCAAAAGCAGAATGGGTTGAAGCTCAGCTTGCTGCTTGGGAGAAGCAACAAAAGGAAATTGAGCACACAAGAGAGTTAATAAGTAGGTTAGGTTCAGGGGCAAACTCTGGCCGGGCTTCTTCTGCTGAGAAGGTACAGTGAGAATTAGAAAGCTCCATCTTTTTCTAATCGAAGTTCGCTTTAAAATATTTTTTTCTTGGTTATTTATTCAAGCATCTTATTGCTGTCTAACGAGTTACTGCATAGAAAGATTCAGTCTATGCGATGGTATATTAACATGTTTCCCATTTATTAGAACAATTCTGATACATTTCTTACATTCATCTAAATGTTGAAATTACGATGTTAACATCACAATGCAATTGTGGAGTAAAATATTCAGAGATAGGTCTCTTACTAATTTTACTAAACTGTGAACATCTTGTTGATGCATTAATGCCTTTCATATCTGCATCTTGTTTGAAATCAAAGACAAATGGAGTACAGAAAATCAAATGCCATCAGGATTCTTTAGTTTCTTAGACTGAAATGTCTTGTTCCCTTACTACATGTGTTTGGTAATGTGGTGGTTTCTATGCCAAGAAACTCTCTACATGAAATTTCGTTATGTTTTTAACTATGTTCATGTTATTATCTCAATGTAACTAGATCATTTTATGGTACTAGGTTGACTGGTAACCTAGTAAGAAAAATTAATGCTATTCTAATTCCTTTTTCCTGACTTCATATCTAGATTGTTTTTTCCCCACCAGGTGAGGTCCTACTCTACAACCTGGCTCCTGTATTTTTTTCCTTGTTGCTTCGGTGTTCACTCATCTTTACCAAAACATTCACTTTTCATCATTACAGAAACTGGAGAGACTTCAAGAAGAGGATCTAATAGAGAAGCCATTTGAACGCAAACAGATGAAGATCAGGTTCCCAGAGCGTGGAAGAAGTGGAAGATCTGTTGTTGCCATTAATAATTTGGAATTTGGTTTTGAGGATAAGGTGAGCTACATTACTGGGAAGATGATGTTCGAAATATTGAGATCTCTTTTTCACCTTGATCTTCTAGACATATTATTGATAGTTATATTGCTTTTCTACCAGGTGCTTTTTAATAAGACAAATCTTATGATAGAAAGAGGAGAGAAAATTGCTATTATCGGTCCAAATGGATGTGGTAAGAGTACTTTACTGAAACTGATCATGGGCTTAGAGAAGCCAACAGGAGGCCAAATTGTGATTGGGGAACATAACGTGCTACCTAACTATTTTGAGCAGAACCAGGTGTGCTTCCTTGTCAATCAGATGCCATTTCCCTTTGATCCAGTGCTTTTAGTCCTTCACGGTTTCTTGCTAATTTTAATTGTTAGATTGATAACTGAGTATAATCTGTTCTCTTTGTAGGCTGAGGCACTTGATTTAGATAAAACAGTAATTCAAACAGTGGAAGAAGTTGCGGAGGACTGGAGACTTGATGATATAAAGGGACTCCTTGGTCGTTGTAACTTCAAAGCTGATATGCTTGATAGAAAGGTTTCACTTTTGAGTGGTGGTGAGAAGGTAAACTAAACTGAGATTCTCCATTAAAACCTTAAATCCCATATATTTGCACTTTCTATGCACTATTGTTTCTTATACCATGTGTTTGGAATCCACTGCATTGAATTCACTTTAGAGTTTTAATAAAATCTTATGTTTGAAACCATTTTGAATTTTTAAGTGTCAAGAGTTGAATTCCACTCTAAAATGGTAAAAAAGTAAATATATGTCAACCTTTATGATTTACATTAAAAAGGTAAAATTAATGTTAAAACTATCTTTTCAAAATACATATTTTCCCATCTATTTTTTATAAACCTTTGAAGAAATAAGATGAAGGTGATTGGCGTAATATAGAAAACAAACTGAATTGAATTGTATTTCTTCCAAACATGTGAATTCAATGTATTTATCAATTAAATTCAATTACGGCAGATAATTGATTCTAAATAGCGTGTAAAGAAATTTGTTTTGCATTTTGAATCATATATTGAAAATTGCTTCTATTCTATAGTACATATTATTTTGCATGGAGTTCATAATACTAGACAGGTTTAGCATACATTATCTACTGAAAAATTGGATGAGAAAACAAATAATGCCTCCTTCAATCTTTCTCATGGTCAATATATTTTTCTGTAACCTTTTTAATGAGATGGATACTTTGCTTTGTTTCAATGCTATCTATCATTGCTGATGCCTCTCATTATGCGCTGGTGAGTTCAACAAGTCAGTGCAAGCACAATATAATATTCTTCCTCACATAATAGCAAGATGAAGTTAGGCTAAATTCACTAGCTATAATGCATATCATTAACTGCGCACCACTCCTACTTAGCATGAGGCTCTTGATGCATATAAAATTATGGACCATGGGGAAATGGGCTTGGCAAGGAGAGGAGTGTACCATGAGAGAAGCATGGTCTTCTCTTCACAATCATTAGTGGTTGTTTTTGCTGACATGATGATTAGGACGGTTGAGGGATCTGCAGAAGAATTTTAAATTAATCATGGCTTCATGAATGAGTTGAGATTTGGCTTGGTGGGTTCAGATCAGGGTTTGCTAAAGAAGGTTCACCTTTTTTTGTCCATGCTCGTGAATGCCCAAATCTCAATCACGTGTCACTGTGACATAATCCACAATCCACAATCCAGTTTTTTTCTATCGCACTATTGGTTCACTGCAAGAACTTTCTTAAGGGTGAAGGCACCTCTTAAGTACACATAAATACTCTTCCTAATTACTTCATTTGCTAAAATACTGTACTCCTAAGTTGGATATTATTGTATCCATTGTAACTGCCTAATATGATCTGTCCTGGCTCCCTATGCATCGTTGCCAATCCTCACCTGTCATGTTTTATGAATAACTTTAGGTATAGAATGTCACGCTTGATCTTTCTAAGTATTTCTTGCACATTTATTTTAGATTTCAAGTTTATTATTGCATTACTGCATGTAAAACTGCATCACCTCAATATTTATTAATTAACCAGCTAACATGCCCTTGTGTTAAACCTGAAAATATTACTTATCATGAAAAAGAAGTGAAATTTTTATTATGTTGGTATATCACTAGTAAGAAATCAGTCTAATTGCATGACCAAATACAATCATCATAGTTTTAGATATGCTAATAAACCATTAAATATATCATTTTAGAGGTTAGTTTTGATTAAACATTATCGAGACTGTAATTCTGTTGGTCTTCTGGAATATAGTTGGTCCTTTTGCTTTTAATTTTATTTTCCACTCCCTCATGGACTTATGAATGTTAAACTCATTAGAAGTAGAGTGTTGAATATGATTCCTAGCATTTGTACTTTATGTCGGTACTCTAACTATTCACTGATGGTAATAGTTTGCATGCATGTTCTATCCACAAAAATAATAAAACTCGTTAAGGTGTAAACATTTTTGCACTTCCATGTATAGCATAGACAAATTCAATAAGGAACCCATCACCTTAATTAATTATATGTTTTTTTGTGATGAATAGGCTTTTGGTTCATGACACTAGCTTCTTGTTATTGGTTGAGTGGGTTCATTTTTATAACTTTGTATCACTGGAACACAGATTGTACCAGCCATGGTTTTCTATACTAATTATTTTAATTTTGCCGTCTTAAATTTTCTAATATTTTCTCTTAATGAAGTTTGAAGTTTTGAGCGTTGTTTTCTGTTTCATTCAGGCACGTTTAGCATTTTGCAAATTCATGGTAAAACCTTCAACTTTACTAGTTTTGGACGAACCAACTAATCACTTGGATATACCTTCAAAGGAGATGCTTGAGGTTTGGTCTTTTTCTTATTTCTTTCTATTCCTTCTACATTTTATTTTTCTTTAGATATTGTAGTCAATTTATGCTGTATTATGACATCAGGAGGCCATATCAGAATACAGTGGCACAGTTATTACAGTTTCTCATGACCGGTATTTCATAAAGCAAATAGTAAATAGAGTGGTGGAAGTCAAAGATGAAAAGTTACAGGATTATGCAGGCGATTACAATGTAAGTCCTTGACTTCTCTCTTCCCTCACTTACAACTATACATCTTTGGGCGTGCTATTCACCTTGAGTAATGGTAGCCAAGTCGCAACGCTGACATCTTAAACCGGGTCAATTTATTTTCAAGCCTGTTTCATGTTGAAATTGTATTTAACCACAATGAATGTCTGATTAGCGAGTTCAATGTTTTTATTATGGAACTTGGGGGATTGGCCTCATTTATTTTAACTATGATCGTCGCTTGATATATTGAAGATTAAGAAACCAAAGTTTCTTACCAAGGCGCAAGTAGAAGTCTGGGGTTTATTTTAGTCTTAAATTTTGGATGCTAATGGTTTTGTGTGCTCACAGTATTATCTGGAGAAAAATCTTGACGCAAGGGAGAAAGATCTTGAACGTGAGGCAGAGCTTGAGGACAAGGCTCCCAAAGTAAAGGCCAAATCCAAGATGTCAAAGGTGAGTCCTATCCTCTTGTTTACTCCCACTGCAAAGTAAAACAATGGCTGTGATCTGAGCCATAGTTTTGTTGTCTTTCATTACAGGCTGAGAAGGAAGCTCGAAAGAAACAAAAAATGAAGGCCTTTCAAGCTGCCAAACAAAAGTCAAAAGGGTTGAAGAATTCCAAGAGATGGAATTGAAAGCTATACACCAAAAGGTTGAACATCACACTTTGTTAAACTAATTTTATCTTGTAAAGATCCCAAGATGTGAGATGGCTTGTTTTGTGTCCAGAACTCGACCTTTGTATATAATATCAATAGAAAGGCAGGTCTTGGTTAAAAATTGAAATGGGAAATCTTGTGATCCAAGTTTTGCATCTGGTTTGCACGTGTTATAAATTGTTTAGGGCAGGACATCATCATTTGCCATATTATATTGCAGGTTAGATTATAATTTTTAATATTAAAAAAACATCAAATGTTAATGTATTTTAGAGTACAAAAAATTATATCATATGAGGGTTAATTCAATATGAATCTGTTAACTTTGCAAGTTTAAAGATAACCTGTATAACTTTTAAAATTGTAGTTTCATTAGAAAAACCTTTTAGAATAATTTTTTTAAAACAAATATTAAGATAAAAATATATTGTATCAACTTAGATAATGTGGATTAACTTGCTAAATTTGCATTTTGGGTTACAAGACTCAAATAATTTTATATAAACAATATCTAAACACTGTAATATCTGATTTTAATTAACCTAAAATTGAAAAGTGAATTTGGAAGAAATAATAAGTTAAAAATTTAACAACTTGAGTTAATCTAGGTTAACTTTGGGGGTGTTTGAGAGTGCTTTTCAAAAGCATTTTTGAACAAATTTAAAATTTTTTTATTTTTATTTTTCATTTTAAATAAAAAATTTTATGTGTTCTTAGATCATTTTAATGTGCTGATGTCAAAAATAATATTTAAAAATAAAAAAAATATTATTTTAAAGTATTTCTAATCGAAAAATACTTTCAAAAGTAACCGCAACCGCACTCTCAAATAGACCCTTTAACTTATCAAACTCATAATCCTTATTATGTGACTAATAACCTATTAAAAACAAATTAAAACAAATTATGAACCTCAATTATAAATCAAATCAATATTTAATAATGAAATTGAAAACAAAACAAAAAAACATTTTAAAAAAGAGAAAAATAGCATGAGTTAACCATAGTTAAACAACCAAACACATAACTCGGATAACGAGACCGGAATAACCACATAGGAAGCAAACCAAATTTTTTTATAAAGCTTAATTCTAAATTAATTAAATATTGATGGATAAAATTGGAAAAAAATAATAATGATAATAATAATAAAAAAATTAATTTACCAAGTCCACAACTTGGGTTATAAAACTAGAAAAAAAAATCGATGTTGAATAATAAAATTGTAAAACAAAAGAAAGGAGAAAATGTTCAAGCGACCAATGCTTTTAAGGATAGAGACAATGAATCCCTATCCTAATTTAGTTTCTTTTTTAAAAAAATATTTAAATCAAAACAAATTAGATTAATCTAAGTCAACTTGAGTTAAACTATCAAATATATGATATGGGTCATAAGACCAAAATAATTCTATAAAAAAAATAATAGAATTAAATTCTCAATCAATCCAATATTTATAGATGAAATTGAAAGAAAAATCAATTAAAAAACTAAAAAAACAAACAACTTGAGTCATTCTTTATTAACCTACCAAACTCGTAACACAGGTTATGAACTGAGATAACTTCATGAAAAATAAATCAAAATAAATTATAAAACTAATTTTTTAATCAAATGAATGTTTAATGTTGATATTAAAAAAGTAAAAAGGAGAAAAAAGCAACACAAGTTAACCTGATGTAAATCATCAATCTTGAAACTCGGGTAATGAGACTAGGATAATCTTATAGGAAGAAAATAAATTATGAAAATTAATTTAAACTCAACTAAATATTGAAGGATAAGATAAAAAAAAACACTTGAGTTAACCCACTAAACCCGTGACTTAAATCATGAAATTAAAAGTAGAAAAAAATATAATATTGAAAAATAAAATTAAAAAAAAAACCTTAAACAAATAGTATGGAATATTGAATCCCCCATTTTCATCGATGGTAGGCAATGAGTGTGCCCTTAAAAACAATTTGTTCATTTTCGAAAAATATCCCGAAAATCATTCTAGGCCTTGCTGAAAAATAAATTTAATACTAAACCAGGCATATCAAAACACAAATGAAAAATGTGGTATAGATTAAAGATTTAACTTGATTTGATTATGCACGCTAGCTCAAAGTTCTTTAACTATGTGAGATCTTAACTTGATTTGATAAAGATTATCATACAAGCTATAAAATCTTTAATCATGTGAAATCTTTACTTAACTTAATTTGATTGGATGAAATTCACATTGAGCCTCAAAGTTTTAACCATATGAAATCTTAATGTGATTTGATAAAGAAAAAGACTTTGATATTTTGTTTTCTGAATTTAATTTGATAAAGGAAAGGACTTTGACCATTTGCTTCATTGATGAACTTGGGTTTATTTGAGATAACTTTCAAATATTTATGTTTAATCTTTATTCTTTATTTGTTGTCATTTTCTTTTACTTGTTCTACTTGTTTAGAGGCTTGGAGATCTGGTAAACTTTCTTAAAGGGGATACTTTCAAGCTTAATATCATGTGATAATCCTTTTAAGTGATCCCTGGTGACATAAAAGTTTGGTGAACATTTTTTTTATTAGAAAGAATTCCTTGTAAACTTGGAAATTTAGTGAATTATTTGGGATGATACTTGAGAATTTGAAATTTTGGTGAGCTCTTTTAGATGATCATTGAGAACTAATGAATCCTTTAGAGAAAGCCTAGAGATTTTGAAACTTCACTGAATTTTTTTTTAAAGATCTTTTAGATATTGTGGTTTTGAGAACACTTGAATAGATAATTGATTTACGAGTATTAACTTGGACTTATATATATATATATATATATATATATATATATATATATATATATATATATATATATATATATATATAAAATGAAAACTTGAGTTTTTATTTTATTTTATCGTTCACACTTTATACTTTTACTAGCTAAGAGTAACACAATGGAATATGATTTTCTCTTTGATCTTAGACATAAATATTATCAAAAATCATATATTTCAATTGTTGAAGAGTAAATGAGGTTATTGATGATATAATTATGTTATTAATAGCATTTTTCATTATTATTAAGTCATGTTGCTCTTTTTTTCTTTTTTTTTGTTACTGTTTAAGAGTATTTTGGCCTTAAAGAATTTTGGTGAACATTCTTCGTAAATAGATCTTTGATCTTTTAAGTGTTTTCAACAAATTAATTTTTCTTTTCTAGTTGGTTTATCAATTTGGTGACTTGAACATTTTTTTTAATGTGTCTTTTCAACTTCTCCATTTAAAGAGACATTTGATGGACATAATCTTTAGAAAGTGATGTCTTTGTGACTATGACTAAAATACAAGATTTAAATTCAAAAGAGGATATGTAATCTTCCCATCTTTGTTTGGAAGAAATCATAGAACAAGATCTAAAATATGATTGCTTGTCTAAATATAAGTCAGAGGGTGGAATCCTAATTACTTCTTACAATTTTTGAAAATAAGAGTTTTCAAAATCATGTTTTGAGAATTTTTTATTATAAAGAATTTTCTTTGTGGAAAGACCAATTTTCACCGAGTCCTTAGATGAGTAGTTAACAAAACATCCATTTTATCACCTTGAGAATTAATAAAAAAAAAAATTGATTACATGTTTCATATTGTCCATTTTTAATAACAAATATGTTAACTTGAGATACGAGAGGAAAATGTTGTCCCACTTGGTGTGCTAGAAATTTATAAACATAAAATCTCATGCATTAAAAAAAATACACTAAAAATGATGTCAAAATTACAATATTAAATTTGATTACAAGAAAAGGCAAAAACTCTTTTAAGGTGCTCATATGTGCATGAATCTTCTAATTAATTGTTGAATTTGAATCTTATTTTAGACGATAATATAGTCATACAAACCTAGAAGCTTTTAGCATGTGAGATTTTAATTTGATTTGACTTGATAAAGAATTTAACTTAATTTGATAAAGATTATTCACATGAGATTGAAAGCCTTAACTTGTGAGGCTTAACTTTTATGTGATTTGTTGAATAAAGATTATTCACACGAGCCTAAAAGGTTTAACTGTGTGAGATTTTAACTCAATTTTATCTCATGGAGGGAAAGACTTTGATCTTTTGCTTGTTTAATGGACTTGGATGTTTTTGAGAGAACTTTCAAATATTTGTGTTTGGTCTTTAGTTGTCTTTTGTCCTTTTATTTTTCTTCTTCTCGTTGAGTTTGATTTGGTGGCTTTATTGTTTATTTATAGAAAGACTAAATATAATTTACCTTAAATTTCCTTCATCAAAAGGAATTTTAGAAAAAAATTAATGTTAAAATTAATTAAAATACCTTTAGTTAGAAGCATATTAAAATAAGAATCGTGAAATATAATTGGATTGAATTTTTAATTTAATTGGAGTCCAAACCTAATAAGTTTAATTTGTTTGGTCATAAAGAGCTTAAGTCATGAGCTAAATTTGTTGAAATTTTATCTCATTCTATTATTTTATTTTGTTTGCCTTTTGGGTCATTACTCCAACAACATGTGTGATCTCTTTCAATTACCTAAATTTTATATTTGTCTTGATTATTGCAAAATGCTAGTTTTGCTTTAACATTATTTTATATTGAATTTTTTTTTTTTGACTTAGCCTATGGTATAACATGGGCCATCTTGCAAGTCTCTTTTATTAGATAATGTAATTTTATTTAACAATCCTATCAATCCACCCCATAACACTTCTATTAGTACTTTTATACCATTTGATTTCATTTTCTTTTCGATTCAAAACCCAAAATTACATAGATATTAGAAAGGGTTTTTTGAAGTTTTTCGGGTTATAAAAACAATACTAAGCTTAAAAATAGAAACAACTCACATGCTACACTTTTAAAATCAAATATTATGCAGGTGGGATCTTGGCCTAGCGGAGGAAGGGACTTATTTCTTTTCTCTGCATTAGGATTCGAGCTCTACTATGCATGCCTGTTACTCTCGCGGTGCCTTACTTAATCACTAGGCTTGCAAGATGTTAAGTAGACCCGGGGATTAGTTGTGGTGCATGAAAGTTGACACATACATCCCGATTATAAAAAAATAAAAAAATCAAATATTATGAGCCTTGATTTGATAAAACTATATTAGATTTAAATCTTGTTTTTAGAGAGAGAGAGAGAGAGAGAGAGAGATTTTGATTTCTTCATTATCCATGTTTTTGATATATTATATACATAAGAGTAGTTTTATTATTTTATTTAATTTGTAGATTTTAGTAATTGGTTATTTTATTTGATTTTAAGATTTTTGTTAACTTAATATGTAAAATATAATTTTTCAAAATATTAAAATAAAATAATAACAATAATCAAACTGATGATTCGATAATTTTCCCTTAAAAAATCATATTAATAGTGAAGTATTAACATGCAAATCATATAAAATCTTTGAGAAATCCATGCGGTTGGTTTCTCTTTTTGTATTAACCAATCATTGAATGCCATATATTTTAAATTAGCTAATCATTTAATAATATTTATAAAATTCACAATTCAATAAATTATTTGTTATCATTAACGTTTTTTTTTTTTTTTTTGTAAGAAATGGATTTAAAAGAATTACTGAATGCTCAATTAATAAACTCTAATCTCTTTGAATACATTTTCAAGTATCATGATTTCGTCAATTGAGAAATAAAAAGATGATGTTTATACATAATAAAATAAATTTAAATAAATAAATAAGATAATAAATAGAAAAGGAGTTAATGCTAATTAAATGATAAAACAAGAAGCTAATCTTTCTAGTAAAAATAAAAGACAAATGCAAATGCAAATGCAAATATCAACACTAGTTGTCCATTTTATCTTACATATTTTTCATTTATTTTATGCTAGAGGTTAATTCTCATTGCTAATAAAAAAAAATAGATTTTGGTTTTAAAAGGGTCGCTAAAATACAATTTCTTTATATAAAATAAAAGAGGAAAACAAATTATAGACATATTTTAATAATCTATTTAAAGCATTATAAGATTAAAAAAACATTAATAACCATTTTAAAAAATGGAGCCAAATAATTTAAATATTAAATGAAAAGACATCGATCAAGTATGAAAACACAATGAAAAAGAGATAGAGAGATACAGATCAATCCATGTTGGACATAAGAGTAACTCTAATGATAAAAATCATTTTGGAGAGCCAAATCTTTAAAACAGTTTTTTGAATAGTGTATATATAGTTTTTTTTGTTAATGTGTAATCCAATGGTAAAAACCATTTTGGAGAGCTGTTTTTTATTTTTTTTAAATATAGTGCAATTATTTTATATATAATTTAATTATGCAATTAATTATTCAATTAATAGGAGCAAGTTAAATAATTACTTTTAATAATTATTTTTATATATTTTTTAAAAATTCTTATTAAATTGAATTAGAATATTTCTAAAAAATAGCTCTCAAATAACATTACTTGCATATTTTGAAGTTCTAGCCTAATTCATTAGTGGAGTAAGTAAATTCAAGATAATGAAGAAGAGAATCACAAATCCAAGACAGTAAAGAGAGAATCACACTAAGTTTCAACAAGATAAAAAAATAATGGCTTTTTTGTTCCAAGTTGTGTAGGAAAATATATTTTTGATTATCCAGATAACTTCTCCGTTGGAGATAAAAAAGTTTCTATAAAATACTAAAAAATATATTATTTTGTTTTTGTTTCTTCTTATAACACATCCATTGGAGATGTTCTAATGAAAAAGAGATAGATAGAGATACAGATCAATCCATGTTGGTATGACAGGCTAGGTTTATGCTTAATTTTTTTTATAAAATCAAACGGTAGAACACATGAAGTGATGTGTGATGCATCACTATGTGGTCAATAGAAGATGATTTGAAAATCAAGATCCAAGTATAATTGTTTTCATTTAAAAACACCTCTAAAAATCTCAATAAGCTCATTTTCAATCTAAAAACACCACTAAAATCACTTTAAAAATTAAAAATTAAATTAATTAAAAAAAACAAATGAAACCCAATCAACATTTTCTACTGTTTGCATGAAAATATCACCTTAAATTAACTCCTTTTGAGAAGATAAACCCATTGAAACAAAAATAAGCCTTTATGGCATGAATGTGGTCATCCGAGAGCTTTCCCTTCTCTTTATTTATTTTTGACTTTCTTTCTCATTTTTTAATAATAAAGAGTAAAATATTAATTATTAAAATAATAAGAGTTAAATTATAAAAAATAATAATAAAGCCTTTTTTTAGTGTCGTTCTTCTTTTAATTATTATTTTAATTGATTTTGCTAAATTGATATCCCATCGGAAATGATATTTAAAACTTATAAAAATAAAAAAAATAAGTACATTGTCAAAAAGAACAATAAAACACCTATCTGCTTTTGTAATTCTTCATATAATTTATAATTATAATTAGAATGTAATTCTTTTTTGAAAATGAAGAAGACTAATCTTTTGTAAAACTCAATAATAAAATATAAAATTATAGAAAAATAAACTGTGAGAGGAGGTGAGTAATTAGCATACAACTCATAAAAGAAAATCAAATCTTTTAATTTAATAGGAATGGTTGATATTAAAATTATGAGTTGAATCATAAAATTATACAATTTTATTTGTTAAATTGTAGTCAAAAATTATTTTTTTATTAAAATCATAAAAAATAAAAAATAATCAGTTAAGATACCAAAATCGGACCGATCCAGTGGTTCGGAGTTCGACGAACTTAAATTGAGTAAAATCACTTCAAACTTTTCCCCCAAGTCGATTTTATCTTCTCTTCTCCTCTCAATCGTAGTCTTCTCTTCTCATCCCCAAATCGATTTTATTTTCTCCTCTTCAGTCTTCATCGTGAGCGGTGATCATCTCCTCGATTGATTACAGAGTACAGACCTTCTCAGTTCTCATCCTTGTCTTCACCAAATCACCAAATCCTTGCCAGTTCATCCTTTTTATCTTCACCGTCGTCTGCGTCTTCATCGTCGTCTCCATTGTCACCGTCGTCTGCGTCTTCATCGTCGTCTCCATCGTTGCCTCTGAACTCTCAAGGTAAGTGATTTTCTGTTAATTTCAAGCATGGCCTTCAATTCCTTATGGATTTCTGATTCAACCATGGTTTCCAGCTTTGCATAATCAGTGTCTTAGTTTTTGTTTCAAACTTGATCTTACACAACATTGCTTTCAGCTCCATGCTTGAGATAATTACAGCCAGTCTCCCATATACTTGAGTAAATGCTTTCAGCCCCTAGATTCAACATTTGTAACCCTTACAGAAAAACCCACCACACCATGCAGATTGCAGAGCTCCCCCTAATACTGAATCATGATGGATTAACGGTTGTTTGTTTTGTGTTGAAAAAAAATGGATTGTTTTTTGCTCTGAGCAGTGAGCAGAGCACACCACCGATCCCTTGAAGCAGTGTTTGTTATGTGTTGTGTGACTTGTGTGTATGCTGGGGTGAAAGTGTTTATCTAGTTACTGACTTTGGTGGAAAACCTGGAAACTAGAGTTGAAAATATAAACAATTTATGATTGTATTAAATGATATTGCAAATTAAAGTAGCCTAGCAATTAGCTCAAAATGCTAATTACTTTTGACTGGGATTTGAGACAAAAATAACAGTCTCAAAATGCTGTAGTAATTACACAATATTTTGATGAAGGTTTAGATGATCTTCCATCTGATATTGAATGGCTGACTGAAAGAGAAGGACATGGTGGTTCATTGAACATTAATTTACTTCAGGCTATTTAAAACATTAGTTTCTGTAGTAACGGAGGTAGAGTTAGAGAAAAGTAAAAGTGAGAGATGGGTGGTGGTGGTGGTGGAGTGCTACTAGGCATGCCTGGACCATGGGCTGATGATAATCGTGAACCATCCGATTTTTACACTTCCAAAATCGGTGGACTCCCTGTAAGTCTCTTCTTTTTCGTTTTCCAAAATATTCCCTTCTCTTAATCTTACTATGCTATTTACTTTTTATTTATTTGTTGAATGAATTGGAGGCATTCTTTCCCTCATCTGACAGGATTGGCCTTTTCCTGTCGAGAACTTAGCACCCAATTTGCTTATTTGTGGTACTTGCGGAAGTAAACTCTGTCTTGTTTCCCAGGTTTGTCCTTTATATATATTTTTGAAAGTGAGTTGATGGGCCTTTTATGGAGAATTATTTTTGTTAAAAAAGTTTTGTACTTTCTCTCTAGGTTTACGCTCCAATTTCTAGTGGAACTTCAAACATTGAAGATCGAACTATTTTAGTGTTTGGTTGCATAATACCAAATTGTGGGAACACCCCTCTTAGGTATCTTCAATTTCAGTATTCTTTCAATCAATGGAATTTTTTTTCCATCTACAATTTGGTAGTTAATTAGTATTATTTGTTTGTTTAATTCTGTTGTTTGCAGCTGGCGAGCTCTTCGTGTTCAGAAAGTGGACAGTGAGAGAGAATCATCTGTGAGTGCTGAAGAAGAGGTACCTTCAACTCCACCTGTGCCAGTTTCAAAAGCTAACTGGCTGGATGATGATAGTGATGAAGACATTGATCTTGAAGCTCTGAGTAAAGCGCTTTCTGAGGCTGGAACAATGGCTTCTCACTCCAAGAAAAAAGATGGGAACCAGCGATCCGAGTCTGCTGTAAAGAATTCCACTTTGGTGGCTAGGACAGGAGTAGACATGGAAATGCCTGGTAAAAGGTTTTTTGTATGGGACTAGTCTTGACATCTATCTGTAGGCATGTTGAATGATTATGATATGTTAATTGTCGATTCATAACTTTGCCTCAGCCTCATTCATTCTAACCAAGGTAACTTTGGAATGGGTCTGACAAGAGAGTGATTAACAGGTTGATAAGGGCACTTGCATCTTTTCTTTGTTCCTCATTCCTTGTGTCCGTTAAGCATTTGCTTCTTTTTCATTTTTTGTTTGGTAATTGCAGTGGTTCCTTGCTTTTATATGTATACCCAAGAGCCATCCTCAAAAGACATTGTTTCTTCCGTATGTTCAAATTACTCTGAACTTTTCATTAAGGAGAAACAAAACTGTGATTACAATGATGATGAAATGGGAGATGCAGGGGAGCAGGAAGTGTATGAATATGATAAAGCTTTAAGTGCTGACAGGACATACCTCAAGTTCAAGAAACAGTTGGATGCATACCCGGATCAATGCTTCAGGTATTGATTCTTGAAATTTAGATTTTGATTAGCAGACAGTGATAGCTTTTGCCACATTAGTTATGTTTGAGTACCACTATCACGGTTGTTGATTGTATAGTCTCAAGTTATAGCTTGTTATCACTGCAAAACTCAGGGAAGACATTCGAACAATGTTGCCTTTAGTGGCATGAAGTTTAGACACTATAGATATACACGAGGTTTCTTACTTTATAAAAAAAATATGTTGAACAGATATTAGGTTCTCTTTTCTCTGATTTCATTTTTACCCTATATTTGGGATATCCATTGCCATTTTTAGCATCACTCTTGGGATCAGGCTCCTTTTCATGCGAGGCATTAGTTGCTTGTATCTTTAAAAGATTTCTTAATACTGGGGTGGAGTTGATCTGATGGAGATCCCATGAATTTATCATTAATTTGGGTCTTTTGGCTCACTTTTATACCGGTTATGCTGACAGAGACATCCCTTTTTCACCATTATCTGGTCAAAATATTAGAAATTTCTTGCTTGTCATGCTTATTTTTAGCACCTACTCTATGATTTGGAGTCTTCCACTATGAGCTGGAAATACAGCGGCAAATACACATTCTACAGTTTTACATGGATATTAGAAATTTGTTTTCTTTCCTATAAATCTTTTCCTTCTTGATAGCACATTTTACATCTCAGTTCTAATCTTACTCTCTCCCCTTGTAATTGTTCTTTGGTCGTTTACTTAGGCACTTGTATGGTGGAAAGCCACTTCTCGCCACAGCAGAGCTGGGAGACCCTGGCAACTGCAAGTTGTGTGGTGGTTTCAGGCACTTTGAGATGCAACTTATGCCCCAATTAATATCTTTTCTACTAGAAGGGGCTGATGATTGCCAAAAAATTGTACTAGAGAATTGGAACTGGATGACACTTGTTGTCTATACTTGCCCCAAGGTTAGTTTTTACTTTCCTTTACTCTCTGTTATAGTTTCTCTCAAATAGATTAACTTAATTATCTTTGCAATCGCCCAAGTATAAGCCATTAGATGAACTATATCCTAGAGGATTTGGTTCAACAGGGTACACTAGAATTCAGGAGGGGAAGACTTGGTTTTAAAGATGGGATTTAGTTTGAAACAATCATAATGATCAATCAACCTTTGTACAAGTGTGCTATATGTTATGTAGTAAAAAAAAGAAGTGCCAATATGAGCGAGGAGGCATGCAGGTATCAAGTTTGTCATGTGTCAATATGCATGTTTTAGGATAAACAATTATACTATGATGTGTTCATGAATAACCTAAACTAAGGATAGGTACCACTCGCCAAACCTAACACTAAACAGGAGATAGAAGTCCTAATAAAATCATCCTTATACCAAAAATAAAATTCTAAATAGTTCACAAGTAATAATTACCTGATATATCTAAAAAAAATGGATGTCAACTCACCTCTTTCACCATGAACAGTGAAGGAGAAGCTTATTTATTTATTTACCTTTTTCTTTTCTCCCTTTTTTGTCCTTTTTATTCACAATCGTATCCTTCAATATTTGTTCTATTTTGAATTTGTCATCATAAATTGTTTCGGTTTTCTTTCTATGAAGTTATCATAATGGCAGACAAATATCTTGGCATTTAATTTGTGCCTAGTTTGTGCTCAAATTTTACGAGCTTCAATTTTTGTTAATGTATATTTAAGAACTCTGTTTTTTTTTTTTTTTTATTATTATTATTAATAAAAAACAGTTTTTAAACCTAGTGAAGATAATAACTCAAATCGTGATTTTTTTTTTTTTTTTTTTGGGGGGGGGGGGGGGGTTAAATCATGAAGCATAAAAAATCATTTTTTTCTTAAAAAAGGTAAACTATGTCATTTACTTGTCATCCGAGTTGTCTTGGAGCTCTCTAAGTCGACTAGGTTACGTTGTAACAACTTATGGTTTAATTTCAATATTGTGTGGCAAATAGTTGGATTAGAAGATTTCAAGGCTGATCTACTAGATCAATCAAATAGTACCATGTGGCTTGAGTTTTTTTTTTCAACTTAAAAAAATAAAAAAATTGCTTGAGTCGTAGAGAAACTAGTAAAACTCAAAATCTTAAAAGAAATAAGTAATAACGCACTTGTAAGTATGTAGGGCTATTAACCCGTGCTTATTGACGCATTACATGTCATAAAGAACAGTTGTTCGTATACCATGGTATACTGGTCATTTAACACAAACAATACAAAACAGAAAAGTTGAATCCATTGAACTTTTTGATTGATATTCTCATGCCGTCTTTGGCTGGCTGATTGAGTTTTAAATTCTTACATTCTTTATTTATTTTTCAGAGTTGTTCCAATAAATTAGATAGAGGAAAATCCACAAACAGTGGTTGGATTGTGGCAGAGGAAGCTGTTTTGGTGCAATTTGAGAAAACCCTGCAAGAGTCAATTCACACTGGTTATTTCTCATGATATGTGACTCTACTGCTGGATTGAAGAGTAGAAATCCAAGATACAGAGGTCATTTTTTTCTTTTTTCTTTTTTGGGTGTGATTGATTAGCTTTAGTGATTTATCATTGCCTGGTGTATTTTGGTCTCAGTTTCTGTAGAATTAAATGGTTGATGTGTAGAAAGTGGGGCGGCGGAGGGTTGGGGTGCTTGTAGAATCATTTTGTAAAGGAAGGCTGGAAAAGTTTGGATGCAGAGATTAAAGACAAGGCATTGTTGCTACGTCCTATCAAGGAGGAAGTGGTGGCTGAAGCTCTTGTAACTATTGGTATTGTGTTTTCGGCATATACACACGTAGAGATTGTTGTCGAAATTCATTCTCTCCCCTAGATTCTGCAATTTTTTTTGAAAATTTATCCATTTATTAATAAAAATTATTATTCAAGTTGAAATAAGCATATATAAGCTCCTTTGCAAATGAGTGGAGCTTTGAAAATCTATGAAACGCAAATGCGCCCGCAAGTGAACTTTTGGGTTAACAGAGAGATCATGTCTCCTTCCAATCAATTTCTTTCAAGCTGGACTCAAAGTACGAGAGAGTAACCTCACACCAAACCTATCCAGTCTTTGTTAACTTAAAACTGGGATTTCTTCAATCAAAATCAAATAACTAACCTAAAACACGCAATGGTATGTGAGTATTTGTTCAGTTCTCCTTTCATCGTATAACCATTAATAAACTGGCAGAACCAAAACAAAAATATTATATTTGAGCAACATGAAGTTGATTTCTAATAAAAGTACTGCGCCATGTTAGAGCAGTAACACATCCTTCACAACACTTCACAGCCATTAAGATTTAAGTATAAACCATTCGACGCATATTAGATTGAGAAAAATGGTGTAGCCATCAATAGCTTAAATCACTCTTTCTAATAATAATTAAAAATCTTGAACATTCAGATGATAGACATCCATATTGAAATGGAAGAGGATATACTGGCCACTATTCAAATTTCTTGATCAATGACAGGTCATTCAGCATTTTGTCGATTGCTTCATCATCATGAGCTCGGCCTTTGGTCTACATAACACAGACATTTGGTTAATCAACATCGAAATCAAATCTCTTGATCAATTACATTTCATTCCACATTTTCTCAATTGTGTCACTATTTGGAGCCTGGCTTTCTGTGCACATTAAAAAGACGTTTGGTGGACAAACATGCTTTGAATGATGAGAATCACATATTATAATGAGCATAACATTTGTTAATTCCTTTCTCGAGTAGTGCCTTGTGATACTGAAAACAAAAGGATGAAAACCAATGAAACCCCAACAAGATGATTAACATCACATGAGTTTTTGGTTCAATTTTTGTTCTTTATGTATATTGGAGAGGAGGGAGAAGGGAGCTCGGATTGGTAACATGGATCAATTTATCTTGTTTGTCTCCACTATTAATATCATTATAACTGCATATTGATCTACATAGAAATACTCTTAAATAAAAGGGCAACTAACCTTTATAGAAGGTACCATTGCAATAGCTTCCTCCACTGTTTCAGGACAAAGGTTGCCAAGAACACAAAGCTGCACCAAAATGTTATAATATCTGATATTCTTTTACCGAGAGAAAACTTAAAAATTTCAAATCATCAGTAATTGTGCAATTTACCTCGAATTCAGCCAACTGGTATCGGCTAAGAATTCTGAAAGTTGGTTAAGTTTTCATACACTGCTGCAAGATACTATAAATTTGAAAAACTATAAACCATTTTCAAGCACCATTCTCTTACTAACAAATCCACCGTGTCTTTTATTGATGAAAATCAATTACCAAGCTTCTTTGATCATCCACTCAATAAAATCAAGTTCAATCAAAGAAACTTTAATCCATGGTAACCAAACACATCAGAATAAGCAAAAGGAAACCCTCGACATAATAAAAAACTCAAGTATTTGATGTTATTTAAGTCTTAAACAACAAGCTACTATTAACATTTCTTTAAAGTTCAAGGATACTCTCGAACTTGTCTCACAGCATCAGGATTTTTGTAGCGGCTAAAACGCTTCACATATTGCAGTGACTTCTCAAATACTCTGTAATGCAAAAACAAACATTACATAAACTTGTATACAAGCACTTACATAAACACATTTACTAATAGAAAAGGTAGTTTTAGAGCATGGAAAATCTTGTCAGTTTTCATCCTCTTTTGACAAACCATTGGGGGCTGATCTATGATTTATTTATATTTTCCCAGCTGGGGCAAACTTCATTGGTAGTATTTAATTTTTACAATGAGGTTACGACAAAACATTGCATGATTGACCTTCTAGTTCCTAAATTCACAATTTAGACTAAACCTGTTTATCAAAATAAACAACCGACTCGTCATAATTGAGGAAAGCAGGAGTTAGCAGCTACATGAACATAAGCTTCTCACTGTCATTATGATGAATTAGATAACCTCAACACAGAAGCATGAGATTGATAAAATCTATTCTCATTTGTAGCTTAATCAAACAAAAGAAAAGAAGAAATTTTCCATGATTCTTGTATCATCTCCCTCTAAAATCAAGTCATGGCATTCAAGAACGTCAGTTTGCAAATTTATGCTCACCTCAAAACAAGCTAAAATCTACTCAAGAAAATATAATCCATTATCACAAGGAAAACTTGAAAGCGTTGCATAGCGCCGTAATATCCCTGGAAAATAGCAATATAACTTACTGGGATACTTGATTCATAGGATCATCAGACATCTGTTGAAGCTGCTCATACTTATGCTCAAGAATTAAAGAAACCTCACAATTCATTAAGCACTTGGCCTTCAAGAAATCTAAAAACAAAAAGAAAAAGAAAATCATCATTACAGATTGTTAAATTGCAAATAAAAAAACTGATATCAAATCACAAAGATAGATTATGACCATCTCCGATTTTGAGCTCGGCCGCATTCTCTTCCTCTTCTCCAGACATACTGTGACACAGAAAACACCTTTGACTGTTCTTTCGGCTTCTTTTAAGGTTTTTTCTTTGGAGAGAGAGTGTGCGAGGGAGTTCGGGATGATCGATTTTAGGTTAAAAAAGTTTGCCGGTTTGAGTTTTAGAAATATATTAAATTAAATTAAATTAATCTTTTTATTTTTTAATATTAATATATTTAAAATTAAAAAAGTAAGTTTATAGTTTTTAAAAATATGATTAGAAATTTAGAATACAAGCAGCCCTAAGTTTACAAATCCGACGTCAATGGGAATTAGAATCAAATGGGCTCAAAGCCCACAAATTCAAATTAGTACAGAGCCCAACACAAAAACATGCTAAAAGAAAATTAGATTTAAACAATTACATGGGAATGTGCATCTTTTCCAAAATTCCTACAAAAATAAAATTACTAAAATACCAAAAAACAATAATTGAAACTATTGGCCAAATGTGCTTATATCTTTTTGCTTTATAAAATATAGTAAAATGACATATTTACCAATGAAATCAGAACAAAAAATCCATCGCGACACCTAATCAATATTCTAAACCGTCTTATATGATTGGAAGCATTGTTGCTTTCTCTATCTTATACTTATAGTGTGGTGTTCATAAGTGATTGTGGAGCAATTTATCATAAGTGAACTTTTTTTTTCTCTCTCTTCTCCTAAAATTATAGGTTGCGCGCTTTGTTTTTTGTATTTTAATGTTAGTATTTATTCTTTTTATTTCTATGTTTTGTTCTTACTCTTTTATAAAATTAATTGTTTTAAATTTTAGCCTTCAATTTCACCTCTTTTATACGAGATACCACTAAAAAAATTACAAATCCACAAATACATATCATATATTCCACAAATCATTTGATTTTATTTATTTTCTTCTAACAATTTTGCATAATTTAATTCCATAGATTATTTTTATTTCTATGTTATAATATTTTTTAAATTAATTCTAAACTTAGAAAAATCTTTTCTAAATTTACAAAAATGAAATAATAATAATAATTAAAAAATGATGATAATAATAACTTAACTAGACAACTTAATTTATCTATTTAATCATTCATTCAAGAAAAAATTAGCAATTAATAATATTAGCAAAAATAATTCAAATAATAGTAAAATTATCAATGAATGATCCTTTAATAATAGATAAATAAATTATAAAATAGTGCAAAAATCTATTAATAACAAAAAATGTTAGTTAATAATCCATTAACACAAGAAAATTTTATTTATAAATAATATAATAATCCCACACCAAAACAATTAATTAGAAATAATGCAATAATCCCACACCATTACCATTACTAAAAAAATTAATTGAAAATAATAATGCAAAAAACATAGCAAAAGATAAGGAAAAAAGAAGAAGAAATCTTACCTTAAATTTGTTGTAAGTGAAGGTTGAGAGGAGGAAAAAAAAGAATAAAAATTAGAAGAGAGATGATAATTAACAAAAAATAAGAATTGAAAGGATAAGAAGAGAAAGACAAACCTGAAACACATGAATCGAAAGAAAATATAAGAGAAAGATTAAACAAGGAGAGAACGAGAGTGAGAATTAAGGGTGTGAGTGTGTGTGTGTGTGTGTGAGAGAGAGAGAGAGAGAGAATGAAAAGATGAACAAGAAGATGAAATGTCTGTATGTGGTGGTTGTGGTATTTTAAAATATATTTATTGACAGAATCATCGATGGATAATAAAATAGTAATATTTTAATTTTTTTCTGTTAGTGATCCTATTAGTAAAGTCAAATGAAAATTTCCAAATTGCATTTTTTTTTTCAAAATCTCCTCCAAATATTATCGATGACATTTTATTCTTTCAATAATACTACTGGTAAACAAATCAACAGGAGCACACTATTTTTTGGCTCCTTAAGAAGGGGAATAATCCCCTTGGCTATTTTAAAATACCGATAAAATTAATTCATTGACAATCTAGTGTGATGATTGCAATGAAAAGTATTAGGAAGAAAGGGATCGATTCCTAATGCTACTAGTAAATACTAACAAACTTAATCCATCAACAATACCATATGTGATGTTAGTCCATCGATATTTCTAACGGTGTTAAAACAATTTATGATACAAGTTTTTTTTATGTATTCTTTATCCATCCATCTTGCAAATACTTAACATGACTGCACACACAACGCAATAACATCAATAATAATATTGTGCAATATATTTCCTTATCATTGAATAATAATTTTACTTCGTTTTCATAATCATATTTGTATTCTTCATCGTCAATTGATTCGTCCTCATCTCCATTACAATCTATGATGTTGATTTCATTGCTATCATTATTTTCATTGATTTATCATTGCCTGTTGGAGCTCAAGACATCATTCAACTCCTCAAAAATATTCTCAACGATGCAAAAAATTGAATTTTCTTCTAGGTTGTTAGACAAAGCAACTCAGCATAGATAAAGTAACTCATTAAGTTGAAAGATATCATCTTCTTGTATGAATTCGTTGCTGCTTACAACATTCCTTACAAATTTATAAACCTTGCATATGAAGTACACATGAATAATTAATAGGAAACACATAATAAAATTAAGCATTTTGAGAATTAAAATAAATACAAAGTATTTACATGTGTTCTGAATAATGTGGAAAACTATTCATCTTGTAATTGAAAGGTTTGAGATTTAGTTAGCTATGCATTTTAGGATAGTAAAATTTAATGAGGTTAAAGAATTTAATAATGTATTATTTTATGATATTTATAAAAGATAAGTTGTTTGAAAATAACATGTTTAGTATTATACTTAGGAGATATATTCAATAATCAATAAAAGGTCTGAATTAACCACAATTAAACATACACATAATTATATATTTGTTTGAAATTTATTTCTGACAAATATTTCTCTCAAAAATATTTTTTGGAATGACTCATCTAGGATGAGAGTTTCCACTTGAGGGAACTTTTCGATTATCATCATGTCTTGGAACATTATTAATTCTTGTTTTCAATTGAGGCTCGCAGTAAAAAAACAAAAATATTGGGATCTTTTCAACAATATAGGCTTCGTATATTAAAGTGTCAACATGTGCCTTGTTTTTAACTTTTCTCTTAAGGTTGAATAAATACTTGCATGAATTTAAACAATTGTTTTGACTTTTGCATAAAAAGATAATATAATTTTAATTATTATTCATGTGTAATCTCTAACCTCTCAAATGAATACACTTATCTATATTAGATTAAGCTTTCAAATTTTGCCTCATATTATAAATGTATTAGTAAATGTTTCATCAAGTCAAAAATGATGAAGGAATATAAACTCAAGTTTGTAGATTGTCTTGTCAATATTCATTTCAAGCCTCTCCAAGTGTTGTGTTTGTAACTTGTTAGAGCATATATCTTTAAATAAGTGACTAATCTTCATGAGTGCATCCCATATCTCTTTTGACAATAAATTATGATAAGTTAATAGAATGAGTGTTTGTATAAACATATGACAATAATGACTATTCATTCCATACACTCTGCAGTCCTTTTACTCACTAACCTTGATATGTTTATGGCATGTTCATCAGGAAAACACACACTTTTAAGTCATTTGTACACTAATAGCTATGGATTCTTGTCTAAGGCAAAGTTGACTTTAGGCTTCGTGATTAGTGACGCATCATAAATTGACTCCAAGCTTTCACAATGACAAAATAAAACTATATTCATTTTAGCTTTGGACATATCTCGAGTTACAAATAAATTTTTATGCAATTCTAGACAGGAAAAAAACTAGACATTTCAATATTTTCAAAAATATATATATATATATATATATATGATAAATGTCGTAATTCATTCATATGAGAGAGAATTACATATTTGAAATCATGACTGAAATCTATCAAAAATGTGTAAAAATTAGAGATTTTGACTATATGAAAGAATTTTAGAAAGAATACTTTGTTTTTATTACCATATTTTATTTATTTGTTTAACATTAAAAAATTATTTCTAATTTAATTTTTTTCAGACGCATTAAACATTGTTTAATAGTTTATTTTAATTATTAGACTTATGCTAGCTAATTACTAATTTAAACTCATTAGATTAGGTCCTAAAAGAGATTCATTATGATTTGTTATGATGAGAACTGTCATAACCCAATTTTTGGATTACTTCCCGAAATAAAACAAAATAAAAATAACAAAAATAAAATAAAAGGGGTTGGCGTCGGTAGAAAATCATGGTGAAATTTTTGAATATTATCGGAGCCGAATCGTATCTATTTTGTGCCTAAAAATGAGAGAAAATACAAATTCAAGGTAAAAATTAAGTCAAAAATCATAATTATATTTTTTATAAGCCAATTTGATTTAATCATGGGCTAATTCAAAATATTATTATGTTTGAGAACTAATTTAGGATCCAATTGAAGAATTTAATTAAGTGCAAGGACTTAATTATGTTTTAAATTAGTTAAATTAATTTTATTAAGGGCTTAATTGATGAAAAATTAAACTCTTAAATTTAATTCGAGCTCAATTGAGAAGATTGGAATTTTTGGAGACCTAATTGAATTTTTCCAAGTTAATTTGGCATAATTAAGGATCAAATTGAAGACAATTGAGAGTTTAATTGTCAATTGAGGGTCAAATTGCGTGAATCAGAAGTAAGGGACCAAAATGAAAAAGGCGCGCAAAGTTAAGGCTAATGTTGAAATTCGGATAGGGGCACAATTGCATAAAATTACAAATTTAAATCCAATTGGAGGGGTGCAATTAGAATAATTATAAATCCCCGCCTTTGCCTTTTCTCCCTTTAAGGCACTGCCCACTGCCCAGCCACCATGCTGCCGACAGCCCCCTGCAGCAGCCACCACGCCATCGTCGCAGGTCCCACGTCACCAACCAACCAGCCACCGTGGCAGGCCGCACCACCTATAAAACCCACCATGCATGACGGCCACAAAGGAGAAAAAAAAAATGCAGAGGAGAAAAACACAGGGGGGAGGAGGAAAAAAAACAAAAAAACAGAGAAGAAAACTGGAGAGAAAAAAACGAGAAAAGGGAGGAAATTCTAGGGAAATTTATAGCATAAAAATCAAGCAAAACAAACACCATCATCTTCATCTACGTCAGCGTCAGTTTTTCATCTCTCTCTCTCCCCGGTTTCACAGCTCCTTTCTCTCTCTAGTTTCAGTCTCTCGATCCTCTCTCTCTCCACCGTTAGAAGCCATTACACCACCCCAAAACAACCTTTATAACCACCATGAACCTCCCCTATACATTAGCATCCAAACCCCACTCTCCGGCGTAGCAACAACCACGGTTGCAGTGGCTATAACGTAAGTTTGACACCTTTGAAGGCTTCCTCCGATCACCACAGGCCACCGTTGACGACGACACTGCCACTACACCACGCCAAAATTGAATATCGTAACCGGTTTATGATTATTCATTGGAAGTTGGCCAAAATATCAAAAATAATAAAAACTATTTTTGTTTTATCTATTAGGGTGTAAATTTACATTGTAAAATACATCCATGGATAAAATTTTTTTTTTTAACTACGGTGTAAATTTAAATTGTAAATTACATCCGTAGATAAAAAAATATAAAAAAGGATTTTCTAACTATGATGTAAAATTACATCGTAAAGTACACCTGCAGGTAAAAAAAATAAATATTTTTTAATGCAGTGAAAGAAGTAAACAATCAAACAACAATGCAGCTTACCTTAGGTCAGGTGCACTAGGGGTGATGCGTCTTTCCCTTGCACAACAATTCCCCTTATCCAGACTCTCGCAAATCAATGGGTTCCTAGTGACCTTAATGCTAGGTGGCGAGTCCTTATATTTATAGTCATAATTTTTACAATTATAAAACAAACACCCCATTTTCACTGCGCGCCATTGTCTCCCCAAAACCCCGGGGAACGGCAGGGCATGAGGCGCGTGAAAAAATCACCATCGCGATAGATGGCGACTCCATTGGGGTCATTGCCAGACTGAGTTTTGTTTGTTTGATTGTTTATTTTTCAGTGCATTACACTTTACATGCATTTTTACTGCTTTAACATGCATTTTAATTTCAAGTCATGCATATCATTGAATTTGAATTAATATCCTCGTGCATTTTATTTCTTGAATGAACCTAATTTTAAGTTAGGTGGGGATTAGCGGTATGCCTCATGACTTTCAGTCGGGGTTAAAATTCGTGAAACATCCAACTATGATCTGTGTGTTTACTTGATAATGGCAGTCATATTGTGCCCCAACCATTTCCTGTAAACCCTCACACCACCTTCACGTGAGGCGGTCACTGGGAAGTTCATAGACCTTTGAGACCAGGTAGAAAGCTTACCCCTCATGTAGTAGTCTAGAACTTGACTTTGGGTATAAACTCCCTAATAATTTGTCAATGTGTATGTACATACATCTGAATTTGCACGCATTCATCACTGTACATAGCATATCATTAATAGATTGAAATATAGGTCCCTGAAGAGCTCCTACCACTCGACTCTAGCAAAGAAATATGGAGGATGAAGAACATACACACCGTGATGCTCATTTCCAAGAAGAATTGGATTATCTTAAAGATAGTGTGGCTCGTCTTACCAGCTTACTCGAGTAAGTGCTGAGAAACGCCTTTGGTGATGGTCCTTTAACTAGACTCGTAGCGGCTTCTCAAGCACAAGCAACAAACCACCATGAAGAGGTGACAGGAGAAAGGGTTTAAGATCCGTAACAAAACCCAGCTTTCATGCAATCAGCAGTGCCGACACCTGCGCCAACCCCAACAGTTATAGAAGCATCAGGGGGTATCGACCAAGATAAGATGGCAACACTGGAAACCAGGATAAGGGCCATTGAAGAGGTAAATTTATATGACCCAATACAAGCTGCATAAATGTGTCTAGTCCCGAATGTGGTAATACCAAAAAAATTTCGTGTTCTCGAATTTATCAAATATATTGGAACACAGTGCCCTATCACTCATCTAAAAACATACTGTAACAAAATGGCAGAAGTAGTGCATAATGAAAAATTGCTTATGCATTTTTTCCAAGGATCCGTAGCTGGAATTGGTACATGAGACTAGACAACACCAGGATCCGTAGCTGGAAAGATCTGGTAAATGCTTTCATTAAGCAATATAAGTACAACATGAACATTGCTCTTGACAGAACAAGTTTGTCCAACCTGAAGAAGAAGGACAGAGAAAGCATAAGGGAATATGCTTAGAGATGGAGAGATCTTGCTACACAAGTGCATCCCCCACATCTAGATAAAGAGATGGTGACTTTATTCGCCAATACGCTAAGAGCGCCCTATTACAAGCATGTGATGGGTAGCTCAGCACAACAATTCACTGATACTGTAGCCATGGCGGAACGAATAGAGCAAAGAGTCAGAAGTGGAAGAATTTCTACACCTGTGGAAAAAAAGGGCTTTGAAGGCAAGAGAAAAGATGTTGAGCATTTTGAAGACAGTTACAAGGATAATAAAAGCCAATTCCAAAATAACGCTTCATCTCAAATCGCCAACATCAATCTTCAACCCAAAGATCCACCTAAAAATTTTCCAAAAAGAAATTACTAGAAAACCCAAGAACATCTACCTTTGCTACCATTGCCTTTAAATGAGATGTATCAAAAGCTGGTAAGCATTGGGCAAGTAGCTCCTGAACCTCAGACACCTTTGCAGCCACCTTACCCTAATTGGTACAAAACCGATCTCACTTGCGAATATCATGCTGGAGCTGTAGGACATAGCATTCACACTTGTGGTGCTTCCAATAAGAAGTTCATGCAATTGATTAAAGTAGGGTGGATAACATTCAACGAAAATTTAGGTCCTATGCCCAATTAAGCTTCATAGAAATGGGGTACATTGTTAAAGTGATGTCAGCAAAGCTTTTGAAAACGGGGTGTGCCGGTATTAGAAGATGAAGTCTGCTACCATGATTTCCTTTTATATTGGTCATGTCCGCACATTATTTTCATGTTTTAACTTGTCAGTAATTCTGCTCATAACACTACAAGACTTTTCTTATTAAGCAAACATTTTTCTTCAGTGATAATGTATTTTTTTGTGTTTATAAAGTATTTTTGCTTATTGTTTAAATAACACGAGCACACCCTATACTCTTTTGTCCAAATTATACATGATCCCATAATTTCATCAAGATCTTTAGCAAATCAAAGTCTAGTATGAAAAGAATTGTCAATTTCATGTTTGTTTAACAAATGTGTTCTGAAAATTCAAAGGATTTCATTAAAGGATGATCTCATACCTACAGAACCCCACTTAATAAAGCTAAGCCCTTAGCTAAACAAATAATCCAAAAATACAAGAAATCATTTCGCATGGAAAAGCAAAGCTTATTGATTCAAAAGACATGTTTTTGAAATGAGAAAAGGTCATCTTTGATATGCCTTCACAAGGTCTTAAATATCCCTTGCAATCCCTATTTAAGCTGAATAATTATTTCTTGATTATTAACCCTGACAAGGATCACACCCTACATTGGGGGGCAAGTGCGAAAAAAAAACCTTCAATGCACAAAATAGTCCTCGATGACAAAAGATGCCCAAAAAAAAGAGCTGAGGGCATAAACATAAAAATGTTTTAGTACACTATAGCAAATCAATTCACCATTTTGGCAGTACTAAAAACCCAAAATAGAAAGCCCAAACAAATACCGGGGGGCATGTCGAGAGATATCTAAATAAATTGGGGGGCCATAAACATAAAAAGAGTTTTAGCACATTATGACAAATCGAGTTAACATGATAGTACTAAAAACTCATGATAAAAGGCCCAAACAAAATACCGGGGGGCATGTCTAGGTAAAAGCCCAAACAAAATGCTGGAGAGCTTATCAAATAATGAAAATCAATCATGAGGACTAAAAGGAATCCCAAGAGTGAGCACTAAGTGATTCGTAATCTAAAAAACCCTCAAATACCTTTTGAGCCTTCTAATATCTTTTCTTCGTAGCTAGCAACCTGAGCCTATGCTACAAGCTTGATAAAGCCCTTTATGATAAAATACCAGTAATCTGTATCGTTAGGCAATGCTTCTCCATGTGAAACACACCATACAAATGCTTCACCAAACTTGATCGAAGTCTTTTTAAAATACAAGACATATGAACAAGCATCATTTCATATTCTTATCAAAATCAAAATAAAACCTGACAATGAGATCACTTGAATTCTTTGGAGAACAAGTTTGTTTAAACAAACATCAAGTTGGTTTTTGTGCTTGGAATGACTTTGAAATTCCAAAGATCTTACATGAAAATAATTTTTGCAAATAACCATCTCTTTCTTGCAAACACTTGAACCCTAAACACTTGTGGGGCATTAACAGACTAGGGGGCAATTTACAAATGCAAATTGAAGCTAACTCATTCCTTTTCAAAGAATCCGGGTCAAACTCAATGGGTCAAACACAATCTTTGCAAATAACCAACCCTTTTCATGCAAATACTACTCTTGAAGCCAAAAACACTTGTGGGCATGACCAAACCGAGAAGCAATCTACAAATGTAATTGAAGCCGATTTTTTTTATTCCTTTTCAAATAATCTAGATCAAACTCAAAGGGGCATGTTAATATGAAAATCTATAATCTCCAATGGTCAAAATCTTAAGTTGCGACTCGAGTAAGCAGAAGCAAAAAGCTGTCAAAACCAGAGATCCAAACCCCAAAAAGAGAAGACCAGGAAGAAGAAAGTGGACCTATATTTCTCAAGTAAGTATACATGCACCATCATGCATTCCATCCTCATTGACAACCTGAAAATATTTTGGAGGGATCGTAATTTATAAACCTTCATTCATCATTTTTTCAAGCTCCCACCTTTTCCATTTCCTTGAGCATGCTTTTCAGCTTTATCTCTTTCTTGATTTTGGGTGTTATCATGCATTCCATCCCCGTTGAGAATATAGTAAATGTTTTGGAGGGATCGTAATTTATGAACCTTCATTCATCACTTTTGTGCACGTTTACAAGCTCTCACCTCTTTCATTTCCTTGAGCGTGCTTTTCAGCCTTATCTCCTTCTTGAATTTGGGAGTTATCATGCATTGCGTCCCCATTAGGAACCTAAGAAATGTTTTGGAGGGATTGTAATTTACAAACCTCCACTCATCATTTTTTTGCGCACCTTTGAGCCCCTATCACTTTCACTTCTCTAAGTGCACCTACGAACCTTTCATTAGTACAGATTGAGTGTTTTTCAAACCTATCTCTTTTCTTATTTGAGTGTGCTTTCTAGCCATCAATTTTTAGATAGTTCATTTTTAAGTCCTATCTCTTTTTAGAACTTGGTGAGCTTTTCAGCGATCATCAACTAGAATAGTGTGCTTTCCAGCTCTATTTTCCATTCATTTTTGAGTGTGTGTTCCACCCCTCAATTATAAATTAAAATAGGGTGCTTTCAAGCCCTATTTTCTCTTCATCTTCGAGTGCGTTTTCCAACCCTCATCATCAATTAAAATAGGGTGCTTTTCAGCCCTATTTTCTCTTCATCTTCAAGTGTGTTTTCCAACCCTCACCATCAATTAAAATAGTGTGCTTTCCAGCCCTATTTTTTTTTCATCTTCGAGTGTGTTTTCCAACCCTCGTCATCAATTAAAATAGTGTGCTTTCCAGCCCTATTTTCCTTTCATCTTTGAGTGTGTTTTCTAACCCTCGATCATCAACTTAAATAATGTGCTTGCCAGCCCTATTCTCCATTCATCTTCGAGTGCGTTTTTCAACCCTCACCATCAATTAAGATAGTATGCTTTCCAACCCTATTTTCTCTTCATCTTTGAGTGCGTTTTCCAACCCTCGCCATCAATTAAAATAATATGCATTCCAATCCTATTTTTCATTCATCTTCGAGTGTGTTTTCCAACCCTCGCTATCAATTAAAATAGTGTGCTTTCCAGCCCTATTTTCTCTTCATCTTCGAGTGCATTTTCCAATCCTCAATCATCAACTAAAATAGTGTGCTTTCTAGCCCTTATTTTCCATTCATCGTCGAGTATGTTTTCTAACCCTCGACCATCAATCTAGATAATGTGCTTTCAAGCCTTATTTCCCCACTCCTCGAGTACGTTTTTTAACCCTCGACTATCAACTTAATTAGTGCACCTTCTAGCTCTACTTTCCCTCCTCTTTAAGTGTGTTTTCTAATCCTCAGTCGTAAGTTCCAAATAGCGAGCTTTCTAACCCTATTCCATGAAATCTTCACCATTTTCATTATTCCCACCTGGGTAGGTCACCCATTACAACCAGACCATCCTCATCATTCTCACTTGGGTAGGTCACCCATTATAATGAGACCATTTCCTTGTGTCATTCACAAACATCATCACCTTTCATCCTTTAAATGTTCTCCTTAGGTCTCAATCCTTAGTTAGTGCCCTTTCTAGCCCTATTCTATCATTTCCCTTCTGAGTTGGTTTCGCAACCCTCATTTTCACTTCCGGATGGATCAATCATTTCTTGATCTGGTAAATCCATTCTCTTTTTCTTTACAATGCTTACTATTTAAAATCTTTTATAAGAATTTAGTCGTAAGCATTATAAAGAGGGGGCAACTGTTGTAACCCAATTTTTGGGTTACTCCCTGAAATAAAATAAAATAAAAATAACAAAAATAAAATAAAAGGGGTTGGCATTGGTGGAAAATCATGGTGAAATTTTTGAATATTTTCGTACTCGAATCGTATCTATTTTGTGTCTAAAAATGAGAGAAAATACAAATTTGAGGTAAAAATTAAGTCAAAAATCATAATTATATTTTTATAAGACAATTTGATTTAATCATGGACTAATTCAAAATATTATTATGTTTGAGAATTAATTTAGGATCCAATTGAAGAATTTAATTTATGTGCAAGGACTTAATTATGTTTTAAATTGGTTAAACTAATTTTATTAAGGGCTTAATTGATGAAAATTAAACTCTTGAATTTAATTCCAGCTCATTTGAGAATATTGGAATTTTTGTAGACCCAATTGAATTTTTCCAAGCTAATTTGGCATAATTAGGGATCAAATTGAAGACAATTGAGAGTTTAATTGTCAATTGAGGGTCAAATTGGGTGAATCAAAAGTAAGGGACGAAAATGAAAAAGACCCGCAAAGTTAAGGCTAATGTTGAAATTCGGACAGGGGCACAATTGCACAAAATTACAAATTTAAATCCAATTGGGGGGGTGCAATTAGAACAATTATAAATTGAAGGACCAAACTACAATTGAACCACTGCACCCCGCCTTTGCCTTTTCTCCCTTTACGGCACTACCCAATGCCCAGCCACCGCGCCGTCGACAGCCCCCCAGCAGCAGCCACCACGCCATCATCATAGGTCCCACGTCATCGACCTACCAGCCACCGTGGGAGGCCGCACCACCTATAAAAGCTACCATGCACGACGGCCATAGAGGAGGAAAAAAAATGCAGAGGGGAAAAATGCGGGGGGGGAGGAGGAAAAAAAACGAAAAAACAGAGAAGAAAACTGGAGAGAAAAAAACGAGAAAAGGGAGGAAATTCTAGGGAAATTTATAGCAATTTCTAGCATCAAAAACAAGCAAAACAAACACCATCATCTTCATCTACGTCGACGTCAATTCTCCCTCTCTCTCTCCCCGGTTTCACAGCTCCTTGCTCTCTCTAGTTTTAGTCTCTCGATCCTCTCTCTCTCTCCACCATTATAAGCCATTACACCACCCCAAAACAACCTTTATAACCACCATGAACCTCCCCTATACATTAGCAACTGAACCCCACTCTCCGGCGAAGCAACAGCCACGGTTGTATTGGCTGTAATGTAAGTCCGACACCTTTGGAGGCTTCCTCCGACCACCATAGGCCACCGTTGACGATGACGCCACCACTAGGACAACCCCCTCGATCTCCTCTACCCGACGGTGCTAATAGGTAAGCCTTTAATCACACTAAAAAATCCTCCCCTCACTGTACATCATCTCCTTCGTTGCCCACTGTTCACCTGCATGAACAGTGGTGTCTGGGTTGAACTTTGGTGAGGTCACTTGAAGCCCAGCCTATATCCATCTAGGCTTCCAGCCCGTGAGGACTAGAAGCCCAGCCCATAAAAAATAAAAAAATATATTTTTTCTACTATTTTTATTACAAAAAAATCAAAAATATAAAATGTGTTGTTTTCGTGCATACGGCCGAATTCCAAGATTTTTCAAGCATATTTTTCATAAAAAAAAATATATATTGCATCTTTCTCATGTTTTAAAATAAAATTGGATATCGTAACCTGTTTATGATTTTCCATTGGAAGTTGGCCAAAATATAAAAAATAATCAAAACTATTTTTGTTTTATCTATTAGGGTGTAAATTTACATTATAAAATATATCCATGGATAAAAAAAAGATTTTAACTACGGTGTAAATTTAAATTGTAAATTACATCCATAGATAAAAAAAATATAAAAAAGAATTTTCTAACTGCGGTGTAAAATTACATTGTAAAGTACACTGCAGGTAAAAAAAATAAATATTTTTTAATGCGGTGAAAGAAGTAAACAATCAAACAACAATGCAGCTTACCTTAGGTAGGGTGCACTAGGGGTGATGCATCTTCCCCTTACACAACAAGTCCCCTTATCCAGACTCTCACAGACCAATGGGTTCTTAGTGACCTTAATGCTAGGTGGCGACTCCTTATATTTATAGTCATAATTTTTACGGTTTTAAAACAAACACCCCATTTTCACTGCGAATCATTGTCTCCCCAAAACCACGGGAAACAGCGGGGCACGAGGCGCGTGAAAAAATCATCGTCGCGACAAGAACAACCAAGCACGGGGTTCTCGTGTACTTACTATCATTTAGTAATTTGTCAATATTTAAAATTTTGATTTTGAGCTCTTTTTATGTTATTGATTTCTTGATTTATAATATTTAACTTTTATTTATTTAGATCATTAATTAATTATAATATTTTTTACTCTCTTTATCATATTTTAATATAATTTTAACATATTATCATTATATAGTGAAAAAAAAATATACTTGCTATTTTATGATATAATTTTACACTATATTTTTCATGGCATGTCAAAAAAAAAATTAACAACCCTGAACATAACAGAAGCCTCTTCTGTTACGAGAAAGGGCGTCGAGGGAATTGAGACATGTATGTGGATCCATTTAAATAATCTATAGAGAGAGTTGGGTTGAAAAGCCAAGTAATTTGAAACCCTAGACTAAGTGGGTGTTTGGATCTACGGTTCAATAGGTTAAACCGTGGCTCTAATTATATCTACAATCAAACAGGACCCCAATTTTTTGCTCAGGATTCCACTTAAAAAAAATGCATTCTTGCCGCGATTGCAAAAGCAGCAAAGAGCTACTTTTGCAGCCGCGGCGTTAACGTGACAAAACACTGCAGTGATTTCCACTTTTGCACAAAAAATCCACATGCAACAATCATCTCCTTCCTCATCCTCATCTCTCTGCAACTCCAACCCCTCCCTCCTCTCTCTGCAACTCCTCCCTCCTCTTATTTAATGGAGAACGAAAAGGAACATGATGGACTAGGAGGAGGGTTTTTTGTGTCGAGATTAAACGACAGATTGAGTAATCTCCTTGATTTGCTAACTTCAGCATCTTGAAGCCACTGAATGTACGAGCTTGGAATTGAGTTCCTAACATTTTTCATTTTTTTTCTTGTCTACGTGGATGTGTGTGCGTGTTTGATAGGGGGAGATGTTAAAGTTTTAAACATACGAAATTAAACACACCATCACAACGATATTTTATTATATATAATTATTAAATCTATAAAATTAAAAAAATAATATAATTATTTAATATATAAATATATTGTTTTTTGAATTATATATATATAATTATTAATTCTATAAAAATTAAAAAATAATATATTTATATATTAAATTTAATATATAAATATATTATTTTTTAATTTTATAGATTTAATAATTATTATAATAAAATATTGTTGTTATGATGGTGGGTGTGTAATACACAGATACTTTAAATTAATTTCACAAGTTAAAAACAATATAAAACACATGGTAACCAAACATACAAAATTGTTTTTTATTAAATTGAATCTCAACCACAGTTTTAACCAAATACTAAAATTTCAGTTATAAACCGTAAATAAAAAAACTTTTTATAAAACCTTTTTTTTTTCAAACTCAACTATAATAGCAATAACTGTACCAAATAGGCTCTAATTTATTCACTACTAAAAAACAGGTCGATTTGCAACGGAATGATCCGTTGCAAATAAACTTGGAAGCCGTTGCTAATTAATATTTGCAACGGCATTTGCAACGGACACCATCTGTTAGAAAAACGTTGTCACAAATTAAGCTTGCAACGGATTATCCGTTGCAAATAAATTTGCAACGGATAATCCGTTGCAATTTCTCCTGTTGCAAATACACACTTTGCAACGGCTATTCCGTTGCAGGTGCAACGGCTAGGCCGTGGCAATTGCAACGGAATAGCCATTGCAGTTGCAACGGAATAGCCGTTGTATTTGCGACGGGTAGGCCGTTGCATTTGCAACGGCTTCGCCGTTGCTTTTGCAACGGCGGGTGCGTTGCTTTTACAACGGCGAGTGCGTTGCAATTGCAATGGATATGCCGTTGCAATTGCAACGGAGAGGCCGTTGCAGACTGAATATAATTTATATTTTAATATATTCAAAATCTATTTTTAATATATTTTAATTTTAATTAATTACAACTAAATATTTTAAAAGCACTAGCAAATATTGAAATATTATTAATATTTAAAATAACATAAATATGGTGGAAATAAAAATTATTATAAATTAAAATTCTTAATACAGTACTGATTCGATTACATTTAAATAAGTAAATAAACGTGAAACCTTAATACACTACAAATTCGATTATATTTACATGACTAAGTAAACCAACATGGAACTTAAAAATACATATTTTCCCATCTGTTTAAGGCGGAAATGATCTACGATGTTGTTGATGAGAGGAAGATGGACCATTATATGGCATTGGAGGTTGAGGTCGAGGTCGAGGTCGAGGTCGATATACTGGTGCCATTGTAGGTGATGGCATCGACGGAGCCACAGGTGATGGCATCGACGGAGCCACAGGTGTTGGCATACTTAGACCCATATGTCCTACTAAGAGCTTAAGACAATCTTGAATGGAAGAAATTTGAGTTCACATTTCATTAATAACCTCACGACTTTCATCCAATTGCTCTTGATACTGTCTAGTAGTTGTGCTTGGATATGATGAATTTACTGAGTAGGTATGTGAAGAAGAACTCACATCAACTTTAGATTTAGGCATACGGGGTGCACCATATACTCGACCCTTGCATACTCCCCCTGAAGCCTGACACCAAGCAGCTCCATCAAAAGTGGGATGATTCTCCTGATCAGGTCCATATCTTGCAACCATCTCATTTCTATATTTTTCCTGCAAACAGACAAGTCCATGTCAAAATATATTAATTTGAATATGAATGATATTTCATATATATATATATATATATATATATATATATATATATATAAAATATAAGTACTTACCACCACTGTTTTAGACCGGTTATCTACAAATGAGCCGGTCTCATTTGATTTTTGATGCAAAGCAGAAAAGACCTCATCCCAGGGAAGTTCTTTACCCCCGGCCTGTTCTTGCTACGAACATGAAAAAAAAAGTAAGCAACAAAAATATTAAACAAATTAAATTACAAGTGTTGAACAACAACATTTCATACCATACTAGCTCGATATGATGCAAATGACACCGAGCCAGCTGAATGGGTACTTATTTTCCCATCTGTTTTCGTCAATCGATTTTGTTTTGAAGTTTTGGATCGTTTCCGAAATCTATCGATGGACCAAACATCGTTGATCATCGTATTCCAATCTTCATTTTGGATCCAAACAGGTCCTTTATTCAGGCAATCGATGATATTTGTGGTACCTATTATTGACATAGCTTTATTTCGAGCTCTTGCCAATTGTTGGTTCAAGGAAATTCGAGCTTTATCTTCCCATATTTTATGAACAATTGCTTCATCTTCTTCCGGGAAGGCATATTTTTTCTATCAAATACATATGACAATTTGTCATTATTCTTATTAATCATAAAGAAAACTACTCCCTCAAGATAACAAAGCATCCATCAGCCAACTTCACCTAAAAATCATGATACTTTCAGGGAAACAATTCCAAATCAAGAACAAAACCAGGCCCAAATCATAAATCCATATAAATTATCTGTATGTAAGCTAATTCCAACTATAATACAAAACCAAACTGGTCAAAAACACATCAAAAAAACATCTAACATTTCGTACCATCATTCAAAAAGCTTCAAACTTTCCCTTCATTTTCCATACAACTACTAAACAAACAAGGCAAATCAATTCTCAATAATCATTCAACTACTGTTAAACATGATTGTCAAATCTCCATCAAAACATACCTTGAACTCCTTAAACAGTTCATCTTTACACATAGCATCAATTTTATCCCAGGAGTGCCATGGCCCCTTGAAATTAGTTCTCAAAATTAATCCGATTTCTCGGCCACATGAAGCGTTATTGAACCTGAAAAATTAAAGTAACAAACTTTCATGGAACAATAATGACACAAATGATAACTATGTAATTAAAATATTATACTTACTCATATGTTCCATACAAACTCAGTTCTTTTTTTCCTGAAACTAGATCGATTGTCGTGTCAAAACTCTTCCTTTTAATGCATATACTGCTTCGAACAGTTTGAACCATGGATTGAATGGAGGCAATCCGGATCCTCTGAACATCTCATGTTACTACCTTCTCTTGACTCACAGAATTCTGTCCCATCACTACCATCTTCATCAACTTCATTGCTAATGGCATTCTCATCACCAACACCACCTCCTCCCGCATAACCTTGATTTACATTAAATTCTCTGAACATGTTTGCATCATCTCGCGGGACACCTTGTGTTGCTAACAAATCTTGAAACCCGAAAGCTTCATGTGCATTTAACCTCACATGATCCTCTTGATGAGGAAATGTACTTTCAACTATGTGTGTATAATAATCATGTAATTGATCAGGCTCGGGTTGGTGAGAAGATAAGGTGTTCTTATCCACGGTAGCTGGAGTTTTATTTGATCTGGAAGCGGACCTATCAGTCCTGGAATATTGTAATATAGATCCACGTCTAGACATCCTACAACAATTGGATTGTCGTCAATAAGTATTGTTGGTAAAAACTAATCAATATGACAATAATAAGAAAAATAAACAAAAGAATATTAAATATCATAAGTTAATATATCAATTAAATATAAGAAATACAAGCAGCATGCTAATTAGCATCATCATCACATAAAAATAAATGCATTGAATATACCTGCATAATGCTAATCATCATCATCATCATCACTTCTAATCAAATCATCATCATTATCATTATCATCATCACCAACGACTTCATTATCATAATCAATTTCCTCATCCAAATCCATTTCATTATCTTCTCCCCAATTTCCATCTACCGTAAGCAAATCATTTTGGTTGACTTCTTCATAATAAGATGTGTCAACAAATGTACTTGGTTCATCAAGTGTCATATTAGGAAGCACACAACATGGTTGAGAAATGTCATCTGATTGATCAACATCAAATGTGTTTACATTGTAATTGTTTTCAATAAATTCACCCATCTCAACATTATAACGACTTCTAGCTGATGTCTTCATAACTGCCCACCATTCTGAAGATTTATTATCGGGTGGACACGTAAAGTAGACTTGTTGACATTGCTGCGCCAAGACAAAATCTTCACTTCCATGTAGTGTAGAGGTATGTTTGATCTCAACCAAACCATTTGAACGATGCACTTTAAGCCCACGTTTGGTATCGTACCAATGACACTTAAACAGAAAAACCTTGCACTTACTCCCTAAATATTTCAGCCGGATCACTTCTTCAAGCATTCCATAGTAATCCATTTCATTACCATTGTAGCAACTTCCTTTGACACAAACCCCGCTATTCATTGTTTTTTTATAGCGACCATAAAATTGAGTATGAAATTTAAACCCATTGACATAATACCCATTATAACATTTAACGGAATTTGACGGACCCATAGAAAGAGCAAAGATTTGATTTTCAATTCCAGTTGATTTGTATTCAACCTAGCATAACAATAACAATGTAAAAATTAATATTTCGTACAAACTAGTAAATTTAACAAAATATATCCTGAAAAATACTTACATGGTTTTTCAACCAAATTGGAAATTCCACCTCACATAGTTTTTCAATTTCAATATTGGTCAATTGTGGTTGTCGTGAATGT
Source organism: Salix dunnii (assembly GCA_015731905.1). NCBI lineage: Eukaryota > Viridiplantae > Streptophyta > Magnoliopsida > Malpighiales > Salicaceae > Salix > Salix dunnii. The sequence continues at coordinate 9,626,748 of CM027665.1, read as the reverse complement.
AGCTCAAGCCGACATTGCCTAAATCTGTAATTGTTAGTTCAATTCAAGTTATTATAAATTCATAAACAAATTAAAATATTTCACACTTACTCTATGTAGGGTTTCAATTCTTGACAATTGAAAATGACATAGTTGTGCGCAATTTTCACTTCTTCCTGCGATAATTGCCGTCTGTAATATTTTTTAGACAATTTTCTTCCTGGATAGGAAAAAATTGAAAGTTTTCCACTTTCACTTCTAGCTCCACCATCGTCATTTCGTGGAACTCGATTCCATATTGTTTGAACGTCATCACCAAAATAATACGACGCAAAATTTGTAATTTCATCTATCAAGTACGCTTCACATATGGAACCCTCTACTTGGGCTTTATTGGTGACTTTCTTCTTCAAATAGAACATATACCTACATTATTTATGTTAATTTTTTTGAAAAGAAACAAATTATTCAATTAAAGTGCATAAAAATTACATTGTATGAAAACATACCGTTCAAATGGATACATCCATCGATATTGAACGGGTCCACCAACTTGTGCCTCATAAGGTAGGTGTATTGCTAAGTGTTCCATGGAGTCGAAGAACGATGGAGGGAAAATCCTTTCAAGTTTACAAGTTATTTCAATAATATTTCTCTGCATCAACTCCAAGTGTTGGACATTTAAATTTGTCGCACAGATGTCCCGAAAAAATACTGACAATTCTGTTAATGCCTCCCACAATGGTCGAGGCAAGTAAGGTCGGAACGCAACAGGAAGAAGTCTTTGCATAAAAACATGGCAATCATGACTTTTCATGCCCGATACCTTACATTGTGCCTCTTTCACACACCGTGATATGTTTGAAGCATAGCCATCAGGAAAGGACAACTCTTTCATCCATGACAACACTTGTTGTTGTTCTTTCTTGAAGAGATAATAAGTGGCTTTCGGTTTGTAAACTCGACCACTTGCATCTTGTTGCAAATGTAAGCTTGGCTTTTTACAATACAACTGAATATCCAACCTAGCCTTTACATTATCCTTGCTTCTATCAGGGCAATCCATTACCGTGTAGAAGATATTGTCAAAGAAATTTTTTTCTATGTGCATGACATCTAGGTTGTGACGAATTAAATTTGTATGCCAATATGGAAGCTCCCAAAAAATGCTTTTCTTCACCCAATTGTGATGGACACCAAATCCGGGAATTTTCCCATAGTTTGAAGAGCTACCAACATGTCCCTCGGTGAACTTAGAAACTTCAGCTAACATTTCTAAACCAGATCGACGAGGAAAAGGAGGAAGCTCTTCAATTACTCCTTTTTTAAACTTATCCGACTGATATCTGTAAGGATGATTCATGGGTAGGAATCGTCGGTGACAATCAAAGAATGAATTTTTCCCACCATGTTTTAATCGAAATGCCTTGCTATGTTCCATACAATAAGGACATGATAATTTGCCATGTGTACTCCAGCCCTACAACATACCATATGCAGGAAAATCACTTATGGTCCACATCAAAGCTGCTTTTAACTGAAAATTTTCTTTATGGTATACATCATAAGTTTCGACACCTACAGACCATAACTTATTCAATTCATCAATCAAAGGTCTTAGAAAAATATCAAGGTTTTTTCCCGGATTCTTTGGCCTTGGAATTATCATTGATAAAAACATAAATGGTCTTGTCATGCACTTCCATGGAGGCAAATTGTACACAGTTACAATTACTGGCCAACAAGAATATGCATTTGAAACCATATTAAATGGACAAAACCCATCAGTGCATAATCCTAATCGAACATTTCGTGGATCTGCCGCAAAGCTCGGATGGACTCGATTAAACTCTTTCCAAGCATATCCATCTGATGGGTGCACCATTATTCCATCATCCGAATTATGAAAATGATGCCATATCATATCCTTGGCATGATGTGGAGACATAAATAGTCTCTGAAGTCTTGGTGTCAATGGAAAGTATCGGAGTTGCTTCTCCGCCTTGTAAGGGTCTTTACTAGTAGGGTTTCTAGGCTTGTATCGTGAACTTCCACAGAAATCACACCTTATTTTCATCTCATCAACCCCATAATACAACATGCAGTTATTACGACACACATCATATTTCTCATAGCCAAGTCCAAGAGGTCGCATAAATTTCTTGGCATCATAAAAATTTGAAACCAAATTAGCATCATCAGGCATGCAACTCTTAGCAAATTCAGTGAATTTGTTGAAGGCATTCTGAGTTAAATTTAAATTTGACTTCATATTAAGCAATTGTACACAAGCAGATAATTTTGATTGCTTAGTACACCCATCCCACAAAGGTTCCTCTGCAGCTTTCAACAACTTAAAAAATTTAGATGCCTCTAGATTCGGAGGTTCCTCAATCACAACAGTACTGCAAACCCTATCATTATAGTATGCATCATCATCCCTCATTGCATCCAGAACCATATTTCTATATGGATTTGCATCTCCCTCACCATTCACAACACGACTAATCCCTCCTGATGAAGGTCCAACCATATTATCTGTGTCATAAGGCTCCCCGTGTACACTCCATTTTTTATAATAAGGTAAAAACCCTTTTCTCAATAAGTGATTACACACATCATCTTCTTTCTGAAACTTTTGATTTTTGCATTTCACACAAGGACATCTAATTTTCCCCATTGATACATTTCTTTCAATTGAATATGCAAAATTGATAAATCTTCTAACACCCGTAATATATTCAGGATTCATACAACCACTTCTCATACGACGATACATCCACTCTCGATCATCCATATTAATCTAGTAAACATTATAACATAGAAACATTTTAGAATGTTGAAACATTTTGTATTACGCATAATGTAAATATTTGACGCAATTCAATACTACATTAATTACGAGGCAAAGGGGACAACTATGTATCCCTTTAGTTCAATCGATATCCCTAGTTTATGGATTATTCATGGCCAAGACAAAAAAAACAAAAAACCAACAAATACTTAACAAAACATCAAACAAACAACAGCAAAACACATAGGAGCAACACACACAGCAACACCATACACAACAATATGCATTAAATCGATATTAATACTCAAATGACACAATCAACAAATTACACTAACCTTTCAAGCGAATTTAATACAATTTGAAGTCAAAAGATATTGATCGATGCTTGATGTTCCTTTAAAAAACCCTGAGTAGAGAGATGTTGTTAGTACTTTCAATTAAACTTGAAGACATTGTGCGACATTAATTTCAGCATATGGATTATTTTGAGTTAATGCAACATAAATGGACGCCGGTAGCTGAAATATTATTGAAGCAATGCAAGCCTTTCAACCCTGTGTTGTTTTCTTTCAATGATTTAACCAAATTGTTTTGATTTTGTACCTAATTAATTCATGATTCAATTTTCCTTAATTGTCCAAAATCCCAACAATTGAATGCATATTCTTTAATTAACCAATCTTCCATTTTTAACCCTTCTCAATTCCAAGATTGCGTCAATAGCAATTACAGGCCACAGAACACATACTCATACACAAAGCAATTCTTACAAAAGAAAACAAAAGATGCCAAGCAAATTTTCCTTCATGAACGTGCTGACCTAATTAAATTTCCTAATTAAATTTTTGGATTTTGTTTGTTTAGTCGTTCACAATTTAAGTTGTAAGAGAAGTGTGTAGGGTGAGACTTAAGTTCTTGGGAACTTGGATATTAAAATTAATGTAAAGGATTGACTTTCTCTTGAATTTTAATTATCTATTCAATTTTATAAATGTTTGATTTATAATTAAATACAAATTGTATTGTATATCATTATTATTTGAATTAGATTGAGGCTTAGGACTTCAAGGTACAGACAACATGTGGTTATTCATATTTTATTTATTTTTCTGATAGATAAATTGACCACTACATCTAATATTGACAAAAACCATATTGACCCAGTCCAAAACCAGCTATGAAGACTTGATTAGGGTTGAGAAAATAAGATGGAAGGACAAACAGTGCATGCTCCAAATATTTATCATCAATGAAGCTAATAGATTTTTGTTTTGTTTCCGTTGAGCCCAGGTTTTAGGCATCATTCACGAGCAGCTGCGCAGGGAGATCACAAGTTTGACTAATGATTAAACCAGACTTGGATAACCCCATGAACTCGCCTAGCTTGCTTTCCACTAGAAAAACCCAATGGTTGCTCATTGGCCAAAGCATGGATAGTGGCATAGCAACAACCACTTTGCATTCATTGAAGTGGAAAAGACTACACGTTATTTCATCAGCAGATCATCTACCACGAAATTGATTTAAACAAAACTGTGCAAAAGACGCCAGTCAAAATCTATGATCATATTTTACTCCTAATTTGATGTGATTTCCCTCCATTACTTGACAGTAAATCGATGCTGAGGATTTAGCATCTCCTAAACAATCATTGCACTCAGATGATCAACAAATATTCTCAGAATGCCCAGCAATCCAAGATTGCTTGGTAGCTGTGCTATCTCTTTTATATTGTTTAATAAATACATATTTATATAAATATAATAATACCACATATAATCAACTTTTTTTACTATAAAAATATTGAACTATCAATGTTGCCATTGATGAATCTCTCGTAACAACTCCTAACTCAAACGATTTCTTCTAATTAACAACCAAAAATCAGAAAAAAATGAATATCCAATACATGTATTTAACTAAAAAGTCACTATGAATGTTAGAAACTTTCAATAATGACTGAGAAGTCAGAACTCACTGATTTGCTATAAATAAAAACAGGACTAGAGAGGAAAATACAGAAAATTCAGATCAAATGTATTTATTTTGACTTCGGAACCCAAGAAAAAAAGCAATCCTTCAAGTGATTTGATCGCAAAGGAGAGATTTATTTGAGAATGAACTTGTAAAACCCTAGATCCTAGAATTGCAAAACTTGCTGACCCAAAACCCAGATTTCTCATATCTGTCTCCACCCTAGATGTCAGCTGTATACATGGAATTTAAACCAGCAAATATGTGGGCAAGTGTTTGTCACTGTAAATGCAAACTATAGACTGAACTCCTTACAGTAATTCACGAACTCCTAATAAAGAATTCATATCAATTTATATCAAAGCTAGCCTCCAGAATTAGACCATAGATTTCTAAAAATTCTGCTGAAGTCTTCTTATACTCATTAGTAAGAAATTTATTCATGTTTTTGCATCTATTATTTTCCAGATATTTTATATTTATATTTTCTTAACACCTAAACACAGCATTTTATTTCAAATCCATACGACTATGATAATTTCTATAATTTAATTATCACTTTCCCCATTTGACATACTATTTTCTTCTATTAATATTGTGAATTTTATCTAGGGATTTATAGATTCTCGTTTTTTTTTATTCTGTATTGAATTAAATTGACTTGTGAAGAATGCAATTTCTCGGAAAAAACACTTAATTGGTCAAAACCCATGAGCATAGATGGAAATTCGAAGCAAACCCATGACAAAGCTCCCCCAAAACTCCCTAAACCCTAAACAAATTTAGAAACTATGCAAATTTATAAACTGAGCACAAATTTAAAATTTGAAATGCTGATCGTACCTTCGTTGCGGTGGTGATGGGCCTTCTGGGTGGTTGAAGCTCGTCGCCGGCAAGGTTGTGATCGGGAAGAAGAGATGGAGAGAAGCTAGTGTTTGTTCGGTTGATGATGATCGGTAACTAAGTACTTAGATGAGTAAATGAAGAGACAAGCGGGAGAGAAGAAGAGGAAGACGATGGATATTAAATTTAAAAAGCTAAAACGGTGCGTTTCATGCCCAAATTTTTCACTGGGCGCGCGAGTTTCATCTTTAATTTGCAACGGCTAATCCGTTGCATTTGCAACGGATTAGCCGTTGCAAATGTTGAACTGCAACGGAAAATCCGTTGCAACTGCAACGGAAAATCCATTGCACCTTAAACTTGCAATGGACAATCCGTTGCAATCCTTGTTTGTTTTTTTTAATTTTTGTAATTCGTTTAGCAACGGAATACCTGTTGCTAAACAATTTCCGGATGCAAATTTAGCAATGGAATTTTGCCGTTGCAAAATTCCGTTGCTAATGGCACCCTTTTCTTGTAGTGATTGTTCTTTGTAACTTTCCTTCCTGGATAATAACCCCAGTTTCTAAGTAAATTAAACACGTACAATAGACGTTTATAATGCGCTTACTCATCCATTTAGGCTTCCTTTATGATGAGGTTATAACCAAGTAGCAGCAAGTCATGACTACTAAGAACATCCTTCCTGTGTATTCTTCCAAGTTGCAAGACAGTGGTAATTACATTTCTTCAATTTGCGCAACCAGCCCCTTGATGGACAGTTAGTTTTTGAGCTACAGCAGCACTTGCGATCAGAATATTTTGATAGTAACATGGGTCGGAAAACGAAATTGCTTATAAAACAAAGCGGAAGAATAATAAGTTTCAGATTAAATGCGGCCATAATGAATGCCAAGACAGCTACCACTAACTACTCTGCATAAACTCTCATGTGCTCATACAGTGAAGAGGGTTTCTGGTACAAGTAATAAGTTGCAGAATTAATTAATCTACGGTTCAAATTCATTACGTTGTCCTTTATCTTCTCCTTTACATCCATAATCGTGTTGAAGAGATGTCTTCTAATAATAAGAAAGCTTCAAGAATTGGCTTTACCAGTTATAGATCAAACTAAAACTGGATGAAAAACCATACACAATGTCATCAAACTAAAACTAGGAAAGTTTTATTAACTAGATTAAAAACTATACCTAATATCATCGTAATTTGGTAGGTCATCATGCGATTTTTCCCCTACCCTCTCAACTATTTCAATAAAAATACCTTATTGTTCTTTTTACATTTATGTTTTACAGGTAAGAACAGTCTGTGATAGCAAAACAAATGATACTTTGTCATCGTTTGTCAGCGTGAATGCTTTGTTATTCTTCGTATAATATGAATATGCTAGTTTTCCATACATGCTTCGCCCAGAAACCATTCCGGTAAAACAAGTTTCATAAATTCATACATGAATTTATTACAAGTGATAAAAATAGCGAGCAATAAGATAGTTTTATTCAGCCTGCATATATAGCAAGCAAAAGACTTGAGAAGCACACACAATATTTGTAAAATACTGAAGGGGAAGATCATTCAAGCCCATCTCCTAGTGATCCTAACCATCAAGCCATGCTTCATGTGAAGAATAATAGAATTACCAGTAGGAACCACAGGATGTCCTTCCACCACTTGAACATGGTAATTGTAGAGTATATTTGCTGCCATTGCCTTCATCTGGGTGAGTGCAATGTCCTTCCCGATACAAGTTCTTGGTCCTGTGTTGAAACCTACAAACTTGTTAGTCGGCACGTGTTTCATCCCTCCCCTCTCGGAAATAAACCTTTCCGGCTTGAACTCCAGGCGGTCCTTCCCCCATACAGATGACATTCTACCCATCGCATACGACAGGAACACGATCTTCACTTTAGGGTTAACATGGTGCCCGCTTGGAAGAATATCAGGTTGCAGTGGTTTCTTGTGCTCTATAGGAACTGCTGGGTAGAGTCTTAATGTTTCAAATAATACAGCTTGCAGATAAACCAAGTTTTTTAGCTCCTCCGTGTGAAACAGCCGCCACTGATCCTTAGCTTCTTCGTCTGGTATTATAGACTGAAGTTCTTCTCTGATTTTAGCTTCCACTTGTGGATTCTTAAACACGAGCCAAAAGAGCCAAGCAAGAGAGTTTTCTCTTCCTGCGATAAGAAAGTTGACGATGGTGTCTCTCATGAATTCGTCTTGTGATTTTGATCCTATGGATATCTCACCTTCCATTTTGATGTAGGATGTTAACAGGTCTTCTCCTTCTCCTTCTCCTTCTCTCTTCGAAATGTTCCCTCCTCCGAGTTCTTCTCTTCTCTTTGATATATATGTAGCTGCTATCTGATCTACAGTTTCCCATGCTTCTTTCATTTTCTGCTCCTGCCCAAACCCTAGCAACCTTTGTAGCTTCCATAAGATTTCTGGCGTAACATGCCTAAAGAATATAACTTCCTCTGCATCATCCAGGGCCTTAGAGAAAGAATCTTCCCGGATTTCGTTAGAGAGGAGTTCACGGTCATGTCCTGTAACCAGTTTGAATCCAACGTCTAACGAAAACCTGTGGATCAAATCTTGCAAGTCCACTACCAGACCTTGCTTAGAGACATGCTCAAGGACTGGGATCAGTCGTTTTTCCACCTCATCTTGAGTAGTCTTCGCGAGAAATTGGTAAAACTGCCGATGAGTGGTAAGTGCCCTTGCTATCTTTCTCTGGATCTTCCATGAATCTGAGTCAGCAATAAAAAGCCCATCTCCGAAGATGTCAAACATTTTCTGGAACTCTGGTCCTTTAGGGTAGTTGGAGAAGTTTGTGCTCATTATATGATGCACGTTGGCAGGATCTACGGTGACCAGAATGTCCATGTTAGCGAACCAAGGACCTCTGAAGAGAAAACTGCCGTCAATTCGCTCTGCAAGTTCGGTGGACCAAGGGTGAAATCGGTGGACATTGAGCAAAAGATCAGGTAGCATCCCTACCAGAGGCCAGTTAATGCAGAGTTCATTGCCGTTCCTCAAAAACACAAAAAATAAAAAGGATATGATTGCCAAGATGATTTCAAAGATCCCTATGAAGGCCATGGAAGCTGATAATATTGCTTATAGAATGAACTATAATTACTTACAGACTGCTTATTTCTGTAGTGGCGCAAGGTTTGAATTCCAAGTTATATCTATCTATATATTTAAAAGGCCGAAAGTGGAACCACCCATGCTGTTTCCCATGTCTTTCACTTTCAACCCTGGACTTTGCTGTAAGAAACAAGACGATGGTAAGAAAGCAAAGTATTGTAACCATGTTCGATCCTCCCCGCTCTCGCTCTTAGCTTAACGAAGAGCAAATGCAGGTAACCCTACTTGCCTGGTTTCGTACGTGCCCAAATAAATAGGGAAATATATGGTTGAAAAACAATTTTCAAAATGAATAGTAGTAGACAAACAGTACTATTTAGCTGCCCCGCTTTGGATCAAAAAATTTTACGGCGCAAGAAGATAAAGATTAACAGTTGTTCACTGCTTATGGATTCAAGACTTGAAACATGTAATGACCAGAATTTTAAAAAATATTGAGCTCACCTAACCTTAAACAAAAAGCTATAAAATGGCTTAATTGAAAAACAATTATGGAAGATGATATTAAAAATAAATAGGGGAAGCCTTTTCACTGTTTAAAAACAATGCAATCTAATCCCTGACAAATCCACTATTGAGTAATACAATTAGAAAAAAAAAATTGTTAAATTGGATATAAGAAAATATTTAAGCTGATATATGCTAACCTTTTAAACTTGTGACTTAGATCCTAAGATCATGATTACATAATTAAAAATAAAATAAAATCTAAAACTAAATAAATAATGATGAGAAGAATACATATTTAATTTAATATAAAAATAAAATAAAAAAATTCTTGATGGATCAAATTAAAAAAAATATTCAATAAAGAAAATGATTTAAAATAAAATAAAATAAATAACAATCAAAAGAATAGAAACAAAATCAATCATATAAAAACATTAAGGAGAATAAATTGTAAATAAAATCAATTTAGTAACAAAAAATACTAGAAACTGATTTGAAGAAAAATTAAATTGAAGGACTATTTTAAAAATTTAGAGTTTAAGCCAAAATCGAGGAAAAAACCCATCAAATATTTACTCGATCCCATGAGTGCCACGAAGAAAGAAGCAATTACTTGAAAAAACTTAATCACTTACGGTCAACATAGTCAACCCCAAATCCTCGATCAATCTAAACAGTCGCCCTATTTACTCCTGAATTTAATTTATAGCCCCACTGTCCACGTGAGGAAATGGATGCGGAGAAGATATCGATGTCATTAATTCGTCAATTTTATAGCCCCACTATCCCCTCGATAAGAAGGACATCGCCACCTCCACAACCTCTACGCCGCCGTGAGCCATTTGGCAAGTTGATGAACGACGTGTAAGCTTCATCGATGGCAAATGCAAATAATATAATTTACTAATAATTTGATTGCTGAGTGATTATATTTTCTTGCTGGGTTCAAATATTAATACAGTAAGCAACAAGAAGTTCTAAGAAATATGCTGGCTCAGATGTGAATAGCTTTTTTAATAATCTGAAGAGAAAGGAGTTCAGATTCAATGTGCGAAACCTGAATCAAAAGTATTTTTATTATTAAAAAAATAAAATAAAATTCCAATTATATGATAATATCAAGTTAAACTCCATCCCTAGTCATGACACCAACCAATTTGATTTTAACTTAAAAATATTTATTAATTAGTTTTGGGAGAACAATCATATCTATCAACTAAAATTTTATAAGTAGATACTAGAACATAAAACTATATTTTCAGAATAAATAAAGTTATGGAATATCTTGTTTTAGATGATCAAATTTTTATTAGATGAATATTGTCAAATCTATCATAATAGATTTTTATATACTATTTTGGACATATTTGGAGCTACATGTTGAATTTTGTTGCAATTTAATTGAGGTGGAAACTAGATATCTCAAGATTTTTAACCATATACAGTAGATCCCTGTACTTCATCAAAACAAGATAGAACAAAGTGTTTGAAGTCAATACTAAAGTCTTCCAAGAATATATGAAAATTAGAAATCCACGCTATATGTAGGAATTTTGGCATGAACACTTTGTTTTATTATCCTATTTTACTTATTTTTGAATACTTATTTCGAGTTTGGGTTTGTTCTTACTCATTATATATTTTTTAAGAGTTTACTTTATTATTGAACTTATGTTAGTTAATTATTAGTTTAAACTCATTAGCATGCAACTCAAAATAGGTCTTTCTGGGTTGGTTAGAGGATAATTTATTGTGTTAGAAGAACAAATTTGAGTTTTTTTTTTTTTGGTGGTAAACCAACCTTTATGTGAAGGAAGAAAGATCTTGCATTGATAGTTAAGCCAGAAGTTTTTTAGAGATAAGGTTAGAGGTTTTGGAAGAGGTTGTGTACATTTTATATGTATAGAGAGAGAGAGAGATAAAGGGAGCCACGATATATATATATATATATATATATATATATATATATATATATCTTAAATTATTTTTCTACTATTTAATTTTTCCTTCAAGTACTGGGTCCTAAAGAAACTTGATTTTATTCCCTCGTTTTTTTACTTCCACTTTTAACCCATTTGTGAACTTTAATCCCTATTTTTTTTTAAAAAAAAAGCATTAATGTCAATTTGATAAAGAAAATAATTGAGAAACATGAAATGAAAGCGAATGCATTGAAAATATATTTCTTTAAATTTGATTTTCATAAAAGAACATCAACTTGATAACAATTATTAAAAATTACAAAAAGAGTGTGTGAATAGTCAAATGAATTGAGAACATATATATATATATATATATATATATATATATATATATATATATATATATATATATATATTCTTTTTTGTATTTTTGGAAGAAAAAAAAGACAAAAAAAAAAATGAGCTACGACAATGCTGATGAGATTTCATCTCCTCCATAAAACTTAGCGCTAAGCAACTAAGTGACTAGACACACACCACTCGAATCCTGCGAGCACTAGTGCACGTGCCAAACACTTTTTTTTTTTAATAATATTTATATTGAATAAATTATCAAATCATCCCTCCATCAACACGATAATAACAAACAAACCATAATTAAAAGATGAAAAAGGCCCATGTAGTAATCTATTATTTTTTGCTTTTAAAGGTGATTTAATCATTTAATTATTCTGTATAAATTGAATAGACCAAAAGGCTATTGAACAATAGGCTAAACATTTTTTTAAAAAAGGTAAATAAGTCTTTTACCACACTAAAAAAAAAAAATTAAAAACCAATTTAACACCGATCAATTTGATAATGTCAATTGAACCTTCTAAAAAAATCATTTATCTTGGGTTATATGTATTGTGGAGGACAAAAAGATCATTATGTATTGTATAACACTAATCTAATGCCTTATATATATATAGTATCGACAATTGTATGCATGAAAATTCAAATCAGACGTACAAAAACAGAATGAAGCTCTTATAATCAGTAAGAAACAAACGAGGGTGAATACTGAAGTGTCTAATAAAGATTTGTTGCTTGTTTCTCAATATGGTTAATATATTAAAAGAATATGGCTTATCTTATTTCAAATTCCACTAACTATTTGAAGAACATAGGTAGGTAACGTGTCATTAAATAAATTGAAAAATACCAATTTGCCTCCAATAAATATAAAAATAACTAATGAACTTATAAAAAATACTAATTTAACCCCCAATAATCAGCTATTTTTTGTTTTTAAAATACTAAACTGATAATTATAGCATTGTGGTTAATAATAATGTGTGTCTAAGGATATCGGGAATCCTTTATGCCGATCATTTAAAAAAAATTATTGTTATTGGGACTTGGAAAAGGAAGGCATCTTTTTTTATCCTTTTTTTCACTATTTAATATGAGAATTAAACTTATTTTATGGAATTATTTATTGCGATGAGAATTTTATTTATTTATTAACGTGAATATTTAAATTAGCTTGCGTTCAATTTGATTAATCCTACTAGTAAATGATGTTGTTTGCTGATATTGCATATGTGTGCGTGTTTGTACACGCACATGCTCTCGGGTAAGATGAGAATTGTATGCATGAAAATGAAAATCAGATGCATGAAAATAAATGAATAAAATAGATAGGCAATGTGTTGAAATCTATTATACCCCATAAAAAAAACTTATTCAAACACTTGAAAACCCAAATTAACCCAAAAATTAAAAATTATCCAAATTAAAAAATCAAAACAAAAACTAGTATTTATTTTCAGGCATTTAACTACTACAATCAAACTCTTCATGTTTAAAGAAAAACATGGAGACATTTTATCACATAAAAGTGAAGAAAACAACAATTATTTTTCTTTTGGTTGTTTTCGGGTGGTTTTCTCTCTCATCTCCGGAACTAAATTATTAAAAAATATTTTTTTCATAAAAATTAGAATTACAAAAACTATAGAGTTGTGAGAAATATAATAGTTAGTGTGAGGGTGACATGAAGCTTTTCCATTATTTCAAGGCCTCAAGAGTATCATTTAGGTTAAGGTATCGTTTGATATTGCATTTCAAGAGTGTTTTTGAAAAAAAATAAAAAAAATTAATTTTTTTATTTTAAGTTGAAATATCTTTTTTTATGTTTTTAGATATTTTTATATGCTGATATCAAAATAATCTTTAAAAAATTTTAAAAAAATTATTTTAATATATTTATAAATAAATAATATTTTTAAATTATACTTCAACCATATTTTTAAATAGCCCAAGAAAACCAAAAGAAATTAATAAGGCCGGCTTGTGGTATTTGGAGCCTTCAATACGTGAGTTAAAGTTGGAAAACAAGAAGAGGCTGCTACTGCTGTCTGCATGTGACAGGAATGGCCAACCCTAACTAGTTTGGCCGATCAACAATATTGTCAATAATTTGACCGTTCACTAGGGACCTCAATCCTCATCAAGGAGCAGTCTTTCATCTGCTAAAAGTCTTGGTAGGGCTACTCATTCACACATAAAATAATATTTCATGTGTGTGGGATGCAGCAAGACCAATATAAAATATGTTGTGTATCGGGCAGTGAAAGCTCTCCAATTCAAAAAAAAAAAAAAAAAAAAAATCAGTATCGACTAGATGGGTTGACTTGTTGCTTTACACTTAAAGTCATAGCTGTCAATTTTGTTTTGGTTAGTGTTTTGTTTTTTTATTGATATAAAATATTTTAATTTTAAAATATTTCGATGCGTCGTTTCGAGGTTGTACTGTTCATATATAATTAATTAATTAATTATATATAAAAAAATAAAAAATAAAAAAATAAATATAATTCTTAATTTTTATAAAATTAAAGTTGATGTAATAATTTTATTTTTTTATAATATATATAATTCCCCCCTCTCTAAATCAAAACAATACATACATACATACATACATACATATATATATATATGCCCCCACCCTCTCCCCCCCTTCTCTCTCTCTATATATTACTATATATATAAAACGCGTCCTGGTTTTACTGTTTGAATCCACAGTACAATTAGTATTAATATATATTGTTGCGAATGTTAACCAAGGTGTCAAGGTAGCCGAGGTGGTACATGGTGCGAGATTAAGGCATTTTCCTGATAGGACTTGGGTTCGAATCCCACCCTCCACATATTTTGTGCGAATCCACATTATAATTAATATTAATATATAATAGCATCATCATTGACAGTGATCATGGCTTAGTCCAGTTGGTTAAGGCGCGAGAATAAGATAAGATTTTGAAAGGGCGTGGGTTCGAATCCACTCTCCATGAATTTTTATTTTTTTTCTTGCAAATGTGATTGATTTTTTTTTAAAAATTACTTTTTATTTAGAAATATATTAAAATAATAATTATTTTTTTAAAACTATTTTTAATATCATCACATGAAAATGTAAACATAAAAAAAAATTATAATGTTTGGACAATATTTATTTTTTATCTGTATTTATTTGGAAATGTGATTTATTTTTTTTTAAAATACTTTTTGTTTAAAAATATATTAAAATGATATATTTTTTTAAATATTTTTTAACATTAGCACATGAAAATAATCTAAAAATATTATAAAAATACAATATTTGAACAATATTTATTTTTTATGCGTATTTATACATATATGCTTTTAGATTATTATTTTTATTCATTTTTTGCTGGAGTTTTATTTTAATTAGGTTCCATTCTGAAATTTTAATTTATGTTGGTAATAATTTTAAAATTAATATTGTTCATATTTTCCCTTTGTTTTTTTTTTTGTGTGTGTGTTTTCTGTCATTTTATCTATTTTTTTATATCAGATAATTTTATGAATTTATTGTTTATGCAATAATAATGATAATTTTAGTAATTTTTTGTTAAAATGTTTTGTTTTTTATTTTTATTTTTTTAGGGAATTTAATGATTTTAATTGTTTGGGAAGTAATGTTAATAATAATTTTAACTGTTATAGCAATGAAAATGACGGTAACGAAAGGATGGATTTTTAATTTATGTTTTCATCTTTTTATGGATAGAAAATTAACTATTTATTTTTTATTTGATTATTACTGGTATTTTCACAATTTATATTTTGTTTTTAAATGTGATTTAAATTGAATTATAAAATGAACTAATCTTAATACAATGAATTCAATAATTCAAATATCTTAATATTCTTTCTTTTTTAATGATCATGATAATTTTATATTGGTTATTTCATTAAAACCTATTAAATAGATAAATTTATATCAATTTAAAATCCATATATTTTATAGAAAACTTGCACTTCACAAGAATTCTATACATATTTATTATTTTAACTAAATTTATATTATAACAAAAAAACACACATAATTAATATTTTTTGTGTTGAGAAAAATATGATGCCTCCCGAGACGAGGCGCGGGGGCATTAGCTAGTATATATATATAGGGGGCGGGAACAGGTATATATAATTATATATTGATATAGTGTTAATATGCTGAGAGAAGGAGAAGTGGGAGACCGGAATGGCATAGCCGGTGCAATTTCGGTGTATTCCGGCTGGAATTTCTGGTACAGGATGGAATAAAAACTGTGATAAAAGCTATGTCGTTTTATCTTATGTTTTTGACTGATACAGAGCATTTTGACCGTTTCGGCTAGAAGAGAACGGATTGGACAACTATACTTAAAGTAGATGGAAAGTATTAGGAAGAAAATCCATCAAATAGCTAAATGATAAAAATTTAGAATTAAAGAGTTTATTCTATACATGATTTTAGTTTCAAATCATATGATTGCTAACATGATAATTATTGAAAACTTATATGACTATTAGTTTCATCATCTATGTAATTAATCGAGGTGCGGTGTAAATCAGTAGGAATCTTTGTTTCTAGATGTTTCAGTGTTATCTTTAACTAACCAACAGCAAAATATGAACAAAAGTGTAAGTTTTTTTCAATTATATAATAGTGAAGGTTAAAAATGAAGCTTTTTGAGAATGTATGGAAAGAAATGTTAAACTACGAGGGTAGAAGTGGAACATTAAACAATAGTTTTTTGATTGTATATATATTAATATTTTTTAATTGAATTTTTATTTTTCACATCATCATATAAAAACTATTAAAAAATATCAATTTACTATATATATATATATATATATATATATATATATATATATATCTTAGAAACAAGTACAAATTCAATGCCAAATTGCCTTGTAAATATTAACTTGACTACAAATGAGACAAAAATACAAGACGTGAGGAAAATTTGAAGTCATTAATCAAGCCTCAGCTATCAGGATCATGTTTGATTTTAAAATTATTTTTTATTTTAAATTAGATTTTTTTAATATTTTTAAATCATTTTCATATATCAATATTAAAAATAATTTTTTAAAAATATTTTAATATATTTCTAAATAAAAAATATTTTCAAAAATAAACCAATGGTAACCGTAGCCAAACATTTAAAAGGTTAATGAGTGAAGAGAGAAACAAAAGGTGTTAAATTTGAAATCATGACGCCAGTTATTTTATTTTATTTTATTGTATCTCCCTTCTAACCGGAAGATCCTAATCATTGGACTTAAATAATAAAAGTATCACACAAGTTAAGGATTAAAGTCGCGTAAAATCGAAGCATAATAAGCCCGTCTAGCTCAGTTGGTAGAGCGCAAGGCTCTTAACCTTGTGGTCGTGGGTTCGAGCCCCACGGTGGGCGTTTTGTTTGTTTCCAACCCCCCAGGTGTTTTGATAGGTTTAGTGCTCGAAAAGCATAGATGTCTACAGAGCTGGACTCTAGAGTTTCGAACGCAGTCCACAAGTTTTGAAACGACACGGTATTATAAGGTTTTTGGGCTTCAACGAGTGACCCAGAAAAACAATGGTGGCGGGGAGAGAGCAATGGTGAAGAGAAATATAACAAAGCAAATAATTTTATTTATTTTTTAAGACCGCCACTCTCTTTTTATATAGAATTTTTGGATCAAAATTGATGTAAAATTCATTCAATTAAATATAAAAATTATCAACCATCATTTTTTTTTTTAAATACCCATCACAAAAGACATAAACTTGATGTGTGTGTATATATATTGCTAGATAGATATTTGCAATAATGACAACATACATTAAATGGAATTAAAAATGACTCTTGTGACACCTCAACTGAATTTGGCATATACCAACATTAATTAAAGAGATATGTTCCGGTGCATGGATCAACAATCGCAATTTAATACAAGTAGGATGGATAATAGGTAAGGTAGTGTAAATACTTTTTAGACCCTATAAATAATAGATAACTTCGAGACTCAAAATTCACCCAAATCTAATAAAAAATATATATTTATATTATATAAATATATTAATCCAACATTAAAGCTGTTTTAATACAATATAATATATGCATACCTTAATCATAAGAGCTAGAGCCATTTATCAAGGAATAAGAACTTGTAAAAGCTCAAAAAAAATTTCTTAAAAGAACATGTTGGAGAATAATAAAAATTATTTTATGATATTTCATTTAAAAATTTAAATTTTTAAATATAATTTATATATATATATATATATATATATATAAAAAGGAAACTACGAAAGAGAAGAGAGATAGTTAGATCCAGTGATTTTTGTAAAACGTCATAACTCTCAGCTAATGGGACCAAATCATGTGAATGAGGTAGCGAGGAAAATGCCCATTATAGAAGGAGAAACCAAAAAAGTTAGTGCCATTGACACAAAAAAAAACTAGTGAGATTTGTGAGCTTCATCCGCATGACATTCAATGGCCAACAACTAATCCCAAGATGTCTTGAAACCCTAGGAAAATATAGTAACTATTGGAAACCCTTGAATTTCACTCGTTTTTCGATTGTGGCCGAAGACACGATCAAGAGCCTAGCCAAACATCACAGAGGTAGTGCGGCGGCCTACTGTGATAGCTATGACCTCTTCAGAGAGATAAGAGAATGAAATTCTGGATTTGCTGGACCTTAACTTTCCATCCCATGAATGTTGGACCTGTTGTTAACGAAGAAGATCCTTTAATGATGGTGAGAGGTTTTGGAAAAGATTCATCAACGAAACTAAGAAGGTTTTGACAATCAAGAAGACGAGGAAGTTGGGTGTTGCAAGGAATTTGTGGTTCCAAGTTTAATGGAAACCCTGTGAACCACTGTATTCAAAAAGAAAGTCCCGGCCATGGGAGAAGAGTAGGAAACAAATTAAAAAAATGTTAATTTATGAAGACTTTGACACCATGAGAGAATGTTTATGAAATCATCAAACCTTTTAGAGATGGAGAGATCTTTTATTTATAAAGATAGAAGGTTGTGCATAAAAAGGAAATATTTGAAGAACATACCCATCAAATACAATAATTATTGGTGGAGAAATAAGCTTTCACTTGCAGGCACAAACTCTGGAATCAAAGTCCAGAATTGGGCATGCATAGTTAAACACATACGTACAATAGCCACAGAAATCTAAACGCAACTCCAACTGCGGAAAGCTATTTATTTAGATTTCTGACCCATTTCCTTGAAAGACTGGCTCTTAAGCCATGCTTCATATGAAGAATGATGGAGCTGCTAGGAGTCACAGGGTGGCCTTCCACCACTTGAACTTGGTAGTTGTGGATTATAGCAGCTGCTACTGCCTTCATCTGAGTGAAAGCAACACCTTTCCCCAAACAAGTCCTTGGACCAGCATTGAAAGCTAAGAATTTGTACGAGGGTTCATGTTTGATCTTTCCAGTTTCAGAGATCCACCTTTCCGGCTTGAATTCTAAGCAATCTGGTCCCCATATCTATGCCAACCTTCCCACCACGTAAACGGAAAACAGCATCATCATGTTCAGACCGACACGATGCCTGTCGGAAGTACATCTGACTTCAGAGGTTCCTTGTGCTGGAATGGGACAGGTGGATAAAGCCTGAGGGTTTCACATAGGGCTCCATGGAGATAAACTAGATTGCTTAGCTCTTGTGTGCTAAATAGCCTCCAATTTTCCCTTTCTTCTGCCGGGATGAATGCCTTAAGCTCTTCTCGAATCCTGCTTTCTACTTGAGGATTCTGAGAAACAAGCCAGAAAAACCAGGTAAGAGCAGAACTGGTGGTGTCTCTCCCTGCAAGAAAGAAATTTACAATGGTGTCTCTTAGAAATTTGTCATCTGTTTTTAATCCCGACATTTCAGGATGACTCATGTATGATGTCAACAAGTCAACACCATCCTGATCTTCTGTCGTTATGGTTTTCTTACTAACTTCTTCCCTTTTCCTTGATATATATTATGCTACCATACTATCCAGCGTTTGCCGAGCTTTTTTCAGTTTTTGCTCTCGTCCAAACCCTAGCCACCTTTGTAGCTTCAAAAACAAGTCTGGCCAGATATGCCTATAAAATATTGCTTCATCATCCATGGCCTTTGAGAATTCAACTCGAGGGAATTCAATGGAGAGGCATCCCGGGTCAAATCCCGTAACCAGTATGGAAGTGATATCAAATGTAAACCTTTGGAGCACATCTTGTAAGTCTACCACTGAGCCTTGCTTAGCCACATGCTCAAGGACTGGAACGAGCCCTTTCTCCACCTTGTTCCAGCTACTCTTCACCAAGAACCTCTGAAACTGCTGGTGATTAATCAGCGATTGAGCAAGTTTCCTCTGATTCTTCCACTCGTGTGAATCAGCATTGAAAATACCATCTCCAAGAATATCAAATATTCTGGAGAACATAGATCCCTTCGGAAAGTTTGAGAAGTTTGAGCTCATTATGTAATGTACGTTGGTTGGATCCACAGTGTTCAAGATACTAGGGCTCGAAAACCAGAGGCTTTTGTATATAAAACTGCCCCCACTTAGCTGTAATATCTCTGCGATCCTTTCATACGGCCGGTGAAGGTTCCTGATAGAATCTGGCAGCATTCCTACAATCGGCCAGTTTAGCGGCAGCCTTTTTTTTTGGCTTCCGAAACAGAAAAAGATGGTCAAGGCAACAACTGCTAATAATATCTCAAGAAGCCCTAGTGATGCCATTGAAATTAAGTGTACCAGAAGCTACCATTGATAGAATCCTGAAGCACTGAGTGCTCATATATAGTATTGAGTTTGGAAATTTCTTTTAGCCACCCAGACTTCTGTTGTGATTAAATGTTTCCTCTCTCAATTAGGATCTTGACGTCTCATTTTTATGTTTCTAATTATAAAAATATGAATCGTTAAATCTCAGATTTCGTATTAGTTCTGAATTTAATGATTTAGATTATTAGTTAATAAAGTAATAAAACAATAAGTTAAGTAGTTTCCAAAATTATACAATGACTAAATCATATTCAATGAGTCATTTTTATAATTTTAAATGGTCGAAGGTTTGAATTTAAAAAAGGTAAACAAGAGACATGTTAATTTTATTTTTTATAGTAGTTATTTTTTAAAATATTTATATTAACAATATATTTTTAATATTAATTCATCAAAATCAAAACGATCTAAGAAAATAAAAATAAAAATAAAAATAAAACTTAGCCAGCCATATAGCCAAACGGGCTCTTTACATAACAATATAGTAGTTAATAATTTATATTCTTTAGTTGGATTGAGGAATGGAATGGCTGCCCTTTGTAGTGTAGATCAAAATTGGTTTGGTCGTGAACCAAAATAATTGAAAGACGATCCATGCATTTATTAATTATATATAAAAAAAACATTATTATAATATTAAATAGTAGTCTTAGTGTCTGTTTGAGAATGTGGTTTCGGTTATTTTTTAAAGTGTTTTTCATTAAAATAATATATTTTTTATTTTTAAAAATTATTTTTGATATTAGCACATCAAAATGATCTAAAAAAACCAAAAATTTTAATTTAAAATAAAAAAATTTCAAATTTTTATTTTTTAAGAAAATTTTGGAAAATTATTGGTGAGTTTGCTTGCATTAAGTTGTTTTTTTTTAATAAAAATTTATTATTTTTAATTTTATATTAAATTAAATTATTTTTTGATATTTTAAAATTATTTTCATGTATTGAAATTAAAATTAATTTTAAAAATTAATTTTATTATAATATATTTTTAAAAAATATTTTTAAAAACAATGGAATTGAATTCGATAATGACGGGTGCAATTCGACTTTTTGCGTTTTCATTTTTCTGAACTTTACAAATTGTTTAGTGAGAATTAAAAACAGGTATCAATTGATTTGAGGAAATGTTAGGTTAAAGATGTGACAGAGCATTAGCTTTCAAGTTTTGCCTGCCTCGTGAAAGCTATAGCGCACCAAAAAACTCCCAAACGCCCAAGCAAATATTCGAATCTTCCATCAATGTTTGTTTGAATCAAGAAAAAAAAGTTAAATAATTTGAGATTTAGTTTTTATAATAGGATTTATATGATTTAAGATGTATGACATTATTAATCCATCCCAAAAGCATGATGTGATGACAAAAAATTTAAAATTTATTTGGCTGATCTTGGATTCGAGTCAAGATATATTCACTTTGTAAGAACCCGGAACAACCACGATTTTACTCGCTTAACTCATGGTTGTAAGAAATGTTTAAAGAGAGATGGGTTTCCTTGAATATAGAAAAAGATATTATCAATTGATATGCAGTGGAAAAACTCCAACAACTTTTAAAAAACATGAACTAAATAATCAATTGATATGCAGTGGAAAAACTCCAACAATTTTTAAAAAACATGAACTACATAATATCAATTCAAAATATAATCACAAAATTATAATATTCAAATTAATCATTTAAGAGAGAAAAGTATTATGAGAATGTTAGAATAAGATTGACTTGCTTAGAGTTCAAGAATAAAATTTGTCTAACAAGTGAATGATATAAAAAATATATATAAAAATCTCACTACACTTCACATCAAACAAACAATCACATTTATTTCTTATATTGAACTTAGGTTAATAGTCCAAAAGGATTTACCAATAAATAAATCTCTAAGAAAGAAAATTATATTACCAATATATAGTCAGTAAATATAATGAATGATTATTTTTTTTTATCAATAACATACCTTCAATATTCTTAGAGTTAAAATGAGTCAAATTACCCACACTACACTGTAAACTTGCATTTATAATTCAATTTAAAATCAATCAAAACAATATATAATTATATGATTTCATTGAAAAATAATTTCAACTAATTAAAATATCAATGTATAACATGATTTGGAATGAATAAAAAAAAATTAATTTGACAAAAATCATCAATTATAGAGAGTATTATTACATGGGAGAAAGAAATCATTACTAAAAAAATGATTTATACAAATTGAAATACCGTCAAAAAAATTTCTCTAGTAGATTGTGATGAACTTTATGACAAAATAGTTCCTCATTATATCCACTGGTAAACAATGCTGGATAATTTTATTGGTATATAGCAAGAGAATCATTATAGGAAAAGAAAGAGTTAAAAAAATATATAATGACATGTTATTTTTGTAGATTGAGTTATCCATAGAATAAACTTGTCAATAATATTCATTTTGTACACATCAATAATATATAAATTGTCACTAGGCAAGAGACTCCCCTCTCCCCTTGCTCTATATTTTCTCCTTCCTCTATTTTCACTACAAAAAAAAAACAGCAGATTCCCTTATTCTATTTTATCACAGATCAAGATCTCATCACAACCAATTCAATCATCTCATTAGTCAGTCTATTGACATCACTAATTTGATTTAATTTATTTTAGGATTTTCCACATCAAGTAAGCAAAACTATCTATTTTTAGTTTTAACTCGATTTTAAAATGTTAATTTTAATTGTAGTTTGTTAGCGTGTTTACTTGTTTTATAGTTTTTCCCATAAAAAAATCATTCTATGAATGAATGATTTATACATGTTAGCGTTTTTTGAGTTTTAAAAAAAATATATATATGTTTGCAATATGATGGAATTGATTTTAATTTTATGACTTGGTTGTATAATAATTAAATGAATAGTGGCTTGTTTAATGGGTATGTTTTATATTTTGTCAATTTTATTATTGAGTTGAAAACTCTAATAAATAAACATGAACTTGAATTTATGTAGATAATTGATAATGATTTGAGAGCACTATTAAACTAGATTGAATAAGTTTGGGTTAAACCAATTTTAAGTAATTTATCTAGTTCACATAACTAATTAATATATGTTGTTATCATCATTTTATATATGTTTGATATAAGTAATGGATGATCATTCATTGATCTATCGAGATTCACCTGAAGGGTTCTGTAGAATGGATTATTGTAATGGGGTTAAGGATTTTATTAATTATGCATTATCTAATCCAAGAAGATATTAGTGGAGTGGATATTATATGTTATTTAAAGTTGTAAAAATAAAAAAATTTGGATCTAGATATTTCATGAAGAAATATGTTCCTTATGAGATCATGATAGAAAGGATGGTTAGATCAACTTCTAATTCTAGCAATATGCATAGAGTTATAAATGACAATAATAATCCTTATAGAAATATGGTTATGGATGTTCAGTCATAAATGAATAATCAAATGCAAATACAACCATTTTTTTTATCTTTTGAAATATTTTGATGAACTATTATGGGATGGACGCATATATCACAGTAAATTATTGGTTGTTACACATGTGTTCATAATTAAATCACATCATGGGCTACTATGTATCTAAATTTTTACATGACTATCTTAAAAATACAAATTTAACTGAGAGAAAAATATATGGGCGTGTTTGTTTTAAACCTAGAACTAGTAGGGGAAGGATTTTTATCACAAATAGAAAATAAAAAAAAAAGACTAATTTTTTTTATCCTTCCGCGTGCTATGTAGATAAATAAGAACGATTTTGTAAAACTAGTGCGTGTGCGTGTGGCATGCAATTCTTGTATCCTTTTATCAAAAATCATAATACAGGTGCGTTCTTTCTGTAAATGTTTGCTGCCATTAGATTAGAGATGTCTTTGGATTAGGCCCCGTTTGTTTGCTGGAAAGTGGTTTCCTTTTGGAAAGTGAATTCCGGGAAAAATGAATTCCTGGAAAGTGAATTCCTAGAAAGTGAATTCCGATATTTGGCAGTGTTATGGAAAATGAACTGGAAAACACTTTCCAGTGTTTGTTTATGTTATGGAAAATGATCTGGAAAATAATTTATTAATAAATTAATTTTTTTTCAAGTTTATTAAAATAATGAGGAACAAATCTTACAAATTAAAAAGTTGAATGAGAATGAAATTGAAAAAAAAATATAATTTCATAAATGATCTCAAATAAAATAAATAATAATCAAAATAATAGAGATCAAATCTAAAAAAAAAAATTTAAAAATAAAAGGTGAATAAATTAAAATAATAATAATTAACATTTCATAAATTATTTCAAATAAAATAAGTAACAATAAAAAAAATGAGGACCAAATTTGATAGATAAAAAATTTCAATAAAAAAATGATAAGAAAAAAGCAAATAGCAATTACAAAAATAAGAATCAAAATTAATATAAAAAATAAATTTTAAGAGATGGAATTGAAAAATAAATATTCAAAACAAATTATATATAACAATCAAAAGTTTGAGGATCAAATTTAATATAATCAGCAAATAATGACATTTCTAAATTTTTCACAACTTCCGGAAAGTGTTTTCCGCCCAAATTTTCCGGAAAACACTTTCCTGAAAACCAAACCAAATTCTTCTTTGACTGGAAAGTGTTTTCCGTTGACCGGAAAGTGTTTTTCGTTAACCAACTTTCTGGAAGACAACCAAACACAGGAAAGTTTGGAAAATAGTTTTCTGAAAAGTGAATTTTGAGATACAAACAGGCCTTATTGTTTAGATGTTTAGATGACAATGGATCTTGGAAATTGTGTCTTATTTCATCAAGATATAAAACAATGCTTGCGCAGCAATAATTTTGCGTTTTGGGAAGGAAGGGGAGGGGGGAGGGGGGAGGGGATTGAGAGCCAAATTGTTTGAACAAAGAATTATTTTTTAAGCAGCATAACCAGGATACAAACGATTTGAAAGGGTGTTTGGAAATGTGAACAACTGATTTTCAAAATGTTTTTTTTCTTTCAAAGTAATACTTATTTTATTTTTAATAAAAAATAATCTGAAGAAAAAAAACAAAAAAAAAATAACGAAAAACAAGTTTAATTTGAATTTCAAACACCACCACGAGTGTATTTTTCCTCATTAAAAACCAACACAGACAAGAAGAAGAGTTCCGACTTCAGTGGAGATTAATTGCCTCTACTTCAGGCTTACCAATCAATTTACATGTAAATTATGACCAATCTGTAACTCAAAAACTTACAGCGATGTAGGCCATGAAAAAGAATCAAATGAACAGTTTACAAGCAAAACAGGAGGAATTCCATATTAACAGAGCTCAGCACCAAGGGAAAGTGCTTTCTTTGCACAGCAAATCCAGAGCCAAAGATCATCAAACATTAATATCCATTCGCTTTGATCTTGCAGTGTTGCTTATTACTTGAGAACCAGTCAGGGTGAATCTTGGAACGCTGTAACTCTCTGTGACTGAAACCGGCTGCTGTGGGTAAAGTGTTGGAGGTGGTGTAAGATTTCGTTGAGCTGGCAGGGGTGGGAGCGTATTGTATTTGTAGGGGTCCCCTGCTAAGCTGCAAAAGCAGAAGACTTGGTCATGTCCTCGAATGGAACACAAATCAAGTTAAAAAGAAGAAAATCGAGTAGATGAACTAAAATATGACATTATAAAAAGAAGCAGCTGAACATAGTAACAGCCAAACCAAACTTCCAAGTATTATCACCATTCACCAAGTCACAAAAGACACCAATCAAGTACCAGCAACCATTCCAACAGATCTTCTCTCTCACTCATAAGCAATATACTGTAAGCCAGAAAAACTCAGTCACCAAGTCACAAAAGACACCAATCAAGTACCAGCAACCATTCCAACAGATCTTCTCTCTCACTCATAAGCAATATACTGTAAGCCAGAAAAACTCAGTCCCCCAGCACCCCCAAGAAAACATCAAATTAAATCATGGGTGGCATGAAATATCAGAAGAGCAAAGTTCATAATAAGCATGATATTGGGATATGTTAGGAAAAAACATTCCCAACACAAGCACAACACGGATTTTCTGCAATGAACAAAATCAACACCTTTGGCATCTTGGTGACAAGGGAATTCTGTGTTGGACACCCTTTATACTGTGAAATGCAGATTTCATCTTAATTTATAAAACTGACTTTTTTGTTTTGTGACACTCAGATATAGCTGGCATGAATATCTTGCAACATACAGTGATATCATTGGTAAGGGTACCTTGTAGTCTTGTAAAATGGATCCTCATCACTTGTATTTTCATCTAAACGTTGGACAGATCTCTGAACAGGATAAGCAGACCATGGACTTGGTGCAGGTAGTTCTTCTGAAAAATATCTTCTCCTGATCAACTGAAACAAAGTGATCCAAAAGTTGGAAAGTGTCCAACATGAAGAATGAATAAAAACATACACAGACAATAAAAGATGAAGATACATGAGCCAAATACTTACTGTTCGAAATTTTTTTACCACAGCTTCTTTGTCATACCTTGCTTTTTTGGCAGCCTGCCCATGATAACAAAACCACCATTATGAAGAGTTCATATCAGATATGGAAAGGATGGGATTAAGTTGATTGACCATGATTTTGGCTAGCATACACAACATATTTTAGATAGTTCTTATTCAAAATACTGTTTCGCATTTATTAATACATCCTCTGTTAGATGTATCAGCTGTTAACGAGGGATAGCTCATCTGATTAGACCAACTACCTAATTTTTTTGCAACAATTACATTGACTACTGATAGTTTCAAGATAGAAAAAAACAATCTAAGATAGACTCACCACTCAGATTAGTACTCTTCTACTCAAGAGTTCAAGGGAGGTGAGGCATAAAATTCCAGCCATCAGGAATCTAGCATAAAAATATTAAACCTAAAATTCTACTCTCTGAAACATATACATAGCCAACTACAAAGACATCACTCTATTTGCCATATCACTTTATAAGTATGAAATCTCCCTGCCAATGCATCAACAAATAAATTACTGATTTTGGCATAGCTCACCAAATGCCAAACAATGAGAAAACTAACAACCAGAACTGCATGGCCATGGCACAAAACAAGAGAAGCTACACCGACTTGCCACTTGTCTTAGACATGCAACACCAATAGGCCCAATACATAATAATATGTTTTCTCCTGATTTGTGATCATGTTTCTTGAGTTTCCTATCATCAAACCATTAGTCACATATATTGTGCCCATATGCATGTGAGTGTGCATGCGTGAATGTGGAAGAAGAGGAAGAGAGCTAGGGGTTCAAAGATTAAAGATAAAAAAAAAAAAAAAAAAAAAAAAAGGGGGGGGAAGTTAAAGATTCCCACAGAGACTAGTCTCTCAGTAGTGGACAAGTTGATAGACAGGAAATATCCTATAAAAGAGCAGAGTAAGTTCTTCTGCACAGGGAAAGAGAGAGACAGAAGAATAGAAGAAGCAAATATAAGAAGTGTAGGATAGGGATTGCTATGTTCTAGATATAGATATTTTACAACTTCCACATTTACTACTCAGAAATATTAATTCACACACAAAAACACTGGCCCAAATTTGCATTAATAAATCTTTACATGAGAAGGCTTAAGGTGAAATGCTTACTGCAATAAGGCCTCCGCTTCCAGGAAAACTCTCTGTCAATGGAATTTCCTCACTGGGAGGAAGCAGACCCTGCTTCTCAACCCACTGTCGTGCTGCATCAACAAGGTTGCTGCTGCTTCCCCTTGTACCCTCTTTGGCAGCAACATCAGATTTGTTACCAATAACAATATAAGGGACAGGAAGACCACAAGGACCTCCTGAACTTAGAGGGGCTGAAAATGTTCCAGTTACAGAAATCTCAGATGCCCATTTCTGCAAGCTTGCTTTGGTCCTTCTCTGGGAGAGATCATGAACGAAAAATAACCCCTGGAGAAATTAAAGCTTGCAAGTGTGAAAGCCAAAGACAGCACGTCTTGCAAGTCATACAAGGGGAAGGACCACAATGGTTATGGCATGGGATATTCAGAAAAGAACTGTCTGAATATTTTTGAATAAGAGGTGCTGAAATGAAAATGATGGAGTAACTATCATAACAAGCTTTATGGAGTATCATTTCTACATGTGATTACCAGAATTGCCTCTAAGGAACCCAATACGGGGTGTTTGGGATTGTTTTTCGAAACTGCTTTTGAAAAAATTTGAAATTTTTTATTTGAAATTAATTTTTTTTGGTGTTTTTAGATCATTTTGATGTGTTGATGTCAAAATTTTTTTTAAAAAAAAATCATTTTCATGCATTTTTAAACAAAAAGCACTTTCAAAAACAACCGCAACCACATTCCTAAACAGTCACTTAACAAACAAGTATGAAGTAGAAATAAATCTCTTTACCATTTTCAAAATCTACTGCACTGCACGTTCAATGAAATTTACTAATTGAATTAGGAAGTAAACACAAACTTGCTTCCTATAAGACTGGCACAAAAATAGTAAATGCCTGATTCAAAACCAAAGCCTTATTCAAGTGACATCAATGAATAAGGATGCTTACTAGAAGGTTCCAAGGAGACATAATATCAAACTCTTTTGTCAATGAAAATATACAGTGTAATTGTAGCTAAACAGAACATTCATGGCTACGAAGAGATGTAAATGTTTTTAACTTATGTATGCATCGCCAAAAAATGCTGGTTATAAATAAATAAGCATATAAAAAATTACGAAGTTTAGCAAATACAGTTAACCATGAAGAGAAAACAGCGCTCACCTTTAATTTGAGAATAGAATAGAGACTGGCAATCCTTGTATCGATCATGACCAGACACATCCCAGAGTTCAATGAAGAAATCTCTCTCAGAATCACCTTTAATACTGCTTGATGAGCTACTGGAATTACCATAAGAAATGTGCTGTAAGGAAGTGATGGTAAGAACGAGGTTAAAATTTTGAACTCCAAACAATATACTACAAAGTTATTGTCAGCTAACAAAACCATATTAAACCATACCTTCACACCAACTGTACATCCAATTGTTTGAGGAGGGCGAACAGAGGAAGAACCTTTGACAATAAGATGAACAAGTGAGGTTTTACCCACACATACAAAGAAAAAATAAAAAATGGATTATGGATTTGATTTAAGCTACCAAAGATGAGGAGTAAGGATTATAGAGGAGAAAATGACTTCCACTTCTTACAAGCAACCCACAAATCATGCAAGGAAATCACAGGTCCTCCAACAAGTCACAATAAATGTGTGAGATGAACAGAAGCAGGCACACTTGGGTTCACATTCTTTTATTTTGAGAGCCAATATGCGGGAAAATGTTTTAATCAATTACTAATTACTATTAATGGCTAAGAATAAATATTGAGCCTGAGCCCCACACATGCCAAATAATCCTAGAACAGCCTCAACTGTTTAACATTATATCATCCAATCAATGTTCTTCCTTAAAAAGAGGTTTACTAGGCCCAAAAATATAAACTTGGAGGAGTCTGAAATATTGATCAAAGTCCAGTTTCCTTTCCTTCTACCAACCTCAATCCAGCCCTACAGGTCTCCAGTAAATTAAAATAACTAGTCAGTATTCCTGGGGGTTAAAGTTGCACATCATGTTTGTAGAAGATGTTGATAATTGTAGCTGACATTTCACTTTACTAATAAGACAAGGAATCATCTTGGTGATCAGGAATCAGTCTTGAAGTGCAAAAGACTACCCTCAACTCCGAATCTATAACAAAAACAATATCTCCCTCCCAGCTCTTTAGATCTCACACTACGATTGACACGATGTAACCACTGAATCATCATCATCTACATGCCATGCAAAGGATAATCAGCCCAACGCACATCACCCATCTTTTTTGGTCCAAAATGGAGTATTTAGACCATCGATTAGCCATATTGGCAAGATTACAGATATACAATCCAGACCATCTGATTCAAACGGATTCCAGCAGAAATCACATGTGTTACTACTCAAAGCCCACTAGAGACAGTCACTTTTATTCTTTCTAGAAACCATCTAATATTCTCAACGTTTTATCTGAACAAGGATATAGCAGAAGCATAATTCACCAATATCCCCTTACAAAAAAAAATCCAATAAAAAAACTCGTTGCAAAATCAATAAACTAAACAATAGAAAGTGCATATTAATAAAAAGAAAATCACCTGTGTCACCAACAACAAGAACTCGAACCTGACCTCAAGGTGGTCCACCAATTTGGTCCTTGTTTTCTCTCTCACAGCCCCTCCAAAACATAGTAGTAATGGTTTTTCTTCTCCAAAAAAGAGGAAATCACTCCTTCAAAACAAAAACAGCAAAATAAGTCCGACACTCAATATCGACAAAAAACAATAAATTTCCCAATAGGGTATTCCACAATTCAAGTCCAATCAGTACATTACAAGAAACCTAAAAAATGATCTAAGCTCACGTTTTCCTCGTATTGAAACCAACGAAAACTTGGGGGGTGGGGGGTGGTATGATAAAAATGAATCTTCACAAAACCCAATAAAAGTAACAGATCCAGCAACAAGTTTTCAGATGGCTTTCAAGAAAGGTGGATTTTTCTTCAAATTCACTATAGAATAAAGGATGAATTTAATTTGAAGCTAATTAAGCTTTTTGTATGGTGGAAAGGCGAGCTATAAAAAACTGATCAATCAGATCATAATAAACTATATAAATAGAGGAAAATGACATATTTGGCCCGCAATGATTACCTGATTCTCAGCTAGATCACAGCACTAAAAATTTCTATTTTTAATTTAACCCAACAAAATCACTCACATAAATCGGTACTCCTATGTCTCAATTGAACAAGATAGTGGAGTATGAGTTTCAATGAGAAAAATAAACCTTAATCTTTATGATGGGTATCTCGTTCTCTTCGTTTTATATTTTTATAGAAATATGAGGATTGGTTCTCTAAAATCCCCTCATTTGCTCTGAAATCTTTTACTGGATTGTGATGTTTATTTGAAGTTCTTATATATTTTTTATATTCTTGTAATTATTTAAGACAAGAGATTGATTTTCAAATAGTCTTCGAGTAAGATTATCGGTATATGCCACCACGTGGGTCAAATCTAGTGCTTTTTTTAGCATAAAAAAGATTCATAGACATTGCTGAAGCTTGTTATTGTAAAAAAATAAAATTGTATGGAGATTTGTATGACATGACTTGGTCAAATTGATGGGTCAAAAAGTAACTCAAACAACTAATAAAAAATAATTTTATTCAATATAAATATGCAATATAGTGTTTTTTTTATAAATATTAAGATGATAACATATTAGATCAATTCGGGTCAACGTAGATTAACTTATCAATTTGTTTGTATATTATAAGACCATAACAATCTCATTGAAAGTAATGAATTAAAAATTATGAGACTCAATTTCAATAAATCTAATATTGAATAATAAAAATGAAGAAAATAATAGTTAAAAAAAAATAACCTCAATCAACATCGGTTAAGTTATCAAACTCGCAACTCAAGTCATGAGAATAGGATAACCTAAAAAAAATTTTAAAACTCAATTCTCAATCAAATCAATTTTAAAAGATAAAAGAAAAAAAAACTTAAATCAACCCAAGTTTGACATAGAAGAATTGGTCATATTGGCATGGATATTTTTTCTGAGCCTTTAAAAAGAAAAGGTTATGTGATGCTTGCAAAATTGTAAACAAGTGAAAACTTTTTTAATACCAAAATCACATTTCAGGCAAAAAGCCTTTAGATTACTACATACAGATCTTTTTATACCAACTAGAATTGAAAGCATTAACGGTAATAGATATGTGTTTGAAATTGTTAATGACTTTAATACATATATATGGGTTTTATTTTTAAAATCTAAAGATGAAATATTTTTTTTATTGGTAATGTTTCAAAGAAATATTAAAATAAAAAAAGTTTTTTTTCATAAGGATTGATCATGGTGGTGAATTTATAAGTGATTTGTTTGATACATTTTGTGAAGAAAATGATATCACCATTACTTTTCGGCTCTTAAAACTCCCTAACAAAATGGGTTTATGAAAAGAGAAAAAATTGGTTTGTTGAATAAATAGCAAGAACTATGTTCAATGAATAACACACCTAAGTGTTTTTGGAAGGAAGTCATAAGAACTTCTTACTATGTTTTGAATCATGTTACTATGAGATAGGAGTTAAAAAAAAAATACTTTTTATAAGTTTTAGAATGGAAGAAAACCCAACATCTCATATTTTAAAGTTTTTCTCTTAAATTGCTTTGTTTAACATTGAATATAATTTAGATTAATTTGGTCTAAAATTTGATGTTGGAATTTTTCCTGGTTATTTCTCTTATATCAAAGCATATAGAGTTTACAATAATAGAATATTTGGTCTTTAATAATATAGAGCTCAGATTGGTAACATGGATCAATTTATTTTGTTTGTCTCCACTATTAATATCATTATAACTGCATATTGATCTAAATAGAAATACTCCTAAATAGAAGGGCAACTAACCTTTATAGAAGGTACCATAGCAATAGCTTCCTCCACTGTTTCAGGACAAAGGTTGCCAAGAACACAAAGCTGCAACAAAATGTTATAATATCTGATGTTCTTTTACCATGAGAAAACTTAGGAATTTCAAATCAAATTAATTGTGCAATTTACCTCGAATTCAGCCAACTGGTATCGGCTAAGAATTCTGAAGGTTGGTTAAGTTTTCACACACTGCTGCAAGATACTAGAAATTTGAAAAACTTTAAACCATTTACAAGCATCATCCTCTTACTAACAAATCCACTGCATTTTTTATTGATGAAAATCAATTGCCATTCTTCTTTGATCATCCACTCAAAATCATGTCCGAACAAAGAAACTTAAATCCATGGTAACCAAACACAACAGAATAAGCAAAAGGAAACCCTCGACATTATCAAAAACTCAAGTATTTGTTGTTATTTAAGTCTTAAACAACATGCTACTATTAACATTTCTTTAAAGTTCAAGGATACTCTCAAACTTGTCTCACAGCATTGGGATTTTTGTAGCGGCTAAAGCGCTTCACATACTGCAGTGATTTCTCAAATACTCTGCAATGCTAAAACAAACATTACATAAACTTGTATACAAGCACTTACATAAACACATTTACTAATAGAAAAGGTAGTTTTAGAGCATGCAAAATCTTGTCAGTTTTCATCCTCTTTTGACAAACCAATGGGGGCTGATCTATGATTTATTTATCTTTTCCCAGCTGGGGCAAACTGCATTGGTAGTATTTAATTTTTACAATGAGGTTACGACAAAACATTGCATCATTGACCTCCTAGTTCCTATATTCACAATATAGACTAAACCTGTTTATCAAAATAAACAACCGACTCATCATAATTGAGGAAAGAGGAAAGCAGGAGTTAGCAGCAACATGAACATAAGCTTCTCACTTTCATTAGGATGAATTAGATAACCTCGACACAAAAGGAAGAGATTGAAAAAATCTATTCTCATTTATAGCTTAATCAAGCAAAGGAAAGAAGAAATTTTCCACGATTCTTGTATCATCTCCCTCTAAAATCAAGTCATAGCATTCAAGAACGTCAGTTTGCAAATTTATGCTCTCCTCAAAACAAGTTAAAATCTACTCAAGCAAATATAATCCATTATCACAAGGAAAGCTTGAAAGCGTTGCATAGCGACGTAATATCCCTAGAAAATAGCAATATAACTTACTGGGATACTTGATTCATAGGATCATCAGACATCTGTTGAAGCTGCTCATACTTATGCTCAAGAATTAAAGAAACCTCACAATTCATTAAGCACTTGGCCTTCAAGAAATCTAAAAAGAAAAAGAAAAAGAAAATCATCATTACAGATTGTTAAATTGCAAATAAAAAAACTGATCAAATCACAAAGAGAGATTATGACCATCTCCGATTTTGAGCTCGGCCGCATTCTCTTCCTCTTCTCCAGACATACTCTGACACAGATAAACACCTTTGACTGTACTTTCAGTTTCTTTTAAGGTTTTTTCTTTGGGGAGAGAGCGACCAAGGGAGTTCGGAATGATCGATTTTAGGTTAATTTATTTAGGGGGTGTTGGGAGTGTGGTTATTATTGTTTTTCAAAGTGCTTTTCGTGCCGAAATATATCAAAATGATATTTTTTATTTTTAAAAAATTATTTTTGATATCAGCACATCAAAATGATCTAAAACACCAAAAAATATTTATTTAAAATGAAAAAAAAAATTGGACATAAGCGGCCAAACGCAGGTTTGGCCGCAATGCCAAATAGGCACTTAATTCAAATAAGTATTATTTATAATTATTAAAATTAAAATAATTAATAGATTTTATTAATTCAAAAATAAAATATAGTATTTATACATACAAGGTTTGATGTATTGAAACACATCAATATACTTTATTATAACAACAACAACAACATCAAAAGTTTAACATCTAAAAATATAATTATTATTATTATTGCTAAAACAATAAAAATTATTAAATTATTTCGAGAAGAAAAAGCTCAAAAGCATTAACAAAAGAGGAAGCAAAAAAAAAAACTAAAATTATTATTATTAGTAGTAGTAGTAGTATTAGTATTATTATTATTGCGTGAATAAAAGAAAAATAAATTCAGTGAAAGAATAAAAAAAAACCCAAAAACTTTAACAAAAAAAACAAAGAAAAACATGAATAAAAAAATATTACCTAAAAAAAAATACTTGAAGTGAAATTAAAAAAAAACAAAAAAAAAAGAAGGAAATATCAATTTTAAAATGATCATAAACACAAACTAAAATTTAAGAATAAAATTTTTGAAAAAAATATTATCTCAAAAAAAGAGAAAATAATAAAAATAAAAAATCAAAACTAAAAACACATGTATATAAACATGGACAAAAATAGAAACTATTTAAAAACTATAAAAAAAATAAAGTAAAAAATTAGAAGTATAAGGGCTGAAATGAAAACCAAATATATTATTAATTTTAATTAACTGAAAAAATTGAAAAAATCAAATAACATATAATATCTATATATGTAAGGTTTGATATAATGAAACACATCAATACACTCTACTATAACAACATGAACATTGAAACCTTAAAATCTAAATATATCATTACTATTACTGCTAAAACAATAAAAATTAATAAATTATCTCTGGAAAAAAAAATGAAAATATTAACAAAAGAGAAAGTAAGAAAAAGAACTAAAATTATTATTATTATTGTGTTAATGATGGGGAAAAAATTCAATCCAAGAAAAAAAAATTAACTTTAACAAAAAGAGCAAAAAAAGTTAAAAATAAATAAAATATTAAAAAAATCATTTGATGTGAAAATATATATATATATATATATATATATATATATATATATATATATATATATAAACTAATAAGAAACAACAAAAAAAAAATATAAAATGGAAAAATAATAAAAATAAAATATATATATATATATATATATATATATATATATATATATATATATATATATATATAAACAGGAAAAAAAACAGTGGAAAAAACAAAAGAAAAAAAAAAGGAAGTGAAAGAACAATATAACACACCAATCATAGGTCAAACGCATGACTTTCTTGTCAAAAAAAAAAAGGTGTTACCTCCACTGAGCAAGCTCATCTTCTTAACCAATTGTGTCCAAATAATAAAATATTAGTCTAAATAGCAAACCAAATAGACCGAAATGAAAACTGAGCAATACTATTACAATCCACAGTGATTTGTCTCACATGCTACAGCAACTAAACTCTAATCTCTTTTAGTATATAGTATAATAAACAAGTTTGCGGGTTGGAGTTTTAGAAATATATTAAATTAAATTAAATAAATATTTTTTTTATTTTTTAATATTAATATATTTAAAATTAAAATAGTAAGTTTAAAGTTTTTAAAAATATGATTAGAAATTTAGAATACAAGCAAGCCCTAAATATTCTACGTTTACAAATCCGACATAAATGGGAATTAGAATCAAAAGGAAAGCCCACAAAGTCAAATTGATACAGAGCCCAACATATAAACATGCAATTATATGGGAATGTGCATCTTTTCCAAAATTCCTACAAAAATAAAATTACTAAAATACCAAAAAAAAAAATTGAAACTATTGGCCAAAGGTGTTTATATCTTTTTGCTCTATAAAATATAGTTAAATGACATATTTACCATTGGAATCAACAACACAAAATCCATCGTGTGTGATACCTAATCAATATTCTAAACTGCCTTTTCACAATATGATTGGAAGCATTGCAGCTTTCTCTATGTTATAGTGTGGTGTTCATAAGTGGTTGTGGAACAATTTATCATAAGTGAACCTTTTTTTTTCCATCTTCTTCTAAAAATTATAGGTTACCCACTTTGTTTTTTTGTATTTCAATTTTAGTATTTAATCTTTTTATTTCTATGTTATGTTCTTGCTCTTTTATAAAAAATTAATTGTTTTAAATTTTAGTCTTCAATTTCACCTCCCCTATATGGGATTCCACTAAAAAATTACAAATCCGCAAATATCATATTCTCCACAAATCATTTGATTTTATTTATTTTATTCTAACAATTTTGCATAATTCAATTTCATAGAATATTTTTATTTCTATGTTATAATATTTTTAGATTAATTCTGAACTCAAAAAAATCTGTTCTAATTTACAAAAATGAAAAAAAAATGATGATAATAATAACTTAACTAAACAACTTAATTTATCTATTTAATCATTCATTCAAGAAAAAAAAATTAGCAATTAATAATATTATCAAAAATAATTCAAATAACAGTAAAATTATCAATGAATGATCCTTTAGTAATAGATAAATAAATTAAAAAATAGTGCAAAAATCTATTAATAACAAAAAATATTGTTTATAGTCCATTAACAAAATAAAAATTTATTTTAAAAAATATAATAATCCCACACCAAAACCATTAATAACAAAAACAATTAATTAGAAATAATGCAATATTTCCACACCAATACCATTACTAAAAAAATTAATTGAAAATAATAATGCAAAAAACATAGCAAAATATAAGGAGAAAAAAAAAAGAAATCTTATCTTAAATTTGTTGTAAGTGAAGCCGAGAGGAGAAAAAAAAAGAGTAAAAATTAGAAGAGAGATGGTAGTTAACAAAAAAATAAGAACTAAAAAGATGAGAAGAGAAAGACAAACCTGAAACACATGGACCAGGAGAAAAGATAAGAGAAAGATTAAACAATGAGAGAACAACAGTGAGAACTAGTGGTGTGCGTGTGTGTGTGTGTGTATGTGTGTGTGAGAGAGAGAGAGAGAGAGTGAAAGGATGAACAAGAAGATGAAATGTTTGTATGTGCTGGTTGTGGTATTTTAAAATATATTTATTGATAGAATCATCGATGGATAATAAAATAGTAATATTTTATTTTTGTTAGTGATCATATTAGTAAAGTCAAATGAAATTTTCCGAGTTGCATTTTTTTTTCAAAATCTCCTCCAAATATTATCGATGACTTTTTATTCTTTCAATAATACTATTGGTAAACAAATCAACAAGAGCACACTAATTTTTGGATCCTTAAGAAGGGGAATAATCCCCTCAGCTATTGTAAAATACCAACTAAATTAATTCATCAATAATCCAGTTTGATGAATGCAATGAAAAGTGTTAAGGAGAAGGGAACGATTCCTAATGCTACTGGTAAATACTAACAAACTTAATCCATCGACAGTACCATATGTGATGTTAGTCCATCGATATTTCTAACGGTGTTAAAACAATTTATTATGCAAGTTTTTATATGTATTCTTTATCTATCCATCTTACAAATACTTAACATGACTGCACACACAGCGCTATAACATCAATAATAATGTTGCGCAATATATTTTCTTATCATTGAATAATAATTTTACATCGTCATCATAATCATATTTTTATTCTTCGTCATCAATTGATTTGTCCTCATCTCCATTACAATCTATGATGTTGATTTCATTGTTATCATCATCTTTATTGATTTGTCTATGTCCGCTGGACCTTAGGACATCATTCAACTCCTCAAAAATATTCTCAACGATGCGAAAAATTGAATTTTCTTCCAGGTAATTAGACAAAACAACTCAATATAGATCAACTAACTCACTAAGTTGAAAGATATCATCTCCTTATATGAATTCAATGTTGTTGTCCTAAGCAACCTCAACACGACCCTTGGATTTGGTTTTCACTACGGATAACCAATCTACTCTTGAACAATCCTTTTTAAAAAAAGGTGGGTGTATTTAATAACCTTGCTAACATTGTTTGGTGAAAACAAAGATATCATCAATATTATAGAGTCTAGCCTTAAAATTAATCTTTACCAAATCATGATGAGGATTTACTCCGACTCCTTTGTGAGTGGTGTCATACCAATAGCATTTGAATAAAAATATTTTATTTTGCTTTCTACGATATTGCAATTGAATAACCTGTTCTAATTTTTCATGGTAGAAGTAGATCCTTTAACATAAATCCTATTGCTATATGTCATTTTACCTTGCCTATATTCTTCAGTCTAAAACACATGTCTAATGATGAAATACTCGTTGTAAAACTAACCTTTCATTTAGGACCTAAACTTAGAAAAGACAAGGTAGAACTCGCATTCCTTGCAAATTTATAAACCTTGTATATGAAGTACATATATGAATAATTAATAAGAAATACATAATAGAATTAAGTATTTTGAGAGTTAAAAATAAATACAAAGTATTTACTTGTGTTCTAAATCACGTGGAAAACTATTCATCTTGTAATTGAAATGTTTGAGATTTAATTAGTTATGCATTTAAGGATAGTAAAATTTAACAATGTTAAAGAATTTAATAATGTATTATTTTATGATATTTATAAAAGATAAGTTGTTTGAAAATAACATGTTCAGTAGTATACTCAAGTGATAAATTTAATAATCGATAAAAGGTCTAAATTGATCACAATGAAAACACACATAATTATATATTTATTTGGATTTTGTTTCTGACAAATATCTTCTCTCATAAATATTTTTCGGAATGATTCATCTAGGATGAGAGTTTCCATTTGAGAGAACTTTTCAACTATCAACATGTCTTGAAATATGATTAATTCTTGTTTTTAATTGAGGCTCCCAATAAAACAAGAAAAATATTGGGATCTTTTCAACAATATAGGCTTCCTATATTAAAGTGTCTACATGTGTCTTGTTTTTAACTTTTCTCTTAAGGTTGAATAAATACTTGCATGAATTTAAACAATTGTTTTGACTTTTGCATAAAAAGATAATATAATTTTAATTATTATTCATGTGTAATCTCTAACCTCTCAAATGAATACACTTATCTATATTAGATTGAGCTTTCAAATTTTGCCTCATATTATAAATGTATTGGTAGATGGTTCATCAAGTCAAAAATGATGAAAGAAATATAACCTTAAGTTTGTAGATTGTCTTGTCGATATTCATTTCAAGCCTCTCCAAGTGTTGTGTTTGTAACTTGTTAGAGCATATATCTTTAAATAAGTGATTGATTTTGGTTAATACATCCCGTATCTCTTTTGACAATAAATTCTAATAAATTAATAAAATGAGTATTTGCATAAACATATGACAATAATAACTATTCATTCCATACACTCTTCAATCCTCTTACTCATTAACCTTGATATGTTCATGGGATGTTCATCAGGAAAACACAGAATTTTAAGTTATTTATACACTAATAAGAATGAATTCTTGTCTAAAGTAAAGATGACTTCAGGCTTCGTGACTCGTGACACATCATACATTGACTCCATGCTTTCACGGAGACAAAAAAGATTTTAAGAACCTTGCATTAAACTTAACAGAAGCCTTTCCTGTTACGAGAAAGGGAGTTGAGGGAATTAAGAAATGTCTTTTAATCAATGGAGATGATGACAAATAAAGTTTTTTTTTTTTTGAAATAACTTACAGAGAGAATCAGATTGAAAAGCCAAGTGCTTTGAAACCCTAGACTTATTTGAAGTTCCTCATACTTTCCTCCCTGGATAATAACCCCAACTTCTATGTAAATTAAAAACGTACAATAGACGTTTATAATACGCCTCTCATCCATTTAGGCTTCCTTTATGACCAGGTTATAATTAAATAGCAGTAGCCGGGAGGCGAGAGGCTGCTAAAGTGTTGTTTAAAGTTAAACCGAACCGAGAGGCTTAGTTTAGTTGAGAGGGAGGCGAGAGCCGGATGGGGACAGATGAATGCGGGGTTTTAAGTTTCTATTTATATTAATATTTAGACTGCTTCCGTTCGGTTCGGTTTGGGTTAATCGGTTTTTTCTATACAAAACTAATACCAAATCGAACCTGATATTTTTCAGAATTTTATAATTGATTTTATTAACCGGTTCGGTTTTCTTGATTTTTATTTTATTTTCTCAGTTTAATTAGTTGTTCGGTTTTTTCTCATTCCTGTATAAATACTAAGAACATCCTTCTAGTGAATTCTTCCAAGTTGCAAGATAGTGGGTACATTTATGCAATTTGCGCAACCAACCCCATGATGGACAGTTGGTTTTGAGCTGCAGCAGCACTTGATCAGAATATTTTGATAGCTGTAGTGCCATGGGTTCGGAAAACGAAATTACTTATAAAAAAATGAGGAAGAATAATAAGTTTCGGATTGAATACGGCCATAATAAATGCCAAGACAGCTACCATTAACTACTCTGAATAAACTTTCTGTGCTCATACAGTGAATAGGGCTTCTGGTATAAGTAATAAGTTGCAGAATTAATTAATCTACGGTTCAAATATGCAGAAATAATTCATTACGTTGACCTTTACCATCTCCTTTACATCCATAATCTTGTTGAAAATGTTGATGTCAAGGAAATAACAAAGAAAATTAGTCTTCTAATGATAAGAAAGCTTCAAGAAAATAATTTGCTTTACCAGTTATAGATCAAACTAAAACTAGATTAGAAACCATACACAATGTCATCAAACTAAAACTAGGAAACTTCTGTCAATCAGATTGAAAACCATACATAATATCATCCTACTTTGATAGGTCATCATGCAATTCTTCACCTTCCCTCTCATCTCTTTCAATAAAAATATTTTTTTGTTCTTTTTATATTTATGTTTTATTGGTAAGAACCACCAGTGATAGCAAAACAAATTATACTTTGTCATCATTTGTCAGCGTAGATGCTTTGTTATTCTTCATATAATGTGAATATGCTAGTTTTTCATACATGCTTCACCCAGGAACCATTCCGGGAAAACAAGTTTCATAAATTCATACATGAATATATTACAAGTGATAAAAATAGCGAGCAATAAGATAGTTTATTCAGCCTGCATATATAGCAAGCAAAAGACTTGAGAAGCACACACAATATTTGTAAAATACTGAAGGGGAAGATCATTCAAGCCCATCTCCTAGTGATCCTAACCATCAAGCCATGCTTCATGTGAAGAATAAGAGAATTACCAGTAGGAACCACAGGATGTCCTTCCACCACTTGAACATGGTAATTGTAGATTATATTTGCTGCCATTGCCTTCATCTGGGTGAGTGCAATGTCCTTCCCGATACAAGTTCTTGGTCCTGTGTTGAAAGCTACAAACCTGTTGGTCGGCACATGTTTCATCCCTCCGCTCTCGGAAATAAACCTTTCCGG
This sequence comes from Salix dunnii, assembly GCA_015731905.1. Lineage (NCBI taxonomy): Eukaryota > Viridiplantae > Streptophyta > Magnoliopsida > Malpighiales > Salicaceae > Salix > Salix dunnii. Next base: position 9,584,823 of record CM027665.1, on the reverse strand, counting down.
CTTGAACTCCAAGCGATCCTTCCCCCATACAGAAGACATTCTACCCATCGCATACGACAGGAACACGATCTTCATATTAGGGTTAACATGGTGCCCACTTGGAAGAATATCAGGTTGCAGTGGTGTCTTGAGCTCTATAGGAACTGCTGGGTAGAGTCTTAATGTTTCAAATAATACAGCTTGCAGATAAACCAAGTTTTTTAGCTCCTCCGTGTGAAACAGCCGCCACTGATCCTTAGCTTCTTCGTCTGGTATTATACACTGAAGTTCTTCTCTGATTTTAGCTTCCACTCGTGGATTCATAAACACGAGCCAAAAGAGCCAAGCAAGAGAGTTTTCTCTTCCTGCAATAAGAAAGTTGACGATGGTGTCTCTCATGAATTCGTCTTGTGATTTTGATCCTATGGATATCTCACCTTCCATTTTGATGTAGGATGTTAACAGGTCTTCTGCTTCGCCTTCTCTCTTCGAATTGTTCCCTCCTCCGAGTTCTTCTCTTCTCTTTGATATATATGCAGCTGCTATCTGATCTACAGTTTCCCGTGCTTTTTTCATTTTCTGCTCCTGCCCAAACCCTAGCAGCCTTTGTAGCTTCCATAAGATTTCTGGCGTAACATGCCTAAAGAATATAACTTCCTCGGCATCATCCAGGGCCTTAGAGAAAGAATCTTCCCGGATTTCGTTAGAGAGGAGTTCACGGTCTTGTCCTGTAACCAGTTTGAATCCAACGTCTAACGAAAACCTGTGGATCAAATCTTGCAAGTCCACTACCAGACCTTGCTTAGAGACATGATCAAGGACTGGGATCAGTCGTTTTTCCACCTCATCTTGAGTAGTCTTCGCGAGAAATTGGTAAAACTGCCGATGAGTGGTAAGTGCCCTTGCTATCTTTCTCTGGATCTTCCATGAATCTGAGTCAGCAATAAAAAGCCCATCTCCGAAGATGTCAAACTTTTTCTGGAATTCTGGTCCCTTAGGGTAGTTGGAGAAGTTTGTGCTCATTATATGATGCACGTTGGCAGGATCTACGGTGACCAGAATGTCCATGTTAGCGAACCAAGGACCTCTGAAGAGATAACTGCCGTCAATTCTCTCTGCAAGTCCGGTGGACCAAGGGTGAAATCGGTGGACATGGAGCAAGAGATCAGGTAGCATCCCTACCAGAGGCCAGTTAATGCAGGGTTCATTGCGGTTCCTCAAAAACACAAAAAATAAAAAGGATATGATTGCCAAGATGATTTCAAAGATCCCTATGAAGGCCATGGAAGCTGATATTATTGCTTTTAGAATGAACTATAATTACTTACAGACTGCTTATTTCTGTAGTGGCGCAATGCAAGGTTTTCAATTCCAGGTTATATATAAATCACAAAGTCAAATAATAATATAAATTATATTATGTTATTGATTTGTAAATTTAAATTTTTAGATAAGATAGTTCTTTGATATTATATTTTGATTTAACGGTCATAAGTTCAAATCTCACCACCTCATTTTATTTAATATAAAAAATCAAACATAATAAAATATAAACTTATACAAATTTCAAGATCAAAAAATTTTCACCCCATAAAATATATTAAAAAATAATATAAATCATACTTTGGTATCTCTCTTATAAACTTAAAACTTTAAATAAAATGATTCCATGACAAAACCATGCTATTTCCCAAGTTTTTCACTTGCAACTCCTCGACTTAGCTGTAAAAGACAAGACGAAAATAAGAAAACAAAGTGCTGTAACCATGTTCGATCTTCCCCGCTCTCGCTCTTAGTTTAACGAAGAGCAAATGCAGGTAACCCTACTTGCCTGGTTTCGTACGTGCCAAAATAAATAGGGAATATATGGTTGAAAAACAATTTTCAAAATAAATAGTAGTAGACAAACAGTATATAGGAAAATAATGATTTTGGAATGCTTGAACTACAAAAGGGAAAGACTCATTAGTCTTCTTCAGGGGAAGAAATCATCTCTGCCAACTTTTTTTATAATGAAAAACAATTATGCTCATCAAGTAATGGTTATGTTTTTAGAAAGCAAGAAAACCCCAAGAGTTAGGTCATTGACTTATCTAGATCCAATAAGCTCGGTTAATTTAATACTATTATACAAATATATAATAGCAATTGATAAATAAATAAAGATATTAGTCCGAGTCAACTTGTTAAGCTCGTGACATGACATATGAAATCGAGATAATCCCATAGAAATAAAAAAAAAAAAAACAATGCAATCTAATTACTAACAAATCTACTATTGAATAATGTTGTCGCACCCCATAAAATGGTGGTCGAGGGGGGTCTTTTTGGTATCTCGTAAATGGAGTTGTTGAGGAGTCGCTACCTTGCTGTTGAGGGTCACTAGGATCACCCGATTTGCACTGGTCTGATCAAAGATTCGAGGGTAGGGGACTGGTTGCGTAGAGGGAAGGTATTAGCACCCCTCATACGCCTTACCTGAGGCAAGCTGCATTGTCTACCTTGATGTGATTTTGAATGCTTCGACGGGTCGTATTTATTCGAATGAGAAAATGTTCCGATTTGCAAAGGAAATCGGTTACCGCTCAAAATAATCCAGTGAAATTTTATTGATTATTTCTAGATATGAAAATGCTAGCCTACTCGTAGTTTCTTCATTTACCACCTGAAATTAACCATTAATCCCCATACATTAATTTCACGATTGAACGATTCATAAAAAATCAAACACCGCTCAAAATAATACTGACAATTTTAGTGGTTATTCCCGAATATGTAAATGTTAGCCACGCGTAAATCCGGCAACTACTACCTAAATTTAATCGTATATTCTCAAGAATTAATTTAGCGATTTATTTTAATATTAGCCAAATTTGCAAGATTTAATAAACTTGTTATTAAATCTATGATATATTTTGGAAAAACGCTTTGGCCGTTGCAAATGAAAACACATTTTTATATTTTATTTTTATATTCTTTTTCTTACCATAACAACATAAATAATTGCATGAATAAAACACAACACAACACAACACACTCACACATTCTCCTTTTTCTTTTTCATTATATTTTACAAATACAACTCACACACACATTATCTTTTTTTTCATTACATTTTTTTAAACAACAATTAAAAATACAATAAAGATTCAAATAAATAAACAAACATAAAAAGAAAATTACATAAAAGGCCCTAGGGGCAGTTCTGGAACAAAATGGCAGCAGTGCAGGGGCTGTGGCGCGTGGTTCCACGCGCCACCACCACTGGCGGCGCGTGCAACCACGCGCCGCCGGTGAACAGTAACGCCGGGGAGGAGACCAACAGATATACTCCTTCTCTTCTCTCTCTCGCCGGAGGTAGCCTTCACAGCGACCTGCAAAACAAAGAAAACACACCAACAAACACAATCAAGCAAGCTGGGTTGTTCTTCTCCTCTCGGTTTCAAATCTGTCCTTCCCCGATCTGTTCCCTTCCTTCTCCAGATTCTTCTTCTTCTTCTTCTCGTCGGCAAGGGAGTCCTGCAAACAGAAATAAACAGCCAAACACAAACACGAAAGGCATAAAAAATCAATTTGTTCTCGTTCTGTTCTTCTTGGTGTGTTCTTCCTCTCCAAGGCTAGTGGGTTGCTCTGCCATGGAAGGGGTTGTGCTGGTTTGGGGTCGTCTGTGTGGGTCTGACGGTGAGGAGAAGAGAGGGAGGCAGGGGAGGTCTGCAAAGGCTGGAGATCGGAAGAATAAGGAGAGAGGCTGCAGGGGCTGTGAGGCAAGGAAGAGAGTGAGGCCGTGAGGGAGATCTGGAAATGGAGGTGCTGTCACGGCTGGGAAAGGAGCTCTGGTTGCTGGCCAGGGAGAAGAAATGAGAGGAGAGCGAGGGGAACAAAAGAGAGAGTGGGAGGGCTGTATCTGGGGAAACAAAAATGGAGGCTGGCCGGAGTTTCAAACTTGAGAGCAGGGGAAAAGAGTGAGACCGTGGCTGAGGAAAATTATGGAAATGGGCTGCAGCTTGTGGAGAACCGGGGAAGTGAAAACGGGGGGTGGGCTGCAGCTGTGACTAGGGGAGAAAGAGTGGGAAAGTGAATGGCTGATCGGAGGGGCTGGCCGGAGAGGGAAAGTGGAGGGGGAAAGTAAAGAAAAAAAAATGGGAGCTGGATCAGGGGGCTGCAGCGGCTGCCAAGATGAGGGTGGCGGCTGCAGCCCCAAAAATGAAGAGGAAATTAGGTTTTAGGTTTCTTAGGTTTAGGGTGTTTTGTGGGTCTCCTCTCCCTTTTTTTTCTGTTGAAGGTGCACTCTATTTATAGAGAATTTCATTGGCGAAATTCACATTCAGCCCTCATCTTGTGCGCCTTTTCAATTTGGTCCTTGATTTCCAATTTGTAAGATTTGACCCTGCATTGACTGTTAAATTCTCAATTTATTCAATTTTGCCCTCGTACCACGATATTTTTTGGATTTTGTCCTTTTTTATATTTTTTTGCCTTTTTATATATTTTGTCTTTTTTATATATTTTTTTGTCTTTTTTCCGAAACATAAAAAATAAAGGGTCAAAATTTGGGTAGCAACAGATGCCCCCTCTTTACAATGCTTACGACTAAAGTCTTGTAAAGAAAAAAAATGGTGGAAATGGTCTCATTATAAAGGGTGACCTACCCGAATGGAAGATAGTGAAGGAGGGTTTCAATGGTGACGGGTGACCTACCCGGGCCTCATTATGACGGGTGACCTACCTGAGTTAGATGGGGTCTCAATGGTGACGGATGACTTACCCGGGTCTCATTATGACGGGTGACCTGCCCGAGTTAGTGGAGTCTCGATAGTGACGGATGACTTACCCGGGTCTGGTTATGACGGGTGACCCGCCCGAGTTAGTTGGAGTCTCGATAGTGACGGATGACTTACCCGGGTCTGGTTATGACGGGTGACCTGCCCGAGTTAGTGGAGTCTCGATAGTGACGGATGACTTACCCGGGTCTGGTTATGACGGGTGACCTGCCCGAGTTAGTGGAGTCTCGATAGTGATGGATGACTTACCCGGGTCTGGTTATGACGGGTGACCTGCCCGAGTTAGTTGGAGTCTCGATAGTGACGGATGACTTACCCGGGTCTGGTTATGACGGGTGACCTGCCCGAGTTAGTGGAGTCTCGATAGTGGCGGATGACTTACCCGGGTCTAGTTATGACGGGTGACCTGCCCAGATGGAATATGAGGTCTCAATGGTCACGGGTGACCTACCCGGGTCTCCTTATGACGGGTGACCAACCCAGATGGAATTGATGGTGTGGGTCTCATTATTACGGGTGACTTACCCGGATGGAATTGACGATGTAGATGGGGATGCAATGCATGATGATGCATGTATACTTACATGAGAAATATAGGTCCCTCTTTCTCTGATGCTCCAATGTCGTAGGATGTCTTTGCATAGTCTCCAAAGCTTTGTTGTCATTCATTCAACCAAATTTAAGCACATTGCTTATTTTGGGCTATCTGCGATAATCTCTGCTCTCATTGTTTATCAAGTCTGACCTTGCCCCCAAGTGTAGTGTCACTTAATTCATCGTGAAAGAGTGTAACGAGTCATCAACTTTCTTGAGTTCTTTCAATAATAGCTCTTTGGTTTGCGTGTGTTCTGCCAACACGCATTGCAAGGCTTGCTAATGTTGATCTCATCTTCGGTTGCCAATCAGTCATGGAGTTTTTTCGTCAATTGAATCATATTGCTTCTGCATATGTCATCATCAATCTTCATGGAATTGTCAGGTCATCCATAAATGCACCTAAAACTCATCGTCGCATGATCCATGCTATCATTAATAAATTTCTCTCAGCCCGAGAGAAGAGATGTAATGATATCGCCACCCACATTCATGCGATGAAATATGCCTTGAATTGATGCAATTGTGGTCTTACAATCTAAAACTCTTCATTGTAGCCTCAATTTTTCTGAACAAATTCTTCTTAGTCCATGCAAAGAATTGTAATGTTTTCATTTACGAGGTTCTTTCTGTCTCCCATATTCATGCGGTGAACTGAACCTTGAATCGACTGGCTTCAAAACAAATTATTCCCCAGTCAACCCTGGTGTCTTGCATACTCTTCAACATTCATCCAGATGCACTTATGCGATAAAATCTTTTTGGAGACAATCAAATCCGCGAGTCAGCTGATATTTCAAAATCTGAAGATGCCCTTCAACTGCGATGCTAGTCTCAACCGTTGCAAGAGCTTGTTAAATCATCATATTTTACTAAGCAATGCCGCCCTGAGTTGAATCTGTTGGTGCTCATTGATGAATTTCACTGGATCATTATTTACTTGTATTTCTTTGCCCCCAAGCTGATGTGAAATTTCTCCTTTCTTATCAAGACCCACACTGTGGCCTCTAACTGCTGAGCTTTCTGATGATAATCAAGAATTGTCAATGTCAAAGATTCTGCAAATCCAGTCAATATTTCCTCTGTTTGTACATCTTTCTTGTTCTGAAATTAAGTCACCGATTTCAATGATCATGTGCATCCAAAGTCTAATCATTGCATTAAAATCAAAGAGATGTCATTTGTTGAAAATCAAATTCATTTGGTCAAATACCCAACACACGATATTTAATAAATGTAGACCTGTAAATATTTTGTATTTTGTAAATAGTAATTGACTCATTGTGAGATTGAAATTGCCTTTTTACGGTTTTCTTTTGTTTCAATTCAAATATCTGATTTTGGGTATGAAATTTGATGGTACACGATGAAGTGATAATTTGGGGTTTCCAAAACAATTTGAGTGTCAAGTAAAGATCCGAGGTTCCGTTGAAAAAATTGTCTCATTTTTCAGTACTTTACCTTATCAATATGCATAACAACTTGTAATTTACTTTATGAAATTATAACCCTTATGGAAAAACTCTAACAATTTTGAGAGCGCCACTTATCAGTTAAAATTGTTCGCTTGATCAAGAAGGACTTTTAAAAGCGTATAATGAGGCTATGGTTGATGACTATAAAAGAAAAAGGATATTCATAGGCTCAAAAAGGTGTTTAAGGGTTTCGAAGACCAAGGATCACCATCAACTAGTCGTCAACTCTTTTCTCTTGTTGTCCTTGTAGAAGAGACGACATAAAAATACGTTAATTATCTTAACGTGATTTTTATCAACCAACCAATGCTCTAAGAATCTCTACAATCATATCATTCCTTTCATTGATAATTTCAAACTTAAAAGGGAAATGTTAAAACCCGAACCAACATTTGTCGTCTAACATTATTCCATCTTGTTGCACTCAATACAGTATAACAAAATAATTCTGCAAGATCTTCATTTGATGGATAACCTATCTTGGATACTCGATAATCTTTATAACATTTCTTTTCACATGAGGTTTGACCGAAGATACCAATGGACATGGTATAGTTCAATATTCTCTTCTTTTTTCTTTTTTTCAATTTTTTTTCTCTTTTTTTTTCTTTTTTTTTTGAACTTGTCCTTAGCATCGACTCTTGGTTTTTCTGTCATGTCCTACCTCAATTTTCTTGTTCTCCGATATTGGGTTTTCATTCTTAAACATCCCCTCTTTTGTTGATTCTAATATTGTCACTGCATTCTCAAACTACAAATCTCTTATTTGCTCCCGGTGTGAGGGTGTGATCCATGTCGGGTTTTTTTCAAATAAATATAATATCAGGCTCAAATTGGGGTTAGCAAGGGATACATGTTTCAAGAATAGTGAAGGAATAAACAAAAATGCCTTTTGTCATTTCAAGAAAAGTTGATTTTAACTGATAAATTTTGACCTCGTCCAGTGTAATGATTTGGACGTTCAAGAGTCATGATTTGCGGGTCAATAACTACCAAACCCATCACAAGTCAATATGCATACTAATAAAGCTTAGTTTTATGATATGGTTTAAAACTCGGTGTATGGCTCAAAAATTGTTTGGTCACTTGGTATTGGTCATCCTGTCATTTAAACAAAAATCGGGTCAATTCTGCAATCAAAATACCTTTAATTTTCAAGAATGGTAAACTTCAAATTTTGCATGGAGAAGTTTGATCAAAAAAATTTTTTGTCAAAAATAAGACTGTTAAACATCTATTGATTTCAAAACAACAAAAAGACAAAGAAAACACATGTATCAATGAAATGATGATTTAACCCCAAAACAAGGTGATAGTCAATGAGATTTCATAAGACAATTATTGACGGTGCGACACTTTTCTCAGAATTTTCAATCAATGCTTTCTGTATTGTCGCTGCTCATTGATCTTGCCTATGATCGTGATAATTCATTACTGACACTGCCGATGATAATATTCTCCACAAAACTTGACTTGCCTTTTGTTGATTAACTTTCACACTTGAATACTGAAATTCTTGCAACTAGTCCTCTCCCTCATCTGGATTATGTCGCAAAAAGAAGGCAGTTTTTTTTTTTTTTTTGCGCTCCACCGCGCTCCTCATTGGACAAAAAAAATTAATCAAGTTAGAAAGAACTCTAAACAAATCACCAAAGTACGCCAATCATGAAGAATTTCAGTAGACGATGACAAGACTCTCTTGCGGCAATTTTCACTTCGTCGAGCAATGTAATCTTGCAGTGCACATGCTTTAACTTTCTAGACACCAGAATAGAATCAACAATCCCATATTATGTTTGTACACTCGGGATACTTTATCTTTGCTCGCAAAATAACACGGTATACTGTGTGTGGCGGCACACAACTCCTTGATCTGACAGTGCCACAAAACTCCACATGATTTAGAGAGAAAGCAACTGATAGACTGATAACTTCTTTGACTGATGCTTGCTTTCTGAAATTGGACTCATATATGGACTAACTGCATCCCTTCAACGGAAACCTGAATTTTTCGCAATCTTCATTAACGAATGCATTAACACTTTGCAGATGATATCTGAGCATGTGCCTCGACTGATTTAACTAGAGAGCAGAGAACTCTATTGTTGGCTTGCAGAAAAAAAAGACGAATGATGTCTCTGTATCAATGAGTTCTTCTCAGCAATGTCATATGTCCATGACTCTTGACCCTTCAGAGGATGACAGATTGAGGGACCCCTATTTCAAACTATGGGAATATAATTTGAGATGTATGCATGTTTTTTTTTTTTTACGGACTCGCTCTTCGAGGAGTGACATGTGATTTTAACAATTGCATGCTAAACAAAAACTACGAGAATGCATGTTGAAAAATATATGTTTTTTTGGGTTTTTTTTTTTAACGGACTCGCCTTTTGAGGAATGACATGATCATAACAATTATATTGTATAAACAAATTGTGAAAATGCATGTTGAAATGTAAATGCATATTTTTCGGTTTTTTTTTTTTGACTGACTCGCCTTTTGAGGTGATATGTGATTGTAACAATTGCATGATAAACAAAAAACTGTGGGAATGAATATTGAAATGTACATGCATATTTTTGTTTTTTTGTTTTTTTTGTTTTTTTGCTTAAACCCTACGCTGAAAATTTACCGAGTGATAACGACTGTGTCACCCGAAAGTCTTGAATTGAAGATGTTTCAAGAAAGGTTTGCCTTAATGCACAACAAAATGGAAGGAGCATACACCCTAATGATTGGTTCTAATCTTTGCACAACAAATGGTGAGTTTGCTACTTTGGTCTCTAAACAGGGTCTCTTGCCGTCCCAGTGATCACCTTTCATGAAGGCAATATGGAGGCTTAGCAGATAATGGGATGGTACGTATACCAACCACTACCAGTCTAAGCACTCAGCGAAGAGTTGGGGTTTACACAAACTTCAACCTTGACTCAAGTCATAGGTAAGCTGTTAGTCCCCCACGTAACTTAAAGTTGCAAACTACAAACGACAGGATATAGACTCCTCTAGGATTTATTTATTCAAACACCAATAGCCCTAAATAGCAAATTATTCCCGTCGAATATTTTGGATATTGACCGCTTAGGATTTATTTATCCAAACACCGATAGTGAATAATAGCAAATTATTCCCGTTGAATATTTTGGATATTGACCCCTTGGGATTTATTTATCCAAACACCAATAGTGAACAATAGCAAGTTATTCCCGTCGAATATTTTGGATATTGACCCCTTGGGATTTATTTATCCAAACACCGATAGTGAATAATAGCAAGTTATTCCCGTCGAATATTTTGGATATTGATCCCTTGGAATTTATTTATCCAAACACCGATAGTGAATAATAGCCAGTTAGGATTTATTTTTATGTTTCAGGAAAACAAACCCACCAAAAATGCATGGCCATATGTATATATACACAAAAATAAAAAATGCGAAGAACTTAACCAAAAATAAACACACATATAATTCAAACACATCAAAACAAATAATCACATCAAAATTATTCAAAGCTCAGTCCAATATTTTTTCAGAAAAAATACCTTCCCCAGTGGAGTCACCATCCTCTCGCACCCCATAAAATGGTGAGCGCGGCGTACCCCGTCGAGGGGGGTCTTTTCGGTATCTCGCAAATGGAGTTGTTGAGGAGTCGCAACCTTGCTGTTGAGGGTCGCTAGGATCACCCGATTTGCACTGGTCTGATCAGAGATTCGAGGGTAGGGAACTAGTTGCGTAGAGGGAAGGTATTAGCACCCCTCATACGCCTTACCTGAGGCAAGCTGCATTGTCTACCTTGATGTGATTTTGAATGCTTCGACGGGTCGTATTTATTCGAATGAGAAAATGTTCTGATTTGCAAAGGAAATCGGTTACCGCTCAAAATAATCCAGTGAAATTTTATTGATTATTTCTAGATATGCAAATGCTAGCCTACTCGTAGTTTTTTCATTTACCACCTGAAATTAACCATTAATCCCCATACATTAATTTCACGATTGAACGATTCATAAAAAATCGAACACCGCTCAAAATAATACTGACAATTTTAGTGGTTATTCCCGAATATGTAAATGTTAGCCACGCGTAAATCCGGCAATTACTACCTAAATTTAATCGCATATTCTCAAGAATTAATTTAGCAATTTATTTTAATATTAGCCAAATTTGCAAGATTTAATAAACTTGTTATTAAATCTATGATATATTTTGGAAAAACGCTTTGGCCGTTGCAAATGAAAACACATTTTTATATTTTATTTTTATATTCTTTTTCTTACCATAACAACATAAATAATTGCATGAATAAAACACAACACAACACAACACACTCACACATTCTCCTTTTTCTTTTTCATTATATTTTACAAATACAACTCACACACACATTATCTTTTTTTTCATCACATTTTTTTAAACAACAATTAAAAATACAATAAAGATTCAAATAAATAAACAAACATAAAAAGAAAATTACATAAAAGGCCCTAGGGGCAGTTCTGGAACAAAATGGCAGCAGTGCAGGGGCTGTGGCGCGTGGTTCCACGCCCGGTGAACAGTAACGCCGGGGAGGAGACCAACAAATCTACTCCTTCTCTTCTCTCTCGCCGGAGGTAGCCTTCACAGCGACCTGCAAAACAAAGAAAACACACCAACGAACACAATAAAAAAAGCTGGGTTGTTCTTCTCCTCTCGGTTTCAAATCTGTCCTTCCCCGATCTGTTCCCTTCCTTCTCCAAATTCTTCTTCTTCTTCTTCTCGTCGGCAAGGGAGTCCTGCAAACAGAAATAAACAGCCAAACACAAACACGAAAGGCATAAAAAATCAATTTGTTCTCGTTCTGTTCTTCTTGGTGTGTTCTTCCTCTCCAAGGCTAGTGGGTTGCTCTGCCGTGGAAGGGGTTGTGCTGGTTTGGGGTCGTCTGTGTGGGTCTGACGGTGAGGAGAAGAGAGGGAGGCAGGGGAGGTCTGCAAAGGCTGGAGATCGGAAGAATAAGGAGAGAGGCTGCAGGGGCTGTGAGGCAAGGAAGAGAGTGAGGCCGTGAGGGAGATCTGGAAATGGAGGTGCTGTCACGGCTGGGAAAGGAGCTCTGGTTGCTGGCCAGGGAGGAGAAATGAGAGGAGAGCGAGGGGAACAAAAGAGAGAGTGGGAGGGCTGTATCTGGGGAAACAAAAATGGAGGCTGGCCGGAGTTTCAAACTTGAGAGCAGGGGAAAAGAGTGAGACCGTGGCTGAGGAAAATTATGGAAATGGGCTGCAGCTTGTGGAGAACCGGGGAAGTGAAAACGGGGGGTGGGCTGCAGCTGTGACTAGGGGAGAAAGAGTGGGAAAGTGAATGGCTGATCGGAGGGGCTGGCCGGAGAGGGAAAGTGGAGGGGGAAAGTAAAGAAAAAAAAATGGGAGCTGGATCGGGGGGCTGCAGCGGCTGCCAAGATGAGGGTGGCGGCTGCAGCCCCAAAAATGAAGAGGAAATTAGGTTTTAGGTTTCTTAGGTTTAGGGTGTTTTGTGGGTCTCCTCTCCCCTTTTTTTCTGTTGAAGGTGCACTCTATTTATAGAGAATTTCATTGGCGAAATTCACATTCAGCCCTCATCTTGCACGCCTTTTCAATTTGGTCCTTGATTTTCAATTTGTACGATTTGACCCTGCATTGACTGTTAAATTCTCAATTTATTCAATTTTGCCCTCGTACCACGATATTTTTTGGATTTTGTCCTTTTTTATATTTTTTTGCCTTTTTATATATTTTGTCTTTTTTATATATTTTTTTGTCTTTTTTCCGAAACATAAAAAATAAAGGGTCAAAATTTGGGTAGCAACAAATGTAATTGGAAAAAATTTATTAAATTGGATATAAAAAAAAAGATTTAAGTCAATTTGTGTTAACTTTTTAAACCCATGACTTAGATCTTAAGATCATGATCACTTGATAAAAATAAAAAATAAAAAATAAAACTAAATAAATAACGATAAAAAAAATACTTATTTAATTTAATATAAAATAAAATTAAAACAAGTATTGAACACTTGATCCCATTAATGCCACGAAGAAAGAAGCAATTACTTGAAAAAAATTAATCACTTACGGTCAACATAGTCAACCCAAAATCCTCGATCAATCTAAACAGTCGCCCTATTTACTCCTGAATTTAATTTATAGCCCCACTGTCCGGTTGACGAAATGGATGCGGAGAAGATATCGATGTCATTAATTCGTCAGTTTTATAGCCCCACTATCCCCTGGATAAGAAGAACATCGCCACCGCCTCAACCTCTCCGCCGCCGTGAGTCATTTGGCAAGTTGATGAACGACGTGTAAGCTTCATCGATAGCAAATGCAAATAATATAGCTTTTACTGGGGACTTCAATCCTCATCAATGAGCAGTCTTTCATCTGCTAAAAGTCTTGGTAGGGCTACTCATTCACACATAAAATAATATTTCATGTGTGTGGACGCAGCAAGACCAATATAAAGAGTAAAGAGTGCTGTGTGACGGGCAGTGAAAGCTCTCCAATTATTGACGGTTGACTTGTTGCTTTACACTTAAACTAGAAGGAAAATATTAGGAAGAAAATCATCAGATAGCTAAATGATAAAATTTAGAATTAAAGAGTTCATTCTCTTTGTGATTTCAGTTTTAAATCATATGATAATTAATATAATAATTATTAAAAATTTATATATTTATTAATTTTAGAATTGATATAATTAATCGAGGTGCCGTGTAAACTGATTGAAATCCTAATTTCTAAACGTTTCAGTGTTATCTTTAGCCAACGAGCAGCTAAAATATGATCAAAAGTGTAAGCTTTTTTTCAGTTATGCAGCAGTGAAGGTTAAAATTGAAGCTTTTTGAGAATGTATGGAAAGAAATGTTAAACTATCAGGTATCGGGGTAGAAGTGGAACATTAAACTATAGTTCTTTTTATTGTATATATATTAATACTTTTTTTAATTGAATTTTTATTTTTAACATTATCATATAAAACTATTAAAAAATATCAATCTAATATATATATTAGAAACACGCTGCACAAGTACAAATTCAATTCCAAATTGCCTTGTAAAATATTAACTTCACTACAAATGAGACAAAAATACAAGACGTGAGGAAAATTTGAAGTCATTAATCAAGCCTAAGCTATTAGAGTAAGTTCACTGATAAAAATTATTTTGAAGAGTCAAATTATAAAAATAATTTTTTAAATAATATATAAATGGTTTTTGAGTTAATATGCTCTCCAATAATAAGAGTTATTTTAGAAAGTTATTTTTTTTTATCTTATTTTAAATAAAATTTAATTATTTTACATATAGTTTAATTATACAATTAATAGGTGTAAGTTATATAATTAAATAATTTCTTTTAAAGAACTCTTAAACAATAAAATTATTATTTTTTTATTATATTTAAAAAATAAATTTAAAATAAAAAAAAACCCACAAAGTAAAAAAAAATAATAATTATCAATTACTAAAATTAACACACTAAATAATATATTTCAAGTAACTAATAAGTTTAAACATAATTAATTAAAATACATTTCATTACAGATAATTCGATCAAATTAAAACCCTATATCTTAATTTATAAATTTCTATTTATCACATGGAAAAAAATTATATATTTTTTAATTAATTTTTAATTTTTTAATTAAAACTCCCCGTTTAATTCCCCTTCCTCATCTACATCTCCAAAAAAAACCCTACATCTCTCTTCTTCCCATGCCATCCCTTACTCTCCCTGGGCCCCAGCCCCACTTCTCCCTCATTCTCCCCAGCCCCACATAGCCATTCTCCCTCAGCTAGCCAACACTCCCTTCTTCCTCATTCTTCTCCCCTATCCCCACAAAGCCCGTGCCCCCCTCATCAAGTAGCCCGCCCCACAGACAAAACTCACAAGTCACAACAACACTCACTCATATACACATAGCCTCTATAGCCCTAGTACAAGGTAGATATTTGAGTGGGTGTATTTTTTTTTTAATTTTTATCTTTTAATCCATGTAGGAGTGACTCCTCAGTTAAAGAAAAATCATTTTGGCTACTGTTATGGCTCTCTCGTTGGAGAAGTGAAAAAAATAAAAATAGCTAAGAGGAAAAAAATTTAACTTTGCCTATCAATATTGCTCTTATGCTAGACTTGGCCTTAGAATTGGATCATGTTTGATTTTAAAATTATTTTTATTTTAAATTAGATTTTTTAGTATTTTGATATCATTTTCATATATAATATCAAAAATAATTTTTAAAAAATATATTATTTTAATATTTAAAAAAAGAAAAACTTGACTACATTAACCAACAAACATTTAAAAGCCAGGTTAATGAGTGAAGAGAGAATCAGAAGGTATTAAATTTGAAATCTTGACGCCAGTTTTTTTATTTTATTTTATTGTATCTTCCTTCTAACCGGAAGATCCTTACCACTGCTCTTAAATTAATAAAAGTTACAGACTAATTAAAGTTTAATATCCCATAAAATCGAAGCATAATAAGCCTGTCTAGCTCAGTTGGTATAGAGAGAAACGGCTTGTGGTCGTGGGTTCGAGCCCCACGGTGGGCGCTTTGGTTGACCTCCCCCCCCCCGGCCGTTTGATTCTTTGTGGACTACTCTTCGAGAAGAGATACGCCAATGAAATGAACGCAGTCCACAAATTGAAACGACACGGGATTATAAATTTTTGGGGCTTAAAATAAATCATTTTATTTATTTTTTAATACCCCCATTCTCTTTTTATATAGAATTTTTGGATATATATATATATATATATATATATATTTGCAATAATGACAACATACATTAAATGGAATTAAAAATGACTCTTGTGACACCTCAACCGAATTTGGCATATACCAACAATAATTAATGTGATATGTGTCTGGTGCATGGATCAACAATCGCAATTTAATACAAGTAGGATGGATAATAGACAAGATAGTGTAAATACTTTTTAGACCCTATAAATAATACGTAACTTCGGGATTCAAAATTCACCCAGATCTAATAAAAAACATATATTTATATTATATAAATATATTAATCCAACATTAAAGTTGTTTTAATACAATATGATATATGCATACCTTAATCATAAGAGCTAGGGCCATTTATCAAGAAATAAGAACTTTCAAAAGCTTCATCCAAATGTGTGGAAAGACCAGACCTATCATGATGATTCTTGACATATCAACAGTATGATATGACCCTTATTTTTCTAAATTTGGCATATTGAAAACTGATGTTCATGAGTCATGTGTTGCTAAAAATATTAAAAACAATATAAATTATATTACGAGGTTTTATTTAAGAGTTTAAATTTTTAGGTGTGACGATTTTTTTTAATATCAGCAATATCAAAGTTTTGTTGACCCAATGATCATGAGTTCAAATCTTAACACTCATTTTATTTGATAAAAATCAAGCACATGTTAGTGTGAGACTGTATTCAAGTTTCAAGCTCAATTTTTTTCCTTAAGAGAATATGTTAAATAATAATATAAATTATATTTTGATATTTCATTTAAAAATTTAAATTTTTAAATAAATAATATAATTTCAAAAAAAAATACAAAATAAAAGAGAGATAGTTAGATCCAAAGTCATAACTCTCAGCTAATGGGACCAAATCATGGAAATGCTAATTATAGAAGGAGAAACCAAAAAAGTTAATGCCATTGACACAAATAAAAACTAGTGAGATTTGTGAGCTTCATCCACATGACATTCAATGGCCAACAACTAATCCCAAAATGTTTTGAAACAACTAATCCCAAAATGTTTTGAAACCCTAGGAAAATATAGTAACTATTCGAAACCCTTGAATTTCATGAGTTTTCCAACCGTGGCTGAAGACACAATCAAGAGCCGAGCCAAACATCACAGAGGTAGTGCGGCGGCCTACTGTGATACCTATGACCTCTTCAGAGAGATAAGAGAATGAAAATCTGGATTTGCTGGACCTTAACTTTCCATCCCATGAATGTTGGACCTGTTGTTAACGAAGAAGATCCTTTAATGATGGTGAGAGGTTTTGGAAAAGATTCATCAACAAAACTAAAGGTCTGTTTAGTATTATGGTTGCTGTTATGATTGAGGTTGAAATTTTTTTTTTCGAAAAAAGCGTTTTTCTACGGTTCAAAATAAGTAGTTAGTGTTTGGTTAAAACTGTGGTTGAGTCTGAGGTTGAAAAAAAAGCAGTTTTGTGTGTTTGGTTACCAAGTTTTGCATGTAGCTTTTTACATATACACACATTTCTCTCTTTATATATATTTTATATTAATAATCATATTTTTATAATCGAAGGAATAAATCAAGTAAAATTGACACTTCTTTTTTATTTGTTCATCAAACTATTTACAATGTTATCACGGACAATATCTATACGTGAAGGCCTTTGTAATCCCTGACTATTATCTCGCGCTACAATATTTGGTAAGACGTCACCTGGTATATAATTGGGATTACAATCATACTGAACAAAATCAACGTCATGTTGCGATCTTCTTCTAATAAAGTTATGAATTATACTGTATTAAAATGTATAAACGGTGTTATTTTTATGTGTGAGGTGAAATATTTAAATAATAATTAAATATCTAACCAGTGTATCGTAATAAATTAATCAATTAGCATATTCGTTAATAATGCAAAATAATTATTGGCGTGACTCATTCTACCAAACAGACAAACATCTAATTAGTTACTTCACTTAAATGGTCATTTGGGTACTGTTGAATTTGTAAAAGAGATGGGTTTGCAAATCGTGGAGATGGGTTCATTGGTCTGAAATAAAATGAAAAAACAGAGAACTCAAATTGTCGAGTTTGCAAGTTTTTGGGAAGATGAATTTGGGTACTGCCGAGTTTTGTAAAGGGAGATGGGTTTGCAACGTTTTGGGACAGATGGGTTTGCCGAGAAGACATTGCAGAGGTAAAGTTGCTGGTCTGAGATGAACAGACCCGAGAAGTCTAAGTGCCCAAATCTTTAGGTCCTGCCATTGAAATCAAAAGATGAAAAAAGTTGACAAGTCAATGAAAAGTTGGAAAAAAACCACTGGTTTTGGGAGATGGGTTTGCCGAGAGGACAGTTTGCAGAGGTAAAGTTGCTGGTCTGAACGCCAAAGACAAATACAGGATAAAACAGACCCGTGAAGTAAAGATGAAAAAAATTTACAAGTCGAGATGAAAAGTTGAAAAAAGCAGCTTGAACCTACTGCACACAAAACACGGGGTTGCAACGCCAAAATGATGGGGCCCAGTTATTGTTCACGAGGTTCAAAATCGATTATTTACATTACCAAACACTCAAACACCCGTTTTTTTTCAAACATGAGTACAACTTCACAACCAAACGGGCACTAAGAAGGTTTTGACAATCAAGAAGACGAGGAAGTTGGGTGTTGCAACTAATTTGTGGTTCAAAGTTTAATGGAAAACCCTGTGAACCACTGTATTCAAAAAGAAAGTCCCGGCAATGGGAGAAGAGCAAGAAACAAATTAAAAAAAAAATGTTAATTTATGAAGACTTTGACACCATGAGAGAATGTTTATGAAATCATCAAACATTTTAGAGATGGAGAGATCTTTTATTTATAAAGATAGAAGGTTGTGCATAAAAAGGAAATATTTGAAGAACATACCCATCAAATACAATAATTATTTGTGGAGAAATAAGCTTTCACTTGCATGCTCAAACTCTGGAATCAAAGTCCAGAATCGGGCATGCATAGTTAAACACATACGTACAATAGCAACAGAAATCTCAACGCAACTCCAACTACGAAAAGCTAGTTATTCAGATTTCTGACCCATTTCCTTGAAAGACTGGCTCTTAAGCCATGCTTCATATGAAGAATGATGGAGCTGCTAGGAGCCACTGGGTGGCCTTCCACCACTTGAACTTGGTAGTTGTGGATTATAGCAGCTGCTATTGCCTTCATTTGAGTGAAAGCAACACCTTTCCCAAAACAAGTCCTTGGACCTGCATTGAAAGCTAAGAATTTGTATGAGGGTTCATGTTTGATCTTTCCACTTTCAGAGATCCACCTTTCGGGCTTGAATTCTAAGCAATCTGGTCCCCATATTGATGTCATCCTTCCCATCACATAAACGAAAAACAGCACCATCATGTTCGGACTGGCACGATGCCCCGTCGGAAGCACATCTGACTTCAGTGGTTCCTTGTGCTGGAATGGGACAGGTGGATAAAGCCTGAGGGTTTCACATAGGGCTCCATGGAGATAAACTAGATTGCTGAGTTCTTGTGTGCTAAATAGCCTCCAATTTTCCCTTTCTCTGCCGGGATGAATGCCTTAAGCTCTTCTCGAATCCTGTTTTCTACTTAAGGATTCTGAGAAACAAGCCAGAAAAACCTGGTAAGAGCAGAACTGGTGGTGTCTCTCCCTGCAAGAAAGAAATTTACAATGGTCTCTTAGAAATTTGTCATCTGTTTTTAATCCCGACATTTCAGGATGACTTATGTATGATGTTAACAAGTCAACACCATCTTCATCTTCTATCGTTATGGTTTTCTTACTGAGTTCTTCCCTTTTCCTTGATATATATTCTGCTACCATATGATCCAGCATTTGCCGAGCTTCTTTCAGTTTCTGCTCTTGTCCAAACCCTAGCCACCTTTGCAGCTTCAAAAACAATTCTGGCCAGATATGCCTATAAAATATTGCTTCTTGACATCATCCATGGCCTTTGAGAATTCAACTCGAGGGAATTCAATGGAGAGGCATCCCGGGTCAAACCCCATAACCAGTATGGAAGTGATATCAAATGTAAACCTTTGGAACACATCTTGTAAGTCTACCACTGAGCCTTGCTTAGCCACATGCTCAAGGACTGGAACAAGCCCTTTCTCCACCTTGTTCCAGCTACTCTTCACCAAGAACCTCTAAAACTGCTGGTGATTAATCAACGATTGAGCAAGTTTCCTCTGACTCTTCCACTCGTGTGAATCAGCATTCAAAATACCATCTCCAAGAATATCAAATATTCTGGAGAACATAGACCCCTTCGAAAAGTTTGAGAAGTTTGAGCTCATTATGTAATGTACGTTGGCTGGATCCACAGTGTTCAAGATATTAGGGCTAAAAAACCAGAGGCTTTTGTATATAAAACTGCCCCCACTTAGCTGTATGATCTCTGCGATCCTTTCATACGGCCGGTGAAGGTTTCTGATAGAATCTGGCAACATTCCAACAATCGGCCAGTTTATCGGCAGCCTCGTTTTGTTGTTTCCAAAAAAACAAAAGATGGTCAAGGCAACAACTGCTAAGAATATCTCAAGAAGCCCTAGTGATGCCATTGAAAGTGTACCAGTTCAAGCTACCATTGATAGAATCCTCAAGCACTGAGTGCTCATATATAATATTGATTTTGGAAATTTCTTTTAGCCACCCAGACTTCTGTTGTGATTAAATGTTTCCTCTCTCAATTAGGATCTTGACGTCTCATTTTTATGTTTCTAATTATAAAAATATGAATCGTTAAATCTCAGATTTCGTATTAGTTCTGAATTTAATGATTTAGATTATTAGTTAATAAATTAATAAAATAATAAGTTAAGTAGTTTCCAAAATTATCCAATGACTAAATCATATTCAATGAGTCATTTTTATAATTTTAAATGGTCGAAGGTTTGAATTTAAAAAGTAAACAAGAGACATGTTAATTTTCTTATAGTAGTTATTTTTATTTATAAATATATTAAATTATTATTTTTAAAATATATATTTTAATATTAATTCCTCAGAACGATCTAAAATTATATATATATATATATATATAGCCAAACAGGCTCTTTACATAACAATCTAGTAGTTAATGATTTATATTCTTTAGTTTGATTAAGGAATGGAATGGCTGCCCTTTGTAATGTAGATCAAAATTGGTTTGGACGTGAACCAAAATAATTTAAAGACGATCCATGCATTTATTAATTAAAAAAACATTATTGAAATATTAAATAGTAGTCTTCACGGATAACGAGGTAATCATCCAAGAGCATTATTAAAATTATTTTATTTCATAAGGTTGATGTGGGACACCGTCCTTATGATAGTTTGTTTCAATCGGTACGTTAATTAGCGAAACTGCATTTAATTTTAATATATTTATGAATAAAAAATATTTTTAAAAGTAATTTTATAATTAGATAATGACGGGTGCAGTTCGAATTTTCTGAACTTTACAAATTCTGTGGTAAGAAATAAAAACAGGTATTAATTGATTTGAGGAAATGTTAGGTTAAAGATGTGACAGAGCATTAGCTTTCAAGTTTTGCCTGCCTCGTGAAAGCTATAGCGCACCAAAAAACTCCCAAACGCCCAAGCAAATATTCGAATCTTCCATCAATGTTTGTTTGAATCAAGAAAAAAAAAGTTAAATAATTTGAGATTTAGTTTTTATAATAGGATTTATATGATTTAAGATGTGTGGTATTACTAATTCATCCCGAGACCATGACGTGATAACAAAAAACTTGAGATCTGTCTTGTAGATCTTGGGTTCAGGTCATGGTATATTTATTTTATAAGAGTCTAGAACAATCAGAATTTTACCCGCTTCACTCAAGACCGCATAAATTGTCTAAAGAGAGGTGGGGTTTCCTTGAATATAGAAAAAGATATTATCAATTGATATGCAATGGAAAAGCTCCAATAATTTTTGAAAAACATGAACTAAATGAATATCAATTCAAAATATAATCACAAGATTATAATATTCAAATTAATTACTTAAGAGAGAATTAAAGTATTATGAGAATGTTAGAATAAGATTGACTTGCTTAGAGTTCAAGAATAAAATTTGTTCAACAAGTGAATGATATAAAAATCTCACCATACTTCACATCTAACCAACAATCACTTTTATTGCTTATATTGAACTTAGGTTAATACTCCAAAAGGATTTACCAATAAATAAATCTCTAAGAAAGAAAATTTTATTACATATATATAGTCAGTAAATATAATGAATGATTATTTTTTTATCATAACATACCTTCAATATTCTTAGAGTTAAAATCAATCAAATTACCCACGCTACATTGTAAACTTGCATTTATAATTCAATTTTAAATCAATCAAAAAAATATATAATTATATGATTTCATTGAAAAATAATTTCAACTAACTAAAATATCAATGTATAAAAAACACATAATTTGGAATGAATCAAAAAAATTAATTTGAAAAAAATCATCAATTATAGAGAGTATTTTTACATGAGATAAAGAAATTCATTACTAAAAAATTGATTTATACAAATTGAAATACCATAAAAAAAAAAATTAGTAGTAGATTGTGATGAACTTTACGGCGGAGTAGTTTCTCATTATGTCCATTGGTAAACACTACTAGACAATTTTATTGGTATATACCAAGAAAATCATAACAGGAAAAGAAAGAGTTCAAAATATATAATGACATGTTATTTTTATAGATTGAGATATCAATAGAATAAACTTGTCAATAATATTCATTTTTTACACATCAATAATATATAAATTGTCACTAGGCAAGAGACTCCCCTCTCCCCTTGCTCTATATTTTCCTCTTCCTCTATTTTCCCTACAAAAAAACAGCAGATCCCCTTCTTCTATTTTATCACAAATCAACCTCTCATCACAACAAATTCAATCATCTCGTTAGTCAGTGTATTGACATCACTACTTTGATTTAATTTATTTTAGGATTTTCCACATCAAGTAAGCAAAACTATCTATTTTTAGTTTTAACTCAATTTTAAAATGTTAATTTTAATTGTAGTTTGTTAGCGTGTTTACTTGTTTTATAGTTTTTCCCATAAAAAATCATTCTATGAACGTATGATTTATATATATATATATATATATATATATATATATATATATATATATATCTGTTTGCAATCTGATGGTATTGATTTTAATTTTATGACTTGGTTGTATAATAATGAAATGAATAGTGGCTTGTTTAATGGGTATGTTTTATATTTTGTCAATTTTATTATTGAGTTGAAAACTCTAGTAAATGAACATGAACTTGAATTTATGTAGATAATTGATAATGATTTGAGAATATTGTTAAACTAGATTGAATAAGTTTGGGTTAAACCAATTTTAAGTAATTTATCTAGTTCACATAACTAATTAATATATGTTGTTATCATCATTTTATATATGTCTGATATAAGTAATGGATGATCATTCATGGATATATCAAGATTCACATGAAGGGTTTTGTAGAATGGATTATTGTAATAGGGTTAAGGATTTTATTAATTATGCATTATCTAATCCGAGAAGATATTAGTGGAGTGGATATTATATGTTATTTAAAGCTGTAAAAAAAAAATGGATCTAGATATTGTAGTGATGCATCTTTTATAAGTAAAATATTTCATGAAAAAATATGTTCCTCATGAGATCATGATAGAAAGGATGGTTAGATCAACTTCTAATTCTAGCAATATGTATAGAGTTATAAATGACAATAATAATCTTTATAGAAATATGGTTATGGATGTTCAATCATAGATGAAGAACCAAATGCAAATACGACCATGTTTTTTTATCTTTTGAAATATTTTGATGAACTATTATGAGATGGACGCACAAATCACAATAAATTATTGGTTGTTACACAACTGCTCATAATTAAATCACATCATGGGCTACTATGTATCTAAATTTTTACATGATATACTATCTTTAAAATACAAATTTGACTGGGAGCAAAATATATGGGCGTGTTTGTTTTAAACCCAGAACTGGTAGGGGAAGGACTTTTATCACAAATAGAAAAAAAATAACTAAGAAAAAATATTTTTTTCTTAAAAACTCATGCGTCGGTCTCTTCATGTTGAAAAGAAAATTAAAATAAAAAACTCCATCATCGAGTTTAAATTACTCTTGCTTAGATTTGATAGATACTTAATCAAAAGTTTTCGACCCTTTTTCTTTCTTCACTTTTGGTGTATAAAAAAATTAAATATCAACATCAATCCTTCATGTTAATTTTTTTTAGAAGAATCATAAATTGACAAATGACTTCTCTTCTTTTAGATTCTAAAGTAATGAATTGCAAACCTCTAACTTTCCTCTTCAATATATGTTATATCCATATATATATATATATATATATATATATATATATATATATATATATATATATATATATATATATGAATCTTTGTTATATTAGTAAACTTGTAATCAAAAGATTCAACATAACTTAAATTAATAATTGTCTTTGTTTAACAAGCATATTCTTTTCACACTCAACCTATAACTTTTCAATGAATACATTAATTACTGATGATATCAGTATTAGGATTAATGGTATTATTTACTATATTATTATTAGCATCATCATCGTCTCCAAATAAAATCATGAATTAAAGGAGAATATCAATCAATACACATCTCATCATAAAAGGATCAATGTAATTTCCATGATACTCGCCCCGATCGAGTAATTGTCTCATCCATTCATGTCTCTAAAATAATTTTTCAAAATTAGTTATATATGCACGATCACTCTCCTTACAAACATTTAGTTTTTTTTCAATTACATCTTTGTTAATTGATGGATAGTTCTTCAAGTTGTTTTTTAAGTTTTATCTTTGTCAATCCATTTTGATTGTGCATATCTTTTAACATTAGTTCATGACATCCATTTTTCAAAGGAGAACCCTATCATCCTTTCTTACACAAGCATGTCCTGTTCTATGACCTTTTACAATCAACAATAACCTCTAGAAATCGTTGAACCCTTATACTAACATATACGAAAGCAACACAAGAAATACAGGAAGCACTAGAATATAGAATTATATTGAATAAAGTCACCACACAAACTCTAATTGAAATTTTCATTATTGAATATTCCCTTCAAGTAATTTCCTCTTCAAGAGGTTTACAACTCCTTAAATAAATTTAAAAAAAAAAAAAAAAAAACCTAAATAAACCAGAAAATCCAAGAATACAGGAAAATAATAAAATCCTACACAAACTTAATAATATTTAATTTTTTTTACATAATAAGAAAGAAAAAAAACTCGTATGAAGAAGCAGCAACGAAGAAGGTGAAAAGGAGAGTAATATTCATCATTACCTATAAAGCTAATCGTGTTTTTTAACCTAATTATTGGTCTCCAGTTGTTTAAGCAGATTGACAATGTCTCACATGAAGCTAATTGACGATTTATTTTCTCGAGAAATAATAAGAGAAGAGTTCCCTCGGGTCTGTGCAAGAGAGGTTCCCTGGCCCTGTGCTTCAACGATTTCACGGTTATGAACGTCTAATCTTCATTGCTTGATCGCGTAATTTCTTGCATCCCCATGCTTTTATTGATCCTGAGTTTCGAATTATATAATAAATTAAATCGTGGCTTACCAAAAAGGTGCGATCTTATTATAAAGCTCGTTTTTGTGCCATAACATTTGTAAAACAAAAGGAAATTAGGATTACTAAATTGAAGATGATTTAAATCGAATGATCTTGATTTATTTATTTTCAAAAACTTAGGTTAAAAATAACAAAAACCATCCAAGTGAATAAAAAAACTTTTTGATGGAATAATAGGTTTCAATTTGCATGTCAATCTTGAATTTTATTTCCTAATCTAATCCTTTATTTGAAAAAAGAAAGTAGCCGTGTATTCTACAACTAGTATCCTTTGACATTTTATTTTAAAAATATTTTTGAAAAAAATTTAAAAAAAAATATTTTTTTTATTTTTTATTTTAAATTAGACGTGTTTTTAAATTATTTTCATGTGTTGATATTAAAAATAATTTTTAAAAATATTATTTTAAAATATTTTTAAACAAAAAATACTTTAAAAAACAACTTATCGGAATAACCAAAACTAATTGGTGTTGATTTTATTAATAATTAATTTATTAATTATTTACTCACATTTATTTTTCCATTTACTGCATGAGTTATACAAATCCGCGTACGTGAACATGAAATAAATGCGCACCTCAGCATGCATTGGTTTTCCTTCAATAACTGAATCCTTCCCTCTTCTTTTCCTTTATTCCTCTTCTTGAAGAACTCAAGAACGGAAAGGAAAGGAAGAAAAATACCTCTGCCCAGGTACTTCTGCATGACATACTACCACTGCATATCATAGGATCTGAGAATTGTTTATTATATATATATATATATATATATAGCTTTCTTTTGGTTAACCACTAACTCATGAACAATACTAAATTTAGTGATTTTTTTGTGAGAAAACATTTACAGTTATGAATTTAGGAACTGTAATTAAATAAAGTCAGTTTCTAATCTACTATTGCTCATGAGTTTTATGTTTCACTTGTACATATGAAATTACCTGATGTGTTCTATTATTATAATGAACCATTTGTCAGGTCAGGTGTTGATAATGGCTAAAACTTCAATGAGCAAGCCAAGCCAAAACAGCTCGAAGAACATTTCATTGAAGGTGCCACAGCTAGCAACAAAAACAGAAATAATCGAGCCACATTTTAGCTGCAACTCAACCGGGTCTTCATATATGGAAGCTGGTGATATGGCTAAAACAACAGTGAGCAAGAAAAGAAAAAACAGCACGAAGAGCATCCCAGGGAAGGCACTGCCGCAGCTGGGAACAAACGTAAAACGCGAACCAGAAATTAGCAGCTATGGAACCTGGTCTCCGTATATGGATAGCATAGTTGGGATGCCAAAATCTGTGGCTGAGATAGTAAGTACTAATGAAATGATCAACGCAGTACTCTATGGTCTGAGAAACTCCCCTTCATTGCCGATTTTCAGAAGAGTATGTCCAGCAGACAAAAAGTAAGAACATACGATAGTTTTTTTTATCCTTCCGCGTGCTATGTAGATAAACAAGAACGATTTTGTATTACTTTATAAACCAGTGTGTGAACGTGTGGCATGCAATTCTTGTAGCCTTTTATCAAAAATCATAAAACTACTAGTCATCTGAGTCGTTTTCTTGTACAGGTGCGTTCTTTCTGTAACTGTTTGCTGCCATTAGATTGGAGATGTCTTTGGATTTATTGTTTAGATGGCAATGGATCTTGGAAATTGTGTCTTAGATTGAGAGCCAAATTGTTTGAACAAAGAATTATTTTTTAAGCAGCATAACCAGGATACAAACGGTTTGAAAGGGTGTTTGGAAATGTGAACAACTGATTTTCAAAATGTGTTTTTTCTTTCAAAGTAATACTTATTTTATTTTTAATACAAAATAATCTGAAGAAAAAAAACAAAAAAAAATAACGAAAAACAAGTTTAATTTGAATTTCAAACACCACCAAGAGTGTATTTTTCCTCATTAAAAACCAACACAGACAAGAAGAAGAGTTCCGACTTCAGTGGAGATTAATTGCCTCTACTTCAGGCTTACCAATCAATTTACATGTAAATTATGACCAATCTGTAACTCAAAAACTTACAGCGATGTAGGCCATGAAAAAGAATCAAATGAACAGTTTACAAGCAAAACAGGAGGAATTCCATATTAACAGAGCTCAGCACCAAGGGAAAGTGCTTTCTTTGCACAGCAAATCCAGAGCCAAAGATCATCAAACATTAATATCGATTCGCTTTGATCTTGCAGTGTTGCTTATTACTTGAGAACCAGTCAGGGTGAATCTTGGAACGCTGTAACTCTCTGTGACTGAAACCGGCTGCTGTGGGTAAAGTGTTGGAGGTGGTGTAAGATTTCGTTGAGCTGGCAGGGGTGGGAGCGTATTGTATTTGTAGGGGTCCCCTGCTAAGCTGCAAAAGCAGAAGACTTGGTCATGTCCTCGAATGGAACACAAATCAAGTTAAAAAGAAGAAAATCGAGTAGATGAACTAAAATATGATATTATAAAAAGAAGCAGCTGAACATAGTAACAGCCAAACCAAACTTCCAAGTATTATCACCATTCACCAAGTCACAAAAGACACCAATCAAGTACCAGCAACCATTCCAACAGATCTTCTCTCTCACTCATAAGCAATATACTGTAAGCCAGAAAAACTCAGTCACCAAGTCACAAAAGACACCAATCAAGTACAATCAAGTACCAGCAACCATTCCAACAGATCTTCTCTCTCACTCATAAGCAATATACTGTAAGCCAGAAAAACTCAGTCCCCCAGCACCCCCAAGAAAACATCAAATTAAATCATGGGTGGCATGAAATATCAGCAGAGCAAAGTTCATAATAAGCATGATATTGGGATATGTTAGGAAAAAACATTCCCAACACAAGCACAACACGGATTTTCTGCAATGAACAAAATCAACACCTTTGGCATCTTGGTGACAAGGGAATTCTGTGTTGGACACCCTTTATACTGTGAAATGCAGATTTCATCTTAATTTATAAAACTGACTTTTCTGTTTTGTGACACTCAGATATAGCTGGCATGAATATCTTGCAACATACAGTGATATCATTGGTAAGGGTACCTTGTAGTCTTGTCAAATGGATCCTCATCACTTGTATTTTCATCTAAACGTTGGACAGATCTCTGAACAGGATAAGCAGACCATGGACTTGGTGCAGGTAGTTCTTCTGAAAAATATCTTCTCCTGATCAACTGAAACAAAGTGATCCAAAAGTTGGAAAGTGTCCAACATGAAGAATGAATAAAAACATACACAGACAATAAAAGATGAAGATACATGAGCCAAATACTTACTGTTTGAAAAAATTTTACCACAGCTTCTTTGTCATACCTTGCTTTTTTGGCAGCCTGCCCATGATAACAAAACCACCATCATGAAGAGTTCATATCAGATATGGAAAGGATGGGATTAAGTTGATTGACCATGATTTTGGCTAGCATACACAACATATTTTAGATAGTTCTTATTCAAAATACTGTTTCGCATTTATTAATACATCCTCTGTTAGATGTATCAGCTGTTAACGAGGGATAGCTCATCTGATTAGACCAACTACCTATTTTTTTCCAACAATTACATTGACTACTGATAGTTTCAAGATAGAAAAAAACAATCTAAGATAGACTCACCACTCAGATTAGTACTCTTCTACTCAAGAGTTGAAGGGGGGTGAGGCGTAAAATTCCAGCCATCAGGAATCTAGCATAGAAAATATTAAACCTAAAATTCTACTCTCTGAAACATATACATGGCCAACTACAAAGACATCACTCTATTTGCCATATCACTTTATAAGTCTGAAATCTCCCTGCCAATGCATCAACAAATGAATCACTGATTTTGGCATAACTCACCAAATGCCAAACAATGAGAAAACTAACAACCAGAACTGCATGGCCATGGCACAAAACAAGAGAAGATACACCAACTTGCCACTTGTCTTAGACATGCAACACCAATAGGCCCAATACATAATAATATGTTTTCTCCTGATTTGTGATCATGTTTCTTGAGTTTCCTATCATCAAACCATTAGTCGCATATATTGTGCCCATATGCATGTGAGTGTGCATGTGTGAATGTGGCCCAATAGGGGTTCAATGTTTAAAGATAAAAATAAAAAAAAATAAAAAAATAAAGGAAGTTAAAGATTCCCACACAGACTAGCCTCTCAGTAGTGGACAAGTTGATAGACAGTAAATATCCTATAAAAGAGCAGAGTAAGTTCTTCTGCACAGGGAAAGAGAGACACAGAGAAGAATAGAAGAAGCAAATATATGAAGAGAAGGATGGGGATAGCTATGTTCTAGATATAGATATTTTACAACTTCCACATTTACTACTCAGAAATATTAATTCACACACAAAAACACTGGCCCAAATTTGCATTAATAAATCTTTACATGAGAAGGCTTAAGGTGAAATGCTTACTGCAATAAGGCCTCCGCTTCCAGGAAAACTCTCTGTCAATGGAATTTCCTCACTGGGAGGAAGCAGACCCTGCTTCTCAACCCACTGTCGTGCTGCATCAACAAGGTTGCCACTGCTTCCCCTTGTACCCTCTTTGGCAGCAACATCAGATTTGTTACCGATAACAATATAAGGGACAGGAAGACCACCAGGACCTCCTGAACTTAGAGGGGCTGAAAATGTTCCAGTTACAGAAATCTCAGATGCCCATTTCTGCAAGCTTGCTTTGGTCCTTCTCTGGGAGAGATCATGAACGAAAATAACCCCTGGAGAAATAAAAGCAAGAATCAAATGTAAACGCCAAAGACAGCATGCCTTGCAAGTGTAAAAGCCAAAGACAGCACGTCTTGCAAGTCATACAAGGGGAAGGACCACAATGGTTATGGCATGGGATATTCAGAAAAGAACTGTGAATATTTTTGAATAAGAGGTGCTGAAATGAAAATGATGGAGTAACTATCATAACAAGCTTTATGGAATATCATTTCTACATGTGATTACCAGAATTGCCTCTAAGGAACCCAATAGGGGGTGTTTGAGATTGCTTTTCGAAAGTGCTTTTGAAAAAAATTGAAATTTTTTTATTTTATTTTTTATATTAAATTATTTTTTTGGTATTTTTAAATCATTTTGATGTGCTGATGTCAAAAATGATTTTAAAAAAAAAAAACATCATTTTGATGCATGCATTTCTAAACGAAAAGCATTTTCAAAAGCAACCGCATTCCTAAATAGTCACTTAACAGATAAGTATGAAGTAGAAATAAATCTCTTTACCATTTTCAAAATCTACTGCACTGCACGTTCAATGAAATTTACTAATTGAATTAGGAAGTAAACACAAACTTGCTTCCTATAAGACTGGCATAAAAATAGTAAATGCCTGATTCAAAACCAAAGCCGTATTCAAGTGATATCAATGAACAAGGATGCTTACTAGAAGGTTCCAAGGAGACATAATATCAAACTCTTTTCTCAACGAAAATATACAGTGTAATTGTAGCTAAACAGAACATTCATGGCTTCGAAGAGATGTAAATGTTTTTAACTTCCGTATGCATAGCCAAAAAAATGCTGGTTATAAATAAATATGCATATAAAAAATTACGAAGTTTAGCAAATACAGTTAACCATGAAGAGAAAACAGCGCTCACCGTTAATTTGAGAATAGAATAGAGACCGGCAATCTTTGTATCGATCATGACCAGACACATCCCAGAGTTCAATGAAGAAATCTCTCTCAGAATCACCTTTAATACTGCTTGATGAGCTACTGGAATTACCATAAGAAATGTGCTGTAAGGAAGTGATGGTAAGAACGAGGTTAAAATTTTGAACTCCAAACAATATACTACAAAGTTGTTGTCAGCTAACAAAACCATATTAAACCATACCTTCACACCAACTGTACATCCAATTGTTTGAGGAGGGCGAACAGAGGAAGAACCTTTGACAATAAGATGAACAAGTGAGGTTTTACCCACACCTACAAAGAAAAAATAAAAAAATGGATTATGGATTTGATTTAAGCAACAAAGTTGAGGAGTAAGGATCATAGAGGAGAAAATGACTTCCACTTCTTACAAGCAACCCACAAATCATGCAAGGAAATCACAGGTCCTCAAACAAGTCACAATCAACCATCGATTAGCCATACTGGCAAGATTACAGATATACAATCCAGACCATCTGATTCCAATGGATTCCAGCAGAAATCGCATGTGTTACTACTCAAAGCCCACTAGAGACATTCACTTTTATTCTTGCAAGAAACCATCTAATATTATCAACGTTTTATCTGAACAAGGATATCGCAGAAGCATAATTCACCAATATCCCCTTACAGAAAAAAAAAATCCAATAAAAAAACTCGTTGCAAAATCAATAAACTAAACAATAGAGAGTGCATATTAATAAAAAGAAAATCACCTGAGTCACCAACAACAAGAACTCGAACCTGACCGCAAGGTGGTCCACCAATTTGGTCCTTGTTTTCTCTCTCACGGCCCCTCCAAAACATAGTAGTAATGGTTTTTCTTCTCCAAAAAAAAGAGGAAATCACTCCTTCAAAACTAAAACAGCAAAATAAGTCCGACACTCAATATCGACAAAAAACAATAAATTTTCCAACAGGGTATTCCACAATTCAAGTTCATATCAGTACATTACAAGAAACCTAAAAAATGATCTAAGCTCACGTTTTCCTCGTATTGAAACCACCCAAAACCTTTGGGGGGGGGGGGGGGGGGGGGATGATAAAAATGAATCTTCACAGATCCAGCAACAAGTTTTCAAGAAAGGTGGGTTTTTCTTGAAATTCGCTATAGAAAAAAGGAAGAATTCAAATTGAAGCTAATTAAGCTTTTCGTCTGGTGGAAAGGCGAACTATAAAAAACTGATCAATCAGATCATAAGAAACTATATAAATAGAGGAAAATGACATATTTGGCCCGCAATGATTACCTGATTCTCAGCTAGATCACAGCACTAAAAATTTCTATTTTTAATTTAGCCCAACAAAATCACTCACATAAATCGGTACTCCCATGTCTCAATTGAACAAGATAGTGGAGTACGAATTTCAATGAAAAAAATAAACCTTAATCTTTATGATGGGTATCTCGTTCTCTTCGTTTTATATTTTTATAATTTTTCTATATGAGGATTGGTTCTCTAAAATCCCCTCATATGCTCTGAAATCTTTTACTGGATTGTGATGTTTATTTGAAGTTCTTATATATTTTTTATATTCTTGTAATTATTTAAGACAAGAGATTGGTTTTCAAATAGTCTCCGAGTAAGATTATCGGTATATGCTACCGCGTGGGTCAAATCTAGTATTTTTTAGCATAAAAAGATTCATAGACATTGCTGAAGCTTGTTATTGTAAAAAAAAAAAATTGTATGGAGATTTGTATGATATGACTGGGTCAAATTGACTGGTCAAAAAAAAAACCTTAAACAATTAATAAAAAATAATTTTATTCAAAATAAATATGCAATATAGTGTTTTTTTTATAAATATTAAGATGATAACATATTAGATTAATTCAGATCAGCATAGATTAACTTACCAATTTGTTTGTATATTATAAGACCATAATAATCTCATTGAAATCAATGAATTAAAAATTATGAAACTCAATTTCAATAAATATAATATTGAATGATAAAAATGAAGAAAATAATAGTTAAAAAAAAATAACCTCAATCAACATCGGTTAAGCTATCAAACTCGCAACTCAAATCATGAGAATAAGATAACCTAAAAAAAATTATGAAACTCGATTCTCAATCAAATCAATTTTAAAAGATAAAAGAAAGAAAAAAACTTAAATCAACCCAAGTTTGACAAAGAAGAATTGGTCATATTGGCATGGATATTTTTTATGAGCCTTTAAAAAGAAAAGGTTATGTGATGCTTGCAAAATTGTAAACAAGTGAAAACTTTTTTAAGACCAAAATCACATTTCAACTAAAAAAACCTTTAGATTACTACATATAGATCTTTTTATACCAACTAGAACTCAAAGCATTAATGGTAATAGATATGTGTTTGTAATTGTTAATGACTTTAATACATATATATGGGTTTTATTTTTAAAATCTAAAGATGAAATCTTTTTTTATTTGTAAATTTTTCAAAGAAATATTAAAATAAAATAAAAAAAAATTCATAAGGATTGATCATGGTGATGAATTTATAAGTGATTTGTTTGAAACGTTTTGTGAAGAAAATGATATTACCATTACTTTTCGGCTCTTAAAAATCCCTAACAACACTAAGTGTTTTTGGAAGGAAGTCATAAGAACTTCTTACTATGTTTTGAATCATGTTACTTTGAGATAGGAGTTAAAAAAAAAATACTTTTTATAAGTTTTAGAATGGAAGAAAACCCAATATCTCATATTTTAAATTTTTTGTCTACAATTGCTTTGTTTAACATTGAATATAATTTAGATTAATTTGGTTTAAAATTTAATGTTGGAATTTTTCCTGGTTATTTCTCTTATATCAAAGCATATAGAGTTTACAATAATAGAATATTTGGTCTTTAATAATACATTTATGTCATCTTTGATGAAACTTAAAATGATAAAATTATTAATATTTTAGATGACATGATAAAAGTGTTCAACATATAAATCTTAATGATAAAATCTCTATAGAGACGATGAAGGAATATACAAAAAATCACTCAAGCTTAGCAATCACAAAGATATGTTAGATAACTCTTTTATACCTTTGAATGAGCTAGATATATAAGTTTTCACCTTCTCATATTAATTATTGATAATCTTTTTGAAAAGACTAAGACTTAGAGCTTGACTTAGAAATATTGGTAGTCATTTTGCTTTTGTTTCTCAAACAGAACCTATATCATTTCTAGAAGCTAAAAAATATTAAAATTAGATTTTGGCTATGTAAGATGAGCTAAACCAACTTCAAAGAAATAATATTTGGGAATTAGTCCATAGACCTAATAATCAATTTGTAATTAGAATTGATTATTTATGAAAAAAAGTTGATGAACATGTAACAATAGTTTGAAACAAATCTAGACTAGTTGTTGAATGTTATAATCAAGAAAATGGTATATATTATATATATATATATATATATATAAAAAAAAAAAACATTTGCATCAATAGTCAATAAGAATACTTTTAGCCTATATTTATTATGTTAACTTCATACCTTTTCATATGAATGTTAAAAATGCATTTTTAAATGGATCTATCGAGGAAGATGTGCATGTTAAGCAATTACATGGTCTTCAAATTCTCATTTTCCTGATTATGTCTTCAAGCTAAAAAATGTCTTATATATTTAAAACAAGCAACAAGAGAATGGTAAGATAGATTTAAGTCTTTTTTATTGATAATAATTTTAACATTGGTAAAATTGACATCACTTTTTTTAACAAAATGAGAAGGCAATGATAACTTGATTATACAAATTTATATTGATGATATTATTTTGGTGTCGCTAATGAATTTTTGTGTAAGGATTTTGTAAAGTGCATACAAAATGAATTTTAAATAATCATGATGGGAGAGTTGAACTTCTTTCTTTTATTGCAAAGTAAACAAACCAAAAATGATATATTTATAAATCAAAAAACAAGTCAAGAATCTTCTAAAAGTACTTGGGATGGAACATGTCAAAATAGTTGACATGCCATGAAATATCAACAAAACTTGATAAGGATGAAAATAATAAGAATGTAGACATTATCAAATATCAAATTATGATTGGTTCACTATTATATTTAATTGCATGTAGACTCAATATTATACTTTATGGATGTTTATGTGCATACTTTCAAGATTTCCTTAAAAACACACATCTTAGTGTTATAAAAGACATATTTTGTTATTTATATAGTACTATAAATTTAAGGTTGTGGTATCCAAAAGAAAACGAGTTGAGTTTGACAAAATACTCAAATACAAATTTTTTTATATAAAGTTGATAACAAAAAAAAGTACTTAATGTTATTTTCTAGGATCCTTACTAGTATCTTAGGCTACTAAAAATACTTTATCGTCATGTCAACATCCAAAGAAAAATATATTGTAGTGAGCAATTGTTGTGCTTAAATCTTATGGATGAAACAAATCTGATAAGATTATGGACTTTAATTTGATCATATACTCATTAAATATGATAAATGTGATAAAAATACTACCATTAATATTTGTAAGAACCTTATCCAATACTCTCACATAAAACATATAGAAATGAGACATCACTTTTTAAAGGATCAATATTGTGAAAAGAGATATAATATTTAAGTTTATGGGTATACAATACCAACTAGTAGATATTCTTATAAAACCTTTTAAGTAAGGATCACTTTTGCAAATTAAAAAATAATTTAGGCTTTATTTATGTTTTAAGATGTTACAGGTGTTATTTTTACGTGCATACAATAATAAAAGTAAATTAGATATAGTTAGGTGATAAAATGTATACCCTTTAAACATGAAAACCATGAAATATTTGCTCCACTGTAAATGTTTATTGTCTGTCCAAGTCTAAGAAAAACTAGTCAACTAGTTTGTAATGATCATTTCAATCAGTTGACTAGTTGATATGAAAAATAGAAGACAAATATCATGTAATCAATAACTTTTAAAGGTTTTAAATGTATATTGTTTTTATTCTAAAAGTTAGATAAACATGTATATTTGACTTAAATTATATTTCTAAAAAAAATTTCATAATAGTTTTGTTTCTATATGAATTGGTTGACCAATTTATACAATTAGATCAACCAACCGACCATTTGAGCTAGAAGATTGATAGTTAAGTTATTGTCTAAATTTTAGATTGTATACAGTATATTAGGGGGGGAAATTATATCAGTTAAGAAATGTAATAAAAAAGAAAAGGTGAAGACTTAGATTAAGTATTATTTTTAATGCTTCAATATAAATCTTTTATATATTACTTGATTGCACAATTAAAATGATTTCACAGACTTTACTCTATATACAATAAAAGATTTGTAATAAAATTTAAGATATATAGTTCTAAGAATTCACCTAGGTTAAACTAATAAATATAGAATTCTAGTTAAACTAATTGATCATTTGGAGTGAACAAATAAATTGATCGACCATTTATTCATCAACAATGAATACTTGGGAATTATATAAAAAAACAATCCATTTATTAACTTGACCAAATTAAATTGGATGACCGTTTGATATGTAAGTGGGATTGTTGTTTCTCTTAGAAAGTATACATACATACATACATACATATGATTTGTCTAATTTTTAAATTAAAATGAGAGTTTCAACATAAATCTAAAAAAATCATAGTTGTAAACTTTTGAAAGTTAGATAAAAATTGTATTGTATTGAAACTTAAATTGTATTATTAACTCTACTAAGATGGCTATTGTAAAAAAACAATCATATTTGTAAGCCTTTGAAAGTTGGATAAAAAATCTTGGTATTGATGAAGAAATTTCACCAAAAATAATTCTTGAAGAGGACGAGTTTTCAAGTGAGAAATTTCTTAAAGAAAGAATTTATCCAAGTGTTGTAAATATCTTGGTATAGATTTATCAAGTAATTATTGTACTTTTGAACTCGGACTAGCGAAATTATATTTTGATACTTGAAGTGTAGGTTTAAGCTTGTCAAACCATGTTAAAAATAAGTTTGCAAATCTTGTTCCTTTACTGTTTACTTTAAGTATTTTAATTATATTATTGATTAATGTATTTACTTGAAATACTTAAATTGTCAGATTTAATGATGTATCTAATTCACCCCTCTAATGTGTTTAATTGTTTTAATCCTAGAATAATA
This sequence comes from Salix dunnii, assembly GCA_015731905.1. Lineage (NCBI taxonomy): Eukaryota > Viridiplantae > Streptophyta > Magnoliopsida > Malpighiales > Salicaceae > Salix > Salix dunnii. The sequence continues at coordinate 9,547,811 of CM027665.1, read as the reverse complement.
ATATATGGCATTAATTCAATTTGATTTTGATATATTGTGCTTATAAAAAATAACAAATTATAAGAAGGATATCTTCATTACCTCTATTTCAAAAAAAAAAAAAAACTTATTATGATTATTTTTATGTGATTCTACACATGAATAATTAATTGAAAAAAATAAGATTATATATATATATATATATATATATATATATATATATATATATATATATATATATATATATATATATAATTCTTAACAATTATTTATGTCAATTTATTTTAAACATGTGCTCATTGGTCTTGTATATAATTATATAAAAAAAGTAAAAATTAAGTTTGAAAAATATAATGATAAAAAGTTAAAATATGATTAAAAATCATGGGATAGCTTAATAGTATTAATAACTATTATAATTAATTATCTATATAATATTTTATTTTAAGGTATAAAATATATTCTCTAGAATTAATCCCACATGTGCCTAGGTGTAAGAAGATAGAACATGCATGTTTGAGCTTATAGGGATACCCACGTGCATGAGATTCAGAGCTGAGGTAGTTTTTTTCTGTATAAACTGCAGACGATGATTGTTTCTAGACCTTAAAAATTAGATTTTTGTATTTCTATCCAAAACATCAATAAATAAATAAATTCATTTTTTTAATACCATCAATTTTGGTAATTCATCTCTAGAATTTATTAACAAAATGCTCAAACCCAATTTTATATATATAAAAAATATAGGTAATTTGATTTGGAAACAATTAACATCACATTTTGTAAGCAAAGACAAAATAGATAAATAAAAAATAATAAAATTGAAAATAAACGAACTTCCTTATTGAATCATTAGCTGTGCATGTAAGAAGTTGACATCATTAGTTCCTGGCTAGTGGACCACGCGCATCATCAACGCGTATAAAAGAAAAGGGCAAAACGCAGGCTGTTGAGAGTGGGATTTGAACCCACGCCCTTTCGGACCAGAACCTTAATCTGGCGCCTTAGACCAACTCGGCCATCTCAACTTGTTGTTCAAGCATTTGAGTAAATAATATATAAATATTAACAAATCACTATTTTATTCAGCTTGCAAGTAGAAATCGATAGTGAAACTTTCTATCCTCAGACTACATTCTTGCAGACAGGGTGTCTGGCCCGAGCGGGTAAATCATGACATTTGGTTTCCAGATCTGTATAAATAATTTGTTTATTGATAGGATAAACGTTTTATTTTTATATTTATCTTAATTAATAAAACTTTACAACTTAAAATTAGAGTTTTAAATTAATTTTAGATCTATTGAAGTAACTTTAAATTTATGTTACATAATAGTTACACGGGTATTGCAATAATAAAATACAAACAGTATTTCTATTAAATAGTAACTAAATAATTATAATAACTTGAATGTAAAATAAAATCAATAATTTTGAAAAAAATAATTTTTGTATTTATAGAATGATTAATATTTTGATTACATCCACGAATTGAAACTCTAGGATAATGAAACATTTGTTTTGATTTTTTTTATTGTTTATGAAACTAATATTATAAACTTACTAATTGGACTATTATTTATAGAGTTATCACCATTTTTTTTTTTATCATCTATATAGTTATTGCCCATAAAATTACTGTATACAAGCTATTGTGTATAAAAAAATCCTGAGAACCTGATAAAAGTGCAATATTGTGAATTAAGTTTGAGTTGCTATTGAGTTTCTTGTTGTCTTTCAATCTTCCTTGCCATTTACTTTATGTAATTAGTCGTGCAATTTGCTTTGTATAATTAGTCTTGTGATATTTCCATTAATTATTTATCAATTGTTATAATTTTCCCGAGAATTTTTCAGGTTGTGGAAGTCCCCGAAATCTTTCACCATTTCCTCAGTTTTGCGAGTTTCCCTCGTGGGCTTTATCTTTTAAGTTTTTTTTTAATGAATCCTGATTATCATATTATATTCTCATTTTTATAGCATAACAATGGGTAATTTAGAGAGATTGATTGAACGAATATAAAGGAGAATGTTAAGGTAACAAAGGGGTAAATGAGCTTGCTTTGGTGTTATACTTGCCCTCCCATTTCTTTCTCCTTTTTATTTATTTTTTATTTTAATCTCATATTTTTTAGTCTTCATATAACACTTTTTAAAGGTTTTTCGAGTTATTTTTGAACCAGATAATTCATATGAATCATATTAAGAAAAAATCTATATGAATCAATTTGAAACTCATGTTAAAGAATAGATTAGTTAAGTAGAGTTTTTTTTTTATCAATTTCATTTTTATTTTCTAAATTTTATCTTAAAATTTTTTTACCAACCAACCGAGTTAATTTTATACTAGCTAAGTTAATTACATCATATCAAAAAAAAATTTATATAATTTATTTCAAAATAAAGATCACATAAAAGGTCGAGTACGAAGATTGAAAGACTGAAATCGCTGGATCAATATCAAATAGTTCCTTGCAAATTAAATTTCTGTCCGTGTTAATTTTCTTATAATCCTATCCGTAGGGAAGCCAAGATATATTTTGACTTGGTGGTTGTGGGCTGGGATGCACTGGAATTTTCTTTGTCCTTGATGTTTTCAAGTAGCTGAGCTAGTTTTCAATTGGACTGGGTCATGATTTACTCGGAACCAACAGACGCTGCACCGGGATTTAGAGGACATGTCGGCATACTAAGTGACATGATAGATGATCTGTTTTCACCACTGGATTACATAGCACGCGCTATCTTAAAAGCAAGTGCAGCTGTAAAACGCACTTGCAGTTTTTTCATAAAAAAATAATAAATTATCTGTACATCTCGGAACCTAGCGATAACCATGAAAAAATCGATGATGAAAGTACGGGCCATGATAATATTTTCATTGTGCAGGAATTTGAAAAAAACCGAAAACACCCTATTGTTTCGTGTTTTTTTGTCAGCATTCAGGGATAAAATAATAGTTTTATTGTGTAAAGAATTTGAAAATATCATACATGATCCCTATAAATATAGAAAATAGCCCTGATATTGAGAGTTAAATTTTTCGATTTCAAAGTAAAATGATAATTTTATTATTATATTCCACGGTAATACGTAGCTTTGTACACGGTGAAAAAAGCAAAGTAAAACTATATATATATGGTTTCACTTTGCTTTCACTTGCCCTCTAATGCATCATTGTCACCCCAATCACCGAATTTGCTAACCTTTTGGTACATTAACACTACAAAAAGAGAAAAGAAAAGAAAAGGCTGCGATTCCTCTAGCATAACACAAAATGCGTGGTGATCTTAATAACTAAATGAGGACGTGAACTGCAGAAAAAGATACAGATATTCTGAGCTAGGAAGATGAAGAGGATTGGAGAGTGGAAGGTTGCCAGGTCCAAGGACTAGGAGCCATGAGAGGCATCTGGTTACTGTAATAGACCATGCATGGGCTTTCATGGTTGTGCACTCCATCGTATGAAGTTATCACATATCTCGGGTCTTCTCTCTCTCTCTCTACCCTCTTCTTCACACTGCATCCGCTACTTGAACATTTGTAGTAATTCCTGCACATTTCAGTTCGACTTAGAATAACAACGATATGTAGAAAACCATGTGTGCTCTGTACACTCTTGCCATGCAGTCTTTTGAATTCATGCTCAAGAGTAACATGTCTGTAAAACCCTAAAAAATATATTTTTAATATCAATATATAAAAATAATATATCAACACTAAAAAATTTAACTTAAAATAAAAATGCGATGGGAGACTGGCTAGACTCTACACTCTACTTTCAACGTCGATGTATTTGCACCTTAACGATTGATGGAGACCTTCATTCCTGTGGATAACGAGTTGCCTTCCATTTACTGTTCATGAGTGGGAAGGAAAATACTGATCATAGAGGGACATGATTTGATCCTAATTAATTTATTATTTTATATATGAAAAATATTTTTCATAAATAAATAAAGTTGAACAAGAATATCTTATTTTTAAAATTTAAATAATAATAATAATAATAATCTCAATATCAAAAGCTCGTACGAGGATACTATTGCATCTGAAAAAATAGGGTTGGATAGCTTGTTAATTTTCACTAATTTTAATTTTAATCCTTACAAGTATGAAAAAATAATAATTCTAGTCCTAATATGTTAATTTATTTGTAAACAGACCCTCATTTCGTATAATATAATTAAGTCCCCGTATTAAATGTCATTACAATTAGGTCGGCCAATGTCACTCAAATATTAGCTTCTTTTTTTACTAATCATGTAATATTCTATTACACACACACACACACATATATATAGTATAAAGTAGTTTCTATTCATACTCAAAATAACTCATAAAACAATCTTAAGTGAAAAATATAAAAGAATTGGAATATGTATAGAATAGTTCATACTTTACTTTACTAATGTTAAGAAATCATCTAAGCTAAAAGTTCAAACTTATAAATGAGGTTCTAAAATATGATTTATATTATTCTTTGACATACCTCTTCAAGTGAAAGTTTTTTGTACTTGAAACTTGTATAAGTCTATGTTATCTTATGCTTAATTTTTTTATTAAATAAAATAGAGATGGTGAGATTCGAATTTGTAACCGTTGTATTAACAAGGCTCTGATATCATGTCAAGAAACCATCTTACCTAAAAGCTTAAGTTTATAAATGAAGTCCTAGAATATAATTTATATTATTCTCTAACAACTAAGATTAACTCATAAAATAATCTTAAATAAAAAAACTAAAAAAAATGGAAATATATATGGAATAGTTCTTAGGGGGTGTTTGGGAGTGCTTATGAAAAAAAATGAATTTTTTTTTATTTTTTATTTTAAATTAAAAAATTTGATGTTTTTAGATTATTTTAATGTGATGGTGTCAAAAATAATTTTTTAAAAATAAAAAAATATCATTTTAATATATTATTAAACGAAAAATATTTTTAAAAGCAACCGCAATCACACTCCCAAATATGCATTTACTGTACTTGGTTTAAATAGTAAAACAATCTCAAGTGAAAAATCCAAAAAATGAAATATATATATATATATATATATATATATATATATATATATATATATATATATATATATATATAATAGTTCCTTCTCACAGTTCATATTTTACTCAGATTAACTCATCAGACAATCTAAATAAAAATTATAAGAGAATTAAAATATATATATAGAACTACACTTACTTTATTCTTAGCAATTGGCAGAACATGTTTATACTTATATGCTTATCTCCGAATAAATGGAAAAGTCAAGAAACACAATACATGCATTCGGCCTATGTATGTCTGTGTATTGTGCAGTCAGTGTGATGGGGATAAAAGCGATGTTGATATTTTTTTTTATTAATATGGAACTTGATTAATTTATACATGTTTTGATTAATTTTATAAAAATTAAAATTAATAGTTATATAAATTTTTAATTATTATTATATTAACAATTACAAAATTTAAACTCAAGATATATTATCAACTACAGAGCTTAAACATAAAATAATAAAGGAAGTAAACCTCTTGTGATTATATCGACATCTTTTCAACTAGCTAGGCACGTATGTGTATATATATTAACTAATTTTATAAATTTTAAAATTAATAATTATATAAATTTATAATAATCATAAAAATTACATTTAAATTTTAAAATATTAAAAAAATAAACTTTTTAATTTCAAATTATCCCGACTGCATCACGTTATTATGTCGTAGATATCTTTTAATTAGCTAGCTAGGTGCTCTGTATGATGTGATCGGTGAGCGCCTTTCAGTCACCTTCGGTTCTGCGAGCAAATGTTTTTGGCTAGCTAGGACACGAGTACATAAAACATGGGCAGCTTTTTAAGGGTCTGACGCTGACGTGAATGGTGCCCATGCTCTTCAGCCACCATATCTGGTCTCTCCACTGTGACCGTGAGTGTGTGGGCATTGGCCGGAGAACCCCAGGTGCAAGTTGAGAAGACGATAGCTAATGTCTTACCTATTCAAATTATTAGTGCAGCCAACCTAATCCAAGACCCTCAACCAAGAACTTCAAAGAAATGGGTCCTTGAGCAATGATTATTTCTTTTATATTATAGTTAATTAGTATGAAAATTGTGAGATAGTCCCAGTTATTTATTGAGTATTGCTTGGTCAGAGCCATAAAGATCTGCACATGAGATCCCAGGTAGCTTGATCACAAATGAGAATCTAGTGATGAAATCAAAATTAGTATATATTAACTCTAGTTGTCTAGTGGCAATAAAATATGTTGCTCTTTATCTAAATATATTCTTAAAAAATTGTATTTGAACAATCTTACCTTGGATTTGGGCTGTTCTTGACTGACTTCTTTCCATACTTCCTCCATTTAAATCCATCATCCATGATCTCCAGATCAGATTTTGTTCTAAATGCAATTCTTTGCTCCACTTCTGTCTTGTTTTTCTTGACCCCATTCTTGTGTTTTCTGCACAAATATATAAACAAAAAAAGTGTAGCAGAAAATATTAGCATCTTGATCTTCAAGAAAATAAATAAATTAAAGAATCAGTAGCAGAATAATCTGAAGTGGGCATCAATATCAGCACTTGCACGCTGTTATTTCTTGACGTTGCACCACTATATCCTGCTGGTGAGCCACTTGCAACATGCTCCGATGACAGCATAGTCTGTGAGGATGAGTCATCCACAGCAAATCCATCATCGAGCATGAGATAATCCGATACCTGAAACTCAATCGTCGACGGATCTAAACCTTCATCGGTACAAGAAAAGTTATAGTTAGGTTTAGGGTTCTCAGCATAGCCCATTGCTCACAAAAATGGGGAGCTTGGACACAGTAGTGCTGTGGCATGATTCCAATATATAATAAAGTAAAAGATCTATTTAAAAAATATGGTTATTTTTAATTCTTTTGATCTTCTCTCCTTCCTCGGCACCTTCCTGGCGAGTTACAATGAAGGTGGCTCAAAGATGCCACGTGTTAGACAAGTGATGTCATTAGCATGACGTCATTGTAATCGTATGGGAATGGGGGACCATATGGTAGCGTACGTGGATTATATTATTACCACTCACAGCAGAGATGTTATCGTCGAGGAATTGACGTATTTGTCCAGCACTGATAGAAGGGATATAATGTTGGGTTACTCAATATTATACATACAAAATTATAAAATAAAATTATTTAAGAATTTTTAAGATTCTATTATATAGATATAAAATTATTTTAAAAATTATTATTTTAAAAAAAATCTCTAGCTTTGAATATTTTTTTTAAAAATAAGTTGTCGTATACTATAAATCATCAAATTATTCAATTTTCATCGATAATTCACATAAATTACTGGTGAAAAGTTTCCTAAAACTCTATTTTGGAGAGAGAGAACATTATATTTAGAATTTTAGTTCTGTATTTTATAATTAATGTATTTTTCTATCTGACAAATAATTTTCTTCAAAAATAATAGGCATAACTTTATATTTATAGGGAATCTTAAAAACACTATCAATAATAAAATATCTATTTCCTCTTAAATACTATTTATATATTATTTAAAGATAATTTTATATGTCTAATCAATCTTCTACTTGATTATTTTAGGACTAGAATTATAATTTCTAAATTAAATGCATTCCAATCCTTAATCTTTATAATTATTTTCAATCATGTCATACTTGATTCATTAATTATCTTAATTTAGTTTTTGACAATTGATTCTTAATGTGTATGATCCATTAGATTTCTAATATGTTTGTCCTAATATAAATAATAATTTTTAAAAATAGAATTAACAATTAAAAATTTTAATTTATTATCCACTTAATAAATTGATTAATTTATATTTGAAGATTAAGTGCACTATTTAGCAACGTGTCATAACCTCCAAAATATTAGAAAAATCATAAATGGTTTGACTTAACCTTTCAATGACCGACTTAGTATAATTAATATATTTTCATCAATAATGTCTCAATTTAGATATTTTAGCATGAAATTTGTTTACCTGTCAAATCATTTTGTTAACAACATTATAGTCATTGATAATTTGAATAAGATTTAAATCTCTTTTAAAATCTCATTGCATCTTTTGTAAGGATTTAACAATCAATATTATTTGAAAATAGTGAAATATTTTCTCTAATTCACTTAGAGTGATGAATCCTCTCTCGATCACTCAAGTATCTTAATATGATTTATGTTCTATTCAATGTTTGTTCATTTATTACATTTGTTAAGATAACATGTAACAAAATTAAAATATAACACTCTTTATATAAGATAATTTAGTAATCATAGATCTAAATATCATTTACATAATTGTCAAATGAATATTTTCATAAACACAAGTGATACCTTGATATAGGATTCTCACAAGAGTTTGCTTGGTATACATGTCTTATGACAAATACCTATATATTAGTTCTAAGTATTTCTTATACCTAAACTTATGAGAACAACTATATCTTTATATATAGAAAACACACACAAACACACACACAAGAGTATCACTAATAAATATTTTAGGAACAAAGCTTTAATGCAATAAAAATCCTATAAATATAACAACTTTATAATTTTATTTGCAAAGATTGCTTGTCTTATGGAATTTATCTTTACTCTATATTTATGAATTCATAAATTCAATATGAATGGATATTCCAGATAAATAATGATTTATGTAATAAAATTAAATATGTTCTATATGAATAAAATAGTGTCATGTGTAACAAATTGATTGGATACAAAGCATATAAAGTAACTTATAACTCATGAATTAAACATACATATTCAATCACTTTCCTATGCTACAATAAATATTGCACAAGTAAGAATATTTCTACATTTGCAGGTACCTAATTTGTGACCATATTTTTGAAGTATTAGGAAAAAAAACAGAAATATAAAAAAAAACTAAAAAAAATATGTTTTTTATTTATTCACATTATTATTTTCAGTATTTTTTAGTGTTATCTCTAAAGGATTCGAATTTCATGTCTTTTCAAAGCATATTTATTAAAATAATTGATTTTTCTCTAATAGAATATGAATGCATGTTTTTTTTAAAAAAAAAAAATTGGTTGGATATATGCAATAAAAAAAAATGCATGTCCACGAGTATTCTTGTGATCAATAAAAATATAATTTGAATTTATAAAAAATAAATACAAGATGATATTTTTTAAAATATATATATATATATATATATATATATATATATATATATATATATATATATACATTCATAAAATGGATGGACTCGGGTTTGACAACCTAACCCGCTGAAATTTTCAAGTGGTAATGAATTTTATTGGGTTTCATAACTTGTTTTATAATCTATTTTTTTCTTAATTATATGATAAAAAAAATAAACATTTATAAAATTTATACACCACCAAAATGTCATGATATTTTTTTGAGACCACAATTATCTAACAAAAGCAAATCAAAATATTTATAAATTTGAGCACCAATCAAATATCAAGATATTTTTTTTGAGGGCATAATTATCCCACAAGTATATCAAAATAATTTATGAGGCAAGATTCAAGATCAATCAAATATTGATTGAATGATAAAATTGGAACAAAAAAATGAATAAATCATCAGCAAACCCCTAATTTTCAAGGATAAAAACAAAATAAATAATAAAAAATAAAGAAAAAACAAATAGGTTAGGTGTTGATAGACCAAACCCATGCGTTTTTCCTTTATCAAAGAGCTCAGAAACGTATGAACTTCAAAGACTATGTTCATGTTCTGGTTATTTTTATATCTTCTTAAGAGTAGACAATTAGTTATCTGATCCCAATTTTCTGTTTAAACCGAGCGACAAGTCACCTGCAGTGGTATTATTATAACTATAACTAAAAAAGCTCAGTGTTTCCCTGTAATTTCTGAGTGAAAACACTGTAGATTTCAATAGTGTTTTTTTTTTTTTTAACAGTGATTTTTTTTTCCGTTTTTTTTTGAACAGTGATTTTTAGTTTTTTTGAACAGATTTTTTTTTTTATGGTTTTTTGAACCATGATTTTTATGGTTTTTTGAACAGTGATTTTTATAGTTTTTTTTTATTAACATAATAATAATAATAATTTAATATTCTTTTTCTTGTTCACTCTTTTGTTAATGTTTTTTATATTTTTTTTCATCTCGGGATAATTTGATAAATTTTTTTTCTTTTAACAGTTATAACAATGATAATTTTTTTTTTATTTTTTTTTTTATGTTTTGTTGAAATTTTTAGGATTTTTTTAGTCTTTCATTTTTTTTCCTTTCATTATTAACACAAAAAATAATAATAATAATAATTTAATTGTTTTTCTAGCTTACTCCTTTGTTGATGTTTTTTAGGTTTTTTCAATGATAATTTGATAATTTTTATTGTTTTGACGGTAATAACAATAATAATTTTTATTTTTATTTTATTCTTTTGTGTGATCTTTTATTGAAGTTTTTACGTTTTTTTTTTAATCTTTCACTTACTTATTTATTCTTTCATAATAATAATAATGATGATGTTTTTTTTCTCGGTATAGTTTGATAATTTTTATTATTTTCAAGTGAAATGATTTTTTTAGGTAATAATTTTTATTTTTGTTTTATCTTTTATTTTTTTATTTGCTCTTTTGTTAATATTTTTAGACTTCTTTTAGGAATTCACTGTATATTGTGAGTGAAAACACTGTGGACTTCAATAGTGTTTTTTTTTCTTCGTTTTTTTTTTTCATTTTATTTATTTATTTATTTATTTGAACAGTGATTTTTAGGTTTCTTGAACAATGCTTTTTTTTTTTTATGGTTTTTCGAACAATGATTTTTATGGTTTTTTGAACAGTGATTTTTATGTGTTTTTTAGTATTTTATTTTTTTCATTATTAACATAATAATAATAATAATAATAATAATAATAATAATAATAATAATAATAATAATTTAATTTTTTTTTCTTACTCACTCTTTTGTTAATGTTTTTTAAATTTTTTTCATCTCGAGATAATTTGATAAAAAAATTTTCTTTTAACAGTAATACCAATGATAATTTTCATTTTCATTTTATTTTTTTGTTTGATCTTTTGTTGAAGTTTGTAGGATTTTTTTAGTCTTTCATTTATTTTTGTTTCTTTTATTATTAACATAATAATAATAATAATAATAATAATAATAATTTAATTGTTTCTCTTACTTACTCTTTTGTTAATGTTTTTGAGTATTTTTTTTCAAGATAATTTGATAATTTTAATTGTTTTAATAATAAGAGCAATGATAATTTTAGATTTTAAAACTTTGATTTTGCTATTGTTATAATAGGGTGTGTTGAGCTATTTTATTATATTAAATTTCATATATATAAATATTATGTTTTAATTTTGATTCAGCAAATCCTATAAAAATTATTTGCTTAGCCTGCAATGGAGAACATATATTTTTTAAAATTTTCAAATTAAATGATTTTTTTGATCTAATAATTTTTGTTTTTGTTTTGTCATCTATTATATTTTTTATTTGCTCTTTCTTTTAGGTTTTTATTGTTTTTTTATTTTATTTTCAAGTTGGATTAATTTTTTTTTCCTGATAATTTTGATTTTATTTTTTTATCTGGTCTTTTGTTATAGTTATTAGGATTTTTTTTGTCTTTCATTTATTTCTGGTTTTTTATTCATTATCAACACAGTAATAATAATAATAATAATAATAATAAATTTAATTATTTTTCTTGCTTACTCTTTTGTTAATATTTTTGAGTGTTTTTTCTCTCAGGATAATTTGATAATTCTAATCGTTTTGGCAATAATAGCAATAATAATTTTAGATGTTAAGACTTTAATTTTGCTATTTTTATAATAGGACTTGGTAATTTGTTTTATTATATTATATTTTGTATATATATTAAATTTTAATTTTAGACAAACAAATCCTATTAATTTCTTTAATCCCAACAATCATAAAAATTGTTTGTTCAACCCGCAACGTATTGCGGTCAATTTTTTTAATTTTCAACTGAAATGATTTTTTTTCAAGTAATAATTTTTATTTTTATTTTATTATATTTATTGTTTTTTTATTTGTTCTTTTGTTAATGTTTTTAGACTTCTTTTAATCTTTGATTTAATTTTATTTTTTATTAACGCAATAATAACATTAATATTAAGAATAATAATAATAATAATTTGAGTTTTTGTTTTTATTCCTCTCGAGGTAGTTTAATAATTGTTATTATTTTGACAATAATAGTGATGATAATTTTAGAAGTTAACACTTCGATGTTACTATTGTTATAATAAGATATTTTGATTTGTTTTATTATATCAAACTTACATATAGAAATATTATATTTTAATCTGAACAATTGTAAAAAATTTTTGCTCCGCCCGCAACGAAGTGCGGGCCTTCAAACTAGTATTTATCTATAATATCATCAATGATTACATCGTTAATGTTTTACCAGTGATTTAATCGAATAATTCATTATTAAAATTCTATTTAATAGTCAACATATATTTTATAACAACGTTTCATTTAGGTCTGGACTGCTGATGTGAGAAACTGCAAGGAAATGTGGTTTCTATAATTAAGAATAAGACACTCAGCTTCGACCACAACCTTCCTCACGTCTTCTCAAACAAATTTAAATCCTCAAGGCTAAATTCCAACCATGGTTAATTTGGCTTCATACGTGAGTTAAGGTTGGAAAACAAGAAGAAGCTGCTGCTGCTGCATGTGACAGAAATGGCCAACCCTAACTAGTTTGGCCGACCAAGAATATTGTCAATAATTTGACCGTTTACCAGGGACTTCAATCCTCATCAATGAGCAGTCTTTCATCTGCTAAAAGTCTTGGTAGGTCTACTCATTCACTCATAAAATAATATTTCATGTGTGTGGGATGCAGCCAGGCCAATATAAAGAATGCTGTGTAACGGGCAGTGAAAGCTCTCCAATTCAAGAAAAAGATTAAGAATTGACTTGATGGGTTGACTTGTTGCTTTGCACTTTAAAGAGATGGAAAATATTAGGAAGAAAACGCAGATAGCTAAATGATAAAAATTTATAATCAAATAATATATTCTTTTCGTGATTTCTATTTCGAATTATATAATTATTAATATAATAATTATTGGAGACTTATATGATCATTAATTTCAGAATTTATATGATTAATTCAGATACGATGTAAACTGGTCGAAATCCTAAGTTATCTAAAAAATAATACGAGGAAGAAGTTCATTAGTAGCAGGTTTATTGAAATCGTTCCATTTCAGCTGAAATGGCCGAAACATTTCGTACCGGGTGTAAAAATGAGACAAAACGACATCGTTTTTATCTCGTTTTAATTACGGGTCCATACCGAAAAATACCATCCAGATAACGGCTGAAACACCCCGGAATCATTCCGGGTGTGCCGTTTTGGTGACATGGAAAATTCATTTGGGCGGGAGCTTTTTTTCTGGTTATATATATATATATATATATATATATATATATATATATATATATATATATATATATATATATTGTTTATGAAATGTATTGAAAATGTAAAAATAAAAATAATTAAATTAAAAACATATATATTATAAAAAAATAAAATTATTATTAATTTTGATTTTATAAAAAATAAAAATTTAATTTTTTTGATTTGTAAGTTTTTTCATATATATAATGAATTAATTATATATAAATAATACAACCCCAAAACAATATACTAAAATATTTTGTACTAATAAAAAAATTAAAACAACAATCAAAACAATATTAATAAACTTGATTAGTAGAGATCATTATTGATATATATAAAGGGTTTTTTTTAATATATATCGAAGATTTATTTGGGTCCCTAAAAATGGTTGGACTCAAGCCGCTCATCCTCTCAATGAAGCAGCTTCCAAGAATTTCAGTCTTATCTTTCGTGCACGTGTAGGTTCCGGGAAAGCCAATGCGTGGGTTCTCAGTGATTATATGAATGGTATAATTTGCACCTAGAATTTTGTGATTTCCCTACGAAAATAAATAAAATATTTAATTTTTGTGGATGAAAAAATGTTACATTGTAAGCCCAAAAGATCATGGATAATTTATTGGAAGATTCGCTGTTTGTTTTAAGAGTGTGGTTATAGTTATTTTAAAAGATATTTTTTATTAAAAAATATATTAAAATAATATTTTTATTTTATTTTTTAAAAATTATTTTTAATATCAGCATGTCAAAATAATTTAAATATATTAAAAATTTTTAATTTAAAATAAAAAATAAAAATATCTTTTTTATAAACACTCCCAACAACCCGTAACACTTATGAATGTGGCTATAGATATTTTAGGGTTTTAGTTCTATTTTTCTTAAACTCAAATTTCCATTATTTAGGATTTCTCAATTATTTTTTTATCTACTTGCTGATGCCTAGACTTTGACTTTGAAAGAATTGTCGAGGCAGGTTCCTCCAGTCAAGCTTCCAAAGTGCATGCTTGAAAATGCAGTTAAGATTATTTTTTAAAATATTTTTTATTTAAAAATAATATTATTTTATTTTTTAAAATTATTTTTAATATCAGTACATGAAAATATTTAAAAACACTATTTTTTTATTTTTTTTTAAAATACAATATCAAACAAAAACATTAAAATAATACTTGTTGGTGAATGAAAGTGGCGGACAATATATGCTATGTGTACATATAGTAATTTAGAAACTGCACGATTAGTAGTCAGCAGAGGGGAATCAGTTGCCTTTGACTACATCTCTTGCAGATTTATGCATGTAGGCAACTTCTGTCACTGTCCATTTCGTTATTTTCCAATTACTTTCTCAATTATTTCAAATAAAATAATGCTCCTGGTTTCAAATTGTTTTCATCGATAACCCTAAATAATTACTACAGCTCAGATTTTGATCTACAAATATCACAGTGATGCTTCTAAAGGAATGGGGATGATTGGGTCAAAATAAAATAAGTCCACCTCTGAACACCAGGAGAGAAAAAACAGAAGAAAGAAGGGCATGGTTGGATCTCAAAAAAGAGAGGAGAGGAGAACAGGGAAGGGATCAACTGGGCTCGAAGGGAAGAGAAAGAAAAATGAATGGCCCAAATATAGGCCCAAAAGAAAGAAAGGGAAAAAAGTGAGAAAATAAGAAATGCATTATAGCATTTGAAACCTGACAGTAGCTGCTGACAGTATTCCAGTGTGTGCATGACGATATACAATACACAGTTGATTTGAACTTTTCATATGAGATGACTATTTTATCCTCTCCCTTGCTAATAAGCAAGATGTTGTTCGATATTTTTTGTGAAAATAACATTTTTGGAGAGCTGAGTTAAGCATGAACACAAGGGTTTGAACTCGGTGGATCCATAATTCAAAAACCGTTTTTGGGCTGGGCTGACGAGGGCATGGTGGTTCTTCCTTTTATGTTCCAGGTTGCTGTAAATGATGGAGTTGCCATTGACAATGCCCAGACAGCTAACAATCCCGAGATTTGATGAGGAAAAATGGTCAGATTCTCAAGGAGTGTAGTGTAATAGCAGAGAGTTTATGATTTGTATAGTAGATTTTAAATTCAAGTTAAAAAATATACTCTTTATAAAAATTTAAAACAATTAAAAATTTACTCGTTTATCTATATCAATAAAACATATTTTATGAGAGTAGAATTTTCTGGCATCTAAAAACACATGGTCAGTAGCCAGGCCAGGGCTGCCAGGGCTCCTCTTTACTGGCATTTCTGTTGAATGGCCAAATGATGGGGGTTCTTAAAGCAGAGTCATAATGTATTTTAGCGGCATAGCAGTTGGCTGCGTGCTTGATCTTGCATATCGACATGCACGCTGATCCAGTTGCATCTTGGAATTCAAAGCTTGAGGGCAAAAAAAGTTTGTTGCTGTGATTTAACTGTGATCCTGCTGAGTTTGCTTGATGCCGAATATGAGAGAGAGAAAATTAGCCTGGTTATTTTTTAAGTTTTAATGTTTGTTTGGAATTTAAATTCCGGTTTTTCTTTAAATTTTATAAAAAAAGAATTTTTTTTTAAAATTAAATAATTTCAGTGATTTTAGATTGATTTAATGTATTGATATCACAAATGATTTTTTTTAAATCTTAATTTAATATGTTTATAAATAAAAAAATACTTAAAAAAAATAATATTTATTACCCTCCCAACAAAATACATTTAGATGTTTTAAGGTAAAATCATGGATGTCGAAAAATGTTAAAGCATTAACTTCATAACAATAACACATTTAATTGTATTATTTAAAATGATAAAAAAAAATATATAAGTGATGGAATTTCTTAAAAAAACAATAAGCTTAAATAATAGCGAGTTTAGCATCACGTTTAAAGCGTGTGTAAATTGTATTGATGGAATTTAAATAAAGTAAAAGTTGATTGACATGGGGTTTCTTGATATTGACATTATTTAACGACAAGTTAAAATGTCATAAAAGACATGATTAATTATTTCAAGATTTAAAAAGCTAATGATATCAATAAATTATATTGATATCGATATTCACTTAAATTTGATTACTTGATCCTAGTAAATGTGACTAATAATGTTAATATGGTTTCTTAGCACCGAAATAGTCACCTAAAGGATAGGTAAAAAATTGAATTTGATTAGCTATTCTCGTGAGAAACAGGAAAAGTTAATGATGTCAAGGTGGATACCTTGGCATTGACATATTCCTTTAAAAAATAAGAAATCATCGATTGGTTATACAAGAAAATGATAGTTAATGATATAAATGAGCTAATATAGATATCTTCTTGTGAACTATTCCTTTGAGAATGGTAATATTAAATGAAATTGATATCGGTATTCAAGGAATTATCTGGGTTATGGATATTTGATTACATGAAAATGATGTTGATATGAAAAATAAGTAAAGTAGAATGAATGTATAGTATTAGATGTTTTATTTTTAGTGAACATGTAGGGAAATATACTTAGTAACACTCTCTTTGTATACTAATTATTATTAAATTTTAAAATGTTTATATTTGAATGTTGTATTTTTAGAATTTTCTTATTCTCACCAAGCATAATTTTATCTTATCCCACTTTTGGATAATATAGACTAGGGTTATTTTGTATATTTTAAAGTTGTAATTTAATTCATTTTATGATGTTACAATTTTGATTACTAACTTGTGAATTCTAAATTATCCTTTCAATAGTTATGATTTAACATGGCTATGAATGTTTTTACTTTCCTTTATTTTTTTTATAATATATTAGTGAACATGGTCATATGGATAATTGCAATGCAATGAATATGATTTATATGTGTCGAGATCTAGGATGATTTGATTGAAAATTAGAAATGTGAATTTAATCGATACAAGTTTTAGTCGACAACTTGATATCTTCTAGTATAGGAGAAACTCAACTGATATTTTAGTATAAATTATGGTAAATCTTAAATAATAAGCATGTGTTTAGTTTCATTTGGTTGACTATTCTTATTAAAAGAAATCATGACTTTTCCATGATTATGGATATTTGGTTCATTTTGGTAATTAAGATTATTATATAAAACATAATTTGACTAAAAAAATTAAGATTTTGTTTTTAAAATATTGAGATGACAACATATTAGATTAATTCAAGTTAATTTGTCAAATCTGTAACTCTAATCTTGAGACCATGATAACTCCAACTAAAAAAATCAAGACAAATTATGAAGTTTAATTCTTAATCAACACTATATTAAATGATGAAATTAAATGAAAAAAAAAAACAAATAAACCCGGATTAACTTGCCATACTCACGGCCTGAATCATGAGACTATAATAATCCTATAAAAAACAAAACAAAAGAAATTATAAAACTTACTTCTCAACTAACTCAATATTGAAGGATGAATTAGATGGGAAATCAAATAATAAAAGGACATAAAAAACAACTAAGTCAAGTTAAGTTAACTCACTAAACTCGTGATATGGGTAATGAGATTGAATAACCTCAAAAAAAATTAAAACAAAATAGATTAAAAAGCACAATTCTTAATCAATTCAATGTTGAATAATAAAGTTTTTAAAAAATAACTAAAAAATATAAATCAGTTTAACCTGTCAAACCTATGATTTAGGTCAGAAGATATAAATAATTTTATAGAAAACAAATCAAGATAAATCATAAAATCTAATTCTCAATCAATAAAATATGAAAGAATATATTTTAATAAAAACAAGAAAATAAACTTTAGTCAATCAGATTATCTTGTCAAACTCAATCTAAGTATTGAGACTAGGATAATTTAAAAAAAAAAGATAAAAATATATAAACAAAATCTTTAATAAATAAAATATTAAAAATATATATATTTTTTAATAAAAAAATAAAGTGTTATTAGAATAATTATAAAATGAGAATAATTTTATAAAAAAGAATTTTTTTAATAAAAAAATAAAGTGTTATTAGAATAATTATAAAATAAGGATAATTTTATAAAAAACAAATTAGAGACCCTTCGAATCCATATCGCCGGTCCACATAAATAATAACATAATAATAGCCGAGCACAAATAAATATCTTATTTTAGAGCCTTAAAATTCTAGTCCAAAGAAAACAACTCAAAAAATCGTGGCACCATATAAATTTGTCTACTGGTCAGCATGAGTTCATTTTTTCTTATATCGTGTTTAATACTGGTCAACATGAGTTCATTTAAATGAACTCATGTTGACCAGTATTAAACACGATATAAGAAAAAATGAACTCATGCTGACCAGTAGACAAATTTATATGGAACGGCTCTCATCAATCGTTGATCGATCAAACAATCGCCGTAGAGAGTCCAGCCATGACGTTGTTCTCTTCAACAACAGCACCACCGTGCTCTCCTCTTCTCCGATTACCAAATTACACGAATAAAAAATCTCTCTCTTTCTCTTCTCCTCCAAATTCTCTCACTTTCCGATTCTCCACATCGAATCTCAGCCTTCGAAACCCTTCTCTTTCTATTCGATCAACTTCATCCCTAGGTAATTCATTTCATCTCAACTCAACTCTCTTGTTAATTATAATAGGATGTGACTCTGTTGCTGCTGTTCATAATTACAGCATCGCCGCCGTTGGAGGGGGTGGCGCCGGCTATATCGGTGACGGAGAATGCGTTGAAGCATTTGAATAGGATAAAAAATGAGAGAAATGAAGATCTGTGCTTAAGAATTGGGGTTAAACAAGGTGGATGCTCTGGTATGTCTTACACTATGGATTTTGAGAATCGAGCCAATGCTAGACCTGATGATTCCATCATTGAATGTAACGGATTTGTAATTGGTACGTGTTTCTGTTCGCATCGTCTTTTCTTTTTGTAATTTTTGGCACGTATCGACTGGACCGGAGAGACCGTCCCTCCGTCCTAGTTGAGACAGGAACATAAAATAATGTTTGTCATTCAAGGTGTGCACCAAATACTGGTACAAATAAGCGTCGTGTTTAGTCCCATATAGCCAATGGAACTTTAGGTAAGTCGCTCCTCTACTCATGGAAAAGCGGGACTCACCGTGGATAACTACTCTGCGAGTCTTATTTTTATGAGAGGGGGACTGGGACACCTTTAATCTCAGTTTTTGTGGTATTGCCAGTGGAGTTTGTTGGTAGATGAGGGATTGTGCTTGGAGAGCATTTGAAACACAAAAACAAACAGACTTTGTGTCGCAATTACTCGTCTATTGGGATAGAATTATCATTTTAGGATTGAATGTGATGGGCATAAGATTCATCTCAATACTTTTGAGTCATTGTTGACCATCAAATGATGTGATTCTTTTGAATGGGTAGAAAATTTTATCAAATTGTTGAAACTGTAAATAAATTAGAATAAAAAATGAGCATAATCGAAATTAAATTTTGGATTGGCATTGAAATATGATGAAGATATGTAAAACTCATTAGGCTAGTATGAAGCGGCCAATGCAGGTGAAATGTCTACGCCATGAAGATGCCCATACTAGAAGTGTTTGAGTGGCATCAAAATGTGATGGAAATTCGATTGTTGTGCTTAAAATGCAGATATGTTTTAGGCAATGCAGCCATTTCATTTTGCAAAGAAAAATGAAGCTAAATGAAATATTGTTCAAAATGGCTTAAACCAAGCTAAATTCAATAAAGTTGCATTCCATCAAAGTGAGTGCATGGACTAGGTTAGATTTCCAGTAGCAATTTAAGCAAAGCCAAAAAAAAAAAAAAAATATTATCACATAAGATTTTAGTAGGCCACAATCCCAGATTCTGTGGTCCTGGATCACATAATTCAGCTTAGCCAAATTCATTCAGGATGAGCCAAAAGTGATCCTCACAACATTTTTAAGGGGGAAACTTTATTAGAAAGCTACATGAGTCCGGTTCCAATGCTTCAAAGTTGTGGATTTGGAGTTTTTCAGTGAGAGTTATAACCGTTTAACTGTTGAGTGTGCAAAGCAGGAAATCTGCGTCTTCAGATTTTCCTCTCTGCTGAATTTGCCTTTGTTTTTCTCTGCACCAGGCCATGTTTTCCCCCTCTTGTACAGCCTGTCCACTTTGGGTCCTGGAGTCTTTATTCCTTATCATTATTTGAGTGATCTGCATTATTATGTCAGGTTGTGGAATAAACAAAGAGTAGTGGGATTGTATCAACCCATACTTGTAAACTGTGCCTTTAGTATTTGTAAAGTAGCCAGCCATTGTGGCTTAGATGTGTTGGATGTTTTTGTTGTCTCAAGATGCTCATGTTGTATAACGGGATCCTCTCATCTATAAATAACACTATACATGTTTGTTGATTCATCTACTCTAGGGTGAATTATGATGTCTTCCATCCTGTTTGTAAGGAAAAAAGCATTGGTTTGCAGTCCTCTATAGTAAGAAACCAAGATTTCTGCATAACTTCATTACAACCATCACTCATATGCTGTGCTATAGCATCTCAGGACTGAATACTACAATTATGAGATTCAGTTCACTACTTTTGAGTTGTCGTTGACAATTAAATTTAAAATTTTGAGTGGGCATTAAAACGTGATAAAAATATGTAAAACTCGTTAGGCAAGTGTTATGAAGAGGACCACACAGTATGCAAGCCAAAGCATCGATAGCATGAAGATAGACTAAAACAGGCAATGCTTGCATGGCATAGAAAATGTGACTGTTAAAAGTAAATACAGATTTAGGTAACAGGACCACACAGTATGCAAGCCAAAGCATCGATAGCATGAAGATAGACTAAAACAGGCAATGCTTGCATGGCATAGAAAATGTGACTGTTAAAAGTAAATATAGATTTAGGTAAAGTGAGGATAGTGAATCATGTTGCCTATCTTGAAGTAGATGGGGCAGAGGACCCATGTTGCTGTGATTACTAATAGTAAAATATCATTCTAACATATCAGCATACCCTTAGGTTTAGTCGTCACATACTATGGCTTCACATCATCGTGTAACCCTCAGTCTTTCTTGCATAAGTAGTTCCTTATATGTGTGAATGGGTTATGGGATGTTCAGTTATAATTGTAGTAGCATAGCAGAACTCATAGTTTTGCGACACAGACTCAAAGCTGGATGGTCCATAGTCAGGAACTTGAAATTGGATGAACTGTCAACCACTATAGGGTGCAAGGATATAATATCCCAATATCCCATGATGAAAATTGGGAGTTTATGAGGAAATGTAGAAATTTGACAGATAAACAAGGCTGCCTTATGAGTCAATATTTGTTTTTGTACTGGCATTTTATCCTCTCTTGTGTATAAGTTCTCCCATTGGAGTCCAACTTATCATATGTGCATCGGTGTACAGAGTAAACATAGATAGAATGGGAAACAGTGTTGCTTAACAAAATAACTTATATTAGGTTCTTTACTCGTGGATATTTGTTGCTTAGGGTCCATTAATTGATATTCATCTTCAGGAAGCATCATGGTTCTAGGACTTTTATCTCTTTCATTAATTGTAATGACCCTGATCTTATTAAAAGCATCCATACAGGGAATTAAGACAAGTTCAGTTTTGTACCAAACCAACCAGTGTTTCTAGGAGGATTATCAGCAGGTGACCTTCCAAGTAAACCCTAACATGGTGCTGATTGCTTTTTCTAGAAGGCTTCTCTCACTTCCTCGTTCAGGACAAGGAAGGACAAGAATTACAGAGCCAAACCTGATATTACTTCCATTAACAGACCCTAACTAGGTCTTAATCGGCAATCACAAAGTAGCAGGCTGCTTAGCCTGCTGACATGGTTATGCTTTTATTGGAAATCTCGGCTTGAAAAGCAATCCTTATCACTATCTCAAACACCCTATATCTTCTTGCAAATATCATTGAACTGTGTTAGTATGTGCAAGCTTTTGACAAGTCGTCAGGTTAAGTCTTGGTTGCAACTTTTTGGTGTTTTTCAGATCTTAATTTCTGAGGTCACTCTTATATGCCATTGCCTTTTTGTGATCCAAGATTGACATGTTGAATGCACATGGTATCATCCTTTCTTTGATTTAATTGAGTTTTAGTAGTGGCCAAGACTGTTTCTTGAACATGGATACTGGATCTCGGAGTCATAATTGTGTTTTTGTTCTGATTTGTGGAGCCAACATATAATACTTTCACAAAAACTGGGTACCGTCCGTATGTCATGCTTAGACAATGTAATCAGCTAGCAAAATTCACACTTATCTCCTCTGCTTACGTGAAACAAGATTGTGCTCGTTTAAATTGTAGGTTATTTTTGACAAATCCACCTGCCTGTTTATGTTTGCTTTGCAGTTTGTGATCCGAAGAGCCTCCTCTTCATATTTGGGATGCAATTGGATTATAGTGATGCTCTTATCGGTGGGGGTTTCTCTTTCAAGAACCCAAATGCTACAAAGACATGTGGCTGTGGTAAATCCTTTGCAGCATAGATGTGTAGTTAAATATTTAACACAGTACATAAAAGACTTTGAAACTGTGTGTGGACTTTCTGTAAAAGATGTTAATACTTGAGAAAATAATTATAGTTTTTGTACTGTTTTGACAGTTAAGAGTGCGTTTGGTATTGCTTTTGCTTTTGCTTTTGTGGTTAAGATTTTAAAAAGCAATTTCATAAAAAACACTTTAGATGTGGTTTAAAATAAGTTTTGAAGTGCTTGGTTAAAATTGTGGTTGAATTTGAGGTTGATAAAAAACAATTTCATATGTTTGGTTAACATGTTTTTCATATTGTTGTTAACTTGTGAAATTACTTTAAAGAACATGTATACACAGATATATATATATATATATATATATATATATATATATATATATATCATTTTTTAAAATATTTTAGATTAATAATCATAACAATAAAATGTAATTATTTATATTTATTTATATTTTAATTAATTTTTTAGATTTTAAAATTATTTTAATATTAATAAAATATAATAAATAATATTATTCACTCCCCTCTCTCTGCATAACCCTAACCCACTCAAAATACACTCCCCAGTAACCGCCCCCCTGTCCAGAACCTGGCGCTCCCCCCTCTCTTTCCAGCAACCCCCCTTCCTTTTCTCAAAATACTCCTCCCTGTCCACTTCATTCTCTCTCCAGAATGACTTCCTTAATCTCTTTTTTTTAGACAGGTTTGTGAGCTCACAGGTTGAGGATTTTTTAGTTTTGTTTTTCTATGCTTGTGGTGTGTGAAGGAGAACCTGAGGTGTGTGAAGGAAAACGAGGGTTTGATTTGTAATTAAATTCCAACAATTATTTCTGTGTTTTTTTTGTGACAATTGTAGATGAAAAGCAGCTCTTCATCAAACATAGTTTTATTGATTTTTAAAGGTAGAATCCACCCAAAATTTTCTATTTTTTATCTTTATCAAACACTAAAACACCAATTTTTTCCAAATCACGAGTCACAGTATCAAATATCTTCTTAGATTTTTATGAAAAAAATGAAATTTTTTATTTTAAATTAGATTGTTTGTGTGTATTTTTATATTATTTTCATGTGTTAGTGTTAAAAATAATTTTTTTTAAAATATATTATTTTCATATATTTTTAAATGAAAATTATTTTTAATTGGGATGGAGTGTGGATGATATCTGTCATTCAAAAACTATCCCTAAAATCCTAACTCATGAACCTCTTGTCAATACATCTGAAGAAGAGACTCCTGATGATGATAGCACTCTTGTGACTTCGGAAGCATCTTTTACAGAAGATGATTTCTCTGACACTTGTTCCATGCCACCATTACTAATGGCTGATCCTCCTCCAGCACGCTTATCAGATCCTCAATCTTCTCGGGCTCGGCAAGAGCCTCCTCCGACCTCTACCACAAGAGTTAGTGTGGATGAACCAGTCAACAGTGATGATGAAGTAAATCTTAATCCTCGCCATTATCAACCTCATATCCATTCTCCAAATACTGGTGGATATTTTACTTTGGATGATATTCCACGAGTAAAATGGCGAGATAGAATGCTTGAATTCTATTCATGGCTGACCAGTTATATGCTCAAGGACGGAACAACCCTTCGGGAGGCATTACAACAATTCTCTACAAAGTTCTCTGGCACCTTATTGGATTGGTTCCATGCCTTAGGTGATTATCGGCAAATACAATTTGTGAACAGTGCGTCTCTTTCTAAAGCTTTGGGCTGACTCCATTATGAATTTCTTGGAGAAGCTTTAAATGACAAAGAAATAGCACGGTATGAGTATTTCAAAATGAAGTGTTGTTCCTATTTGAGATCTGATCTTGAACGACATTTTAAAGAGATGTGCCGACGATACCATATTCTCTCTGGTCCTGATGATCCAAGCCTCAAGCATGCCTTTTTGGCCTCTATACCCAGGGATTTGGCTGATGAAACATTCAGACTATTCAAAACCCGAAAAGAAGTTATTGACAACTAATCTCTTGGCACTATCTTTCATCAGGTGTTGGAAGCCCTCAACAAGATGTGTGATCAACACAAATATTTTACCAAGATATTATAGCCTGACAAAAATATGCTCTGTGCTTGCAAACGACCAGATCTGATGATTAAATGCTCAGACAATGCTGATTGCAATTGTTCCATAAAAAAGAAGAAGCATTTCAAGAAAATCCACAGATCTTCTTTTAATGATCGCAAGAAGAAATGGAAGTTCCTCAGACGATGCCACACTAGACGCCCCAAGCATTTCACTCCTAGCTCCAATTGATGCTTCATCTGTAAGCGCAAAAGTCACTTTGCAAAAACCTGTCCAAAAAAGCAGGCCTAGTCGCTAAAGTTAATTGACTTCCTGGTCCAAAATACACAGTTCAACCCTGATGCTGATGAAGTTGAATCCCTATTCTCCCTCACGAATGAGCTCACTCCTGATACTATAGCTGCTGTTGCAGATGAAAGTTCTGATAACGAGATCTATGAACTTTACCAAGCCCACCCTACCAACTCCCCTTCACACCCAATACCTTTAGCCCCTGTTACTATTCTTACATCCACATACGCCAAGCCCATCAAAGCCATAGTCTTATTTGATACAGGAGCCCACAGAACCATTCTTAACCCTAAAGTTCTTCCTCCTCATTGTTGAGTCACCCATAAAGAATACTTCCGGGCTGCTGACAAACAAGTTTTCTGCACCCAACTCAAAACCAAAAAACCTATTACCATACAATCCTTCCACAATGTTCTGTAAAAACCCATGTTCTTGGTTCTCCTTTACCTGGAAAGGATTTAGTTATTGGGTTTGATGTTTATTTCAAATCTAAGTTCAGAATCCTTCCTCGTGGTATTCAGTATAAAGCCCATTTTCTTCCATACACAATTACCTCTTCACTTTATGAACTCCAACCTTCACTCACAGACCATATTGCTCTCACCAAAGCCCAAATAATCCAACACTCATGTTCAAACTCTCACCAGGAATTTCTTGTTAAATGTTCTCATCCCTTATTGCAAAATCCACAATTTTTTAAAGTATCAATGGCGAGTCATGCCCTTTGGTCTCAAAGTAGCACCCTCCTTATTTCAAAAGGCCATGATTAAAGTATTTGAACCCATATTTCACTCAACTTTAATCTACATCGATGACGTATTGCTTTTCTCAAAAGACGAGGAGTCACATGCTACATTGCTAAAGCAATTTGCAGAGCAAGTCTACCATCATGGTATCATACTTTCTGAAAGTAAGATGTTTATCTGCCAAAAGAAAATTGAATTTCTTGGTATGATTTTTACAGAAGGTGCTTACACACCTGACACCCATATAGCTGAAGAACTCTAAAAATTTCCTGATGGCCCCCTCACTAAGAGACAAGTCCAACAGTTTTTGGGCATTGTCCAATATCTCAGAAATTTTATTCCCCGGGTAGCACAGATGACAAAGCCACTACATCTCATGTTAAAAAAAGATGCAGACCATTGGACAGAAAAGCATGCACAAGCAGTCAAACAATTAAAGAAGGCCACACAACATTTACCTGTTTTAGTCATTCCATCAACAGGACAACGCATACTCCAAACTGATGCTAGTGACAAGTATTGGAGTGCTGTACTACTTGAAGATAGAGATGGCTACCGACACATATGTGGCTACAAAAACGGGTCTTTCAAGGAGTCAAAAACTCACTACCACTCCACTTTCAAAGAAATCTTAGCTGTAAAGTATGGCATCCAAAAATTTGAGTTTCACCTGGCAGCCTATCACTTTACAGTAATTATGGACTGTTCCTCTTTTTCAAAATACTACAGTTCAAACGTAAGATGCTTCCTCATCCACAACTTCTGAGACTAGCAGAGTGGTTTTCCAAGTACACCTTCACCGTCGAGCATATAAAGGGCAACAAGAATCTGATTCCAGACATGCTCACCAGACCACCTAAATCACAAACACTACTCCTTCCCTTGATCCTTATGGCCTCCTCCTCCAATCCACCTCCATCTGAGCAAGACTTCCCCACAAATGATTTACCTCCTCTTGCTCAAGAAATGATTCTTAACCACACCCTTAACAAACAGGCTAAAGACAAACTATTTAGCCTTCAAGATCACCTTCTTCTCAATTATGATATGTCCTCCCTTTGTTTCTAGAGCTTAGGCATCCATCCCAAATATCCTTTTATCCACCTATTCACCTTCAAACCATCTGACTTATTCCCTAAAGAACTCTACTTTTTCTTATGGTACTTTTGCCACCTGTACCATATTGCTATAGAGTTCCCTACAAATTTCTTTCTTTCCAGCCTTTTCAGGACTTCTTAGCCAGCGGACTCTTGGCATTATATTCTCAAATTCCTCACCTGGTTCCACAACCCCACACAATGGATCTCCCTTCTCCAACATGAAAAATCCCAATGGCCTCATCCACAACCTTGTTGGATTGAAGTATATCAAAGCACATCCCAAACTAAGTCTGTTAAGCAGGTTTTTGCCCATTTGTTCTCTATTTTCTTATTCCACAGGCCTTTCAAAGCTTGAACAAACAATCTGGTTATGAGTTTTTCACAAGCTACCTTCTACAAAACTCATTCATACTCCCTGTATGAACAACCCCTTACAAGCCTCCAGGAGCTCAGAACCATGCAAAAAACGGTGTGCCTCAAGAACCACATTATTCCTAATGAATTATGGCCTAAAGGCACAGATCCTGATGAAGAACTTGACTATGATTTTTATGACCCTCAATATTCTGTTCATCTCCATGACTTACGAATGAAGTACAAAAACAAAAAACTCAAGCAGATAATTTTGGGAATCCCAATGCTTTTGAAAACACAGGAAAACACAGGAAATAGTCCGCTGGCTAAGAAGTCCTGAAAAGGCTGGAAAGAAAGAAATCTGTAGGGAACTCTATAGCAATATGGTACAAGTGGCAGAAGTACCATAAGAAAAAGTAGAGTTCTTTAGGGAATAAGTCAGATGGTTTGAAGGTGAATAGGTGGATAAAAGGATATTTGGGATGGATGCCTAAGCTCTAGAAACAAAGGGAGGACATATCATAATTGAGAAGAAGATGATCTTGAAGGCTAAATAGTTTGTCTTTAGCCTGTTTGTTAAGGGTGTGGTTAAGAATCATTTCTTGAGCAAGAGGAGGTAAATCATTTGTGGGGAAGTCTTGCTCAGATGGAGGTGGATTGGAGGAGGAGGCCATAAGGATCAAGGGAAAGAGTAGTGTTTGTGATTTAGGTGGTCTGGTGAGCATGTCTAGAATCAGATTCTTGTTGCCCTTTATATGCTCGACGGTGAAGGTGTACTTGGAAAACCACTCTGCTAGTCTTAGAAGCTGTGGATGAGGAAGCATCTTACGTTTGAACTGTAGTATTTTTGAAAAAGAGGATCAGTCCATAATTACTGTAAAGTGATAGGCTGCCAGGTGAAACTCAAATTTTTGGATGCCATACTTTACAGCTAAGATTTCTTTGAAAGTGGAGTGGTAGTGGGTTTCTGACTCCTTGAAAGACCCGTTTTTGTAGCCACATATGTGTCGGTGGCCATCTTTATCTTCAAGTAGTACAACACTCCAATACTTGTCACTAGCGTCAGTTTGGAGTATGCGTTGTCCTGTTGATGGAATGACTAAATCAGGTAAATGTTGTGTGGCCATCTTTAATTGTTTGACTGCTTGTGCATGCTTTTCTATCCAAGGGTTTGCATCTTTTTTTAACATGAGATGTAGTGGCTTTGTCATCTGTGCTACTCGGGGAATAAAATTTCTGAGATATTGGACAATGCCCAAAAACTGTTGGACTTGTCTCTTAGTGAGGGGGCCATCAGGAAATTTTTAGAGTTCTTCAGCTATATGGGTGTCAGATGTGTAAGCACCTTCTGTAAAAATCATACCAAGAAATTCAATTTTCTTTTGGCAGATAAGCATCTTACTTTCAGAAAGCATGATACCATGATGGTGGACTTGCTCTGCAAATTGCTTTAGCAATGTAGCATGTGACTCCTTGTCTTTTAAGAAAAGCAATACGTTATCGATGTAGATTAAAGCTGAGTGAAGTATGGGTTCAAATACTTTAATCATGGCCTTTTGAAATAAGGAGGGTGCTACTTTGAGACCAAAGGGCATGACTCGCCATTGATAATGATGGTCTGGTATGCAGAAACCGGTCTTGTATCTATCTTCAGGATGAATGCCAAGTTGCCAAAAGACAGCTTTAAGATCAAACTTAGAGAACACTTTGGCGTTGTGAAGGCACGAAAATAATGTCATGGTATTTGGCAAGGGGAACTTATCATCTTGTAAAAAATGATTCAAGGGCTGATAATTAATTACCAACCTGAGCTTGCCTCGTTTTTGTTCAGACTTTTTATTAACATAAAAGGCTTCACAAGACCATGGTGAGTCTGTAGGTTCAATTAATCCTTGGTCCTGTAATTGAGCACATTCTTCTTGAGCTAGTGTCTTGTGCTCAGGATTCATTCCGGAGTGACTGACTTTTGTGGGATTAATGTCTTCATTAAGCTTGAAAGGAAGCCTAATAAAAAACTGTGGATTTTGCCATAAGGGATGAGAACATTTAGCAAGAAATTCCTGGTGAGAGTTTGAACATGAGTGTTGGATTATTTGGGCTTTGGTGAGAGCAATATGGTCTGTAAGTGAAGGTTGGAGTTCATAAAGTGAAGAGGTAATTGTGTATGGAAGAAAATGGGCTTTATACTGAATACCACGAGGAAGGATTCTGAACTTAGATTTGAAATAAACATCAAACCCAATAACTAAATCCTTTCCAGGTAAAGGAGAACCAAGAACATGGGTTTTTACAGAACATTGTGGAAGGATTTGTATGGTAATAGGTTTTTTGGTTTTGAGTTGGGTGAAGAAAACTTGATTGTCAGCAGCCCGAAAGTATTCTTTATGGGTGACCCAACAATGAGGAGGAAGAACTTTAGGGTTAAGAATGGTTCTGTGGGCTCCTGTATCAAATAAGGCTATGGATTTGATGGGCTTGGCGTATGTGGATGTAAGAATAGTAACAGGGGCTAAAGGTATTGGGTGTGACCCCATTTCCTTTGTTGTTCATAATGTTACCCCAACCAATATGGCTATCGATTTTGCCTTTAACTATATTTCATATTTTCAATTTCACCCTTCCAACACCTTCTGGTACTAGTTGGATTTCATACCCGACAAGTCCTGCAACTGGAATCAATTCAATTATCTCCTGGTTGCCATAAATTTTGAGGAACGGGTAGATCTTAGTTTATAACTTAGCAGCAATCGGTATTGTTAGATACTACGTGGCGGGTCACTTTAAATATTTCTTGCTGGAAAAAAAAGTTAAGATAATGCAAATATTTTCTTTAAAAAAATATAGTGGGTTTAATAAACTTTTTTAATTTTAATAATATAAATAAAAAATACAAAAAAAAATATTTGACAATGAATAAAAGGTAAAATAAAAACTAATTTGAACTCATCTAGTCTAGTATGATAAATTTGAAGGAATAAGAATGAGAAAGGACAAAAATATAAAGGTCAATTTTTAATAAATTAAATATTAAAAATGAGACCTTAAATAGAGAATAATTTTAAAAAAACTAAAAAAATAATTGAAGCAACTTGTTTAATATCTAAAACTCGTGATCTATCATTAAACCAAGTTCACCTAAGCTATCATGATAAATTTCAAGGTTTGGGGTACCCTGTAAATGGGAAACAAAAATATATGCAAATTAATTTCTAATAAATCAAATGTTAAAGAATGAGAATGGAAAAAAAAAACAAATTTAAAAAGAACATGGAAAAATGATTCAAGCAACCCATTTAATATCCAAAACTTGTGATCTTTGTCATTAGCCTAGGATTAACATCATACAAGTCAAACCCTATAAAATAACAAAGTAAAGTTCTCAATCACAAAATATTAAGGGATAAAATTGAGAGGAAAAAAATAATAAAAAAGATTAAAACAAAACAAACAACAATAAAAAGAATGAAAGATCAAATTTGATATATAAAAAAATTGAAATCAAATACTAAGAGATAAAATTGAAAACAAAATTGAATTAGAAAAATGATAAAAAAAACAAATATGAATAAATAAATAAAAATTAAAAAAAATCAAGATCAAATTTAATATAAAAATTAATAGAGATCTTATTCCTGCTTATTTTGGTTGATGTTAGGTTGCGTTTCAAGAGAGATCAATAAAAATACACAACATCAAGATCCTGCTTATTTTGCTCAGGTTTCAGGTAAGTTTGCGACATCTATTCCTTTTAAATTGTGTTTAGAATTTTATATAATTGCTTTTAAATCTTAAACATGAACTTGTCTTGTTGTGTTTGTATGCATGAAATTGAGTAGTCTTGTTTGATAAGACCGATATGAATGTAAAATTAGATAGTCTAGTTGGATGGGTTAGTACAAATATGAAACTAGGTAATATTATTTGATGAGACTAGTATGAAATGAAACAAGGTAGTTTTGTTTGATGACATCAATATAATTATAAAACCAGGTAATCATATCTGCTGAAACTGATGAGTGAAACTAGTAAATGGGATTCAAATTTCCCTATGAGATGGGACATGTAATGGATTTTCATAATACCTTAAGAGATACATTGGTAAAAGAAAATAGGTTGTCTGTCGTGAAGGAATCAATATATGAGGAAATATTATCCCATTGTTAGTGCCAAAATTAAATTGAGATATTAGATTGTTTAATTATAATTGTAAATAGAATCTTAGTAAATTGTTTACAACATTATATTATTATAATATTTGCTGTACAAAATGTAAATTGCTTTAAATTAACAAATTTTCATGATTGACACCATCAAGTAGACCTTAATAACTTGAAGATTTATTCTTGTGTGAGTTAATTACATGTAAGAATGATAAGTGCTAACCACTGGTAAGGAATATAATTGTAATTTATATTCCTTTTTTTTTTTGTAATATCTCATGGTATTTAATTTAGATGCTAAATTATGTAATGAATGAAATTAAATATTTTGTAAGAGTAATCGATCTTATTATTAATTGATGTATTTTAGTCTACATAAATTTTTTGTAGTTGTAACTAATGCAATGGTATAAATTATGATGGTAGAATTATTGTATGACTAGTGATTTCAAATCATGTGTATTGTCTAACAAATGTGTTTCGTGCATGTAAATGTGCTTAAAAAAACAAATTACTCTAAATTTTGGCATATATGATTATGGAAATCTTAAGGAGTTACGTGCCTGTTTGGCATCGCGGCCAAACCGCAGGTTTGCTGTGATTGATCTATTTTTTTTTCATTTTAAATGACCACGGTTTGGTGTTTTTATATCATTTTGATGTGCTGATATAAAAAATAATTTTTAAAAAAATAAAAAAAATATCATTTTGATGTATTTCGGCACGAAAAACACTTAGAAAAACAACCACAACCGCACTTCCAAACACCCCCTCCAACCAAATATGTGCCTAAAACCTTATTTATTCATTTATTTTTTACATATTAATCCTTATGTTTAAGGGATGAGAGGGGGGATCATTAAGAAACAATGTAGAAAGAGAAAATATTTGATTGAAAAGATTATTTGATAAAGAAAAAGTAAACTTTGGTTTCAAATTATTTTTTTATGAGGAAAGTACTAATGAGGTATTTTTGAGCTTTCATGTTGCTCAAAAAAGTAGATCAAGTGTGAGAGGGTTTATCTGTTTAATTTTGTGATTTTTAACTAATTTAGGAATTTTTTTTTTGAGTTAGGGAATAATTTATTTTATTAATTTAACATAATTAATTATTTTAGGTTATTAAAGTGAGAATGGGTTAAAAAAAATAATTTGCTTCCAAAAAAACAAAACATGATTTTTTGCTCATCTTTTCTATGATCAAAATATAGGCTACTAAGGCAAGCAAATGACATATTGTCTATTATTACAAATAATGCATCATGTGCTTTATTTTTATTTTTTTTGAAAAATAGATGACACATCTTTCATCCAATGGTTTTTTTTTTTTTTAAATATAAGAGCTACACTTGCGGGCCTAGGATTCTTGCCCCTATATGGCCTTATTTTTTTGTGGGTTAGGCTTGTTAGCCCACTCAAATCGTTGTTTGACTTATTTAGAGGTTTTTTAAAATTAAAATTTCATTTAAAAAAAAAATTAATTAGTTTAAGTTATATTAAATATATTATTTTTTAAAATTTTAATTAATTAGGAATATAATTTAGAAGTTTGTTTTGTTAAATAGCATTACACACACACACACACACACATTTAATAAGATTATAGTAGTCTTTATTTTTAAAAACCCCGTTATGATTTTGTTTTTCAATGATAATTATTTGGTTGTTGTTTTGCAAGTGTTTATTTTTTATTATATTTTTAGATCAAAGGTAGTCTTAAAAATAAAATTATTAAATTTAGTCGAGTTCATAACTCAATATATAGATTTAAAAAGCTAACTTAGATCGATCTAAAATATTATCATTTCAATATATAAAATCATTTTTGCTTTAAGATTTCTTGAACTTAAATCATATTTTTACCTATATTTTAGGTTGCTTTTAAATCAGTTAAATCAATCAAGTCTCGTGGAATCAAACTCTATATAATTTAATATAAAATTCAAGCAAGACAATGAGTGAAATTATAAGTTGACTAGTTAGTCTTGGATATAATGACATTACCAAAGAGTCATGCACAAATGTCTTATTATTCTTATGTTTTTAAATATACTCTCATCAAAATTATTTGGATATTAGATTGTTTTAATTTAAACTTGGTTTTGGAATAATGATAGAATGTTAGTTTATTTTATTTCAATTAATTTAAAAAGTAACTTATAAATCTAAAATATATTTATTAAAAATTATTTTCTTAAAAATAAATATTTTATTAAATAATTTTACGTGAAAAAAAGTAATTTTAAAATATAGAATAAAATAATTACTGAATCCTTCCAATCATTCAATTAAATTTTAAATATTGAGACAAAAGAATTAGAGAAAAAAATAGTAGCGGTTGGCTTAACATAAAACCCAAAAGATCCAACGGTGCAAAATTAAGATTGACCTACTCCTGAAAAGGGAAAACTCACTCTCTCTCTGACTCTCTCAGGCTCTCAGCTTAGGTGGGGATTCCATAGTCATAAAAGACGAAGAGCCAAAAACCCCGAGTGTAGCCCTCTCACTTGAAAGAAAGAAGAAGAAGAAGAAGAAGAGAAAATCATGTCTTTCAGTTCTCGTCTTTTATCCAGATCCAAACAGGCAACTACTTTTCCTCTCTCTATTTCATATCTTCTTATCCTCCTCGTTTCCATTCATTTCCTGCCGTAGGATTTCGAGACCTGTTTGTTTTCCCGCAAAATCGAGGAATGATAAATCTATTAACTCTGATGTTTATATATATATATATATATATATATATATATATATAAATATATATTTATGTATTATTTTTGGTATATAAAACTGAAGAAATGTTGAAAATTTTAAAATATTTTAGGTTTTGGGGGGACCGGGGGGTTTGGGTCGATTCTTTTTTGATACGATTGTTTTTCTGTTGAAGATGGAATTAAATGTTGGTTGGTAATATTAGATTTTATGGGAAATTCAAATTCTGTTGTGGGTTTTTTTAAGGGGAATTATTGTGGAATTAATCTAATTTTGTAAAGGATGTGCCGTGATTTTTCGTTCAATCATGATTTTTTTTTTACTAATAATTATTTATTGGTATATTTGGGTCTATGCAGTTGTATGGAAGTCAAGCCATTTTGAATCAGCAACATGCTTTTCCAGTTCGTTATTATGCAAAAGAGGCTGCTCCTGCCGGGCTCAAGGGAGATGGTTAGTACACCCGTAAACTTCTGTTATTAAATGGGTTTTTGCCACACGTGTTGTTTGATGACACTCAAAATGTCGCTTTGCCACTTTCAAAGCATGTTTTTTGGAGATGGTAAGTACTGAACCAAAATGTTGAATGTTAATGGTCATGCGATCACATTCATCTTGGTAGGAGCTTGACGAAATATTTTACAAAGCTCAGAGCAAAATTACATTTAATTTTGTTTTTGAACAGCCCAATAAAGCATTTACAACCTTCATACTATGCAAATCTAATCTCTTGGGCTTACAACTGACCCTCACCAGCTTGGGATTGAGGCGTTGTTGTTGCCGGTGCAGCTTTTGTTGTGTTGTTGATGCTGGTTGTGGTGGTGGTGATCACAATGATTTATATTGTTGCCTCATATTCTAACGAGGATACCTGAACAATTCAGTTAAAAGTAAAGTATGCAGTATTTACCATTGTTTGTTCATGACTCTATGATCCATTCATTATAACATCTTTTACTCTCAGTAGATGCAACTTTTCATAATGAACACCTTGATGATTTGGTAACGTAATGCCAATTTTCCTTTGAACCAAACAGAGATGTTGAAGGACATCTTTCGAGACATCAAGCAGAAGTTTGAGACAGCCATTGGGGTACTTCGGAAGGAAAAGATCACCATTGATCCTGAGGATCCAGCTGCCGTTTCTCATTATGCGAAGGTCATGAAGACAATTAGAGAGAAGTAAGATATTCTTTATTCTTCTATTTTCTGATAGTTTCTCAAGTTTCTCCTGAGTTGTTTCCATGTTTATAACCCCTCTTTTTTTTGGGTGAGCATTTGGGTTGGTTTTGGTGGACTAGTGTTGAATGGAGTTATATTCAATAAACAAAAGTTTGTTAAAAAAAAATGTATTTACTGCCCTATATTGTCTCTGCAGGGCTGGCTTGTTTTCAGAATCACAAAGGATCCAGTGTACTATCGAAGAAGAAACTCAAGATATTCCAGATGCTCGAACATATTTTCTGAAATTACAGGAAATAAGAACCAAGTACTCCTCTTTTCTAAGAACTTGTCTAACCTTTTGTAGATTTTATTATCCTCTTACTAGGATGTCGAAAAAATAGCTTTTTTTTTCTTCCTCTGCCCTGTCTTGCCAAACATTTGTCCCTGTGGATCTGAAATTAATACCATCATCCCTAGTGACTGATGTGCTATTCATCTGTTATAAATCCAAAGTTATATCGATATCTTAGCATCCCCTTGTTGCATTTCTAATCTGTAATGTGATGATGGATATGGGTTTCTCTGCTTCAGGAGAGGTCTCTCTGATGAGCTTGGTGTAGAGGCTATGACAATGGATGCATTGGAAAAAGTTGAAAAGGAAATTAAGCAACCTCTGATGAGGAACGATAAGAAAGGAATGGCTCTTCTTATGGCGGAATTTGATAAGGTTAATAAGAAGTAAGTGTTGATTTAACAACTAAATATACTTGTTTGTTTTTTCTTTTTTGAATGGTGACGTGATTTATCTTACCTGCAAGAGTATTGTACTCAGTGATGGTCAAGTAGACATGAAAAGTTGTTGATGTAGTTTATGTTAGCTGCATGATCATTTTTTGCCTTCTGAAACCTGAACTTGTACAGTCGGCTGTCTGAGGACTATTCTGAGGACTTATGAATGTTTGCTTTTATTGACAGATGAACCATCTAATGAATTGGTTTGCAAAAGAAGTTTGCATGTCTATATATTGACCGGAGGACATACTTTAAAAAGCATGTATGTACAGGATTGGAATAGTCAATGTAACTAACATGTTGATTTACTACTACCAGCAACTAATTTGTGTCTGGTAAGTGCATGTTGGCGTGGCTGGTAGTTCTAGTGCAGTGAGTTTGACATGGAGATTGTATCCAAGTGTTTTTTCTTTCTGGCCCCTTTCTGGTGGCTATTGTGTGATGATTTTGCTCTTTAGTTGGAATTTGTAATATCAGAAGGGAAGTTGACATTTTTTTTATATGTATCTTTTTATAGGCTTGGAATTCGTAGGGAAGATCTTCCGAAATATGAAGAGGAGTTGGAACTTAAAATTGCCAAGGCACAATTGGAGGAGCTGAAGAAGGATGCTGTCGAGGCGATGGAAACACAAAGGAAGAGGTATTTTATTGTTTTTATGCTTATTGTCTTGTGATTATGAACCTCTTGGTTCTGGACATGCTAGCCTCCTACACTTGTCTTTGGGTTGGAAGTAAAGATATGGGATGGACATGTGTTTAGCTCCTATTTCTGTCTTTTTCTGGGAAAGAGTACTTTTTATGGAGTCTTTTTTTGTATTCCTGATGAATGAACACTGAATAGGAATGTAGGTAAACCCAAACAACTTGGATTGACTCAAACTTGACTCATTTATAAGCTCGATAGAACTAGTTTAGAGCATAATTCAAACCAGTCTTGAACAAAAGTTGAAGCTTGTTTAAAAGTAATTCTAGCTGAGAGTGACTGTAGGTTGCTCAACATGGTTTGTTCATGAACATGGGCATTTTGTGTTTTTTTAAGAGTTTCAAAGTGGCTTGTTCTAGAGCAATAAAAATCTGTGTTCTATATCTTTAGGAGGTAATGTGTAGTAAAAATAGGGAAAAGATTGAAAAAGCTTGAGGACATTCTCATGTCTCCCTTGTTTTTATTATTATTATCTTGAATGAAGGTGATTGACAAAAAAGATTGCTCCTTTTGTAATTGTTTTCCAAAGAAATTCCAAAGGTTTTTATGAGTTGTATTTCATGCTCTGAAACCTTAAAAGGCATTCTGGCTAGATGAATTTTGACTTGTGACTAGACTTTACCTTTAGGCTTGCTGTGAGCCACCAAGCCTAATGAACTGAGGTTGATTAAAAATTTGTATCTTGAGCCAAGCTTGTGTGGAATACATGTAAAACTGACTCGACCTTGACCTAAGCTTGATCATCACTTCAACCTATCCAACCTGAGTTTGATTAATCTTCTATCTGGCTTCACCCTTATTCCTGAATTTAGGTACTAGCATGAAGTCCATGTTCCTGGAAGGAAAGAACCTTGTGCTAATTTTTGTGAGACAAAATCTGATTCATGCCTTCATGAGTTTCACTAAGGCCTGGCAAGATCTAGGCATCATGTCAAAGCATGACATACCTGCCCATTTGGCTTATGTCAGCTGAAATGATATGTTCCCTGCTGGCAAATCTTTTCATTGTCCATTTGAAGTCAGATTGATAGTCATTAGTGGGATAATATTAGTCTTTCCGTGGCATATATATTTTATTGATAAAATTAATTGATATCACCTCTGTCATTATTATTTTTTTCAGGGAGGAATTTAAGGATGAGAAAGAGGTTGATGTGAGGTCTTTGGACATCCGGAACTTTCTCTAAATCTTCCATGGCTTGATGATTTGATTTGATATTGAGCTTTTTTCAGGCACCATACCTAGAATGTGGGAAATAACCATCTGTTTTGCTTTGATAATAAAAGGGTGTTGAATCACAGCTCTGGCAACTGAGTAGATTTTATGCCCTTTCGCGTTAATTCAAGTTGATAGCCAGGAGGTAAACTGGTATTATGTTGTCACTTGTTTTGCAATGAATTATTTGTTTTCGAAAGTTGCTTGTCTTTGCAGACTCATTTTCTTCCCTTTACCAACTGAATCTATACCGCCCATGGTCACATATGGCAGTACTTAATCTGGAAAATAACTGGTTTGCGACGTTGTTGGATTTTATGGCGGTCTGAACACCAACTTGCTTTGCAAAAATACAAGTTTGATGAAATATGGAATTGTGGTTACGTGTTATTTTTAAAGTTCTTCAACACCCCCATTTGAATTCCAAATTATAAGAGATGTAGATCAAATTAGAGTGTAGATCATTTAAATAATAATGGATGGAAATTAGAAATTGGAAATATGTGGTGAACCTTCGTGTTCATCTTCTCAAATAATGCAAATTTTCATTGATCTATATTGCTGAAAACAAATTAAAACTTTAGAAATAAAGTCTGACATCGAAACAAAAAATGCAACCTTTTCCTTTCTTTTTTCCTCTACCACACGTGCGGAGCATTAATCTTTGTCCTCCATGTTTTCTTGTTTTCCATTTTTTTTAATCCATGTTTACTGAGGTTTTAACATTTTAATTTTACATTTAATTTGTTTTGTGTTGAAGTTTGAATTTTATGAGAAGAGAGGGTCGTTAAAACATGGTAGATGCAAACCCCCAGCTCAAAAATCAGTATATCAGTGGTAAATGGGGTAATTTTTAATTTAAAAATGATAAAAATAAGAGGGGAATTATTGTTATACAAGATAAATATTATTTGTAAATTAACTTAAATTTCATATGGGATAAAATAATAAAATTGGCATGTCGAATTTTAAATAGTGATAAATCATGTAAAGATTATTGTTTTAAAGGAAGAAAATTTATAAAATTTGGGGTGAGAATATTTAGATAAATAGATGGGAATTTTAAATAAAATAATGTATGATTTTATACTTAAAAGAAGTTAACAATCACTATAAACCCAACATATAATTGTGTTCTTTCGATCGAAAGCGATTACTAAGGAAAATCTTATCATGACTTGTTTGAAGTGCCATTGCATTTACTTCTTGATGATGCGGTGTGTATAAACAATGGTAGCTCAGTTTGTTGTCTCTAGATTATTTTTTTTATTTCTCTCTCCTTCCAAAAATTATAGCTCAATTCACTTTGTTGTTAATATTTTAATTTAATTTTTAATTTTTATATTTTTTGTTTTTAACTCTTTTTGTAAAGGTTTTATTTGCTTTCAATTTCTTTCTCATTTGCTTGGATCTTTTGTGAAATTGATTTTTCTTTTGAATTTCATCATTTAATATTAAAATTGCTTTTACCTTTTATTTTTATTTTGATTCTCATTCTTTTGATTATTATTTGGTCTTTTTGTTCAATTCAATTTTCTTTTTAATTTACCCTTCAATCAAAAATAAAATTTATTTTGTGTGTCAATTTTAATTCTTATTCTTTTATTTCTAATATTTTGTTTTGGATCATTTTATGTAACTGAAATTGTTTTCCAAGTTAATCCTTTAAATATTTAATTGGTTAAGAATTAGGTTTATGGTTTTCCCAGATAGAATGTTTTTAGTCTAATACCTCACGTCAAGATTTTGAAAAACTAACATGTATTGACATTATTTTTTGGATTATCTTAATCTTATGACCTGAAACTATGAGTTTGACATGTTAACTCCAGTTGGATTTAGATGTCTATTACCCCCTATTCTTTGAGCTACAAGTTTGTCATGCGAACTTGAATTGGCTCGAGTCAAATTTTTTTTATCATATTTTACTCAATGTTATCCTTTTGAATTTATAGATAAGAATTGAACTGTATCGTTTGACCACTTTTTTTTCCATATTATTATTATTATGTTTTTTTAATTGGATTCATTTTTTATCGTTACTATTTTTTTATCTCATGATTAAAATAACAAAATTATTTGGCGTAATTCTATCCAGTTGCTATTTTCTCTCTTTAAAATGAGTTTGCACTAATTTAATAGCATTTTCAATATAAAATGTCCAATAACATAGTGAAAGTACACAACTAATTAAAGAAGGTAAACACGTTTGAGTTTTTAATTGTAGCAATAAACACAATTTATTATAGATTGTAATAGCGTAATTATTATTTTGTCCCCTAGTGCATAAAATTTTAACTTTTAGACTCGAAGACATTTTAGACTTGTTCATGGATCGGTTGACATTATTTGATTGTTTAGGGGTATTTGAGTCTTTTTAGATTTTTTACACAGTAAAACTACTTTTATACCCCTGTCAGCAGATAAAAAATTGATCACCCAGGGATATTTTTGATTTTTTACATTGTTGTGAGCAGTTAAATAACCATATTACCCCTCAAATAAGATAAAAACTAAGAGTTGTCAATGGAGGTGTTTTTAGTATTTCAAATTTTTCTAAACAGTCAAAATATGGATATGCCCTTTAAAAAGAAAAAAATTCAAGAGTTGATTGTAAGGGTGTTTAGGTAATTTAATATTTTTTAATTTTTTTGTAAGAAAGTGTTGGTGCCTCCGTTTGACGCACCAACAATTTTCTTCCTTATGCTCCCTTCAGATGTCATGTGCGTCATTATACAGTGGTGAAAAATATCCACCTAGCATCTTAATGGTGTTGCGCGCATTGTCTCAAAGTGGCTGGAGACATTACAGTGGTCGATTGATCTTTTTTTTCTTTTCTCTCTTTTGCAGCCTAAATTACACGGAATTCCCCTTGGTTCATGGTTTGTTTATTTCAGTCCATGGTTTTTTTATTGTTTTTTTTTTTCCTGATATCAATTATAGAATTTTTGATTTGTTTCAATTTTATCCTTTAATTAAAATTAATAATATATTTTCCCTTGAATTCGATCCTTATTCTTTTAATTTTAAATTTGGTTTTAAATCCCTTAATATTTTTGACATAGAAGTCTGAATGTTTTTATATATATTAATTTTGATCTTTATTCTTTTAATTTTTGTTTTGATTTCAATTCCTTTAATTTTTAAATCCTTATGAAATAGTCCTTTTTTTTTTTTTTTTGTCTATCCTTGTATATATATATATATATATATATATATATATATATGCATGCTCTTAGTTCTGATTTTTAATTTTTATTATTTTTTCTTTTTTTAAGGTTGTATTTTTATTCAATTTAGTTCTTAAAATTTAATTTGTATTGGTGATCATTTGAAAATTGATTTTTCTTTTTTTTCCCCTATATTCTTTTTTTTTATTTCTTTTTCAAGTCAAATTATTTTTTTAAGCTAATAATATTTATTTTTGATTTTGATTTATTTATTTTTTGGTTTTCTCTTTTGTTAAAGTTTTTTGGTTTTTTTATTCTTTAAGGTAATTTTTTTATTTTCATTATTTACGCAATAATAATAATTTTTGTTTTTTTTTCTTGTTTGCTCTTTTGTTAAAGTGTTTGAGTTTTTGTTATTCCTTGGTGTAATTTAATAATTTTTATTGTTTTAGAAATAATAGTAATAATAATTTTAGGTGTTATAATCATGGTAATAATGGTGAGATTATGAATCATAATGATAATAACAATAAATTATTGTTATTATCATTATGATTCATAATCTCACCATTATTACCAATTTATTGTAATTGTTATAGTGTCTATGGTGTTAATAATTATGGATTTGATGATAATAATAATAATAACTCATAAAATAATATGAAGAATATCAATAATGACAAAAACAATTATAATAATGATATTAAAAATAATAATAGTACTAATTATAATTTAAATTATGTCAATAAAAATAATGATGTTAGTTATCGTAATGATTATTGTCATAATAATAATAATGATAATAACAATAATAATGGTGGAAATGATAATATTGCCAATAATAATTAGAATATTGATTATTTACAATAATGATTATAATGACAACTATAATAAATGTGATAATTTAACAATTATGATAATAACAAGGATAATAATTTATTTGTCGATGTTGTATTTGTTAAAAATTGATTTTTGTAATTTTTCTATGTATGATATTTCAAATCTAATATCACGTAAACAGAAAATATATGAGTCACACATGGACAAATCAGGTGGAAAAATTGAGGCAAATGGTTTATAATAAAAAAAAAAATACACCAGTCACTTGCCATGTGCTTCACCTAACCATAATTAAATTTTTTAACATGTAAAAAAAATATTAAGGTTGCTAGATTTTTTTTATGATGCTATAAATCTGAGCAAAATAATCAATGTAGACAAAAGTTTTTTTAGGTAATATAAAAAAAACTAATTACAAGACATTTTTTTTTGTTTAGTACAATGTTAAATAATATGATTTTAAAGAAATAAGATAAAAAATTAAAGACAACAATGAGTTATAGGATTTTTAATGATTAGAGTATCAAATGATAAATTATTAGATTTGAAATATTATATATAGAGAAGTTGTAAAAATTAATTCTTAATAAATACAACATCAAATGATGAATTATTCTCATTGTTATTCTTATGATTGAAGAAACAAAAAATATTATCAGTATAAAAAAATATTATTTGATTTTAATAACAAATAAAAATAGTAGAAGGACAAAATTAGAAGACAGGAGCAAAATTTATATTGTTACCATTATGAATAAAACTATAAAAATCATTTGGATTATAATAAAAAATTTTGTTTAATATTTTTTGGTTTAATATTAATATTAAGTCACACAATTTTAAGGAAATATAAAAAATTAAAAATAATATTGAGCCACAAAAATTTTTTAAATTATGAATCCAGGATATTAGATTTAAAACATTATAGGTAGAAAAACTGCAAAACTTAATTCTTAATAAATACAACACCAAATGATAAACTACTTGGATTATTATTCTCATTGTTATTATTATGATAAAGTAAAA
The DNA here is from genome assembly GCA_015731905.1 of Salix dunnii. Classification (NCBI taxonomy): domain Eukaryota; kingdom Viridiplantae; phylum Streptophyta; class Magnoliopsida; order Malpighiales; family Salicaceae; genus Salix; species Salix dunnii. The sequence continues at coordinate 9,504,628 of CM027665.1, read as the reverse complement.
AAAAATATATTAGTAGTATTGATTTTTTTATTTATTTGAAGAACAATTAAAGTAATTGAATAACAAAATTAAAAGAAAAAAGAAAAATTAGTATTATTATCATTATGAGACATTACGAGACTTTAGAACATAATCTATGCTAATGTGATAATTTTTTTCCTGTTTTTCTAAAAAAAAATTTAATTATTTAATTTTTTATATATTCAATTTATTATAGATAAGGTGGTGAAAATAATGATAAAAATTATTTTTAAATTATTTTTTCTTAAAATTATATTAGACTAATTATATATTTTGATATTTGTTTAATATTACCCCCCACATATATTTATGAACTAAGATTTATTTTAATCTCAAATTAATTTAATCTCATTGTTCTGAAATATTTTTAATATAATAATATAAAAAATAAATCTTAAAAAATATACATTTTTAATTTCTTTTTAAATAAAAATCAATTCACACTAAAAATATATCACAGGAATAATAGATTAATAACAACAAAATATTTACTATACATGCAAAGCTAAACTTATGCTGTTTTTTAACCCAAACTGTATTTAATATAAAGATAAATAAAAATAAAAATAAGAAGTTAAAATTAAAAGTATATATACACACACATACACACGAATAAAAAACTAAGAATTATTCAAGAAAAAAACAAAATTAAAGGATAAAAACTAAAAAAAAAATTGAAATACAAAATAAAAAAATATATACGAGACATATTTTTTTCTCTCTGCAGGGCAAATGACTGTTTTAAAACTAAAACATATAGAAAAAGGCACTATTCACAAGTTGTTTCTAAAACCACATGAACCAAGTTATAAATAACTTTTATCTGAAAATGCTGTCGTTTAATAAAACTTTCCATCAGTCAAGTTCTATTTGTCACTAGTCATCAGCCTCAGCCTCTGCCGCCAAAGCTTCTGTTTTCGCTTTGGTGAAATCAGAAAACAAGACAACGGGGATGATGATGATGATTAAGAAGAATCTAAAGTCTCTATCTTTTGAACTACAAAAATCAAGGTATATTTCTTCTTCTAAAATCCCATTCCTTTCTCTCCACACCAACCCTCAAGACCACAAGTACGAAGACATACAAGTAGATGCCATTTATAACATCATAAGTAGCTCTACTTCCTCTCAAAACCTCAAACAATCCTTAAAATCAACTGGGGTCTTTCTCTCTAATGATTTGATAGATAAAGTGCTCAAAAGGGTCAGGTTTAGCCATGGAAACCCTTTACAAGCACTTGACTTCTTTAATTTCACCGCTAATAGAAGAGGGTTTTATCACTCTTCTTATTCCTTAGATACTATGCTTTATATTTTGGGTAGGAGTCGCAAATTTGATCATATTTGGGATGTTTTGATTGATATCAAGAGGAAAGACCGGAACTTGATAACCCCGAGGACTTTACAAGTTGTTTTAGGTAGAGTTGCTAAGGTTTGTTCTGTCAGAATGACTGTGGAGTCTTTTTGGAAGTTCAAGAGATTGGTTCCGGTGTTTGATACTAGCTGTTTTAATGCTTTGTTGAGGACTTTGTGTCAAGAGAAGAGCATGAGAGATGCGAGAAATGTTTATCATCATTTGAAAAAGGGTTTCAGGCCCAATTTGCAAACTTTTAACATACTTTTGTCGGGGTGGAAGTCGTCAGAGGAAGCGGAGTTGTTTTATGATGAGATGAAGGAATTGGGTGTCAAGCCTGATATTGTAACGTATAACTCGTTAATTGATGTGTTTTGTAAGGGTAGAGAACTGGAGAAGGCATATGGGGTGGTTGAGAAAATGAATGAGGAGGGTATATTGCCTGATGTGATAACATATACAAGTATTATTGGTGGGTTGGGTTTGGTTGGGCAGCCTGATAAAGCAAGAGATATGCTGAAGGAGATGAAGGAGCATGGATGTTGCCCAGATGTTGCAGCATACAATGCTGTGATTAGGAATTATTGCATTGCAAAGAGGTTAGATGATGCTTACAGTTTGATGGCTGAGATGGCAAGTAAGGGCATGAGTCCAAATGCAACTAGTTACAATTTGTTCTTTAGAGTATTTTCTTGGTCAAATGACTTGCGCAGCTCATGGGATTTCTATGGGAGGATGATGGATGATGGGTGCCTGCCAAATACCCAGTCTTGTATGTTTCTCATCAAGTTGTTTAAGAGGAATGAAAAGGTGGAGATGGCACTTCAACTTTGGAATGATATGGTAGAGAAAGGTTTTGGGTCATATATTTTGGTATCTGACGTGTTGTTTGATTTGCTTTGTGATATGGGCAAGTTGGTGGAAGCAGAGAAGTGTTTTTTGCAAATGGTAGAGAAAGGGCATAAGCCAAGCAATGTTTCTTTCAGGAGGATTAAGGTGCTCATGGAATTGGCAAAGAAGCACGATGCCATTCAGAATTTGTCAGAGAAGATGGCTATTTTTGGGTCTTCAATTCGGGCTCCTGAAAGCATGGATGAGAAAGAATGTTCAGACCCAGTTCCTAGTTTATAATGTGTTTGTAACTTGGAAGTTCTAAATTGTGAGCTAGATCATCTAAAGTTCCATCGTGTATCTATCAATTCTTGGAAGTTTAAACAATCCCGCTCTTCAAATTTATCTACAAGACTGGGTGCATTCTAAACAGAGTTTCAATTGAAACAAGGCATCAGCAAAACACTCCAAGCAGATCCCGAGTGAATAAAAGAGGGATTAGATTTACATAACTTGGCAACAACCTGCCACTACTAGCTTTGCTGCTTCAGTGTTTGTGGTGATATTGGATTCTTTTTCCAGGGCGGAAACCAAGGATGAGAAAATTGATGATATGAAGTCATCAGGAATTCAGAAACTAGTGAAATTCTATCGTGGACACCAAGAGAATGGCCATTCAGATTTATGCTCATCTGTTTTGAGCTCTCGATTATGCAAAGGGCTATCTATTTTGGATCACAGCTCTAAATCAACTGATTGGTTTTAACAATTTTGTGTTAATGCAGTTCGATTACAGGGGAAAGCTTTCTATTACGGCAGCCCTACTGCTATGAAATGATATCTGGGAAGTTTCTTTTCCATCTGTGTTGAACATTAGTACCATCGTGTAAAGAATCCTGTCAGTTGGTATTTTATGAACAGCCACAGCAAAAGCTTGTGCATCCACCGGCCAAACTGGCCATTTCCATTTCGTATCAACTGGTTATGGTTATTTCGTATTGTTGAAAATAAATTTTAAAAAATAAAAAAAATATTTTTTTATTAAGGAAAACAACCATCGACAATCCATCCAGTGTAATATGATGTTTTCAAGACATACATAAACTCAAAACTTATTTTTTTAAAAGCCCACATGGTTTTGTAAAGTCCAATAATCGATCATTTTTAACCTCTCTCAAATGGTGCCACCCTCCCGCGCTCATTAATCATGAAAAATAAGATTTGAAGGAAGAAAAAACCCACCATGGAAATCATAACTTCACATGGAGGGGAAGATAGCAAAACTTCAATCACAAAGTGTATGTGAATGACATTCACAGTGATACAAACGACACTAAAAAAGATACTGTAAAATCAAGGGCTAATAGCTTTCTCAATCAAAATTGGGGCTTACTACTCATCATGTAGTGGATCTTGTCTAGGTCTAGCTAAGAAAGTTGCAGAACAGCATTCTGAATAAAATTCTGCTCCAGCTCAAGGCGTCCATCCTTCGCCATCTTCACCGGGCTTAAGTTAGGTAGTATTCTCGTGCTCTTACAATTAAGATCTACGCTTTTTATTTGATTTAGAGCCGCGGTCTTCCTTCCCTCGCTTTTTCCCACTCCCGCCACTCCCTGGCTTTCCATGTTTTTCTGGTTTAACTCTATTGGATTTTACACTAATGACACCACCTGGGTTTATCTTTCCACCATGTTTTTGCAAAGCATCGTCGAACTCTTCTTCCCCACCCACAATTGCATACTGTTGAAGGAATTCAGTATTCAGCAAACCCTCCATCTTGGATTTCATCCCATCCTACAGTCAGTTTAGCACTTTGAGAAAAAAAAACACACACGAAACGATTAGACTTTAAAGAAAGGAAAGAAAACACACACACCTCAACTTGCTTTGCTGCTTCCTTTAGATCATCATCCACTGATATGCTGTGAGGTCTCAGCTCCCTCTGAAAATTTTGTTCACATCAGGAATTTAGACTGTTGTGAATTAAAATGTTATTATGCTAGCAGCAATAGAATAATTGCATAAATTTTGAGCTAGAAAAGGTGGCAAGCTGCAATGTAAAAATCTGCTTGGCCTCTGATGATTGATTCTGAAAGGAGAAAAATGAGTCATGTGGCCAAGCATTGCTAGCCTCGACACTATGCTTAGTAGAGTAAATGATGGAGAAAAAGGGATAATTTTCCTTGGGTAGGAATTATGAAATATGTGTTCGATTTATGGACTTGGATTGAGCAGAACTCTCGTTGCAACTATGTAACAGACATATAAACATGGGCAATGTTTTCATTGTGGTGTCTACAAAGTTCAGGTTCCCTATCTTACCTCTTTTAACCTGGGTAGGGTTGATTCTACGTCTTTTGATGCAATACCATGAAGATATTTGTAGAACTTCTTCATAACCTTCATAAAAAGTGACAAAATTTGTGTTCTTTCCAACTTCATTTGTTCCTGTAATAAAAATTCAGTAGCACCCTCAGTTTTGACATGCTAGACAGGCATAAAAGTAATGTGAACATTGATAGAAATGATATTAGTATGCATTAAAAATTGTGTGGATCTAACCTTTACACCAAATGTGAAAAGCGTTTTTCTAAATTTCTACCCTTTTCAGAAAACTGTCCACTTTCTTGCACACATACAGATATGTGCACAAAGTGCATGCATGAGTGCGCATGTGAAATTATTAACTGAAAAGTTGATAATCAAACCTCAATAAAGGTAATATTTCGTTGCTGCAAACCAACACAGAGTAAAACAGAAGTCTGAACATATGACAACGATATGGGAAGCTTTCCTCGAAAATATAGACGAGCCAGGATTGGAACAACGTCTAAAATCTGGAAACAAAAACACAATAATTTAGAATCATACACAGACCTGACAAATCTTTGCATATTTTCAAATTTGCTAATGATGCCAATTTTAGTTATTTCCATGAGGCACAGATAATGTACTGGTCTAAAGCATTTCTGCTCTCTTGAAATCAATTAAATCACTTAATCCTGGGCTTCAGCATAGATGGTAAACAAATGGGGTCTGGTTGGAGTAGGTCTAATATTCTATTGGAGCTGACAATGGGATCACATCTAATAGCACTTTTCTTTGTGTATCAACAAAGTAAAATCAATGAAGTTATCTTTCCTCTCAAATACATATCTAACTACAGAACCTATTAAATCGGCATATACTAGTCTCTACTACATTATACGCTGGCATGACCAATTCTTGAGCTTGCACAAGAACAATTAAAAGCCAAAGTCTTCTATCCATAAAGACCCCTGTCCATCCTTCGGTTTTCATTGAATTTAAAAGCAGTTCTACCATAGGTCGCAGTTGCAGAGCGATACATGGGGAGGGGGTTACTTATTGATCCATGATACACTAACTACATGTTTTTGCATTTACTTTAACTTGCAGATTTACTATTATTGGTCAGGAAAGAACTAGAACTAACTATTTTGTGTGGAGGGAAATATAAATCATTTACATGTAAATAACCCTTTTGCCCAAGTATTATGATGCCAGGTGTCCATGTGCTAAAAGTCATTCAGCAAAGTGGAAAGGGCTCAGGGCCTCAGGGCCAAGGTATTTTCCAAGGAGATGGACCTCAAATTTATATGCAAGTGCCACGTACCAGATTATTTATAATGAAGCTAAAATTTGATTTAATAACAATTTGTAGAGAATATATGACAGTTTCCATTTAGATCTTACCAAATGAAAATCAGCTAGGTTTTCAGTATAAACTTTCAACCTTTCCAAATCATATAGTGATAGATCATCAGTAAGTGACCTCCAAAATCCATCGGGGGCAGATGATGTGGGTTCTTGCTCCATGTCAGCGTAATTGATCTTGGGATCCAAGACACTGAAATATCAAGAGTAACATCAGCATATTAAAGAGAAACTTATTTGAAATTGAAGTTTTGAACCAAACCTCATAGCAAGCTTATATTCCATCGAACGGAAACTGTCACCTTCCAGTAGCCTAGCAAACCTTCGCTTGAAATCTAACAATATTTGAGAAATCAGCTTCAAATTTACAGAACTATAAAAAAAAGCCCTAAAAAAGTACACATTGATCTGAAAATAGGACCAACCTTGGTAAAATGGACCAAAAAAGCCCCATTCATCCGACCCTCTAACTTCGCTACCATCAATGTTTAATGGTTTGAGGACCATACATGAATGCTCACCAGTTACAGTATTCTAATTCAAAAGATGGCAATTAACAAATACAGTATCTATATAGAAAGCAGTGTCTATGCAACCATATATTGGGGAGAAAAGAACAAATTAAATAAAAAATGATATGGCATCTTAACTGGAATTTGGCCAATGTAGAAGGGGGCAAATTTATGTCTCTTCCAAAAGCGAAGAAGGTCCAAAGTTAACCCAAAGGAAACACCGAGGTAATGGAGCTTTTCTGGTTGCCGTTCATGAAGATGTACTAGCAAATGTGGAAGATCTGTCCTAGGTTTTATATTTTCTTCTAGCAAAGAAACCTACAAGCACAATTCATTACAAAAGAATATGACTCCATTCATAGAAGTAATTTTCTGTCAAAATAAATTTTCATGTGCAAACTAAGGTAGCAAGATACTATTCATTCAGATTCATGGATTCATAGTTATCATTCTACATTGAATGTTCAGGGAGAGGAAATTATTGGACAAGTGAAACTGCACCAACTCTTGATAGAAGTTAAAAGTTTTTTTCACCTTGCTTAAATTTAGAATCTATATAATAACAATATAGTAAAAAACTGTATCCTGGAATATGAACCAAACAAGAAATTGATTTAAAGAAACATAACTACTGGAACATAATATGAAATCAAGATTTGTTCACTGGATGGACCTTCTCTGCAGCTTCTGTAACTCTAACTCGAGGAATCTCCACATCATTCTCATCATCCACTTCAGAGATGGGAGTTATTTTTCCTTCAAAGTACCTATAGCGATTAATATTGTAAATGCCTCCACTTTTACAGAAATTTGTATTGTAAATGCATCATGGCATAATTAAGCAAAGAGTATGCCCATCAAGTAACTTTCTCTTATATATTAGAGTGCTTGTTATATTACACCGTTGCACACAGCACAAACCTGGGATATCAAATCACAAAACACTTGAAAGTGGATTATGTTATCATATTGGCAAAATCTTTTATTTCTCAAGATAAAGACCACGATGATGATCATTTATCCATATTTTCTAGGTTTCACTATGAAGCAAAATCAGCAATAATACAAGACTCAATCTAATAGACAGTTGTTTCCCAGAGTCTTTTAAGTAATTAAAAAAAGATTTTAAAAGGTTCTATGGAAATATTGATGCAATGATGACAGAAACTATATGGATATTTGTCCACAAAACTAAATTTTCCTAATCTATAAAACAAAAGATACAGTAGCCAGCAATTCAAAACAGGAGACCTCCAAACTTTTACTGTAAACTGAATGTGCAGTAAGAGCTAGAACTATCAAGCCTGCTCATATGCTAGATCCTAACCATGAAACTATATCATTGGTCTCATCAAGTCTGAACTCTTCAAGTGTAAGATTAGTTCAATAATTCCAGGTTCCACATTATGGTGTAGGAACAACTGCTTGGAAGTAAGATAATTCATGTATAAGAATGTAATGTTTGATGGAAAATACATCAACCAGGAGGGTAATTCTGTATCAGTTCAACTATTCTCGCTGAAATAGGATACTCAATCTAAGATCACATCCTAGGTCATAATTTGTAAGTCAGGTCATCCATTTTAACCACCGATTGTAGAAAAAATATCTAAAAATCACTTCAACACAACAAGAAGGGGTGAAAAGGGCTTCTGCCATTCTTATTGCAATTTTTAATTGGTCAACCTTACAAGATGTAAGCATGAGCAAGTGCAATATCTAATTAAATGATACTTTCAGAAGCTAGAGAAAGACAAACCTGGTCAAGAGTTCTACCGCAGCAGAACCATATCCAAGCTGTGTCGAAAACCACATAAAAAATGATATATTACAATGCATTAAAAGAATCTGAAGACTCAATTTGGCATGATTAAGATATACTTACCCTCATTGCACTTGGATGGGTAGCAATGCGTACAATACGAGCACCTGAAAAGCTAGGGAAAACTGTATCACGGAACTGCTCACAGAATTTCCATGGTATTTGGTCCCCAAAGGGTTGATGACCTTCACTTAAGCTTTGGATTGCAGATTTACGAGAAATCTGGCCTTCAAGACAGACCTGTAAATAAAGATAACCAATAGCAATGAGAATCATAAATAATGTTTCTGCAAATTTGGAATGACTTCAAAAATTAGGAAGATCATTTTCATTTAATCCAATAATAATATTAAGCACAATACTTAGCACAGAACAAAAGTCAATGTCAAGTACAGCAAAATGAGATATAGCCTGGGATTACATCTAGAATACATGGACAAAAGCTGATTACAGACAACTGCTAAATTGAGAAAATTTTCAAGACCAGTTAGTTGGAGGAGCAACATACAGCTCAGATAGGGACCAAACCAGAAACTAAGACTGATGCATAAGTGAAAGGTAGGATTTGGATGAAAATAAATATGATGTATGATGAGGAAATACAGGTATTTAGGGAGAGGGGAACCTTGGTAATTTTGTAAGATTAGCTATGAACAAAGAATCTAAACACTTTTGGAATGTCTGAAGTTAAATATTGCTCCTCTCCACTCAGATGGCTACTATAGGCAATTAACAATGAATGCCCAAATAGCATTCTCAATCCTCACAAATTCAAAAGGTAAAATATTTGTGGACTGTTTATTGGCTCAAAAAAGAACAGCAGACACCATCAAATTAAAAGATGAAAACAAATGACAGTATGTGCAGAAAATAAGTGCTTGTGTGTCTCTTGGGTAGTTTACCTGGAGGACGCATAAGATATCAGGAAGTTGATTTTTTGACTCATCAACAGGGCCTGTACATATAATATTAGTACAAACCTAATCTCACGCAAATAACAACATCAGTTTAAGGAAAATTTTTTACCGAGCAACACAAACAAATGATGTGCTGGAGCATCAGCCATTAGTTGCAAGTCATTAGGAGAGTTTTTGTAGTGAGATGCAACATATAATGCCATCATTCGCTGCATAAATTAAGATACATAGGTAACATACCACGAATACCAATAATTACATACAAAAACATCAAATCACACCATATTACCTGCAGAAATAGCTCGCTGTCTTTGTGATAGGAAAAAAGAGTGTCCCGATTGACATAATAGAGATCACATTCACTAGGTAGGGGTAATCTAGTTGAGCAAACAAAAAAAGAGAGCATCGATAGAGTTAATTGTGATGGTTTTGTTACAGAGATCTCAATTAAGATGATGAGTTAATTCTGACCTGCTGATACTAGGTATTGAACTCACAACATCGAGACAGAGTAAAGAATTGAGCCAGGATTCTATGGGGTCATGAGAGGCATATCTGATGGACTCGCTTAATTCTATCTTCCTGAAAAGACGACCTATATACAAAGAAAAAATGAAAACATAAAATTTTCCAAATAAATAACACAAATTTACAAAATTTATAAGTTTAAAAAATTGTGTTATGGAACCATCTCACCTAAAAACTTAAAAATTTATAAGTTTCAAAAACTACATGTTATGTAATCATCTCACCTAAAAACTTAAGCTTTTAGATGAGACCCCAAGATATGATTTATATTATTCTCTAACACATACATTCAAGTAAGCGCTCTTTCGGCTTGAAACTTACACGCTACCTTGTGCTTATTAAATGAAATAAGGATGGTGAGATCCGAACTCGTGATCGCTAGGTTAACAAGGCCATGATACCATGCTATGAAACCATTTCACCTAAAAGCTCAAGTTTTTAAATGAGGCCCCATGATATGATTTATATTATTCTCTAACATTGTGGACCAAGACAACACCATGAGTGTACTATCCTTGGAACCATATGAGTAGAAGCAAGTCAGCAATAGGATTATATCAAAAAGGATATCCATAATATTCTGTACATGAGTTAAATTTGATTATGCTGAGTTTAGCATTATATTTTTATATTCCCCACAGCAACACAGATATGCCATGACGAACATTAAGACTAATACTATAATAATCAACAAATACATTCCTAGCAGCACTAGTTTCATTCTTAGCAGACACACTCATCATCAAACTAACAGACAAAGTGCATATGTATACCAGAAAGAGAGCCCTCCAAATTCTTAGAAGATATCTGGCTTTGCTCTTCCAATTGCTGCAGAAGTTTTAGTGACAAGGATCGGCCAGTACCTTCATAACTTTAAGTAGAAAAACAAATATACATTTATGTAAGCAGGACTTCATAGCTTTATTTGAGTTAATTTAGCATTGTTAAAAAAAGCAAAATGGAATTTTTTTCCCACTATTGTTGAGTTATGGAAGCTTTCTATGGGAATCAAAGGTCTCTTGAAGAAAATAACTTCCAATTTAAGTAACAATAAAAGTATCATACCCGTTCACAGTTGATGACAGGAAAACCAGATATGGACCCAGTAGGGACCTCACAACAGGCAATGGAATTGCAGCAGCTTCATCAATAACAAGCAGTTCAACTTGGGAGAGTTTTTCATGTTCATGTGGCTGTATATACTGCAAGGAAATGCAAGATACCACATACATCAGGAAATTAATTACAGGGTGTAGAATATCCTCACAGATCAACAATAGAACCAAGTCAATTAATTAAGAACAAAATTTTACATGGAAGGTCCTTTATCTTCTAACCTGAATTGATTGTCTGTGCTGCTTGAAGATATTAATGCGCACAGTAGCTTTTTTGAACTCAGGATTTGCACTTTTCACCACATCATAATCAATATGTTCCTGCCAATAAAAAGCCAGGACACAAGCTAAAGATAAAGGGTGAATGACAGCCAATAATTGCACAGAAATCCAAGTGAAACTATAGAGCAAACAGGGAAAACTGTCTTAAGAGAGGTGTCCATGACTATATAGTATGGAATGTATGTTTTAAAACTGGACTGAAGACATCACTTCAGATGTGAGCAATGTCCAGATATTCATGGCATGAGAGAAAAAGAAGAAAACTAAATTCAACAACAAAAATCATGTAGATGCCACAATTCTTTTTTTTTTTTCCTATTAGAACTTAAAGGTTGAGCAAGCTGCAGTCAGAGAATTTTACAAAATAAGCTCCATTTCCTCCTTAAAAATGTTGTCGGGAACAAATTATGAATACACGGCCAGTTGATATGCTCCTAACAAATTGTAAGGAATATTAAGAGAAGCTGACTACCAATTTTGTTTAACAGTCCATATTCCTTTATTGACCTTTGTAATCAACTATAAAATATTGGTTTCATAGACTCACACGCTAAAAGAAAAGTGCAACTGTAAAAACAACAAGAGTGTGCTAAGCATGTATAAAAGGCTCATACTGATATGATCAAGCATATCATCGAAGCAAAGGGACAAAAGTAAACTGTACCTTGTATTCAAGTGCATCGAATCCCTTGCATATGAACTCAAACAAAGTTTTTAAGTTTTCGGGGCTGGGTGCAGTAATAAATATATTTGAATACCTGTCAACAACATTTACTATTATTTATTATTTGAATAAAAAAGGTTTGTTAGGACAAACATGCATGGGCATCAAAGAACATGTAGCATTTTATAAACACATTACCCAGCTGCAACAGCTCCAGCGACTGCTAAACCAAGGGCAGCAGATTTCCCACGACCTCGAGCAGCTAGCAAAGCAACTGTGCTACGTGGCGTCTTATCCAAAACTGAATCAAGAAATGTGATCACAGCTTTTCCCTACAGACATAAAAGTTTAAATGTGAACCAATACAATATCCATTAAGTATCAGCCACATTGGTTATCCACTTTCAGGGAAATAAATGCTAGGTGTTTTTCACTACCTGATCTAGTGTACAGCACTTTTTGACCAAAGGACCAGCAGGAAAATCCTCATGGAGTTGTTCTTTCAAATTCTTCAGGTTTCGTTCTGCTTCTGAAAGCCCTTCAGAATCCTTTAATAACCGAAAAGGAGATAAGATAACTCAAAAATTTAGATAAAACAGTTGATATAACTCAAACATTTAGATGAGATAACCAAAAAGAAGATAAGATAACTCAAACATTAAGATAAAACTGGAATGCTTGATGCATTGGCTATGCTGTTAGTATGTCATCATGAAAGAATTGCTTGCTATGAAGAAAACAATGGAACCAAATCTTATAGCTGTGATGTTAGCATTTCATAACATTTTTGTGATGATATATTACAACCACAGGAAAAAATAAAAATAACAGCACTCTAAGAAACAATATATAAAAATTGTTGCAGGCAGTAAAGAAGCCACACCTCTTTAACAGGAATCGGGGTGATTGACCTTATATGAGAGGAAATAGGTAAGATGTTAAGCTCATCATCCATAGCCACACACGCTTTGCACGAAGCGAGTGATAACAAGAAACGTTCATTAAAGCGCCCGGTTGGCTCAGAATGGGACTCGGTACGAAACCTCTCATGAACATCCTAGAATCAGTAAAACCTTGTATAAGCAATTACTTTTAAGCATGATGAGAAGCTCAAGGGATAGATCGTTGTTGCCTCATAAATCTTATATAAAGAAAAACAAGGAAGAATACAAATGCATTTTTCAGCCATCAGCTACCATCCATTCCAATTCCATTGAAAGACACAAAATGAAACATCATCAGAGTAAAAGAGAGCTAAAACAAAGACAACATAAGCCATCCTCCCCATCCTTTGCATCTGCAGTCCACTCAAGAAATGCAGAAACCAAAAAGGCTTAAATACCAATGAGATGTGAATCATACCATAACCATTGTGTACAAACTGGTCAATGAAGATAAAGAGCGTAGCAGCAACACAATCAATCCACCACCTTCAACTGTTTCTATCGTCCTAGCCAACAAATTTGGAGTGAGAGCCTCAAAATCCTAAAATACATCACAAAAATTGTTCAGAATAACTAACAACAGAGACAAAATTTAAATTAATCATTAACACACACAAACTAAGTTTCTTACCTGTAATATGCACATTCCAAAAGTATTACCGAGAATCCTTTCAGAATCCTTATACAAACAGTATGTTAAGCCTCCGGTCTCAAGAAAGAGCGAAAAAGGATCAACTTTCTCAGGATCCAACAGTCCTCTCTGCATTAACTTTTTCACCTGCTTTGCTCTTTTTTTCTTGTGACTGCGTCATAAATTCACACAAAAAAAACAAATACTAAGGAATCTTCTGCTTCATTTTTCACAAATTAATCCAATATTCAGATCAATAAAATAAAATGAACCTGCTAAGTTCAAGTTTATCCTTGTAGCACCATAAAACGGACGGTCTAGATTTCACCACTGCCTTGCTTAGCATATAATGAAGGTTCACAATCTGCATCGCAATGGAAAATTACTGCTTGTTATTATTACTACTACTATCATTATTTTTTCTAAAAAACAAAAACTGAAAGAAAACAGAAAAGCACACGAGCGTGCCTGGTCACGTGACTTGTCGCCGATGATAAGGAAGAGAGAACGGTGGCGTAATTTGACGCCATTTTCTATGAGTGTTCTGATTCTCTCGTCCACCTTCTTCCTCATTATTATAAGCTTTTGCCTATTTATCGACCGAGTTTAGCTTGCCTTGTTTCCTTTCAGCGTTTCGACGGACAGTTGTTGCCGCCGCCGGTTCTGCTGCTTCTCTGTGATGATTCTTAGAGTCTCTCCGTGTCAGTGTTTGTTTTTGAGGGTTTAGGTCAGGTTTTGCTCCAAGAGGAGGCTGTTTAAAAACCTGGATGGAATTGAACCGGGTTCAACACAATTAAGTAAAACAGAGTCGAAACATTTTTAGAGCGGAGAAAACTATTTTGAATTTGGTACTCAAACTTCTTATTACCTTTCTGTTTGAGTTTTAACTCTTAATTAAGTAAAATTATTGTTTTTTAAATAATTTTAATGTTAATATAAAAATAAAAATAAATATTTTTGATGGATTTTCAATAGAAAAACACTCAAAAATAGAAGCTATCGCTCTCCAAAACAAGCATAATATTCTGGTTGTCTTCTTTAAATTTTATCCTTACTAAAATAGCTTCAAATTCATGAAATGAAAATATTATTAACAAACTAAGAAACAAAAAAAGAAAATAAATAAATTAATTTCTTTTATTTATCATAAAAAAACACACTAATTTTATGAAATTGTAAATGTACACTTTTATTAAACTGAATTAATAATGACACTCAAATAAAAATTATAATAAATTAGAGATTAAAAACTCAAACATGAGAACTAAGAGATGAGCAACACATGGGTTGCTGACTAGAAAGACGAATGGTTTAGAGGACTAATTTGCATCCATCGATAAATAATAGGCACCCTCTATTGTAATTTTGGCATCAGCATTTGTGTCATGAAGATTGAAACACTGGTTCTTAAACCCCCTTTCAGCCGTAGCCATTGTCAGGGTTTTGAATGGGCAATCGTCTTGATTGATTGATTGATCATCCAAAATGGGTTCAATAAATTTTTTTTCTCCATGCTCTCCACCCTCACAATTTCAGAATTTGAAATCGTCAAAAAACTGTAACTTCTCCACTTCTCTAAAGCCTCCATGTTCCATGAATCCACTCAACATCCACAGCAGGCACAAACTGCACATCTCCTCAAATATCTGTTCTAAGCCACCATTTCCTCAGACACCCAATTCAAGTATCTCCAAAACAAACAACAAATTCATCGATTTTTTGTCTGGGAAGTTGCTGGTTTCCCTTGTTGGGGCCTTCATTTTAATTGGTTCTTTTGGTTTAAATACTAGGCAAAGTTTGGCACTTCCGGTTCAAACAAGTGGTGGTGGTGTGAATTTGGAGGGAAAGAGAGATGCGCAGATAGGGAAAAGTGAGGACGAGGAGATGTATGAAAAGGTTTTGGAGAAGGAGCCAAGGAATGTGGAGGCATTGAAGGTGGTTCTGCATGGGAAGATGAGGAGAGGACAGACTAAAGAGGCTGTGAAGTATGTTGAGAGGTTGATTGATATCGATCCTGAGGAAGTTGAATGGAGGCTTTTGGAGGCACTTTGTTATGAGATGATGGGGCAATTGAACAAGGCTAAAAGGATGTTCAACGAAATCTTGAAAGAGAGACCTCTTTTGCCTAGAGCTTTGCACGTATGATTCTTGATCTGGTATTCCTGTTTTTCCTGTTTTCTGTTTATCTTTCTTCTCATACAAGTGAGTAGCTGTATCCGAATGCAGCAAAAATAATTATTACTTGGGTGCGTTTGCTTTTGTTTTCTCATGATACTCATGCCTTTTATATGAATACTGAGATGATTGCAAGGTAGCACATAAGCATTTCTGCAAGCTATCTTCATTGAAAGTTTGGAGGCTGACTGCTAACTGAGTTGGAATATGGGAAGGCAAATAATTTGGTCAATATAATTGCTTCCTAGAGGGATATGCAATTAGTTTAAACCGGCACAAGAAGTGCAACCATTTCTGTGACAGATCTCATAAAGCTTTTTCTTAATTTTACCACAAGATTGCTCCTTGAACTACAAGCGATCAATTTTCATTTCTTGTTGGCAGTTGTAGTCCTTTGGGTTTGAATTTGGTCCCGTAGGTTGCTGAAACCCATTTATCAGTTAAATCAACACATGAACTTTGCCTCCGTGGCAAAAGATTCCGTGTTTGGTACTTGCTCACCTGATTAATTGCATAAATGTTGGTATTGTTATAATTGTTCCCTTTCTATTTGGTTATACTGCAATAGGCAAAGCGCAAGGACCAACAATGTCTAATTAGAATTTCGAAATCTCAAGTGTCGCTAATTTGAAGCATAACGAGGAATTGGCTTAGGAATGACTTTTCAGTGATTCCAGAAGTTATCAAATCACATTCCTAATGCTCCTGCTATCATGGTATTCAACTAACCATTAGCTTTTCTATTGTCAATTAGAATGAAAAAATATTCCTTAAACAACAGTAACGTGTCATTTTTGATCATTTTTTATTAAGGGCTACACAGTCTCTTGTGTTTCCATAAATTATTAGTTTCATCTTCATCAGATTTTGCTAGTGCAGAATTCTAGCTGATGAAAAGCTATGAACAACTTGGCAAGACCTTGGTGTTTAAAAATATCCCAATCGATTTGCTCCATAACAGCCACGGAGAATGAATCACGAATTGCATGGTGGTATAGGACTTCTTAGAGAAACTCTGTCAATATAAATTTGTAGCAAATCCATATGCCATCACATTTCTATGTTAATACCAACATCTGTGACTTTTTAATGGTCTTTCTCTTCACTGGAAAATAGAAATAGTACTTGACTCTCTGTTTGGTGCAGGGTCTGGCATTGGTGATGCACAAAAATCTTGAAGGTCCAGCTGTCTTTGAGATGCTGAATAAAGCTCTACAAGTTGCCCATCGTGAAAAAAGAGTCACCGAGGAGAGAAACATTAAAATTCTAACAGCGCAAATGCATGTTGTAAAGGTGAATGCTACCAGTTAGTCCTTTCCAGGGTCAAGTGGGATATGAGGAGTGTTGGGCCTCGTAAAATTGTTCCACCCAATACTTCATGCAAATGCATGCGTAAAATGATATAGCATTGACAAGTGATGTTGAACTCGAAAAATTAGAATATTGATTGGTGGGACCTAGGATTATGGATCAAGTCAACCAATTGATTTTCAATTTTTAATATGTGAAAGCTTGCATACTTTGCAGGGGGATTTTGAGGAGGCTTTGAAGAAATTTCAAGGTCTAGTTAGTGACAACCCACTAGATTTTCGACCTTATCTTTGCCAGGTAAGCTTGTTTTAATTTTATGTTCATGCTTGCAAATGGATAACAATTAGCACTTTCAGTTTTCATTAGGTGAAATTTTGAGGGCCTACACATCTTTTTGAAGATTTCAAATATGTACATAACTTTATTACATTTATCTTGAAGCACTTTGCCTCCACATTATGTCAAATTGCAGATGTCTATAACATGTAACTTATGAAGCACGACTGTCCATTGATGCCGGACAATAAACTAAAACACATAATAAAAGCAGTAAAAGAAGGAAGCTAAACATTAAAAGTAAGGGGGGAAAAGGTTACATTTTAAAGGGATCATCAGGAGTGGGATTAGGTGTTAACCTAAAGGGATCATTTGCAATAAGATGTGTTTTATTATATGCAATTAAATCCTCAATATTAAAAGTAGAGCTAATACTAAAATTGAGTAGTAAATTAATAACATAAGCATTTTGATCAACCTTTTGAATGACCTAACACCATGTGCCTGCAATTTTCAATTAGTTTTCAAAAGATATTGTTCAGGTCTAACCTATATTATAATAGTCTCTAACATTAAATTCATTGTGTTGTCTATGTAAATCATGTTGATGACGTTTCTATATAATTTCTAGGGTCTATGAATTGTGTTGGATTTTCACAAGCTCTAAGAGATTGATTAATTGTAAAAACAATTAAAAGTATGTTTTGATACTAAAGTTGATGCGGGACAATAAATTACAAAAAAATTAGAGAAAGAAAGAATCCAATAGTTAAAAATAATGAAGAAAAGCTAGGAAGAAAAGAGAATTAAGAGGAGGAACAATGTTATTTTTATTAAATTATCAAAAACTCTCACACATTGGAAAAGAAACATGAAAACATGAAAACATCAACTATTGGGCTTAGCCCATCAATTAAACCTACCTAATATAAAACAAAAACCATGAAATGGATTTAGATGGGCTCAACCTTCCAATCAAAGAGTTACAGGTCAGGTCATTCTTTGTTGTTGTCTCTGTTCATATACTCGTGCAAAAGTTAGGGTCTAGTGCCCCTACCACCATCAGTGGTCAGAAAGAAAAACTATACCCTTAAATGCTACTTCTTGCAAGTGCCATTTTAAGTTTGAAACAATCCATAGATATAACTAGCAGCAACAAGCACTGTACAGATACGATAATGATGAAATATAGTATTATTGCTTGTGTCCATAACATGTAACTTTTGACATTATGGTTGTCTATATTCTGCTGAGTGTTCAGAAAGAAAAATCATACCCTTAAATGCTACTTCTTGTAAATTTCATTCCAAGTCTAAAACAACCCATAGATATAACTAGTAGCAATGCACAGGGTAGCAAATATGATATTGAGTTACTACGTGTTAACATAATCAGGAAAAGAACAAGTTGTCTAAAGCCCCAACCTCCTATAGCATATATTGATGACATATGGTCTAAGGATTGCAATTAACAAAATGGAGTTGAATAGCATAAAGAATTAAATATTATAGTTTTACTCTTATCAATAACCATTTACGGGAATTTGTGGCAGGGAATAATCTACAGTCTGTTGGATAGAAAAGAAGAAGCTGCAGAACAATTTGAGATATATCAGAGTCTTGTGCCTGGAGAATTTCCACAAAGTATATTTCTTGATGATGTTGTATTGGAAGCAAAAACCAAGTCAAGGGAACGGTTTCAAAAGGAGTTTCAAGCTGAATTCTCGAACAGGAAGTAAAACTCCAACTTATCTTTGCGAGTGTATTGTATTGCGATATGATACTCAGAAAATTTAAGCTAGAAAGTAAATTTTGACGGCAATATATAGAGTAGTTACACTCAGATGGTTTATTTAAATGCGTGGTGATCATATTTATCCAAGAGTCAAATAACTATTTCATCATTTGGATAAATAATACTTTAGTACAATTTAAAGTTGTTCAAATTCCAATTTTGTTGCAGTTGTAGAGCAAAAAGCAAACATCCTAGTTCCCAATGTTGCTCTCATGGTGAACCAAACAATCTATGATGCTGATGATTTTTATAATTTGGATGTCATCGTGAAACATCTAGGCGCTATAGGAATTTTCTTAGAAAGTGGAGAGAAAATGAGTCTTCTATTTCCCTTGTTTCATATGTTCTTCTCTTTACTTTCATTAGTTATGTGGCATTTCAATGCTGAAGATGACATATCTTAGTTTTTCTTTTTTTTTTCGATGCAAAACATATGATCAAGTTCTGTTCTGTGCAACAAGGGATCGAGAAAAATGAAACTAATAGTAAAACTCGAATTCAAGGATGTCTAAATAAATTTTCTTGTCACCGTTTTAACTCAAAGAAAGGGAAAGCAACTTAATTTTAAACATTTGTCAAACATGTTGATAGTGAAATACATTTTTATACTGTTGGATAATATTCATTCGAGGAACAATACTTTTTTCTATTTTAGGACATAGAGGCCTCTACAGAGTTTGTCTAGACTCCACCACACGAGTGTCTCTAACCAAAAACAACCCATCTTTTCCATTTGAAAATTGGTCTCCTACTGAACCACTGGTTCACTGCTTCCATACTTGAATAAATTTGACCCGCTAGTTAGAATAGTCATCATTGTTGGCTCAGGAAGCATCGATCCTTTAAAATGCACTCCCTAGGATGACATCATGGTCCATAATACTTAGAATACTCAGTCAAATGCAGGTAGCATATCTGTACCCTGATAATTACATGGCCCTTTTGCATCAATTGTTCTAAATTGCCCTGCTAATCTAATGATCTTTTTGCATCAATTTTATGATAGTGCAAGAGGTTTATTTAGGATGGGTTAACATTCTTTCTCTGATATGGGGATTGCTAGAATTGTGTGGTTACTAATGCTTTGGTCTATTGGACAATTCCTCTAATGGGTCAACTTGCTTGCATTAGACTAAGCTCACCTCCGAAGATAAGTCAAGAAAATGTCATCATTGCTTGTTGGTTTTATAATTAAAACATCACACCTTATAATTTTTGCAAGATTGCATTCTCTTTTGGTAATTCTATCTTTCCATTACTAGGTAAGAAGAATGAAGTGGGTTCATGAAAGATATGAAATGTTATTGCTGACTGATGAACATTATCTTCAAACTCAAGTTGGGAGTGAGTTACATATTGTTATTAAAGAAAGAATTAGGCATTGAATTACCTAACTTTGACAAAAGAAATGAGCAGAAACATCACAACAATTATGGTCACTAAATGTTGTATGTCAAGTTCATGCTCACTATGAATTTAGTACATTAATAAGGAAATAATGCAACCTACCTTTGTTGAACTCTAGCTGCCATTTGAAATTTATAAAACGCTATGTTGAGATCAAACACACAAGCACAAATGAGAGTCAAACACAAATAGATATAAAAAGACCGTTAACTTTGTGGCAACAACAATTGCCATGAGTAATAGCTTGTGTAAGTCGATTAAATATGAGTGATAAAGAGAGAGACAAAACAATTACAAGAGAGTGTAAGGCAAAACAATCACAAGAGATTATAAGTATGAAAATGACTAGTCATTGCCAAGCCATTAGCATACATGTTGAGTTGGGCCAAAGATGAGCTTAATCAAGCTCATGGAAAGGAGAAATTGATTTTAGCTAGTCTTATGTGTAATCAAATATGCTGATGAATTTGAACCATTTATTAGGCCATAATTGTGTTGATCAAATTGGAGCCATTTGAAATGCAATAAGATGATTTCAAACTTTGTTTCTAAGTAATTTGATTGTTTTGGATGCAAAGAAATAATATGATTGTTGATATTGGATCTAAAATGACAATGTTAATATAATAAGACAATTTTCCCAATAAATGAGGAATTTACAGATTATTTTTGTTTATGCTAGCAACCTTTTCAAAAGGAATTAACATGGATGAATGTCTTGAGAAAAAGGAAAAATCAAGATACTCTAGATACCTAGTCATGTGGAAGTTCAAATTATGGAGTGAAAAATGGACAAAAAACCAATTTTGATGAATTGGAAATATTTGTAGTCTTACTAGGTATTGAGAAATCATATGGGAGATAACTTAAATTGTTTAGATCACTTGTTATGAAACTGAAAGGAAAACCTTAAGACTAGGTATGTGATGAAAGAATTGTCAATAACATTAGCAATATAACTAGCAAGTTAAAATTGTTATTCAAATTATACTGTTTATAGATATAGTGCTAGTTACATATACAAAAAAGTCAGTGCAATAAATAAATATGATCTATAAAGCTTTATCTAAGGAGATTGAGTTTTAAATAGGACCATTGATGACCCCTCCAAACTTTCATGGGAGCTTACTTAGTGAAAATATTATTCACATGATACTATTATTATATATGTTTTAGTTCATGATGACATTCTATAAAGTTAATGATGAAGGGATGATCGAGCTTTTCGTTCTTAACGATCTAATAGAAATATAATTTCTTTAGAAATGTTAGATTTAATTAACTATAAAAGATGAATACCCTATTTTATACAATAAGAAGTATCCAAATCTCTAGAAAGAAAACAATAGAGGTACCTTTCAAATGCATGTAAGGGAGGAAAAAAGAGCTATTGAATAAGCACTCGAGTATAAGAGGTGTATTGCATGGTAATAAAAGATGAAGACTCTATGGTTGGAAGGTGTGGATAGATTTCATAAGCACCCTCTATGAAAAGGTGTTAACACAACTTTAAAAGGCACTAAAACTCTATGAAACAGTGGCAATGTTATCTCTCTATTAGTGTACATGATGAAAGAAATATGAAAAATAATAATATTGGAGTTGTTATAAGACATTCCTAAGGAAAAAGGATGTGATATGCTTGAGTGTGAGCCCAACATATCTCTTTAAAACTGATAATACAACTGGAAATAAATGGATACGATAAATGTTTAGTCAATGATGAAATATTTATTAGGAGAAGTATAAAGACAAGTGTAGTTTAACTTTTATGAGTTATCTTTAAAATAGAAATAGAAAGGCTAATTATACTTGTGAATTAAGAGTAAATAACTTATGGAGAAGTAAGACGTGATTTCTAAAGTGGAATAGAGGGCAGAAATGACTCCTAGATAAGTAGACTTTTAGAAGAGTGACAGGCTCTAGAACTACTATGATAATCAAAAGATTGTTTCATTTAAAATAAGTTGGAGGGGATGGTGTAAGCCTTAGAGAAAAAGCTTAGTTGATCATTCTAGACCGAGCATAGCTATAAAGAATAAAAAAGGGATTAAGTTAATTCTTGAGATAAATGTGAACACTCTTTAAAAGTGGCATGAAAGGTCATATGGTTAAAGTGATAATCTAGTTTATAAAATAAGGTACCTTGTTGACTTTGGTGTGAGAACCACTTCATAAGTTGGACATGGTTGGATAGTTTTCATAGGAAAACAAGAAAGGTTTGGGAAGTATTTGTAAACTTGACCAAGAACTCTTAAGCAATGACAAACACAATGAATTAGAGATGACTTGATGTGTATCTATAAAAGAGATAAATTAATAGATATAAAAACACTTTATGAAGAAGTGTTAGACCTTTTGTAGCAGTGACTACTTGGTTTTCTTAGATGAAAACATGGATGCAAACATCTTTACTAACGAGGTATAATCCATGTTAGGTTAAACTTGTAAGTACTGTAGAATGTAAATGTTTAAAAGGTAAACTAGATCTGAGAGTTAAAGAATGTATAATGACAACTGCTTAAATCAAATGGGGGTTAACTCCTAAAGGATGTAACAGTTAAAGCGTATGCATGCCTTTAAGGGTAAAAGAATCACAAGGATGATCAAGTGCAAAGACATGATTAAAAACCAAAGTCTTCAAGTGAGATAATGTTGAGAATGAGCTATACATTTTGACTAAAGAAAGAATTAGTCATTGAATGTTACCTTATTTTGACAAAAATAAATAAATAAAAATGTTATAACTATGAAGGTAAGGAATGGAAACAAAAAACTTGAGGGGTGCTTGAACATTATTCTTAAGGATATTTCTCCAATAGCAGGGTGTTCTCCAGGATTCATCAAGTTCTTCCTCAACAAAAGAGAGCAACATAGAAATAACTTGAATAGAAAGAGGACCAACAATCTCATATGGGAAAAATATTTCAAGTTATATTTTATTTGAAAAACTGCATGATATATGTAGACAGTCATGATATAATAATCATGTTTAATTTATTATGAAATTAAATAGCTACTGGAATGTTGGAGAGCATAGGCGTTGCCTCACATGGAGGGGGCGAATCATAAGATTTTTTTTTACTCAACTCATACTTATATGCCTGATTTCACTTTACTTTCTTTATTGGTTAATATCCCATATGAAGTTCTATTATATAAATACTTGATGAAAATCATTTATTTTTTCAATGTGGGATAGAGAGTTCTATAAATATGTATATATTCTTTGTACTAAAAAAAATTAGCAGTGTTTTTCAATGTGGAATAAAAGACTTTTGAAATAATTTTTACAATAACTTTTACAACAAGAAAAGGGAGGAAACATCATAGAAATTATAGCCACTAAAATTTGAAGAGCGAGTTGGTGTTCACTACGAATTTAGTGCATTAATGAAGAAAAAAATACTATCTATTTTTATTGAATTTTAGGTGTCATTTGAAGCCTATAAAACGCTATGTTGATAGCATAAGCATAAGTAATAGCGAGAGCCAAACACAGAGAGATATAAAGTGCCAAGCATCATGAACAATAACTTGTGTAGGCCAATAAAATGTGAGCAAAAAGTTTGTCCTCTTTCACTACTGTAATTTGTGATTTTTCTTCTATCTAATAATACTAGTCGCACTGTGTAAATAGACAAGTTGCCGAACCATGTTAAATTTGTTTTGCTTAGTTTTTGGGCAAAAATCAACAATTCCTTACTGTCTTAACAAGTGGAATCAAAGCTTTGGAGTTACTAACAAAATGGCAAAGCTTTGGTTTTCCCAACTACCGAGAATTAGCTAAAGGCTTTAAGCTGTGTAGATATATTGTTGATTATGGCCATTATGGATCAAGAATCAGTCAAATGGATCCAAACCAAATGCAAAAATGTTCCAAACATTGTATGCTTTACCTCATCACCAAATCTAGTGAAAAATTAGGAGGATCTTAAGTTCAGAATGAGACCTATGTGTTAAGGAACCATCTCACCTAAAAGTTTAAGCTGATAGGTGAGACCTTAGAATATAATTTATATTATTCTCTAACACCCCCCCTCAAGTGAAAGCCTTTTGAGCTTGAAACTTGCACAAACTCACCCTACCTTGTGCTTGGTTTTTATCAAATAGAATGGGGATGATGAGATTCGAACTCGTGACCACTGAATCAACAAGGCTCTGATACCAAATCATGAAACCATCTCAACTAAAAAGTTAAGCTGATAGGTGAAGCTCTAGAATATGATTTATATTATTGTCTAATATTGGATCCTTTTTGGAAAGAAACATTTGGAATTTCTCAGTCAAGGAAAACAAGTGATTCTATGGATGTAGTACAGACTGTATCCAAAGCATGGGGCTGGCATAATTTGGATGACATTAAGTTTTGCTTTTCAGTAATAGTCAACGCGTATATAAGACATTTACCAATCCTAAAGAACCTCAGATCAAAGGGGTTTTCTACTTTGAAATGCATGGTTAGGAACTATGGGCCTCAGATATTAAACTTGTTCATTGGATCCTAAATGCTGGAAAGTGCTTCAATGCTTGAACAAATGAAGCCTAGTCAATCGGGTGTGTAAATATAAATGTATTGCTTCTTACGAAAGTCCAAACCTGGAAGCATTTTCTCTGCATGTGGTGCGAAAGAACAATTGTCTTGAATTGTCTGCTAAGGTCCCTGAAAAACCTTAAGTGTTTCCTGTGGATAAGTTTCGAGGGGAGGATTTGAGTCACGAAACTGCAGAGGTTCTTTTTGTGGGTTGGTCGGGGAGTCTGGGTTGAAGTTGGCGGGTGATTTCAGAACAGAACCCAGCTTATGATCAGTTTCCGTTCCAGTACCAGTTATTCTACAGGAGAAAGGCAAAGGACTCAGTTTGGTACGAACCAGTTTTCCAGGTCAAAGTCTAGAAGGGAAGGTAGTTTGGAGGAGACGAAAGTATCGCGTCAAAGGAAGCAAATTCTGTGATCATTTTACTTTAACGTCTTGGAGAACGTTGTTATCTCGAATGAATTATGGACAATCGTGAATGTATCTGATGATTTTAGTTGGGGTTTGTTTCATTACAAGCGGGATACTCCTATAATACAGGAGCGGTGCTTGTTAGTCTAGATGGGGCCTAGCCTGCAGAAAAAGAGAGCAAGAGATTGGTTTCTGCCTCGAAAAGTGTGGAATAAAAGAGTGGGAACTATTTACAGTTGACAATTGCTCATGCCAAGATCCTCCACTAGGACCTCCAAAGGGCTCAAGCTTGCGTTCTGTAATTGATGTTGAAAACTTGAAAACCAGAAATAGACCTCCGCATAGTTATATCAGGAAGTTTAGATCCCAGCCTTTGACTTAATGGCAATCGGACTTGGATGGGTCATGAACTTATGAGTGCAGCACCAGTACGCGGATGAGGCAACTTCTGCAGATTGGTGAGTATAGGGTAGTTGTCAAAATGGGATTTGCGATTGAAAGATCACATAATCAGATTTTAATAGGCATAACACGAAATCCTTGCATGTTAATTTAAAATACAAAATTCAAAAAATGTTAATTAATTGTTTCAAAATGCTAAAGCTAAAATATCACTGAAAGAAATGGAAATAATTGGCACTGGTAGTGGAAAAACTTAATCATTACTCGTACTGTTTTAACTGAAGATTAGAGATCGAATTACACTCATACTCTCAGGTGGAGTACTGGTAAAAGATTACAAAAATATCTCATTATATATATATCGCCAAAACAACTGAAGAAGAAATTTAGTGATAATAAGCAAATGGACCAATGATAAAAACTTAAAATACCAATGCTGTGTTCAACTATGATAGGTATTATGAGTCTGATGTTATTACATCAGGTGAAAAATGCCAACATTAATCCTGCAATGATGCTAACTCCATATGCCAATTTGAGTCTCTCTCCAGCTCCTACAAGCTGCAATGGAAAAAGGCAACTTCCCCGAGAGGCATTTGTTTTAACTATCATTCCCAGTCCATTGAAATCACACGCATCTTCATCTTGGTCATGCATTTGGAAGTACATATTAAAAGCATAAGAAACATTTCCATCAATGTCCATTTTGTTGCATGATGATCCATAATCCAAGCTTGTGCAATCAGCCAAAGAGCAAGCATAGCCGAGGTCATCTGCTATCATGGTCAAGTTCTTATTTTCCTCATTAAGCACGCACCATTGAGGTGACATGTACTGAACTCCCTTAGCTGCTATTAGCATCTTGTCATTGCCTTTCCCGGATAAATCTATTGGGAACTTTGGCTGTCCATCATAGTAAAAGAGTCCCCAATGTCTCTCAAAATGTCCTGGTTCAATGCTCTTCTGATTCTCATCGATTAGGCTAAAGAGATACACATCCAATTGGCCTGGTCGGAGAGGGGTTCCCTTCTTTGCGACCAACTTCTTTAGGAGGCCGTCATAGAACTTTTTAGCCAACTTGTTATTAGCATTAATGTTTCCATCGGTAGGCCAACCAACTTCCCCAACTATGATCTTCAGATCATCAACACCATTCTTCTTCAGCGTCCAAACTAAGGTATCATAATTTGCATCAAACACATTGCTATATGAAACATTTTTATCCGAAATTGTTCTCCCACCATCAAAGAAAGCAAAATCAAAGGGGAAGCCAGCGTTTTGATACAGACTAAGGAATGGATAAATGTTAACAACGAAGGGAGCATTATTTTGATGTAGAAACTTGACAATCTTAATCATGAGATCCTTTATGTCCTTGCGGAAATCACCATCAGACGGTTTGTCCGAATGAGACTCATAAACATCAGCATTAAGAGCTACTGTAGCTTTGATTCTGTCTCCGACTCCAGCTTTGTCCAGAGCCTTTTGAACGTTTTGCAATGCTGGGAATGTAATATTGTCGAATGTGTTATTATAGCTCGACAAGAAAGGCTCATTCCCAACAGCCACATATCTACGAAGGCAGATTCAATGCAATAGTAAGCAGAATTTAAATAGAACAAAGATGAAAAGCATGAACAAACAAAGAGGGGAAATAAAATTTCAACTAACTTGATGTCAACACCCCCATCATGAATATATGTGGTAATATTTTCTTTCACCCAATCTTCGGCATCCTCTATATCACCGGCCAGTATGTACAGCTGGTTATTAGGGATACCAACCATGACCTCTATGCCTGTACCAGCCAAGGACTTTACGGTCGGAGAATCAGAATCGAAAAGCTTAACCTTATTGAGGCCATTGTCTTTCAACATGTTAGCCACTGTATTACGCGGCAACGGTTTCGATGCCATCGTGCCCCAGTTCACGCCTACACCTGGTATAACTGTGGAAGAAAGGACGTGAACAACATTGGCTGATGCCAAAATCAAACAACAGGACCATACTAGCAGCCCGGTTCTGGCCATTGTCTGAGTCAGATCAAACTGCAAGAAAATATTATTAAGGTAACGTTAGAAGCAATGGAAATTTCGAGACTTTTTTGATGCAGAAATGAGAACGTATGGTTAAACGAGAGTTTAGAGGGTTTTCTGTTTTTGACAAAGTTCAATGCGGCCACGGAGGGAAAGAAGTTAAATTTAGTATGTGATTGTCATGCATGAGGTGAGTTAGTTGACCACCTTTTCTTCTGCTGTTAGTTGACTGATCATGTCATTAGGTATTATGAGAGAGGAGAAGATTAAGTAGTAATATTTCAGAATGAGAGAAGATTACGCAGTGATTAGAATGCAATCAAAGGAAAAAGGAGACGAATTGCCACTTGAATCTTCTCCTCAAAATATTCTCTGACCACTCTTTTTATGCTATAGCTAGCCATTGCAGCTTACCAAGTGAACCTTACAGATACAATATGCTCTCCCTTGCCTGCCTCCTGATCATGCCTCACATGCACCACCTCTCACAGCTCCCGGCCGGTTCCCAAATTGAGAATTTTGGCTTTATATGCAATGAATGCACTTTTCCTTGATGGAAGGCTCGATATTGTTTTTAGGCTAATTTACACAGGATAATGCACTACTTTATGAAAAATAATTCAGATGACTGGCAGTATCATTGATTTCTAAGAAAGGCTATGAGCACTCCATGTAATACCTACCCCTATGATTTTAGCATTAAAGAATGGCTACAATCATACTTTTCTAACCGTACGCAAAAATAAATTAAAAAAGCTATTATTTTTGGTAAAAATAATAATTACCATAAAAATCAAGTTTGGCCGAAGTTATTAAGTATTGTTGTTATCCTTTTTAAATGAAAAAATAGTTGTTTTAATTTTTTTTTTTATAACCGAGATATTCGGGTCAATTTACGCGTACCTCAATTAATACACAAGTTTATTAGTCATCTTGCAAGTCTAATAAACAAATAAGACACTGCGGGGATAACAAGGATACACTGAGGGGAGGCTCGAACCTATGAATTGAGGAAGTTAACAAGTCTCTTCCTGCCGGGCCGAGTCTCTAAGCGTGGTCGTCTTAGTTTTTGTAACCTAAAAATGTGGATATGTGAAAAAAAAAATAATTGTTTTTTGTCAAGTTCTCAAACTTTTACATAAATTATGTAATAATATTACAATGCCTTAATAGAATTATTACAATTAAATTATGATTTTTTTTAGAATGATTAAATTGCCATAAAGCACAATGTAAAGATTATATTACCTTTTTAAAGCAAATTTGTTAAGCTTACATCTAGGAGTTTTTTAGTATTTTCAAATCAGCTAGTTAGTTGTTAACAAGTTGACCATGGAGATTCAATATTTGATGTTATTTCATTTATCATTTGTATTGAATTTGATCAATATATTTTTTATTGCTATTTGTGTATTTATTTATTTATTCTGATTTTTTTTCTCTTCTTTATATCAAATCGGATTCTTCTTTTTTAATTGTCTTTTATTTATTTTTTTCTAGTTGAATTTTATTTTTGATTTTATCCATTAATACTTGATTTGAAATTATTTTTGTATCAAATTTAATACCTCACTTCCAACAAATCTAACACATTGAAATCTATAAAAACTTGAATCTATTGATATCCTTTAATTAAATAAATATATTTGATTCTCGAGAATCAAGGACAAGGACATGAATTTTAATGCATTTGAAACTTTTTATAACAATAAATAATTTAAGAATAACTTGCAAAGAAATATAAAGGACCTGCTCTTCGACATAATTTTGTAGTTCTTTTATATCTATCAATACATTTTTTTTATTGAAAAGATTTTCTTCTAGGAGCCAACATCTGCCAGGCAGGCGAGAGATTATTAGACAATGTCTCGTCTCGTCAAAAAGAATTTATTTGGAAGCCATATATTGAACTAATAATTAAAAAGACTTGTTTATTTACTTCGTATTAGGATTTAAGTCCTATTATAAAAGTTTGTTATCTTCGTGATATCTTATATACTCACTAGATTTTTAGGATATCCAGTGAATTCAAGAATTAGTTGTAGTGCATATAATATGATTCGAATCTCGATTATAAAAAAATAAAATTATCAACCTGAAAATAAAAAGCACAATATTGACACATCGTACATTTGTTACAAAAATGAACTTGGCCTTGCTCATGGATTCATTCTATTGAGCTGATCTACGTATATTCCTAGTTCTTCAAACTCTCTTGCTAATTTACAACCGTGCCAATTTCCAGTCCATCACAGGACATTACGAGGACATAGCATCCTGATATTATCAACAATATTTTCAACCACCTTCCATCGTAATCAAGTGAGGTGTTGCTATGACCACCACCTTAACACAGCCATTTTTCACATCAGCGGAAGGTAGGCACCGCCATGACATCTCCTGAGGACAAGTGGCGCAGCATTGTCAGGGACTCTGTCCAATGCTTTCATGCAAACATCAATGATATCACTAAAACCAGTTGCCGTGGTGGCCAGCTGCACCCTTAGCCTCAAATCCCGAGTCTTATTTAGCAAGCATCTAAACGATCTCTCCAGATCTTTAGCCCATTCTGCAGGTAAACCTCCTCCAGCCAACCAAACTGAGAATTGGGATTGGTCACCTCTGGCTGCTACCTCAACCCTGTAGAACCTTGCCAATTCAGCAAGCATTGATGGCTGAAGTGGGAGAACAGCCACAAATTCAGCGACAAACTCTTGAGTTAGTTCTGGTTCAAACATCTGATTCCAAAGCACCAGTGCCCACTAACTTGGCTGGTTAAGACCA
The DNA here is from genome assembly GCA_015731905.1 of Salix dunnii. Taxonomy (NCBI): domain Eukaryota; kingdom Viridiplantae; phylum Streptophyta; class Magnoliopsida; order Malpighiales; family Salicaceae; genus Salix; species Salix dunnii. Next base: position 9,474,202 of record CM027665.1, on the reverse strand, counting down.
TAGGCTTCAGCAACAATTAAGGCCTCCTGGAAACGGGATTGCTCAACTAATAATCGCCTAGCATTGGTTTCGGACAGGTCCAGCCACTTGCAATCTGGCATTCGAATTTGCAGGGAAACAAGGGATGCATGAGCACAAGCTCTGCTAGTTTTGTTTCCAGCATCGACGGAAGAGTGAACTCCAGCCTTCAATGAAATATCGCATCGATTCAAGGAGGTCTTCATTTGGGTCTTTATCATAACGGCGAAACCACTGCTCAGAAGACTGCCATGCTCGTGACTCTAAAAGAGCAGTTTTTTCATGCTTCATGTCAAAGTGGCTGTAGACCTGAGAAGGAGAAGAACGTGCTTTATTCAAAATGAAGAAATGGATAAATAACCAGATCTTACAATTTAAAATGCATCTTATTGAAATCTCATTCAAAGCACCGAGCCATGCACCCAACATGCAACAAACAGTAAAATAAAATCAAGCCTAGTGTCTGTCCTGCCAAAACAGGTTTCAACTCAAACCTGCAAGCTTGCCAGTTGCAATCTGAGACGCAATCAATTATACCAAGAGAATGGCCCTTGAGAAAATAAATATTGTGCAGTGGATGAAAAAGACAAGCTGAGACAAATAGAAATGCAAAATTCGGTGACATTGCAAGCGATGCACTTTTATACAATATAGTTGTGATATAAATTCATATTGTAATCAAGAGACTTCAAATCCTGAATGTAAGGATCCTGCACTATAGATTTCTAAGAGAAACAGCTGATGAAGTGCTGTCATGGCATAGATAAAAGCTAGGGTCTTCAGTTCCAAGGTTACATGCCTAGGCTATAGCGGATTTATTTATTTAAAAAAAAACTAGTGTTTCATTAAAAGTCTAAATGATAGTCTTCAATCTCAAAATAAACTAATATATCTATTTATATTAATTCTAAAAAATCTTATAAGAAAAGATTTATAATTAAAACTAAAATTCTTTATAGAGAATCTATTTAAATTTATTTATAAAAGGATGTAGAACTTAACTCATCACCTTCATGAAAGTGCTTGGCGCTTTAGAAAATAAAAAAGACATAACTAACCACTAATATAACCCCTCTTTTGAAAGTTGTCTTCCACTCATCACTTAGCTCAATTCAAATCTAATGTTAACCACTTCTCATGTCAATCTTTGTAAAGATTGATATCCTATATAATTGATCAAGCATGTCATCTAATTAAAGAATTGAACACTTGTATACCACGATTATTTTGTTGATAGCGCAATTGTCCACACATACATTAAATGCCATCCATATTTGAAGTCAATAATGCTAGAATTGCATAAGGACTAAGACTCCCATGAATATGTCCCCTTCGTAATAGCTTTTTTACCTTCTCTTTCAATATCTCACAATCCTTAGGACTAACTTAATAACATGACAGATTTGGAATGCTAGCTCCCGACACCAAATAAATCTAATGTTGATGTTGCGATGTCGCGGTCGCACAAATTAATTACCCTAGCTTAAAACAAATCAAACAAGATAGTATAGAGAAAGCAAGGGGTCGATCCCACAAGGACGATTTAGTTCAGATTTTCGTGCTATATGTAATGCAATTGAGGGGGGTTGGAAGTTGTCTAGGCTAAGCTAAATCAAACTAAGCAAAAATTATATAAAACTGAAATTTATTAATAAAGCAAACCTTGGTCACAAGTCAACATCCACCTACAGAAATCAGAACTGATCATGGAAACGACACATCAATTTATATTCTGAATATTTATCTCTTCTTAAAATTGGTTCGTTAACGGATCCGCCGTATAACTTACCCTAACCATCAAACAACCACAGTGTCCACACTAGTAATTTGATTCAATGGCAGCATTAAAAACTAGATAAATTGATCAATTAAGAAACATAATTGTCCGCAATATATGTTTAGTTTGATTGAATGTTCTCCCTAAGATTAATAACGTAGATCCGCTACAATTACTAACTTAGTTGCTTCACAAGTTCATATATCACAACTCCGGTTTTGATATCAAACTTAACAATAGATTGTCTACAACAATAACTTCGAGTCCGCTTTTAGCAATTAAATAAACAATCATAGGAAAATAAGCATAGGAGAACAAACATATTCATCATATAAACTGAAAAATTGAGGTAAAAATAGATCTCACAGTTCTTGAAATCTGAAGGTTTCCGTGTCCTTGCAACCAAGCAAAAGAGTTTAGCCTTGCATGTTTATTGAACAACTAAATAAAAAGATGGAAGAAAACATGATTTAGGGTTTGGAGGAGGAAGATTTGTGTTTTGTTTGGTGCTGGCTGCCCTTCCTTGCTTCTCTTCTCCTTTATATATGCTTAGAAACCCTAGTGTCTAATTTACAAAATAGTCCTTCCTTAAGTTGGTAAAATTTAGTTGTCTCTTGTAAAATTCATATCTCCTTCATATCAAATCATTTTAAGATGAAATTTGGAAAGTGTATAGGTCTTTGAGTCCTAAATACATGAAAATTGAGTTTGCATCAATCGGAATTCTGTAGCTCCAGATATTGAATTTTGAATGGAGAAAGGTCAACATCGGCAGATTGCAAGATTTGACTTTGAAGGCTGCGATTTCTGTGATATTCTTTATTTTATTTCTTTTGCCTTATTATTCCAGAAAGATATGGATGTTAGCTTTTGAATTCCACTGGAATCACTTCATTTCGATCTCTAGAGCTTCCGCTCTGCACAAAACATCGACTAAAGGTCAAATCTGTCAATCACTTCCAATTACCTCCTTTTTGCATCTTTTATCCAAAAATACCTTCAAAACATAAAACAAAGAATATCAAGGTATTTTATACACAAAACATATGCAAAACACTAGGTAAATATAGATGAAACTATCAAATAATATGGTTGTATCAGTTGAATGTCTCTTCCGTGGCAATTCATCAAGTAGAATCTCCTTAAACTTGACAAGTAAAAGCTTAAATTTTTCAGGAATGCCTAATCTTTTTTTTCTTTTTTGATTGTTCATCCAATAACTTCACAACCAATACACAAATCTACCAAATTTCTTGTATCTCTGCTCGCATCTCAGGTTCTGGATTGATTATATCAAGTGATTCCCCTTTATTTTAGAAGCTTTAGGGTTAGATTCCCCTTTCAAAAGTACAAAAGTATAATTTAGACAATTGTTTCTCATCTTATACCAATTATTTTTACTCAAAAGTTTAGCATTCACATCATATTGCCAAAGCCTTTAGAAGACCAAACTATAAACATTCATACCAACTAGATTACAATACATCTCATTCATATACATCCTAAAGAAAAAAAATACTCTTTAATGTTGATTTACTCTATCTCTCTTATAGACATAATCCACCCAATCTTGTATGGTTTAGGATGAGGTTTTAATAGTAATTTTAATTTATCAACAATATATTTACTAATAATATTTTCACAGCTCTACTCCCATTACCGTTAATTAAGTTAACCAAGTTTTTATTTATGGTGCAACAAGTATAAAATCACTTGTTTCTCTGTGAATCCTCAACAACATTTGGTGTTGGTTGCATCTTTCTAACCATATTATTACTCTCATCATCATCATAATCGTTGCCCTACTTGTACAAATTTTCATCGCCACCCCATCAAGTTCACGCACCTCGACCTCATCGTTGGAAGGTTCTGGCTCATATTGCTCTTTGATTAGATTGATCGATTTGTCTCTTGCAATCACTAAAACCATGTCTTGGCTCTCAACATTTAAAGCATTGGCAATCATTGGTCTAACATAAAAGTTATTTGATTTGTTCATTTTTACTTGTTTTCCCAATGTCTTGTTAGGTCTAGTAGTATTAAGTCTCACTAGAGTTACCTTGATGGTTTTACTATCTTTCTCTTACTAATAGGACTGAATCCACCTATCTCATTATACAACCTCATAAAAGAGTCAGACCTGTCAAATCTATTATTGCTACCAACCTTTTTTTTCATTAGCATCTTAGCTTTTAATGCCATATTCCTCATCTCAAAGAGCATAAACAATATTTGTACTTTGATCTTATCTTAGATTATTGTTTTTAACCCTCTCATAAACCTTGCAACCTATTAATTCTCTGACTCTTGGAGCCTGTTAGGTTTCGCCAGCCTTTGAAATTCAGCAATACTTATTAAGAAATTTATTACCTTGTGAACTATCCTAGTATTACTGAAACAAATATTGCCCATAGTTGGAAGGAATCTCTCAAGCAAAAATTATCTCATGTGCATCCATGATGTAATGGGTTGTCCCTTTTGTTAATCGTTTACCTACCTGACATTTCCACTAGGAAGAAACTCCACCATGTAGGTTATATATGACTAGTTTCACCTTCTCTTCCAAGAAACCTAAGTACTTCTTAACCTTATCACATTCAGCAACCCAATCAAGAAATTCTTCTATGTCCAAATCTCTATTGAATGTTGGGATTTCCATATTGATGTGAAAATCATGTGTTTGTTGTAGTGGTTTGTTTTACAATGTCAAAGGCCATACAAGCACCTTCAAATTCATATCCAACACCCTCTACATGGACAACTAATTTTCCGGGTGGATTTTTAGGAATTGATTTGAGATTCAATCTACATCCAAGCAAGTTCCTCTCTCCTCACAATCCATGTATGAGCTACCTATTAGCCCAGTTAGTTTACTCCAAATGATCTAGTTTATGTTCCTGAGCCCGCGCAACACCCTAGAGGGCCTCCACTCTTGCATCGAGGAGTGGGTTGCTATCATTTTTATCCATGAAAGGGGCTAATCTACTTTAATACCAATTGTTAGAGACCTAAAGTTACAAACCTATTTTTTGAGAAATTTAGAAAAAACACTAGTCTTTTATTAAAAGTCTAAATAACAGTCTTCAATGTCAAAATAAATAAAGCATCCCTATTTATATTAATACTAAAATTCTTTATAGAAAATAACGTATAATTAAAACTTACCTATTTAACAGAATCCATCTAGCATTATAATTACTATAAATAAAAAAAACAAATGATTTTTTTCCAAAATTAACTAGGAAAATAATCAAAACAATTTTAAGCTTCATATCAAATGTTTTCAAGTTTCTTCAAGGATTTTTTTTAGGCTTGGTCTTATCTATCTTGTTTATAAATATAGTTGTAATATGTTCATGTTAAGTACAAATATGAACTACAACATTATATGAAAGTTATTCCCAAAGAATCTAATAATGCAACATGTGCATCCCAAAACCATATATACTCAACTAAATGAGAGCTTAATCACAAAAGAAATTTGGAGTTAGCCAATGAGATTCTCTTCCCAGAATTACCCTGTTTAAAACCATATTCTCTATTAGATTATAGATACTTAGAAAAATAATTCTATGTTACTACAGCTTAAGCTATTTTAGGCTGAGCTTATACCCTTTCTATCCATTCCACCTGATTTTAATTTTTTTCTTTCAAGTGTCTTACTAACTGGTATAATCATTTTTAACAGCCATCTTTTAAGTATCTAGAAAACAATGAAATAAAGAACACACGCACCATAGGAAATGCATCATAATCTTTTGGGTTAAAATGCTTCAGTGATGTAAGAACGACCATTTGAAATCCTCTGACAACCTCCGCAGTTTCCACATTTGTCTCTGCAGCAGCTGAATATTTTTGAAGAAGAAGATCCAGCTGACCATTTTTTATGAGAATGCCAAGAATGAAATCAAGGGCATGGAAATTTCCTACTTCACTTATCAGGCGAGACAAACATGGAAAATCACCCTAAAAAACATAAGCTTCTACCCTGGTGGCAGCAAGGGATACAAGAACATCAACTCCATCCAGGCATGCTGATGATTTGTAGTAGTGCGACAGGATAAGAATTTCAACCTGGAAAAAAAAGAGAAGATTTCCTAGTAAAATAAAAGCTTTAGATTATCAATATCTGGTTACACAGAAGCCAAGTTAATCTTTTTTATTATCCATCTTCTTTGGAAAGAAAAAAAAAAGAATCATCAACCAATCAATTCTACAGGACTGCAACTACAGCTAAAAAGGTCAAGCTGAAAATTAGCCATTTAGGAACATAGGAATACTATGAACCCTCAATTATAATGGCAATACCTCACAGGTATGTGGTATTTCTTGTCCAGTAATCACCAATCGCATCAACGTATGACCAATTTCAGGTTCAGAAGGACAAAGTCCCGCCCACTTTAAGAAGTCAGAAAATCTCCACAATAGAGGAGCAGGTCCTTCCTTCTTCTGAGAATTCATGTATCCCCACGATGTGCAGCCAACAGACTCTATGCAAATAAATTATAATGTATATAACAAGTAAAAGATTGCATACTTCATGCAAAACTGGGCTTGGAATAAGATATTACATTCTCAATAATGCAAAAATAGGCTTAAGCAATTTTGTATTGGGTCAGGAGCATACATTAGAGTTGCTAAAGCTGCCATTTCACTCCCACCTTCTACTATCATCAATAGTGTGAATTATTTCATCGATCTCCAGAACATTAAGGTTGCTATCTAGAACTGAATTACATGACATCATTGTTCGACCATTACAAAATGATGCATCATATTCATGCCCCTTAATCCTAGATAAAAACAACCATTTTGCCCATTGACAATCACCCTGAACAAGAAGCCTCAAATAAAGCATATGACACAGGTTAGGTCATTGCATGTGTATATTTTGAAAGAATAATGATAAAGTAACAATGTCAGAGAGATCCAAAATGATAACAAACACAATAAAGAGATTATATAAATATCTGTCACAATTAAGTTATGCTACAAAGAATCAACTCTTGCAATCTACCATTGAAGTACAGTATTCAAACTAAACAATAGTTATACTAAAATATCCCATTTTGGAGTAAAATGAATTTGGAAATTGGGATAGGAAAGGCTCAATTCAAAGGAAAGAGTTTCAAAGAAAATGAAAAGATCATGGAAGAGGAAAGGGTGACAGTCCCACAAGCGTAATTGTAGCATGTGGAGTTGTTAAACTCTTCATTAGAGACAAAAGCACATGAAGCACAAATCGAGACTCTATTCATTACATAAATACCATGAATGAAGCTGAAAAACATTTTATTGGGCAATTATAAACCATGCATATTAAGCACTGATTTCACAACTTAGTTAGCATACAAATCAACCTAAGGACAAGTAGCTCCTTTTTTCGATCTATTCTTTACAAGATATCTTTGCCAATGTAAACTATGTGTTTTGGTTGGGTTCTCCTTTACTCGTTAGTCCCTAGAGGATTTATTCTGAAACCACAACTACGAGCCACTAAAGGAAGAAACTATTTACAATTTGTAAACATGGGTTGCAAATTATCACAAGAAAACAATGATGCCTCTGCTATTTGGTTCTCTCAGCATGAACTAGCCTAGCTTCCTCACTCATCATCCTGTTTCTGATTTACCCTATATCCACACCATGATCTCTGTATTGTATGCAAGTGCTTCCTATTTAAGAATCCCAATGTGGAAAGATACATGGTAAATATAATAGAGATACAAGCCTAGAGTTCTTTCAAAATTAGGTAAGGAGTAAACCAACATGTTGTATGATGATGAAACATAAACAGAGCTTTGAAATGAGCATTAGATGCAGATGTATTCAAAGGTGACTCATTAAAATCCAAATTTTAATACACAGACAAAGATTCAAAAACTGGTTGCATGGGAATCCCTGGCAAAAGAACAAAAGCATGCTTTAAAACCAGGTATAGGTGTTTTGCTATTTGAGTGGAAAGAAACATAAAGCTTTGGTAGTGTGTGTTTGAGAGAGAGTGTTAGCATAATACCATATGGCAATGGGCCCAATGGAAGTTATTGAATGGCATATTTGCATAATGTATAAAAGGGAACTCAAATACTTTCTTATTAGTTAGATATAACATTAATAACTATTTATATATAGTTAATAACTATACTAAATTAGAAATATTGTATATATCTTAGGTCCTACGCAATGAAAATAATGATTAAAATACAATTTTCCACATGGTATCAGGGCTTATTTCATAAAACCTAGATCCAGAACTTTCCCCTCCACCCCAACAACAGAATATTATGTCGGAAAACACCACCAAAGAAACCCAAACAGCCAGAGAGTTTCAGAACCTACAGACCTCCTATAGACTGAATGGAAAGAACAATCTGAAGTGGTCACTAAGGGTGATCATTTTCGATTCAGTTTGGTTTTTATCAAAAAAATAACCAAACCAAAAATTATAATTTTATTTTAAAAAATAACCAAACCGAACCGAACCTAGTAAAAACATATCATTTTCAGTTTTGTTCGGTTCGGTTTTTATGATTAAAAAACTGAAAAAACTGAAATTGTTTTTTGGCCTTTCTAATGGGCCATTTGATGGGCTTTCTAATAGGCTTATAATTAAAATAAAGAAAGATTGATTTTCTTATGAGATACCAAAATATTTTTAATTTTTTTTACCACTAATACAAATATTAATGTATTAAATTGTTAATGTTAATATGGTGTTTATTAAGTTTTTTTTACCTTTCTAATATTTTTTTTTGTTTAATTTAGTATGAAGTGAAATAATTAAAATTTAAATTACAAAATATTGCATTCAAAGGGCTTCAAAATAAACAACAAGCAACATCAACATAAAAAAACTTCAAAAAATACATCCGATTTTGAACTAATTATCATCGATTGGTAGATTTAACTTTCCACCAAATTCTACAAAAAAAATAATAATAGAAATGTTTGATTAAAAATAAGTTGATTAATAAATCAAAAAATAAAAGTAAAAGTGTATAAGAACAATAATCTTATTCAAGATTCTGTTGAACGTTGATGTTGGGGTAGTGTAGTGGATTAAACATTTTTTATTTGAAGGTTTACCATCTGTAATTACCAAATAAGAAAGATCAAAACATATTAATAATATATATTTTTAGAATTTAATAAATTCACAATATATTTGCAGCATATATTCATAATAAATTTACAAATATATATATATATATATATATATATATATATATATAAATTGTTTTTATACTAATTTTTCACCTAATATTTTTAACCGCACCTACACGATAATCAAAGCATTTAAATACTGCTATATTATATTTCAACTTTATAAACCAGTGATTAATATGATCAACATACGCATAATGGACAATGGACATACAAACCCGAAAGCATCTCAAATTTGTCACACATTTTCATTAACAACATTAAAACATGCTCTATAAAGCTAACATTAAAACATATCAAATATGCTCTTCTGTTTCCACAGAGATCAAACAAGCTAACATAGTTAACATAGCATACTAGACAATGGATATCCACACCCGGAAATATATCAAATTTGTCATCCATTTTCATTAACATTAAAACATGCTCTACAAAGCTAATATTAAAACATATCAAACATGCTCTTTTGTTTCCACAGAGATGAAACAAGCTAACATAGCATGCTGGACACTTTACTTACACTTTGTAAACAAAGTTTCCAATAAAACAGAGGTAAGAGTCTGAGAGGCGAGAGTGAGGGAGAGGGAGAGAGAGAGAGGCGAGGGGGGGATGAGACGAGAGGCGAGAGCAAGTGAGAGGGGGGCTAGCGGCTAGGGTTTTTTATGAGAGCAAAAGAGAGGGAGAGAGTCGATGAAATGAAAGATTGTAACTTTATATTTATATGAAATTTTTTAACCGAACCAGACTAGTTCAGTTTGGGTTAATTGGTTTTTGCCTTACAAAATCAATACCAAACCGAACGAAATGTTTTTTTAGATTTTTATAATCGGTTTTTTTATCAGTTCAGTTTTCTCAATTTAATCAGTTGATCGATTTTTTTGTTCACCCCTAGTGGTCATAGATAGTAAAAACATTTCTCAAGGAAAGAGGAAAGATTAGTCATTTAACAGACAATCCCCGAAAATTAGAAGACCCAAAGTTCACCCTATGGAATGAAGAAGACTCCATGATTATGTCATGGCTATGGAAATCCATAATGCTAGAAGTCTACAGGCCCTACATGTTCCTGAACGCAACAAAAGATGTGTGGGATGTAGTAAAACAGACTTACTATAAAGTCAAGGATGCTGCCTTAATCAATGAGATCAAGACCAAGTTGTCAACAACCAAACAAGGTAATATGTTGGTTATTGAATACTACAAAATCATGAAAAGTGTTCTGTTGGAGTTAGATTATTATCAAGATTTTAAAATGAAGTGCAATGATGATGCAACAATTTTAAAAAATTATATGGAGAGGGAAAGGATTTTTGAATTCCTTGTAAACATGGAATTTGATCCAGTAAGAGTCCAAATACTAGGAAATGAATCTATGCCCTCACTCAATTAAGTCTTTTCAGTAATAAGAACAGAAGAAGGAAGGAGGACAGTGATGATGGAGGCCACTCACATAAAAGGGTTTACTATGATGATAACTTATGGCAGAAATGAAATCAAACATGATGCAGAGGGGATAAAAACTAAAAGGAGAAAAATCCCTAAAGAATAGCAATTCTGTAACTACTACAAGAAAACAAGTCATACAAAGGAGATATGCTGGAAATTGCATGGCAGACCACTATCAAGGAATTAGATAGCCCCAACAAGGATGGGGTGTAATGGAGGATTCAAGTGGAATTAGCCAAGAGGACATGCACACTTGGCTAATATTGAAGAGATAGCCTAAAAAACTAACACTCCAAAGGTAAGAGGACTTAACAACGAGGAGATTGAGAGCCTAATATCCCTACTCAACACCATGGAGAAACCATTTGGGTCATACTCTCTTGCTCAAAATAGTAAAATTCTAAATTCTCATACATTTTGTGCCTTAAACCAGAGCCATTCCAACACCTGGGTCATTGACCAAGTACAACAGATCACATGACCCCCTCTACAGATGTCCTCAAATCCTATCAACCTTATCATGATAGTAAGAGAATTACAGTGGCATATGGGTTTGTAACCTCAGTTGCAGGCCAATGAACACTTTCTTTTAATCCCTCTTTTACATTTAAAAGAGTACTACATGTCCCTAATCTCATTACAAATCTACTATCTATTTGAAAACTCATTAAATACATAAACTGCAGTGTAACTTTTTTCTTTAATTACTGCATATTTCAGGACCTAGCTACGGGGATGATGATTGGACATGCTAAGGTCAAAGATAGGTTGTACATGCTTGAAATACAAGGCAACATTAGTAACTCTCCTTTCCTATTATTTATGTCAATATATTCAAATAAAATTGATGTTTGGAATCATCATCGTCGTCTAGGACATTTAACTTTTAAGACTCTTAGGAACATGTTTCCATCTCTATTTGGAAACCTTGATGTTCAAAACTTTAATTGTGAAATTTGTGAGTTTGCAAAACACCATAAAGTGCCTTTTCCTTCAAGTGAATCAAGATCTATATCTCCACTTTTCATAATCCATTATGATATATGGGGACCATATCACATTCCAAATATTTCAAGAGCAAAAGGGTTTGTAACATTTATTGATAATTGCACTAGAATGACTTGGGTTTATCTAATTAAAAAGAAATTTGATGTAAGCCATATTTTGCTAAACTTCATAGTAGTGATAAAGAAACATTTTGGGGTTGACATTAAAGGATTTAGGATTGATAATGCTAGAGACTACTTTAATCAAAATCTATCACAATACTTTGACAAAAAAGGAATTATCCATCAATCATCTTGTGTAAACACTCCTCAACAAAATGGTTTGGCCGAGAGAAAGAATAGACATTTACTTGAAACTGCAAGGGCTTTACTTTTTTAACATAAAGTCCCAAAGAATTGTTGGGGAGAAGCAGTATTAATAGCCACCTATTTAATAAATAGAATACTTTCAAGAGTGATTGGCTTTAAGAGTCCTTTAAAATATTTGTTAGAATTTTTTCCAACAAATAAGTTTTATTCAAAACTCCCTTCCAGGATCTTTGGATGTCTCCTATGTCCACATTTATAAACATCAAAGGGATAAACTAGATGCTAGGGCTCTTAAATGCATTTTCATTGGATATTCAATCACATAAAAAGGTTACAAATGTTATTATCCTTCTTCAAAAAAATTCTTTGTGTCAAAAGATGTTAGTTTCAATGAAAATCAGTCTTATTTCAGCACCTCTTCTCTTCAGGGGGAGGAAAATATGAAAGAAAAGGCTATTGTTTTTTCTATGGATGACATGTTTCCATTTCTTATTTCATCTAGATAGCAATCATCATCTCTTATGTTACAAACGCATGAGTCTCCAACATCAATTTCATAAACATGTGAGTCCCTAAACACTACAAATCCACAAGGAGAAATTACTACTACTAACAAACCATTACAGGTGTATAAAAGAAGAGTACAGTAGCCTGAATTGACCCCTTTGCAAGCCCATGAATTTGAACCTGAACAAGGTAATGAAATCTCTCCTGCTCTTGATGAACTCTCTCCAAATATCTATCAGCCAACTGTTATTAGAAAAGGAAAAAAAAGAGTGCACTAAGAAACCCTTATACCCTATGGCTAACTATATATCATTCCAGAAATTCTCACCTTCACATAAAACATTCCTCTAAAAAATAAACACCATCTCTATCCTAAAAACCCTACATGAGGCCCTTAGAAATGGAAAATTGCCATGAGAGGAGAGATGAATGCACTAGAAAGGAATCAAACATGGGACATAGTTGAACTGTTGAAAGAAAATAAGGTGGTAGGGTGTAAATGGGTGTATAACTTGAAATACAAAACAGATGGCAACCTAGAAAGGTATAAAGCTAGGATGGTTGCTAAGGGGTTTACACAAACATTTGGGATAGATTATGAGGAGACATTTGCTCTTATTGCTAAGATGAACACCATACAAATTCTGTTTTCTTTATCTGCTAATCTTGAATGGTGTATGCAACAATATGTTGTTAAGAATGCCTTCTTACATGGAGAGTTGGAAGAAGAAGTGTATATGAATCCACCACTAGGATTCAATCATTTCTTATTGCTTAATCAAGTTTGCAGGTTAAAAAAGACATTATATGGCTTGAAGCAATCTCCTAGAGCATGGTTTGGAAGCTTTACTAGAGCCATGATACTTATGGGATATCAATAGAGTCAAGGAGATCATACCTTGTTCATCAAACACTCTAATTCAGGGGAAGTAACCATTTTAATTGTCTATGTTGATGACATTATCATAATAGGAGATGATCATATGGAAAGGGACAAACTAAGGAAGAGACTGTCTGCAGAATTTGACATCAAAGAACTAGGAAGGTTAAAATACTTTCTTGGTATTGAAGTTGCTCATTCAGATAAGGGGATTTTTATCTCCCAGCAAAAATACATCTTGGATCTTTTAAAAGAAACAAAAATGGTGGAATGCAGACCATGTGAGACACCGGTTGACCTAAAGCACATACTTGACAATGATAAAGAGGGGACCACGATTGATAAAGGTCAGTACCAAAAGTTAGTTGGTAAGCTATCCACTTAGCTCACACTAGACCTGATATTGCTTATGTTGTTAGTGTAGTGATTCAGTTTATGCACAATCTAAAGGAATCACACCTTTAGGCAATGTATAGACTCCTCAGGTATTTGAATATTGCCCGTGGAAAAGGGGTTTTATATAAAATACATAGTAAGCTAGAGTTGGAATGCTATACAGATACAGACTATGTAGGATCCATAACAGATAGAAGATCAACCTCATGATATTGCACACTTCTAGGAGGGAACCTTATGACATGGAGAAGCAAAAAACATAATGTTATTTCAAGATCAAGTGCAGAGGCTGAATTTTTTATCAATGTCACTTGGAATTTATGAGTTATTATGGATGAAAATTTTTCTGGAAGACTTAAAAATTAAGTGGGAAGGACCAATGAAGCTCTAATACGACAACAAATCTGCTATAGTAATGGCACACAATCCAATATAGCATGACAACCCAAACATGTAGAGGTTGATAGACACTTTATCAAGGAAAAACTAGAGAGTGTACTGATATGCATTCCCTATGTGCCTACTAGAAAGCAACTGGCAGACATACTCACTAAAAGAGTTCTGAATCCTATATTCAAGAACACACTAGACAAGCTTGGAATGAAAGATCTCTTCCATCCACCATGAGGGGAAGTATTGAGTGGCAGATTTGTAGGATGTATAAAAAGAAAGTCAAATACTTCCCTATTAGTTAGGATCTAACATTGATAACTATTTATGTATAGTTAATAACTATCCTAAATTAAAAATATAGATGTTGTATATATCCTAGGTCCTAGGCAATGATAATAATGAGATTGAAATACAATTTTCTATAGAAGTGTTCAACTTGTAATTTGAAAAATGAAAGTTGCAAAGTCATTTAAAAATGTTGACTATATAACATCCTATGACAAGGGGCCTGATGCAATGAAGGAAGTGATAGAATTAAAGCACGAGAAATTTCAGAACTTGAAAGTAGCCACTTTAGAAAACATAGGAGTGTCGCACCCCAAAAATGATTCTGGTTTGCGGCGTCGTGGCGACGTTCCCCGCGTGCGCAGGGAAAATTCAGTTGTCGGGGGTCTAATCTTTATTTTCGTGAAAAAAAGGAGTCGCCACCTAGTATTATGGTTACTAGGAAACCTAAAACTGGTCTTTCAGAGATTCTAGGGTAAGGGACTGGTTGCGTAAAGGGAAGGTTTTAGCACCCCTAGTACGCCCTACCTAAGGTAAGCTGCTTGACGTTTGGTTTGCTTATGATTTGTTAAGACTCAAAAACATATGTTAATTAAATGGCAAATGGGATATTACTCCGCCGAATATTTTGGATATTAACCCCTTAGGATTTAATTATCCAAACACCGACAGTGAATAATATCATATTATTCCCGCTGAATATTTTGGATATTAACCCCTTTAGGATTTATTTATCCAGATACCGACAGTGAATAATAGCGTATCATTCCTGTCGAATATTTTGGATATTAACCCTTTAGGATTTATTTATCCACATACCGACGGTGAATAATAAATTACCCAAAAAATAAGATTTTATTTTTTTTTGAAATATTGGCCAATACCCTTTGGATTTTACAAACATGTTGTAAAATCTCGAAATGCAAGAAATGATTTTTTTCTTTGCGAAATCCATGCTAAAACTCATTTTTCTTCAAAATCCAAAATAATATATATTCTTTTTCGAGGAAAATAATTTTTAAAATATGCTAGTGTATTGGCCGTATGCAAGAAAATAATACATTTTTTTTAAAGTATATTTTTTCTAAAAATTTTTTTTATATATATTTATATATATATTTTTATATTTATATATATATAGATATATATAAATTTTATTTTTAGGAAGACGATGAACAGTACGTTGATTTTTCGAGTATGACGAAATGCTTACCTGTTAACACCTTTGTGTAGAGGAGATCGAGGTGGTTCTTCTGGTCGTTGTCTCGTCGGAAATGGAGGCCTGAGGTGGCCGTAAGGGTCGTCGGAAAACCTGCTGTCACGTTGCAGGGGCTGCTGCTGCCTCGGCTATCTTCGTCTCTTCCTTCTCCTGAGGTGCTGAATGAGTTGCTACGGTTGGGGGGTGGCTTATGTTGATGATAAGGAGTGATATGGGTGGTCGACGGTGGTGATGCTTGGCTTGGCCGAGAATGAGAGAGAAACAGCGGTCTGGTTTTTTTTAGAGAGAGAGAGGCAGAAAAACGAGATAAAAAACGATGGGGGGAGCAGGAAGCAAATTGACTCAAAATTTTTAGGTAAGTGATTCTGCCCTCTTCTCTATTTTCTGCATCCTTAATACTATATTTCTTACTCACGTAAATCTCTTCTTTCCTTCCCCTGTTCCTGCGTTTTTTTCTTGACTCCCATCCTCTGCCTGTTCGTTCCCTTTCTTTCCCCTCTCTGTTTCTATTTTTTGTCAACCTGGCTCCTTCCCCTCTCTTTTTTTCCCTGCAACTCCCTCGTGATTTTTCTCTTCTTTCTGCGTTCAAAATCCTCCTCTGTTTCCCTTTTTTTTTCTACTGTCCTCTCTCTACATAAACTCCTCTCTCTTTTTCTCTCTGCACAAACTGCTATTTATAGCAGAGAAGACCCGAAGATTGATTAGGAAAAAGAATCATGGTTGATCTATTTTGCCGAAGTCATGGGATTGAGCTGTTATAAAATCTGCTGCTGCATTGCTGTTGATTTTCTATTTTTATTCCAATTGATTTCCTTGATTCCATTTGATTGCTGTTGCATTGATATGCTCCAATTAAATTGTTGTTGTGCTGCTATTTATCAGAGAAATCCCGAATGCTGAGGAAGGTAATTAGAGGAGAATCAAGGAGAAAGGGAGAGAATCATGAAGAAGATTGATGGAGATAAATCAGGCAAGGTCACATGAAGCATTGATCTGCTTTTGCCGTGGTTAATGATAATTATGCACGCCTGAAAATTCGCTGGAACAGTGCTTGCTTATGCAGATTTCAAAATTTCTTAAGAAGGAAATTGAATTATGATCACGCGAAGATCAATGTGCATACCATTTAATGCAGATTTCAAAACAAATTTAGAAGGTAAAAATCTGATTTGGTCCTTTAATTTCTTTAATTGCACCCAATTGGATTTAAACTTGATTTTATGCAATTATATCCATCAAAAATTCAATCTCAACCTTAGCTTTGCGCGATTTTTTTTTATTTTGGTCCTTGGTTCTTTGATTTTCGCGATTTAATCCTCTATCGACCATTAAACTCTCAATTTATTCAATTCGGCCCCCGATTTCGCATAATTGACTTGAAAAAATCAAATTGGTCTTCAAAAATTTCAATTTCATCAATTGAACCCAAATTAAATTTAAGAACATGATTTCTTATTAACGAAACCCTTAGTAAAATTATTTCGACCAATTTAAAGTATAGTTCAATCCTTCAACTGGACCCAAAATTAGTTCTGAAAATACAATTATTATTTAAAACCAACAATTAGATCGAATTGACCCGTAAAATATAATTATATTTTTTTTGATTAGTTTTTACGTAGATTTATCTGATAATAAATTATTTCGACCTTTAATCTGCGATTTTCTTTATTTTCGGGTGCAAAAGGGATACAATCGAGCTCTCGAAAACATCCAATATTTCACCTTGATTGACTTGTTGACATCAGATCCCTTTATTTTATTTTTTTGTTATTTTCGGGTGGTTTTGGGGAGTGACCCAAAATTGGGTTACGACAAGGAGGATAGGACTTTCTTCAAACTCTCCCTTTAATTCCATGAGCTTGGCTGGACCATAACTGAGTAATGGCTTTTCTGGTCACCATGTGCAATATGTATTCAAGGGCAGATAAGCTAGTCATCATTTTTCATAAAGAAGCCCAAGGAAGATACACATGTTTACGTTTAATCACTTTTCTTCCATCTTGACTTGTCGATCCCTACCGATTGAATGTTGAAGATTCTAAAGGCAGATTGTTGGGAGTATAAACAGAAAGTCCAATATGTTTTCCTATAAACTAGGATCTAGTGATAATACCTATTTATGTGTAGTTAATGATTATTCTAATATAAACTTATTGATGTTGTATATATTCTAAAATATGAACATACATGTTTTGTTTTCTTTATCTATTAATCTTGGATGATGTATGCAGCAATGTGATGTTAAAAAAAAATTTTACATGGAGAATTAGAATAAGAGGTTTACATGGACCCACAACTAGGATTCAATCACTCCTTACTGCTTAACCAAGTCTACAGACTAAAGAAGACACTTTATGACTTGAAATAGTCTCCTAGAGTATGGTTTGAAAGATTCATTAAAACCATGATTCTTATGGGATTCGACAAAGCCAAGGAAATCATACTTTGTTCATCAAACAAAGTATTCTAGAATTCAGGGAAGTGACTATTCTGATTGTTTATGCTGATGACATTATATAACAAGAAATGACTATGAAAAGTGATAAGTTGAGGAAAAAACTTTCTACAAAATTTGAGATCAAAGAATTGAGAAGGTTGAAATACTTTCTTAGCATAGTAAGTGCTCATTCATAAAAAAGGATTTTTATCTCTCAATAGAAGTATATCCTTGATCTTCTAAAAGAAACAGGAATGGTGGACTACAAACCACGAGAGACACCTATATCTAAAGCACAAACTTTATGATGATGGGGAAAAAGACACGATTGACAAGGGCCAATACCAAAGGTTAGTTATTAATCTAGTTAGCTTACACTAAACCAGACATTACTTATGCTGTGAATGTGGTGAGCCAATTTATGCATAATCCAAAAAATTCACATCTTTAGGCAGCATATAGACTCTTCATACTCATGAGTACTATCCTTAGAAAAGAAATTTTATATTAAAGACATGGGGAACTGGAACTAGAATGCTACGCAGATTCAGACTATGCATGTGCCTTAATAGATAGAAGATCAACATCAAGATATTGCACACTACTAGGAGAAAATCTCATGATATGGAGAAGCAAAAAACTAGAATGTTGTTTCAAGATCAAGTGTAAAAGCAGAATTTCAATCAATGACACTTGGAATTTGTGAGTTATTATGGATTAAGATTATCCTAGAAGATTTAAGAATCAAGTGGGAAGAACCAATGAAATTTGTACTGTGATAACAAGTCTGTCATTTCAATAGCACACAATCCAATACAACATGATAGAACTAAACATGTGGAGGTAGATAGACATTTCATCAAAGAAAAATTAGAGAATGGATTGATATGCACCCTTCATGTGCCTACAAGGGAACTTGCAGATATATATATATATATATATATATATATATATATATATATATATATATATATATATATATATATATATATTTACTAAAGGAGTTCAAAATCCTGCATTCAAAAACACATTTGACAAGCTAAGAATGAAGGATCTCTTCCATCTAGCTTGAGAGGAAGTATTGAAAGTTGAAGATTCTGAAGGCAAATTGTGGGGAGTATAAACAGAAAGTCAAATATGTTTTTCTTTAAAGTAGGATCTAGTAATAATACCTATGTATATGTAGTTAATAACTATTCTAATATAGAATTTTAGATGTACATATTCTAGAATTTATTCAGAAATAAAATTGAGAATCCTAGAATTCTCCACACCACTCACTCTCTCGTATCAAAAAAGATTTTTCCTTCTTATTTTCCATTCTCCTTTTTTCATTTAGCTAAGTAAATTACCTCGAAAGATTTGGATTTGGATTCCACAACAAACACAAAAAAAGTATTGTGAGGATGATACAAAGAGAGGTTGGGCTGGGATTATGGGTTTTTGTACATAATAAGTAGAAAACCAAGGAAACACTAATCATCAAAACATTAAAGGCTCTATTCTTGTCACTAGCAAAGAGGTACACAACCTCTGAGCTTTATGAACCTAAAACCTCTAAGGTAGAGAGAGAGAGAGAGAACGAAACTAGCAGAAGCCATAAACTAAATCCAATAAGTTTTTTTTTCATGTAACGTTGATGTTGAAACAGTAAAAAATGAGCAAGTAGGTTCACAATTTTATAAGTTACGAGGTTTATAAAAAAAATCCCTCTTAAAAAAGACCATGGTTCCTCCAAGTTTTATCCTTTGTTGTCCATAATGTTTCCATAGTCCTTAAATAGGCCTAAGGATTACTCTTTCTAATGCACTATCTGCAAATAACAGAGTAGTTTGCTATAACAACTGAGCAATATATTTTGACCTACAACATGACAAATGATTAAATTTTCAAGGAAATAAAGTTTCAATGCCTAATTAAATAAAAGATTAACACACAGGACATACATAAACATTCAAAATGACAAACTTGTCCAACTACTATAGCAATAATTTAAGAAGGCAATGGCTTTCAGGGCATTGTTAGTGAAACTATATGGCAAAGGAGAGTAAAGATTGCAAAAAAAAAATACAAATGAACAACTGTACATAAGCAAAGAATCAAAGATAATTCGATGTAAAGAACAACTAGACTCAATGAACATGAGTAAACTTACAACAGATTCTTGTAATGAACCAAGTGAATCATCTAGAACCAACTTGCAATGGTAAAGATAAAGGTCCAAAAGATTTGGCAAGTTATATTGCATGTAGTAATGTATGAGTAATTTATGCAAAGCTTTTAAGGGGACAACATCATCATTTATATTGAGATTAGATGAAGACACAACAGAATAGTCCTCCAATGTCATTTTATCATACCTGCTAGTTATGATGCCTGAACGAGCAAGCACAACTACAATCTTAGCACTTTGGCCATAAGTGAACTCAATATAGCGTCAAAATATAACACAATATTGTCTGAAATTGTCTGCTATTTGGCCTTTGATTTCTACTTTCATATATAGAGATTACAAAAGTGTTATATATGAAAATTCAATAAGTTTCTGAATGATTCTAGGTCTAAATATGTAAACTACAATCTGCTACATAATACAAAATAGGAAATAAATCAGCTGTATAATAGGAAAGAAATAAAGAAGCAACGGACTGTTGTTCATTGACAGCCACCCTCAATTGATGCAGGATAGTCAATCAGCATCAATTTGCTATTTAAGAAACAATGTCGATGATGTGTGAGGGCTTTGGTGAAGATATCAGCCTAAGAATTTAGGAATAAGCAAGGGACATTGATTGATACTTAGTTTCTATAGAGGACTTAGAGACTCTATCTTGCTTTTTACTCTTTTAGGAGATCAATGCATCTCCTAATAACATACACCAACCAATTACATATCGATGAGTATTTGCACAACCATTCCAATCCGCATCACTATAAGTAGTTAGGCAGAGAGGGTTGCTTATAGGAAAGAACAAGCCATGAGCCACAGTTCCCCAAACATAGTGTAGGATTTGATGAACCGCAACTAAATAAAGATGGCGAGGAGCATTAAGAAACTGACTGACTTGTTATACGGCAAATAAGATGTCCAATCTACACTTCAAGAAAAGGGTGCCATTAGCAACGGAATTTTGCAACGGCAAAATTCTGTTGCTAAATTTGCATCCGGAAATTGTTTAGCAACGGATATTCCGTTGCTAAATGAATTACAAAAATTTAAAAAAACAAACAAGGATTGCAACGGATTGTCCGTTGCAAGTTTAAGGTGCAACGGATTTTCCGTTGCATTTGCAACAGAGTTTCCGTTGCAAATTAAAGATGAAACTCGCGCCCCAGTGAAAAATTTAGGCATGAAACGCACCGTTTTAGCTTTTTAAATTTAATATCCATCGTCTTCCTCTTCTTCTCTCCCGCTTGTCTCCTCATTTACTCATATCTAAGTACTTAATTACTGATCATCATCAACCGAACAAACACTACCTTCTCTCCATCTCTTCTTCCCGATCATAACCTTGCCGCCGATGAGCTTCAGCCACCCAGCAGGCCCATCACCACCGCAACGAAGGTACGATCAGCATTTCAAATTTTAAATTTGTGCTCATTTTATAAATTTGCTTAGTTTCTAAATTTGTTTAGGGTTTAGGGAGTTTTGGGGGAGCTTTGTCATGGGTTTGCTTCGAATTTCCATCTATGCTCATGGGTTTTGACCAATTAAGTGTTTTTGCCGAGAAATTGCATTCTTCATAAGTCAATTTAATTCAATACAGAATAAAAAAAAAATGAGAATCTATAAATCCCTAGATAAAATTCACAATATTAATAGAAGAAAATAGTATGTCAAATGGGGAAAGTGATAATTAAATTATAGAAATTATCATAGTCGTATGGATTTGAAATAAAATGTTGTGTTTAGGTGTTAAGAAAATATAAATATAAAATATCTGGAAAATAATAGATGCAAAAACATGAATAAATTTCTTACTAATGAGTATAAGAAGACTTCAGCAGAATTTTTAGAAATCTATGGTCTAATTCTGGAGGCTAGCTTTGATACAAATTGATATGAATTCTTTATTAGGAGTTCGTGAATTACTGTAAGGAGTTCAGTCTATAGTTTGCATTTACAGTGACAAACACTTGCCCACATATTTGCTAGTTTAAATTCTATGTATACAGCTGACATCTAGGGTGGAGACAAATATGAGAAATCTGGGTTTTGGGTCAGCAAGTTTTGCAATTCTAGGATCTAGGTTTTTACAAGTTCATTCTCAAATAAATCTCTCCTTTACGATCAAATCACTTGAAGGATTGCTTTTTTTCTTGGGCTCCGAAGTCAAAATAAATACATTTGATCTGAATTTTCTGTATTTTCCTCTCTAGTCCTGTTTTTATTGATAGCAAATCAGTGAGTTCTGACTTCTCAATCATTATTGAAAGTTTTTAACATTCATAGTGACTTTTTAGTTAAATACATGTATTGGATATTCATTTTTTTCTGATTTTTGGTTGTTAATTAGAAGAAATCGTTTGAGTTAGGAGTTGTTACGAGAGATTCATCAATGGCAACATTGATAGTTCAATATTTTTATAGTAAAAAAAGTTGATTATATGTGGTATTATTATATTTATATAAATATGTATTTATTAAACAATATAAAAGAGATAGCACAGCTACCAAGCAATCTTGGATTGCTGGGCATTCTGAGAATATTTGTTGATCATCTGAGTGCAATGATTGTTTAGGAGATGCTAAATCCTCAGAATCGATTTATTGTCAAGTAATGGAGGGAAATCACATCAAATTAGAAGTAAAATATGATCATAGATTTTGACTGGCGTCTTTTGCACAGTTTTGTTTAAATCAATTTCGCGGTAGATGATCTGCTGATGAAATAACGTGTAGTCTTTTCCACTTCAATGAATGCAAAGTGCTTGTTGCTATGCCACTATCCATGCTTTGGCCAATGAGCAACCATCGGGTTTTTCTAGTGGAAAGAAAGTTAGGCGAGTTCATGGGGTTATCCAAGTCTGGTTTAATCATTAGTCAAACTTGTGCTCTCCCTGCGCAGCTGCTCGTGAATGATGCCAAAAACCTGGGCTCAACGGAAACAAAACAAAAATCTATTAGCTTCATTGATGATAAATATTTGGAGCATGCACTGTTTGTCCTTCCATCTTATTTTCTCAACCCTAATCAAGTCTTCATAACTGGTTTTGGACTGGGTCAATATGGTTTTTGTCAATATTAGATGTAGTGGTCAATTTATCTATCAGAAAAATAAATAAAATATGAATAACCACATGTTGTTTGTACCTTGAAGTCCTAAGCCTCAATCTAATTCAAATAATAATGATATACAATACAATTTGTATTTAATTATAAATCAAACATTTATAAAATTGAATAGATAATTAAAATTCAAGAGAAAGTCAATCCTTTACATTAATTTTAATATCCAAGTTCCCAAGAACTTAAGTCTCACCCTACACACTTCTCTTACAACTTAAATTGTGAACGACTAAACAAACAAAATCCAAAAATTTAATTAGGAAATTTAATTAGGTCAGCACGTTCATGAAGGAAAATTTGCTTGGCATCTTTTGTTTTCTTTTGTAAGAATTGCTTTGTGTATGAGTGTGTGTTTTGTGGCCTTCAATTGCTATTGACGCAATCTTGGAATTGAGAAGGGTTAAAAATGGAAGATTGGTTAATTAAAGAATATGCATTCAATTGTTGGGATTTTGGACAATTAAGGAAAATTGAATCATGAATTAATTAGGTACAAAATCTAAACAATTTGATTAAATCATTGAAAGAAAACAACACAGGGTTGAAAGGCTTGCATTGCTTCAATAATATTTCGGCTACCGGCATCCATTTATGTTGCATTAACTCAAAATAATCCATATGCTGAAATTAATGTCGCACAATGTCTTCAAGTTTAATTGAAAGTACTAACAACATCTCTCTACTCAGGGTTTTTTAAAGGAACATCAAGCATCGATCAATATCTTTTGACTTCAAATTGTATTAAATTCGCTTGAAAGGTTAGTGTAATTTGTTGATTGTGTCATTTGAGTATTAATATCGATTTAATGCATATTGTTGTGTATGGTGTTGCTGTGTGTGTTGCTCCTATGTGTTTTGCTGTTGTTTGTTTGATGTTTTGTTAAGTATTTGTTGGTTTTTTGTTTTTTTTTGTCTTGGCCATGAATAATCCATAAACTAGGGATATCGATTGAACTAAAGGGATACATAATTGTCCCCTTTGCCTCGTAATTAATGTAGTATTGAATTGCGTCAAATATTTACATTATGCGTAATACAAAATGTTTCAACATTCTAAAATGTTTCTATGTTATAATGTTTACTAGATTAATATGGATGATCGAGAGTGGATGTATCGTCGTATGAGAAGTGGTTGTATGAATCCTGAATATATTACGGGTGTTAGAAGATTTATCAATTTTGCATATTCAATTGAAAGAAATGTATCAATGGGGAAAATTAGATGTCCTTGTGTGAAATGCAAAAATCAAAAGTTTCAGAAAGAAGATGATGTGTGTAATCACTTATTGAGAAAAGGGTTTTTACCTTATTATAAAAATTGGAGTGTACACGGGGAGCCTTATGACACAGATAATATGGTTGGACCTTCATCAGGAGGGATTAGTCGTGTTGTGAATGGTGAGGGAGATGCAAATCCATATAGAAATATGGTTCTAGATGCAATGAGGGATGATGATGCATACTATAATGATAGGGTTTGCAGTACTGTTGTGATTGAGGAACCTCCGAATCTAGAGGCATCTAAATTTTTTAAGTTGTTGAAAGCTGCAGAGGAACCTTTGTGGGATGGGTGTACTAAGCAATCAAAATTATCTGCTTGTGTACAATTGCTTAATATGAAGTCAAATTTAAATTTAACTCAGAATGCCTTCAACAAATTCACTGAATTTGCTAAGAGTTGCATGCCTGATGATGCTAATTTGGTTTCAAATTTTTATGATGCCAAGAAATTTATGCGGCCTCTTGGACTTGGCTATGAGAAATATGATGTATGTCGTAATAACTGCATGTTGTATTATGGGGTTGATGAGATGAAAATAAGGTGTGATTTCTGTGGAAGTTCACGATACAAGCCTAGAAACCCTACTAGTAAAGACCCTTACAAGGCGGAGAAGCAACTCCGATACTTTCCATTGACACCAAGACTTCAAAGACTATTTATGTCTCCACATCATGCCAAGGATATGATATGGCATCATTTTCATAATTCGGATGATGGAATAATGGTGCACCCATCAGATGGATATGCTTGGAAAGAGTTTAATCGAGTCCATCCGAGCTTTGCGGCAGATCCACGAAATGTTCGATTAGGATTATGCACTGATGGGTTTTGTCCATTTAATATGGTTTCAAATGCATATTCTTGTTGGCCAGTAATTGTAACTGTGTACAATTTGCCTCCATGGAAGTGCATGACAAGACCATTTATGTTTTTATCAATGATAATTCCAGGGCCAAAGAATCCGGGAAAAAAACCCTAATATTTTTCTAAGACCTTTGATTGATGAATTGAATAAGTTATGGTCTGTAGGTGTCGAAACTTATGATGTATACCATAAAGAAAATTTTCAGTTAAAAGCAGCTTTGATGTGGACCATAAGTGATTTTCCTGCATATGGTATGTTGTCGGGCTGGAGTACACATGGCAAATTATCATGTCCTTATTGTATGGAACATAGCAAGGCATTTCGATTAAAACATGGTGGGAAAAATTCATTCTTTGATTGTCACCGACGATTCCTACCCATGAATCATCCTTACAGATATCAGTCGGATAAGTTTAAAAAAAGAGTAATTGAAGAGCTTCCTTCTTTTCCTCGTCGATCTGGTTTAGAAATGTTAGCTGAAGTTTCTAAGTTCACCGAGGGACATGTTGGTAGCTCTTCAAACTGTGGGAAAATTCCCGGATTTGGTGTCTATCACAATTGGGTGAAGAAAAGCATTTTTTGGGAGCTTCCATATTGGCATACAAATTTAATTCGTCACAACCTAGATGTCATGCACATAGAAAAAAATTTCTTTGACAATATCTTCTACACGGTAATGGATTGCCCTGATAGAAGCAAGGATAATGTAAAGACTAGGTTGGATATTCAGTTGTATTGTAAAAAGCCAAGCTTACATTTGCAACAAGATGCAAGTGGTCGAGTTTACAAACCAAAAGCCACTTATTATCTCTTCAAGAAAGAACAACAACAAGTGTTGTCATGGATGAAAGAGTTGTCCTTTCCTGATGGCTATGCTTCAAACATATCACGGTGTGTGAAAGAGGCACAATGTAAGGTATCGGGCATGAAAAGTCATGATTGCCATGTTTTTATGCAAAGACTTCTTCCTGTTGCGTTCCGACCTTACTTGCCTCGACCATTGTGGGAGGCATTAACAGAATTGTCAGTATTTTTTCAGGACATCTGTGCGACAAATTTAAATGTCCAACACTTGGAGTTGATGCAGAGAAATATTATTGAAATAACTTGTAAACTTGAAAGGATTTTCCCTCCATCGTTCTTCGACTCCATGGAACACTTAGCAATACACCTACCTTATGAGGCACAAGTTGGTGGACCCGTTCAATATCGATGGATGTATCCATTTGAACGGTATGTTTTCATACAATGTAATTTTTATGCACTTTAATTGAATAATTTGTTTTTTTTCAAACAAATTAACATAAATAATGTAGGTATATGTTCTATTTGAAGAAGAAAGTCACCAATAAAGCCCAAGTAGAGGGTTTCATATGTGAAGCGTACTTGATAGATGAAATTACAAATTTTACGTCGTATTATTTTGGTGATGACGTTCAAACAATATGGAATCGAGTTCCACGAAATGACGATGGTGGAGCTAGAAGTGAAAGTGGAAAACTTTCAATTTTTTCCTATCCAGGAAGAAAATTGTCTAAAAAATATTACAGACGGCAATTATCGCAGGAAGAAGTGAAAATTGCGCACAACTATGTCATTTTCAATTGTCAAGAATTGAAACCCTACATAGAGTAAGTGTGAAATATTTTAATTTGTTTATGAATTTATAATAACTTGAATTGAACTAACAATTACAGATTTAGGCAATGTCGGCTTGAGCTACATTCACGACAACCACAATTGACCAATATTGAAATTGAAAAACTATGTGAGGTGGAATTTCCAATTTGGTTGAAAAACCATGTAAGTATTTTTCAGGACATATTTTGTTAAATTTACTAGTTTGTATGAAATATTAATCTGTACATTCTTATTGTTATGCTAGGTTGAATACAAATCAACTGGAATTGAGAATCAAATCTTTGCTCTTTCTATGGGTCCGTCAAATTCCGTTAAATGTTATAATGGGTATTATGTCAATGGGTTTAAATTTCATACTCAATTTTATGGTCGCTATAAAAAAACAATGAATAGCGGGGTTTATGTCAAAGGAAGTTGCTACAATGGTAATGAAATGGATTACTATGGAATGCTTGAAGAAGTGATCCGGCTTAAATATTTAGGGAGTAAGTGCAAGGTTTTTCTGTTTAAGTGTCATTGGTACGATACCAAACGTGGGCTTAAAGTGCATCGTTCAAATGGTTTGGTTGAGATCAAACATACCTCTACACTACATGGAAGTGAAGATTTTGTCTTGGCGCAGCAATGTCAACAAGTCTACTTTACGTGTCCACCCGATAATAAATCTTCAGAATGGTGGGCAGTTATGAAGACATCAGCTAGAAGTCGTTATAATGTTGAGATGGGTGAATTTATTGAAAACAATTACAATGTAAACACATTTGATGTTGATCAATCAGATGACATTTCTCAACCATGTTGTGTGCTTCCTAATATGACACTTGATGAACCAAGTACATTTGTTGACACATCTTATTATGAAGAAGTCAACCAAAATGATTTGCTTACGGTAGATGGAAATTGGGGAGAAGATAATGAAATGGATTCGGATGAGGAAATTGATTATGATAATGAAGTCGTTGGTGATGGTGATAATGATGATGATTTGATTAGAAGTGATGATGATGATGATGATTAGCATTATGCAGGTATATTCAATGCATTTATTTTTATGTGATGATAATGCTAATTAGCATGCTGCTTCTATTTCTTATATTTAATTGATATATTAACTTATGATATTTAATATTTTTTTGTTTATTTTTCTTATTATTGTCATATTGATTAGTTTTTACCAACAATACTTATTGACGACAATCCAATTGTTATAGGATGTCTAGACGTGGATCTATATTACAATATTCCAGGACTGATAGGTCCGCTTCCAGATCAAATAGAACTCCAGCTACCGTGGATAAGAACGCCTTATCTTCTCACCAACCCGAGCCTGATCAATTACATGATTATTATACACACAGAGTTGAAAGTACATTTCCTCATCAAGAGGATCATGTGAGGTTAAATGCACATGAAGCTTTCGGGTTTCAAGATTTGTTAGCAACACAAGGTGTCCCGCGAGATGATACAAACATGTTCAGAGAATTTAATGTAAATCAAGGTTATGCGGGAGGAGGTGGTGTTGGTGATGAGAATGCCATTAGCAATGAAGTTGATGAAGATGGTAGTGATGGGACAGAATTCTGTGAGTCAAGAGAAGGTAGTAACATGAGATGTTCAGAGGATCCGGATTGCCTCCATTCAATCCATGGTTCAAACTGTTCTCGAAGCAGTATATGCATTAAAAGGAAGAGTTTTAACACGGCAATCGATCTAGTTTCAGGAAAAAAAGAACTGAGTTTGTATGGAACATATGAGTAAGTATAATATTTTAATTACATAGTTATCATTTGTGTCATTATTGTTCCATGAAAGTTTGTTACTTTAATTTTTCAGGTTCAATAACGCTTCATGTGGCCGAGAAATCGGATTAATTTTGAGAACTAATTTCAAGGGGCCATGGCACTCCTGGGATAAAGTTGATGCTATGTGTAAAGATGAACTGTTTAAGGAGTTCAAGGTATGTTTTGATGGAGATTTGACAATCATGTTTAACAGTAGTTGAATGATTATTGAGAATTGATTTGCCTTGTTTGTTTAGTAGTTGTATGGAAAATGAAGGGAAAGTTTGAAGCTTTTTGAATGATGGTACGAAATGTTAGATGTTTTTTTGATGTGTTTTTGACCAGTTTGGTTTTGTATTATAGTTGGAATTAGCTTACATACAGATAATTTATATGGATTTATGATTTGGGCCTGGTTTTGTTCTTGATTTGGAATTGTTTCCCTGAAAGTATCATGATTTTTAGGTGAAGTTGGCTGATGGATGCTTTGTTATCTTGAGGGAGTAGTTTTCTTTATGATTAATAAGAATAATGATAAATTGTCATATGTATTTGATAGAAAAAATATGCCTTCCCGGAAGAAGATGAAGCAATTGTTCGTAAAATATGGGAAGATAAAGCTCGAATTTCCTTGAACCAACAATTGGCAAGAGCTCGAAATAAAGCTATGTCAATAATAGGTACCACAAATATCATCGATTGTCTGGATAAAGGACCTGTTTGGATCCAAAATGAAGATTGGAATACGATGATCAACGATGTTTGGTCCACCGATAGATTTCGGAAACGATCCAAAACTTCAAAACAAAATCGATTGACGAAAACAGATGGGAAAATAAGTACCCATTCAGCTGGCTCGGTGTCATTTGCATCATATCGAGCTAGTATGGTACGAAATGTTGTTGTTCAACACTTGTAATTTAATTTGTTTAATATTTTTGTTGCTTACTTTTTTTTTCATGTTCGTAGCAAGAACAGGCCGGGGGGAAAGAACTTCCCTGGGATGAGGTCTTTTCTGCTTTGCATCAAAAATCAAATGAGACTGGCTCATTTGTAGATAACCGGTCTAAAACAGTGGTGGTAAGTACTTATATTTTATATATATATATATATATATATATATATATATATATGAAATATCATTCATATTCAAATTAATATATTTTGACATGGACTTGTCTGTTTGCAGGAAAAATATAGAAATGAGATGGTTGCAAGATATGGACCTGATCAAGAGAATCATCCCACTTTTGATGGAGCTGCTTGGTGTCAGGCTTCAGGGGGAGTAAGCAAGGGTCGAGTATATGGTGCACCCCGTATGCCTAAATCTAAAGTTGATGTGAGTTCTTCTTCACATACCTACTCAGTAAATTCATCATATCCAAGCACAACTACTAGACAGTATCAAGAGCAATTGGATGAAAGTCGTGAGGTTATTAATGAAATGAGAACTCAAATTTCTTCCATTCAAGATTGTCTTAAGCTCTTGGTAGGACATATGGGTCTAAGTATGCCAACACCTGTGGCTCCGTCGATGCCATCACCTACAATGGCACCAGTATATCGACCTCGACCTCGACCTCGACCTCGACCTCAACCTCAAATGCCATATAATGGTCCATCTTCCTCTCATCAACAACATCGTAGATCATTTCCGCCTTAAACAGATGGGAAAATATGTATTTTTAAGTTCCATGTTGGTTTACTTAGTCATGTAAATATAATCGAATTTGTAGTGTATTAAGGTTCCACGTTTATTTACTTATTTAAATGTAATCGAATCAGTACTGTATTAAGAATTTTAATTTATAATAATTTTTATTTCCACCATATTTATGTTATTTTAAATATTAATAATATTTCAATATTTGCTTGTGCTTTTAAAATATTTAGTTGTAATTAATTAAAATTAAAATATATTAAAAATAGATTTTGAATATATTAAAATATAAATTATATTCAGTCTGCAACGGCGGGTGCGTTGCAATTAAGCAACGGAGAAGCCGTTGCAAATGCAACGGCCTACCCGTTGCACATGCCACGGACACGCCGTCGCAAATGCAACGGATATTCCGTTGCAACTGCAACGGACTAGCCGTTGCAAAGTGTGTATTTGCAACAGGAGAAATTGCAACGGATTATCCGTTGCAAATTTATTTGCAACGGATAATCCGTTGCAAGCTTAATTTATGACAACGTTTTTCTAACGGATGGTGTCCGTTGCAAATATTAATTAGCAACGGCTTCCCAGTTTATTTGCAACGGATCAATCCGTTGCAAATCGACCTGTTTTTTAGTAGTGCTAGTAATGGTATGATAGACAAGACTACCTACCAACTTTCGAATCGGCAAGTAAGTCATCCTCTTCTTTGTGAAGTTTTATATTTAATTTCATAGGAGTATCAATTGAATGTGGCCTCCTATAGGCCTACTATAGCCACCACATCACTAGCATACTTATGCTGATTTAGGGAAATGCTCGAGAAGCTACGATGCACTTTAAGACCAAGAAAATAAGTGAGATCCCAGATCTTTCATATGGAATGCCTCTGAGAGATTAGTCTTAAGATCACCAAGTAAAGCCCAATTAGAACCTGTAATCACAATATCGTCAACATAAACCAAAAGGACAACAATACTCATTGCTGATTTTTGAAGAAACAAGGAAGTATCATGCTTGCTCTGTTGAAATGAGAACTGTAGTAAAGTGGTGTAGAATTTATTAAACCAGACCCTTAAAACCTATTTGAGACCATAAAGAGAACGGCGAAGCTTACACACATGTGAAGTCGAAGAAGAAAATAATCCTGAAGGCGACATCATATAAATGCATTCTTTAAGATCGCCATGAAGAAATGCATTTTTGGCATCCATCTGATGTAGCGGCCAATGACTAGAAAAAGCCAGAGTCAGAATCATATGAACAATAGTCATTTTAGCCACGGGAGCAAACATCTCTTCATAATTGACCCCATATTGCTGATGATTCCCATATGCAGCAAGCCTGGCCTTGTAACGGTCTAAACTGCCATCAAATTGGACTTTGACTGAGTAAACCCA
Organism: Salix dunnii; assembly: GCA_015731905.1. NCBI lineage: Eukaryota > Viridiplantae > Streptophyta > Magnoliopsida > Malpighiales > Salicaceae > Salix > Salix dunnii. Next base: position 9,442,442 of record CM027665.1, on the reverse strand, counting down.
CTTGCAACCTAGAGACATAATAGATGACAGGCATGACTCAATGTCTCAAGTGTGATTATCCTCTAAAGCAGCTATTTCTTCCTGCATAACCTATCACCAACAATCATGCTTGGCAGTGTGTGAGGAATATATAGGTATATCAAAATTAGATACCAGTAAGAGCTGAAATAGAGTTATCAAACCTGGGAGTGGGAAACTTATACCTATTCGATGGTACAAACACTCAAGATGAGTGACGTACCAGAGGTTATAATGGTGCATCATTTGTCTGAATTTGGAGTGCGGGAGGATCAGATATTGAGTTAGCCACTAGAGAATATTATGGGCGGGAGCGTCTTGTATACACAATACCTGGTTTAAAACGAGAGCTGACTGAAATCAAATACTTGTGACTCAAATGAAAGGAGGACTATAGTAGAAGGAGAGGACATAGGAAAGAATTGTTGATTCTAAAAAAAATAACATTCCTAGAAATATGTGTACATCGTAAAATAGGATCATAATAGACACAATAAAAAAAACAAAGATTATCGAAACTAAGTTGTTTAGCGAATAAACAAAAAAAGAGAGACTCCATTTGTAAGGCTTGAGAGGGTAAACGATTAATCAAGTAGGTAGCTATTTTAGAGTTTCAACCCAGAACATGGAAGGAACAAAGAATTCTAACAAGAGGGTACGTACCACATCAAGAAGATGATGATTTTTTTGTTCAGCTACTCCATTCTATTGAGAAGTAATGGGACATTGATGAATAATACCATTAGATGCAAAGAATGCCTGAAACTCATTAGACAAGTATTCACCACTAGAATTTGTGTGTAGTGTTTTAATAGTTGCAGAAAATTGATTAGCAACATACAAAAAAAAACTCAGTGAAAATATGAGAAACTTCATATTTAGAGCGAAGACAATAGACCCAAGTAAATTTGCTATAATCATCAATGAATATCACATAGTATTGGAATTTTTCATGAGAATCGAATGGGGAAGGTCCCCAAACATCACTATGAATAAGATCAAAGCAGTGAGAAGCACGACTAGCATGTAAAGGAAATGGAAGAATTTTATTTTTACCAATTTTGCAAGAACCACACTTAAAAGATAAAGAAAGATATGCTTTATTACCAATAAAACCAGAGTGTAATACATGAGATAAGATCTGAGTATTGGGATGACCTAAACGACGATGCCGCACCATACTTAAAGGAGGAATTTTATTGCAAGCAAAAGACTTAATGCAAGAAGATGTTGGAATAGGTAAAAATAGTGGAAACAAACACCCCACTTTAGGTCCCCTCGTGATTGGCTTCCGCATTACCTGGTCCTGCATAACACAACCAACACTAGAAAAATGAACATTACAATTATCATAAACTAATTGTTCAACTGAGAAAAGATTCAAGGAAAGTTTAACAAGGAACAAATTGGTGAATGTAAAAGAGGCATCACTAATAGCAGTAATGGGAAAGAAACTACCATTGGCCGTCTGAATAGCCGGTTGACCATCATAGGGTCGAACATGACTTAAGACATTAGTAGTATTTGTCATATGATTTTCTGCCCCCAAGTCTATGCACCAGAGTTTAGTAGAATTTTTACCTTGCAACCTCTTGGCAAATAATGCTAAAATTAGCATTTGTTGCACCATTTCTAGTGTACTATAATTTCCTGCTGGAGGTGTAAGAGTGGACCTGAAGAAGAGGCATGTGTAACATAATTTTCTGTTGGAGGTACATTAAGAGAGGCTTGAAATGCTCTGGCCTGACAATTCTGAGGACGGATATAACATTCTTTAATAATGTGACCCTTTTTCTTACAATAAGAGCAGAATTTCTTAGGATAATTGGCAGCAATATGCCCATATCCCTTGCAGCAAATTGCAAGTTTTTAAAAAGTATATATGGTCCTTATCCGTGAGCAGTATACGCCATTGTTGCTGGCCTAGAATTCCCTTGAGAATCCTCCAAAATAGCTTGGTACTAAGTCGTTGTTTTTCGAAAAGCAACTCACCAAAATAGATGTCAAGAGATGAAACAGGAGATTTGTTCAATAAAAAAGATTGGACTAATTCAAACTCCGATCGCAATTTCATATGAAACTAATCTTGTTGGCTATTTTCATAAAGACTGAATAGTTGGAAGAGTGGCAATAGAGACATTCGCTGTAACCAAATCAGTATATTCATGCCAAATAGTAAAAAATACAGAGTAATAGTCCTAAATTGAAAGATTTCCATGTTGAAACATGGCAATTGCATGTTCTAGCTGAAATTGACGAGCACCATTAACTTGATGGTATACTTTCTTCAAATGATTCCACATGGTTTGAGCAGTATGATGTGCTTGCAAATTTGGAACAATGTGTGGTTCCACCAAACTAAAAAGCCAAGACATAATCCGGGCATCAAGCACAACCCATGAAGGAGTCCTTAGGTTCTTTCATTTTATCATCTTTTGGGGCAACATTTGTGCCATCAATATGGCCCTAAAGATCTTTTCCTTAGAGGAAAAGTTCAAACTAAAATGCCCAGATTGAGTAATTTGTCCTAGAAAAATTTGACACATATAGGTGCTGAATCCATCACAAATGAATATATAACCTAAGACAAATAAACATAGAATTGGGAAAAAAATTACTGAAGAACCACATGAAGCCAAGAGTTGAACCAAAGTTAGCCAAAAGCATCAAAAGAGAGTTTTCTGAAACACAATCGAGAGCTAGAAGAGAACAAGAACCTGTTGAGATTTTTGCCAAAATCAGAAGCAACCAAGGGTTGAACCAGAAGATATAGAAGATGCCGAGAGTGTCAATACATATCAACAACCATTAATTGTTGTTGATTCTTATTGTATAGATTAGTTTCCTATTCTGTTTAATTTACTATATTGACTATAATAGCATTAATGTATAGAGTCTTACCTTGAATATATTACCTATTATATAGCAATGTAATTAGGGAAGCTTTTACTATAAATGAGAGATCCTCACCCATATGAGGCATACAGTTTTTACCCTAATTTATTATATTTTTCATGGTATCAGAGCCCTATTGACCCAGCGGTCACGAGTTCGAATCTCACTACTCTCATTCTATTTGATAAAAAAAATTAAGCATAAGATAGTGTGGGCTTGTGCAAGTTTCAAGCCCAAAAGGCCTTCACTTAAGAGGGGTGTTAGAGAATAATATAAATCATATTTTGAGACCTTACCTATTAGTTTGAGCTTTTAGGTAAGATGATTTTTTAATAGGTAAGAGTTGGATTTGGCTTTTAATATGATTACCATCGTGATTGTTAAAAACTAGTTATTCTCTCAATTTCATTTTCTTACCAAAATGGGTGTGATCGTGTGGTCCATTTGGAACTAATAGAATATGGAATAATGAGGCTTTAACGGAGCATTGGTGGTTAGGGATGGTCTAGATTTTCTACAAGGTAGGAAAACTGCATAGAAAACTCCCTTGTCTTCAGGATCATGTTAGACTCTTTTGCATATATGAGAGAACCCTTAAGTAGGGCTTTAAAGTGTAATGTGGATGCAACTGTTCTTGAACAAAGCATGGCTATGGAAGTAGGTTTTGTCATTAAGAATCATGATCAAGTTGTTAATTGCTATGAAAGTTGGAAAACCATAGGATTATTTACACCGATAATGGCTAAAGTTTCAGCCCTTAAAAATGAGTGTTTAAAAAACCGCTTTCTTTAAACAATGTCATAATTGAAATGGATGCAAAGATTATAGTCGATGATCTTGTTTATATTTGTACTGATAATTCAATTTTTAGTCTTGTGTTTTAGGAATGTCACATGATGATTAATAAAATGATTTAACTTTGAATTGGTACATATAAGGAGAAATGTCAGCTCTGTTTAGCTTAGTCAACTTATGACTTATCGAGCTTTGCCTTTTGGAGACAAACTCTAATGATGCTTAATATATTAGTGTTCTTTTTTTAAAAAATAAATAATAATTATAACAGAAAAAACATATCAGGATGTTTCCGTTACGCGATACAATGAGGGTGGATTCCCAAGCCCACAACAATTCCAACTTAACTTCAAAAAGATTCAATCATGAGATATACTCATTTAATGCATGGGATTTTTTATCAAGGAAATTGGGAAAAGATTTCATCATTAATCTTTTTGTGTAAAAATATATGCATTTTTTGTAAGAGAAAAAAAGAATTAAATGATAGTAATAGTACTACAACATAATATGATACTATCTATAAATGTTAAAATTCAAACTTTGATATAATTTTTTTTTTTTTGTCTAGTTTTACATTATTTAGCATATTTCTATATCAAAACATTGAAATGATTCGAAATTTTATCAAACGATTCTAGAGATATATTTTTACATTAGGATAAAATTTTAGATCAATCGAAATTTAGGAAGACTCTTCGATATATATATATATATATATATGATAAAAGGTTATATATATTTTATTTATGTTGAAAAAATATTATTTTTGATGAGATTGTTTGACCACATGATACGTTGATCAATAAATATTACATTCTATTAGTGGACAAAATTTTCAGATCAAGGTAAAACTCATGATTACAATTGCTCAATATTTTTGTTCAAAAATAGTAGGCAAGCCTTGCTTAAAAGTACATGGTTTCCAAATAGAATGACAGACCCCAACATTCCAGATTCCAAATTCCAAATCTGATTGCTGAGAATAGTCCTGTGTCATTTATTTGTTCTATCCATTTCTTGAAGTTCATTTCTTTCCCTGTATCCCGAAGATTCTGTCATATTACGTTCCAGAATACAATCTAAGGCAGTAAACCACTGTGGATTGATGGGGCATAGTGCCACAATTCCAAGTCAAATGAGAAGCAAAAAGTACGACATACATACTCAAGGAAATTCTGTTAAATTTGAGGTCTGCTGCAAAGCATTTCCACACATTTTTGCAGTCCAAGATTCACTACCTCAAAAACACAGGCGAGATGAATCTACATTTGTAATCATACTGGCATAGTTCAAAATATCAACAGCAATGACCATGAAACAAATACTACCAGTCATTAAGCAAGTAGAGAATCAACCTAGGAAACAAATTCATGAAATTAACTTGAAGAAATCCAAAAGTTTAGAAGAAACGGACTTGCAGAGTAAAGCGTGCTAGTACTATCATATGGAAACAAGGTAGCTACTATTGAAGGAGTCCTCTGCTTAGATAATCCTACTAGTAAAAAGTGCAACCTGCATAAAAACACAAAAACAGCTCATAATCACAGCAGCATTCATCTTCATCGGTGGTTAACCCAGGTACACTCCCTCTCCCCATAATCACAGCAGCATTGGACGAAGACAGAACAACAGCACCCAGTACCAAGATGGGCTGATCTGCCAATCCCAAATTCATAACTTAATTGCTTCTCCAAGAATAAAGTTTTTCCATTTAGCATCCCATGATAGGAAAAATATGACAGCACAGCAAAGTAGTAGCACTAAAGCACTTTGGTGCGTGAAAAAATATGGAAAACAGGCAATGACTTCGGGTACCCTAGACATAACAATGTACAATCTATTCTCTATTCCAGAACACAATATATAGTTTAAGGAAGCATATGGAAAGGTATGGGCTAAGGTCATCCTTGTCTTAGTTACCGGAACCTTCCCTGCTGCAAAACTGTACAATTCATGATAATCTGCACAGAAAACAGGGAGAGAACCAATTCTCACAGCTATATTAAGAAACAACGGCCAAAACCAAGACCAACAAACGACTTATAGCTTACAGCTATAGATTCCTAATTTCTATACTCTCGTGCTGCTGCTTTCCTAGAACTGATAGAAAAACTCCGGTATTCAACAGCCTGCATCCAATGAACCTGCATTTTTAATCCACCCGCCAGTAGATCCACACGCCATAGCAAAGCACACTCCGGTGTGCATCATCTTGGTTTCTTCCCTCCATACTAGAGATATGTAACAACAGCAAAGATTACTAATGGCCCAGATAAGAATCCCTTCGAGTCACCAGTCTCAAAAGCAGATTAGTGATAACTATTGGCTAAATTTAATCTAAAATTGTCGTATTTAAGCTACTAAACTACAAGAGAGAAAAATGTTTCAGCAACATGACAAAATAATGGCAACCAAACTGCTCTAGAAAATCACTAATTCACAATACTATAATTAAACCCCCAATTGTTAGACACGGAATAAGCAAAGCAACCAAACTGTACATATAGACACGAACAGACATAAATATCCAATGAGATAACACTATTCTCCTTGACTGACGCATGAAATCATCTTGAAAGAAAATAGAAAGCACATACTAACATGTCAATTATTGATCATATCTTATCAATCTTATCAGCCTTGACAACAGGATTGGCTTTAGCAATAGCATCCTGTCCAGCACTCTTGTAATCGAACACGCAGTTATGCTTGTCCGAATATCTGTGCTGCGAACAGAACATGTGTCCACAACGGCACTTAAAACCTGTCAAGCCCACTTTTTTCCTGCAGAAGTTGCATCTATTTGCCGCCGCCACCGGCCGCTTCTCCTCTGCTCCTCCTTGTTGCCCTTCAACTTCTGCTGCTGCTGCACTGTTTTCGGCAACATGGACTGGAACAACAGTTGTTGTTGTAGTTGTTTCTTGTTGGGTTAGAAGGAATTCTTTGTAACATTTAGAACAGAGATTATCAGTGCTGGGGCTTCCAAAAAAACCACAGTTATTCACACAGAGAATTGGTGTGTTTTGTGCCTCGTAACTGCTGCTGTCTTCAAGCTTTCTCTTTTGGGATTCTTGCTCCATAATAATAATTATAATTATTATTAAAGAAAAATAACTCAAGTTTTAGGGGGAGGAAATGTTTTTTCAAGAAACAGAACTGATCTGGTAAGAATATAATAATACAAGAAAAATCAAGAATTGTATTATAGGAAAAAAGAAGAAACCCCCTTGTGAGATTCGAGATAAACACAAAGGATAATATATGAATAGGTGGAAAAAGAAATCAGCATGAGATCCGAGAGGACATGGGTAGAGAAGTGAAGGAAGCATATATATATATATATATATATATATGAAGGTTGTGTATTCGTGCTGTGTCGTGACCTTATGGGGTGGGTTTGGTTTATTAGAAAAAGGGAAAGGAAAGAAAGGTATGGTTTTTACCGAAGAGACAAAGAAAGGGAGGATATGGTATTCATATATCCTCTGTAGCTTCATCAATATTTCATTTCTATATTTATATTTCAAAATTCCTCGATGTTACCATCTTAATTTCCAAGAACTTCTAAACGCTAGGTAGTCGTAAATATTATTTTTTTAAATATCTTTTTATTTTAAAATATATTAAAATAAAAAATATATATTTAATTTATTTTTAATATCAGTATATGAAAATAATAAAATATAAAAAATAAACTAAAAGTGAAAGGGGGTAAAAAAGTATTTTTCTTTTTTAATAATTAGGAAAGGACGACAATACCTTTCAGGTTGAAAAACTTAGATATAGTGTACAAGGATCATTTCAGGTTTTATTTTCTTAATTATAATAAAATTAATTATATGCCCTTAAAATCTTAAAATCAAAGAAACTCTTGCATTACATATATCTAAAAGAGAATGGATCGGTTACTGTACATTTTTACTGTTCACGCACACACAAATCACTATTCACTGGACATTTGATTCGGTGCTTCACGCCTACATACACTTTTTTATACACAGACCTTCTATTTATTCATTTATAGAGTAAGAAAGACAAAAACTTGAAAGTAGCCGAGTGGTTGGTTTCCTGCGCGCTGAAATTAGGAGTTCGAATCCATGCTGCAACACAACTTAATTTGTTCTTCTTTTTTTTTATATGAAATTCGTTTTTTTTCCCGGTTTTTTTTTCTTTTAATTTTTTTTTTAAATTATTCTGCAAAATTTGCTTTTTGTTTGGTTTTTTTTTTTTTAAATTCGTTTTTTTCCCCTTCTAAAATCAGGTATTTTTTTCTTATAAAACCGGTTTTTTTTCTTTTAATTTTTTTTAAAATTATTCTGCAAAATTTGCTTTTTGTTTGTTTTTTTTTAAATGATATGAGTGACAATTTACGCATATCATGATTAATTTCCGGATTCATTTATTTTCTCTTTTTTGTTTTTACTTTTATATTTATTTTTCCTTTTTTAGTTTCCGCTTATACATTTTTTTTCCATGACCGGGGTGTTCGGATTAATTTATACGAACCACGATTTTTTTTCTCATTACTGTTTAAAAAGGTGTTTTCCCCTTGTATTTTTTTTTATAATCGTGCTTTCTTCTTTTTTAAACAGTAATTTCCATTATTCAATACTACTTGAAAAAGTTTCTTCCATTTTTTATTTTAATCAGGTTTTTTATTTATTTTTTTTAAACCAGAATATCCAATGCAGCTTATGAGCACCAATTAATATCTGAATCTATTTTTTTATTATTTTTTTCCTAATTTTTATTACAACTTATATATTTTTTTCCATGACCGGGGTGTCCTGGTTAGTTTATGTTCAACATTTTTTTTTCCTCATAACAGTTTAAAAAGATGCTTTCCCCTTACACCTTTTTTATAACCGGGTATTTTTTTCATAAAAACGGGGACCTTTTTTTAAAAAAAATATAGAACCAGGGTGTCCAGGTCAGTTTTTTTTCTTTTAACCTGGCTTCTTTTGTTGTGTTTTTTTAACCAGGGTATCCGTAACAACTGATGTGCACCATGACTAATTTCCGGATCAATTTTTTTTCTTACATGTTTTTTTGAACTTATACATTTTTCTGTTTTTTTTCCGCGCTGCCAACATAGGCGCGCACGAGTTCGAGACGCTCGGCCACCAAATTGAAATTCTGATTTTGTTTTTTTTCAATTACTGTTTTTTAAAAAAATCTTTTTTTTATTACTGTTTTTTTTCAAATAAAATGTTTTTTTGAAAGAGATTTTTTTTAAAAATGGTTTCTTTTTAAAAAAAACTTTTTTCTTAATAACTGGTTGTTGTTGTTGTTTACAAATGTTATTTTTTGGTTGTTGTTTTTATTTTTTTACAAAAAAAAATTTTATTTTTCGTTAATTTTTTTTTTAATAACCGGCTGTTGTTTTTTTTTTTACAAAAAACAAGATTTTTTTTAATAACTAAAGTGTCCAGGGCAACTTACGTGCACCACGACTAATCTCCGGATCTATTTTTTTTATATATATATATTTTTTACACAAGGACTCTTTTTGTATTTCTTATGGTGGAAATGACATCTCAGAAGCTTTGGCCGAGAGGTTGTCCGCGCGCTGCCACCACATGCTCGCGCGAGTTCAAACCGATCGGACACCAAAATGTGATTTTTTTTTTAAGAACTGAAAGAATTTTTTTTAAAAAAAAATTAGTTTATTTAAAAAAAAATTAATAACTGGTTTTTGTTGTTTTTTTACAAATCTGATTTTTTTTTAACTATTTTTTTGTTAAAAAATGATTTTTTTTATAATGGTTGTTGTTTTTATATTTTTTTGTTAAAAAAAATGAATTTTTTTTAATAACTGGTTGTTTTTTTATTTTTTTCCAAAAAACAAGATTTTTTTTTAAAATAACTAAAAGTGTCCAAACCAACTTACGTGCACCACGACTAATCTCTGGATCAACTTTTTTTTATATTTTTTTCCCTATTTTTTTTTCTACTTATACATTTTTTTTTAACTGAGGTGTCCGGGTCAGTTTACATGCACCAAGGTTCTTTTTTCCCAAGTATATTTTTTTTCCCTAGCCAACTGAGCGCGCCGCGAATAATCCCTGGGCTCATTATTGTTTTCTTTTATTACCTAAAGAGCTAAAACAACTCGGTTTTCTACTGTAGCCCGTGACTCATAGTCACTATTCATTGGCAATTTGCTCCGATGCATCGCGGCGCATGTCTACCTTTTTTTTTTCAATAGTGTAATACATTTAATATAATAATACAAATAATAAATCTTTTCGGAAAAAAAAGTCTTCAAATTTTAATTTTGTGCTCTGTTTTTGAAAGTTTATTTCTTAAAAAATATTTATAATATTTTGGTTTTCAATATTTCATATCTAATATTACTGGGCAAAAAATACAACTAAAAAAATGACAAATTTACCTAGATTATCTACAATTAAAAAATATTCGAGTCACTTCCCGTTTCGATTGCACTGTTTTTTGAGACGACAGATAAGTAATTATAACACGCAAAAAACTTGAGGCTTATTTCTAAAAACAAATTACAATATTTTTATTTATAAGGTGTCAGATCTAATATTACAAGAGGAAAAAGGCAACTCTTAAAATTGTTTTGACAAATTTATATTAATTATCTACAATTAAAAAATCTACGACCCACTTCCCATTTCGATTACACTATAAAAGATGTAAGATTGATTATATGTTTTCATATTTATTGAATATTATCGCCTAAAAATATATAGAGAGAGAAAAAAATAACCTACGATTTCTTGCAAAAATAAATAAATATCGGTATTCTTGAATACATTTAATATAATAATATGATTAATAAATCTTATAAATATAACTTTGGCTTTAGCTTTCAATTTAAATTTCTATTTTATACTCTTTTTTTGGTTCTTTTAATAAATGATAACCTTTTTTCACATTTGTTTTTTATTTTTTAATAACCGTCGTGTTCAAGTCTTTTTTTTTAACCGATTTCTTTTTTTTATATTTTTTTTAACCAAAGTTTCCGTGACAACAAGTTTCTAATAAATCATTTCACCTTCTTAGTAAATTTTCTAATAAATTTTATCAAAAGTTTTTTAGCAATAGTAACATTAAATCCTTTTTTAGTTAAAAAAACCATTTTTAACATATTTTATTAATTATAATTTTATCAATTAAATATTAAAATAACAAAATATAACATTTATAAAATCAATCAACTGTCTATATATATAAAAAAGCCCAGCAGAGCGGGCAAATTCGCTCGTTTGATCTAAAGATTATCTTCATCTTTTCACCTTGTTTTTTTTTTTAATATTAACTAGGCTATATTAAACTTGTTAGTGTGTGATTGATGATTGCCGTCTTCAGGTGGGATTGCCTTGCGAGCAAATAGTGGTTTCTAGTGGCATATGATTCATCTTTGCATCCCCTTAATCTTTGACTAGCACGTGTCATTGATAGATTTTTTTTTTCAACTTGTTAAAATTTTAGAGCAATTAATTATTGATTTTTTATTTTATTAAATTTGATTATTGTTGTTTTGATTATTGAATTTTTTTTTTTGTCTCTGACCCGATTATAGAGTTTTGATTTTGATTTTATAATTTTATCATTCAATCCTGATTTGACATGTGTAGTTTTTCATTTTATTCTTTATTCTTTTTATTTATAATTTTTTAAACTTTTTTTTAAAATTTTTCTTTGTTTTTAATTTCATATTTCAATCAAAATATATGGAATATTATTTTTGTTTTAATTTGGTCTTCATTTTTTTATTCAAGGTTTTTTTTTTCATTTTCACCATTCAATTGAGAATTTATAAATGTCCTATATATTATTATTATTATTATTTTAACTTTTATATTTATTTTCTTGATTGTTCGTCTTGGTTTTTGATCCCTTTGTGTTTTTGATATTTTGTTTTCAATTTTATTCTTCAATGTTGATTTGTTTAAGATTAAATTTCATTGTTTTTTCATATATGATGCTTTTGGTTTAATAACTTAGATTAGTTTGAAAAGTTAAAATGATTCAATATCTTTTAAAATTGACTCATTTCTTATTATCAAGATCACATATTTATCATACTACCTCGAGTTGACCTGGTTCGAGTTTCCCTATTTTTAATTCAATTTTTTCATTCCATGTTTCTTCCCCCAAATTGTCATGATTGTTTTTTTTTTTAATATGTTTACTATCATTGTTTTTTTATTAAACTAAAACCAACTTATTAGACTGATAAGACCTTTAACCCAAATCATTAGCTTTTTTTTTATGATTAAAACATGATCACAATGTCTAAAAAATATTAAAAATACAAACTTATGGCATAATGTGAGCTCATGTGTAATTGTACTATATATTAAAAGAGATCATGGTTCAGTTACTGTAGCATGTAAGACAAATCACTATGTATTGTAATAGTGTTGCTCAGTTTTCAGGTCGTTTGGATCGGCTCGGGTCTTTTAGTTCCCCAAACTACTACGTTTTAATTAAGTTTACACAAATAATTACGAAGGAATGTCTGTAACTCAGTGTAAAAGGTTCAGAATTAAAGTTGGAGAGGGGTTCGACCCCTGCCAGGAGCGCCCTGTTATGCTTTATTTTTTTTTGTTTTTTGAATATTTTGTTTTTTTCGTTTATCGTTTTTCATTTTTTCTTTTGTCTTTTGTAACTTATATTTTTTTTTTGTCTTTCTTTTTTTAGTTTTTTTTTTTATTTTCACAATGATTTTTTTATCTAATAATTTCATTTTATTTTTATTTTTTATTTGTTTTTTTGCTAAAATTATTGACTTTTTTTTCTTTGAATGAATTTTTTCCTCATTATTAACATATTAATAATAATAATAATTTTTTTCTTACTTCCTCTTTTGTTAATATTTTTTATTTTTTTCCTCAGAATAATTTAATATTTTTTTTATTATTTTAGCAATAATAGTAATTATATTTTTAGATATTAAGGCTTCGATGTTCCAGTTATGATAATAGGGCGTGTTCATGTGTTTCATTATATCAAACCTTACATTCATAGATGTTATATTTTATATGATTTTTTTTTAATTTTTTCATTTGATTAAAATTGATAATATATTTGGTTTTTGTTTCGGCCTTTATACTTTTAATTTTTATTTTAATTCCTTTAATTTTTTATAGTTATTAAATAATCCATATTTATGTTCATGTTTATATATGTGTGTGTGCCTTTAGTTTTGGTTTTTAATTTTTATTATTTTTTTATTGAGGTAACATTTTTTTTTCAAAAACTTTATTTTTATATTTTAATTTGTGTTTATGATCATTTGAAAATTAATATTTCTTATTTTTTTCCTTTGTTTTTTCTTTTTGTTTTTTTATTAGTTTTTTTTTATTTTCACGTCAAATGATTTTTTTTTTGTTAAAGTTTTTGGGCTTTTTTATTCTTTTATTGGATTTATTTTTTTTATTATTCAGGCAACAACAACAACAACAACAATAATAATTTTAGTTTTTTTTTCTTGCCTTTTCTTTTATTAATATTTTTGAGTTTTTTTCTCCTCGAAATAATTGAATAATTTTTATTATTTTAGCAATAATAGTAATGATATTTTTAGATGTCAAGCCTTCGATATTGTTGTTATAATAGGGTGTGTTGATGTGTTTTATTATATCAAATCTTGCATATATAAATGTTTTATTTTATTTTTGAACCAGCAAAATCTATTAATTATTTCAATCTCAACAATGATAAAAAATATTTGCTCAGCCCACAATGTAGTGCGGTTAATTAACTAGTTTATTAACTAAAATATAAAGGTTGTGGCCTTAGCCTTTCATTTCATTGTGCACATAGACATAGATTACTGTAAATTCAAACAGTAAAATTAAACCCTCAAAATCTGAGGTATTTTGGGCTTTTCTAGAGGACATACTTGGTATTTTTAAATTCTTTGCAAAGTAAAATTACTATTTTACCCTTGGACATTGATAAAAGGACGAAGAACAATGGTGGTGTTTTCATATATTTGTGCATAGTGAAATTACAAACATAGCCCCATAAAAAGACAAAAACGAAGGTCTGGATCCGGGGGTAACTTTCACCCCTGGTTTTTCCATGATTATAGCTGGACCCAAGCATGTATAGGTTGTTTACTATTTTTTTTTATTCTTTTTGAAAATAGTGTAAGCGCGTCGTACAGACATGTTAATAGTGTTTCACATGCACACATTATTCAGGCGGTGCATGTTGTGTCATTTAGTAGTGAAAATTACTTGTTCGTTGTGTCACCATGTCTTCTACCTCCTAGTGCGAAGCATGTCAGTGAATGATGGTCAGTGAGTTGCGGTGAACGACTTTAGTTTTTTTTTCTCTTCTCTCACTCCTACCACCAAAAATTACATGTAAGTCCTTAATATTTGTGATTGTTTTATTTTAGTTGCTAATCGTTTGATTTTGATTTTCTTCCTGATTTCTTCAATGAAATTTTTGATTTTTTTTTCTATTGTAACCTTCAAATGAAACTAATTATATATGTTGGTTTTCATTTCAGTCTTTATTCTTTTGATTTTTGGTATGTTTTTTGTTCCTTTAATTTTTCCAGTATGCAAGTTTTATTTGTTCTAATTTTGTCCTCCAATTGAAATTGATCATATATGCTACTTTTTATTTCTCTTCTTATTCTTTTTGAAGATAGAAAATTAACTACTTATGTTTGTTATTTGATTATTACAGTTATTTTCACAATTTATATTTTGCTTATTATGTTTAATTTAAATTGGATTATAAAATAAATTAATTCTAATGCAGTGAATTCGATAATTCAAGTACCTGAATTTTCTTGTTTTTTTAATAGTGATGATAATTTTATATTGATGATTTTGTTGAAACCTGCTAAATAGATAAATTTATATCGATTTAAAACCATATGTTTTATAAGAAACTTACACTTTACAAGAATTTTATATTTTTGTGCAAATTTATATTATAATAAAAAAAATTCACTCAATTAAAAAGATTTTATATTAAAAAAATATTGTTTTGACCATGACAAGGCACAAGTTAATGACTAGTAACTAGTATACATACATATATATACATACACATACATATATATCTACACGTATACATATACATATACATACTTCAAAGCTAGAAATAAAAGTATACGGCCAAGGAAAAAGTTTTTAGTGATGGCATTATCGAACAAGTTCTGATTCACAGTGTTGAAATACAAAATTTATGCTAGTAAGATTCTATTGTGAGAATGACATATGAATTCCACTTTATATGAAAAAGAAATAGAAAACTTAAATTATATTACATAATTTTTTTAAATAAAAACAATATTATAAGTTTCAATAATTATATAAATAAAAAGAGGGACTCAAATACCTGTGAAAATATAATTTAATATTTAGATTTATAATTATGAATAAAGTCCACTGTATTGTTGCCCACAATTTCAAGTGAACACATACATTGGATAACAAATAAAAAAACTAAACATTTTAGTCTCTTTATGAGATTTCAAATTATAAATTGTTTTGAATAAATTTTATATTATAATTGAATTTTATTTAATAACATTGAATTTGAATCCAAGCTGAATTCACACACACACACACACACAATAAAATTTATTATTTTTTCTATATTACTCTAATAATCTTCATTTTATTCCTTTTAAAATCTAAAAAGAAAAGAATAAATAAATAAATAAATATTTAAAAGTTATTTTTAATATTATTTTTTATTTGAACTCTAATTTTAACACTCATTAAAAACCTGAGATTTTATTTAAGTTTTTAAATTAAATTTATTTAAAAGGTTGGAAACATATATGAGATATTGTTTTTCTAAAAAAACAATTCCACTACAATTAAAGTTTTTCAAAGAGAATTTTTTTTGTTTTGCTACCAGCTATACATGGAGTCCACAAACTGCAAACCCCACCCATAGGCCACAACCAACCAACCAACCAAATCTCACCCACCTAAAATCCTTCCCTCCCTCTCCTCCCAGCACCAGCACCAGCACCAGCACCAGCACCGCCCCCTCTTCAATTCGAATCAAACAATGCAATCACGCTTCACATCCTTGGCAGCTCGCGCCTTTAAATCCACAACAGCCAAAGCCAAAAATTGCAATTTCTCATCCTCCACAATCGCATTCTCCACCGAACAACCCCCACAATTCCCCGAAACCCTAGCCGGTCTGCGAGCTCGATTAGCCGCTGAATCCCCTACGCTCGGCGATTTCGTCCACCTCCAATCCGACAACACCTACTCCGTCGAAGTTGGAACAAAAAAGAAACCACTCCCAAAACCAAAATGGATGAGAGAAGCCATTCCGGGAGGCGAAAAGTATGTTCAGATTAAGAAGAAATTGAGAGATTTGAAACTCCATACTGTTTGCGAGGAAGCTAAATGCCCTAATTTGGGGGAGTGCTGGTCCGGTGGCGAAACCGGCACTGCCACTGCCACGATTATGATTCTCGGCGATACTTGCACTCGTGGCTGCCGGTAATATGAATAAATGTAAAATTTATAATTATTTGCTGAATGATAATTGTAATGAATTTAGGATGTTTGGATTTATTTTGATGTAGGTTTTGTAATGTGAAGACATCGCGGACGCCTCCTCCGCCTGACCCGAATGAACCCACTAATGTGGCAGAGGCAATTGCGTCGTGGGGTTTGGATTATGTTGTGATCACGAGCGTGGATCGTGATGATTTGACTGATCAAGGGAGTGGTCATTTTGCGAAAACTGTGCAAAAGTTGAAGACACTCAAGCCAAACACGTTGATCGAGGCCTTAGGTATGTATAATTAGCATTGCATTTTGGGTTTTGTCAGAATCTAACATGTTATTATGCTTTTCTAATGTTGTTTGCAATGTTTTGGTGTAGTTCCTGATTTTCGAGGAGACCGTGATTGTGTAGAGAAAGTTGCAAAATCTGGACTAGATGTCTTTGCTCACAACATTGAAACAGTTGAAGAACTTCAAAGTTCTGTCCGGGATCGTCGTGCTAATTTTAAGCAATCTTTAGATGTTTTAGTGATGGCTAAAGAATATGCTCCAGTTGGGACACTTACCAAGACTTCAATAATGTTGGGCTGTGGGGAAACACCTGAACAAGTTGTGAAATCAATGGAAAAGGTGAGAGCTGCAGGTGTTGATGTGATGACGTTTGGCCAGTACATGAGACCATCCAAACGTCATATGCCAGTATCTGAATACATTACCCCCGATGCTTTCGAGAAGTATAGAACACTTGGCATGGAAATGGTATGTTTCTGCCTAGCATTTTTTTCGATTGTGATTTATGGTTATAGTTTCATTTTTGGTTAAATTGCAAACTAAAAACCTATCCATTGTGTTATCAGTGTTATTTCTATGCCACTAATAAAAATAATGGATAAAAAGGGACTGGTTTGTCTATTTGTGAGTTTGTTACGCTCTTTTTCTAAGTTATGAATTACTCTACGTTCACTCAAAAATGTTTTAATAGCAGCTATTGTTCACTCCATATTCTCTCCATTTTAGTTCTGTATTTGGTAGCGAATCTAATTTTGTTCCATAAAGGAAAGCACACAGTGTATCAATCTATTTGACTTTTTAAACAACTGATTCTATGTATGCTAGAGGATGGATCAGTGGCAGTGAGTTGAGGAGGTAAGGCGGCTGTCTTCCATGCTGTAATTAATGTGGTTGCATAGATTTGGGTTTTATATACGAGTAAAAGTCCAATGGCTTCTTATTGTTCCTGTATCCCTTAATTATTATAAATTTAAGACTTCATTCATCTAGTGTGCAACTATAGTTATTGGATCCTTTCATGTTTTTCTTGTCTTCCTCTACATCTAGCTCAACATCAACAAATATGTTTGAAATATAGTATATTGTTAATTTTTTTTTAAACTTACAGCTAATTTGCAGGTATGTTTCAAATTATGTTATATTATTATTTTATACATATACTAAAAGAAAACTCACTTTCACCATAGAAATGACAACTGAAAATTTCGCCAACTTTGTTACTGTAGCAGTTATGTATTTGTAATTTTCGTTTTATCTTTTTATTTCTGTTAAATGTTTTTCTTATAGTTTTTTTTTTCTGTATACTTTTTTTTTTTTTTTATCATTTTACACATGGCCTACATATACTATTTTCTCTCTTATCTTCATTTTTTTGTCATATTTATTTTGTTTTTTGTTTTTTTTTCCCTTTACATGTTTTTTTGGCAATTTATTTTTATATTCCTTACACTTTGAGTATTTATCACTTTACACTTGGTTTATTTATACCATTCTTTTTGTTCTTATCTTCATTCTTTTGTAATATGTGTTTTTTTTTTTTTTTTTACATTTTTTTTTGAAAACTTATCATACAAAGACTAAGAAAATAGTGTTTCATTGTTGCAATGACAATATTATCCTATTTTTCTACTATGTTAAAAAATTAGCTTGAGATCTTCGTGTTTTTATTAACTATCCAATCTTCACTATATTTTATTATATGTAAGCATCGATTTTTTTGATTCACGGTTATTTTTTTTACTTGATGTTAAAAAACATGTTAATAACACTTGTTAATTATTTTGTGTTAGAAAAAAATTATTCGACTTATAACTAGGTGAGTTGAATAGACGTGTCAATATTTTTTTTACATTTATGGACACAAATTGTTCTTGATTTATTTAATTAAATGCATGCATAAGCTTTTTAATTTATAATTAGGATTGTTTTCTAAAATAATTGCATTTTAGAAGCCTTTTTTTTCTTCCCAAAAGCAGTTATCTAACCCACGACAAAGTGCAAGTCAAAGTTTTAGTACATACACTAAAAGGAAATGGTATTTTTATGTAGAAATGACATAATTGTAAAATTTTCCACTTTTTTTTAATTGGAAAAAATGCACTTTTAAGTTTTTTTTAAAATAATTTAGAAAACAAATTTTTCATATATATATATATATATATATATATATTTATATATATTATCTTTATAGTTGGTATTTTTATCATTTTACCCTCGACAGGTTTATCACCATTTTTTCCTTATTTATTTTTAATATTTTTCTAGTTTTTTTTTTCTTTACACTATTTTTTGGAAAAAAAATATTATTTTATTTTTTATTTTCTTATGCTTTGAATATTTATCACTTTTTATTTGGTCTGTTTATACCATTTTTTTTGGTTTTATCTTTATTCTTTTGTAATTTGTTTTTTTAATATTTTCTCTATACATTTTTTTTTGAAAAATTATTCTACAAAGATTAAGAAAATGGTGTTTAACTGTAGCAATTGCAACATTGTTTCGTTCTTCTACTATATTAAAAATTAGTTTGAGATATTATGTTTTTTTATTAATGCATATGATCTTTACTACATTTAATTATATTTATACATTTTTTTATTCATAGTTCTATGTTTTAATTGATGTAAAAAAATGCATTAATAATACCTACATATTAATTCTTTTGCATTTAAAAAATATTCAACCTGCAGCGAGGCGAGTTGAATAGATGCATGAACACTATGTTTTTTGTATTTATTGGCACAAATAGTTCTCGATGTATTTAATTAAATGCATGCATAAACCTTTTGATTAGATTTTTTTTTTTTTAAAAAAAACACATTTTAAAAGCTTGAATTTTTTTTTTTTGCTAAAAAGATTTACTATAACGGGTATTGCAATTTTTTTCTTAGAAAAAAGATTTTATTAAATGCATGCATACTTTTTGATTAGATTTAAAAAAAAAAAACACATTTTAAAAGCTTGAATATTTTTTTCTTGCAAAAAAGATTTTCTGTAACAGGTATTGCAGTTTTTTTCTTAGAAAAAATATTTTTCTTAGGATTATTTCCTTATAATTGACATATTTTTCACTCTGAACTTGGTCTATTTATCACGGTTATTTCCCTATCTTTATTTTTTTGTAATTGTTTTTTAAGTTTTTCCTTTTTTTTTTGAAAAATATTATTTTTTATTCTTTACACCTAGGATATTTATCATTCTATACTTAATTAATTTGTGATTATTAAATACTAATTCATTATTTAATAATTAAATAATTCATTTGTGCGCTTTAGACTATTCAAGTATTGCATATGAAAGCACCATTTTAAACAGTCAACTTTTTATCTATTCTTTTTCTCTGTTGAAAGTAGTATTTGGTAATCTATCTGCTTTCCAAGTCAACTTTCTTCGCCTGCTTTCCAAGTCGACTTTCTTCACTTGGAATATTATTTTTTTATTCTTTACACTGGAAAACGCTTCCACATAAATTAATTCGTGATTAGTAAATACTATTTCATTAGTTAAAGTTAGATGCCCTTTTTTTTATATATAAAAAGTACATATATTACTGATTAGTTTCCTTGATCCCGGTCTTAAGCTCTGCTGGGAACCAATTTAATGGGACTAGGTTGTAAATCTAAATCTTTGCAATTTCTTCCCTGCCATTGTCTGACTGTTTGTAATGTGATAGACTGGATTTCAAGCTGCTGCTCTTTAATCCTAGTATGAGTAGTGGTAGCAGCTGAACTCCTGATAGAGCCCGCCTTTATCTGTATGTATTTACAATCATGCTGGTTTAATGCATTAAACAAAGTGGATGCTGTCATTTCCTTGGCCAAAGAAATATGTTTAATGTTCTTTGGAAGTATTTCTACATCTAATGACATTGATCTGATCTGTGGATGTTCCATGCACTTGTATTAATATTTTGAATAGTGATACTAGCTACTATACTGGATATTCATTGATTATTACCTGGGAGGTATGCTTGTTGGCAGATGCAGCATCCTTTGTAGAATTTTGCAATAGTTTTGAGTTGTCGATAAGTTAAAACTATTCTGAATTTGGCACCAGGATTTGTGTGATTCTTATTGTTTTTGGATGATTCAGGGATTTCGATATGTGGCATCTGGTCCCATGGTTAGGTCATCATACAAGGCAGGTGAATTCTACATCAAATCCATGATAGAATCTGATCGGTCTGCGCAGCTTCCTATCTCCTGAGGGATGCTCTATTTATTATAATTTCACTGCAAATGGATTGGCTTGTGCATTTGGTTATCATTTATAGGGACCCAAAACTCGATGAGTTTTGGCAGATGTATAAAGCAATTTGTTACCAAGTTGTTAGAGGCCAACCTCGCAGATTGTTGTCCTCAAGGTTACATGAGCTAGAGGTATTTCTAATCTGCTGCTGCTGTAAATTCAATCTGTTGTGCATAACAACACATCTCGTGCTCTCATTATTTTTCTCAATAAAATTTCATTTTCATCCATTGGAACTGGCTCGGAGTATACGTGCCATGAGCGTTTGGCACCTCCAAGTAACAGCCGGTCCATTCCATCCTCCGGCGGTTTCCACACGCTGGAAAGTGGTTTTTGTTTATAGTCTTGGAAATTGGTTTGGAATTACAGTTTTCAAGGCCGACAAGAAAATAGAAGAAGACTTTGATTCTGGAAGCAGTTTCATTGTTTAGGTAATTTGCCTTTACATGCAATGCAAAAGGTCTCCAGCTACAAGTCTAATGAAATTTTTATGGTCCACAAATGACCCCTCTTTACGCTCAATTGTCTAATCCAAGATCTTAGCCCTTCAAAGTGCAGGCAAAGTTTGAAGTGTGGATCCTCGATGAACCCTCACAAGGAGAGGGCATTAGATAACAGAGAATCCTTTAGTTTGGGGGCAATAATAGGACTTTCAAATCCCTAACTTTTAGCCTCCTTTTCTTTCATTATAGCTCCACCTAAAGCAAAGACTCCTATTCTCAGTTTTGGGCCTCAGGCATGTTGTGTTTTGTGCTTTGTTCGAGCTTTAGGCAAGTGTTTGGTTTCAATTAAAGAGTATTTGGTTAATTGGTATATATTATATTTTTATCTCAGATTCTCTCTTTATATTTTTTAAAATATAAAACAATGTCAAATTCACTCAAGTATGGGAAAGTTCACAAGGTGATCAAAGTTTTCATTTTTATTGAGCTGCAGTGTACAAACAGTCCAATAAAATCTCTCTAACAGTGTTCACATAATTACATTTGATCTGTCCCCTCATTCTCGCATGATACCCACCAGGCTCCCAACTCCCACACTCTGTAGCACGTTCTTGCAATCCAAACCCCACCCTCTCATTATCTCACTTTTATTTGTCTTTCTCTTTTGCCTACCTTTTATCCCATGTAAATTGTTTGTTTAATTGCTCCAGTCCCTTCTCAAATGCCATTTCTAGCTTAACCCCTAGTAATTAGAAAGTGTACATTTCGTACCCATTAGGATATTAGATTTCCTAGACTACACAAACAGTAAATTTGGACATTATTCCATTCTGTCTCTCCACCTAATGGGTTGCTGTCCTAGCTCCACCTACACCATCAAAAGAGGGCCAAGTCACCCAAAATCATTAAGCCGCCACCATCACCGTTCACCACCATAACCTCAAAAACCCAATGTTACTGCCATAAGAACCTCACCACCACTTGAAGAAGAAATGATCTAAGTACTCTAAAAAACTCTCATTGTCCTTAAACCAGAAAAAAAAAAAAAAACTGTAATATCAATTACAGCAATATAAATCCAAGAATCCTAACACAAAAAATAAAATAAGAAACATCAAGAGTATTAGAAGACCTCTTGAACATGAGAGATATACAACAATATCATTACCAATCTCAACAACAATTATGACTGCTACCACCATCACCGCTACAATAACATATGTAAGAGAAGATGAGGTAGTTTTCTGGCTATTTACTTATCTCTTATCCTTAATTAATTTTTTTTTATTGATTATATATTTTTATTTTTATTTATTTTTTTTGAAATAATTTATGATTTTTTTTAATTTCTTTTTTTTTATCTGATAAATTTGGTCATCATTCTTTTGATTGATATTTGTTTTATATGAAATTATATATGAAATTAGATTTTTTTCAATTTGATCCTCTGTTAAGTTTTCTTATTTATCATATTTTATCCTCATTCTTATAATAAACTTGAAAAAAATAAAACACTAACATGTTATTTTCTAGCATATTCTCCATGACATAACCAAACACTAGAAAATATTTTCCAACTCATTTTCTATGACTACCTAATATCAAAAAATAATTTACTTTATGAAAATTCATTTTTCATGTAAGTTACTTTCTAACAAACAAACAGAGCCACCCCTTTGCTTCCTTATAATGATTTATCTTTCTTTAGATATTTTTATTAATAATCTACTTTTGTTTTTCTCATGTGAGTTGATGCATATTTAACAGTTCTCTTATACAAACAATTGGTTATTCATACCAATCAACTCTATTTTCTTAATATATATAAAGTTGTGATTGAAAATTTACTGGTGACTAAAAATTTGATCCAAAGAATCCTTGATTAACATTTTTTATGAAACCCAAAACTTAAAAAAATTATACGTTATATAGAAAAGAAACAAAACTTTTTTGGTGTTTGTAAAGTGGAAAGTTAAGAAGTTATAATTGAATTTAAAGGACACCAAAACTTTAAAAGATAAGAGGTTATAAGTAATAAAGATTTCGAGCTTAAATTCATACACACTTGTGTGAGTTTATGATTAGTGCTTGGGCTTGAGTTTAAGTTTCTTGTACGATAATATTTTAGGATATAAAAGATAATTTTTGTCAATTAAAATTTGGATTTGAGTATAGTTTCTAAGGAATTATTTCTTCTAATCGATGAGAGAAAGAATGCTATTATTTTCTCTAGATTCCTTTCAACAATATCTTAATAGATTTCCAGCTCAAGAGTCATTTTATTTAAATTCTAATTTTTCTCTTTATCTAGAGCTTAGGTTCAATTCTTGTAAAGAGATAACTGAGTTTTTTTTTCTAGGTTTGTTGGATTTTGTTCAGAAGTGCATCTAAACAAGATGGTGTTATAAGAATCCATTGAGGCTTATTAAATAAAATCGGTTTGCACCAAATAAAAAAAATAATGCTTTAAAGAAAAAAAAAACAATGAAGCATGTATGATTTGTATACATACTAGTAAGTACTTTCATTTGGTTCTGTGTTTAATTTATAAAAAAAATATATTGTATAATTAATAAGCATGTAGGGACCTTGTTTTGATATCAATTGTAAGTTTAATATATGCTTAGTATGTATACTAGAAGTGTTTTTTATATAATCTTTTGTTATGATTGCAAGTAGCCATATTCTAATTATATTGCATGTTTATAAACTAAATATATTTTCCTCACTTTTCTAAGTGTATTTGTGAATTTTTTTTATAATAATTTGAAAGCTTTATTGGCTTCATACATGTTTCTTGTTTAGTTTATATATTTTATTGCATTTTTGTATGTTGTGCTCATACCCTTTTGATTTATTGTTAAAATAATTTATATTGCTATGATGTATTTTATATTATGTCTTTGTGATCTTAATCAATTATAAAATATTTTTATGATCTTGCTTTGTTGAAATATATATTTTTTGAACTTTTATATTTATTTTGATTTTATTTTTATCAAATCTTGTTTTTTTTTCTCTAAAAAATATATATTTTTAGCTATATATTTATATACTTGTTATAAAAATTTATTAAAATTCCTGGCCTTTTTAAACACACACACAATATAATGTGTGCAATTCAATTAAGACTGCAAAGACACTTTGGAAACCTTTGGACAAATTATTGAAGATAGAAATTGCTTTTATATAGAAGTTTATGATTGAAAATTTTTAATATTTCATGATGGTTTAATTAAGGTTTGTTTAGAGTCAATTTCAAGAGTTTAAACTCACTTTGCATGATAATTATGTTAAGTATATGGTAAAAAAATGAATGTTCCAAGTGGTTGCAATTATTGAAAAATTCTCACTATATTCTCACTATCTTGGAAAGAATTCAAGAATTATTTTTTGTATAAAAACAAAGAAATGAGAGTTGAAGACCTCATCTTGAGGTTAGTATTAGAAAATCAAAATAATTTATATGAAAGAAATCTAATTGTTCTAGCATAACATTTAAAGCAAGATTTATTGTGAAAGAGAAAATTTTTTTTAATAATAAATGATCTAGCCGGATAAGGTAATCAAAGATTTAAAATCAAGCATTTCATATTTATGGTTAAAAAGAAAATTCAATAAAGATAATGATAGTTAAAATAATATCAATAAGGTTTTCAACCTCGCTGATGAAGTTTTAAAAATCATATATTCATTGTTGTTTTTAAAGTCAACCTGGTTAAAACTCATGAGTAGTGGTGAACTAATGCTAGTATAAGCCATGTATATCAAAAAATGAGTCTTCCACAAAAAAATATGGTTGGTGAATACTTGTGCATGAAAATTTCATCAACATCCAAGATATTAGGTCCTAGGAATGTTATAATAAAGATGACATTTTGAGATTTTGTTGACCCTTAACAATATGCTTCATAGTCAAAAGTCATATAATTTAAACAAAACATTTTCAAGTTTAATACAAGTTTTATGAATGGGTAATCGAAATGATATGATTAACATTACTCTAAAAGCTCCACTGTAAATTCAAATCAGACAAATAATTACAAGATTAAAGGGGACAAAGCTCAAATATATGTTCAATGAGCTTACTCAAAATATTTGGGCCAAAATGAATTTTAAGAAGGAAACATCAATAAAAGAAGTTCATATCTTAATCAGATTAATTCATGCAATTAAGGGGTTTGATTCATGTACTTCATGGCCTAATTAATTAAAAAATTATAGACTTATATTTCCTAATTCATAGTTTTACACTAACAAGTTAAACTCTTTATTTTGCCATTGAATTGTCCTAGGATTTTACCCAAAAATTTTAATGGTGATGTTATATATTATTTTAAACTTCATGGTAATCAAATATTATAAAAACCTTGAAATAAGGTCCAAAAGCTAGCGTGTATGTATTATATTAGTTTTCTAGTTGATTTAATATTTTTTTTATTTAGAACATTTTTTTTATTTTTCCATCATTATTTAGTACATTTTTACATATATAAATAAATTTATTCATCTTGAATTTAGTTTTTTTAAAACGTTTTAATTAAAGAGTGTGTGTAAGGTTTTGCTCACACTTTTTGATTTTTCATTGCTTTACTTTGACTTGTTATAAATTTAACTAAATTATAAATCAACTTTCATAATTCTCATTCATTAGTCTTTATGGATGTTGGGTGGGAGTTTCATTACTTATATTTTTTTGGTGCCTAGGTACAAATCATTTGTGTCAAACTTAATTTAAAATTCGATATGAGATTTCTTGAGAATAAGTATTTTCACTATGCGTTTTTGGATCTTTCTATTTTTGGGGTTCACATCAATTGATATTAGAGCAAGGTTTTAAATTATGTTATATTCCATTATTGTCGAGTTTTTTTTTTCTTTTCTAAAAAATAATTGTGATATCAAGTTAAAAAAAATGAATTATTTGTAATCTTGATTAAATAAAGTCATAGATTAAAACAAACAAAATCTTAAGAAAAGAAAGATTCTATGCTTGCCTCAAATATTGATTTAAAAAACATAGAGTTTGGTCACTTGCTTTAAATCTAAAATCAATTATGATTTTTAGGGATTTTAAAATATAAATTTTGATTTTTGATATTTAGGTTTACTTAAAAATCACAAAAAAAAACTAGTTTTTTTGTGCTATTTGTCTTTATACATGCATACATACATACATATATACATACATACATATATATATATATATATATATATATATATATTTGGCCACCATATATATAATTTGTTTTTGAAAGTGATATTGTTATTTTGAGTAATTTAAATATTATTTTATTAGTTTCTTAGCATTCATAGTCTTTTATTTTGTGTTTTTGTATTGTTTATATTTTGTATGAATTTTTATTGATACTTGTATTTTTCATATTCATAGTTTCATACTAATAGTTTTTTGTTTTATTACTTTTTAAGGCTTTATATTATTTAATTGCACTATTAAAATATTAATTAATCTTTGATTTGCTGTGAACTAGTTCCTTAAAGAACTGAAATCTTAAGAATTGAGTGGTAAAAGATGAAGTTGAGCATATTAAAATGGAAAGATGAAAGTTTATTTGAAAATTGAGTGGTAAAAGGTGAAGTTAAGCATATTAGAATGGAAAGCTGAAAGTTTATGTGAAGCATAAAATGCGTGATACCTATAAAGTGTAAACACGAGAGGAAGTGTGTGAGAAATGTGTATGTGTGTGGATGCGCACACACGTGTTGCCACATAATTTTTAATGCTTGATAATATTAACTAAGAGTGGATCATTTCTACCTAAAGATAAGAATAATATCAAATTATGTTATTTACACAATAGGTTTGAGAATTGAAGTGACTATTTTCTTCAAGATGGACTAGACCATACAAGTTTTAAAGGAAAAAAGGTCTACGAGATGAGCTAATTAACCTATGAAAGAATCTATAACCAAATATGTATATGATGAGGACAAAGAGTTAGTTTCCTAATAATAGGAATAGGGTTGTTGTGCCTATACATGCTATTCATTTATTGTTAGAAAAAACTTTGAAATTTGATACAAAGTCCAAACTTGATGAGTTTAAAATAATTATTCTCTTGATATATTTGTACCATTGTTCCATAAACAAGTGTATAAAGATCAATTGAGATTGAAAAGAGAGAGTGAAGCCAAGGAAAAAAAACCAACAATGTGAGGATGTAATAAAGAGTGAAAATAAAGTGAAGCAAAAGAGTAGATTCAACCAAAATAGGAATAGGTGGGGATTCGACTTAGATAGGAAAGAATAAAAAAAGTAATAATGTTAATTTTTATATAAAGAAAAGTGAGATTAGAAATGCGTATTGTCGTGGGGTGCACGTGATGCTTTGGGCAGCCAGTCCACCTTTTAAGTATGTGTGTATGGAAAAAAGGTAGCAAGAATAATCATAAAATTATTAATATAATTTTTAAGAGTCATCACTTAGTATTAAGGTCCTAGAAAACTTAAATGGTTAGCTAGACTCCAAGTAAAGAGATTTACTATGCAAGAAAAAGGCACATCAACATATTGATATGTTGCATTTTTGTTTGATTATTTTTGAAAATCAAATATCTATTCATTGGTATTTTCTAAAGTTCATGATAGATCTCTATTTATAAGAGAGACCCTACCATATTGGCTTAAAAATTGATGATTCCAAGGCCTAAATTTTAGCATCACTTTTATTTGGTTGTATCTTTTACATGTGAGAACATACTTTACAATGTAGTCTTACAACTAAAATATTAAAGTCTATAACTAAATTCTAATATTTTAAAATAAAAGGAACAAAATAATTGATAAAGGGTTCTGATATTTTGACTAAATCCTAATAGATGATCATAAACTGATATAATATCTTTTGGTTTTTCACATTTTAAAACAAGAGAAAAGATGCAATTTTTGCTTTTATTGAAAATATGCATGAAAAAAATTTAGGATTGGCCATATGCCCTAAAACAATTTTTTTAAATAAGGATTTTGTTTTTTTTTAGATATTTTGGAGAAAATTAGATGTTTTATACTGAGTTTGTATATTACAGTGTAAGTGTAAGGGCTGATGTTGAATAAAATTGATATAAAAACATACCATAAAATCAAAAATATTTTGGAAATAATCCCAAAATGTTTTTAATTTTTTTTTTGGAATTTATGAGAAAACTGATTATTTTCAATACTAGATTTGTCTATAACCCGATATTCTGCAAAATTATGAGAAAATCATTTTTTCCTTAAATATCCGTTTGACTTTTTTTGGATATTTTTTTTATTATAATATAATATTATTTTGGGTTGGGCTTGGCCTAGTTGGGTCAAGTTAGGCCACCTAATGACCCAACAGACCTAACCTAATTTTCTTTTCTCTTTTTTCTGGGTTTGACCACCCACACATTTGGGTTGACCCAATTCATGATCATGTTAATTTAATTATTTAGCTATTACATGCAATGATCATTTTTAGGGTCTGTTTTTTAGGAGCAAAATGAGAGGTTTGTTTGCCTTGTGGGAGGAGAATGGCAATCCAAAATGTTTTGGGTGATGTATGAAAGGTATTACATGGTTGTCGAAGGTGCTGGTGTCATATGAAAGGTATTACATGGTTAAAAGTTGCGGTCATTTTTTCTATTAAAAAAATGGCGCCATTTTGGCCATTTAACTGGGATTGTTTTTTTGGCCATTTAACTGGGATTGTTTTTTTGTTAAAATTCAATTTCTCCTTCAACTTATATTTCCTTTCAGTTTCATGTTTAATTAGCTTAAAATTTTTTATTTTATACAATTTACCCCCACCAAATTTCAAAATCAACCCTGAGTTTGCACACTTTTTTCATTTTAATCCCTAATCTTTTTCATATTATTTAACTCTTAATTAACCATTGACCTTTTTTTTTCAATTTCACCTTGATTTCAATCAATTGAGGTCTTATAATTTGATGTCTTTTACAAATTGTTCATTGGCTGTGAAAATTTCAAATTTAGTCTTTAATTGATAGAAATACTTTGATTATCTTGTAATTTTACCCTTAATTTCAGCCAATTACTTTGGGAAAAAAATCAAATTTAATCTTCTAAAATTCTAATTTTCATAATTAAACCCAAATTAGGCTCTTAAACTTATTTTTTCACTAATTAAATCCTTAATAAAATTATTTTGACCCATTTAAAGTATAAATAAGTTATTGCACATAATTAAAACATTGAATTGGATCAAAATTAATTATAAACATAATTAAACTTTAATTTGGCTTATGAATAAATGAAGTTGGCCTATTAATTATCTAATTATTTCCTTGAACTTAATTTTTATGCCAATTCATTTAATAATTACTTATTTTGACGTTGCATTTACAATGGTTCTTCATTTTTGGGTATAACAAGGTATAATTGATGTCCCAATTTTATCCAAAATTCCAACTTAATTTTTCCACCATGACAACCTCTTTTATCATCATTTTCTTGTTACTTTTATTGTAGGTATTGTCTATATTTTTGTTATTTTTATTGTAGGTGAATTTGAAGAATAATCAAGAATTGTGTTATGACAATTATTTTTCTGATATGTCTATAATTTCCTTATGTATAAAGAGACATATTTTAATATTAATAACCTTGATCTTTGTATTTCTAATGTTTATGTTTCTTTAGAACTTGATTTTAAGAACAAACTTCCTGATGAGATTGCTTATACATTAAAACCTATTAGTGAAATTGAGTTTCAAATTGATCTTGTACCTAGACTACCTATACCTTATCAGTTGATTTATAAAATTAATTTTGAGGAGACAAAGAAACTTGATACAATCCATACATGATTAATTTCAAACTTTGATATAAAATTTTATATTGTTTAGCTATATTTTATTGAGCATAGATCCATATGTAACCATTGGAGTGTGCTTAAACTTTACCAGATGATTTTAGAGATATGGTTCTATATAGAGATGAAATTTCAAATCAATCAAAGTTCACGAAGGCATTTCAATATAAATCATAACAGGCTCTATGAATTTTGCTATTAAATTTCTTTGGAGCAACAAAGAAAGCTTATTTGGAGTGCATGTTTGAACTTATTTGGCTCATATTAATGAATATGAGTTTGAGACGTATGGGGTCTAAAGTTGATTTAGGTTAATTAAGATGTTGGAATCAGATCAAATTTCTTGTCTATTTAAAACATTTTAGGGGTGACAAATCTAATATCAGCATATTTAGGATATTAATTTTCTATTTTTATTATTTTCTTATTATTTTTGGATTATGATTACATATTTGGGCCCATTTTGTAAATGAGCTCAAATCAGCCCACATATGAGAATTTATTAAGGTTATTTGAAACATTACATAAATTAATTGTATGTTGCAAACCTAACAACAATGGATTAAAAAAATAAACTTGTTTTTTGCGTGATGCAACATGTTTTCTTTGCTAGGACTAATATCAGAATTGACTTATCAAGGTATAACTGACCTTGTAGCATCATTCGATTCAATTTGAATATTATTGGTGTTTTGGGGCAGGTTTTCATTGTGTCACATTTTTCAAACATGATTTTTTGCTATCCTGGAAAAGTATCATCGTTGTTGGGGGTTGCTTGACCACATGATCAAGAGATTTACTTCAGAACTTCAAAACCAAGTGGAAGAATTGATGGCAAAATGGAACATAAAATGAAACTTGTGTTCATGTGTAGTTATATTGTGATTAGTACTAAAAAAGATAGGATTTGAAGTGTGTGTGCTTATCATGCCATAAAAAAATTTAAAGTGAAAAAAGTACACGTAGTAAAGTATATACTCCATAAAAATATGAGGTGGAAAATATAAAGAAATACTAACAACAATATGCATTCAAAGCTAATAAAAAAACAAGGTTATTTTTGAACAAGATGATTAGGATTGAGTCTATATGAGAAAATATATTTTTCTTAAATAAATGAAATTTAAATTGTTGCCAACATGAGATGAACCATTTAAATCGTTGAAAGAATTAATGATAAAGCTAATAAAATAGACTATTACCTACTACCAAGTGAGTGTAATGTTAATTCT
Organism: Salix dunnii; assembly: GCA_015731905.1. Classification (NCBI taxonomy): domain Eukaryota; kingdom Viridiplantae; phylum Streptophyta; class Magnoliopsida; order Malpighiales; family Salicaceae; genus Salix; species Salix dunnii. Next base: position 9,411,216 of record CM027665.1, on the reverse strand, counting down.
ACTTTCAATATTCTTGATTTTTCTTGTTTGATGTAGGTTGTTGTGACGATTTTTTTTTGCATTTCACGCTCTACCATGCCTAGAGAAGGAGACAACATGCGGAAAATGAGTTTTATAATCATAAAGTTATTACAATTATAATTCTTAGGAGTTGCCACCTAGTATTACGTTCACTAGGAAATCTAATGTTCTGTGAGAATTTGGGTAAAGGGACTTTTATGCAAGAGAAAGATGCATCACCCCTGTGCACCCTACCTAAGATAAGTTGTATAGTTGTTTGATTTTTTTTTCTAAGTCAATTTTTTTTATTCATTGGTATTTGCTAAGGTTCAAAGTAGATCTCTCTTCGTAAGAGAATATCTACCTCATTGAGTTGAAAATCTAATCGTTCTAAGGTTTAAAATTTTTTACATAACATTTAGAAGCCCTCTTTTTACCATCTATGAATATACTTTACAATATAATTTTACACCTCGATAGCTAAAATAAATAATTATTAATATTTTTGATATTTTGGCTAAATTTCAACGGATAATCGTAAACTGGTTACAATAGCCCATTTTCATTTCAAAACATGAGAAAAATGTTATATTTGTCTTTTTTGAAAAAATATGCTTAAAAAAAACTATGGAATTAGGTCGTATTTACAAAACAACACATTTTTTGTTTGTAGTTTTTTAAAGATATTTCTTTATCTTGTAGATTTTGTATTTTATATATTTTTTCCTATTCTTTTATAATTTTTTCAATTTCCATGTGGGTTAGTTGCCTAGCCTAGATAGATTGAAAGACCTATCATTTTGGGACTAGATTGCTAGCCTAGATTGGCTGACCGACCCATATTTTTTTTGGGGCAAGGCTAAACGACCCACCCCTTTTTTGGTATGGGCTTCCCAGCCTAGATAGGTTGAGAGGGCTATGCTTTTTTTGTGTTTTGTCTAACCCGACCACAACGTCCACTTTGCACTATGTGAATAGTAGGACATAAATTAAATCACCCCCACTATTCATGTATAGGTGAACAATGGGGGAGAAAATTAATTCACTTTCTCATTGTTTACAATAAACAATAGAAGATGACAGAGTGAGACGAGAGGTGCATCTGCTACTGCTGTCATGTAGAAAAGACCAAGGGTGTTTTACTGGTGATGGTGGTGTCAGAATCGGTGGCCTGTGATTGCTGGTAAAGCTGCTAAAAGTTGTTGTTGGAGGAGTGAAAGCCGACTGTTGCGTGTCGCTGAAGACAATGGGACTTGCTGCTACTTCTAGAGGACATGAAGAAGCTGCTTTTGGTGCGAAGAAACAACTATTGCTGGAGGAGAGAGAGCTATCGAGTGCTACGATCTTAAAAAAATTATGGCTTGTTGGCTGTTTGGTTTGGCTGTGGTGAGGGAAGGCTGATGGTGATGGAGAAGATGATACAAGGCTAGTGCTAATATTGTTGCTAAGGAGAATTATGCAACTATCACCAATTGCTTCTTCTTCTTCTCTATTGTTTTTTTGTTTAGTTGGTCTCTCGATCCATGTATTTTTAGTGCTCTCTGTATGTAATTTTATGCTGAGGTAACTCATTGTTTTTTTTTATGGCTTCCCCGTCTATTCCCTTTTGTTCCCCCCTACCTCTTTCCACTCTTTTTAGTTTTTTATTTATTTTTTTATAGATTCAATGTGCAAGTTATAAGACATGGGATTTTTATGCAGGAAATGATGGGTTGCGGGGCATGATAGAAGCATGGTTACTATTAAGGACTAGCCAAATCATTTAAAAAAATAAAAAAAAATTGAAATAACATTGAAAGTACAAAAATATTAAAAATGTATAAGTGAAAAAAAATGATAAAATGTTGAAAAAAAAAGTGGATATGAAGATTAGTTGTGGTGCGCATAAGTTGCCACGGATACTTCAGTTTGAAAAATAAATAAATAAAGGCCAGGTAAAAAAGACAAAAAACACATTTTCAAACAGTATTGAACAGTGAAATTTACTGTTAAAAAAAAGTATGATTATAAAAGAAAAATGCAAGGGGAAAGTATCTTTTTAAACAATAATAAAAAAGAGTGAAATGACCCTACCAACCCTACATTTTACTGTATTGTTTTGTCTTATATTGGGTAAAATTGTATTTAGTTATTTAAAAAAATATATGCAATAACTTTAATGCCTCCGACGGTTCCCTTGTATTTTTTTTCTTATTTATGAGTATTTCACTGTGTACATGAAGACAAAAAACTGAAAACACCCCTGGATCAAGGCTTAAAAATATAATAAACGAAGTTGCAAAATAGTAATTTTACTATTTCAATCGAAAATGCATGCAAGGCTGATGAACAATGAAAAATCATTGTTCATTATTGTGTAACACCCCGATCATATATATATATATATATATCCGTGTCTCTTTTTCCCGTGCCTAGTGTCTTAATAAAGATTAATCTTTAGCTCCAGTATTGGAAGCTAGTAACCAACTTGCTCTTTGTTTTTTTTGCTTTTCAAAGCAATTATAATAAAGAGTCAATCTTTCATTGTAGTTATTCTCACAAATAACTGTGAATTGCTACAGTGAAATAATAATATATTTTAGCTTATTAGTAATGATAGTATTGAGAGTTTACAGTAAAATGTGATATGTGATGTAAGAGTCATAAAAAATAAAAAAAAACCTAGAAAATAGAAAAGCACATAGATATAATAAAAAGAATTTATGGAAGTTATTTATACATAATTGACTAAATAAAGGCAAAGAGTCCATGGAAATGTCCCACGCATTAAGATCAACCAAGTCAACGGATTGGATCCTTGAAATCATGTTAGCCCTTCTAATTGGATCGTCACACACACACACGCACGCACACGCTGACATTCCTGCTCATTAAAGCATCCAAGGTACATGAACTTGAAGGGAATTAGTTGCCTGGCTTTGTCACGAAATAATATGCTCTTGGATGCATGTGTCAAAGTCAAATCTTATAATATTAAGTATAATTACTTAAAATTGGTAGCTTGTAATGGCAAACAACGGTAATAATAGCATAGACTTTTAAGGCATAGATGCCTGTCTTTAGGTAGGTCCCCGAATCAAATAACCGTGGTAGTGTCCAAGAACCCAAAAAGAGTAGAGCTGGTGCGATCTTGTTGCTGTCAGCAATCATTTGTTAGCCACCAAGCTAGTGTCTTCCAATCGGGAGGTAATTATTTTGACACATGAGCCGATTAAAAATAAAATAAAATAATTATTAAAAAATGTTAGCTAAACAAATGAAAGCTGACCCGACCCCATTGCCCTTTCCCTGACAAAATAAAAATCAATACAAAACTTGAGAATGAAGGTGAATTTCATAACCTGAAACCATACATTGATGATGACTTTATCACGGTTGGAAATGGTGATTATCTTGCGATAACACATGTGGGTGATGTCAAAGATTGATACAACTCTTGAAACTATTCATTTAAAGAATGAGATTTTTTTTTTTGTGGATATTAAAAAGGATTTAGACTTTGTTGGTCAATTAATTATTAGCATACCTTACTCTATGTGGTTCTTCTCAAATGGTTGTTTTGTTAAGGCCATGAAATAAAAATTATAGTGGCAACCAATAGTAGGAAAAAAATGATTCTATGCTCTTGATGATTGAAAATTGGTTTTATTTTTAACTCTCTTTACCATGGCGATAAAAGATAAATTACACCATTATCTTAGACATCCTCCTCATCAAATTGTTCAATTTCTCAGTCACATGAGCCTAAGTCCAATTCCTCGAATAAATTCTTCTATATCTAAGAGAGTTTTCAAATGGAAAAATCTTGTTGACTTCTATCTTTAAATTTAATCAGTCATCATGATAAAGTATTTATAAAAGTTCATTTAGAAATATGGGGTCCTGCACTTGTTTATTCCACTAAAAACTATTGATATTATATAATTTTTACTGATAGATTTACTCTATTTACTCGGATATATTCATCAAAAAAGAAGTTTGATGTTGTCACTTGATTTATTCATTTTCATAAATAAATAGAGTACCAATTGAAAATGAAAATTCAAATATTTCAATTTGATGAAGAATGTGAATATTTAAAAGCTATATTTGCACAATATTTTGTTAGATAGAGGATTATTAATCAAGTTTCATATCCTAAAATTACTAAGCAAAATGGTTTTGTTGAATGAAAAAATAGTAACCTATATGAACTTCAGCTTACTTGATGCTATAAGTAAATACGCTAAAAAGGTAATGTGTGATCATTTTAGTATTGTTGTTTTCTTGATAAATTTACTCCCAACACTAATACTTAATAAGGATTCCTTTTTTTCCTATCTCTTTGACAAGAAACTAGATTATTTATTTTTAAGAGTTTTTTTGTTATAAATGCTTTTCCTTTTTTAAAACTAGATTGGATCAAAGTCCTTATCGTGTGTATTTTTGAAATATAATAACAAATATAAAGAACACAAGTGTCTTTATCCACCCACCAAGAAAATTTAATATCTCATCATGTAGTATTTAATGAGTTCACTTTTTTTCTTTGCAAATCTATCACCATTTGATAATACAAATGGAACAATGAGGGAGTATACTTGTCATGCTAGACAATCGACATCTTTAGTGGCACTATTGTTTCCTTGTTAATATAATAAGGCATATTAAAGAGGAATAACTCCATCTCTAAAAGAATAGACATTGTGGATCAAATGTTGAATTCATCATGTTGTTATGTTTATCAAATACAATAAAATCAATTGTGGTTGATTCATGTGGAAGATTAAGGCCGAATTCCATAAAACTTACACAAAATGACATATACTAGGAATTGGCAGCATTATAGAGTTGCCATATAAATAATCTCTTAATGATCTACTAAAAGACTTTATATCTTCATTAATGCAAGAATAGATTGAAGCTCGTCACAATAGCACTCGTCACAAAATCGTAATGATCATAAGCCATATGTAAGTATAGCTATTCTATCTTCATCTTACACCAACACAATAAAGTTTAATATGGTTACTTGTTTCATACATTGTATTAGAAAGCTTAATCCATGTTTTTTACATCAAATCTTATTTATATAATATACTATAAGAGTTAAAGTTTATTAAATATGTCCTTAAAAACTAAGGTTGGCTTAGTGCTAAGAAGAAAAACTTCTTGAACTTCAAACTAATCAAACTTGGGATCTTATTCCCAAATAATCATCAATGAATATTGTTAATTATAAGTATATTAAGCTAAAATCTAATGGTGATCTTGAGCTTCTTAAAACACGTATAATGGCAAAAAGAATTTAATCAAGTTGATAGGGTTGATTTTATTGAAACATTCTCTCATGCTATGATATTGGTAGTATCTATATTATACTCACTATTGCTACAATTAAATGATGGTATATTCATCAACTGGATGTTAATAAATGCCTTTCTTTATAGACATTTACAAAAACTAGTACACATAGTAACCATAGTAACCTTTTGGGTTTATTAATAACAATTCTCCAACATATATGCGCAAACTTAAAAAGGCATTATAGTAGCTTAAAATTTTTCTCAAGCTTGGTTTGTTCATTTAATAACTTTTCTTCTTACTATAGGATTGTATTGCAACAATACATATCTTTTTTTTTATTCATTTGTCACTCTTAAAAAGGCATATATTTTCTTTTAGTGTGTATTAATGAAATTATTTTAATTGGGAATAATTGTGACCATGTAAATTAGTTCATTATTCATCTTGGAAACGCTTTTTCAATAAGGATCTTGAAATGTTTACTATTTCCTTGGTATTAAAGTTCATCTATTTCCAGGTGGGTTATTTTTAAACCAAGACAAATATGCTCATGATATTTTGATTAAAGCACACATGGTTGCAAACTTATCTCCATTCTTATGGTAACCAAAATATACCAAATTTTATTGGATCATGATTTATATCCTAAACAAACATATCACCAAGGTTTTGTTATGTTAGGGATTAATAATACCACACATTTATAAGACCATATTTATCTTACAATGTTAATTAAGTATATCAATTCATGCTTGCGCCTTTTGGGAAGTGGATTCTTTATTATTTGACTAAGACTTTCAATTATAAAATGAAGATATTATAAAATAATATATTTGATTTTTATTTTTTTTATATTCTAACTAGGTAGGTTGCTCGTTTACTTATTGTTTAACAACTACTTATTGTACTTTTTTGGGTAGAAATCCTATCTATTTGAGTGTAAAGAAATAACCATAGATTGTTTTGTCTAATATAGAGACAAAATATTAGGCTATAGCATTTACAATCACTGAACTCACATGACTCTTTTTCATCCTATGTGACATTAATGTTCCCCTTCTTAAACCTTTTAAATTTTGTTGTGATAATTTAAATGCTTTACACATGACTATTAATCTAGTTTTTTATGCTTGGTCTTAACACATTGAGCTTTATCATCATTATATACGAGAAAAAGTTGCTCATGTTGATCTATCTATATATTTTGTTTTCTCTCACTAGAAATGGATGAAATTTTCATCAACCCATTTTCAAATGTTCAATTCTTCAACTTACATGTCAAACTAGGCCTCTAACATATGCCTACTTTCAGGGGAGTGAAAATAAACAAAGACATGAAGATTCTGAAAAAAAAATCAATATAACCATGATTTATGAAAATTTTATTGATTTGTGCTTTTTACTATACACAAGCCAGTAATTATGCTATCAATTTGTAGAATCTCAATCAGTTCTATAACTATGTGTATTATGAATAAATCATGGGGATCATGGTAAGTAATTGTTGCAACACCTATATTGAATTGGAAAAACATCTAACCTAAAAATAATTAATGTACTAATATTTCATTAAGTTATCCCAATAAAATAAACTTTCCTACTTTTTTAACATAGAAAACATTCTTAATGTGTTCTCTTAAAATAAATTTATTGATATAAACCAAATTAGTTCTAAATTTTACCTTAAAATCCCTACTAACCAGTTTTACAAGATCAAGTATATTTCTTAACACATACATACATAGTATCAATCTAAAATTTTATATGGACATACTAGACTCATTGAAATATATCATGGTAAACATTCAGGTCAATCAAAGTTTTCATTATTGTTTTGAAAGATTCATCGATAAAGTGTTCTTTCTTCTTTATTTTTGGCCTAATTTTTTCCAAACATCTAATTGGTTAATCTTAGACAAAAACAAAAAGATTAAAATAGGCTTATTTAATCCTAAAACATCTAATAGGCTTATTTTACCTTATATTTCTTGTTCGTAAATTGGTAGTCATAGGATAAGGATTCTTACTCCAATAATATGGGTACTTTTGGACAAATTTTTATTGTGTCACGCTCCTATCAAATTTATTTCATTTTAAAAAAAATGTTATCAATCTTGTTTCGGTTGCATGACACATGATCATAAGGTTTGTATTATTTATTCTTTTTATTATTATTTAGAATTTAAATACAAAATAAACAGTATGAAAAATAGAATTTTCAAAATATGACTGGTAAGTGATTTAGTTATAATTATCAAATTGACTTGACTTGGCAAGTTTATCCCTTAGATCAAGAATCTAGAACCTAAACCATGTTAGGTTTTTTGTTGAACTAGATAAAACATTGACTTTAGTAAATCCACTAAACTCGACCATGTTGTTAGTGATCTAATTGACTTCACCTAACTCAATTAACACATGGTTGAACCAATACTAATAAAAAAATAAAATAATATCATTTTAATAGAAAATAGTTTTAACCAATAACCTAAATTATATTTTCATGTATATTTGAATAAATTAATTATAAACTTAACCATAACTATTTCAACCAAGTAAAAAATTAAAAGAAAAAATATATGTTCATAAAAAAAAAAACTTTCAAATTAAAATGGAATAACAAAAAAATTATTTAAAGAGTTTGGTATTCTAGTAACTTGTACTTTTTGCACAACAATAATAATAATAATAAAAAAAATAATTGTATGGCTAGCCAAATAATGTCTTTTGTACTAGACCTCGTACATAATTTTTTTAAACTTTGATTTTATAAAAGCTAAAATAATTTAAAATTTATTCATAAAGACTTCTTTTTACATGCAAAAATTCATATATCAACAATTTTAATTAAAAATATATTTTTAAAAACTATAACTATTACTCTTTCTAAAACCTATTTTTTAAAATAAACACAATGGAAATGAAAGCTACTACAATGTCAAACATCCACTGATAAGTTGAGAAATGAGCAAGTGTCAATCACACGTAGATGTCAAACTCTTATAACATAGAAAAATATAGAAAAGCAAAGCTTAGAAACAATATAGTACATATTTAGGAATTATTTCCCCATATTAGTATTAAGGAACTAACTCACCTAAAAGCTTAAGTTTTTAGGTGAGATGGTTCCTTAACATAGTATCAGAGCCTTGTTGACCCAGCGGTCACGTGTTCGAATCTCACTACCCCCATTCTATTTGATAAAAATGAAGCACAAGGAAATGTGGACCTAAGCAAGTTTCAAGCCCAAAGGGCTTTCACTTGAGGGCGGGTATTAGAGAATAATATAAATCATATTCTGAGACCTTAACTATAAGTTTAAACTTTTAAGTAAGATGATTCCTTAACAATTAATATAGTTGACAAAGTTATTCCCCATATTAGCATAGTGAGAAAAATAATGCCCACTCTACTCTATTATAGAAATAATAGTCGTTATGTAGTATATATGTCATATAGAGGTCACACATTTACTACATGAGTGACCTATTACGACATATAACATATGCACAAGTAATGAGTTCTAATTCTTGTATTCCCTTCCCAAATAATTAACCACTGCAAAAGTTAATATGTATTTTTGTGAAAAGAAAGAAAGAATCAGGTGTCAGAGACACCAAAGTTTTGATGATAAAAAACCTCAATATCATCAGAAATATATATTGATGAGATGTGTCGCACCCTCCGCGATAGCACAGCATCGCGATGACTCTCCCCGTGAGCTGGGGAATTCATGTCGGGGTTTTATCTTTATTTCCATGAAAAAAAAGAGTCGTCACCTAGTATTATGGTTACTAGAAAACTTAAACTCGTCTTTCAAAGATTCTTAGGCCAGGGGCTAGTTGCGTAATGGGAAGATTTTAGTATCCCTAGTACGCCTTAGTTAAAGTAAGCTGCTTGGTGTTTTGATTTGCTTATGATTTGCTATGGTGTTGATCTTTGAAAACAAATATATTGGTTAAATGATGATGACATATTATTCCTGTAAAAATATTTTGGATATTTATCACTTTAAGGTTTCTTTACCCAAATATTTACGGTGAATAACAATGAATTATCCCCATTAATATTTTGTATATTAACCCCTTTAGAATTTCTTTATCCAAATATTAATAGTGAATAATAACGAATTATCCCCGTCAATATTTTGGTATTAACCCCTTTAGGATTTCTTTAGCCATATATCAAAAGTGAATAATAACGAATTATCTCCGTCAATATTTTGGATATTAACCCCTTTAGGATTTCTTTACCAAAATATTAACAGTGAATAATGTGAATTCCCAAAAATAAGATTTTTGTATTTTTTGAATGTTGGGCAATAACCTTTGGATTTTACAGACATGTTGTAAAATCTAAAAATAAAAGAAAACAAATTTTGTGTTTATGAAATCCATGCTAAAACATATTTTTTCATTAAACTCGGAATATATTTTTTGGGAAGGACTGTTCAAAATATATTAGCGTATTGGTCGTATGCACGAAAATAACACATTTTTGTCTTTTCTAACAAAACTATTTTTTATGCAAATTTTATATTTTTGTATTTTTATTTATTTATTTATATATATTTGGTGGGCCAACTGCCCAACCCTGATGGGACAAGAGGCCCATCATTTGGGGCTGGACTGCCAGCCCCGGGTGGGTTAAACGACCCACCCATTTTAATGGACAGGCTAGGCCTTGTCCCTGACCCAGCTAGCCTGTGAGACGGGACAAGGGGAGTGAATTTTACTCCCCCGTAACATAAAAGATGACGATGAACAATGAAATGAGGGATTTTGGAGTGTGATGAACGGCGTACCTATTAATATCGTTGAGTAGAGGAGGTTGAGATGGTTCTTCCGGTTGTGGTGGCGTAAAAAATAGTGGTCTGTTGTGGCCGGAGTATGGGTCAAAAGGTGGCCAACCTGTGTCACTACAAAGGCTATTGTTGTTGTCGTGTTCACCGGAGGAGGTGGTTGATCTACTGGCGTGGAGGGGACGCTGCCATTGATGATAAGGGTGGAGCTTAGTGGTCTGTTGTTCCTGCTGGAGTTGCTAGCCAAAAGGGAGAGAGAGAGAGAGAGATGGTTGCTGGTTTTAAAGAGGGATAGGGTCAACTGAGAGAGGGAGAGTAGTTGTATCGTGGGGAAGAAGATTTATCTAAAATTTTAGGTAAATTTGGCTTTGCAACTCTCTTATCTTTCTGTGTTTTTTTACATAAACTCTTCTCTGTTTTGTTCCTCCCCTGTCTCTGTAAATCTCCTCCCCTGTCTCCAATGCTCTCCTTTTCTCTTTTCTTTTCCCCTCCGTCCCTTTTTTTCTGCCTGTGAACGATGCAATTTATAGGGGAGGCAGCCCTTTGGCATGCACCTTGCTTGCAGTTGCTGCCTCTCTGCACTTGCAAAAGGCTTGCAGAGACGTGCCTTGCACTGTTCGGGTGTCGGAACAGTGCAGACACCTTGTAGATTTGATTTTGAAAAGATGAAAGTACGATTTGGTCCCTAAATTTGCAATTGTTCTAATTGCATCCTTGATTGGTTTTAAGCTTTTAATTTTGTATGATTGTATCCCCGTCAAAATTTCGAGAGCATCCTTAACTTTGCGCGCCTTTTTATTTTGGTCAGTGGTTTCCGATTTATATGATTTAACCCTCAATTGACCATTAGACTCTCAAATCATTCAATTTGGCCTTTAATTTAATTGGTCTCTGAAAATTTCAATCTCATCAATTGAACCCGAATTAAATTCAAGAACTTGATTTCTCATCGACTAAGCCCTTAATAAAATTAATTTGACCAATATAAAGTATAATTAAGTCATTGCACTTAATTAAACCCTTCAATTGGACACTAAATTAATTCTCAAACATAATTACACTTTTAAATTGGCCAACGTTTAAATCGAATTGGCCCATAAATAATAATTATATCTTTCGACCTAATTTTTACATAGATTTATCCAATAATAAATTACTTTATCCTTGAATCTGCAGTTTCCTTCATTTCTAGGCACAAAAGAGGTATGATCGAGCTCTCGAAAACGTCTAAAATTTTCAACTTGATTTTCTGTCGACACCTGCCCTTTTTATTTTATTTTTTTTGTTATTTTTGGGTAGATTTGGGAATAACCCAAAATTGGGTTATGACAAGATGAATTCATAAACTCTATGAAAAAAAAAATTCAGAGCTAGTGGTGAGGCACATTGTAGTCTAAAAGCATAGACATGCTCTCTTGTTGGCATCTCATCATCAAATTAAATCTTAGTTTTTCATGGTGCTTATAAATTTATTTTGTTGATATCTTTTCAATGGTATTGACAGTTTTCATGGTGCTTATAAATCTACTGCCATGTCTTTCTTTTCTCTCTCTCTCATTTGTTCTTTTATTAATGAAGTCATTTTATATATATATAAAGTGGGCAAATCTATTTCCTAAGCTAGCACAATGGAGAAAATAACTTTAATTCTAGCACAAAAATAGTGATCGTGCAAGTAGTAAATAAATAACCTATAGATTGTGCATGTACCTATATATGTCATGTATCAGTCATATATTTACTATATGCATGACTAATTATTTTGCATTTAGTATATGTGCCATCTTAAGTCACACATTTAGTAAATTAACAACCTGTAGGTGGCACATGCACTACATTCTCAACCTATTAAAATTCACCAATCTTTATTCTTCCATTCATTTCTCAAATAATTAACCTATGAAAAAGTCAACATGCATTTCTATGAAGATCTAATTGCTATATATATATATATATATATATATATATATATATATATATATATATGTTATTTTTGTAAAAAAAAAATGACAATATGAGATCACTACTCTCTCTGAAACTAACCCTAACGGTCTTAGATTCTTATTAGAATTGTACATCTTAACGTGAACTCGAAACTTGTTATGCAGGTCGCAATTCCTTTATTATCACGCTATGTTTATTAGAGACAATTTAAGAGTTTTCTTAATTATAAAAGCTTGAATTTTTCCCATTTTCATTGACATTTTAAAATATGTTTTGCAGGACTAGGTGTTGTGTGTGTATGTGTGTGTGTGTATGTGTGTGTGGGGCTGTATTTTCTAAACTCTTCCTTAAACTAGTCCTCCATATCTTCAACAAGGAACCTTCTCTCAATTTAATTTCACGGGTTTTTTTCTGTCGTTAATGTACAAACAATGATACTAAAGAACTCCGAACTTAATTAATATTTTCAATTCCTCCCTATTTTTTATTTGGTCATGCCCTTGTAATTTCAGCATTTCCTTAGCTTTGTTGTTTTACCTTCTTCTGATGCATAGGAATCCTTATCTTCTATATTCGAATATTCTTCTCCACTCCCATAATATTTTACTTGTATTAAATTCTTGGAATTGTTTAAATTAGTAAGAGGGGTACTTAGTTTTGTTCTTTCCAAGTGGTTTTAAGAGCATGAAATTTCACAATTTGATGGTCTCGATTGTACTTAGAATTCTTCAAGAGATTCTATAAGTGTTAGCCATGGAACGTTCGACTCTAACAAAACCTTTCATAAGACAATGATGACAGATTTATATGGTTTTTCTTGCTGCTGCTTGACATGCTTCTGTTCCATCTTTCTCTCACTAGTATTAGCTTCTCTTCTTCTTCTTCTTATCTGTTTTTTCCCAGCAGGAGTACCATAAAGTCTCTTTAATGATGTTCCTCGTTCATTATAGGTTTTGTTGTAGTTTCATTGCCTGAACATTTGTCTTGAAATATCTTTGTAATGTTATGCAATCAAAACTTTAATTTGCTTATTTATAACTTGGAATTCATTTGCTTGATCTTTGGATATATAACTTTGTGTTCGCTTGATCTCTAAATACATTCAATGTAAACTTTTTTTTATATGAAAAAAAATATTTTGTCACTTAATTTCAACAATATTTAAAAAAAAAAAAAAATATTTTGATCTTTTACTTTAAATTAAAAAATATTGGTGTTTTAAGATAATTTTCATGTGCTGATATTATTTAAAAAAAATATTATTTTATTATATTTTTAACAAAAAAATATTTTCAAAAACAATTTTATGTTCGCTTGATCTCTAAATACAACTTTTTTTATAAAAGGGTGTTTTGTCATGTGTTTTAAAAACGTAAAATAAAAATTTTGATTTTTCACTTCAAATTGAAAAAATTGATATTTTAAGATCATTTTTATGTGCTGATATTATTTTTAAAAAAATAATATCATTTTAATATATTTTTAAATAAAAAATACTTCAAAAAAACAACTTAAAATATACTTCTAAAAATAATTTTAAGAAAATTATGTAGTGTGTAGTGAGAGCCACAGGTCAAGTCGTGATTGTGTTTTTACATACCATTAAAAAGGAGCAAAATTTGAAATAAAGTTTGATTTTGAAAGGGTCAAATAGAAAATTCTAAGAACTACTAGAGAAAACTGAACATATTTTTAGAAAATGGCGACCATCCTTTTTAACCCTCGATTCGGCATTGCTAATGGTCTTGCTGATTGTAATTAAATATGATCCGGTTGTTGACTTGGCACAAGGCTCGTATTATTGGTGAGTCGAGTTAACCTATTCTTTTTAAAAACAAAATTAACAGTTTTTTCACTGAGTCATGATTAGTTTTATATATATATATAGGATTACACTAGATCAACTCACTATATTTTTAAATTTTTTTTTTGTAAAACTCAGCTCAAGCTAGGTTTTGAATTGACTTGCAATTCAGGTTGAGTTTCTTTATTTATAATCTTGTATTTATTAAGTCATATTTGGAATATTAATACTAAATATGATTTAAGATTATAAAAGTAAATATCATCAATATATTATAATGAGTGATTAGTAAATTATATAGATGAATCATTCATTTTATTTATTTCAAAATCATGTGTATATTTTTGGAACTGTTATTAAATGAGTTGTTTCACAAATTTAATAACAATCATTAAATAGTCATCATGTATTATTTAGTACTTGAAGAAGATATTATACAGAATATTAAGATGTACTTACTTTTGTTTTTGCATCATTTATTCATATTTATAAAGTACATTTTAGTTATAAAGCCAACTTATATCCTTTGATTTTTCTTACAAGCTTTCAAATAGTTATATACTTCCATAAAGATATTTCTTAGTTATTACCAGAGCCAAAAGGGTATGTTGATATTTTTTGTATATACTTTTAAATTTTTTAATCAAAAAAGTTGTTGGTGCGTGTTAATCGCTCAATAGCAAGTGGATTCTATTTATATTATTTAGATACAGTGTTCAATATCACCAGATGACCAAAGCTAGTTTTTTATTATCTCTTTAAATGTATCATCATGTTCTTTTCTGTATGTTATAACATGTGATGACTTATGATGATCGGATTGTCATTGGTGATAATTTTCTCTCTTCTTTTCTCTTCTATATGGTATAACAAGTGATGAATTATGGTGATCAGATTGTCTATGATGATAATTTTTTCTCTTCTTTGTTAGATAAGTTGCACTATTATTCTCTTTGTTTTTTTTATTTTTCAATTTTAAATCTTATTGTTATGATTTCTTTTTTGTTCTTATTTTTTTAATAACAATTTAATTTGTTTTCAATTTAGTTCTTTAATTACAATTTCTTATATATTTTATTATTTCAGTTCTTATTCTTTTGATTTTTTATTTTTTTTTCTTTGACCCTTTTGTTAAATAGTTTTTAGCTTCCAATTTTATCCTTCAATCAAAGCTTTTGTTGTTTTATTTTTTTTATAATTTGACCTTTATTCTTTTGATTTATTTTTTCTTTTGTTAAAGTTATTTATCAATTCAATTTAACTTGGATATTGCTCTAGGTTAAAAAAAAAACATTTTAACTAATATGGGTAATGTAGTCTTTTTACTATGATGTAATTTTTTTTACAAATTATGTAGGGTTATATTGGTCATTTCATGCTTTTTTGTATAATAAAAATAGAAATTTAACTTTAGAATATAAAAAATATAATGTCCATTACTCAGGGATTATCTAGTCTTTTTCAATTTTTCAAAATAATGTAATTAGTTTGATACTTTTAAAGCAAAATCAACTTAACTTTGACATTTAAAAATTATCGACACTCCTGCCGTATAGAGGTGGTGCTTTTTTAGTTTGACATTGGAACCATTTGATCCCCCGTATTCTTCTCTCTTTTCCCATTTAGATTTCCACCCCAATTCTTTAAAAATTCAAGAACAACTATTTAATTTATTGATTCTTCATATTTAGTCCTTTTTTTATTATGATTTTTTATCTTGAATAATTTATAACATTTGTATGCCTTTTCAATTTTATCCTTATTAAATTTCTTTGTCTTTCAAATTTGATATCTATTCAATTGATTGTTATTTTTTGATGCTTTAAATATTTTTTAAAATTGATTATTTTTTTTATTTCACTCTCTTTTGGCTTTTTTCCCTATCAAACTTACTCCCATTTCTTTTGATTATTAATTTTTTTCCTTTGAAAAGTTTTTACAATTGATCTTTTTAAATTGGCTCATAATAAAGTTCTTGGATGGACCAAAATCCAGAGTTTCATGAGTTATAAGTTCTTAAGATTTGATCACATTTAGAATTTTTGTTTGAGTTTGCTTGGTTTATTTTTTTTTCTAAGCTAATATTGTTTTTTATTTTATCCTTCAATATTTATTCAAAACTAATAATCAACTAATATAAGTCAAATAACAAAATAAATTCCTAAACAATGTCTAATAGGCCAAAACAAATCCAAATTAAAAATAATTATTCAACATTAAATAAAATAGTATATTAGACAAAGTTTTAGTGATAAAATCCTTCAAATAGTCTGGATCTCAAAATTTTCATATTTTTTTTATAGATTCGATTCCTAATTTTAAACATGTTATTCTCTCTTGTCTAAATGAATTAATGTGTAGTATATATAGTTGGAATGCTTGAGATGTCTAGTATGCATATCCATTAAAATTACAAAAAACTTATACCTATAGTTTACATGTGGTATCATATTTGAACCCTATGATTATTAATTTGATGATCACTAAAATTTTGTATGATATTAACTTCAAGATAAGTAGAATTAATCAAGATATCTGTGTGAATATCTATATTAATAAAAAAATTAAAAAAAAAGAAAAGAGAAAGGTTTAAGCGGTAAAGGCACGTGAAGTTGAGAAGTTTGAAGTAAGGCAGCAGGAGCAGTAATCATGTCTCTGGTAAGAATACAGACGTTCACTCCCCCATAAAGAGAGATACATAAAAGAGGGCGGTGATCTCATGACAGCTTGTTGGTGGTGGTGATCATGGCGTCGGATTCGAATCTCTGCCAAGCCTGGATCTAGACACCAGCTGCGATCACAACTCTTCTACAGTGCTCCACGTCCTCACCATCCCGATCAACTTTATTAAGATTACTATTTTATTTTATTATTTTTCTATAATTTCTCGGCTCTGAAAGAACAACTTTAAAACTCGGCTCAGAATACAAAAGAGATTTAATTACGTAAAGCATTAGGGGAATTCAATTAGCAAAATCACATGCATGAAAGCACGGTATATATTTTTCACTTGAAAACAATATATGTTTTTAATTTAAAAAAAGTATTTTAAATATTATCACATCAAATAATAATAATAATAATAATTAAATTAAATAAAAGTAATTTTCAAAACACAGTTAAAATAACTCCTTTAAGTTCCTGTTTGGAAATGCGATTGTAGTAGTTTTTGAAAGTGTTTTTTATACTGAAATGTATCAAAATAATATTTTTTTTCAAAATTATTTTTGATATCAGTATATCAAAATAATCTAAAAACATTAAAATATATTTATTTAAAATAAAAAAAATAAAATTTAACTGAAATGGTGGTTTAGCTGCCAGCCCAACAGGCACTAAAAGAATTGGGGTGGCTGTCACGGTTTATATGAAAAATAAATTAAAAATAGAGTACCTTTTAAGCTCATTTTAATTTTTCAAAATTATTTACCCCACCCATTAAGTTATTTCTCTCCTGCTTTGGATCTTTCTAGTGTCCTTGCTTCTTTTCTCTTTTTATGTCCAGCTGTCTTCTTAGTGCATCTACTATTACGGGATCTTTCATTAACAATTCAATCCACCACGCACCAAGTTAAAAACTCAGTTCATGTTGTAGGCATAAACTTGTTCTAGCGATTTAGCATGCAAGGCTTTTCTTTTTCTAATACTAGTTTGAACTCTGTTAATGTATATTTATTATCTCTATAATATTTTATTTATTTGTTGAGTTTGCAGAATATTCAGTGGATCTAAGATTAATTGAGATACGTGCAAGTTGGCCCGAACACCCCGGTTATCAATAAAAATAACTTGGTTCATGTTAGATATTATTTAAAAAAAATAAAAATTTTTTATTTTTATTTTTATTTCTTTTTAGATCATTTTTATATGCTGATATCAAAAATAATTTTTTAAAAATAAATTATTTTATTGCATTTTTAAATGAAAAATATTTTAAAAAACAATATTAATTACACTCCTAAAAAAACATTTAGTCTCTGTTAAGTAATGCAAAATATTTTTTTTTTCTTTTTAGATCATTTTTATATGCTGATATCAAAAATAATTTTTAAAAAATAAATTATTTTTATTGTATTTTTAAATGAAAAATATTTTCAAAAACAATATTAATTACACTCCTAAACAGACATTTGGTCTCCGTTAAGTAATGCAAAATATATTTGTTTTTCATTTTGTTTATTATAACAAAAAAAAACTTGTTCATTCAATTCTGTAACATCTTTTCAACTTAAAAAACTAGAAAAATATGTTCAGAATACATTGTTTTTTTATTTCAAGAAAAATAAAAAAAATAAAAATCAAATTCAAATTAAACATGTTTCATAATATTCTTTATATTTTTATATATTATGCAAATAGTCTACTTATTATTAACACCATGATCTTAGCAAACAGAAGCAATGAAATTGAGACAAATCAATTATTGCCTTGCAAAAAAAAAAAGCAGTGGGAAATTAAATTGCTAAAATATGAGAAACTGCAGAATTAAAGATACAATAAAGAACCGCATAATGTGTTTGATGAAATCATGACGAAATAAGTAAGAGTTTATTTATTTTAATATATCAATATTGAAAATAATATTATTATAATAATTTTTTTTTTAAATATATATTTTAAAAAACAACTTTTAAATTCTCTGGATGAAAATGAAAAGCGTGACTAAACCCAAAGCATAGGCTGCTAAAAAAACAGTGAAGTAAAGAGGAATGAGTCCCCCTTTAACATGCAATTCATCTCAACAAAGTGAAAAATAATTGCAATTTGTCTGATCTTCACCTTGGATTTGTGGGAACGACTCCTTCCTCTCTTCCTGTTCTTTAGCTTGTGGGAGCAGCCGAGAAAAGAGTAAAGGCAACTTTTCCATTATCCCTCTAGTTTGTGAAAAAATCTAGAGAACATCTTTTAGATTTACTCTAACTTTAGCTTTGTCAATGAAAAAGAAAAGGCAACTTGGATTTGTGGGAACAACTCTCTTTTTTTTTTTTCCCGAGAAAAACCCTAATTTCCTTTATAACAACAATATTAGTAATAAACACAAGATAATTTTAGAAATATAGGAGTTTTTGGAAAAGAAAATCAAAGATATATCATGGGAATATAATACCAAGTATTGAGAAAAAAGAATTATAGTAAATGTAGAAACTACTAGGAAAGAAGATGAAGTAGTCGAGGATTTTATTTGGAAGAATTTGAGGATATTCTTATAAACCCAATATAGTTACAATGAGTTAGAGCTTTAGATCATAGGATTCTATTAATTTCTAGATATAAATGGGTAAAATCAAATCTTATAAGAGTTCTTTGTGCATAAAGGAGAAATAAAAAAAATAGTCATGGAAATGTTATAAAATAATGTCATATAACACGCAACCTTTTTACTTCTTTAATTATGTTAGTATAGAACAAAAAAAAAAAAAAAACACTAGAGATCATGTGAAAATTTAGATAAATGAACAATATGACCATTAAAAACAAAATTCTTATTCCTTTAGTTAATGATTTGCTGGATGAGATTAGAAAAAATCATTTTGTTTAGTAAATTCTATAATTATATTTTTATAATTAATGAATACAATATCAAAATCTTTTATGGGAACATTTCTATTGGTATTTTTTATATCATATTAGTTTATAGTTCTTTATTAGAGCTATATTTGCAACACTTAAGGCAAGTGTTGGAGGCTTTGAGGAAACAGTTTTTTGCTATAAGAACAAAATGCTCATTTTATGAACTAAAGGTTGAGTATAAGGGACACATCATTTTCATAGATAAAGTCTCAATAACTCTTAAAAAGATTGTTGTTAAAAAGATGATTAACAAGGAAAATTTCCAAAAATATTTGTAGGCAAATGAAATTCTTATATGATTGACAAAGACAATGTTTACACTAGTTTGTTTTAAAGGGAGCTATTGTTAATCAATTTCCATAATATAATATAGATTTTTAAGGTAAAAAAATTGTTTGAAAGGTAAGGTATTGTTATGTTAAGTTAATAAGTAAACATTGATTTAAGAAAAAAATAATAATTGAAAAAGAACTCACCACAACATGAATATAACAACAAAGGAGTACATATTTAGTAAAGGAAGAATATACCACGTTAAGAGTTAGTTGATTAGTTATTAGTTAATAATTGTTACAAGTAGTTAGGCAATTAAAGAATACAGATTGTATATAATATATAATGTAGGAAATGCAAACATTAATCAATAAGAATAATTATTTAATAATTAAATATGTTATATCCTTTTTCCTTTTATTTTTATTTTATTTTCTCATTCTCAATCTTGTGCTATTGCAACCAAGAAAAAGAGTTTAGTTTTTCAGGTTTGTTGAACAATTAACTAAAAAGATGAAAGAATACATGATTTTTTAGGCTTGAAGAAGGAATATTTGAGTTTTCTTTTTTGCTGACCAAATGCTCCACTCTTTCTTTCTTTATATATGATTAGAAACCCTAGTTTCTATTTTACAAAATAATCCTTCCTGAAGTTGGTAAAATTTAGTTGTCATATTGTAAAAATTATATTTCATTAATAAGACATCTTTTTGAGCTAAAATATGGATTTGTGGTAGGTATTTGAGTATGGAATCCAACAAAATTAGGTTTGCATCAATCAGACATCTATAGCTCTAGATATTTAAGTTGGAATGACCAAATATCAACATTGACAGATTGCAAGATTTGACCTTAAAAGCTGTGATTTCCATGCTCTTACTTGCTTTATTTTTTTTCTTATATTTCTAGGAAGGTATGAATGTTAGCTTTTGAATTCCACTCAAATCGTTCATTTTAATCTTTAGAGCTTCTGCTCCGCACAAAACATCGACTGAAGATCAAATTTATCAATCAGCTCAAATTACCTCTTTTTTTTTGCATCTTTCATCCCAAAAATGCCTTTAAAACAGAAAACAAATAATATCAAGACATTTTATACACAAAATATATGCAAAACACTAAGTAAATATGGGTGAAACTATCAAATAATATGGTTGCATCAATGGTTAGATTTGTTAAACATCTCTTTAGGCATTTAATGGACAAATAATATCATTGAGGTTACTTTATATCTACTTTAAGAGTTAATGTGCAATCTTGATGATATGATACAAGAGAATATTTCTTATTGATTTTTATAAATTAATTGGTATGGTGTTTGTTTATTAACAAGTAAATGAATGAAAAGAAACACATTTATGCAATGAATATAATTTTTATATGTTGCAAAATTATTTTATCAAACTATCATATTTGAAAACCTATTCTCCCACTATATTTTCCTAGTTCCATTATCATATGTGAACCCTACAAGCTTAAAAATAGCAAGGGAAGCTTCTAAAACATATGTTATTTCAAAGAATTGATCTAAAACTTGTTTTTATACCTAAATTTATCATGTTTTGTAATCATACGAGGTTATTAAATCTAAGCCCCCTTAAAATACAAATACACAAGATGCCTATCTAAGTTTTAATGAACATTTTAAAAACATAGGATGTCTATCTAAATGATTTTTGTTTTATCTTCTAATCCATCTGTTTAAATGAAAACTCATTAAATCTGAAACTTGTATAAGTCTAATATTATCTTGTATTTATTTTATTTTTTTAATTTGAAGAATGAAAGGTGGGGTCGAGATTTAAAGTTATGAATACATAATCAGTAAGGCTTTAAAACTATGTCATTATGCAATAAAACATACCAAACTATTTAAGTTTGATATGAAATCAACTCATTAAAATAAACATTTAATATCGACCATTACTCAAATAAATCAAGTTTGATGGTGAGTTTAAAACTTGATCATTTTCATGAACAAGTTTGAATAATTTAACACTTAGCTTAAAAATATTAGTTAACATTAAATATATTTTTAAATAATTAATTTTTTAAAATATTATAAAAATATAATACTTTATACAATGAGTGAAAACTAACTATAAATTACTCATATAATGAAGTGATAAATAATTTTAACATTAAAAAAAAGGTTAATATACAATATTGAGATAAAAGAAGTACTTTTTTCTTTAAAAAATAATTGAGTAAAAATATGTATGTTTATTTGATTTTATATTGTTTGTAAACAAGCTCAACCATAATCAAAACAATAATAAAACAAGTAAGAAGACTATTTTGAAACTTGATATAATTCAAGAGCTTGACTTAAACTTTATATAATTTTCAATAACCAACATTACATATTATAATAATCAAACTTGACTCGATTCAACTATATGTTATAAAATTATTTTAATATAATAATTAGAGTTGTTAAATAATAACCAATGACATTCCTAATAAGAACCAACTCTTGTATCTTTAATAATCGATAAAAAAAAAATCATCTTTATTTTCTTTGGAAGATGATTTGCTTGGTGTTGGATGTCTAAAAAAAAATCTTAGAGGTGGCAAACAATACACCTTATCATATAAACATAAAGTATTTTTATGTTTTAAAGAAATTTGACGTAGTGCTAAAGAATTTGAGATCTGTCTTGCAAGTCGAATCAGAATATGCCTATCTTGTAAGAAAATGAAACAATTAATATTTTTTTTACCGAAATCATAAAAAATACCTAAAAAAGAATGAGTTTACTTGAAAAAAAGGAATTTTAGTCGATCTCCAATAATATGAGAAGACTGAATCAGAATCAAAGGAGGTTGTATTTTTCAAAACATAGGGTATGAGATAGGAATCTAAGTGGCATAATGGCCACCAATGAACAGAGACAAAAAAGAAATGATGGAGTTCGCCACCCCGTGCCCTATCTCTAACTTAATTAGGGCCCAAAAGTGAGAGAGTGAGAAACATGTAAAGTATTATTTTAACAGTCTCTGTGGACGATGGATATTATTTATCGATGGTACGTCGCCTTGTGACATCATGCCCACATCATGTCCACGCAATATAAGCCACCTCTACCATATCATGTATGTATCAACGAGTACAATTATTTTTTTTTTTTACTCTCACGATATTGTTTTAAGATACTGAACATTGTTCGGGGTGAAATCCCGTATATCATAATTATATTTTTTTTTAAAATAGAATTGAGTATTAAATATTATTTATTCAATTGACCCAAAAAATAAATAATCAAATAAACTTTATTTTTCCAAACAATTTATTATAATATTATTAGTTTCAACACTTAATAAAAACTAAATTAAAATAAAAAAAAATAATATCTAATTATTTTTAAAAACACAAGCTTTTCTTTTCTTTTTTCCCACTGTTTTATTTTTTATATGCTACGACAGTAAACAAATACTTCCAAAATAAATATTATAATGTTGTTTAGAATTATCAAATTATGGATTATACCATCCTTCTTCTAGATTTTAAAGATTCAATCACTTATCTATATGCTAGAATAATATGAAATAATTGTACCAATTATATGCCACCATGAGTTTCATCCTGAATGATATTATTACCAAATCCGCTGCTTGAATCTGCATGGTTAATAAAATAAGTGAGTCCCTACACCTAGACCAGTTTTTGGCAGCTGTTTCTGTGTGCCTACGAGTTTTAACCATCAAATTGAGTCGTAGGTGATCTCCTTGGCTCATAATTTTCTACTAAATGGAGTTAATCATTCAATCCAAGCTAAACTACATTGGCCCAAGTACAGCGAGGGCATAATTCGTTTGCAAATTAAAGGAAACATAATCTGATCATGGCCTTCGCCTGAAAGGAAGCAAATATTATGATAGCAATAGAATTGCGACCCACAAAGAGCTAACTTTTAACTAGCAAAAACTAAAGAAAGCAACAAGGATTGTTACGTATAATTGAAGGGATCATAACATTATAATAGGTGGTTGGTTTGGAAATTAATATATATATATATAAGGTGAAAAAGCTAAAAAGTAATGACAAGTGAGAAAGATGAGAAGAAGGGTTTTTTTTTTTTTTTTTTTTTTGTGTGTTGTGTGTGTCTCGGCAAAAAGTGAATAGGGCCTCTTTCATGAATAATGATGATATCTTCACCGGCGATTCAGAGAGAGAGAGAGAGATTGGCACCTAAGATTCATCATCATTGCTCCTGATATTTCTTTTTGGTGCCCAAAAGAAAGCAAACCCTAGTAAAAACAAATTAACAAAAGAAACCCTATATAGTGATTGCGAGTTATCCTATCATTTAGGTATCATCTCCTATTTTTTCACTTTCTGGATGTTTGTAACGAGCGAGTAATTTTTTGCTCTTGGGTTCACATGTATTGGATAGTTTTTTTAACCTCTTGAACTAATAATATGTTTCTCTATTTCTATTTCTTTCACATTGAACAAAAAGAATAAGTACTGTACGCAAAGAAAATCAAGCAGCCAGTTTTTTTCTTAAGGATAATTAGGGTATCGTTGGCATATACGATATCAAGTTTCTTCCGGTTGGATTCAATCATTTGTCGTCTGTAGCTGACCTCTAAGCGCTAGAGACAACAGGAAAATCCCATTTACCCGCTAGCTAGGGACACAAAAATTCCATTTCTTTCGAGGGCAAACAGTAAATGTGTTGCTCAAAATCACTCAAGAATTGAAAAAACCAACTTCATTTTGTAAAAAGTCTATGCACTTTTTTGTATCATACTGTATATCCAAGTCACAGGCTTGTTCCCTTTTTATATTGTCTTCCCCTTCCTCGACTACATCAACTAGATCAAAAGTTCAAATGAGAGGAGCTAAAAATTTTTAAAAGGCTCGTTGGACAGAGAGAGATAATAGACTACAGGGAGAACTAAAAGGGAAAGTGGGTGGTCATATTTATAGGTATATACTCGGGTTCATATCTTGATTATTCTCTCTTACATGCGGTTTATAGGATCAGTTTGAGAGAAAAAAACGCTCCTTGTTTTTTGTTTTTCATTTTTAATATAGACTACTTGAGCACCTGTGATCATCTAGAGATCTCCCTTACCAGATTTTTCCCCTATATTTCGAGCCAAAAGTTACTGGTGTTCTATCTTCAATAGAGAGAGAGATTGAGATGGCAGCCGCTTCCCAGGCCACTCTAAACCAGCAGCCCTTGTTTGAAGATCAAGAGGTGGCTCCACAAATGGGTTTCTTTTCTTTTCCTCAACACTTGAACTATCCTCAACTGGGTAACTGCCACCAATCTTTCAAAGGCTTCATAATACCACCTCCTTCACTTGCAGCTGATGCACCTACAACCACTAATCTCGCTGAAACCCTACCGCTCTCGTCTTCCACTCATAAGCAAAGAGAAGGCACTATTGCTTCTGATTTGGGAGGACCCCATCTTCTTTCCTTGCAAAGATCTCATGCAAATCTCTGGTACAAAAGATCGCTCTTCTGAGAATAAAATCATGCCTTTTAACTGGATTTTCTTATAATATTATTTTTTTTTGCTTTTCCCCTCCCTTAACTGTTTAAGAACTATACTGCATGAATATACTCTAGGTCTTGGATTACCATTTAACCTCCTTGTTTAGTACTTGTAATAGATCACATATTATAGAAGTCAAATGTTAAAAGGATAAGAAGAGTGGATGTTTAATTAATCCACGCATAGAATGGTAGTTTTTCAATTCATAAACTTTGTTTCACCCAACCAAAATAGGTATATATTATATATCCATGCATGCAGTAATCTTTTCTCTGATCAACTAGGGTCTGTTGAAATGGTGGTTTTCAGGGCATGGGGAGAGGTAAACGAGTGCTTGAACAGAAAAAGGAGTGGTTCTGGAGAAGATCATCTAGGGTTGTCAACAATAAAGATGAAGAAGATTAAAGCAAGGAGGAAGGTGAGGGAGCCCAGGTTCTGTTTCAAGACTATGAGTGATGTAGATGTGCTGGATGATGGTTACAAATGGAGGAAGTACGGCCAGAAAGTGGTAAAGAACACACAGCATCCCAGGTTAGATATTCAAATTAAACATCAGTATATACGATCACCTCATAAAGTTGATATCACTTTGGATTTTCGCTTCGCTTTAGTAATTGTATCCCACATACTCATCATGTGTTGTGTTCCTCTCTTTCTCATCATTTTTATTGCTGTTATCATTGTGGTTAGGCTTTACAGTCTTGTCCAGGAGATTTTTATGGATAAATATTATGTGAGAAAATCGATCATATTGATGCATCCTTAATTGAAAATAAAAATAATTGAAGAAAGGGGCCAAAAAGAAGTCATTATTAACTTGAGACAGAAAACTGAAATAAAGTAACAAAAAGTTTGCAACAACTGATCAATTATAATGGCGTTTGCCAAGTAAAGTTGAAGATCTAAGCAGAAATTCTAAAAGTTAGAGGATATCATCATAATATATGAATCATGAGCGAACATTTTATGGATCTGAGTCAATGAAGTATATTGGCATACTCACATCCTTGTTCCGGACATTTTATTGTTTATACGTTCTTCCATGTCCCATCCCCTCATCACTAAATTTCATCTCAGCAAGTAGACGAGCTGGTGGAGCAAGTATTTGTTTTTTTCCCATAACAATTAAAGACACATGCGCCTTCAATTGGCAGCCTGCAAGTGGATAGTCAGGTTCATCTTGGAATTGCAAAATTTATTGCAGTCACTTTATCCCCTTCTCTGACCGGCTTTATGACGGGGTGAGACTGGATAAGAAACATTTTCAGACGAACACTTCTAGAAGAGCATGCCTAGCAGTGAATCATATATAGCGCATTTAAGCAGTTGCATCTTTCTTTTCTGTGGTGATCACGCATATCAAGTTTTCTTACAACCCAGATTCTACAGCAATGATTTCGGTTTTGAATGTCTAAATCCTGCATCATCATCATGCGTATGAGAGTTTACCTCATTTGTTTTGTGCAAGAGATGTAATTCCTCATTTCCAAATAAATTCTTGCTCCATAACCGTGAATGTCCTTCCCGTGCATCACCAATTTGGCTTAGGGTTTTATTTAATCGTAGGTCTTACCTTTCCATGGATGGAATTGATTTCTATGTACTTTTTAAAGACGAACAAAAAAATATTCTTTAAGAAGCTGAGAAGACCATTTTTCTCTCCTTTTTACCCTCTATAGCATGCCTCTTTTTAGTATTTTTGGATTATTTTAATATACTAATATCAAAAATAAAATATAAATAATATTATTCTGATATAATTTTTAGTAAAAAATCTTCGAAAAAACATCAAATTTTAATTGTTCTTCTTTCCTTTAATGTTCGGGCTAGCCATATTGTGCCGCGATGGATTTTTTCACGCTCTGAAGGTGCTGCCAAATTGTATAAAGTTTTCTTGATGATTATGATTGTAGAACATGGACGCAAGCAGTGATGCGTACTTACATACTCTTAGATTCTTTCATTTCCAGGAGACTTTCTGCATTTTTTTCCAGGATAAGGGTGGTGTCTTGTTGCATCACTTCCGCACAGTAAACATCTTAAGAACAGTCCACTTTGAAACGATGCAAGTGCTGTAATCAAATCTCTTGGAACATGTCTTTCAAATTCTAACCAAAGCAAAAGCGTAGCTTCCAGTCGCATCACCCTCACTTTCTGTCTAATTTATGCCAGGAAAATCATGCCTGCACTAGCTAGGTTAAAATCTTAAATGCATGCAAATGGATGACAACTTTTTTGTTTAACAAAAACAACTCATGCAGGAGCTACTACCGTTGCACGCAAGATAATTGTCGTGTGAAGAAACGGGTGGAGAGATTAGCTGAGGATCCAAGGATGGTAATCACAACCTACGAAGGCAGACATGCTCATTCCCCGTCCCTTGATCTCGAAGAGTCACAAACTCCTTCTCAGCTTAATAATTTCTTCTTTTAGGATGCTAAAAATGTCATCTTAGTTTAGCCTATGCAGTTGTTGTGCATGAGGTTTTCTTTGATGGCGGAAGACCATGAAGAAATAGGAGATCGAGTGCTGTGGGTGCGGGCCGTGTTTCTTAGGCCCTGCCTCCGTTGCCTGATGAATAAATACAAGCTCACAGTTTTTGTCCTGTAAATTTGAATCAACATTGTAGCGTTTTCAGCTTCAATGTTGATTCTGATTTTGGGTACAAAAAATAATGTTATTGTCATGAATTAGTCGCCTAATTCTTTGCTTAACGTAAGTAAGTGCCTTTTTTATTTTATTTTTTCATGTCCTCCTGTGCTGATGATATATACAATATGGTTGCCTGTAATTGCATGATACACACACACATGTATATTTTGTGAAGGAACATCTCAGTTTAAAGTTTAAGTTTATAGAAAAGATGGTTCTTTAATATGATATCAAAATTTTATTAACCTAGCGGTTATGAGTTCAAATATCATCACTTTTATTCTATTTGATAAAAATCAAGTACAAATTAATATAGGTCTGTGCAAGTTTTCAGTCCAAAGAGCTTTAACTTGAGAAGGTGTGTAAAGAATAATATGAATCATATTCTAGAACCTTACCTATTAGTTTAAGTTTTTAGGTAAAATAATTTTATTATTATATATCTATATCTATATATATATATATATATATATATATATATATATATATAGATATATTGATTTTATTAGCTTCGAATAAGAGTTTTGATTGCTTTTTATACTCTTTTTTGCGTGCGAATTGCAATTGAAATTAACCCCTCTACTTCCTACTTTCACCCATTTGAAAAAAATCATATTTGATGATGACATAAAATCTCACTTGCCACGCTCCATTTTATACTTTCTTGATGGTTGCGTTTTGTCTTCTTTTTCCTTTTCTGGGCCTACTATCTGGACCATCAATCGGCCTGTTTACATTCTTAAGGCCCGACATGCCTCGGGTTCATCCAGCCCACTACTAATTGTAAATTGTAAAGAAAACCTAAAACATAGAAAGGATTAATGGTCAAACAGCTTAAAAGTTACTTAACTTCTTACATTACTTCTATTCTACTGAGAACTTGAATTCACCCCCCCCCCCCCCCCACATTTTTTTTTTCCATTGTCCCTACTTTCTTATTTTTATTCCATCTTTATTTTTTTAAAAATCCTTTATATTGCTTTTATACCCACCAAGTCAACTGAATTATATAACTTCTATATAGTTTAATTTCAAACTTGTATTGCTCAAAGTGTTGATCTTTTTCAAGAAATTATTTTGTATATAGTTTAATTAAGTTATATAATTAAATAATTATTTTTAAAAAAACCCTCCAACAATAAATTTATTATTTTTTAATCATTTTTAAATAAAAAATAAATTTAAAATAAAATACCCTCAATATTTTAAATTTGAAATACAATATTAATAAATTAAAACATTAATAAACTCAAATTCTACCAAACTTACAGTATTAATAAACTAATAAAAATATCTATTTAATACAAGGAAAATAATATCATTATCAACATATAATTTATGAATAAATGCACAATTCTAAACATAAAATTTAAACAATTTATAATTATAACAATAAATTTAAAATATGTAATAAAGTTAACTGATAAAATTTTATATAATTTTTTTTTTCGCTAACTATTATTATAATTAACCCCACACACACAGCACTCCATGCCCTCACACACAAAGCACTCCCCGGTCCACCCCCCACCCCCACCATAGAAACCCACTAGCATGCAAACTGCAAGGGAGACAAGCTGAGCTTAGGAGGAGAAAGCAATGAATATTTTTATTTATTTTATGTTTTGATTTTTTTATTAAAGTGCTAGAAATAACATCCAAAGATGAAAAGAATTATTTTGACTATTGAAATGTTTACTGATTGGAGCATATAAAAGTAAGAACAAAAATTAAAAAAAAATATTTTTTTAAGTTTGCCTATTATTATCTAGGATTTCAATCCATATATATATATATATATATATATGAGTGTGTACGGCTTTAAAAAATCAACTGGAAATAAACTTAGCTGAAACTATCATTACTTTTTATTTTATTTTATTTAAAAAAAAAAACACTAGGTAATAGGTGCACGGATTAGCGTTGGTTCACTTCCTCCAAAGGCCTTTCATCGTTTCTTTGTTGCTAACTGACGGGGGCTGAAAACTTGACCCTACTGTTCAATTGGGCTCGGAGACTATTACGTGGGTTTGATTAAAGAGGCTGGAGGACCCAAATCACACGTGTAACGACGATGATGCAAGAAGAACTGGGCCCAGATCAGTTTCACAGGAATGAAGCCGTCACTTTTGAAGGACAAATGACAAGTAATTTCCATCCACGTGTAAGCCATTGGTCCCGAAAGAGCATGGTTCAAGGACAAATGACAAGCCTTCCCATCCACCTTGGATTCACGTGTTCTTTATTCCCTTCTTCTTTTTCCTGGGTTTTAAAATTGACAACTATTGATAAGTTTTTAGCCTAGTTGTATTGAGCATGAGCTCAAATGAATACATAATGTACATGGGCATGAAGGGAAAATCTTAAATTAATTTTGAAAGATATATAATTTATTATCATATAAATTTATTTGAGACTTCTCTCATATAAACTAAGGTTGTATTCTATAGCGATTTTCCTTAATATTATAAATTACAGTATGCATTAATCAATATAAAAATTAAAATATAACGGATTCAATCTCATAAATAAATTCATCCTTGTGTCATGCCATTTCTTTTCCAGTCTCATTAAAATGTTTTCAGGACTTGATTTTCGCTTACGTGATTTTCAAACTCATAGCTAATGCCCTCATATTACAGTTTAAAAAATCCAAGCAATGTAAATTAAACAACAGCAACTCACAGATTAATTAAATACTAATCAGGTTTAAGGTGGATATTTTTCAATAAATAAATAAATAAATCTCACCTTTTTTTCTGTGGAAGAGACCAGAAAACGAAAGCAGCTTATTATAGAAGGCGACGTTGTAGTGTAGCCCCTCAGACAAAAACAGATAGCCCATTGGCCAACCCATGATCCGCCATGCGCGTGTCTTGGTGAAAGCTATGGTTAAGAGTATTTTAGCCACAACATTCTCAAGAAAATTGGCCCTTCCACCAGCAAACTCTGTCTCACATACCACGTTTGTCGTTCGAAAATGTTCAGGTTTTGAGGAAATAAAAATTGAGAAAAAATTAGGTAAACCTTGGATTAGAAGGGATCAAGATGGAAACTTGTAAGAACAAAGGACTAAATTAGATTTTTTGTATCCATGGGAGTATGGCCCCAGGTGGATTTGTCGTTGATTGTATGAGGAGGTAAATCTCCCGTGAATGCTTTGCTTCGGATTTGAATCTTATTACTGCTTTTACCGGCATAATTCACAAGGTAAAATCAGGACTTGTCGAAGGTGGTGAAGTTCCCAACACTGGAAGTAACTTTGACTTGTGCTTTTGAGATCCAACAACTTACCTCAGCTCGTGTTGTCGTGTCTGAAATACTGCACAAAAAGTTATGTACGTGGCTGAAACTGCTATGAGATACATTTTTATATGAAAATATGGTCTCTATGAATAAATAAATAAATAGTGGATTATTTCAACTCTTTTAAAACCAAGATGTAAAACGCAATTATGTGTTGAGTCCTGTTTATTTGTCTGCGAGAAAGACTCGTGAATTTTCTCAACGTTTATACTGTCTTATCTCAAGCAAATCAATATTTCTTGTTCTTTTTTCTGGGCATGCCATTCCTTAATTTTATGTTCATGTCATGGTGAAAGAGATAAACTTTGTTAGGGATCCTTGTGTTTGAGTCATTTTTCATGGGAGACAAACCTTACATTAAGTATTTTCCCTCGATGGGAGTCAATATCTCAGCACTTGTGATGGTGAAATGTGTGGTTAGAAGCTTCAAAAAATTTAGGTAATCATGAATTATATTTTATATATAATTTGGTAAAACATTGATAACATTCTAAAGATTATGCTATCTGAAATAATCACGGTCCTTGGTTATGTTTGCTTCCTCTACTCGAATATAGTTCTCCTTTAATTCTTTCATGTTGAAAAGAGTTTTGTCATGGAAATTATATAGGCATTTTAATAATTAATACATGTAGTTTTCAATTATATTTGATAGGCATGAGTAGATTCTTTATATTTGACATTTCTTTATTGAATCTTAAGAGATAAGTAATGGTGTTTTCATCTTCTTATTGGGTTAGAGCAATGAGCTTAGTCAATTTCTATATAGCTAGAATGTTAATGCTAAAATAAAAGATAAACTTCACATAAAGATTTACTTCGTCATTCTTTGTATAGTTGAAATGTTAATGCTTCACATAAAGATCTTGAAGGCCAATGATAGAAGCAGGTTCAAGGTTATGATATCACCTTTTGTTTATTTCCTACAAGCAGTTCTATTATAAAGTTGTGAAAAAACTGTACAAAATCATAAGTTTTATATAAATTTTATGAGTTTAATGGAATTATAAATATTCCCCCATTTTAATCACTTTTCTCCCAAATGAAATCAAATAAACCTTAGCCCATTGCGTTTGTGAAGAAGACAAACATCGATAGGTTGTAGCGACAACCTACAATAATAAATTGTTTGTTGTTGTTTTCCTCTTTCATCAACACTACAATTATATTCTATTATTTAATGTACTTACTATTTACTTACCAACACAACTCTGTTTTGTATTTATAAATGATTATTTTTTTTTAATTATTTGTCTTTTTTTCTTCTCTTATTCAAACTGATAGAAACTTATGTTGACATGCCGAATTCTTTCTTATTTTGTTCAATTTTTCCTGTTAGTGTACCCAAGGTAGATATTTTTTATAAAATACATTTATGGAAAGATTGTTGTTTTTTATTATAGTTTAAGATGGATATACAATTGATTTAATGTAGTAGAAATGCTTTTTTTTAGTTTTCTAGATTAAAAGGTTTTGTTTTGCTTGGTAGTGCAAGTAAACGACCCTGATATGACTTAGTTAATAATAAAAAACTATTAATGAAGTGTTACATGTTCTTTTACTGAATGGATGTATATTATTATTATTATTATTATTATTATTATTATTATTCATTAAATCAATCATCAACCAAAATTGAAACTTAAATAAGCTTAAATAAGCTTATGTGAAACAATAACTAAGTCTAGGATTTTAAAGGTTGGCGTGATTGTCTTGCTACTCCGATGAATGAGAGGTAAATCTAGTGAGAATTTGTTGCAAGTTGGATATGGAATGAGGAGTTTAATCTAGTTATATTTAGATTTCATTGTGAACTAGCTTTTGTAAGTATGAGTCTTTTTTATATTTAATTGCTTTAATAGAAGTAAATTGCATAAAGTTTTGTTATCAAGTGTTTAATTACTTATGAAAGAACAAAGACAATAGTCTTTCATTTAGATTACAAAAAGATTTGGAATTTCAAGTTTACTATATGATGAGGAATTATTGTAGGATGTGAGGTATGTCGCGACGGTGATTTTTTCACACTTCGCGCCCCGCCATCCCTTGGGTTTGGGGAGACAATGGCGAGCGGTAAAAATAAGGGGTTTGTTTTATAGTCGTAAAAATTATAACTATAATTATTAGGAGTCGCCACCTAGTATTAAGGCCACTAAGAATCTAATGGTTTGTGAGATTCTTGGGTAAGGGAACTTGTTGTGCAAGGGGAAGACGCGTCACCCCCAGTGCACCCTACCTAAGGTAAGTTGCATTGTTGTTTGATTGTTTTTTCTAAGTTCAAAATTTTTACACTACATTTTATTTGTTGCGACAATGATTTTTTCCCACTTCGCGCCTCGCCATCCCCCGGGTTTGGGGAGACAACGATGGGCGGTAAAAATGAGGGGTTTGTTTTATAATCGTAAAAATTACAACTATAATTATTTGGAGTCACCACCTAGTATTAAGGTCACTAGGAACCTAATAGTCTACGGGAGTCTTGGGTAAGAGAACTTGTTGTGCAAAGGGAAGATGCGTCACTCCCAATACACCTTACCTATGGTAAGCTGTATTGTTGTTCGATTATTTTTTCTAAATTCAAAATTTTTACACTACATTTTCAAAAAAAAAAAAATTTGTCTGCGGGTGTACTTTACGATGTAATTTTACACCGTAGTTAAAAACATCATTTTTTAATCTACGGATGTACTTTACAATATAATTTTACATAGTTAAAATTCTTTTTTTATCTGCAGGTGTACTTTACAAAGTAAATTTACACTGTGAAAGCTAAAACAAAATAATTGTTAAATTATTTTTGATATTTTGGCTAAATTTCAATGGATAATCATAAATTGATTACGATATCTAATTTTTGTTTAAAATATGAGAAAGATGCTACTTATTTTTTATGAAAAATATGCTTGAAAAATTATAGAATTTAGCTGTATGTATGAAAATAACACATTTTTTAAATGCAATCTTTTTTTTTGTTATGTTTTTTTTTTTTTTTTTAAACAGGGAGTTAGGCCAAAGGGCCAACTTTGCTGGATTGGGCTGGGCTGAGCAGTCTATCCCAACCAAAAAGAAAGAAAAAAAAGGGGGGGTCTGGGCAAAGTGAATTAATATTCACTCTGCGCACTATTCACGTATTATGTGAACAATAGCAAGGTGGTTGGCCGACCACCACAAAAGGCTTACCTGCCACTACTGCCGGGTAGAAGACGCTGAGGTGGTTCTTCCTGTTATGATGACATCAAAAATGGTGGCCCGTGGTAGCTAGGATGAGCTCCTGAAGCTGTCGGTTTATGATATGTTTGTGGCTGTATTAGCTCCTGCGTCGCCGGTGATGGAGAAAAAGAACTGGGTTGTTGCGGTTGGAGGTCATGGTAAAGCCACCAGTGTTGTTGGAGGAGGAAAAGACTGGTTGACATGCTAGCATTTTAGAGAGAGAGGCACCGTCGAGGAGAGAGAAAGAGAGCACAGTAAGGGAGGGGAGAGAGAAAGAGAGAGAGAGATTCCTATTGGCTGTGGCTACGAGAGAAAGGAGAGATAGTTGGCTATGGGCTGACGAGAGAGAAGGAGCTGATGCACCATCAGGAAGGGAGAGTTGATCGTTGGCTGACAAAGAGAAGGAGTTGCACCGTCAGGGAGAAAGAAAGAGCTATGACCGAGAGAGAGAGACATCGGTGTTGGTGAAGATGATGGGCTGCAGCTGTGTGTGTTGTATTTTTTGTTTTGCTTGCCTTTTTCTTGCAAAAATTCTTCAGCAACTTTCCCTCTGCCTCTGCATAAAATTCTCCTTTTCTTCCCTAATATTTTAGTTTTTCCTCCTCTGTAAATCCCCCTCTCTTTCTGCGTAAAACTCTCTCGTTTCCCTCTGTTTTGTGGAAACTTCTACTTCTGTTACGTAAACTCCCTAGTTTTTTTAGCTTCCCGATCGTTCCCCTTTGTTTTTTTTTCCCAGTTTTCAGCCCTTATTTTTCCCAATTCCCCCCCCCCGTGACAGTCCCTCACTGTCAAAATATTTCCTCCCCCCGTGACCGTCCAATTTTAAAATTTCTCCCCCTATTTTTCGTGAAAATGTGCTCCCTTTTATACGCAATCTACAATATGGTGAGGCATGGGGGAAGTGTCCCAAGTATAGGGTTAGGAATGGTGTGTTATGGGCATGATATGGCTGAGCATGGCCAAGCATGCTGCCAATAGTTTTTTTTAATAATATTAAATAGACTGATAAAAATGGGTGGTTACAAAAAGAGTTCTTTGACGAGAAGAATGATGTTTTTCTTTTCAATTTTGGCTTTTAATTTCATCCAAAAAGTTTCATCACTGAAAATTTTGACCTTCTTAATTTAACCCAGATTAAGCTTCCAAACTTAATTTCTTACCAATTAAACCCTTAATAAAATTAATTTGATCCATTTAAAGTATAATTAAGCCATTGCGCTTAATTAAATCCTTCAAATGGACTCTCAATTAATCCCCGAACATAATTACACTTTAAATTTGGCTGACGATTAAATTAAATTGGCCTATAAAAATATAATTATGCCTTTCGACTTAACTTTTATGCAGATTTATCCAATAATAAATTATTTTAGCCTTGAATCTGCATTTTCCTTCATTTCTGGACAAAAAAGAGGTACGACCATGCTTTAAAAAACGTTTGAAATTTCCGCCTTGATTTTTCTGTTGACACCAACCCTTTTTATTTTATTTTTGTTATTTTTTGGTATATTTTAGGGAATAACCCATGAAGAAATACACAATATATTGAACAATGTTTTATTATTGTGCTCTGTTTTGGAACATTGACAGAGATGAACTTAAATAGGCTACAAAGTTGTATGTACATGGAAAGAAGAAAGAAAGGAAAATACAATGCTGGAATTAGGGAGATCTGCACATTATGCAGATTTGATATTATCCTTGCACTGATTTGGAAGATCAGCAGGATGCTAAATAAGGAATGCAGGTAACGGCTTGATTTTCCACACTCCCCCTCAAGCCGTATTGTAGATATTGATCATTCCAAGTTTCTTTATCAGGTCTTCATATTTACTTCGAACAAGAGCTTTCGTGAGAATATCTGCAGTTTGACAATGTGTTGGAGTGTAGCTGACTTCAAAAATTCCTTGTTCAATTTTTTCTTTGATAAAGTGACGATCTATCTCCACATGCTTAGTTCGATCATGATGGACTGGGTTTTTAGCAATACTGATGGCAGCTTGATTGTCGCAGTGTAGAGTCATGGGATATTTTACTGGAACTCGTAATTCTTCTAACAGTCTTTTCAGCCAAATTCCCTCGCAAATACCTTGTGCCATAGCCCGAAATTCTGCCTCAGCGCTGCTACGGGCTACAACTGGTTGCTTTTTGCTTCGCCATGTAACCAAGTTTCCCCAGACAAAAGAGCAGTAACCAGAAGTTGATCTCCGATCAGTTATTGAGCCTGCCCAATCTGCATCTGAGTATATATCAATTTCTCTATTTGTTGTCCTTTGGAAGAAGAGTCCTTTTCCTGGTGTCATTTTGAGATATCTCAATATTCTGGTGACAGCGGTCATGTGTTGCTCTGTTGGATTATTCATGAATTGACTTACCATGCTTACAGGAAAGCTGATGTCTGGTCTTGTGTGGGAAAGATAGATGAGTTTTCCAACAAGACGTTGATATCTTCCTTTATCAACTGGAGCACTTCCATCTTTTTCCCCTAATTTAACGGTTGTATCCATAGGAGTTTCCGCCGGTCAACATCCTAGCATTCCAGTTTCATTGAGTAAGTCTAGAATATATTTGCGTTGTGAAACTACAATACCTTTCTTTGACCTGGCAATTTCCATCCCGAGAAAGTACTTGAGGTTTCCCAGATCCTTGATCTCAAACTCCTTCGTCAATGAAGTTTTCAGTGAGTCAATTTCTTCTTCATGATTCCCTGTTAGAATTATATCGTCAACATATACAATGATAATAGCCAACTTCCCTTCTGAAGAGTGTTTCACAAACAATGTATGGTCGGATTGACATTGGCTGAATCCATACCCTTTGACTGCCTTAGTAAATCGATCAAACCAGGCCCTCGGTGATTGCTTAAGACCATACAAGGATTTCCGAAGTCTGCATACCTGGTTAGAATTCCATGTCATCTTCAGTCCAGTGGGTATGTCCATGTACACTTCTTCATCTAAGTTACCGTTGAGGAAGGCATTTTTTACGTCGAGTTGGTGAAGTGGCCAATCAAGGTTAGCTGCCAATGATAACAATACACGGACAGTGTTGAGTTTGGCAACTGGAGCAAACGTTTCTTGGTAATCAATACCATATGATTGGGTGAATCCTTTGGCAACTAATCTAGCTTTATACCTGTCCACATTCCCATCTGCCTTGTATTTAACTGTAAAAATCCACTTACACCCAACCGGTTTCTTACCTCTTGGAAGGTCAGTAATCTCCCAAGTATGGTTCTTTTCCAGTGCTTGAATTTCTTCATCGACTGCAGCCTTCCATTTGGGAATTTTTAAAGCTTCCTGAATATTTTGAGGAATTTGTATATCTGTGATGCTAGAAGTAAATGCACGGAAAGTGGGTGATAACTTATCATAAGAAATAAAATTTCCAATGGGATGTTGAGTACATGTTCTTACTCCTTTCCTCCAAGCTATGGGCATATTAAGAATTTCTCTTTCAAACTCAGAATCAACAGTGGAAATAATATTATCTGAGATAGGATTGATACCTGGGCTTGAATCAGCATTCGGTTCAGTCTGATGGGTCTGTTGAGGAAATGTTCCTTCTTCTGGATCTTCTCGGATGTGCTCCGTTCCCCTTGAGTCAACCATTAATTCGGGCTGATCAAATAAATCTGGTGGTATGGCTTCAGGTGTGACGGGTTCATGTGTGATGGGTTGATCGGTTGTGATGGGCGGAATGGAAGTGGATTCATTGGGGTTCCAAAATTGATATTCCTTAGCTGGAGTCTCCCCCTGAATATCAGTTTTGGGATAGTAAGGTTGTTTTTCAAAGAATGTGACATTCATTGAATTGTAGATTTTCCTTGTGACTGGAGAGTAACATTTGTATCCCTTTTGATTTGAAGAATACCCGAGAAGAATACACTTAATTGACCTGGGATCAAGTTTACTTCTATGTTGTTGACTGATATGAACAAATACTGTGCACCCAAAAATTTTTGGTGGTATGGTGGAGATGAGACGAGTGGATGGAAATGTTTTTAGGAGTAATTGACAAGGGGTTTGAAATTTTAGCACTCTAGATGGCATCCTATTGATGAGGTAGGTTGCCGTAAGAACAGCTTCTCCCCAGAAAAATTTAGGAACATTTGTGGAGAACATTAGCGATCTTGCTACTTCTAACAGATGTCTATTTTTCCTTTCAGCGATACCATTTTGTTGAGGGGTATCAACACATGAACTTACATGAACTATCCCCTCTTTTGCTAGGAATTCCCCTAAAATGAGGTTGAAGTAATCCTTGGCATTATCCGACTTTAGAATCTGTATTTTTGACTGAAATTGGGTCTGAATCATTTTTGAAATTTTTTTGAAAATTTGACTCGTTTCAGATTTTTCTTTCATGAGAAATACCCAGGTTAATCTAGTATGATCATCTATGAAAGAGATAAACCATCTAGTTCCAGTCACATTTTTTATTTTTGATGGACCCCAAATATCACTATGAATCATTGAGAATGGACTGGATGCTTTATAGGGTTGAATTGGAAAATTGGATCGAACTTGTTTTGAAAGTTGACAGATTTCACACTCAAAAGTTTTTGTATTTTTATTAAATAAAGAAGGAAATAAATGTTTAAGATACGTAGCACTGGGATGCCCTAATCGATAGTGCCACAATAGGATTGCACTATCTTTATTTTGATATGAAGCTGAAAAACAATTACCAACAATTTTAGGTAGCTTTTGGGGATCGTGATTCTTGCTTAGAAGATAGAGTCCAGAACATTCCTCAGCATTGCCAATCATCTTCCCCGAATCCAGATCCTGAAATATACAATGAGTGGAGGAAAAATTAGAAATACACCTATTATCTTTAGTAAGTTTACTAATTGATAATAGGTTACAATCCAGTTTAGGTACCAAAAGAACAGAGTGAAGAACAAGGTCTTTTGATAACACAACTGAACCTATACCAGTAACTTTAGTTAAAGACCCATCTGCTATTCGAACTGATAAGTTATCTGGGCAGGGTTTTAATGTATCAAATATTGTTCTATCTCCTGTCATATGGTCAGATGCTCCTGAGTCCACAATCCATGTATATTTGTGGTTTTTTTCCGACAATAAATGCACATAAAAATTTACCTTTGTGAGTCAAAAAACCCGAACCAATAACCTGGTTGGATGAAGGGTCATTCTGTGATTGTGCCGACAGAAGGGGAGATAGCAATTTCTGGAGCATCTCCATCTGCTCCTTGTTGAACGGAGTTTCATTTTGAGTTTGGGTTTGGGGTGGTTGCCCACTAGTAATTACATGGTTACCTCGTCCTTCATATGGCTGGCGCGGCTTCCAGTCTGCTGGTTTTCCATGGATCTTCCAACATGTCTCCTTCAAGTGCCCTGACTTTCTGCAGTGATCACACCAAGGTCTTCCTCCTTTTGATCTTTGGCGATTTTCAATTGAATTGAATTGGGTCTTAAGGGCTGAGCTTTCTGTCATGTTCGATTGTTGGTGAGTTCCCATCATGAGATTTTTCCGGCTTTCTTCACGACGGACCTCAGAGAAGGCTTCTCTGAGACTGGGTATGGGTTTTGTTCCCATGATTCTCCCTCTGATTTCATCAAGATTTCTGTTTAACCCTAGCAAAAATTTAAACACACGTTTTCCTTCCACAATCTTTTTATACAACACACCATCAGTACCACAACTCCAGTTATGAATTTCAAAAGTATCAAGTTGACGCCATAGACGAGTGAGGGTATTGAAGTATTCAGTTACCGTAAGATTGTCTTGGCGCAGATCATGGAGTGTGCTTTCAATTTGGATGATTTCTGATGTGTTTTCTTTGTCTGAGAATGTTTCCTTTGCCACGTCCCAGATTTCTTTGGCAGTGTCGAATGACAGAAAATTTTCCCCAATGTCTGTGGTCATGGAATTGATTAACCAAGACATGACCATGTTATTTTCTGCTATCCACCTTTTGTAGGTTGATGCTGTTGATTCTGGTGCCGTCGAGGCTCCAGTAATATATTCATCTTTTTCCTTTCCCCGTATGAACATCATTATGGACTGAGACCATTGCAGGTAATTTTGTCCATTCAGTTTGTGTGCTGTGATTGGAAGATGAGAAGAGGTTTCCATTTGGTGGGAGGATAAGGATGTAGATGATGGAATGATGATATTGAAAGATGAGTTGGTAGCCATTCTGATGGCTGGTCCGTATTTAGGCATATACGGGATTTGAAGAGGATGAAGAGATGCAGTGTTATACCTGCTCTGATACCATGAAGAAATACACAATATATTGAACAATGTTTTATTATTGTGCTCTGTTTTGGAACATTGACAGAGATGAACTTAAATAGGCTACAAAGTTGTATGTACATGGAAAGAAGAAAGAAAGGAAAATACAATGCTGGAATTAGGGAGATCTGCACATTATGCAGATTTGATATTATCCTTGCACTGATTTGGAAGATCAGCAGGATGCTAAATAAGGAATGCAGGTAACGGCTTGATTTTCCACAACCCAGAAATTAGATTATGGCAAGGTATATGAAATTAAGGATTGACTTATCCAATGATTAGGTTATTTTGAATCTGAAATTAGATTGTGATTCATAGAAGTAAGTTTACTAAATAACATTATTATTTTTTAGTAAATAAGGCTTCTGAATAAAAAATAATTGGAATCATACAATGGTCATTTTAAAATAGCTCCCCCTAGCCAATTCATTTTAGTAAATGATGATGGTATTTTTGGAGTTTTAATGCACGTTTTGTATATGTATGAGACATTTAAAGCTATAATACCTTACTTGCTTTATATGTCATATTTTGATAAGAAACTATACTGGTCTACCCAAGAAATTAACTAGAAATGATACCACAACTATTCAACAAAGTCCCGTAACAAAAGTTGTGTATTAGTGATAGTTCCTTTTATATGATAAAAGTCTAAGATATTTGGCATATGAATTGTAAGAAATATATTCTTAAAGTTGTAGTAGATATTGTATACAACTTTTTATATATTTTTTTTATGTTTATTTGGGTTGGATCTCTTTAAGAATAGTATTTATTCTTATTAAAAACTTAACTTGTTGTTTTAACAATTTGATCATGTTATGAAGAACATACAAAAACCAAATTTTACGTGGTTAATTAGCTCTATAGATCATAATTATTATTGGAAATTTACTTGGAGAGTGTAAAAGATAATGGGTTTTTTTTTAAAATATTTTTATGTTTGATAAGAATATAAATTAAAATTTTATTTATGATCTTTCAATTATATTATAATTTTTATGTCGTTTAATAAATAGTGGTGGTTTCCATTTATTATTATTTTTTCCAGTGGTTCTCTGGAAAATAGCATTGAATTTTGCTTTTATATTTATTATAACAAGAGAGATATAGTTCTCTCTCCTAGAGCATCCGTACTAATTGTTATTCCACACGTCCTTTCGCAGCGGCAACCACTCGACATGCTTTGATTTAAAGGCAGATCAGCATTTTTATTAACGAGGGCAGGTAACTAAACTTGACTACTACGTGAAGTATGCGTGCCAGAAGAGGACAATAAAAAATAAAAGCATAATTAAATACCTTAACAGCTAGGAGCTGGCTGGCTGATCTTAGTTTTTAGTGCATGTAAATTTCATGCAAAATCTACTCATTAGTTGGCCGAGGAATAATAAAATAAAAAGAGAGAAAGACACGAATGAAAGCATCAAAATTCAGTGATAGGGTAATTTTAAAGACCTGTCGGTCGATGATTAAATATTAAAAATAAATGTGTACACACACACACACACATATATATATATATAAGCATTATTTCATTTGAATCCTTGATGACAATTTTAGGAGTCGATTATCTAGACACGCATTTCTTGAATAGGGTAACCTTGTTATTGTTCCTATTAAATATTATCCTGGGAAGATGCAGACTGACAGGCACGAGACCACGAACATAATTTTTTAAAAATGAGAATGAAAATGGCTTAGTGTGTCTGTTATTACATTATAGTATTGCATATTATATTTCACAAGTTGCTACAAGTCAAAACGCGAGCTTTGAACTTTATAAATGCCCATCTAGAACAGCAAGCAAGAGTTGTATTTATATAAATACACACAGAGGCTCCAAAAAGAGGTGCACACTTTCCGAGATAGAAAGGAAATTATAATTGCTTGGTCCAGAGCAAGTGCCATGCACATTATCCATGGAAAAAGAGACAAATTAGTTTATTTTCCAAGAAAGGCCATATCCTGAATTTACCACTCCATCTCCATGGAACAACTTTGCCATCATTGATGCCGATGTTTTATCGTTGAGACTTTGACTGTGGATTTGGATGGTCCTGGCCCTGCCTTCATATGAAAAAAAACCCATTCGAATTTGGTCCAGATATTATCTGCCTTGCAGTGATTTTTGGCTTTCTTTATTTAGTGATTTAGTTCTGGTTTAACGTTGGAGGTTCTATTTAATTGATTTCATGCTATCATTCACTGTAAGTTGCACGTACACCAACCTTGGCATTGCCAACTGAAAAGGGCAACCTGACGTGCGAAAACTCGTGCAAAAAACTCTATATATCACCGGAAAAGGGAGATTTTTGAATGCCGCAATGCAACTGAATTTTAAGAAAAGTTCATGAAAGAGAGAGTGAGAACATGCATGGAGAAAGGGGCAAGAGATCCAAACCTCTACTAGGTCACTATCGCTGAGGTCACAACAGATATAATCCAGCATCTCCTCTTCTTGAATTATTTATTATTATGTTTTTCAAGGTAGGTTTGCAATAGACAACTAACTAAAAAGCTAAGGCTGCATAAAAACATTTGAGAGACTTGTATTTACACCTTTTTAACAAGTTAAACAACCTTTTTCATGTATAAGATCACAAGAGTTTGCTGGGAAGATATAAGACATCAAATGGTAGAAGCCATGCAGGCAGACAGGGAGTTTTATGCCACTTGTAACCAGTAAAGGAGGTGGAAAATTTTGTTGGAGTTGAATGAATCATTACTATGACCATCACCTTCACCTTCTTCTCTCTGTGTTCTGAACTCGATGGAAAATTGACAAGATTTGTTAACCTACTGCTTGATTGGCTCTGGGCCTTCTTTTATGCTCATGTCTACCATTTCAACTGCACTAAAACCTCCATCTTCGGTGGCAGTTGTGGATTGTGAGTCAAGGCCAGACCCTGCTTGAATCTCTTTAAACCTCGTCATTACTTCAATCATTGTGGGCCGTTTCCATGGACGATCATCTATACAAGCACAAGCTATATTCAAATGTTCTAGGAGCTCCACCTCAAGGCTTGGATCCTCTTTTAAAAGGACTGGATCGAAAACATCACTTATTCTCAAGTTGGCATGCTGCTTCACCCACCCAACAAGATTATTGTCACCAAAATCAGATGAATCTGTTGGCCTTCTTCCTGTCAGCAACTCAAGCAAGACTACACCGTAACTGTAAACATCCCCTTTGATGGAACACCTAAAGCTTTGGTAGTATTC
Organism: Salix dunnii; assembly: GCA_015731905.1. Lineage (NCBI taxonomy): Eukaryota > Viridiplantae > Streptophyta > Magnoliopsida > Malpighiales > Salicaceae > Salix > Salix dunnii. The sequence continues at coordinate 9,367,358 of CM027665.1, read as the reverse complement.
GGGAGGAACATAACCAGGTGTGCCTGCTAGTGTGCTAACACTCAAATGAGTGTCCACTGCACTCATAAACCTCGCCATTCCAAAATCAGAGACTCTGGCCTCCAAGTTCTCATCAATCAAGACATTGCTAGATTTCATGTCCCTGTGAATGATCAGTGGGATGCAACCATGGTGAAGAAAAGTTAATCCTTTGGCAGCACCGGTGGCGATCTTTCTTCTTGCAGCCCAGTTCAATTTGATCCCAGTTTTCTTTTGGTTATGTAGAACGTCTTCTAAACTACCATATTTCATGTACTCGTACACCAAGAGTCGCTCTTCTCTAACCTTGCAGTAACCAAGGAGTGGAACAAGGTTCCGGTGCTTGATTTTGCCAATAGTCTCCATTTCAGCAGTGAATTCTCTATCTCCTTGTCCACTGATATGTATCAGTTTCTTGATGGCTACAATGCTTCCATCTTTCAATTTTGCTTTGTACACGTCACCAAAACCTCCAGAGCCTATAAGGCTATCATTGTGAAAGCCATTTGTTGCTTCAATAAGATCTGCAAAAGTGAGCTTCCGCAGCGGCTTTGATTCAAATGTTGTGAGACTGATGCTTAATGCTTCACGACCAGTCAGCTTCCAGGCAGTATTTGCGGTGCCGGAGTGTGAGCGGCTGTCTATATAGATATCAAGGGCTGAATCTTTCTTTTTCTTCCTCTTCTTCATTTCCACAGCAACAATAAGCAAGCCAAAGATGCAGAAAAGCGAGAACAACAATCCCATTGCCACACTCCCTGCCAGAGATGCCTGTCTCCTACGAGACTTCTGATGCCCCAAATTCGAGCTTGATCCTGAAGCTGACCCACATGGAGGAAGAGGTATCCCACAGAGGCCTGAGTTGTTGAGGAAACTATGATTTAAAAATGTTACAAACTGACCCCCTTCGGGGATCATTCCAGTGAGGTGATTGTTGGACATATCAATCTCCGAAAGCAATGAAAGGTCAGTCATCGACTGAGGAATAATCCCTTCAAGCCTATTGTTGGAGAGGTCAAGAATGTCAAGACCTGCCAAATTTCCTATCTCTTGTGGAATGTTTCCAGAGAGGTTATTATGACCCAAGATCAAGACATAGAGAAATTTCATACTCCCAATCGCTGCAGGAATACTGCCCGACAACATATTGTAAGAAAGATCAAGGAAGATCATTGATCCATTGTCATTAAATGTGGGCCGGGTGTATTCTCCATATACTCTGGAAAAGTTGCAGGGGTGGCTGCTGGAGATTCTGCTCAGCTGCTCCAGTCTTATTCCGGCAAACTCAAGCAAATTTCCCTCCCCATGACACTGTTCGCTTTTTTCATTCTTCAGATACACATACCTCTTTCCTCTGATAAAATTGACAGCAATGCTGCCAGACTGTCTGAACAGCTCGGGTGGGATTGTTCCATTGAGGAAATTGGAGTTAAGATCCAACCAGATCAAGCTACGACAGTCTCCAAGACCTGGTGGGATTCTACCATAGAAGGAGTTGTTGCTCAGTTTGAGAATTGTCAGACTCCTAAGCTTGCCAATCGATGATGGGATCTCACCACTTAACCGATTGTTAGACAATGAGATCCAGTTAAGGTTGGTGCAGTTGCTTATACCTGAAGGTATCACTCCTGTCAACTCATTGAAGTCTAGAATCAGAGTCTCCAATGCTTTTATGTTCATTAACTCAGGTGGGATTTCTCCATGGAGCTGATTAAACCAAAGGTTCAAATCACGAAGCTCGTAGAGCGATCCCAAGCTCGAAGGGATGGTTCCAGTGAGGTAATTGAAGCTCAAATGGAGTGCCGTGAGTTGAGAGCAGTTACTGAGGGTATCAGGAACAAACCCAGTAAACCTATTGTTTTGAAGATACAGCTCCTTCAAGTTGTTACTTGGACCTTGACACAATCCAGTAGGGATTGACCCAGATAAACTATTAGAGCTAAGATCTAAAGACTCCAAACTAGGGTGCTGTGAGAAAGAATCAGGCAAACCACCATAAAAAGCATTATATGCCAAATCAAGCCTCTTCAGACTTGTCATTTTCAATAAAGTATCGACAGGCAATTCACCAGTGAGGTTGTTGGCAGAGATATCAAAAGCTTCCAATGAAGTGCAAGAACCAAGACTACTAGGGACAGAACCAGTTAGATTATTTGAGGAAAGATCAAGCATAACAAGACCTGGACAAGCAGCCATGAGATGCAAGGGAATACCCCCTTCAAAGAGGTTGCCACCAAGTGAAAGTGACTGCAAACTCGCGGTTGGAAGCACTGGAATTGGACCTGTAAACTTGTTGCTTGTAACATTCAAGAAGTTGAGCTTAACACAACCACCAATTGCATGACCAAGATCACCATGAAACTTATTGGCAGAAATATCAAGATGCTCCAAAGCTAAACATTTACCAAATGAGGGAACACTTGAAGAGAAATTGTTTGCAGAGACATCAACATACTGGAGATTCTTGCAACTTGAAAAATCAATATCTCCACTCACTTTATTTCCCTTCAAAGACAAGTGCTTCAACTCATTGCAGCCTTCAGATAAAATAAAAGGCACAGCGTTTGGGCCTACAATCTTATTGAAAGAAAGATCAAGAAACTCAAAGCTGAGCCCTCTTAGCCCGCTTGATTTCTCTTCAAGCACTGAAAACTCAATGGAGTTGCCAGAAAGGTTCAAGGATTTCAAGGCTGGACAAGAACGAAAAGTGGCTATACCAGAGACAGAGCCCGAGAGGCTATTCTGAGATAGATCTAAGTAGCTCAAAACGGAGCTGCACTTGGATCCAAGAGGGAAAGAAATAGAGCCAGAAATGTTAGCTGATTTCAAAGAAAGGCTCTCTAAGTTTTCAAGAGTCAAAAGAAATGTAGCCACAGGGTGAAAATCACAAGTTAAAGAAATGTCAGCAAGGCCAATAGAGGAGACTCTGTTAGTGGTTTCATGGCATTTAACTCCGGTGAAGGTACAAGGGTTTTGGCTAGGAAGCCAGTTTTCAAGGAGAGATGGGTTAGAGAGAGCGGCCTTGAAGTTGATAAGGTTTTGGGTGTCTTTGTTTGCTGAGGTAAAGAAAGGTGGTGGTGAGGCTTGTAGAGAGAGAAAGGTAAGAGAGAGAAGCAAAACAAAGAAGTGGGTTTTCATTTTCGTCGATGGGTTTATGGAAAAGAAAGAGAAAGGTTGAGTCTTTAGGGTTTGAGAGCAGCCATTAGAGAGGTAGAGAGCTTCAAGTTCTGTTTTTTTTTTTTTTTTTTTGCCTGTGTGTGCAGAGAAAGTAGCTTAGAGTTTGGTATTATTTGAAAGGTGAAGCAAGGAAGGAAGCTGGGTGAGTCAAAAGGCCAGTTCATGATGGTAAGAAGGGTATTTATCAAGTGGGGAGTGGACACAGCTGTTCCTCACATGCCATGTGCCTCTCTGCCTTGTCTCTCTCTCTCAAACCATAACCCCATTTCTGTCTACTGGAGTTTAAAATTATCTCTTTTTCCAGGGTTCTTGAATAATTAATTACTTGTTTAATCAACTCTGATGAAAAAGGAAACGAAAATTAGTTTTTTTATATATTTCCTTCTGATATTAAGGTCGTTTTTTAAACGACGTCGAGATTGGTATATTTATAATGTAAAAGTCATTTATTTTTTATTTATAAAATAGAAACTTAAGCTCGAAATTATTGAGGAATTATTATTGGTATATGATTACAGTAGAAGTTGGGGGTGGCTTATGATTCCTGTTGAGGTTCTCTCTCCAGGGCCCTCCCATTGTCTCTCTCTAGCTTTTTCTTTTTCTTTTTCTTATTATTATTATTATTATTATTGCCAGTGTACGTGTGATCAACGATCGATCGAACCATCACTGTCAATTAATGCAACGGGGGAAGATTCTATCTCTTTAATTAATTAATTAGCTATTATTATCAGCCCCTTTTGTTCACGAGGATTAATCCAAGTGATTTTGGCATTTATATTGGGAGATTTTTTTTTATTTTTTATTAAAGATAGGGCAGCACCCCTTCGCTGCCTTGGGAAAGTTAATAGGGTAAAGCTGAGCAGTAGTATATTATTATTATTATTATTAATTGTTTATTAGGAAGAAACAAAGACCATGTGCTAGCCCTAGCCTGATGTCTCTCCTTCGCCTTTTAAATTTTGATGATTAAATTTATCAACCCTGAAATTAATAATTATAAAATTAAAATTTAAAATAATAAAAAAATAATTTTTTTAATTTTAAACTCTTTTAACTAGACCAAGTTGGTGTGACCAATAATATATATGGTATTTAAATTTATGCATGCATTGAGATGTTATTTTTGCATCAATAGCATAATAATAATTATAATTATTAGAGGGGGGGCCCTACCACAATAATATTACTTTGAATGCAGCTACATTTCATCACACGTGTGGCTCTACAATGATCTTCTTTTCCCTGCAAAAAGTCTTGGAAGTGAAAATCACTTGATTGACCTAGACGAGTAATCATCTAGTAATGGAAAGGCAATTACTTGCGCGCACACACTCTCATGCATGCATTTTTTTTCTTGGGCTTACCACTTTGAATGTCAAATCTTGCGAGCTTGACGCGCTAGGGTTCAACAGTGACAAACACTATAAATGGTTGGACCATTTCATCTCTTTTATCACCCTATTTCTTCGATTAGGTATTCTTGATTTTGACCCCCCTTCTTTATCCACTGTTTATGGCACCATAAATCAAAATTAGTTCCCAGCTGCGACTTTCAGCTGGATGTGTTGCTTCCTACCCAGTTTATCATCACTGTTCATATATATATATATATATATATGAACAGTGATGATAAACTGGTATATATGAACAGTGATGATAAATGGGGTAGTATCCACCCAGCTGAAAGTACTACCCCGTTTATCATGAACAGTGATGATATATATGAACAGTGATATATATATATATATGAACAGTGATTATATATATAAATGAACAGTGATATATATATGAACAGTGATGATAAACGGGGTAGGAAGCAACTCATCCAGCTGAAAGTACTGTTCATATATATATATATATATATATATATATATATCCCTATTACTATTTATAGATTTTTTAGTAATAAATCCTTTTTTTTTTCAATTAAGAAACAAATACTGTGCAAAATACTTTTTGTACAAGTATTATGTTTCTTCAGCCACTTGATTTATCATGTTATCGGAAAAACCATCGAGATCCCTTTGTGGAAAGGATAACAGGATATGTGATGGAAGCTAGTTATATTGATTTGTGAAGTTTGGATGGTTAGTTGATCAGATCAAAAGGTTAGAGGACTTAATTGCATAAGCTTGATTTATTTTCGTGTCAGATCGCAAATTAAGGAAAATTGCCCACTTGGTTCGCGGACAATGGTGAGTGGAAAAAACTTGGCATGGAGCTTTTCATTTGCTTCGACGGGAAGGTTATGGAGGTTAGAGGTTAAGATGCAAGGGAGGGATAGCAAAGGTGAGACGACCCTCTTGATTTTCCCTGTCATTGATATTAAAATTTTAATATTGTGTTAATTTGAAATCAAGGTTAGTTGTCTGTTTTAATTTGTTTTTCTTTTATTAATTTTAGGTTGATATTTAATTTTGTAAAAAAGAAAAATGATTTTTTTTGTTTGGAAGGAAAAAAAAAAAACACAAGGGAAAGATTGACTCTAAGGTAGAAATGCATGCTTGTTTTTGTTGCCTTGTTCATGAGGTGCCTTTTCTAATTATTTTTTTTGTGTTTTTAGAGTTTTTTTTGTCATTTTAGTTTGAATTTTTATATTTTTATCCAAAATTTTACTTTATTGACATCTAAGTTACTAAATACAAAAACAAAAACAGGATTGTTGAAAAACAATGAAAATAAAAAGGAAAACAAATCAATTGGTTAGGTTTGAATAGCTAAAAAGTCATATTTGATGTTGATGTGTTGCTATTAACAAGAGAAGTGTCAATGAAATGATTTTGATCTTCTATACAGTCGATAAGATAAACCAGGACTAAAAGAGATTTTTTTTATTGAATCTTTTGTTTTTAAATTGATTTAGATGTGTTTTGAGTTGAGAAAATAATCTAATGATATTTTAAGAGTGTTTTGTTATTTTTTGTGAAAACAATTTAAAAAATAATTTATTAGGTCCAAATGATCTTAATATTTTTTTTTCTTTTTTACAGCACCTCTTCGGTGATTAAAATCTAGGCAAGCAAATGATACCAAATAAGATGTCATCTACTTTATTTATAAAAAGAAACAGAAATATACTAGTGAAAAAAGGCCCAAGCAAGCCCATCTCTTTAACCCATGGATATGGTCCATTTTTATATTTTAATTTCAAAATGTTATTTTTTTAATTTTTACTGAAACACTCTATAAAAAAAACTATTAGATGATATATCAAAGTTATTATTCAATTGTACCATGATTCTTAAATAATATTATAGGTTTTAGGAGAATGTTAATAATTTATTTTAGTTATTCTCTACTTCATATGCAAAAATAAATATAAAAAGAAATTTCTCTTGATTTATTTTATTTCAATTTTGATGGATTATGTTTCACAGTTTATCACATTTATTAATTTGTTTGTTTAATCACGTACAAGATATAAAGATATTATTTTATTTTATTTAAAAAATTGCTTTTAAGTTCATGATATTTTTTTAAAAATATATTATTTACAATAAAAAAAAATATTTTTGTTAAAACAATAGAGTAGATACATTAATAAGGAAATGAAGTTGGGTCTAGTATCATACCCAACCCATAAACTCTAGGTTGATGTGTAATTGAGCCTGAGAGAGTTAAGTCTGGAATCTTGTTAAACTTGTAGATGCTTAGACCTGACAGGTAACCACACCCAAAGAGTTGGGTCTCATATCTTTTTAGACAATAAAGTAATACATTTGATTGTAACGTGTTGTTGAGTCTAAGAGAGTTGTTTAAAGTTTATATAAAAATTATCGAAGATCATATGTTCTTTCTAGCTTTAAGTATTTGCTTTATGACTAGGTTATCATAAACCATAAGTCGTCTAGGTGTTTGTGCTCAAATAGTAATTCACATTAACCATAATTGAAAAATCTCTTAAATCCCTTTACAAGAAAGAAATTGTTATACTTAGCTCTTTTATTTTTTAGGTATTTATGTACTATTTTTCTGATCTCATCTTAAGAAATAACAAACATAACATTATATTTATAATGAAACATAAAAACTCTATAAGTAGAAAAATATATATTTTCCCTTAAATATCACATATATATTTTTTAGGATCATTTTAAAATTTTAACATGCATAACATCTATTTATAGGAAAATATAAAACATTGTAAATAGAAAAACTATCAATTAATTTTCCTCTAAAATAATATCATATATTTTATAAGTCCTTATTTGATTTTTATAAATCTAGAATTGTAATTCCCTGTATCAATTACATTATATTATTCAATTTATAAAATATATTTACAATAAGTCATGCTTGATTCATCATTGGGAATGACAAGAGATATATGTCGGTTAGATTTCTTGATATTCATCCCTTTTTCATTATCTATTAAGCAAGAAATTTAAATATCTATAAATTATACATCGGTTTTGAGTATCTAGTAAGTATCCATTATCTATTGTTATTTATTAATCAATACAAAATGAAATAGTTAAAGTATATACGTGAAGGATGCATATGTAAAATATATGATTAAATAATATGTTTTATATATATAGATGCATGTTTTATATTAATATTAGAGTATGTATATATCATATTGTATTTATAAATCTAAATATTTTACAAATATTTTTTTATAATATAAATATATATTTCAGGTTAGGTTCAAGCTGATTTCAGATTGAGTTTGACAATATTCATGTCATACCCATTATCCATCAAGTCTAAGAAGTTCCTACCTATTTAGGTCTGGCTGGTATCCATTGAGTTCAAATAAAATTATCATCCCTATTAATCATTTTATTTTAATTTCTAATAAATGATTCTTATGTGTGTGACCTATTAAGTTTTTTATTAAGCTAAACAAAATATAAATCATAAGCCTAAAAAAAATATTAAATAAATTAAATAATTTAATTTATTATGGATTCAATGACTAATTAATTTATATTTGAAGATCAAATATGATGTTTAGAAACCGAAGTAATTTTATTTAACTTTTCAATGACTAGTTTTTTAGTATAATTATTATCATTTTCATGAGTGTTTTGATTTAAATGCTATAGAATGAAGTATGTCTACTTTGTAATATAACCTTACTTCTCAATATTATAGCCAGTCATTTTTGAATAAAAATTTAAAAAACATTCATCTTAGCTAAGGACTTCACAATCAATACCATTTGAGAATACATGAAATATTTTTTTTTAAATTCACCAAGGATAAGAAATTATTTTTTAAATAATTTTTGTATAGTTTATATCATATATAATATATACACATTTATTATCCTTGATTAGGACAACATATTCTTAGATCAAAACATAAAATTCTCTATATAAAATAATTTAATGATCTTCTCAACAAACTCGAATCACACTTCCAACTTTATTTTTCTCATTAATTAATTTTTAATAAAATTAATTTAACCTATTAAAAATCTAATTAAGTCTTTGCATCTAATTAATTTTTTTAATTTTGACCCAAATTATTTTTTTGAAATTAATTAAATCTTTAATTAGGTTTGCTGGTGTTGCTTGACAAGTAAGAATATTAGCTTGAGAGAAAATATTGTTAAAGGGAGATGCTGGTGTTGTTGTTGACAAGTAAGTTGATTTTGCTAGATTACACTTTTTGTTGCTCATGATGCTATTATGGTTGGTATAGATTAGATAAAGAAGAATGGATATACATAAATTAAGATTGGAAGGTTCTGATGAGCTACAATGCTTTTGATTACATAGAGCTTGAGTCACGTGACTTTAATTTAATCATGTATTCTTTTTTTTTTCCTTGAGAAAACTATATTTACTTAGGGTCGGAATTAAATTGAAATAAAGGCAAAGTTAGAAAAAAAAACATTAAATTTAATGACCCATTTTCATGGAGTTATATATTTTAAAATTTCTTCAAGTACATAATTCTTACTATTATATCTTTTTCACGTAATAGTTTACAATAAAACATTTGCCATGCTATACCATAGATATATGGATCGTGATCATTGTAACTATTTATTTGGCTTCCTTGTCAAACCCTAAAAGATTAATAAAATTATAGAAATTTGGAGTATTTAATAAAAACTATGCAATATAGGTATATATGGCACCCACCTTTTCTACACAGGATGTGGTGTGACGTGATTTCGAGTAAAATGATAAACTTGTATGTGGAAGAGATATAAAGCTTGTTTGGTATTATTGTTGTTGTTGTGATTGAGATTTAAAAAAAAAATAGTTTCATGAAAAAAAACTTTTAGTTGCGATTCATAACTAAAATTGAAGTTTTTGGTTAAAACTGTGGTTGAGTTTGAGGTTTAAGATAAATGTTTTGGATTAACTAATTATAATCTTAATTTCTCATATATAGTGTAGAAAAACAAATGGACCAACCTTTTATTTAGTTATTTATTTATTTTTAAATCTTGAATTGCATTTAAATTCAATTCTTAACTGTCAAAATAAATCCAAAGATTTCATTAAAACCTCTAAATTGCAATTATGTTGTCAAGCATCTTAAAGACAAGACATGAACAATAACTGTACTAGAATAACAATGTCTATTCTTATGTCATCAAAACCTTATATTAGGCAATACCCATCATTAATCCAATCCATTTATTATGTAGTTTAGTTATATGCCAAAACCAAGAAATGAATCTTGATTTGGTAGAAAATTAATTAATTAATTAGCTTAATTAATTTATATTGATAAATCAAGTGTGTACATCTTTGATTTTTAAATCTAACAACGCTTTCAATCATATTAATTTCTTGAAATAAATGAAAAGCTTAAAGTATTAGGAATGCCTAAAACTTAATTAATAGTAATAAAGTAATATAATAGTAATAGAGTAATAGGAAAGGTATGTGAATCTAAATACCTTTTGAAGCTCAAACCTTCTATATCTATTAAGGAAGAAAAAGGAAATTTAGTATAGACCAACTACAAAAATAACACATAATCACCTTCTTTTTTCTTTTTTTTAATAATAAGGCTTTTCTCATCCTAGTTTACACATTAATTGAAATATAATTTAATCTCTTAAGGCTCAATCCTTATGCAGTCCTAAAATAATAATAATAAAAATAATAAATTCTTCTAGGTTTTAGCCATAGTTTCTCAACTTGAGAGCTTCTTACATCTTTTTTTTCGATGAGTTTTGCTTTACGCTTTTTAATTCAATGGACTAAAATATGTATCAAAGCATGAAATTCTATAACAATGGAGATCAATTAATGTGTAAATGTAACTCATTTATTGGGAAATAATTTATTGCTTGCTAGACTAACTTTCAATCACTTCTAATGAAAAAAAATCTTTTAGTTTTAGGACCTCAATAACTATTTGTCAACTTGTTTTAACTTAAAAATTCCATATAAGTATTGATAAACTCATTTTCAATCCCAAAATACCTTGTAATCACTCCAAAAAAGACCAAATGAATAAAAAAAAATTGAACTGCACTCAATTTATTTATTTTAAAATTGTTAGAGAAAAATGCTATATTCAATGAGCTTCACTTGAAAAGACAAATATATTTACCTAAAGAATGTTGTTTTTGGTGGTCAAAATATTTTCATTCAAGGACTTTCTCTCTTCTATCTCAATATTCAGAAATAAAAATATAAAAAGAAATAAATTTTGGTATCAAAACTAGAATTAGTAAAATAACATGGATATAATGATAAATGACCAAAACTTCATGAATGAAATTAAAGTTTTTTGTTCCAAAATCGAAAGGGTGGATTTGGTGTTGCTTTTGTTAATTTTTTCTCTCCTATTTCTAACTACATCAAGAGCCGATTTCACCAAAATAGATTTTTAATTCATGTTTAAATATAATGAAAGCTTAGTATATATGAGATAGTGAAAATTGAAAAGAAGGGGAAGAAGAAAAAAATCTTATATAACACAAAAGGCTTAAATTGCTAATAAAAAATAGATTACTGTAAAAATTGATCATTATGAACATTGCCATCCACCATACATTGTATCTTGGTACATAGTTAAATAACGCTACCTTGATTTATTGTTGTTTTATTAGTTATTTTGATAAAAATATAATATTACAATAATCTTCAAGATAATAATACAACATACCTTATGATCTATGTAAATTTAAATCGAAGACCATGAAAAGAATACCTCTTAAAATAATATTTGAAACTGTGTTTTGAAAATATTTTTATTTTTTATTTTAAATTATTTTTTTATGTTGTTAAATTATTTTTATGTATTAAAATCAAAAATAATTTTAAAAAAATAAAAATATCATTTTAATATATTTCTAAACAAAAAAATATTTTTAAAAACAACTTAAACCACACTTTTAAACCTTCACTAAAGGTTATAGGAATAGAGAAACATTTGACACAATTTTCTCACTATTTCTTTCATTTTTCTGAGTAGCTAGATGGTTTAATCTTCTTTGTTTTTCGCTACAAGTGGTAATCATAGCGGCGGTCCTGCCACTGCAGTTTCACAGCCATGGTGGATAACGACAGGGTCAAAGCCTTATAAGAGCACGCTAAACAACTTGAGTCTCGTTTCTCGCACGTTGAAACATATTGGAGGGACCGAGACCAAGCTTTCTGAGCTGATTTGTTACTTTGCTGAAAAGGGTTAAAAGTGGTGGAAACAGTAGAGATTTGGCCTGAAATTCTATCCTTCTGGCCCTGTCAATTTGGGTTCAACGCCACACCATGATTCCCCATTAGAATCTCATGAATCTGGTGAGTTTTCTAGATCCTTTTTACTTTAAATCCGCCCCAAGATTGATCCCCCTTAGTTTGATGGGAAAATCTTCATGGTTTCAGGGTTCGAAAATGTCGCAAATACTTTCAAAATTTACCAAATCCCAGTGGAGCAGAAACTAGAGCGTGCTGCTATGTTTTTGGAGGGGAAGGAAGACACTTGGTTTCAGGGTTTGTTAGCATTAGGAGTAGGAGATTTGGTGATGAGAAAGCGGCTGATACTGTGGACGAGTTTAATAATGTAGAGTAGTCTAAATCTCTAGATGATTTACCGAAGTATGAAGAACTTAGATCATCAATGCCGATTTACAGCCCACACTTGACTGAGCACTACTTCATTTCTAGCCTTATCAGTGGTCTGAAAGATGAAGACTTGCAACCCTAAGAGATGAGCTTGACCTTCTAAAAGGACGGACAAGAAATAGTTTCTAAAGGGATTGATGGTAATCGATAGTTGAGTTAAAAGTGATTTGTTTGAATTAGAAATAGCTTGATTGCCCGTGAATATATTTACATCTGATATTAAATTTATTTGTACAGAATATATTTATTATTAATAAAGATTCTTTTATTTTTAATGTATTTATTACCCATTCTCTTTATAGATGATTTACTCGATGAGTTATATAATGATATATAGTTTTTCAAGATAAAGAAACACATGGGATGGCTATATTGCTTATAATTCATAAATGGGGATGCTACTTGGAGAGTAAAAAAACAATTATTAAGAGAGATCATTAGAGTTTGAAATACATGTAGAGCCGTGCATCAACACTTCTATCCAAAAGAGAAGGATCAAGAGATTGTTGGGGGGTCCGACAAGAGATTTATGATATAATTATAATTCTCTCTTAAGCTTAGTTTAGGATTCATGAGGGGTATAATTATATCTACCCATGAAACTTATATCTAATTACATTTACTATATTTGGGTTCGAAATTATAATTTTATCCCTCTTTATATAAAATAATAATTTTATGTTAAATTTAAAAGCCTAAATTAAACTATTTTTTCTAATTGGATTAGGATTTAGTTAATTCAAAATGTTTTTGGCTTTTTAATATTGTGATTGTATCTTTTTTTCATGTTTGAATGATTGTAATATTATTATGGGTATTAATATGCATAAAGGTAAAAAAAAAACCTAATATGAACTCCCCTCATCAAATGAAATTATTTGAAATAAACATCAATCATAATAGGGCATGAATGTCCTACCTTTTCTTTATTTTTCTTATAGGATTGTAAAATTCTTTTCTCATTTATTTGTCCTTAAATATAACTTGAGGTTTTTTAATTAATTATGTGAATGTTATATAATTTAGAAAAGTAGGAATTTAGATAGGAAAACTCTTTTGTAATCCAAAAGAAAGAAAGAATAACGGTGAAGGATACAACCATGGTGCTCGCAAAGGGCTTATGAAGATTTGCAGAAGCTACCTTGATTCTAACCACCTAATTTTCTTTGATGACTTGAGAAAATTTGTTTAGATATGTCCATAATCATCCAATTAGAATAACATGCTAGGGGTATTCGTTAATATATAAATGTTACGTGTGATATATCAATTCTGTCATAAAATGAGATCTAATTAAAATTGTTAAGAAATCCTTTATTGATATATTAATTACATGTTGAGAAAATTATATTTTGTCTTTTGATTTATATGCACACAACAAGAGTTTTATTCGTAGATAATCTGTTGAACTACTCAAAGTGATCATTAATTAAATATGTTTAATGTTATAAAATCAGTTTATACTTAACTACCGTATATGATTTGGATCAGTTACATATGATCATATGAGACTAGAGACAATAGTTGCAAATTATATATGATATGTTTAGATTAAAAAATATCACATAACTAAACAAAGAGTCATATAAAAATATGATTGATAAGTTATGTTATCTATGTAATTAATTTATTTTGATTTGTTTAGTTACTTAAGATCATATAAGTTAAATGAGATCATGACCCACTAGAAGATCTAAGTGAGGTTTTTTAAGTTAATAGTGAAGGAAATTAATTTGTTAAAAAAATAATGGGGAATCAAATTAAGATTAAAAGTCTTATTTGAACATGGTTTGAAATATGTATACATGAAACTAACACTCTTTATCTTTACATGAATAGGTTGATGAATCAAAATGAGTAGTAACATGTACCCATGCAACATACTTGATTCTAACATATTGATTGGAACAAACTTCTTACATTAATATTGTGATGTGAGAATTGTTATCAAACAAAAAAAAGGTTATAGGTTCTTGAAAATTGAATTCTTTTTGCTCCTAATAAGGATGTTGATGCGGAAGTTAAGAATACACATCAATGCCATATTGATGATGAGTAAGCATGGCACTTGAAATCTAAAGGCAACATAAGAATATGGATGCCTAAATTATGATTATCCATCTTAAAAATTGTTTGAGACAACCAATAACTAAGAGGCATGAGACCTCTAAAGAATTGTTCTGCTATAAAATGATAGATGGTTCTGCGATGAACACCCATATTTTGAAATTGATTGGCTATATAGAGAAATTAAGCAAATTAGATTTTATCATGGATCATGAGTTAAGTTTTGACTTGGTATTATAATTATTACCTCTAAAGCGTTTCACAATTCACTATGAGCTATAATATGAATCAATTGGATAGTATATTTTTGGAATTGTTTAATATAAAACTATCGATGGAGACCTTACAAAGGAAAAAAGATCATGCTATCATAGCTTAGTATTCTCAAATGTCTAAGAAAAATAAGAATAAGAATAAGGGTTCTTCCTCTATAACAAAGAAGACTATTAGGGGTATAAAAAGAGATGAGGGTTTTTTTCATCATTATGACAAAGATGACCAATAAATTAGGAATTGCAATCTTACAAATGTAAAAGGAAAAAAAAAAAACTTTTTTAAGGTTTCTATTTCATGTATGTTTATGATTAACAACTATCTTGTTACTTCATATAATAATTCTTGGGTATCAAATACCAAATATGGTTTTTATATTTGCAATAATATACAAGAACTAAAGAAAAATAAAAGATTATATAAAGGCAAAATGGACTTATAAGTTGGAAATAGAGCAAAAAATGTTATATTAACTTTATAAACTTTTTATTTTACTTTTCCAAATGGGATAATAATAAAATTAAATAATTGTTATCTTGTTAAATTTTTTTTTTATAAGTATTGTATTTATTTGTTACTTATCTTTGAATAAATTTGAAGTTATTATCGAGAGTACATTATTTTTTTTCATAATAATGGTGCTTTCTATAGATCTAGTGATTATATAAATGATTAATAATATAACTGGTTTGTATATACTTGTTTTGAAATGTCCATTTTCAATATAACTATAAAAGAATAGATTAGATAATCTACAAAGAGAATAGATTAGATAATGACTATTGTTTTTATATTTATGGCATTGTAGACTGTATTATACTAATGAAACAAGAATTAATAAGTTATATAAAGAAATATAAATTGATCATTTTGATTATGAATCATATAATTCTTTATTAGGCAAGATGACTAGAACATCCTTGAAATAATGAAAAATCTACAAAATTGTTAAGTTTAATAGATAGAGATGTGTGTAGACCAACTATGATCTGTGTTATGGGTGGATATACTTATTTCATTACATTTATTAATGATCGATTCTTTATATGATTATGTGTATTCAAGGAAACATGTGCCTGAATCATTTGAAATAGTTAAAGAATTCAAAAATAGAGTTAAAAACAAAATAGAAAAAAATAATTAAAACACTTTAATCTGATCGAGGTGGTGAATACTTGAGCCATGGTTTTCAAAATTATCTAAAAGATAATGAGATTATCTCATAATAGACACTTTTTAGAAAACCATAACTTAATGAAGCTTTTAAAAAGATAAATTATACACAATTCGATATGGTATGATTTATAATAAATTATGCATACCTTTCACCTTCTTTTAAGGGTTATGCTTTGCAAACTACTACTTACCTTTTAAAAAGAGTTTCAAAAAGATTTTTTGATAAGACTATATATGAGATATGACATGGTAAGAGACCAAATATATCATACTTAAATATTTAAGGCTATATTGCTTATATGAAGTGTATAATATCTAAAACGCTAAGAGCTAAGTTATATAATTATAGGTTTATCAGATATCTAAGAAGATCTATTGGATATTATTTTTATCATCTCAATGAGAAAAAAAGGTGTTTGTTTAAAGGTATACTACAATTCTAAAGAAAAAATATTTTTGAAAAGAGTTGTAAGGGGAAAATAGATTTTTATGAAGTTTAAGAACCATAAACAAACATCTAAATAGAACAACAACCTAGGGATATAACATTTTATGTTCATCTTGAAACTAAAAAACAAGAACTTTGTATATCTTGTAGAGCACACCGAACACTGTTGAGATATCGACATCTTATGAAAGGTAATGATGACAAGTTTATCATACTTGATGACCTTACTAACTATATGAAAGTAATATCTAATATTAATTTCATGAAAAAGTTTGAAACCTTGATATTTAAATGGATTCCATTTATACCACCTAATTATGGACTTTGGTTGATCCATCTAAAAGGATAAAACTCATTCAATATAATAGGGTCTAAAAAAGAGATTGTGATGCAAACATATTATTCGATAGCTTCACCCACATTTAACTATATTTTACATATAAAATACCTTGATATTCTTTTTTTTTTAAGTTTTGACAGCACTTTTGGGTGAAAGATGCAAAAAAACATAAATTAGAGATAATTGACATGTTTTACTGTTAGTCAATGTTTTGTGTAGAGTATGAGCTATAGATTTTAAAATGAAGTGATTTCAGTGACATTAAAAAGATAGCATGCATACCTTTATGGAATTCTTTGAAAACAAAAATAAATCAAGAAAAAGAATGGAAATCACAGCCTTTAAAATCAAATCTCGCAATGTGTAATGTTAACCTTTACCCATTCCAACTTGAATATGTAGAGCTATAGAAGTCCAACTGATGCAAACTCAATTTGTTGGATTTGTGACTCAAACACCTATGCACACTACAGATTTGAGATAAAAAGATGCCATATAATGGCGATACGATTTTGCAAAGATGATAACTGAATTATTTCAACTTAAAAGAGGACTATTTTGTAAAATAGGAATTAGGATTTCTTAGCGTATATATATATATATATATATATATATATAAAGAAGAAGGAGAGGAGTGCGTCTAATAGTAGTAGAAAAGATTAAAAAAAAATCCCTTTCTCCTCCACAAACCCCCAAAAATCATGTTTTCTTCTTTATTTTTGAGTAGTTCAACAAGCATTGTTTATTTTACCTACTATAGTAAACTCTAAGTTATTATTGTAAACAATCTATTGCTAAGATTGATAAGAAAACCAGAGTTTTGATATATGAACTTGTAAAGCAACTGAGTTAATAATTATGATGGATCTACATGATTAATCTCAGGGAGAAAATTCAATCAAATCAAACATAGACAATAGGCAATTATGTTTTCTTGATTAATGAACTTATCTAGTTCTTAAGGCTTTATTGAATTAAATTACTAGTGTGGACACTATGGTTGTTTGATGGTTAGGGTAAGTTATATGGAGGATGTGTTAATTAACCTATTTTAAAAAGAGATAAATATTCAAAATATAACTTGATGTTTCATTTCTATGATCAATTTTGATTTCTGTAGGTGAATGTTTACTTATGACCAAGATTTGCTTTTCTTGATAAATTTCAATTTTATATAATTTTCACCTGATAGTTTTCTTTTTTCCTTTGCTTTAACTTATTGAATTAAATTACTAGTGCGGATACTATGGTTGTTTGATGGTTAAGGTAAGTTATATGGAGGATGCGTTAATTAACCTATATTAAAAAAAAAGATAAATATTCAAAATATAATTTGATGTTTCATTTCCATGATTAATTTTGATTTTTGTACGTGAATATTTATTGATGACCAAGATTTTCTTTTCTTGATAAATTTCAATTTTATATAGTTTTCACCTGATAGTTTTCTTTTTCCTTTGCTTTAGCCTAGACTACTTCCACGCCTCCCCTAATTTGAATATCATATAGCATAAAAATCTGATTTTAATGTTCCTTGTGTGATCGACCCCTTGCTTGCTTTATATTATCTATGTGTTATGTTTTAAGCTAGGGTAATTATTTTTAAGAATGCGACATCGCAATAAATTTTGGTGTCATTGTCGGGGAAGTAATTTTAGTTAATTGTTGTGTTGTTATTTTATTTGTTGTGATTGTTATTGATTTTTTTGGAAAAAAAGATAATTTTTTCTTATGACGTAATTGTTCAAAATAATTTTTTTGGTGGAATTAGGTATTGACCTTTTGTTTCTAAAGGGAAACAATGTTTTGAACAAGATTAGTGGCCTTTGACATCTATCCCCATCCTATCACTGTCAAATTCAATTGTTTTCTAGGGTTTTTGGTAGTTTTAGTTTTCTAGTGTATGGACAATTTCCATTGTTTTTAATCTCTTGTGTGATTGATTTCTTGTAAGATTTCTTGATAATTCATGCAGGTAGATCTCTAAATAGAAAACACTTTGCATAGGTTAAGAAAGGAAGCTTGCGTCAACACCATGGTTATTGCACGATAACAAACACTTAAGGAGCTTATTGCTCCTGACATGGAAAATCAAGTATTATGCATAAGCATAGACAATAATGTCAACTTCGAGCTTAAATATGGTTTCATACATTTGCTATCAACATTTAATGGTCTTGCAGGAGAAAACCCTCATACTTATCTCAAGAAGTTCCATATGGTTTGCATTGGCATGAAACCAAATGGTGTTAACAAAAAACATGTTAAGTTGAAAGCTTTCCTTTTCTTTTTAAAAGGGACAACAAAGACATGGTTTTTCTCTATTCTCTCAAGTTCTATTGGAACTTGGAATGTCATGAAGAAGATTTTTCTTGAGAAGTATTTCCTAGCATCTTGAGTTACCAACATATGGAAATGAATATATAGGATTTGGGAATCTCATGAAGAGATACTCGCTAAATATTAGAAAAGATTTGAGCAACTATGCATTCAATGTCCTCATCATTAAATACATGATCAATAGCTACTTCGATATTTCTATGAAGAATTGATGCCTACTAACTGTATTATCATTTTGTTAAATGAAATATAATTATATTAAAGATTAAAAAGTAATTATGCTAGAAAAACCAGCATGTTTGTTTACATATACAACATAGGAAGGGAAAGACCAAAAAGGGAACTAGCTCCCAAACTTAAAAGAACTAATAAAGTTGTTAAATACAATATCTACATAAACAAAATGAACAAGAGAACATGCTCCCTAATACAAAACCTATAAGAAACACATATAACAACATCATAAAACCATGAGGACAGAGATCCACAAAACTACCAAGCCTAATGAAAATGCGATTGGACAGCCAGGAAACTACTAATCCTCCACTAGAAGAACCCAAAACACTATCACATTAAAACCTCTTCCAACATTAATAGAGTGGTGGTATTTTTCATAAAAATGATAAACTATAAAGAACATCACATGGAATCTCCGAAACACCTTCTCACTAAAGTGCAAATATTTTCAAAAATCCTTTTATTTATTGTTTCCCATAGTAGATAACTTGTGATGCCTTAGGAGGCTTTTCACATTCTAGAGTCCATGTTATTCTTTTTAGAGGATAGACCCCTAAGAACACTAGGTAGAGACTTCATCCACCTATGCATATTCAACTAGAAAATAATTTTCCCCCACAAACAAGATGTGCAATCACAATGGAAGAACATTTGATGATACATTTTGTCTTCCTAATTGCAAAGAAAACAACCACTGTCTATTGAAATAAAATAGAGATGATCTTTGTTTTGAGTTTGCCCAAAATAGCAAACCATAAAATAAAGTTGTATTTTGGCATAGACTAGTGCTCCTAAACAATTTTATCTTAATGGACCTTTTAACCTTTCATATGAAAATACTCACAAGCATTGGCGAGAAATAACTGTCATTATTACTATAGTTACTCATATTAGTAATAACTGTAGAGTAACTACCATAATCCTAAAGAAGCTCGCCCTGGTATCATTGATGTTACAAGTAAAAGGGCATTAGTAGATAAATCGAGGTTGCATGCTAATTAATATAAAAAATGGAAGCTAACTTGAAACAGTTTGACACATGTGGAGACTCTCAAGAAACGAGTATATGAGGTAAATATTTATGACATTGAAAATAAAGATCTTACTTCTTTTTTGAGTTCTTAGCTTGTGGAAATGTACACCAGGTGAAAGATGGTAGCATATGCTTTTTACAAGGACATGTTTCAGATATGTGCTTAGCAACTAAAGAAGATTACATTGAACAAGCTAATGTAGTTGATGGAGCGTTTAATGGATAACCTCAATGTAAGTATGATCCCTTTTCCAACCTGTACAAACCTGGATGAAGAGATCATCCCCATTTATGTTATGGGAACCTGCCTAACAAAGCAATCAAGGCTGATAGTTCCACCCCTATGGATTTCAATCCCAATAAAATTATCAAGCAAGATAGCCCGTGCATTCACAAACTGTAATGTTATGGGGTCGTCGCTAATGATAATCTTCATGATATGATGAAAACTTTGGCTTCTAACACTATGACCTTGTAACAAAATATCATTTATTTTCAACAGGAAAAAGGTCAAGAACTTGAAAAGGCAAGTGGGATAAGTAGATTCAAGTGTAGGGAAATTGGAAGCATAAATAAATGAAAAATTGCCCTCCTAAACATGTAATCAAAAGAGAATGTTGGTGCGATCATGTTGTGAGGTGGAAAAGAACTTGAAAGGAAAAGATCAAAACAAATTGAGATGAAGGGAAAAGAGGAGATAGAAACTGAATTGAGTACAAAGAAGAAACATCCTTTCCTCAACATATTAAAACAACAACTAACACTCAAAAGGTAAATCCCCACTCAATAAATTTTGATTTTAAAATAATTCCACCTTTTCCTATGAGTTCTTCTAGGTCTAAGAAAGAGGACAAAGAAAAAGAGAGGTGAAGCTATAAATGATTTCCTGTTATCATAACAAAGGGTTTGACAAGTTCGCAAGAGGAAAAACTTGCGAAGTTGTGTGCTCACAAGACCTATTAGATGGACTTTAGTTAACATCAAGGGCATTAGTTCCTGAATATGTATACATCACATACTATTGGAGGACAATGCAAAACCAATAAGGAAAATGCAAAGGAGGTTGAACCCACTATGAAGGAGGCAGTGAACACTGAAATTTTAAAACTATAAGATGCAAGAGTCATTTACCCCATCACGGACAATCATTCCTATTCATATCTCTAGTGGATGAAGAATGTGTGTTAATTACAAAAAGCTACATCTTATTACACACAAAGATCATTTCCTATTACCATTCATGGATCAAATGCTTGAACTCGTAGCAGGTTTTTATTGATGCTCTATCAATGATTTCTCGAAGATTACACCCTTGTGTAAATTGTTAGCCAAAGAAATGGATTTTATGTTTGATCAAGCATGTAAATATGTCTATGATGAACTTAAAAAACATGTCACGTCTTCCACTATCATGCAACCATCAAAGTGGGATGAGCCTTTTGAGATAATGTGTGAAGCTAGTGACTATGTGGTAGGGTTGTGCTTGGGCAAAGATAATGAAGAATTTGTATGTTATCGCCTATGTTCCTGTATATTGTATGAAACACAATGCAATTACCATACAATTAAAAAGAAACTTTTTATAGTGGTGTTTGCTCTTGAAAAATTCATTTCATATGTAATTGGTACAAAAATCATTGTTTTACTGCCATATTATTTTAAGATATCTTTTGAAGAAAAAAAAGTACAAACCAAGAATGATTAGGTGGATCTTACTATTACAAAAATTTAATCTTGAGATCAAAGACAAAAAAAGGTGTTGAAAACTATGTGGCTGATTACTTGAGTCGATTGAGGACCGAGGATTACAAACCAAAACAATAAAAGAGACATTCTCCAATGAGCAGTTATATATCTTACATTCCTTTACAAGACCATGGGATGCTGATTTGATGAATTGTTTAGTCACCAAACAATTCTCTTTAGGTTTGTCTAGATCCAAAACAGGCAGGTTAAGAGTTGATGCTAAATATTATTTGTAGGATACTCCTTATTTATGGAAATTTTATATGGATCAAGTAGATAGGATATGCGTACCACAGGATGAATTTCATTCCATTCTAACCTTTTGTCATTCTCATTCTTGTAACTGGTATTTTGGAGCAAAAAGAACAACGCATAAGGTACTTGAAAGTGGTTTTATTGGCCTTCTATTTTTAAGGATGCATATCATTTTTACAAATTATGTGAAAAATGCCAAAGAACATGTAATATCACTCACAACAATCAAATACCTTTAATGAATATTCTTTTAAGTGAATTTTTATATATATGGGGTATTAATTTTATAGGTCCATTTTCTTCTTTTTGAAATCTTTATATCCTTCTTGTTGTTTATTATGCGTCCAAATGGAGTGAGCTGAAAGCCACACCAACTAATGATGCTAATATTTTGTAAGGACTCATATATTTGAGATCTAGAATCCCTAAAGTTATCATTTGTTATCGTGACACTCATCTTTGCAATTTTTCAATGGAAGCATTGTTACGCAAATATCATGTGACTCATTGGACTTCCACAACATGCCATCCTCAAATAAGTAGCCAAGCTAAAAGTTCAAATAGAGAAATCAAGTTCATTATGAACAAGACAATGAAACCTAACCCCGCAAGATTGAAGTTTATGACTTGGTGATGAACTTTGGGCTTATCAAAATGCTTAAAAATCACCTATAGGAATGTCACCTTATAGGATGATTCATGAAAAAGCATGTTATCTACCACTGGAGTTCAAACACAACTTTTTAGGCCATTAAAAAATGTAATATGAATTATAATGCTGCTAGGATTGCAAGAAAGTTGTAATTACAGGAGTTGGAAGAGATTTGAAATGATGCTTATGAGAATGGAAGGTTTTATACAGAAAAGACTAACAGTCTTCATGATTACAAGAAAAGAGTTTCATATTGGAGACAAAATTCTTCTTTATCATTCATGTTTGAAACTTTTTCCTGGGAAGTTGTGTTCTTGTTAAATTGGACTATTTATTTCTCTCTAATGTTTTTTTTCTTATAGTGTAGTTGAAATTACAAGTTTAGAAACCAACAAAGTTCTCGTGATCAATGGGCATCGCTTGAAACCTTTCAATGAAGATTGGATGACAAAACTCACCGAATCTATGAAGTTAGCTAAACCAATCTATGAAGAATGAACATGTAACATGTGGAGCCAATAACATAAAACAAAAATGCTTACTGTGAGACAACCTAGCAAGAAAAAATTAGATTTGCTTTTGTTTATCTTTTATTTCTTTCATTTTTTATTTATCATTCTCTTATATTCTTTTTCTTTTATTTCAATAATAAAAACAATGTTGTGTTTTAAGTGTTGAGGTATTGGGGGAATATTGGTTTTCTTTGTTGTTTCCCAAAAAACTACAACAACAAAAATTTCTATGTTTAATCTTATAAGAATGTGAGTATTATATATGAGAATTAATTAAGACATATGAAAATATAAATCAAATGAAGGAATGTGCATGAAAATTTTAATGTTTAATTGGTTTAAGGATTAACTTTAAGAATATGACATCTTGACTTTATAGTGTTACACCAATGCAAGCTTTTGAGCCTTCAACATTATATTCTTTGATCGTGTATTCTTTCAATGATATGTATTTCTAAAATTTGCTTCATATGTTGATATTAAATTTTCATTTTATATATATATATATATATATATATATATATATATATATATATATATATATATATATATTCATGAAGATGATAGAGGCATTAGGAATTTTAACTACTTGAGCCAAAAAACTAACCTAAAGCATATTACCCTTAGTGAACTCCTTTTGAGCTTGTTTATCTTTTCTTTGCTTTATCCATGTATAAGCCTTAACTTTTTATATGTTTACCTTTTCTCCTGGACTAGGATTTGTAGAGCATATACTTGTGATATCTCATGGAATTACGGCTGGGAATTATGTGAAAAGAAAGAAGTGATGCTTGAGAAAAAAATGGGCAAAGTTGCCAAAGGTTAAAATATGAAAAAAAAAAAAGGAGAAAAAAGCTCTCCTTTATGTTCTTAAGATTTTACATTGAAAGAACTTCAAATAAAAAGAAGTTAAGCATTGATGATTAAAGATGAGAAATTTATATACTTTGATGGAATATTTTGTTTAAAATATTACTTTTCATAATGGTCTACTTGCTTTAGTTTTAACCTTTACTTTTACTTTCTTTTATCTCACCTTAACCTTAGCCCTATTATAATAGAAAAGTAGGACCTTTTGATCATGTATTTTTTGTAATATGTTAGTGATGAAGTGAGATTGAAGAGCAACTTTATAGTAGAATATATTCATTGATTGAATTTGAGATACTTAAATACATAAGCCCTAAAAACATGATTGTTTGAGTGTGTCTCAATGAGAGGACCTATTCATTCAAATTCTAATGATTAATTAAGTTTTAAAGTTTGTATATAAATATGTTCATGAAATAGTATTTATTCTTCTTGACTATATTCTTGTTTATAATGCATATATTCTTGGAGACTGATGGGATATTAAGAGATTGATCATAGTTATATTTCAATTTGATTTTATCCATCCTTTATCAAGGATGAACAGGAGCTAAGTATAGGGGTATTTGATGCAACCATATTATTTGATAGTTCCACCCATATTTAACTAGTATTTTGCCTAAGTTTTTTATATAAAATTCCTTTAATTCTTTGTTTAATGTTTTGCCCACACTTTAATCGAATAGAGATGGTTAATACTTAAGCCAATATTTTCAAGATTATCTAAAAGTTAATGATGAGATTCTCTCATAATAGACATCTTCCACAAAACCATAACTTAATGGAGTTTTTGAAAAGATAAATTATATTCAATTGAATATGGTATGATTTATAATAAATTATGCATACCTTTCAACTTCTTTTGAGGGTTATGCTATGGAAACTGCTGCTGAACTTTTAAATAGGGTTTCATTAAGATTTTCTAATAAGACTATGAGATATGAAATGGTAAGAGACCAAATATATCATACTGTTAGTTTTAAGGTGTATTGCTTATATGAAGTGTATAACATCTAAAAAGTTGGGAGCTAAGTTAGATAATTATAAGTTAATTAGATATCCAAAAAAATATATTGGAAATTACTTTTACCATTTGTTGAGAAAAAAAGTGTTTGTCTAAAGGTGTACTACCTTTCTAAAGAAAGAATTTGTTTTTGAAAAGACTAGTAAGGGGAAAATAAAGTTTAATAAAGTTTAAGAACCATAAACAAATATCCAAATAGAACAACAACCTAAGACTATAACATTTGATGTTCATCTTGAAACTAAAAAAAAAAACAACTTTGTACATCTTGTAGAAAACATCAAACATTACTGAGATATCATTGTCTTGTGAAAGGTAATGGTGACAAGTTTATCACATTAGTTAAGCTTACCAACTATATAAAAGTAATATCTAATATTAATTTCATGAAAAAGTTTGAATCCATGAAATTTAAATAGATTCAATTTATACCACCTAATTATGGACTTTGGTTGATCTACCCAAGGATAAAACTCATTCAATATAATAGGGTCTTTAAGAGAAATATTATGATGCAAGCATATTTTTTTGATAGTTTCATCCATATTTAACTATTAATTTGCCTATATTTTATATATAAAATGCCTTGATATTCTTTGTTTTATGTTTTGTAGGCACTTCTGGATGAAAGATGCAAAAAGAAGTAAATTGGAGATAATTGACATATTTGACCGTTAGTCAATGTTTTGTGCAGAGCGTGAACTCTGGAGTTATAAATGAAGTGATTCTAATGGAATTAAAAAGATAACATCCATACCTTTCCATAAATCTATGGAAACAAAAATAAATCAAGAAAAAGAATGGAAATTACAACCTTCAAAGTCAAATCTCGCAATATGCAATGTTGACCTTTGGCAATTCCAACTTGAATATCTACAGCTATAAAAGTTCAATTGATGCAAACTAAATTTTGTTGGATTTCTAACTCAAATACCAATGCACGCTACAAATTTGAGACCAAAAGAAGTCATATGATGGCGATATGATTTTGCAAAGATGGCAACTAAGTTCCACTAACTTTAGGGGGAACTATTTTGTAAAATAGGAACTAGGATTTCATAGCATATATATAAAGAAGTAGGAGAGGAATGACAACCAACGGTTGCAAAAAAGATAAAAAAAAAATGCCCCTTCTCCTTTATGAACCCAAAAGAATTCTTTCTACTTTCTATTTGATTAGTTATTCAATAAGCATGCAAGGCTAAACTTTTTTTTTGTTGCAAGGACAATGAAACTTTAAAATTTCAAGAATTGCGAGATCTATTTTAGTTTATATGATGGATGTATTTGTTCTAGTATGCTTATTTTTCCTATGATTATTTATTTATACTTGCTATAGCAGACTCCAAATTATTACTGTAGACAATCTATTGCTAAGTTTAATATCAAAACCATAGTTGTGGTATATAAACTTGTGAAACAAATAAATTAATAATTGTGGAAGATTTACATTATTAATTTTAAGAATAACATTCAATCAAATAAAACATAGACTGCAGATAACTATATTTTCTTCATTAATC
The DNA here is from genome assembly GCA_015731905.1 of Salix dunnii. Lineage (NCBI taxonomy): Eukaryota > Viridiplantae > Streptophyta > Magnoliopsida > Malpighiales > Salicaceae > Salix > Salix dunnii. The sequence goes on along the minus strand of CM027665.1, from coordinate 9,340,620 downwards.
AACTTATATAGTTCTTAAGGCTTCCATTAAATTAAATTACTAGTTCATACACTATGGTTGTTTGATGGTTAGCGTAAGGTATACAGAGGAACCGTTAATTAAACTATGTTAAAAAAAAATATTCAAAATATAAATCAATAATTAGTTTTCATGATCAATTCTGATTTTTATAGATGGATGTTTACTTGCGATTATGATTTGTTTTTCTTGATAAAATTAGATTTTATTTAATTTCTGCTTGATATCTTTCTTTTTTCCTTTGCTTTAGCCTAGACAACTCCCTCGCCCCCCCAATTTGCATATCATATAACATAAAAAATATGATTTGAACCTTCCTCGTGGGACCAACCCCTTGCTTACTCTATACTATCTTATATGTTGTTTTTAAGCTGGGGTAATTAACTTGTATGACAACATCACAAGAGATTGATATAGATTTTAATATACTAATATACAAAGTTAGATTAGTTGTCAACTGTAATAAACAAAGACATGTTGTTAACTTTGATTAAACCTTCATATCGGTAGCTATGCTAAAATCTATAAGGACTTTACTTGCCATAACTGCATATTATGATTATGAGATTTGGCAAATTAATGTCAAAACTGCATTTCTAAATAGAATTTTTCACAAAGATATATATATATATATATATATATATATATATATATATATATATATATATATATATGACATAACCTTAAGGTTTAAATCTAAGAAATTTAGCAACATAGTCAGATGTTGGCTCAAGGAACTCTACAATAAAAAAGGCAAGGAGTAAAGAGATGGTATATCTATAGTGAATAAACCTGGCAGGTAAAGTTTACTATTGGAAAATTGCCTAAATTGGTTGCCCAAACCTATAATGGTGAGTAATGATGACTGAATTTCCTTCCTATATAGTTATAGGTATTTTTTTTCTCAAAACACAACTAATCCCTATTTTTTAAGCAAAAATCAAAGGCTTGACTTACAGCAAAAGGAGTTTTACCCTTCAGAAGCTTGAGAAATAGAATAAAGCTAAAGAGAGAAAGGTAATTGACCTATTGGAGGTAGTAAATAAGCATGTAAATGAACAAAAAACTAATGAATTCCTAAAGTTGATGAAACATAGAAAACACAATGCCATTAAGAAACTCAAGAATATTTCTACTAGAATAACATTGTTATATATGATTTTAAACTTTTAACCATATCATAATGCTCTACATAAAGTGATAAATAAGTCATATATGCCTCAATATATTAACCAAAAAACCATGAAACACCTAGTAGGTACAGTCCAAACCTCAAATTATTTATACTTCATCAAAAACTAGTTAGACCTTGATTGTAATTGCCATAATAAATTGTCGTGTATCATAATACAACACAAAAATGTTCCAATAAGGCATAATACTTCTTTATTGCACCTTGCTTAAAGTAACTCATTAATAGGATATTGGTAACAATTAAAGTTCACAAAACATATCTCATGATAAAAAAAAATATGGTTACACCATAAAGCTAGTAGATAGGGAGATATGCTAGAATTAGAAAATTGAACTTATTCTTGTTGTGTTTAAAAAGTAAGTGTTCATGTTTGATCATGTTTTGTAATATATTTTGTATTGTTGTGTTTTTACTTCTTTTGATCTTGTTAGTGGTCTAACTCATGATGCCACAAAGCTTTTACTTTATCAATGAACCTAACAAGCTTTTCCTTTCAAATTTACTTTATCAATGATCATATATTCTTATGTTCTTTTCATGCTGTACACATTACACAAGCACACCTTATGCTTTTAGGAAATTTGAAAGTCAAATTCCCATCAATCCACAAATCCAAGAAAAAACCTTAAAAGGTTTTACTAGGTTGGTTAAGAAATCTGAGAAAAATTGGAAACTTGCTAATAAAAAATTAAAATTAATAAGTGCTTTTAACACTATTTATTTTAAGTGTGCGTTTGAGCCCTTCATCTACAAGAAGTGTATTATTTAGCCTTATCTATTGGCACCATTTTTTTTTTTATTGTGCTTCTAATCCTTTACTTTTGACATTTTTGTTAAAGTCATCATTCTTGAAGATATCTTTGAATATAACATCATTTTGAGAAGAATTAATCACTTTTTGATTTGGTAAATCTATATTCATTTTATCTTTTATCTTTAAAAGCTTACTATCTTACATCTCTTATGAGACTATATATCATAAGCATTGTAAAGATAGAGTAAGTATTTTAACCTAATTTTGCGTTTCTAAAATTGTTTTTTTCTCTTAAAAAAAATGAACATAAAATGAAATGAAAGAGCACCAACAATTTCAAAGACAAAGAAGGATTTAAATACATTGAAGAATAAAATTGGAATCTTATACAAAATAAAAAAAAACTTAAATGCACCCTCAAAGGATCTTTTAGAGTGAAGGACAATATAGATTCAATGTGTTACTTAAAAGAAAATTGGATAAATTTGCATGTTTGAGCACTTACTTATATTTTTAATAGGCTAATTTGATTACACCAAAGATATAATTAAATATTTAATTAATTTTAAAATTTAATTTGGGTTGAAATTGGAATAATAAATTGTGTTTAACAACTTGCTTAAACTTTTAATATATCAAATTAATTTTATTAAGAAATTAGTTGGTGAAAAAATTAAGTTTAAAAGCTTCATTTAGGCTTAATTGAGAATATTATAATTCTAAATAATAAAATTAAATTTTACAAACTCAATTGAAAGAAATTGGGGGCACAATTACTAGACAATTAGAGTTTAGGGGTCAATTAAGAGTCAAATTGAACAAATTAAAAAGGTGAAGGATAAAATTAAAACAAGTTTTAGGGGTCAAATAATTGCCTTAAACTCAATCTATAAAAGACCTGCATTTTAGGGAAGAACATTAGCTAAAAATAATGGTGAAATTGAATAAATTAGAAGTTTGAAGATTAATGAAGGATAAAATTAAAAATAATCGAGACCAGGGTTCAAGTTGAAAAACACACTAAGATTATATGGTTCTTTTTAACACTTTACAAGGGTAAATTTTAATGATTCTTAAAATTATAATTCAATTGAGGTTCCAATTAAAAATAAATAAATGTTAGAGGTTGAAATTAAAAGACAAATTTATGACTGAACATAAGGTTACCAAAGCAATACTGTCTTATTTTAATAAAACAATGTATTTTGACCGAAACACCTTGGTTTGGTGCAAAATGATGTGGATTTATATAATATTAATATAAAAAGATAAAATTAAATTGACATATCATCCAAAACTATTCATTACCTTCTCCAAAAGAACTCGTGAATCATAATTGAGTTGCCACCTTGCAATGTCTTTTTTGCTCTCATTTCTCTAAAACATAATACAACACTCACACACATATCTTCCTCACGTTATGACATTGTACTACATCGTTAGTCTTGTCCCTACTAGGTTGCAATCTTGTGTCATTGTGAAACCCATCCAAATAGATTGGGTGGGGTAGCCTTAACAACATGGTTTTGCATTACTAGGTTGTTGGTTTCTGGACAACAATTATGATCCTTTACTGGTGAATCAATTGCCATGATACAATCCTAGAATGGACCCATGAACCTTATTTCACCTCTTATAAATCAAAGTTTGTCTCATTAAAGAGATAAAAAAAAATCAAAGCTAAAAGCCTTCATTTCATCAATATATAAAAAACCTAAACACAACTTTATCTCTCTTGTTCTAGTCTATAACAATTTACCTTCTCTCCCTCATTCCATCCCAAAGTTATATCAACTCCTATCCAACTAGCCTAAGATTACCGTTATTTCAACTAAGAATATCTACACTATCACAACTTTAAAAAAAAAAAACAAAAAGTCTTCTGCTCTATTTCAAACCCAACAACTCTTTCATTTAAAGTAAACTAGGCTACACCATTGCATCCTCCTTACAACTTTATAGGTAACACAAGATCCATTTTCCAGTTAACCACCATTATTTTCCCTTACTATAGCAACAACAAACTTTCATCCTTACACTTGGCAATCTTTTCTTTCTTGCTTTCTCAAATTATATAATTCTTCATGATAATACCATGCAATAGATGAAAAACATAAATTTTGGTGTTTCATTTAATTTTTTCTAAGGAAAAGTCATTGGGTTGGGATAGTAGAATAGAAAGAGGGTTAGTCCTTTCATTTAAGCCTAACCCAAGTGGCTAGGTTGGGTTTTTTTTTTCAAAATAAAAATAAAAATAGGGCATTTCCTAGACCACTCAAAACTTGTTGGGTTGAGCTTGAGCTGATCTCTTACCTCTAAATTTAGGCTAGGACTATTTTGTAAACAAAGGAATGATTGACTAGTCAAATTTTTATACAAGAGAAAAATGTTTTTACATTCTTCAAGTATGTTTTCCAAATACAGTCCTAAAAGTTTTTTTAAGCCTGTGATTTTTAGTTAAAGGTCATAGACTTCTATTGTAAGATATTGATCATGTATTAAAGAACTTGTTTTTCTTTAAAATTTTAAAAAGAAAACTAAGAAAGAAATTCAAAAATAAAAAGATATGCTTTTTGTGTGCATATTGCCAAATTCTATAAGTTTTTCATATATATTATAATTGTATTATTATATCATGCCTTGAAAAAAAACAAACACAGAACCACTTTATAATCTTTTATTAGTATTTGGAAAAAAAATAATCAAAAACTCCATAAAAATGTTTTTTTAATTAATATTCAGGGCATGAATATTTTTCATGGCGTGCAAAACATTGAATGACAAAGCTACCTCCTATAATGAAGGTCTTTTAGGTTTAGTCATACAGTTATGGTTTTTAAAGGAGTTACAATTTACTATTATTATTACTAGAAAATCTAAGATCTACAAGAGTCTGAATAAGAAGATTAGTTATACAAAGAAAGATACATCACTCTCATTGCATTGTACCTCTGTTAAGTTATATTATTAATTGATTGTAATTGTAATTCATGTTTCTATTCATTGCTCTTACAGAATGTTCAAATTAGATCTTTCTTCATGAGAACGTCTTTATTTTATCATGTTAAATCCTAACAATTATTGGGCTCAAGTTTAAACATTGCACTTATTTTCTAGTTTGTATCTTTAATACATGAGGATATGTTTTATAGTATAATTTTATACCCTCAAACAATAAAATTTACAACTAATTCCTAATATTTATTGTTATCAATTTATTTAATTTAATATTAAGAGTATGCATCAAGTTGTAAAATTTATGCCTCAAATATTAGTTTTTATGAGATTTTTAAAATTTCAGTTAAGTCCTAATGGATGATCAGAAATTGTTTATGATATCTATTTTATATTTAAAAAATAATTAAAAAATAATTTTTGTTTTTATATATAAAATATGTATAAAAAGTTTTAGAATTTGGTGATATACAACTAAAACCTTTGATTAATTATTTAATCTTTTATTTTTATCCTTTAATTATTTTTTTTATTTTTTAACTCATGCTAGAAGAAAATAATGAAAAACAGTGCAACACACACACATGTTCTTTTTTGTTACTATATTCTTTTTATTATAACACACCTTACAAGTATATTCTTACAAACCATAAAAAGTTAAAATTTAACAAAACTTCAAACACATGATTAAACATATAAATTTCACAAAATGGATTTTCTTCAAAGGTCAAAGTAATTCAGAGAAGTTACTTGAAACTCAAAGACCACATTAGGAGATTTTAGAACTGTATAAACAATGATAGTGCATAGGTCTCACGCGCCCCCACCATATTGCATGGAACCACTTATTGCTATAAGTACAACAACAAAGATGGTTGGATCTAAAGCAGTTCCTCTTTGAGCATATGGTGAAGGGCATAATTACCTTGAAAACACACACAAACTAGTTGATTCAATTTATTTTCTTCTCTTGATTTAACTTTTTTCTTTATTTTTGTCATTTCTATATATCATCTAACAAATAAATCATTTTAAGGCTAAAAAGCTTGAATTTTTTATTGATGAATTGCAGAATATATACAGTGAAAAACATATCTCAGTATTAAATATATGATATATTGTAAGCTATAATTTAAGAATTAGTACAATTTGAATCTCATAAATGTAGTACTTGCTAATTCTCTACCCAATATATTGCAATATTAACACTACACCTCAAGTTGGTTAGTGGATATCATCAACACCCAACTTATCAAGGGGGTGTAGAATGTCCTACTAGATACTATTTTCGTCAAAATATCTACTAGTTGGTCTTCAGTCTTCACAACTAGAATCTAAATTATTTTTGCCTCTATTTTTTCTTTGACGAAGTTATGTCTACTTCCACATGCTTGGTTTGATCATGTTGTATTGGTTAACGTGCTAGCGCTATAACAACTTTGTTATCATAAAAAGTCTTATTGCATCAGTTGGAGGATAGCCAATTTCAATAAGCAATTTCCTTAGCGATAACATTTCACATATTCCTTTGATTATGCCTCAAAATTCAACCTCTGCACTGGATAATGCTACCACCTTTTATTTTTTATTTTTCCATGAAACCAAATTTCCCTCGATAAATGTTAAGTAACCCAATGTGGATCATATGTCGCTAATGTTTCTTGCCCAATTAGCATAAGTGTATTCTTTAATTTTCAGGTGTTGATTTTTTGTAAACATAATGCCTTTTCTTGGAGATGATTTCAGATACCTAAGGATTCAAATTACTGCATTAATATGATATTCACATGGATTATGCATAAACTGACTTACCAAACTTACTGCATAAGTTATATCTGGTCGTGTATGAGATAAGTAGATTAGTTTTCGTACCAATCATTGATATCTCTCCTTGTTGGTAGGAGTTTGATCTGCACAATCCTTTAAGCCATGATTCTATACTATTGGAGTGTCAACTTGTTTACAAGCTATCATACTAGTTTTTGATAGTAGGTCCAATACATATTTCCTTTGTGAGAGGAAAATGTTTCTTATTGATCTTGCCATCTCAATTCCCAGAAAATATTTCAACCCCCTAAGATATTTTATTTCAAATTTAGATGCCAAATTCTTCTAGAGTTTAGAAATCTCTTCTGTATCATCTCCTGTGATTATCATATCATCCAAATAAGTGATTGTTTGTTTTTGTGGTTATACCAGTGTTTGGAAAAAAATTCTTAATTTAGTGTTTCGTTTTGGTTTGAAACGTAAAATTATTATGTGGGTTCTATGACAAAAAGTTAATGAAATGCAGGTCTATTAAAAACAGGTAATTGTTGCTTATTAGTTTGTATATCAGCCGGTAGAGAGGGAAGAGAGTGTAACAGTGTCTCTGTTTTGTTTCCTTACACATTTTTTTTAATACTATATTTTAAGAACAACACCGGTGTAGATATGCTTTTAGCTTAGAAAGAAACTAATTAAAATAATAATAATAATAAATTTTAAAAAGTTCTTTTTAATTATTCCAAAATAAAAAAATAACACAAAGTAAATATTGTATAATCTTACCATGATATAAAAACAAAATAACATAAAATAAATATTTTATAATCTAAGCACATGTATTTTGATTTGAATTAATATTTACCTATTAATAGCTTCAGATGATATTTTACATATATTGTTACAGTATCGGAGAGGTTTTCATATATGAATTTAGTTTGTGATGAAATTACAAGTAGTTTGACAGAAGAATAAAAACAAGTGTCTAATTTACTTGAATTATTTATTATATTTTAATATTATGTTTATTAAATATTTAAAAAACAATATACACACACATATAATTTCACAAGTTGAAAGCAATATCAAAAGCTTGGTAACCAAACACTTGAAATTGCTTCTCATTAACCTCAAACTCAACCAAAGTTTTAACCAAATACTTTAAAAATTATTTTGAATCACAGCTAAGTGTTTTTCATGAAAGTGTTTTTTTTTTAAATTTCAACCACAAAAGCGAAAGCAATACCAAATACACCCTAAATTATTAGTGCGGTTAGATACCCTTGTCTATGTTTCAAAAACAAGGTATGAACTGAGTTACTTTGTTTGAATCCATATTTCTTCATTGCTGATGTAAATTTTCCAAACCATGCTCGCAATGACTGGTTTAGTCCATGTAACACCTTCTACAACTTGCATATTGTCCTCTCTGCTGAGTTCGTGTGGTACCCTGGTGGAATATTCATATAGATTTTTTCTTCAAGATCTCCATGTAGAAATGCATTCTTCATATCAAGATGGTATAACAGCCAATCTTGATTAACTATCAAGGAGAGAAGAACTCGAATCGTGGTCAATTTTGCTACTAGAGAGAAAGTCTCTTGGTAGTCTATGCCATATGTTTAAGTAAATCCTTTCACCACCAATCATGCCTTGTATATATCAATATTTATACCTACTTTATGCTTAATAAAGTGCATCTATATACATCGTAAGGTTTTTTTTCCTTCCGGTAATGGAACCAGATTTCATGTGTGATTTTTTTCCAATGCCTCCATTTCTGTCATTATTGTCTAAGACCATTCTGGTAAGGATAATGCTTCCTATATGTCTCCAAGAATATATGTAGAAGAGAGTTATTGGGAAATATATTACAATAGTTGCAATAATTGGTGGGATGAAACATGATTAGCTATGGGGTATCTCGGCTTTCTTGCCACAAACTCTAAAGAGTACCGTTTTGGAGGTTTCCCTCGATTGTGCTTGAAAGAGAGTTTATATCCAACAAAAGTATTTATTTTATTAGAGGATATAGTTGGTTGTATTACCTCAGATATATTCTTAGAAGAAGTTTGGTCTTTAGGCAATGTCAAAAAGGAGGGCTCTTTTATTGCTAATTGTACGGGTGGCCCCACAGATTGTATTGTTGACTGTATAGGTGGCTTCATAGATGCTTTTATCTATTCTAATTCTAGATTTTTCCATTTCTCACTTTCTAGAGATGTCTCCCCCTAGGAGGGAGAAGTGGATAACGGTCCAAAAAAATAGTAGTTAGATTCCAAGAAAATGACATCCATGGTAACATACATACGTCGAGTAGGTGGATGATAACACCGATAACCTTTTTGATATAAGTTGTATCCCTAGAATACACATCGGATGGCACATGGATCAAGCTTGGTGCGCTGATTTTTTTAAATGTAAACAAATGCAACACTCTCGAAGACCCAAGGGGCGAGCATCAATATATATGGAAGAGGTCGGTATGTGGAGAAAACTTGTAGGGAAGTTTGGAAGTTTAGTACTCTCGAAGGCATTCTGTCCACAAGATATACTAAAGTAATAACAACTTCATTTCAAAGGTAACGGGGCATATTTGCACCAATAAGAAGTGCCCGAGTGGTTTTTAGAATGTACCTTTTTTTTGTTCTGCAATGCCATTTTATTGAGGTGTTTGAACACAAGAAGTTTCATGAAGTAGGATATGTATTTGCAAGTACTAGTGGTAGAGATGATTTCATATTCCCTGCCATTATCTGAATCTTAAATGCAAATTGAGTTTGATCCATGGTATGAAACACCTTAAATATACTAAATACCTCATTTTTATTTTTCATCAATAAAGGTGACAAACCAACAAATACTATATGGAGTAGAAATTGGTGAAGGTCCCCAAACATTAGAATATATAATAGTAAATGGTGTAGTACTCCCAAGGAGGACTAAGGGGATATGGAGCACGATGGTTTTTAGCAAAAATGCATGTAACACACTTAATATCCCAATAATCCACATCTTGAAATAAATTTGGAAACAAATACTTTAGATAACTGAAAGACAAATGCCTTAACATGTCATAGCCTAATATGTTTATGTCGGGGTATCTGACATGCCTCGTATATTGCTTGCTTTACCGATGCTCATATCATCAGCATAGTAAAGTCCCCCTCTTTTAGTACCACGACCAATTATCTCCTTGGTGAGAATATCCTGAAAAATAAAAAAAGTTGGATACATTAATACACAACAATTTAACTCCTCAATGACATGTCCAACTGATAATTTTCTGTTAGACAATGATAGAAAAAGTAATGTGTTGATAGTGAAAGAGACGGAGAAAAAATGATTGTTCCAGCTTCAGTAACTGGGTATGTTACCCCATTAGAATTAGCAATACAAGAGTGTTTAGGGATTGAAGTTATAATTAGGTCTTCCTCATCATATGTCATATGATATGTAGAGCCTGAATCAATGATCCAATTACTACAGTCATTGATTGGTACTAAGAAAAGCTATAACACAACTACCTGAAACACTGAAAGTAGAGGGACTTTCAAATAGAAGGTTTGGATAGTCTACCATTGGCTTAGCAATAAGTGGCGGTTCAATGTTTACCAAGGCCATTCGACCTATTTTATTGCTATTTTCATTCTGTTTTTTATTTTTGAAATTCTCCCACTAGTCTTGATACCCATGTAATTTAAAGCATGTATCACTGAAAGTAGAAGGACTTAGCAATGAGTGTCAGTTCAGTGTTTACCAAGGTTACTCGACCTGTTTTATTGCTATTGTCATTGTATTTCTTATTTTTGAAATTCTCCCACTAGTCTGGATACCCATGTAATTTCAAGCATGTATCAATGATCCAATTACTATAGTCATTGATTGGTACTAAGAAAAGTTATAACACAGTTACCTGAATCACTGAAAGTAGAGGGACTTTCAAATAGAAGGTTTGGAGAGTCTACCATTGGCTTAGTAATGAGTGTCGGTTCAATGTTTACCAAGGCTACTCGACCTGTTTTATTACTATTGTCATTTTGTTTCTTATTTTTGAAATTCTCCCACTAGTCTGGATACCTATGTAATTTAAAATATGTATCACAAGTATGCTTAGAATTATTATAGTGAGTGCACCCAATTTAGGTCTTGGGTTAATTGTAGTCCCGTGGATATTTTTTATTTGGGCCAAATTGGTTAAACCATAGCCTATCTCTATTCAACCCATATTGGCCCGGTCCCATTACTAGCCCATATCCATTCTCAACCAAAGCCCATCTCTGCTCAACCCATCTCCATTCGGCATAATGGTATTAATTCTCGGCTCGACCCCAATTTCAACACCTCTTCTTCCTCCTATCCTATTGTCTTCGTCCTGGCACCTCCCTCTTCTTGCAATGAGACCACTCCAACATGTCCAAGCATCATAAACTGCTTGTAGTCTTCCTTACAGATAAGAGCATAGGCTTGCTACACCGTGAGTAGTGGTTGTAGCTGGAGAATGTCGGCTCTCACATTATCTAGCCGATCATCCAACCCATCTAAAAAGGTATAAAACTTATCTTCTCATTGTAATCTATTAAATTTTTCGATATCATGTACTTATACCATGGGGTTAGGTCTCCGAAAATTAATTTCTCTCCTTAATCCTTGAAGACTATTGCAGTAGTTTTCTAGGGTTCCTCTATGCTGCTGTATTTTGGTGATTTTCTTCTTCAATTCATAGATTTGAGATGTGTCTGACCCATCAGAATAGATAGTAACAATCGAATTCCACATTGATTTTGCAGTAAGAAATCTAATGAAGTTGTCGATCAAATAGAATTCCATGGAATTAAATAGCCGCCTTTAACAATGGAATTTTTGGTTCTCCATCATTTGAAGATTAGGTCTATGGGTGTGGGTTAGGTAAATCTCTATTGATATACCCCAATTTATTTTTCCTGGAGATATACATCTCCATGATCTGAGACCATATAACGTAATTGGTACCATTCAATTTGATACCAATTTGAGCAGTTGGGTATTCAGTTTGAGGTGGGATTTGGGAAGAAATTAGTGTGATATTGTCTAGGATTGTGTTATCGGTAGTCTCCATTTTACAGAGGGAAGAGAGGCAGAAAATAAAAGAAAAAAATTTCTAGGGTTTATAGCAAGATCTCTACTTTAATACCATGACAAATAAATCAATTTGAGGCTAAAAAACTTGAATATTTTATTGATGAATTGCATAATATATACAATCAAATACATATCTCAGCATTAAGTATGTGAGATATTATAGGCTATAATTTAGGAATTAATACAATTTAAATCTTATAAATATTATATTTGCTAATTTACTTCCTAATATATTGCAATGTTAACATCATCATTATCTTTTATGGTTGAGTTAGGATGTTATTATAGTCATCAATCAGGTGGAGGTTGTTTATGGTGGGACCTCACAATAGCTAACGATGAGAAGGGTAACGTGGAGATGGAGGATTATTTTATAATGACAATGCTAGATGATGGAAGAAACAATGATAGGAAGATCAATTTGTTTGTTATGAAGAAGAATGGAGAGGTTTGGCTATAAATGTTAACGTTGTTGGTGAAGATGGTGGTAAAAACAATCATGGTGGTCATGAGTAGGAAGAAAGCTATTAGGATCAGAGAATGAATGTTGTTTCTTTTAGGGATTTAAAGTAAAGAGAGGATGATTTGATCATGGTATGAAATGAATGGTTGTTGGTTTGGTAAAATGATAGGTATGTGGATGGCCTTGAGAGAAGATGATTGGATCATGACTTGTTATTTATGGGGTCTATTGTGGGATAGATCACCATGTCTAGTGGAATGGTTGGACTATAAGAATAGATAGGAAAGGTAGCTATTGGTGGTTTTTGCCTTTAGGATTTTTGGTTATTTAGTATGGACAAAAAGGTTATGTTCTCCCTATATGTTTTTGTTTTAAAAGAGTCAGTGAGAAAGAAGGAAATCATTCCCTCTAGTTTTTTTTCTTAGTCTTTACTAAAGCTCGAATCTAGTGTTACAAGGATGAGATATAGGTTTGTATGTTATGTGGATGTTTGTGAGCTAGAGAGAAAAGTGTTGGAAAATGTTTTTTGATTTTGTTTAAAAAAAACATCAACGTCAACATAATAAGAAGAATTAATCAATGATTTTGAAAATCAGGTGCTAAAAGCTTAATACGTTAAAAATATATTTTTTGAATTTTGAATTTTTTTAAGAACACGTTGAAAACGATGCAAATAAATCAAAAATATTTTTGTATTTTTTTAATATTATGAAAATATTTAAAAAAACAAGAGGTTAAAATTTGATTTATGATCAAATTTACAACATAACGTGTATTTGTAGTGTTAAATTAAATGAATTAACAAAGAATAAATGTTAAGTATTAACTATAGACTTTAATATTTATTCGTATAAAATTATACTGTAAATATAAAAAATATACATAAATATTCCATTAAAATTTTGGCCTTAAAATATTTAAGATTTAGCCCTGTAAGACAGGAATCTCCTTACTAATAAGGACTATTCTTAAATCTTAGATGGACCAACAAATATAAACAAAATAGCAAAAAAAAATCAATTAACAATATAGCTTACCATAAGTTGAGTGCACTAGGAGCGATGCGTCTTTCCCATGTACAATTAGTCTTCTTACTCAAACTCTATTAAATTATTAAGTTTTTTAGTGACCATAATACTACATAGAGACTTTTGAACCCTATAAATGATAATTTTATGATTTATCCTATCACATATAAAACCCCTTTAATCCAGAAGAAAAACTCATCTTTCAATATTGTGCATGTTATGACAAAAATAAAAAAACAAAACAAATTTAAATTTTAATAATATATATATATATATATATATATATATATATATATATATAGACACACATAAGTTATTTATTATTATAAAATAGGGTAAATATTATATAAAAAAAAAGTCATTTGGGCTAGTTTAGTTAAATACTAGATTGGTGACCCACGTTACATTGTGTGTTAGGCCTTTTTCTGACAGGAAAAAAATATATGATCAAAAAACACTAATGATTTTAAAGATACAAGAAAAAAATAAAGACTAAAATCATTGACTCAACTGCGTTCAATAAGTTCAATTAAATCAATTATAAAAATAAAAAAGGAGAGAATAAATAAAATAAGTAATTACAAAAAAAAATCTTTAATACTTTGGTCTGTTTTTTAATTTCAAACTAAGATTTGAGAAATTATAGTTTACCTCTTAAACTTTATTAACTTCATTACACTTAACATCCCTTTTTTCAGGTTAAAATATAAGTCAATTATTTTTTATCAGTTTGACATTATAATAATTTTAATGACTTGATGCCCTATATAAATAAAAATAAGGAAAAAAGATTGTGTCACCATTGGACTTTTTTGAAAATCTATTGTTGCATAATATCCAAACATTTACAAGAATACTACAAAAATCATGTATATGATATATCCAACCACGATTATTGATCAAATGAAAGACAACCAAAAACATAATTTTTTGCATAAAAGATTATTTATTTCAACCAAATGCAACAATTCTTCAATATTGTTCACCATTTGAACCCAACAAAGAAAACATTAGTGTCAAAACTCAAAAATAGGTTATTTCCCCAAATCTATCCTAAAAATAACAAAAATAAAATAAAAGGGACTAGTGTTGGTAGAATAATCAATGTGGAAATATTGGAAGTTTTTGAAAGCCTAGTCATACCTCTTTTATGTCTAAAAATAAGAGAAAATGCAAATTAAAGGTAAGAATTAAGACAAAAATCATAATTGTATTTTTTATAGGCCAATTTGATTTAATCATGGGCCAATTTAAAGTATTATTATATTTAGAAATTAATTTAAGGTCCAATTGAAGGATTTAATTAAGTACAAGGAATTAATTATACTTTAAATTGGTCAAATTAATTTTATTAAGGTCTTAATTGATGAAAAATCAAATTCTTGAGTTTAATTTGGGCTCAATGAGAAGATCGGAATTTTCAGAGACCCAATTAAATTTTTACCAAGCCAATTATGCAAAGTTAGAAGTCAAATTGAAGACAATTAAGAGTTTAATAGTCAATTGAGGGTCATGTTGCATAAATCGGAAGCTAATGACCGAAATAAAAATGAATGCAAAGCTAGGTTTGCTGTTGAAATTTTGATGGGGATACAATTGCATAAAATTTAAAATTTAAAGCCAATTGGGGGTGTACTTAGAACAATTAAAAATTGAAGGAACAAATTGCACTTCCACCTTCTCCCAAAACTGCAGTCCCGTCGCATGCCTTTACCTACACCGCCTATCCACAACCCATCTATGCCATGGCCGACAACCACCACATCGGTGTTGGCATGCCATCACGCCGCGACAGCCATTGGTTGAGCCACCAATGTAGACAAATTTCTCCTATAAATAACGCCACGATCATAGCATGCAGGAGGAAAAAAAAACGGGTAGAATTTCTGTGTAACAGAGGAGAAAAAATCATGTAGAGTGAGAGAAAAAAATGCTGAAGAATTTTGGATTAAAAAAAAAGTAAAACAAGAATACATCACACAAAAATCAAACCAATATCCTTCATCCCCCTTGGCAACCAGCTCTCTCTCTCTCCTGATTTCATAACCCTCTCTCTCTCTAAAACTTGTTGCTTAACAGCTCTCTCTCTCCACCAATAGTAGCTAGCTAACCACCCTCGTCACCACTGGACGTTCCCCTCTTAACACCAATAACCCAACCATAATCTCCGGCGAAGCACCGGAGTCGATAGTAGTGGCAGCATCATGAACCCAACAACTTCCAATGCCTCCTCCGGCCACTATAGGCCACCATCTCCCATGCCACCACCATCAGAAGAACCACCTCGACCTCCTCTACTCAATGGTACTAAGAGGTATGTAGTTCATCACCCTCGAAAAATCATTATTCATTATCTTCCTCGCATTGTTCACTGCATCTGAATAGTGGGATGTAATCTATATCCCACTGTTCACATAGGTAAATAGTGATGTGGCCGAGTCAGATTTTGTATCTAGCTCGACCATTGAGTGAGGTGGGTCAGGTTGTATACCTAGTCCAATCATTTGAGAAAGGTAGATTTCCAGCCCACTCGGGGTGGAGGCCCAGTCCACACAAGGTGGGCTTCTAGACCACCTAGGCTGATAACCCAGCCTCAAGTGATAGCCCTCTCAGCCCATCAGGGCTGGCAGCCAGCGTGGAAAAAAAATACAAATAAAAATACAAAAATACAAATTGGTATAAAAATATTTTTATTTATTATTATTATTATTATTATTATTATTAAAAAACTAAAATAAAAAAATATTTTATTTTCGTGCATAAGGCCAAATTCCAAGAATTTTAAATCATATTTTTAAAAGAATATATGTTTCATCTTTCTCATTTTTTGAACATAAATTGAAAATCATAACCAATTTATGATTATCCGTTGGAACTCAGCCAAAATATCAAAAATATTTAACAATTATTTTGTTTTACATATCTCTGTGTAATATTATATTATACAGTACACCTGCAAATACTAAAAAAAATTTTCTTCTACTGCGGTGTAAAATTACATTGTAAAGTACATCCGTAAAAGATGTCTTTAATTGCAGTGTAAAATTATATTGTAAAGTAGACCTGTGGAAAAAATAATTTTAAAAATACAGTGTAAAATTATTTTGTGTTAGTCTTTCACTTGAAATGAGGTAGAGATTCTCTCATGAAGAGAAATCTATGTTGATCCTTAGAAAAAGACCGATAATAAATGACTTAGAAAAAAATAATCAAACAAAAATACAGCTTACTTGAGGTAGGGTGTACTGGGGTGATGCATCTCTCCCTTGCACAGCAAGTCCCCTTACCTAGACTCTCGTAGACCATTAGATTCCTAGTGACTTTAATACTAGGTGGAGATTCCTGATAATTATAGTCATAATTTTTACACCTATAAAACACAACCTCTTTTTTCACCACGCATCACTGTCTCCCCAATCCGAGGATGGCGGGGTGCAAAGCACGAAAAAAACATTGTCATGACAAGTGGAACCAACATTACTTACACAAATTTGTTATAAAGATTTAAAAAAATTACAGTGATATATTTTCTCCTTTTAACAACAACTTTTCACTATAAATTTTGCAAACACACACGATCAAAAATTACCAAACCAACATATAAATCCAACCCAAAAACCATTTAACACCCATTGCCAAAAATAACCAAAAAGTTACCATAATAATGTCATCTTATTCATCAAATGTTAATAGCCTCCAAACTTGAAACAACTTGGATGAAATGAAGTTTTCAAGAATAGAAGTATATGATATGTGGAAACAAAATTGCTAGGATATTGAAAATAAATGCAGGTAAAATGAAACCTTTTTATGGATATGATTACAAGTCATCTGAGAACATATTTATTGATTGGTGAAAGCTTATTAATGATATTGAATTAATCATTGTAAGGGGAAGAGGTTTTAAAGAAGTCGATGGAATATTAGATGAAATGAAGAAGACTAAAGATGATTTACATTGAGTTTGGATAAAAAATAATCATAATATGGAGGGTAGCTTTGCATATGTAAAGTTGTTATTGGTTAAAAAATTTGTGTGTAGTTATTTTATTCCTAAATATGATATTGTTCAATATATTCATATAAAATAAATAACAACAGTGATTTCATCCATTAAACATCATGCATCTTTAAACAATAAATGCATTAAATTTTATGTCAAATGATACTTCAATCAAACAACATTTATCCATAATGTATTTTTTAAATTAATAAAACTAGTTTGGGTTGAGTGTTGAGATGATGATGTTTTGACATCATTGTAATTTTCAACAGCCATCACACCTATTATGATACCTCTACAAGCACCCATCATAGTGATTCCAACACCTCTCACAGTTATACCAACAACCATAAAGTCCCTAGTAACATCTCTCAAACCCTCATAACCATTAAAACTCATTACAACACCATTTGAACTTGCAGCACCATAGAGTCCTCTTATTTATTTAGTACTATATGTTTAACAGGTCATGAGTTATGTCCATTTTTTATATATATAACACCTTAATGTAGATGCTTTTTTTTTTAATAGTGTTAGGTTGATTTTCTCTTTGTTCTTTTCTTTCATTGTTTTCAAGTCTACCAACACTTAATTTAAAAGTAGGACATATAATAATGATATTTTTATTCTTGTGGTTCTAGATCCACTTTAGGTAAATGGTGTATAACCTCATTATATGCTTTCCTAGCAGTCTCATTATTGTAATATTCATTAAACAAGTTTTCTATGTTAAGTCTCTTTCCTAAAATTATATTTTTTTTAACAAATCTAAATTCTTTCTCATTAGAAGGAATATAATCATCATTTTTCTTCCTCTTATCATTGTTATCATCTGTATATTTATCATTACTTTTATTACATACATTACTAGTGCCAACATCACTCTTTTCAGTTCTTTCACATCCTAAACCGCCATGATCAAAATTCTTTCCGACAAAAATACCATCATCATCAAGATCTTATTCATCCATTTCAAATTACAATATAATTTTATTGCTCATAGCAAAAATATTATTGAAGTATTTTACTATAATTCTCGTATTGCCTTTAACCTTGCACATCAGTTGAATGGTATCCATGAGTCATAACCTCACCTTTATTACTATATACATCATAATTTTTTTAAAAATTCATATCCTCATGATTCGCAATCATTGAATTTTACAAAAACTCAATTTACATCATAAACAAAAACTCTTTATGTGTTTGTTTGTGTGTATAACATATCCCAACAATTGTCCATTGTAAACTTAACTAATTAAATTAATTTCTTTTTTATATACATGCAATTAGAGTTAAGTGAACTTCTTCCTAATTCACACACATTATACCAAACCATCAATCAAGTCCTTCATCTAACACTTCAATTATTAATTCACCATTAAAGTAAGGCAACATAGTATTCTTTTTCTAAACATCCAATTTGGTTGAACCACTCGTTGGTGATGAATTGGTTTTTTCCTTTTCTATACATTAAATTTTTAGTCTCACCCATCATACTAAATTCATTAACATAGTCTAGCATAAATTACTTCATCACGTAAATCAAGAGATTAAAAACTTTTTGGCTAAAATACCTAGCTTGAGGAAGAGTAGATTTTTCTTTTCCAATAGTTCATATCAAACATTATTTACACATCTTTCATACCAATTAATTCAATTATAGATAACACATAATTAACAATTTCATCAATTATTCCAAATACTATTCTCACACATAATTAGTTAGAACTTTAAATATGGCAAAACTTAAATTCTCATTCAATTTATTCAATTGAATCATTACCCATCTATTATTTGGTTGCCTTATCATCATTTATCCATCATCTCAACAATTTTTCCATCCTAACATAGAAAATCAAGCATGCACCAATACTAAAACTTCACTTCTTCAAAATACATAAAGACACATCAATTAAATAGTTTGGATATATTCTTTACCTTCTAATCCAAAGAAAATAAAAGGAATGAGGCTTTAAAAAAAAATACCCCATACACATTTCTCTCTTTTCCTTCTTTGTTCTTTTATTGTGACTTTTAAGATAGAAATACTTTAGACACTTTTCAATTTTCTTATTCTAGTCTGTCTTTACCACTTTTTGATCACTTAATCTAAGTTTCTTATGTGTTTATAAGATGAGTATTTCCACACAATTTTTCCCTTCTTTCTCCTTCCTCACTTAGCCAACCACTTATGACAATAAAAACACCTTTTATTCTTTTATAATTCATTAGTTTTCCTTAATTACACTTTTGACCTGTAGTTCTTTTAATTACACATTAAACCCTTGATTCCTTTTTTTTAATATAATATTTCTTAACTTTTTCTTCTATTCAATGTCACCCTCAATGTATAATTTACACTTCTTTTAATTTTATTTTTATTTTCAAATTAATTTTAGCATATTTGCTAACTTAGAAGAATTCTAACTAAGGGATTATAGTAGTAACATCATTAACATCAATATAGATATTTGTTTTTTTCTTAGTGCATATTCATCCACTATATTGCTGATGCATCGATAAATATTTTATTCCTTTTTCCATCCTGTATTTTAAAACCATATATTTATACATCAAAAACTTATTTGTATATTGTTAAGAAACCATCTTACCTAAAAGCTTAAACTATTAGGTGAGATCCCAAGATATAATTTATATTATTCTCTAACACACCTCTCAAGTGAAAGCCCATTGGGCTTGAAACTTGCATAGGTCCACACTACCTTGTGCTTTATTTTTATCAAATAGAATAAGGGTGGTGAGATTCAAACTCATGATCACTGAGTTAATAAGGCTCTAATACCATGATAAGAAATCATCTCACCTAAAAACCTAAGTTGTGAGGTGAGATCCTTAAATATAATTTATATTATTCTCTAACATATATAAACAATGTGTCTATATAATTCATATAGTCATAACAACAATAAATTTTCTCATTGAGTGATGAGCAATCATGGTGAGAAAAAGTAGGTGGCATCTTATATCCTACCATTACAAGTAGTACAGGACTAGTTAAATACCTATCTAGAAGAAAACCTGACTATAAACCTATCTAGTAGTTATCCATGTCAAACCCCTAGTTCTCTAAATTAAGGTGATTTTGAACAATAATCTTAATTGATAAAAATATGAGTTTTATGTTTTGTTAACAAAAAATGTATTACAGTAAGAAAACAATAGTTTAAGCATTACTATAATACTTAATATTGTAATCAATCTAGCTAGAAACCAACTAGTTTAGGGTTTTCAAAGCTTAAGGATTAGGTTTATGGTAGATTAAAAATGATTGTTAAATCAAGTGTATATTCACAATATTTGAACCAATACTCATTAATTTAGCATAAAATTACACGCATGCCATTGAACCAAGATTCTTGACTTTGGATACTAATTCTGTGCTCTGCTCTCAAGCAGAGGAATCACATGCTCATCTCTTATTCTCCTGCAGCTGGTCATCTCTCTTATGGTCCGAGATCAAGTCTTGATTGTGCATTAGTAGGCGTATGTCCTCCTTGCCTAATGCTATTCGTAGCATAAGTATTGTTAGAAAGAGTCTAGATTCGAGAATACGGAATATAGGCTTAGCTTTAACTGTTTACACCATTTGGCATAAGCGGAACAGTCATGTGTTTGGCATGATTCTCCAGACCGGTTACATTGATCTTAATATACTTGCATTTGATGAAAAAAAAAATTTAATTAAAAAACTTACCTCTGTCTTATTATTCATCATTCCTAATGCAACCATATTATTTGATAGTTTCACTCATATTTACCTATTGTTTTGCACATATTTTGTGTATAAAATGCCTTGATATTTTTTGTTTTATGTTTTGAAGGTATTTTTGGATGAAAGATGCAAAAGGGAGGTAATTAGAGCTAATTAACATATTGACCTTCAATCAATATTTTGTGCAAAGCAAAAGCTATAGAGGTCAAAATGAAGTAATTCCAGTGTCATTCAAAATCTAACATCCATACCTTTTTTATAAAGCTAAGTAAGAAAACATAAAATAAGGAAGGGCATGGAAATTCCAGCCTTTAAAGTCAAATCTTGCAATTTGTAAATGTTGATCTTTGGCCATTCCAACTTAAATATCTAGAGCTACAAAAGTTTGATCGATGCAAACTAAATTTTATTGGATTCCAGACTCAAAGACCTATCACCAATTCAAATGTGAGCTCAAAATAATAACATATGAATGAGATATGATTTTTACAAGATGACAACTAAATTTTAACAACTTAAGGGAGGACTATTTTGTAAAATAAAAACTTGCATTTCAAAACATATATAAAGAAAGAGGTTTGGCTAGCAGAAACCAGCAAAAAATAAACAGAAAAAAATACCCCAATAAGATCATGTTTTCTTACTTTTTAATTAGTTGTTCAACAAAAATGCAAGATTAAACTCTTTTTATTGGTTAAAAGGACGCAGAAACTTTTAGATTTCAAGAACTGTGATATCTATTTTATCATCCCTTTTTAGTTTATATGATGGATATGTTTGTTGTCTTATGCTTATTTTCCCTATAATTGTTTATTTAATTGTTAGAGTGAACTCTAAGTTATTATTGAAGATAATCTATTGCTAAGATTTATATCAAAACCAGAGTTATGGTATATAAATTTGTGAAGCAATTGAGTTAATAATTATGGTGGATCTACATTATTAATCATAGGGAGAACATTTAATCACATCAAACATAGATTGTGAACAATTATATTTCTTAATCAATCAACTTATCTAGTTCTTAAGGTTGTCATTAAATTAAATTACTAATGCTGACACTGTGGTTGTTTGATGGTTAGGGCAAATTATAAGACCGATTCGTTAACTAACCAATATTAATAAGAAATAAATATTCAGAATATAAATTATGTCATTTCCGATCAGTTCTGATTTCTGTAGGTGGATGTTTACTTGCGACCAATGTTTGTTTTATTGGTAAATTTTGGTTTTGTTTAATTTTCACTTAGTTTTATTTTTCCTTTGTGTTAGCCTAGACAACTTCCACCCCCCATCCAATTGCATAGCATATAGCACCAAAAATCTAAACTATAACGTATTTGTGGGATCGACCCCTTGCGTGCTCTATACTATCTTGTATAAATTGTTTTAAGCTAGGGTAATTAATTTGTGCGATCACTATATCACTAAAAATTCAGGCGCCATTGTCGGGGACATGATTTTAGTTGATTCTTGTGCTGTGTAGTATTGTGCTATGATTTATTCTACTTGCTATGATTTTTAATTATTTTGAAAGAAAAAAAAGAGAAAATAGATTTTTGCTTGCTGCAAAACTGTTCAAAACATAATTTTTGGTGGAAATAGGTTTTGACCTTTTTTTCATAAGGGAAACAACGTTCTGAGCAGGACTGGTGGTCTTTAGCCTCTAGCCCTACCCTATTGAGGCCAATTTCCATCGTTTTCTAGGGTTTTTTTTTAATACTTTTAGTTTTATAGCGTAGGACTCTAGTGCCTATTGTATTGTTTTCGATCTCTTGTGTGCTTGTTTTCTTTTGAATTTTCTTTCTAATTGATGCATGTAACCCATTCTGCTAACCAGATTCATCAAGTGCAGGTTGATCTCAAAATACAAAACAATTTACATAAATTACAAGGAGGCTCATATAATCATCATGGTTATTGCACGACAATAAACACTCAAGGAGCTTGTTGCTCCTGACATGGAAAACCAACCATTATGCATAAACATAGACAGTAATGTGAACTTCGAACTCAAATCTAGTTTATACATTTGCTATCAACATTCAATGGTCTTATAGGAAAAGATCTTCATACTCATCTCAAGGAGTTTCACATGGTTTGTGCTGTCATGAAATCGAATGGAGTTGATGAGGAACAAGTTGAAAGCTTTTCTTTTTTATTTAAAAGGGGCAATAAAGGCATGATTTTTTTTCTATTCTCCTAGGTTCCATCATTAAATACTCGATCAACTGCTCATTCAATATTTCTATGAAGGATTGATGTCTACTGACCATAGTATCACTGATGCTGCAATTGGAGGGGCATTAGTAGATAAGACACCTGAGACTACACGCCAATGAATCTCAAACATGGCAGCAAACTCAAAACAGTTTGGCATCTAAGAAGACTTGTCAAACAAATGTATGGATGAAATAAGTATTTCTAACCTTGAGAATAAAATTAATGATCTTACTTCTTTTGTGTATTCTTTAGCTTGTGAAAATATAAAGTAGGTGAAAGTTTATAGCATATACTCAATACAAGGACATGCTTCGGATATGTGCTCAAAGATACAAGAAGATTACATTAAACAAGCAAATGAGGTTGATGGAGCATTCAATGGACAACCCTAGCATAAATATGATCCCTTTTCTAACATATACAATCCTGGATGAAGAGATCATCCCAACTTACACTATGGAAACCCACCTTAACAAGGCAATTAAGGCAGGCCATTCCATTCTTATGGATTTTATCCTCAACAAAATTATCAAGCGAGACAGCCCCTTTTATTCACCAACTCCAATGTTATGAGAGGTCATCATCATCCAGTGATGATTTTTGTGAGATGATGAAAACTTTGGCTTTTAATATTGTAACCTTGCAGCAAAATGTCATGTTTTTTCAACAAAAAACAAGGTTAAGTATTCAACTTGGAGAAGCAAATAAGGCAAATAGCTTCAAATGTGGGGAAATTAGAAACATAAATTAATAGAAAATTGCCCTCTTAGGTGAATCCAAAAAAAAAAAATATTAGTGCAATGTTGCTATGAAGTGGAAAAGAACTTGAAAGAAAAAAGAGTCAAAACAAGTTGAGATAAAGGAAAAAGAAGAGATAGAAACCAAATTGAGAAGCAAGAAGAAACTTACTCCTCATTCACAAGCAATGACAAAGATAACCACTCCAAAGATAACTCCTCACTCAATGGATTCTAATTTCAAACAATTTCATCCTTTCTAGTGAATTCTTCTGTGTCCAAGAAAGAAGACAAAGAAAAATAGATTCTATAGGTTTTCAAGAAAGTAAAATTCAACATTCCTTTGATTAATATTATCTTGAAAAAAAATTGAAAAAAATAATAATAACAACAAAAACAACAACAATAATAATTGGTTTTTAATTTCAAACTATTAGGTTACACTTAAATTTTCATTCCCACGGGTAATTGATTACCCGTGCACATTCATGCAGACCCAGACAAGATTTTCTGCACGTATAACACAGCGAGAGCAGGTAGTCTCTTAAGGGACCAGAATGTATGCAAAGAGGATAGAAAGGACCAAATAATTTAACGGTTACTTGAGAGAAAGAAAGAAAGGAAACATCCGGCTGTCACCATCTCCTTCTCCCACGGGTCCAACAAATGCTATCATTTCCTCAAGTGGGTCCTACCTTACTATCTGATTAAAAAAAAAAAAAAAAAAACTTGGATGGACGGACGCGCACTGAAAACTGAGAGATATATACTTTCATTGATGAGGATGACGACGACGTGGTATGCTGGACCCACAGAGCTGCAATCAACACGTGCTTCTGTCCAGTATGTGCTCACGTGGACCAATGACAGACGCAGAGAGTAGAGGCGCGCGTGTGTGTGATATGCACCATCCATCGCTTTGACCGTTTTGGTCACCGACAGCATGTCCTCCCTGTCACTGTTGAGTTACTCTAGTCGATATATATGTACGCGCGCGTGTGTGTATATGTATGCATGTATGGAAAAAAAAAATCTTCAAGAAAGAGTAATATATGGAGCGTTGTTCCATTAATAAATATCCAGTTTAACTAACAAAGAAATTAAGATTATTTTATATTACTATATAATATAATTAAGAGAGACGGGGGACAGCACACGTGCACAGAAATCGCATGCACAATCAATTATTGGGGGGTCCCTCTATTGAAATAATGGATCTCAATTTCTTTCGAGATGATTGCGTGATATATTGAAAATCCCTTCCTCTTCATTGCATGTTTATATGCACACACTCGCTTTGTGCTTGATGAGTGTATATATGATTATTTAATAATTTATTTTTAATAATAATAATAGAACTAGAGTTCCAATTTCATCAATTGCAATGTAATATGAAAATGGTGTTACTATCTTCCAAGAAAAAAAAATATTTTATTTAAAAAAGGTGTGCGTTAATTTGCAATGTGCTCGATAAAAGAAAAAAAAAATGGGATATGATGTTTTATTATTTTTTTAATCTATTCTAAGATGTATTTGATATTGTATTTTAAAAATATTTTTTAAAAAAATTAAAATCTTTTATTTGAAATTTTTTTTAATATTTTTATATCATTTTCATGTACTGATGTTAAAAATAATTTTAAAAAAATAAAAAATATATTATTTTGATACATTTCTGGATAAAAAAACAATTTTAAAACCCAACTTCAGCAACCGTTCCAATTTAAAATACAAGATAATCCCGATTTTATTTTATTTTAATTATCACTCAAGTAACCAAGGAATGATTTTTGTTTTCTTTTTAAAATCTCCCAAATAATTGTAGTTTCTTAAATAAGAAGTGTTGTGTTTACAAGGAATGAAGGGTCCATCAGGATAAGAGAAGGCGGTGCACCAAGAGAAGCAACAAGGGCAGGCATTCGTTGATTAATGATTAAGCAAGGGAGAAATTTTAGGCTGGAGAGGCGGGGGAGTGGGTCTCACACTCTTTATGGTCTTTCTTTGCATCAAATGTAAAGTTTAAAAAAAAAAAAAAAAAAACAGGGAATGAAGCATCAATGACACACGGGAGAAGATGACTTTCAAAGAGGAGGGACCCTACCAAAATTATTTTGGTATGAATGAAAGGACAGAGAGGGGTAGAGAGAGAGAGAGAGACCTCTGGTGTGTAATGGGAATGGATGGGAGGCCCATTATATTCAGGGTTTCAAAACTCAATAAAGTCCATGCCAGTAACCCAACCAAGGATTCGTTTTCTTTTTTCTTCCCCCACCACCCCCAAAAAAAAATAAAAACTTATAGCAATAGAGGCACTATCATGCTAAAATAACAGCCTCTTCTAGTTCTTGAGCTGGAGCTAACAAGAGTATATGTTCAATCTTGTACCAACAAAAGAATATGAAGAAGCTGGCATAGAAAGGTTCACCAATTCCTTCATCCTTTGTCGTCTTGTAACATGGAGGAAGGTTTGAAGATGAAAAACCAAGATGCTCTGTAACGTAATATGAGATCTAGTTTTTCGAAGGAGGGATGACGCCATATATAAAAGCCAGAAAAGAAAAATGATCACTTGCGAGGGTCATTTTAACCAACTATTTCTACATCTAATCATTAACAGTTTCATCATTCCAGAATAGGAAATTTGGAATCAAGATAAACCCTTTGCCTGGATTTGCTCTCCTGGCCTTGACTCAAACAAGCATCCACAACCAAAGTTTTAAATGCTGACAGTTCAAACACAAGACGGGATCCTCCAAATCCAAACAAACCATGACCCGCCAACTAAAAAACAATATCAAGCACGGGTAGGTTCGCAGCCAGCATCACACACCACCATTAATGTCTAGATAAGTATTAACCAGTAAACACAGGTTAAAGAGTTTACCTGAATGCTAACTTCAGGTTCACAGGTGGTCTTGTGTTCTGTGTTTCAAGTGTGAACAGGCATGCCTCATGTGGGACCATGACTAGAGAGAAAACAAGCTCATTCGAACAACTCCTTGCATAAATCAGCATTCATTAGGCTATTCTCAGGGCTCTGGGTGCGTGCATGTGGTATAGGAGGGCCTTTATATGCAGTAAATCTACCGCACATATGCATTAAAGAGAGGCCAGAAGGAGAGTGCGAGCTTGATTTTCACAAGGAAATAAATTACTATAGAATATGATTGTGAACGTAACTATGGGGAAATAGTATCCCACTCAACAGCATCCTTTACGTGTAAAATTCAAGAACAAGAAAACAATTTGTGATGAAAAAAATTAGTCAAGTACTATGACCTACCAGGTGTAAAGAGTTCCTGAAATCATCTGATCTAAAATGCCGAGTGCATATTTGTCCCTTTCCTCTTTTCTTTTCCAACCTTCAACTGAACTCTAAACCTTGTCATCCACAACGGTGGATTCTAGTAACCCATCATGTTTTTGTGATTTGTTGCCATTCATTGAAAGACTACGGCGCTCCTTCCCTCCAGGCTTAGATGAGGCATTGCCATACCAGATCATTCCTGCTACTGCAATGATCATACCTACCACTACATGAAGATTGAGACCCTCTTTCCCAAAGAAAATAAATCCTAAAATCAGGACAAGAATTGTCTTCATATGTCCAAGCACTTGGAATGACACAGCTGTAAACCTGCCAATGCAGATGAACTGGCTGAGGTTTGTCCCTACTGCAATGCTGCATGACAGGACTATGAACAACTGCAGACAACAAAGTGCGTGTCAAATCATTTAAAGTAACCACAACCAGCACACAGCTTCTTGGCAGCTTTAAAAATCAGGCCATGTTACTGAGCTTTTGAGCAGCATTGAAAGAAAGCAATAGCTAAATAGCTATATAGCGAGCATTTTGCAAGTTATACTTCAGTATCCACAAATGTATCTATGCAGGCATTTAATATCTATGGCACAGATAGTCACCCCAAATCTGCAACCTAAACAAGTTACATATAGATGTTGCTACACATTCGATACATTTTACCACATTAAAAGTGGAAAAAGGAAAATTCAGAAACTGAAATGGAAGTGCTGTATGTTTTCTAGAAATAAACAGGAATTTCATAACTAGAATTATCAAATTGTACAGTTCAGGTATGAGATTTTTGTGATTGTTCAAGTGTGGAGACAGGAAAATTCTCCATGCAGTTTCTAACCTCTGACCAATTATTGGCAGGGATTATAAGACATCATTTTTCTTTTGGGTCCTTAAAGGCACTTCACCAGATTGAGTACACCCTACAAGTATTATTATTGTATCATTCTTGTTATTTATTTTGTTTAAACACCAAAATTTCCCCTTCATCTTTATTATTCAATTGAGCCCAAAGTTTATTTTTATCCAGTTTAAATCATCCTCAACTTCATCAGTCATAACACATTTCCACTCGTGTAATCAAGTACTCATCTGGAGCATAAACTAGATGCTTACACTTTCCTTTTGGGGCAATGATGTATAAGCATATTTGCAGCCACTGTTCAATAGCATACAAAAGGATTTTAAGACCCTAGCCAGCTAAGCTCTATCTGTTGCCTAAACATTAAACAAGTTGCTATTTTCTTGCTCCTGTAGTGATCAAGCACTGGCTGGAACCCTCTGTACGTCCTCTGATGAGCTAATGGGAGAATTATGCTAGCTCAAAGTACTCAACTTCAGTGCAAATTAACTATCCCTCCAATACCAATCAAAAACCAGATAACAGACAGACAACTTACAGTGGAAGTGAAAGTATAGGCATAAGCATCAACTCTATTGTTTGTCAACCAATAGTCCAAAAAGGGCCCTACTACCAGAAGAGATGCAGCTTGTGCTGGAGCTGTGTGCCCCAATAAGTTGAAAGATCCAAGAGAATACCTCCGTTGAAGATAATGTACATACTGTACAACATGAAAACCCAACAGCGTTATAGATTAAGTATCCAAACGAATATTAGAAATGGACAGAAACTACAATATGGAAGAATCGAAACACAATTAACATGCCCCAACTGCACCCATATGGGGATAAAATGGTGCAGGTAAAAAAAAATCTTCTAATTAAACCATTGACTATTGTTTCTAATGAAAGCAATTAAGCATATCCGCATAAATATGGAAAGAAATGGTGCATATGGAGGGGGGGGGGGGGGGGAACTAAATATGCAAAGAACCTGTACTTGTCCCATTCTAGAATTTAACTATATTTGAATTTAGCACCCAAAACCAATCCCAGCTTTTAATGCCAGTCACATGCAATAACAATGTTTCCAAATAGAGTTACTTACATACTGCTGCAAGGCAGTGCTCCAAACTGCTATTACGGCAGCTACAAATCCCTTGGCATTAACACTCACATCTGTAACAGTACATACTGCCACACCAAGAAGAACTACTAGTATACTAAGCTTTGTGTCCCTTGAATACCGCACATTGTCCAATACAACTTCCAGAAAACAAGATACAGGGATCATACTCAGCTTTGCAATCTGACAATAAGTTTTAAATGGAAGGTAAATTTATAACTTCTAAAATTGTCATAATGAAGAGCAAACAGACATGTAGACATGCTCTGAAACTGACCTGATAAAATCCAACTGAGTTCCACATCAAACTCACATTCATTCCAACAATAGAAAAGTTTGCAAACAAAACAAACTTCAGAAGATCAGGCAGTGGTAGATGGGAAGGCTGGATATAACCTAGCCACCTAAGGACAACAGTTAACAATGTTGTTGTGGCAAAATGCAGACCTGTTAATGTTGTAGCTGCAAGATAGCATTAGATTTAAAAAATCAGACAAGACAAAAAAATAGGAATGCCCAGGACTACTTTATCAGTTTATAGGAGGCATTCTCCTCACTCCTTGGTAAAATGATAATCAACAAAATGGATCCCAGTTAATTTTCCAGTTTTACAACCTGAACCACATTAATAAACAATACAAGATCAATTTGATTCCTATGATATTACTTGATGAACATGTATGCATCAGCTGACTGCATAATATCACACTGTTTATAATAAACAGCTTAATTATTGTTTTTAGAAGTCCCAAGCCGTATTATGCACTCTCCTTGAAACTAGTATCTTGTATGAGCAATTATATGTGCACATGTATCTGCAGAAGGAATTGTAGCATGAATGTACAATGAGATCAAAATGATACGACCCCTTTTTTTTGCTTCAGAAGTCAGTGATTATGAACATTGTGTGGAAAAAAGTGCAACTGAATATTTATCCCAGATCTGGTCCACAAAATTTAATACATTTCACAATATAATCAAGTGGGTAGGTAATAATGTGCAGGCATCCAGCATAAAAATGTAATGCAAACATGTAATAGCAGGTCGATGGAAATGAGATAGTGATGCCTGGCTTCATATCCCTGCCCAATTTATACATGCACGTATTCATTTTACATTTCTTGGTACTACATAAGAGTATAGTATCCAAAACACATTCTAATGAAAAGCATGGACAAGATCAAAACCGGAAAGTCTTGTCCTAAGCGCTTGGCTTAAACTACAAAATATGCAATCAGTTTGGCGATGCAAAAATCAGACACCAATAAGGTTTTTTTTTAGTAGATTGTAATTTGGAGCTTACCAAAACTATAACCGTAGGTAGCCATCAAGGCTTTATTGACGAGGATGATTCCAACAGATGTGACAACATTGAACAGCCATGAAGCTGCATCACCAGCTGCCTTCTTATCAGCCTTTGTTGAAGACATTTTCTTCTATGACTTCCAATTATCAGCAGAAACTTCACTGTTCACTCTTCATGAGAGCAAATACAATACTTGAAGGTTAAAAGTTAAGTGTAATATCTGTACTCAAGAAAAATACATAAATAAGATTAATTGGTTACGTCATGAATTACACAACAGCAAGGAATACATATTTAAGGGAAATTACAAGAATACTATAGCATAATAAATTGACATGTCAATTTAACAATTAAAAAGGCTGGTAGTTTGAACCAAAAACACAAACTATAGATGATAAAAATGTAAAATGAATGCGAGAGCATCACAAATACCCAAAACAATGACACGAATCAAATTGGTCATTCAATTAAGTTTAAAACAGAAAGATCCTCCATGAACTATTGACATTTTGATTGGCGCCACCTATAGTATTCTTCTCTGATTTCAATTCATGAACTATGATGAATTTGGATTGAGATCCCATGCAGCTGTCGATCAAACAAGGTGATCTCTTTACATATGAGCTTTAATTCAACTCAAAGGAACCACTAAGGTGTGCACAAACAAGACCTCTACCACTACTACGACGTTATGCTTATTCGAACAGCTAATCTATAACAATGATCATTGAAGCTTACAGTATACATCCAGTAAACGTAATGTCACATTAAATTTCATCATGATCTACCTATCATACCATGTTAGATTTCATGTGAACTAAAGTGCACTAAGCTTTGGGATTGAACAGTGATCTTTTTAGTATTCTTTAAGTTTACTCTTGAATCAAGCAGGTTATTGAAGAGAGCCCAACAACGTTTTTAGCTTTATAATTGTTTTTAAAAAAAGGAATGAAAAAAGATCAAAGTAATCACTTCCCGGAAACTCACACAATCCCAATTTCAATTTCAGAAAATAAAATCCAAATGGAAGTAAAAGAAATCCATAAATTGGAGCAGATCCAACCCATTTCAATCACATAAAAAAACCCAAAAAAACTACTAAAACTGGAAAGAAATTCAGGTCAAACAAATCCCATTCTGCCTATAATTACAAGGACTAAAATGAAGTAATTGGGTTGTACCTGGAAAAGAAAGACTTTTCCGGGAAGCAACTGTGAGTTTTCCCGGGAAACAAACGGAAAAAGGAAAATTTCAGCAGGAGAATTCAGAGAGGCCGAGAGGAAGGGTAGGAGGGAGAGGATGTTAGTAATAAAAATAGGCCTTGGGACTTTGAGGGAAATCATTAAATATTTAAATAAAAAAGGAAAAAGAAATTGCAGAGAGAATGTTTAAAAAGGGAAATAAAATTAGCGCTTAATGTTTTTTAAAAACTAATTAATTAATTTATTTCATTTTCACATAAAAAAAAAACTAATTTTGTTTTATTTATTTAATTTTGATTTCTCCTATATTATTATATGGTCAGTTGAGATAAAAGTAGAAACATTGTTTACGTGAAAATAGAAACATATTTTTAATCTTATTTCATAAATGCGCCGCCATTTATTCAAATTATGATTTGATTGACAATTCAATGATTTTTTTATTGAATAATAAATAATAAATAGCCAGTCAGCAAGATAGATTTATCATTAGGAAAATTGCAACAATATTGTATCGTACTCTATTTTATACTCTCTTTTTTATTTTATTTTTAAATTATAAAAAAAATATCTTTATAAGTTTATAATATTTTGCATGGCAATAAAAAGTTAATAAGAAAATATGATATTATCTTCACATGTTTTTTATTATATTCAATTTAATAACTAAAATATTCATATCACTTTAAAATAAATTATCATGATTCAAACAACCTTTTTATTTATTTTTCCAAACATGAAACTAGCCACCAATTTAAATTCACTCATGTAATATACAAGTAACTCATGCAATTCTGATCAACTATGATACTCATTTTTAAAAGCTACGAAGGTTTTAATATTATAACCCGTGTTATCACCATGGTATTCACAAGTCAACTTAATATTATACTAAGTAGGAAAAGGCAGTTGCATAGTTAGTACTAGTAGGGGAACTATATATCCAATACTTATCAATTTGGCATATAGTTTTTTTAGGGTTATTGGTAAAGATGATAATAGTTCTTTCTGGTTGTTGGATGTCTCTCATTTGGTAGTTGTTTTGGTTATTTGTGGGGAAATTCATTTAATGGGGCTAGTTTAGGATTAAGGAATTGGAAAAGTTGATACTAGTGATATGGGTGCTAGGTGTTTGGTAGTTTTGGTAATTTTTGTTTTCCCTATATACCTATCTTCTAGGTTATTCACTTTAATTTTTTTCTTCTCAACAAACCCCTCTTCCCATGTGTTCTGCAATTATCCAACTTCAAATTCCTTGTCTTATCCTCTCAGCAATTTGTATTGCATCATAGAAATGCTAGGCTGAGCTACCCATAAGGTGTTCATAGTGTAGGGCCCAAAAAGTATTGGCAAACAATGTCATCATTTTTGTCTCTATTAACGGAGGTTGTATATTGATAGCTCGGTCCTACCACCCTTAAGCATCAGTCCTCACGGACTCTTGAATTCCTTTTTCCATGATAATAAGACTTATCCTATCAGGAACAATCTCAAGATTGAACTTGTATTGCTTTAAGAAAATATCTGTTAGGTCCGTCCACTTCTTGATCCTAACATTGTCCAACCTCATATACTAGTTTAGGGTCTACCTTGTTAGGCTATCATGGAAGAAGTAAATTAATATTTTATCATGGTGGATAACTTCTGTCATCTTGTTATAGTAGGAAAAAAGATTTTGGGCATTCCATCTTGATAAACTTCCTCGGAATCATGATATTAGGCACTAAACATACTTCAGCCACCTTAACTAGGTCAAATAATTCATTTGCTTCAACTGCCCTTAACCTCTCTTCTAGCGCAATCCATTTATCATACCCTACGTGATCAGAGAATCTAACTTCTTTTTTATCCTTGATTGTAAATCCATTATAAGAGCGATTTGGATAGGCAAGTGGGTTGAGGATGCTTATTTGGTGTACTTATCCATATATTATAAGGCGCAACAGGGATTTGAGCTGCTGGTGGTGCTTTGCTAGGATGGGTAGATATTCTTTCTCTATCCTTTACTTTTAACGTTTGCTCGAGCAAACTAGCGAGGCGCGTAATATCATTTCGAACTACTTCAAGCTCTTTTTGGTATTAGCTTTTGGTTATGACCTTTCTTCATTTCCATATTTTTTCTTAGTTAAGTGTTATGAATTCTAAAAGGGATACCTATGTTTCATAGTCTAGCAAATATGTGCACATATGTATAAGAAAATGCATGATTGTGATAAGAATGCTTTGTATATAAGGTATGAATACACCCTTCTTATAAATGATTAATAGCCACGACCTCATAAACATAGGTTTCCTTGTCACATCGCTTTGCTAAGAGTACTGTTTTTCAAGTGGTTTGCTTGAATCATATTTACCAAGAGACAAATTTTGCATAAAAGATGGGCCAACATCAATTTCATTAATGCTTGATAAATTCATTACATATTAGAAACATAGAGGAGATACAAAAATATTAATTTATTCTTCCACCACCTTTTTGGCCAAAGGTAGGAAGGTAAAATCACAATTCTTAATTATCTCCAAAAATCATCAGTTTTAGCTAGGCTTCGACGATAGCGATTGATGTCCCCTCCTACACTTCACATATTGATTCTAACAGTCCGAGCATGTGCAGCATCTTCATTCATTTGTTCATTCATCTTTTTCATCTTTTCAATGAGCAACATATTGGTTTTGTTCAAAGCTGTATTGCTGGCGTCGATTTAATCCTAGTGTTTTTCCATTGCTACTGGTTTCTCTTCCAAATACTTCATATTTTTGCATTCCTTGTCAAGTATTATCCTCATAACTTTCACCTCGTTCTTCTTAACTGCTAACTCTGTTTCAATAGCCTTAAAACCTTTTCTCTTACTTTTCTCATTTAAAAACCTCGTCGAATGGCTCTCCAACTTCATATACTTCTTGTTCAAATCCTCATACTTCCTAATTTTATCCATCATCTCAAACTAAACTTGTGCAAATTTCTCTCGGTAATATTTTGCGCTTCCTTGGCACTTGTTAAGGTCAATCTTCAATGCTTCAAGTTCAAAGCAACTTCACATCCAATTCAAGTTTTAGTTGCTTCTCACTTTCTTCCCTAACATTTATGTCCTCACCCAATTTTAACTCAATCTTTGTTATTCTCACATCTCTAAACTATATTTGTTCATCTAGAAAGGCTCTCCTTTTATCCCTTTCCAACACCATTTCTTCTAACATCGCCTTGTTTTTTGTACTTCTACTTAACTTTATCTTAAGTTTTTCCACTTATCTTCTCAACTCTTCTTCATTATTAACCCTTTTTCTTTTAATAGGCTCTTCTACAATTTAGGAAGATTTGACTCCTGCACAAGGCATGGCTGAAGCAGCTAAGTCTTTCTATATTGCATATCCTTCACTTGTATTTAGATCCTTCAAACCTTTTATCTTAACCAAAAGAAAATGTTTCCAATCTTGTTTGATAATCTTCAAAACTTCTTATGCAATGGGATCTTTGAACAAAAAAATAAAAATGAGTTATTCCTATAATTCTTGGAACAAACTGCATGTCCGCAAGTTGCCTTACTACATGGGCAAGAGCATATATTAGGTAACGTGTAATCCCTACCAATGGCACTCGATATTTTTACCCACAACTCATAAGGACATTCACCGTCTTGACCTTTGGGGATTTCCATTTGAAACCACTACTAGGTAAACCTTATAGTTTGTCTACCCAATCTTGTTTTTTTAAATCTCCTCATTCTTCTTCTTCCACTATCCTCAATGATTTTTGGTTAAACCACTAAAAATTATTAAAGACAAGCCTTTATGTTTCAATATAACAAACCATCCAGTTATAAAGTAACTGTGTGCAACATTCCAATGCACCTTTTAATGCACTTTTTCTGGTCCTCCTACAATGGTTAAGTGTCATGATGGTTTCGACTAAAATAGAAGTCACCGAATTGACTTGTGTATCCTCATATTCTATATAAGCAGTAGTGGCAACCATGCTTACTACATTTATTTGGCTCAAGAACAACACGAGGCCAAATATGCTCAAGGCATTCAAAATCTTTTTTATGATCTTGACTTCTTTTTTAGTTCAATTTCTAACGTTATCCATTTCAGACAGGTAGCATTCTTCAAAAATAAAATCCAAGTTGGAGATTATGAGCAACTTCAACAGTTTGGGGATGATTTTTGTTAAGATCTCAAAGGAAAATAAATCTTACTATTCGCTTTTGAGACAAATGAGTGAATAATTTTTAATATACACGAGAAATATTATAAATATTTGAATTGTTAATACGAATTGGATTGTGCTATTTGATATATATATATATATATATATATATATATATATATATATATATATATATATATATATATATATATATATATATATATATATATGTTGATTATCATTTTCGTTACGATAAAGCATAATCAATTGTTGTCTTGATATGAACCAATATATATTTGTGAATTGATCGTTTCTCATTTGATTAATATCATAAGTTGAGCCTTAAGATATGATTATATTTATTTGATTATGATATAAACTTACCGTATGCTAGTCATAATATTCATGTTAATAGGATAGTTTTAGTCTTTGTGCACATCACATCTAAAACCCTAGTTGATTGATGGAGTCACCAACTTGTGTGGACTCATCATACCACGGTACGAAACCTCCTACTCATTGTATTTTTATTTTTTGATGAGTTTTACCTTATAATATTTTTGTTATGATCTATTTGAGAAACCTTGTAAGAACTTAAAGTCGTATTTGTAAATATATTTCTCATTGTTGTATTATCTTATATATGTATATTAAATGTTATCTACTCATTGAGCTAT
This sequence comes from Salix dunnii, assembly GCA_015731905.1. Taxonomy (NCBI): domain Eukaryota; kingdom Viridiplantae; phylum Streptophyta; class Magnoliopsida; order Malpighiales; family Salicaceae; genus Salix; species Salix dunnii. The sequence continues at coordinate 9,304,009 of CM027665.1, read as the reverse complement.
TGAACTCACACTTTTATTATTTAACATTTTCATACTTGTAGCTTATTAATAAGTCATTTTTAAAGTACTGTCAGAACCTACTATTTTAGTTGTAATCAATGTTTTTTTCCTTATGTCTAGAACTTCATAATTATAACAGTATGTATTTAAATTTTATATGAGCACAATCAAATTATATTATAAAGTTAATTTTGTTATTGACATTGCGTTGAACTCTGAGGTAAAATGATATGTTTGAATTTAAGTTTGGGTTCGCATGATTATGGAATATTGGAGCAGGACCATTTCTATGTGTTAACCATGGATTCAAGAATTAGGTCTTGATACTTGGTAACTAGAATGTTTTATAATTCTTATAATTGCTTCTCAACAAACCAAGTCAATAAAGAGAGGGTATGGTTAGTGATGGAAAGAATGAAGAAGGAAGAGATAAGAGAATACTTGTTTTACAATTTGTCAATAAGGGATAAAGGGTGTCTGATTGATGAAAAAATAGGGGAGAATGGGATGGCTAATAATTGGCGATTAAGAGAAAAAATAATTAGATTTTGATTCATAGAGATTTTTTTAATAAAAAAAATTTATGATATATTATACATGAAAATAAATCTATATATTTTTTATAAATTTAAAAAGTAAGTTGATCCATAGGATATAAACCATAATTTTTATATTAAAACAAGTTATAGAATGTTCAAAGTATTTTTGTTCTTTAATATTAAATAAGTGTGGTCAATAATGTAGTGTTTAGTTAAAGTTTTGTAATATAAAAAATAGAGATAATAAGGACAAGTGAAACAAGGTAGAAAATAAAAATAGAGATAAAATTACATATGATAAGATGGACAAAAATATAATTATTATCTTTGCATGTTGTATGGTTATGGCAGACAAAATAAAATAAAAAAATAAAAACATTACAAGGGTTATTAAGAAACAAAACAATAATATTTTTTTGAAAAAATAAAAAAAGGTGGAATTTCCTATTCAAATTCAATATTTCTTCATCCAAAAAAATAAAAAAAATAAAAACTAGTTTTGAATTTCTTCAAAATTGCACAAACTCTAGAAAAGACATTATAGAGATTCTCTATATTTTTTTTAAATAATATTTTTTACCATTATTTAAATGAAGAAAAAACATGTATGATACAATTGTTTCTCATGTATACAAGCACTTTTTAGCATTGTAGAATATTATAACTATTTATTTAGTCTCATGTGATTAACTCTTATTATTAATCTAATCTTTTTCCAAGTTAACAATGCAACATTTTCCCTGATATTTTTCAAGATTAAATTACTCATTATTCTTTTCATTCTAACATATTTAGCAATAAATTTAAGGAAATAAAGTTAGGTTTGAGTTGAAATAAAAGAATTTGAGAGAGAAAAAAAGGATTTTAATTTATTTATTTTTCAATGGAAAGTAACAAACTTGTCCGGATTAGAAGAGTAGGAGGAGGTAACAAACATGGCATTCAAATGGTAGCGTTGTCATTTTCGTTGTGAACCTAATCAAATTAGGCAGAGAATGGCTCTCGTCTCGTGGCTATGGCCGCCATCCCTTCCTTTTCACGATGCAAATATCACTCCCGCAGAGACTGGCTATTTGCACACACACAGACGCTTTCTTTGAAAAGTATAGAGGGAGAAGATAGGTCAAAGTTCGCCAGTGCTGGTCATCATCCAACTCTCCACCACTCGACAACTCCTCCTCTATTAGGTTTAGGTTTAGGTTTAGGTTTAGGTTCTCTTCCAAATTATTCCCATACTGCATTAAAAGTATATAATATCACAGTACGAGATATGTATTTTCTTCGAACCATCATCCATAACATAAATCTCGATGAACGGGGACAACAGATAGAATACAAATAAGTACAGGGATCTAACTATGAGCACAAATAAAGAAAACCGGATTAAAAGAATATACTTATATTGTTAATGTGTATATTAGTAAAATAAAAAATTAAGTTGATATTTTTTCAAATATAATTAAGATAATGGATAAAAATATAGTGTTAACCTAATAAGATTTAGTTGACTTCATATATTATAAAACAAATCATATGATCGATGAACATAGTTTAACTAAATAAAACCAAATCAATATTTTAAAAATATATATATATTTAAATGACAACATTTGAATCAATTCGGTTTACTTGTCATATTTATTAATTAAATCATAAAATTCTCATAACACTATAAAAAAAATATTTTTTTATTACTCTTAAAGATTATCTTAGGATTTAAAAACTTACTAGTAGGAACCCAAAACTTTTCAAAGTGCATTTATACTCTTAACTGAACTATACAAAATCATATCGTGCATTGTTTAACTTGTGCATGAAATCACTAATATTCCATATATTCAAAGCTAACATATATAATAAGAAAATTGGATTAACTATAGGTGTATTTGGTATTACTTTTGCTTTTATAGTTAAGATTTTAAAAAAATAATTTCATGAAAAGTACTTTAGCTACGATTCAAAATAATTTTTGTAGTATTTGGTTAAAACTGTGATTGAATTTGAGGTTAATGAAAAGCAGTTTCAAGTGTTTGGTTATCAATCTTTTCATATTGTTTTTAACTTATGAAATTACTTTAAAGAGCATTAACACACACACACACACACATACATATATTGTATTAATAATCATAATTTCATAATGTAATGAATAATTCAAGTAAAATGGACATTTATTTTTATTCTCTCATCAAACTATTTACAATGTCATCACAAATAAGATCCATACGTGAAGGCCTCTGCAATCTCTAACTATTTTCGCTTACTACAATATATGGTAAAAACTCATTTAGAATATAATTGGGATTACGATCATATTAAAAACAAAAAAAAAACATCATTTTGCAATCTCCTTCTAATATAGTTATGTAGTGTCATCAATGCAACAATAATTTCAACCTGTGTTTTGTATGGAAAAGCTGACATGTTCTATAAAATTCTTCACATTTGCTTCCATACTCCAAATATTAGTTCTATCACATTACGTAGTGATGAATGTGCACGATTAACACTTCTTCTCGTTCACTCGGTTGTCCATGACGTCAAAAATCTTGTAAATGATACTCTTCCCTCTATATGGACCTAAATACCTATACTCATTCGGATAACCGACATCAACCAAATAGTATTTTCCTGAAAATACAAACAACATGCTCCCTTTTCATTAATTCAGTAACAAAAGAAGAATATTGATACTCCTACTGTCAATAGCTTCGAAAAAAAATATGTGTATCATGTGCACTACCTTCTCATCCTGCTCATACAAGTGTGAATTGCATGTCAAAACTATAAGGCGCCATGATATTTTGTGTTAAGACACCTTTTCTACCAAAAAAAAAATTTGATTTTCGGCTGATACGGTAGCATGAACATGTGTCCCATCAATTGCACTGATATAGTACTACAGGCATAAAAAACAGTGTTAGCATAAAAATATTTAAACAAACTACACAATTTCAGTACAAAGTATATTTTATATAAACATACAAAATTACCTTGAAATGTGGCATAAATCTGGGATTCATCGCAATTTCTATTGGTGTGTTGGTAGATTCTAGATCAGTTGGTTTGATGACATCTACAACAAATAAATATAATGCTTGAAGGATTTATTTCATACATCTACTTGTAGTTTTGCCTGAATGCTAAATCTTTCTTGCACATGTCGATTTGACGCCCCAACTGCAAGAGTAAGTAGAAACATTCCTACTTTCTCAATTACCCTCATCCTTTATGAAGGTTTTAAACCATAATGTGTTCCAAATCATTACATAGGCTCATCAAAGTGTCTCTATCCATCCTAAACATGTTAACAGAGAGTTTTCAATAACATCTTAAAATCTCATTCAACCAATGCATCCCTGTATTGTAGGAAACCATTCATGGTTATAATTAATATAATATAGGTTTGTAGCTTCATCCGTGCATATAATTAGTTTTTTTCACATCAAATTTCCTCCGTATGAAATTTGCATCATCGTCGTTACTGTCATCATCGTCGTCATTGTTATTTCCGTCATCACCATTTCTATCATCACTGTATGCGCTATTATTTCCTACATAACCATCATTGTTAATGTGGTCAACAACACGATTCATAATATTCTCATAGTCACCTCGGAAATCTCTGCTAAAAATAGCATTAAAATGTGAATCATCCATATCTAGCAACACTAGAAAGAAATACAATAAAATATTAGTGTTGCATAAAAAAACTTTAAGTGAATTATATTAATATAAAACAAGTGCAGACCTATCAACAACAGAGAAATATTTTTCTTGCTTGTAAGAAGATAAATGCTTGTGTTTGGTCTTGATAGATTTATTTCTAATGGTATACATAACATACCTCACCTTTTATGTAGAAAAAAATGCATTATGTCTTGCAATAATAATTTGAACATGTTTATCAACATATTTAAAAAGTGTGCATCAATATTTTTTTTTATCAATTATTCAAGATTTCAATTATCATATTTTTTGTTCCCTTCAAATTATTCAACATTACATGTCAAATCTTCTTTTTTTATCAATTATTCAAGAATGCATGTCATATTCATTTAAATTTCATTTTTTTTTTATGTCAATTAGTTAAGAAACCAATTTTTCTTTGTTTTTTTAAGTCAAGTATTAAATTTTTCAAATTATTCAACATTACATGTCAAATCTTTTTTTTATCAATTATTCAACACTACATGTCAACTTCCTTTAAATTTAGTTTTTTTAATGTCATGAAGAAACCAATTTTTCTTTTTTTTTGAAGTCAAGTATTAAAATTTTTAAATTATTCAACATTACATGTCAAATCTTTTTGTGTTTTTATCAATAATTTAAGATTAGATGTCATATTCCTTTAAATTTTGTTTTTTTATGTCAGTTAGTGAAGAAACCAATTTTTCTTTGTTTTTTTAAGTCAAGTATTAAATTGTAGCAATTTTTTATTCTTGATTTTAGCAACTACTTAGGATCCCCCTTCTTTTCATTTTTCATGTCAATTAATCAAGATCTACATTTTGTTTTGTTTTTTTATGATAACTTGCTTGGTTAAACAATATCATGTTCTTAATATTCTTAACAATATTTTTATACACTAGTACAAACAAACATTCATTAATAACAATGATAACAATAATTTTTGATAAATAAAAAACTTTAAATCATAATATAAGAGGTTATTATAAAATAATATATTTTAGAACATCGAAATAATTCAATACGAAAGTCATATTAGAAAAACTTGCGCTCAATAAATTACTTCTTACATTACAATTCAAAGGAAGACAACTATAAAAATCAAACAGTCAAACAAAGTTAGAGTAATGTAGTTAAGCATTTTTTCGACACACGATGTTTTTTTTTAAGCCAACTGTATTTTTTTTCAATACTTTTGATGTCAGCCCACATTTTCCTATTTCTTCGCACATGTAGAAACTCAGTAGAGAGGTCAAAAAATTTATCATCATCTGTCAAACCAAGTATTGATTGGAACTTAGCCATAACTTCAAGAGTACTACAGTCTGGCAAATCGCTATTCGCAGAAGTGGAATCACTCCTCCTAGACATGTTGTTGCTGCATTGATACTAGTTGAGCACTAATTTCATATGACTTTTGCTTTCTAGCTCTCAACTCCGAACGCCTTAAGAAATATGATTTTCAAAATTCAGATTGACATTCTCCTATGAATCCCTGCTCATTCTTCCAAATCATTACCTTCTAGATCGACATTGCTTGTGCCCAAATCGACTTTATTGACACCAACTATGCCTGAAGATGGTGCCCATGCATATTGTTTGGTAGCGATGACTCTAGAGAATATTCTATAAAATTTTAACATCAACAATGGCTCAATACCGGCCTATCTAAATTTTTTCGCCCCTCTAATTTCCTGCATAAAAAAAGTAGTTTTATTGTAATTATCTTAAGGGCAAGTCCAATTACAAAAGCTATTTTTATGAGCCAAATTATAGAAATGGCTCTTTGAATAGTGTATAAATGGCTCTTGATTTGATGTAGTCTCCAATGGTAAAGAGCAATTTTTTTTAATCTTGTTTTAAATTAAATTCAATTATTTTGTATATAGTGTAATTATACAATTAATATGAGTAAATTATATAATTAAATAATTGTTTTTGAGAAACCCGCCAACAATAAAATTATTTTTTAATAAGAAATAAAAATGAATTTAATTATAATTAAAAGATCCAGAATATATGAAATTTGAAATTTTAAAATGTTGAAAAAAATTTCCAAAATTTCATTTTTAAAAAAAACCCGCCAAGTTCTGAAATTTTAAAATTTCAAATGATGAAAGAATTACCGCCAATAATTTAAATTTTTTGGATTTCAAATTTTGAAAAAAAAAATGGCACCAATATTTTGAAATTTAAAATTTAAAATTTAAAATTTTGGGGAAAATGAATTCATCTATAAATATCCGCATAAACCTTAACATTTTCTTCTTCATAGTTTCTTCATCGTGTTCTTCTTTGCAATCTTTATTTTATTTCATTAAAGTTCGTTATGAATCATTTTAATTTTTATGATGCTTTTAATTTTGATAATGGCAGTTCCATGTTTGTTTGCGAAGTTGCTACCGCAGTGGCTGCGAAAGAAGAATCAAAAAATGAAGGGCGGAGAACAGGGCCTCATGGATCTGCTATTGGACACAACATCGTCAATCATGATAGAAAGGAAGGTGCATTAAGGCTATATAATGATTATTTTGCTAAAAATCCAAAATTCACAGAAAGTCAGTTTCGAAGGAGATTTAGGATGACTCGTCGCCTTTTTATTCGGATTGCAAATGCGGTGGAAGCTCACAATCCATTTTTCAAACAAAAGAAAGATGCAGTTGGTGTTCTTGGCTTATCTTTTCTGCAAAAGGTAACTACCGCTTATAGGATACTTGCATATGGTATACCTGCAGATTTAATTGATGAATATATTTGGATTGGAAAAAGAACTACAATTGAAAGTCTTAGAGCTTTCATCAAATCAATTGTTGAAGTTTTTGGGGATTGGTATCTAAGAGCCCCAAACGATTCCGATATCAGTCGACTATTATCAATGGACGAGGGCATGGGATGTTTACTGGCCATTATCGGGAACCTTCTATAATCCTAGAGGCAGTGGCTTCACAAGATCTTTGGATATGGCATGCTTTTTTTAGAATGCTTGGATCTCTAAATGATATTAATGTTCTTGATCGGTCACCTGTCTTTGCTGCGCTTGCTGAAGGTCGTGCTCCACCTGTGAATTACACAATCAATGGACATGAATATACAATGGGATATTATTTAGCAGATGGGATTTATTCGAATTGGTCAATCTTTGTTAAGACAATCCCAATGCCATTAGGAGAAAAGAGAAAATATTTCGCAAGGAAACAAGAATCTGCAAGGAAGGACTTGGAGAGGGTATTTGGGGTGTTACAATCTCGTTTTGTAATAGTACATGGACCTATGCGATACTGGGATGAAGAGACTCTTGCAAATATTATGAAAGCTTGCATAATAATGCATAATATAATTACTGAGGATGAAGGTGCAATGTATGTTGGTGTTGATCATGAAAGTGAAAGTAGTTCTTCTATATCAGTGTCACGTGATGAAACACCAGAACTACTTGATTTCCTCCAATCTCATAATCAAATCAGGGACAGGGTGACGAACTCCCAGCTGCAAGCTGATTTGATTGAACATTTATGGAAACAATACGGTAATGAGTAGACAATCATTACAACTACGCTACTTATTCTATGTTTCTCAAGTCATTGTATGTTTTTCAAGTAATTTTATTGTGTTCTTTTTGAAGTAAATTAATGTTACTTATTATCTTTGAGTGTTAGAAAAACTTAAAAAATAAATTTAACACTTTAACAAATAACCATTAAGTTCTTACATGATTCATCAACATACAATCCATTACAAATAATTCAATGAAATTACTTACAAATTAGTACTCTTTTTTGCCATAATTTCCAACTTTTTATCTTTAAAATACACTGTAGAAATTGAATCCATTGTAGAAGTATCCATCTTCATAATCTCCATTTCTTGTTTCTCTTGCTTCTGTTTAATCAATAAAGCTTGTTGCTCTAACAAAATTTTTCTGTCTAGTTTTTTTTCAACCTCAATTTCAACAAACCTATCCTTCAATTCTTGTAAGATATTTGTTACACTTGTTTCCAACTATCTCTTTTCCTTGTCTGCGTTTAAGTCGTTTCTTTGCAGCTTTCTAGCCAATTGGTCTATTTTGGTAAATACATTTGTGTCACTGTCTTCTCCTAAACTAACAGAATCAGCTGTTGATGGAGTTGAGGAAGCTGAACTTGCATTTTCATGATTTTTTTTATTTCTTGTTTGACTTCTGATGAAGACTTGCACGTTCAAATTGCCACTTGGGTTCTTTTTTAAGATAACCCAACAATGTTCCGGTTGAAATTGTTTGCCAACGACTGACGTATACATTTGCTGAGCATCATTAATCTGGTAAATCAAAATTCAATAAATAAAACTATGTTATATAATTAATATGTTAAACAAATAATTTAATATGGAAATGATAAAAAAAATACCCTTGATTCTTCAGTCGTTCCACTTTGTTGACGGTTTTCAATTTCGGTAACAAAGCCAACAAATTTTCCAACTTCTCTATTTATTTCTTGCCATCTATTTGAGATGCTTATTTGAGAATGATTATTCAGGTTTCCTCCATTCTCGACAAAGTAAGCATGTACTCGAGCCCAAAATTATTTTGTTTGTTGATCAACTCTTGTGACTAGATCTTTGATAGTATTTAACCACTCAGATACAAGTAAACAATCTTCTTCTGGCAAGAAGTTCTTTGATTTTTTAGTTGTATGAACATTCGGATCACTTTGTTGAGAAACAATCCGTTCAGTCTCACTTATAAAGTCAGTGAATGAATTTGACAAATTTGAGTTCATCTGCATAAAAAATATGTTGTGTTAATTACGTTAATTGATCAAAAAATTAGTAATTTTTAAATTTCGCATAATTTTTTTTACTAAATATTATTATTAATTACCTTTTTTTTCTAATTATTATTATTAAATACCTTTACATTAGTTCAATACACAAAATTTACACAGTTTTTATATCTAACAATAAATTTAAAACATGTAATTAAACTAATTGATAATAAAATTCATCATTTTTCAATTTCGCATAATTATTTTTTTCACTAAATATTATTATTAATTACCTTCTTTTTTTCCTAATTATTATTATTAATTACCTCTACAACAGTTCAATACTCAAATTTTACATAGTTTTTATATCTAATAATAAATTTAAAACATGTAATTAAACTAATTGATCAAAAAAATTCATCATATTTCAATTTCACATAATTATTTTTTTCACTAAATATTATTAATATTCGAAATTTCTCAATATTACTAATTATTATTTTTACTAAAACTAATTATTAATTATTTATTTTTTTCCTATACATTATTTAATACCCCACCAGAAACCCTACTTCCACATAACCCCAATTTCATTTGTCCCTCTCTTCACTTTTTTTCAATCTCCAGCTCTCACCTCCGCCCCTCTATTCACTGTGATCTCGCCTCCGTGACTCACCTCTTAACTACCTATTGCCGTCGTCCCTCTCCCATGGCCATCTTGCCTCCGTCCCTCTCCCATGGCCATTTTGCCTCCATCCCTTTCTCCAATCGTTCCCTGTGTGCTCCCTTTCCCCTTCTCCCCTTCCCCCCCTCCCTCGACTCCCTCTCACTCTACTTTCCCCCCATCTCTCTTGGCTCCCTCTCCCTCTGCTCTCTGCTACCTCCCCCCATCTCCCTCGACTTTATCCCTCCCCACGAAATCAAAGCTTCTACTCAGTTATGGGTTCTATTATATGGGTTCTTCATTTTCATCAACAAACATACCGGAACACAAAAAAATAGTTCAGGTTAAGAAACAAACCGAAGATGCAAGAGCAGAAGATTTGACAGGAACTGAAGATGCAGTGTACTTGGTGGATTTTGAATTTTGATGAAGGTATTTTCTATGATTTTTCTTGTTTGGTTTGCTTGGAAAATATTATGTGGCAATTGTTGAATTCGTGGTGTTGCTGTGTTGATGGGTGTTCAATTGTAGGATATGTTGGGTTGCTGTGTTGATGGGTGTTGAATTGTAAAATTTGTTTAGTTGCTGTGCTTGGTTCTTGTGTTTTGGTTTGGTTGCTGTGTTGGGGGTTGTGGGTGTTTTAAATCTGGACAAGCACAATGGTAAGATTTTAATGGCTCGATTTGTTTTTGCCTCTACAGATACACCATGTAGGAATGCCTCCCGAAACTGAAGAAGCCATTTTGGCTCTTCGTTTAGCTATTCCCGTTGGAGATAGAAATTTAACAAAAGAAGCCAAATATTTCAAATTTTGCCTTTGCCTGCTCATATTGCTCTCCACGTTGGACTTGCCCTAACAAAACATAATGAATGACATGGAATAGCTAGTCTGAAAAAAATTCACCTGAATTTTTTATTTCACCACTCATTGCTAGCCGTAATTGTCCCTAATTCGTAACTCTAACCCACACCAATATCAGCCATCAATTTTTTCCAAATCCTCAAATCTTTTTTACAAACGTCCCATTTGCTTTTCAACTGTGTTTTGGTGAACGCATGACCCATTTGTTCTTTAAATGATGTTAAAAAAAAAATTCATCCACATCTATCAAAATGAGCATTCGGTCTCATTCCCATGTTAATTTTCTTAATGCATATATCATAAAATATATGCAAAATTTCTTTATTCTACGCAGCTTTATACATAGATTCATGATTATGAATCCCAAGAATAAAAAATACAAAGAGGTAGGAAGTTTATAATAATTTAAAATGTTGTTATAATAAAAAATTTATGAAAAGAAAAGAAAAGAAAAAACAAAAAACAGGGTCAAAAATATAATTAAGAAGAAATTGTACTATAAATACCCATCTCTTCCTTCATCCATGTCCAGCTGAAATTAGAAGAAAGAGGGGAGAGATAACCCAAATTTTTCTTCACAAAAACTAGGATTAAACACCCAAAAACATGTAAACCCATAAAAATCTTGGAATTCTAAAGTGGAGGAACACAATTTGTGGGAGGATTAACAAGAAGAAAGTGAAGAATTTAGGGAAGAAAGGAGTTGTTGATTCTTAACAAGGAGAAGAAGGCTAAAATTCTACCAAAATTATGAACTAAAATCAAGATTTCATCCAAGGAAGGAGTTCTAATTCTGATTTCTATGAAATTAACCATAATTTTATTAGAAGTTCATGATTCTTCTTGAAGTACATAATTCAGGGAGGGTTCCCTCATAGAAGTTGTAGTTGGGAGTGTTAGCTTTCCAACGAGTCTGACGCCATCTAATTTGGACCTCTGGAACTCCAGATATGGGTAAAAATTTGAGGAGAGGTCAAAGTGTCACCTCTGTTGACAGTTTCGGCCAACTTGAGAAAATAGCGAAATTTAACCATGTTAAAGGTAGAAATTGTTTCCTTGCCCTTCATAAAGTGTGTCTTGATCTTCAGAAAATAAAAGAAGAGAATAAATAGTGATTAAAAACGAATTCATGATGTCCACTTCGACTATAAATGAGCTAAAAAGTTAAAGGATGATAATGAGGAATATAAGTGAGAAAGAACATATTTGGTAAAGAGAAATGAATATTATTTACCATTGTTATTGTTGTTGTGTGTGATATGTGGATTAATATGAAAAAAAATAATGGGTGTTTGTGGTTTCAGGAGGAAACCACGGGGGGAGGACAATAACAAAAAGGGAATGCAAGTCGAGCGTTCACAGCAGGTAGGTACTTGGTACCTATATCTTCTTTATCTAATAATTATTATCTTTACTAGTTATTGAACTATAAGTTGCAATTTGGTGCTTATTGATGAGGAAAAGAAAAGGGATAAAGAAAAGGTTAGGGGATGGAAAAAAAATAGATATATATGTATAGTAAGAAACAAGCTGGTTGACATCGGCATTATCGATACGTGGGTGGTGAGATATAGACCCTGATTAACTATTCGGTTTCAGAATAGTTAATGATGTCGGCGGGTGACGTCGATATCAGCATAATTTGTAAACTTGATTAGCTATTCGGTTTTAGAATAGTTAATGATATCGGTGGGTGACGTCGATATCAGCAAAATTTATAGACTTGATTAGCTATTCGGTTTCAGAATAGTTAATGATATCAGCGGGTGACGTCAAAATCAGTAAAATTTATATACTTGATTAGCCATTCGGTTTCAAAATAGTTAGTGATATCAGCGGGTGACGTCGATATTGGCATAATTTATAAACATGATTAACTATTCAAATGAATATATGTGTGATGTATGATGGAGTATGTGAATGAATATGGTTCTTAACATATCATAGAATGAATTATGCAGTTGATTGTGTTAAACATGGATGGGATTGCGGATGAGATATGATTCAAACTACATGCAGGTTACATTGTCGATAACTTGGGATCTCCTGATATTGGGGAGACTCCGAGAGGAAAAAAAATTATGCTTCAATTACCCCTTATAAGGGAAAGATTAACAAAATTTTGGGGTTGTTACAGTTGATATCAGAGCATTTGGTTGCAGTTTCAGGGATTGAAATACTAATGTGACAATAGAAAAATGTTGTAGGATGGTTCGTACACGACAAACTGTAAGGACCGCTCCATCCCTCGTGCAAGGGAGAGAGTATGACTCATTTGCTAGGCATGAAACCGCAAGGGATCCATTAATGGATACTGCCTCCCATCAATATGTGGAGTCGGCCCATTCAGAGAAGGGGATTCAGGGGAACATCAGGATGACCCTTTTACTTCTTGAATAGAAGTGTCACCAACTAAAACACTGGTTGGCCAAGGATCAGGAGACAGGCCACCGCCAATGACATCTACACTTGCCTCAAATCCCTATTCAGACCCTGTATTTCTCGAGCAATTGGTCAAAGCAGTTGCAACTGGGATGGCCGTAGGTGCATTGAATGCCACTCCTTTAGCAGAAAGAGTAATCACCCTAGTTCAATGGGTAAAAGGCATGCGAGAAATGGGTTGCACGACCTATTCAGGGGGAAAAGATGCTAAAGTAGTAGGGCATTGGCTGAGGAAGGTAGAAAGGGTCATAGATCAGATGCAGGTGCTGGAGGAAACCCGGGTAAATTGTGTGACCCAACTGTTAACAGAAAGTGCCCATTACTGGTGGGAGACCATTAAAGAAATAAGGGAAGATGAAGAATTGAGGTGGGTAAACTTTCGAGAAGAATTTGAGGAACGATATTACTCTTAGCATCACCGAAAAGAGAAAGAGCAGGAGTTCATAAATTTGAAACAGGAGAATATGACTGTCTTGAAGTATTAAAGGAGGTTTCAGGATTTATCTATCTTTTCCACCACCCATCTTCCCACTGAGCAACATTAGGTGGAGCGGTTTCGAGATGGACTTAGGCAGGAGCTAAAATTAATTTTAGTGGCTATGCAGTTCCAGTCAGTTTGAGAGTTAGTGCAAGCTGCTCAGGGTATAGAAAGAGTAATGAATGACACACCAAGGTCAACAAGTGAACAAAGTCAAACCACAGGATTCAAAAGAAGGGATTTCACACCTCCTATAGGAGGAGTCCTCCTTCGAAGAAAGGAAAGAGTGGGTCATCATTTGGGCCATTAACAAAAAAAAAGGGGAGTTTTGTTCATGGTGGGAGTTCAGGAGGAGTTAGACGAGTTAATCCTGGGGGATTACCATCACAGAGTACACAAAATAGATCCAAGCAAAAACATAAAAATAACCGTCACATGAGAGGTAAAACTTACAATTGACAGAAACAAGAGCTTACTGTGGGGATTTGTTACAAAGATGGTGAAGACGAGAGAAAGGGAGAGCTGGTGGGTTTGTATTGCAGAGGATGATGGAGAAGGGGGGACAGGAGGGTGAAGGACAAGGGGAGAGCAAATGGGTTTGTTAGATGGTTTTTGCAGAGGTTGAAGTGAGGGGCAGGAGGTGCTATGAAGTTGAAAGGGAGAATGAGTAAGGGACGGGAGGCGCTGTGGTGCTGTGAAGATGAAGGGGAGAATGAGTGAGGGAGGCATTTTGAAGGGGAGAATGAGTGAGGGTGGTGAGGGAGGTGTTGTGAAAGGGAGAATGAGTGAGGGAGACATTGTCAAGGGTTTTTTTTAGGAATTAATGCTAACATTAAGAATACGGGGAATTTAAAAGCAATTCATAAATGCTCTGTAATCGAGAAGCCATGAAAAACATATTTTTGGCTGCTTTTCATGAAACGGTGGTTTGTTGCTTTTTATATGTGGGACCCACCAACATTTATCTGCTCTTTTTTATTTGTCAAACACCAAAACACAAACTTATTTTAAACCACAGATCCCACCACACTACCAAACACCTTCTAATTATTTCATAATTTCAATGCATTTTCCTACAAGAACTTAACCAAGTTCAAGATGGGGTGTATAAATCAATATTTTATGTTGTCATTAATTAAAACTTATTCTACTAAATTTTTCAAGTTTGCATCTCAAAAAAAAAACGATGATGGATTTATCACTACCAAAGTAGTATTTGCCAAAACAATAATAATTTGAAAAAATAATTCTAGATGTTAAATTGGTTACTCCCATGAAAACTAAAATCAGGACATAACAATAACTTGTACTCAAACATCACCTTTTTATTTGAATTTTATAAGAGGTCCATTCAACAAGATAGAACCAAGCCTAAGCGTGTGTAACTTCGCTCTCAAATTTTAAAGCCATGAAAACAGCCTTGGGCTTTCAGGAATCAAACGGCTACTGGAATCCGTAATTGAAATGTATAAAAATTATTAATTGTAAGATTTTTTTTATTATAATATAAATTTGAAAAAAATAATAAATTTGTATAGAATTCTTATGAAATCCAAGTTTACTATCAAATATATGGATTTTAAATCGATATAAATTTATCTTTTTAGTAAGTTTCAACGAAATCACCAGTATAAAATTATCATCATCATTAAAAAAGAAAAAAAATTGAATACCTAAATTATCGAATTCATTGTATTAGGATTAGTTTATTTTATAATCCAATTTAAAGTAAACATAACAAATAAAATATAAATTGTGAAAACACCTACAATAATCAAATAAAAAAATAGTTAATTTTTTTTTATCTAAAAAAAACATCATTGAAAATTTATTCCTACGTTATCATCATTATCATGACTATAACAATTAAAATTATTACAATATTATTTTTCAAATAGTTAAAATCATTAAATTCCCCCCCCCCCAAAAAAAAAAAAACAAGATATTTTTACAAAAAACAATTAAAACAATAATCACAAAAACTATCATTATTATTGCTCAAATAATAAAATCATAAAATTATTGAATCTAAAAAATATATAAAAATAACTGAATACATAAAAAAGGAAAAAAAAAGAAGAAATATTAATTTTAAAATGACCACCGATATAAATTAAAATTTTAGGATTAAACCAAATAAAAATAACACCCAAACAAAAAAGAAAATGACAAAAATTAAAGGCATAAGTGCATAAATACAGGTAAAAAATAAACATTATCCAAGAAGGTCTGAAAAACAAAAGGACTTAATGCCAAAAAAAAAATTCAAATAATAAGGGCTGAAACAATAAAATAAAATATATTATTAATTCCAATCAAATGATAAAATTGAAACAAATAAAAACATTAGGACCGAAACAAATAAAGGTATTTTAAAAAAAAAATTGCAGTGTAATTTTGTTAAAAAAATTAAAAGAATAAGGACCAAAATAAAAAATAGCATTATGACCAATTTCAATTGGAGGATGAAATTAAAAATATTAAAACCTGCATACCAAAAAAAATTAAAAGAACCAAAAATCAAAAGAATAAGAATTGAAATAAAAACTTACATATATCAATCTCAATTAAAGACCACACTTGAAAAGAAAATCATAATTTAAATCGAAGAAATGAGGAATAAAACTGAAATTTAAAGAACAAAGACTAAACTAAAATTATCACAAATATTAAGTATTTATATGTATTTTCAAGCATTAGGAGAGAGAAAAGAGAGAGAAAAACCAAAAACCATCCATCATGGATGCACAAACCATTGTAATGGGACACGCGTCACTCCAGAAGACAGAGCATGGAAGCATACCAGGTGACATGAAATTCAGTTTCAATGAAAAAAGGATACCGCACGTGCCACATGAATGGTGTAGGTGCGTGAATATTGTCAGTATGTTTGTCCAACTCCTGCAATGTTTAGTTCTTTTATCAGCTTCTAGAGATAATTTGGTAGTTTTATTTTACAAATTAAAACAAAAAATACCCAAAAAAAAAAACTCAAACAATCTAAAGATACCACATAGGTCTCCTGATACTGTCCACAATTGAAATTCACAGTCACAATAGAACCACAACGTGTTTTTTTTAATATATATATATATATATATATAGATATAGATATGTATCCTTACAAACAGCCACCTTACTTTCTTGGTGCAGACTGATTCTCTTTGGGACCCTTCGACATTGGCCTGTCGTCTTCCAGAAAGATTATCAATGGTGACAGCTTAAGCATTGGCAGGATTATTTCCTAACGTCTGATTACAGTGTCTAATTGTGAAAGTTGTAGCATACTGGGAAAAGTGAAATTGAAAGAAACAAGCTAAAGATTGGTCGATGGATAAACAACTGTGGGGTATCAATTCGAAAATATGTCTTCTTATTTTAGCCATGAAATCTGAAGCTCTATAAAGGTGCTTGAACTTTTGGTTGTCCCATTTTTTGTTTAAAAGAGCAATGTGCACAGCACGTTAACAGTTCACTCGGCATCTTGTCTCTTTTCCAGCGCTCTTGGAATGTAGTTTTCAAGTTTAGCTTCTGTTCGTAACCAGAGAGACAGCACTTTTGTTTTCTCCACAGTACAATCTCTTCAAACACTACGGAAAATAACTGCATCTAGAATCCAGAAGCTTGGATATTGAGCTAGAGACTTCTTGTGGAAAATGCTTGTCTTTTGCAATCAAGGGTAAATTATTTTTTATAGTGAAGTTCGAAACTCTGATTTCTCCCTACATCCAAGAGGCTGTGATTGGACCGACACCCTTGAATTTCACCAACCAGCCACAATAAAGAAAGAGCTAAAGCTTTTCCTTGAGAACACAGAAAGAGTCATCGACGATGGAGGAGAAAAGTGAACCCTTGTCTGTATAGTCTTCCTTAATTCCCAAGGCGGAGAAAGCAGGGTCAAACAAAGTCGCAGGCATTTCCATTTAGCAAAAATCCAAAAAAAATGCAGGCCAAAGGACGGCCAATTCGCATTTCTTGATTGATCAAAAATAAATCTCTATGCCGCTCACAATCATTTCATATGTAACTCCTTTCATTACCATTACTATGTCACCTAGCAATCAACGTACTTTTGATGCCCTGCGAAGAGTTAGGATTCTGAAAAATGGGGTGTGTTCAGACCAAGAGTTCAACATCCTCGCCTCCTCACACACTGGAGTCGTTGAAACAAGAAAACGGGTATGTTAAGGGAGACAATGGAGGGAGACCTACTGGTCAGAGAGAGCCTGGAAAGTTTATCGGGCAAGAATTGGACAAAAAGAGAGTGGTTGCCCTGAATGGTGCTGTCACTGGAGGGCATAAGTTGGTCGTGGGAGAAGGGTTAAAGAATGATGTTGGAAATGTGTCACAAAGATTTTCTTCGAACAAGGCAGGGGGAGATGAGCTTGTAGATGGGTGGCCAAAATGGCTTTTTGATAACATTGCTAGAGAAGTTTTGGCTGGTTTGGTTCCAAAGAGTGCTGATTCTTATGATAAGCTTGCTAAGGTTAGCGTTTGAAATTTGTTCCCTTTTCCCTCACTTCAAACCCACAAGCACACACCAAAACAGTATTCAAAGAACTCCTTTTCAAACTTGTATGGTCGATAGAGGCTAGGGTGATTAGTGAAAAATCAATGGAGCAGATAACATGAATCATCTTATTGGAAATATGTTTTTCATTTGCAGGTAGGCCAGGGAACTTATAGCAATGTCTACAAAGCTCGGGATAGGGACACTGGAAAGATAGTTGCTCTAAAGAAGGTTCGGTTTGACACATCAGAGCCTGAAAGTGTTAAGTTTATGGCGAGAGAAATAATGATGCTACAGAAGCTAGATCATCCAAATGTAATCAAGCTTGAAGGACTAGCCACATCAAGGATGCAATATAGTCTTTATCTTGTCTTTGATTTCATGCAGTCTGACCTAACCAGGATCATCTCTCGTCCAGGCGAAAGGCTCTCGGAACCACAGGTTTGAACTTTACCTCCTGCTTCTTCGAGAAAACAACTGTCTCTGGATGTTTGTTGGGGCCATAATAATGAACGGGTCACTCATTAACTGTTTGCAGCTCAGAGATGTGTAATCTATTACCTCCTGGAAAACATGTAGAACCAGAATGGAGAAAGTTTCAAATATTACATTAAAATGGGAAGGATGGAAATTCTATAAGCTAGTGGTTAATTAACACCAGCATATTTCATATGCTATGTGCATACATATTTATATATATGAAATTCTAAACATGGCGATTTGCTGTCTTTGATATAGGTCAAATGCTACATGCAGCAGCTGCTTTCAGGTCTCCAGCACTGCCATGAGAGGGGTATTCTGCACAGAGACATTAAAGCTTCCAACTTGTTGATAGACAAAAATGGGATGCTGAAAATCGCAGATTTCGGGCTTGCAAATTTCTTCATACCTAAACCAAAACGACCCCTTACCAACAGAGTGGTAACACTCTGGTATAGAGCCCCAGAGCTATTATTAGGTTCCACTGATTATGGAGTAGGAATTGATCTTTGGAGTGCTGGTTGCTTGTTTGCTGAGATGTTCATTGGGAGGCCAATCATGCCTGGAAGGACAGAGGTAAATTGATACGACATTATGAAAGTGCATTGAATCGATTCCTTTTCGTAATTTATAGATCCCATGATCATCTAGAAGCGCACGCAATCAAATGCTAGAGGAGCATATCTTGTCTTCATTTCCCTTTTTCATGAATGCAGATTTTCATCCATGTCTGCTTTGTGAGGCTATATATATGAAATATGCATGTGTTCAGGTTGAGCAGCTTCATCGGATTTTCAAGCTTTGTGGTTCACCACCAGAGGATTACTGGAAGATAATGAGGCTTGCAACAAGCTTCAGACCACCACAACACTACAAACCTAGCTTCCAAGAAGCCTTTAAGGATTTTCCGGAGTCTTCGTATGGCCTCTTGACCACACTTCTAGCTCTGAACCCAGCATATCGTGGCACTGCTGCTTCTGCTCTGCAAAGTCACGTACGTGAACGATGATGGCAATGCCTGCCTTAATTTGTGATTGTTATATTCTGTATTCTTTGTTTCCTGCTGATTTTCCAAATCACTGGAGCTTATTTCAACGTGTAACAACTACAAGTGCAGTTCTTCTCTTCGAGTCCATTGGCATGCGAACTTTCAGGTCTGCCAATAATGTACAGAGAGGAGGATGAGCCAAATCAAATCGATGATCGGAAAAAGTAAGTAACCAATGTCAATGATGCTTAACCCATCATTTCTGCACCCAACAAATGTGTGTTTGCTTGTACTTCCACCTTACAGGCGCAGGAATCCAAAGAAGCACTCATCTAGATCAAGACGAGAAGGTCAAGGGAGAAAGAACTCAATTTCTCAACAAACCAAAGAGGAAACAAAATCTTCTAACGAGGTAACATTCTTGATTTAGAATATGTATTTCTAAATGAAAAACACTTTTTAAAACAGATTTAGAACCGGGCATCAGTTAATATGTTGAATTCAATAAAGAAGCTGTGATGATTTTGTAAATAATCTATGCAATTCTCCCTTGTTTTAGGTAGCGAAAATTTCAGAGCCAAGTATGAGTAATGGCCTTGAGACAGGAAACAGTGGAAGCAGCAGCACATCCTCGGGTCTAAAATCAAAATTGAGGCAGGAACGAGGCCTCCCCCGCCCATCCTTTTCGCCGATTCTTGATCATTCTAATCAGGATCAGAATAGATCGATAAGAACTGAGGCTCATCCTAATGCTACCAAGAACATCCAGAACCTCACCCTTTTGAAGGCTTCTGTAGCAGACATCATTAACCTCAATGGAGGCAATGCCATGCAAGCCGGTTATCGCCGGTCTGTTTCTACGTTGGATTTTCGCACTCTTGATCCAGAAAAAATATCAAAACTCTTTGGACTTGATAAGGATTAGGCCAAGCAAAATTCCACCAGTTACTGTTTGTGAGTTATTCATCTCCCCCTCCTTGAAGCTGTTGCTGTGAGGAAATGTACAATGCATTCTTTTTTCTTCTTTTTTTGAAAAATGTTTTGCTTTATTTGCACTAAAAAATAAATGAGAGCAGCATATTTTAATTGAATAAGATTTTATTTTCCAAGTCATCATCTGCTAGCCATGTGAGTGGTTAAGAAATTAGGGTTTGGAAAATGCTTATTTATAAAAACGTCACCGTATCTTATTTGTTCAGATTTTTTAATTCAGAAGCTCTTCTATAGATCTTCTCCTCCCTCGTTGTTCATTTTTTTCTCCAGCTAATTTCCCAACCTGAAATCCAAAGACTATCGGCAAGAACCACCCAGCTCTGGTGGTGAATTCCAAAAGACAGCTCTAAACAGAGAAATTTGAATGTTGTTCCTTGAAATCCATTAAAATCCAAAAAAAGATATGCGTGCGATTAGCTTTTTCTTCGCCGACGTTCAGCATCAGGTTATTTATGGCCACAGTCCACAGTTAGAAGTTCAAGAGGTTCAACGCCGGCCGAAGGAGAGTTCCGCAAGACGAAGGTTTTACCCTAAAACAAGAAACGGTCAGCAAGGCATGAGAAAAGTAGAAAAATTAGGAGGCCGCATGGCTGCTAAATGGTCTTCAGTTTACCCTCTCACGTAACCATGCTGAATGATAAGAAACAAGAGCATCTCACATTGCATGATTAACCATTTTTAGGGTTTAGGAGAGAGGTATTGTGGATTCATGAAGAGACAAATAGGTTTAGCAGAGAAAAATATTAAGTAGAGGTGTGATCCTGTCTTCTTATATATGTAAGAAATGCTCGCTTAATTGTTTTTATTGAATTATTGCTTAAAATATATACAGTGAGAAAAGGAAAACAGGACTGATTTTATTTTTTTTGTAATTAACCATTAAAATATATAATTGCTATTATCAAAACCCTAGTGCTTGTTTCCATGATGATGATGTAGTACTGAAAAAATACATAGTTAACCATGCTATCAAAGACATCACATCTAAACTATAAAATAAAATTAAAATATGAAATGTTTGTATTGAAAAAGAAACATTTAAAATTAATTTACTAAAAACAATCATCATAATGGTATAATTAGCCAAGAAATTAATAAAGTATAAATTAGAGACAAATACATAGTTAGCCAAAACTTAAGAATCCACTAGATCAAATGTGCGCCTAATTAGGTCTCCTGGATATTTAGCCTGTGTGAACTCGAATTCAGTATATCTTCTTAATCATCCAACCTGCCCTTTGAGGAATACAAGGGTTCTTATTAATTTGCTTGATTTTTTTAAAATTATTATTATTATCATCATATATATCATGCAACGGAAGCATTCTTATTTCAATATTCTTGTTGATTTCAAAAAATCAAAATCTAATAAGAAATTACAGAAAGGAGGATTGTTCAGCCAAAGCCCTTGCGTGTGTGTTGGACTAATCAAGAATGGGTGACCTCACCAGCCATTACACTCGCTGAGCTAGGTTAGAGCGAGCACTTGGGTTAAACAGGGCGTCAAGAAAATATAATAATACAGTTCCAGCGAAGACGTGAATATATATATATATATATATATAGATAGATAGGGGTTTCATGGGTGGATTCGCATGAGTTGAATATGGAAGGAGAAATAATGTGTTTCTCCCCCCTGGTTGCTAGAAAATAGAGAGAATGGTTATTGCATATAAAACCCAGAAACATCGCACACTTACTGTGAAAACTTGATTTAGACATTAATATTTACACAGTTGCATGTAAAATATATAAGCAGTAGCAAGGCAGGATATAGATATATAGTTCAGTCATCTACAAGCTTGCTCTTGATCCACTTGAAGCTGTTTCTCAACGATGATTTGATCTTACCTTCCATGGTGTACATGTTATACTGTGCCACTCTCTTCCTCCGCTTGAGCTCTGGATTGCCTGAACTTTCTAGCTCATCAACCACTTTCCTGCCCGGACCATTAAAGCTGTAAGATCTAGACCGGTCCTCGAAGCCTAGCCGGATTTCTGAGTAACCAGAAAATGATTTGCTCTTCTCCATCAGATCAACGAGCACAAGAAGCAGGCCATGGCTTAACTTGTATTATATAAGAGCAGCTAAACTAAACCTATATATTGGGTTGCTTGAAAATCAAATGGTAGTGGAGTTTGCATGGGCAATGACGTGTGCTTGAATCCGGATTAGATTATAAGAGATCGACATCGTTTTGAACATTAGTGAATGGTGTTTGATTAGATATGAGGAAATATGTTATTGTGGGATTTGGTGGGAGACAATAGACAGTGGAGTGGAGGGCCATATGTAATATGCTATGCATAAAACATAGAGAAAAGAAGGGTCCCTCTATGTATTGCCGTGCTCTCACACAAGGGAATTGCTTTTTCTTCTTCCTCTGTTTTTGTTTTTTGGTTGCTTTCATACAATAAGATCACCTCTTTGGTTACTAAAATCATGGAGATTTTAGTATCTAATACAAGAAATTATTTTTCTTTTCCATTTTATGTTTTATTTTCCTTACAAATAAAATCACAAAATGTATTGAGAATGAAAAGAAAATTAGAGTCTAAGTATGTAGTTGAACATCACCTAGCTTTTCACAGCTAAACAAAGGAATGGTCCCCCCAATAATTGTGTTTTCCCCTCAATAAAAGTCTCATCAGTCGGGGAGGGGAGGGGTTGTTAACCATCTCTCTCGGGTTGAAACATTTTTAATGCAGGGCTGCAACTTGTGCTTGAAGAGAGATGAAGATCAGTCCATATCCTGTTGAGCTTTGATGGCAGCACCTTAGAGGACGACTTGGTATTAGACTATAGTTTGTTCACGAAATGATGGGAGAGAATTCAAGAGCACTAAATCCAGTGGTAGCTCAACCTATACAAAATTATTAGTTTTCTAGATAAGTTTGATGTGATGGTGGCACCCACAGATGTTAGGTAAAGGCTGGAGGGGCCTACTGCAACTCGGAAGCTAAAATAGAGAGAGAGAGAGAGACACCAACAGGATTTCATGGTAGTGAAAAATCCAGTAAACTTTTTGAGCACGAACACACAATAAAGACTAATAAAGTCTAAACTGCCTCGATACTTAAAAGCACACAGAAATAACGCAACACTTTTTCTTCTCTGATCTGATAATTTCTACAGACTGTTTCTGCTCCTAAAAATTCATTATCCAATTGCACCAACAAGAACTGTCTTTTTCTCATAAAAGGAAGTAAATGATACAACAGAAGTATGATTTGAGATAAATTTTGTAGCCCTAATAAATAATGGAATTCATATCCCAGACAGGCTTACACATTTTACCAACCCTCATCACTAACCTAATCAACGAGACCATTAATCAAGCAACCAATCGAAACTTAAAATTAAACACCCCACCCCAAAACACAATTCACAGAAATCTTCAGTAGCCTTCTTCTATCAGTAGGCTCCAGGACAGGACAATGACGAGACATCACAATCCAGAATGATTATTAAGGACCCAGTAACTTGTTGAAACTTGGAAGAAGTGCAGACCTGTTTCAGATATAGCTGATCTTGGCACTAGTGATTGGTTTCTATATGCACACTACCAATGTAAGCGTGCGCAAAGTGTTGTAATCCTGAGTGCAAAGCTACAGAAAAGATCTGTGAAGTGGCCTCATCCTTCAGATGCGTTAAAAGATGTCCGAGAACTTGCTCACAAGAACAAGACAGAACTATCTCAAATCTCACCACCTTCACTGGTGATGGATTTCATGTGCTCTGTTTGTCAACAGGCCGAATGATCATGACACATGAAAAATGCAACTTGAGGGAATGTACTCCAACTAGAACTTCCACAAGGTGGTCATGTTCCCGAGTGAAAATAACAAATCAATTGTCCTCCTCAATAAAGAATGACTGAAAAAAAATTATAAATGATTTAAAGAAACCTCTACTCTTGATCCCCGTGAATTACAGTTGGAAGATTTTTAAGATGATTGGTGTCTGAAAAAGTCAGCACCATCTTCAACGTTATCAGTTATGATGTTTCCACTTTGAGCCATAAGTATTCTGTAGACTCGCTTTGAACAAATCTGACCAACTCTTCTTTCACCACCAAGGAAACCCTCAGTGGTCAGATCCTCAAGCAGAAATTCCTTTTCATGCACCTACATTATCATAAAGAGAAAAATGTTTGGTTATTCTAATCTAGCTACTTCTAACAGCACAAAATACAGAAATTACACAATATAAGGGCCATCTTCTAGACACTGATGCACTGCAAGGATACAAATAAGAGTTTGGGGAAAACTCTGCCTTCCAACAGTGTCAAGAGAAGCATTTGGCTCTGACTTTGATTACATTAGACAGTGGAGAGGGGTTACTCTTTCTTGTAAGTTTTTATAAGGAAAATGGATGGGGAAAAAACAGCAGAAGTAATGAAACAATCATCTTCTTTGCTTAATGAATTCAACACCATGCCTGGAGCAATACACATGAGGCATCCTTAAAAAACATTTTCTAGTTCTAGTTAACTCTTAAAAGGATATGGAAGATACAGTTGATTGTAATGTTCCAGGACAAGGGGTCACAAAATCATAAAACAATCGTTTCATTCTTGGGAAATCGTGCTTCTCTATTTTCTTTTGATTTTTTAGTGTTGACTCATCAGGAGGTTCATTATACCTTCAGCTCGATAAATGGGTCAGCATCTCCCATCACATGAAACCTACACATCCATTCTGAATCTCACATATTTCCAAGTTAGAATTGTCAAGATCTCCCCACCAGGTAATTGAAAACTTGTCCAGGTAAACATTTTGGTCCACTGCTTTAATTTTCTTTAGTAAACAGATTGGAGCTATTAAACTCCCCAAGTTCTATTTAATAGTACATGTATAGAAAACAGACCTTCAGGCCAAAATGCACGTGAAAAAACAGAAATTTGCATATACAGGCATAGAGAATAACACCCTCTCCCCTGCTCTCAGAGTCTCTCCCCCTCCCTCCTAGTGATATTAATATGGCAACAAATAGTATCTTCAGACTAGTTAAAGAGCCCTGTTTTTTTTTATATAGGATATAGTCATAATAGATAGCATGATGGTGGAAGTTTGAACTACATTACATGAAACCCAAGCCCAAAATTAATCCAAAATGGACCAAGTTTGAACTACATTACATGAAACCCAAGCCCAAAATTAATCCAAAATGGACCATTTCAATTCGTGGGGATGGTGGCAAAAAAAAAACCATAATAAAATGTGTAAAATACAGACCATTAAGATTAACATAAAAGGCAAAGCTTAAATGTCAACATTAATGCCAAAATTTTGGGGGCCTTTTCTTACTACTTACTGATTTGTTAGGGTCCATGTATACGCTCAAAAGAGACTTCATGGTAGGGTACTTCTTCCATATAGCAATAGCAAACCGCGGCTGCACCTTTGGAATAGCTACCAAAGCTTTTAACCTGAATGCAAATAGTAGAATCACAAACCACAGCAACTGCCACAGAGAAATGGAGGCAAATGTAAAAGGAAAGGCAGCATGACAATATACTACTCAGGCAGATTTGAAACTAAAATTGATACTACATTCAGTTTCATATCTGTGGATAAATTCACAAAGGAAACTTGGTATCTTTCAAGACATTTGGTAGGTTTGACTCACTTATAGAGTATTACTGATATATTGTTAACAAAACCATATCCAACTGAAAAGGAGAACATAATAAAAAATATTTTTATTTTGCTATCTCTCTGGTCATTCCAGTTCTGCATCTTCCATTTTTATGCATTATCTCAGTATTTTTTTTAAGCATTGAAGTCTCAGGTGGAAGATAAAGGGGAAAAAAGGATGGAGAAGCATCATGGTCCTGTAATTTAGTCATGCATCAGCTCAAGTAATTATCTGCCCAAACAATTTGAATTTAGGTTCCAATATGCAAATCACTTTTTCATGATAATAAAAAAAACTGCAGATGAAGATTGAAGAATATCAACACATGCATATTTAAATAAATAACATGATTCTTTGTCACAGAAATTGTAGAAAAGTGCAAATGGGATGGCAAGTAGACTTGCCAAAAATGTATTAGAATAAAAACAATTGACAACTGGAGAAACGGAACTTAATAGTTAACATAAGCAATATTTTATAGATTTTAAGAGTTATACAAAAATATGTACACAAAAAGGCTTGCAATAATATTATTTGGGAAAAAATCTTACTCACCATGGACTCCTTTTTATTAAATTTCTGTCAATGAAGTCTTTAGGGATAAAGGACCCATTAGCATTTACAGATAGTTGTGTTAACTTCTTTCTGCAATTAAAAGTAAAACAGAAGAGTGAGAAAATTTAACAGCTAAACTATAAAAAAGATAGCAGGATAGAGGAGTTGTGATTCAAAAAGAATAAAAAGATCTCTGATGGTGAATACAATTTGAGCTATGACAACAGAAAAATAATTTTGAGCACCTAAATTGACAAGATGCCAAGCTGCGTGTCAAACCAAAGATATGATCAGCAAGCTCAGCTTCATCTGTGCATAGCCTATAATGTACCCTAACAAAATGTGTTGTTAACTTCGCCAGAACCTGCAGACAAGTTTGCAATTTATTAAACTTCATAGTGCCTTCCAGACATCTATTATGACAATACAGGAAGTTATTAGACTTGTATAAACTTTAAACTTGTCTTTTGACCTCTTCAACAGATGGACATCTCCAACAATCATCATTTTCCTGCTTCTTGTACTGCTCCTTTCCCCTAACACATTGTCAACATCCGATTTAGAAAGCAATGCAATAATACAACATTATCAGAATAAATAAACAGCATATAGAATAGCAGAAAACACTACAGTAGACAGTACAATCACAGATTTACATTTTGACACTGCAGCAGCAAACATTGCAGCATGTTTATCAAGTAAACGAAAATGCTAGAGAAGATGGAAACTGCTACACCAATGAAGCAGCTTTCTTTTTAGTTGTAGCTGACATTTATTAGAGAGTACAACAAAAACGAACCTCAATCCCAAAATTATTTGGGATTTGCTATGTGGATCATAAACCAAATCTACTTCAATATCAAAAGTTTTGGATCCTCTGATACCATTTCCATCCACATTATCTTAACTTCATCTTTCCCATGTCCCTCCCATCAATTTATCACTTCTCTGAACCAATGCCACATGTGGCCTATGTTAGACATGGCCAAACCATCTAAGTCGCCCTTCTTTCATTTGTTAGACAGTGCCACGGGAAAGTCGCATTGTTCTGGTAGCAAGGATCTCAGCAAACCCATTGAACCCACCAAAAGGCATCTAAGAGAGTAGTTCTTGTTATCCATTCACATTTTACCATAAACAAGGCCTTAGCTTGGCAAGAACATTACGCAAAGAGAACACTTTACCTCCTTGAGCAGTCATCGCCAAAATTAAAAGCTGAGTGGAGAAATGAAGATGACAATCTGGAGATTAATTTCGAGGCTGGGGATCAGTTTAATAATCCAGACTCCGGTGAAGAGCACTTTGGGATACTGATTACAATGATCAAGAAATGGGTTTCACAGATTCTTGTATTTACCAGCAGCTTCAAAGCAGAGTTCGAAATGAAGATGACAATCTGGAGATTAATTTTCGAGGCTGGGGATCAGTTAATAATCCAGACTCCGGTGAAGAGCACTTTGGGATACTGATTACAATGATCAAGAAATGGGTTTCGCAGATTCTTGTATTTACCAGTAACTTCAAAGCAGAGTTCAAGAAGGCTCTCTCTCCAGCTCGCATGTTGGTAAAAATTGCTAAACTTGTTCAAGTTACAGGGATCAGTTAAAGGCCAAGGATAACCAATACAGGGTTTTTGCTAAGAAAAATATGCCTTGGTCTGGATTGTGGACTGAATTCACTTTATGAGGCTGCTATTCTTTAAAAGAAATTGAAGAATTGAAATATCGAGGTCTTGAGTCAGTTGTGGCTGAAAGAGCAGTTTTCTGCTAAAAGAAGAATGATTAGATAAATTGGAACGTGAATGATGATGATTGCAATTCCCCTTGGAAGATAGGAGGGTTGAAATGGTCAGAAAACCAGAACCTGATTTAAGAGGGGATTACCAAGTTGGCTAGATCACTAAGGAATTCGATAGGAGACATCACTAGAAAAATTATCAAGGATATGGATTGGTCTCATCTCTGAGATGAGATCCAAATGGCCAGAGAGACTCTTTAAAAGGGACAACGACATAGTGTTTCAGAGGAATAAAGATAAGATCCTCAAAGAGGGTAGTTTCTCCATAGCATTCTCTCAATCTTGCTGGAATTACTTGAAAAGGGAGCTTGTGGGGAATCCTTTTGCAATAGAATTGTCAGTGAAGTACTAACTTGAGCATTGCTACATTGCTTGTGGGATGGTGATTAGTGGGTGACACTATCTTTTTCTTGGATGATGACGATAGATGCTTCTTCAATGTGCAATCTTCGCCACATATCTTCTACTGAAAATTTGGGCCTGAATATGAATATGTTCATAAAATAGCAAAGCATTCATAGTTATTGCGCATAAAATGATGCTGCACTTTTCTAAGAAGAAAACCACTCATAAAATAGCACAGCATTCATAGTTATTGTGCATAAAATGATGCTGCACTTTTCTAAGAAGAAAACCACGAGGTGAATCCATTTGGGACCAATAATCTGGAAGGTCTCCAAGAGGTTGAATTGCAGTTTCTCTCTGCTGGATGAAAACTTAGCTAGATCTGACAATCATTGGCCCAAACCACCTTCCTGAGTGGAAGAAATTGTCCCTGTCAGACCAAGGTGGCAAGGATATCCCCCACCACAAAATGCACCAGGACCCATACTTATGTACATGCACCTTAGATTTTACCATTTCAATTATTTAAAAGAATTGCTAACTCAGTACTGTATTATTAAGTATCAAAATACAAAAACTTTTGTATTTTGGAGGCACTAAGATGCCCCAAACTTTTACCAGTACCCATGCCCAAAGGGGTGGGGAAAAATCTCCCTTGGTTAAGGTGAGGAGGGGAAGGGGGAAGCTAAACACATCCCTTTAAACTAAATCATAAGATATAAAACTAGGCTAACCAGCCTAACATTCTAGCATATCATAATGATAAAAAGATTACTATATAAGGTGGAGAAATTTCTTAACATGGTGCTACTTGAGTATCATTGCGTATAGTGCTACTACCAGCAACAACAAACCCTAGATAACTATAATAGTGCTCCCACTGTATGATACCACAAAACTTTATAATAAAATGCCATAACAGCCCTTTAGTAAGCTTAATTCCTTTCCTATATCATTGAGATATGTGCTTCAATACTTGATCATGTGGTTCTCAATAAGTACTCAGGCTTCTCATGTAAAAACAAATTCACAATTTTATTAATGAAATCAATTTCCTGATATTCAAACACACATCTTTGAATTATGTCTCCAGTCAGATTTGCAAACTTGAATGAATAATTTTCATTCCTTTCTGATTCTGCAATCAAGTGATTGCTCGCTGCTTCAAATTTAAATTGAATCTGAAGAGCTGTAATTTATGGAATGAGTTTTAATAAATTTAGATTCACAGTTCTCTACATTTTTTATGACCTGATCTATGGAAATTGATTTTCTAGGATAAAAAACAAGATGAACAATCCATCTCTTTATGGACAGATATGATGAATATGACTACCCCTCTACATGCAAAAGACAGAGACAACACAAACATAGAAGCAGAAACAGGGCATAAAATTTCACAGAAAGGAGACAAGTATCAAACATGGAAAGAGCAAAGAGGTTAAGAATTTACATTAATTAAACTTCACAATAGCTCACCTTTTATTGACATAAGACATTAGCCTAATTGTGAGATAGCAAATTGTATGAGAAGGATAAAGGCTTCGAACTGAAGACACATGATCCAGGAGCGACTCACTCATAACAAGTTTGCAGAAATCTTCAGCTTCATATACAAGGGCTACATATCGAATGTCAGTTCCTTCAGGAGAAAGCTGCATTGAATGATGAGGATTATATAGGTATAATTTAGCAATAGAAGAAATGCAACCTAACTACACACATTGAGCACACATAAAAACAATACAAGTTTGAAAGAAACTGACTGGGTATCATGTTTGCAAATTTGCAATTAGCTTGTACTTTCAAAATCTACTGAACACTAATTACCTGAGAAATATGTTCTGGAGCATTCATGGTCCACAGAATAGATCTTTCAATTGGATTTGATGTTATGCGATATGTAAGGCCCTTATCAGCAAATTTGGTGAGCAGAAGTCCTATACTAAAAAGTAGAGAATTCAGAAAAATATATATTAGCATAATGAATCTACTGAAATATAAAAGAAGAAATATACTGAACAAGAAAAAAAAATTACCGCCCACTGAGCCATGTTCAATAACTCTGGCGTCAAATTCAGCAACAATAGAATTTAAGGCAAACTTCCCTTTTTCCCACTTTTGCAATTCTTTCTCCATTTTTTTCAACTCTGCTGCTTGAGCCTTCAGAGCTGCTTTCTGCAACTTCTCTTGCTGCTCAGCAGATTTTGATTAGATAATTTTCATTTATAAACTCATAAACTATATAAGTTAAGTAACAAAACTAAAGAATTACTTCTTTCTTTAGCTTCTTTTCTTCCATTAAACGAATTCTTTCCTCCTTTTTTGTATTCTTCGTTCCCACTGCTTCATCTGTACTATTTTCCTTGGCAGAGTTAGCTTTAGCTTTCCTTCTCTCTTTCAAGGTGTTAGCCATCTGCTCCATGCTAAAATTTTCTTTCTCAGGACAATCGTCTATCTGGTTCAATGTCAATAATTAAGCTAATGTATATCAGAAAATTGAGACACGTCTTCAACTAGCTTTAAATACCAAGTTGATTAGAATAGCGTGTCCTAGAGTGGCAAAGTACATATGCTCACAGCAGAAATCGCTACTCACTTTTTAACACGAACAGAGTTTTGTCCAACTATTATGGCTTTAATTATTTTGAACTTAATTAACTTCTCACAACATGCTTCAAAAAAATCCATTTTAATTATCTTGATAAATCAAAACTGAATTAACAAGCAACATAGCTTCAAGTTACAGACACTTTTAAGAAAAAGAGAAAAATGACATTAAGATTTAAAAACAGAAAATACAAAATGATCTTATCACCATGACATTCTAGTAAGACATCGATCTCATATAAATCTTAAGAAAACAATCCCACTTACTCTTCAAGTTCAACCTTAAATAAACTACAAACAAAAAATGCAATATGTTATTGTTATTATATAAGGGATTACCAGATAGATATCATCTTGCGAGAGACTCGGTTGCGAAGAACTGCCCCCGTACATTTGATTTACATTAGCATCCACTGATAAAATATCTTCGGTTAGCATCCGTAAATTTGACCTAAACATAGAAGAAGTTTATTGATTGCATTGTCCAATAAATCAACACTGATTTTACCAATGCAATCGACTGGGCGAAAGTTTGTAGAAGTTCTCCATCTTCTTCTCTCCACCACTTCATCATTCCCCGCATCCACAGCCTTCTCCACCCAATTTTTAGCACTTTCCGGCTCATCATTTTCGGATTCCAAACAGATCAATCCAGCATTTCCTTTCACAAAAGAACAAAACCCTAATTAATTGCAAATGAAAACGACGTATTTCAGTGGATAAATTGGGAACCCTGACTAACCAGAGAGGGCGTCAGCATGAAAATTGGGAGCCCTTGTTTGGGGAAAAGTGCATTTGACGATGGAGACATCGGACAATGGAGTATCAGGAACGAAAGAGGGAGATTTGTGAGGGGTCGGGTCATCGACGTCGAGGACTAGAATGTTCGGGTCGGGTAGGGTTCGGGGTTTTTTAGAGAGAGATGGGAGTGGCGTTTGTAGATTTTCTTCTTCATCGGAGAGGATTATCGGATTCCACATTCAAAACCAGAGAGAGAGATTGTTACTGGTTTGGTTCTGTCTTCGAATAAGCGCGGGATGTAAGAAAAACAGTTTTGAATCAATAAATAAAAAATCAGAAAATAATAATATGACAATATCAAAATTACACACACACACACAGATAAAGGCAAAAAATCCTAAACTTATTTGAGCATCTTTCCAAAAACAAAATATATTTTAGCATGTTTTAAAAAAATATAGCAAGGATTTTACAGCAAATTAATAAGAATCAAAAGATTTGGACCTATATTTAAAAAATATTGAAAAATAATTTTAGACAAGAGAATATTATTCAGGATAAAAAATCTAAAATGGATCAATATCCCAAATATTATTAGAAATGATAAATATTATTCAATTTTAATAAAAGAATACAAAACTTTAAAAGGATTAATATCTAAAATATTATTAAAGATAATAATTTTAGCATCCACTTTAATATAAAGATAAAAGCATGTATTAGTGTTAATATTTAAAATACTATTATGAATGATACAACCTTTCAATTTTAATATAAACATAAGAACCACAATGATTTTTTTTATTTAAAAACTAGGGTTTATTCATCATAATAGATCCGTCATGTTATGTCAAATGAGAGAGGAAACAAATAGATAGTATCAAACCATAGCAATGTGGAAAAAAAATATATATAATTTATCTTAGATAAGAGATATTATAGATGTCAATATTTTTTTCATACAATTAATTCCCTACCTAAATTCTCTAGAAAATAAAGAATAGAATTAAGATTCTTAATAATTGTATTACTAGATAATAACTCTCTAATACAACAATCAAAAAGCCTTCAAGACCCACCAAACATTAAGGAGGTGTTTGAGAGTACTTTTTGAAAGTGTTTATGAAAAAATTTGAAATTTTATTTTATTTTTTATTTTAAATTAAAAAATTTGGTGTTTTTATATCATTTTGATATGTTAATGTCAAAAATAATTTAAAAGAAATAAAAAAATATATAATTTTTATGCATTTATAAACAAAAATCACTTTCAAAAGGAACGGCAACTATATTTTAAAACGACATCACTTGTATCCACTGATCAAGAGAGCACTGTTGCTTTTAACAATTAACCCTCTATATATTTTAGTTAATGTTAATTTTATCATATTAAAATATCTCTTTATTTTCTGATTTGGTATTGAGAAGATGAGCGTAAACGCTAAGTTGCTGCAAACACACGTACAAAAAAACTTTATTTTTGTTATCCTTGTCATTAACATTTTCTAGCATGAATAATATATAAAAATCATTTTTTCTATATTAATAATATATATTTTGGTTGTTTTTATTTTCTATTTTATTAAAGGTTTTTTATATTTGTTTTATTATTCAAGATAATTTCATGGTTTTCATTAATTATACAATATCAGCAACAACAATAATAGTGATTGTACTTTTTTTATAATTATTTTCTTAATTGCTTTTATGTTATGGGTTCATTATGAGCAAGTAATTACTGGCTTGAGGATCCTAATAAACAAAAAAAAAATATCACATCAACTATGAGATTCTTAGTAAGACTTACAAAAAAATATATTCTATAAATTAAATATCAATGAAATTACCAATAAAAATGTATATTTTTTTTCTTAATACAATTGACATAATATTTTTATCAAAAATTAAATATCAATAAATTTAAAAAAAAAATCATTAGAAAAGCCAAAGAGATATTTTTCATTGATAGTATTTTGTCATTGGAAACTATCAATGCCGATGAAATGTCCCGTCAATATTTTTAGCTAGCAATGATAATCAATTAATGTTACTTGACAGTATAATTACTTTTTTGATTATTAAATCCAAATCTCATTTTGTTTAATAAATAATAAACCCCCCCTCTTATATAAAATATAACAAATAATAAACAAAAAAATAATACTCTCAACCTCAAGCCCCCGAAACGCAAGGAAAGCAGGTGAAATACCGGTTACATATATTGTTGATATGAATCCACATTTTTTTTAACTTTTTTATATTAATCAAACATCCAAAACAATAACTTTTCCCACATTAACAACCACATCTCACTCTCAAACACTCTCTTGGACTAAAATAAGAGGGATGGGCCTATAAATGTATTTTTTTATTTTCTGTATAATCTACTTAGTTTTGTTATATTATTTAGTTGTTGTTCACAGACCTTTATTTTGTAAGAAGAATCATTGACCAAGGGTTCATCCTAGTTAACTTAGTTTTTCAATCTCATGTTACTTGGAATTCATATATGACCGATCATAGATATCTTGTTGACCCAACAATTACGAGTTTGAATATTATCATTTCATTATATTTGATAAGAAAAAACAAGCACAAAGTAATATGTGTCTATGTAAGTTTCAAGTTTAAATTTTTTTTACTTGAGATAGTATGTTAATAAATAATATAAATCATATTATAATATTTTATTTAATAACTTGAACTTTTAAGTGAAATGATTCTTAACTAAATGAATTAAAAAGGCAAAGAATTTGGATGATAGCACTCAATTCCAAGATTGAATTATTAGGAGAGAAAGAAACCCTAAAATTACAAGAGTTTTTTGTTATATTTTCTATGTCATGGAGAGAAAATTACTCCACCAAATCTCACAATCTCTTACTAGTTACTAGTAGAGGAGGAAAATAGATTCTTTCAGCTAAGAACATTTTCTTTTTCATGCTCACTGTCAGGGAAGCAATAAAATATTAAACCGCGGGCCCTCACAAAGCCGGCTTCCATCACTTAAATGGTTGAGCATTGTTTTGGCTCGAGTAGTCGAAACATTCAACACCGTGTTTTCTACTGCTTGGAAGTTATTTTCAATTCCTCCACCCTCCCGGCTAAGTCTTTATTGCTCTACAGAGACTTATAATTGCCGACGTCGTTGACCTGAGGAGGTTTCAATGTTTTGGGTGGGGAAGAAAACAGGAGAAAATCCCTGGCCATGGTTTGCTAGGGCTTCCTAACTTTGTCCACATCAAGGTAGTGTAGATTAGCAACACATGCATGTGATCTTGCACCCTTGTTACCTCTCAGCTTGTCCCCTCAGCACAAGAAAATAATAGCTGGTTACGTGCCAAAATCTTGAAAAGGACCTAAAAACTACAACCCAACAAGAGCCGAACATTATTGTGATCGTTACTTCTACCCTTCCTTGAGTCCAAAAACCATAAATGAGTCCAAAAAGCAAAGCCATCGATGCCTGATGCATCATATGAATCACCATTGTTCTTTCCCAATCCACCATGCATGGCACGTTATGGACCATGGAAGCCAACACCCCGACTCACTTGTGTCTGATCATGATGGCCGGTTCGATTAGGCTGGTCGAGTCAGCCCCTCCTATGGCTCGACGCGGGTGTTCAAGCGGGGTAAGGCCCGCATTATCGATTACACTGTCCCCACGACAAACCAACTTGTTGATTGAAGCATGATTTGTGAACAGAGATTGCTTGTCATTAACGGTCACTAAGTCAACAAGTTTAAAGAGATTCTAGATACAAACAACCATATTAATTATATTATGATTGTAAGAATATTATTACTTTCAAAAAATCATGTTTTATTCAACTTCAACACCCACTCTCGATCTCATAGTAAAACAAGTTTCATCATCCATGAGCTCTGACTTTTGAAAAAATCTATAATTCAACCCTATCTTGTTATTTTTATGTGGATGAAGTGAGAGCATATTGAGTGGTGAAAAAGCCCAACGTCTCCGGTTCCTATCCTTTTAGTGGGCCAAATTCACTTCAGTAGATTGGATGGTTCCAGTTGTTAGGTTTCTGAGAAGTATTCAAGGGCCCCCAGCTGTCAGTGAATCACAATTGGTAGATCTTCAGAAGTATTCAAGGGCCCTCAAGTTCCCAGCTTCTAGCAGTGAAATATGGCTGGTAAAACTCACTGGGTGGAAAATCACCATACCAAAAGTTCACGATGGTAATTTTGATACAGATTAGGAAAGTGTTTGGGATTGTAGTGTAATTTCCAGTTGCAAAAAAAATTGAGGATTTAAGTATTTGGTTAACTTAAGATTTAAAAAAAATATATAGACCCCACCTATAAAATTAACGTTAAAATACGATTCATGGAAAGCAACTTGTTGCTACTTTCCGTGAGTTTGTGGTGGGTGTGGGATGAGAATGAATAAAAAATAAAAGGAGATGAGATAATTTATATTAGAGTTTGTTGTTATTTTATTTATTTTATTTTTATATTTTTAATACTAATATAATGTAAAAAATAATTAAAATATAAATAAATATATTAGAAGAAAATCACAATATAATTTGTCTCGCATTCCTAATTTTATATGGATTTATAATTTGTGATGAAATTACAAATAGTTTGATAGGAGAATAGAAATAAGTGTTTAATTTACTTGAATTATTAATTACATTTTATTATTATAATTATTAAATATTTATAAAACAGTGTGTGTGTGTGTAAGTAATTTCACAAGTTGAGAGCAATATGAAAAACATAGTAATCAAACACTTAAAACTGTTTTTCATTAACCTCAAACTCAAACACTTTAAAAATTATTTTGAACCGCAGCTAAAGTGTTTTTTATGATATTATTTTTTCAAAACCTCAACCACAAAAGCAAAAGCAATACCAAACACACTTTAAATCCCTATTTTTCCCTTGTTTTTTTTTCTTTTATTAACAGGGTATACTTGCCAATTTACACGCGTCTCGACTAATTCAATGGTACTTGAAGTTAAAGATCATATAGGCTTCCAGTGACCATCATACTAGTAATCACAGAGCTTGAACCTGAAACCACAAATAAATAAATCTTTTAGTTACAAGCTCCTATTATTGGGTCTTTTTCTTATGGGTTATGGTGGAGCCATCATAGATATTAAAGCATCTTTGAATTTGTGGTTTATCTAGTAGCTCATGTATAAGAGTTATTTTAAGATGAATATGATGTTATTTTAATATATTCTTTCATCGACGATATAAGTTGATCCATCTGATATATTCCATCAAATCCACTATACAAATTATATTATTAAAATATTCTGATGAAAGCATTATAAAGTGTTTTTTTTCTATATATAAAAAGACTTTGTTAACTTTTCAAATTTATGACTTGAGTTATTAGACTTGAAGTATCCAAATTGAAAAACCATGAAGTTCAATTCCTAATCAATCATATGTTGAAGTTTGAAATTGAAGAAAAAATCAATTACACAAAAGAATGTTAAAAAAATAACAATTAAAAAAATGATGAAAAAATTAAAATATAAAATAAAATTTATATTTAATTAAAGGGTGAAATTGAAAAGGAAAATGAATTTACTAAAATAATTTAAAAAAAATAGAATGAGGCTTAAAAAGAAATAAAAAAATATTATATATATTTTTTATATTTGATCAAATATCAAATTGTTCCACGTGGACTTGTTATAAATTTAAATTTAAATTCGAAACTGTTAGGTGGTAATAAAATTATATGGGTAATTAATAAAGAACAAAAGAAAGAAAGAAACCTTGAATTATTTTTTGTTTATTGTTAGGATAAAAATTTTATAGTCTGCGTATTTAAAATGAAATTACTAACATTATATAAAAAAAAAAAACATTTTTAATGATTTTAAAGAAAACTCTAAATGTCTTAATTGCCTCCTGCCATATATAAATTCAACACAGTAATATTAATTAACCAAAAAAAATATTTTTTTTTCTAAAAAAAAATGGAAAATCAAGTAATCCATGAATGAAATATGTTTTTTTAAAATAATTTAATAAAGCTAATAAAAATTGAAATGGCAGGGTGAGAAATTGCAATGCAAACGAACTACCCTCCATCAAGGTGTGCTCCACTCGTTCTATGTCCCGGTGAACCGACAAAGAAACAGAAAAGAAATACCAACTCCCCAAATAGTGAGTTGGTGTGCTAACTAGATCTGTTAATAATTTAATGTGTTGTGTAATGCAATACGATTTAGATTTGAAATTATTGTCTAAACAATCATTATTAGTATATTAATTCAGTGGATCATTTGATTTTTTTTTAAAAATAAAAACATCCATTTAAGAAGAAGAAAAATACAGATGGATTATTTATTTATTGCTAACTACCATTGAAATTACAATACATTTCATAAAATGCAGGTAATGGAGAAAGAGGTACGACTCATCGTAATTGTATTTCAAAAATATTTTTAAAAAAATAATAATTTTTTTATTTTTATGTTTTATTTTAAATTAAATTTTGTTGTTGTTCTTTTATCATTTTAATGTGTTGATGTCAAAAATAATTTATATATATATATATATATCATATGTTTTTTTAAAATGAAAAGCATTTTAAATTTGTTTCCTAAATTGGCTTTCATATCCTTGTATATACAACACACAATATTGATCAGTAAAGGTGTGGAAGATTATTCATCTAATTCCAGCAATACTCAATCTCTTTATGGTATCAGAGCAACTCAATTCTAATGAATCACCGATCCAAAACACCACAATGTCTTCATTCTTCAATCAAAACCGAAACTTTACCCTCAACACCCAACCCCTTTCCTAAGCATATAAATCACTTGTTGCTTTCAATATCACTGCACGAATCAATGAAAAATTAATCTCCTCCACCTTTCCACAATGACATGCTCAATTCAAAGCACTCCTTATTGGTTATGATCTATTCGACAATGTCAAAGGCACACTTCGTCGTCCCACCTCCTTTGATACCACCACTGATGTAATAAAGTAAACCTACTTGGTTCAGCAAAATAAATTGATCCTGAGTACCATTATTACCTCCACATCACCTTTAATCACACCACTCATTTCTACGACAAAGACTTCTCATGAAACTTGGAAAAAACTAAAAACACTCTATGCTAGACGTTTAAGAACTCATGTTATGTAGTTGAAGGAGGAACTCACCTTCATTCATCGTGGACATCGGTCATTAACATATTATGATTCAGCGCCGACATTGGTCAATTACAAATTATCTTCATGTTGTGAAAACCTTGGTTATGAAATAGCCATCATAAATCACTCAATTTCAGATAATGATCTAACTCTTTATGTGTTGAATGGTTTAGGTCCAAATTTTCAGGAGATTATGGCACTGATTTGAGCCCAAGAATCACCATTAACCTTTGAGGAGCTGCATGATCTATTAATTGGACATGAGGCTATATGCAGCGATTGGAAACAACAACAACACAACAACTGGTAACTTTAGCTAATTACACAAAGATGAAGTCAAATAATGAGTTGGTGTGCCAACTAGATCAGGTAATAATTTAATGTGTTGTATAGCGCAATACGATTTAGATTTGAAATTATTGTCTAAACAATCATTATCAATATATCAATTTAGTGGATCATTTGATTTTAAAAAAATCCATTTAATAAAAAAAATTTCATTTAAGAAAAAAATAATACATATGGATTATTTATTTATATATTTATTGCTAACTAACATTGAAATTACAATACATTTCATAAAATGCAAATTATGGAGAAAGAAGAGGTGGCCTCTTTCTCATTTTATTTTAAAAGTGTTTTTGAAAAAAAATTATTTTAAATTATTTTTTATGTTTTTATATCATTTTGATGAGCTTATGTCAAAAATAATTTTAAAAAACTAAAAAAAAATCATTATGATATTTTTTTTAAATGAAAAACATTTTAAAAAACAATCTCAATCACACTCTTACATGGGTTAATGTTAAGATAGTTTTTTTATCAGGCTATGATACTATATAGAATGAGTAGAATATGTCATAACGGAGAAGGTACAAAAGCGTGCTTGAAAATACTATGTATTCTTGTGACTAACATCTTGGTACAAGACTAGTTTTTTCATATTAGTGTGGGTGTCTTAGTTAGCTTACTCATACATCAACTAATCCTACAGACTCAGAAATTAACGATCATGTAAATCTCTAATAGACATCTTATTAGCAACCACAAGGCTCGAACCAGAGACCACAGGGGAAGCAAGCCTCTTAGTCTCAAGTTTTTTATCAGGGGAGATTGCAGAGAATCCACACAAATCAAAACATAACATTTGCAGCCGTAAATCAAGGCACATATCCTGCCATGAATGTTATGTTTAGAGTTGAATTTTGCAGCTATACAATATAATAGGAGTAAGTTTAGCATTGAATATTTTGCCAATTATATGTTTCCTAAATTGGCTTTCATATCCTTGTATATACAACATACAATATTGATAAAAAAAGGCATGGAAGATTATTCATCTAATTACAGCAATGCTCAATCTCTTTATGGTATTAAAACAACTAAATTCTAACAAATTACCAATCTAAAACACCACAATGTCTTCATTCTTCGATCAAAACTTTACCCTCACACCCAACCCCCTTCCGCAGACATTGGTTCATCACAGATTATCTTTATGTTGTGAAAACCTTAGCTAATGAAATAGCTATCATAGATCACTCAATTTTCAGATGATGTTCTAACTCTTTTATGTGTTGAATGGTTTAGGCCTAAATTTTTAGGAGATCATGGCATCAATTCGAGCCCAAAAATCACCATTGACCTTTGAGGAGTTGCACGATCTTTTAATGGGACATGAAGCATATATGCAGCGATTGGAAACAACAACACAACATTTGGAGCTTATCTAATTACATAAAGAAAAAGCCCTATGGGTATAGAGGGAATCAACATTGGTCGTGAGGATCTCATGGGTCCAACATAAACAAAAATCTTGGAGGAGCACAGTGTGATGGACATTGTTTCAACAATAACTCTAGCAAACCCAACAATTCCAATTGATGCTGGCAGCTAAAATGCCAAATTTGTGATCAATTTGGTCATATTGTGAGGTCTTGTCCTCAATTTCATCCCCAAATGTCTCTGCCAATCGTGTTATGGCCTTCACCGAGAAAAATAACAATTGGTTTGACTTGGCCAATTCATATAATATCATTGATGTTCTTTCTAATTTATCTATTCATACTAAATATGATGGAACTGAAGAAGTAATACTTGGTGATGGTTCAGGTTTGACAGTCTCCTATATTGGCTCTCTGAATTTACAATCCCCCCCAAAAAAACTTTACATAATACCCTCTATGTTCCATATATTCACAAAAAAATAATTTATGTTCATCCTTTCACTAAATAAAACAATGTTTTTGTTGAGCTTCATCCTTTTTTTTCTTGTTAAGTACATAATTACGGGGGCAATTCTACTAAAAGGAGCATGTAATCATGACATCTATAAAATTTCAGCTTCAATGATGGAACCCACAAAGGTTGCTAATATGCATGGACAAACTTCCATTGATGGATGACATAAGCGTCTTGGACATCTTTCCCTTAAAATTATTCATCAACTTATTAAGAATTTTCTCTTCCCATTTCATCGAATAAACATTTTTCATTCGTATGTCACTTGTGTTCCATTAATAAAACACATCAACAAACTTTTTGTGCCACAAATCTTCAAAGTCATGAACCTCTTGAACTTATCTATATAGATGTGTAGGGTCCAGCTAGCTATACTGAAATTGATAACACACGATACTACCTTATTTTTGTTGATTACTATACAAAATATATTTGATTTTATCCAATGGTGACTAATCCAATGTTTCTAATATTTTTCCACACTTCAAAAAGTTTGTTGACACCCGCTTTAAAAAAAAAATCAAAACACTATACTTCGATAATGGCGATGAGTTTATTGCCCTAAAACCTTATCTCGTACGTCATGACATAACCCACTACTCCACACACACCCCAACAAAATGGTTATTCTGAGTCATCACCATATTGTGAAAACAGGTCTTCAATTCTTCAAGATGCAAATCTTGACTTTTATATTGACCCTATGGCTTTCAAACAATAGCTTACCTCATAAATCAACAGCCCACATCTCTCATACAAAACAAGTCCTTTTTTGAGGTTGTTTTCAGATAAACCCCAAGTTATTTAAAATTTAAAATTCTTAGGTATATCTGTTATCTACTCAGACATCATTATAACTCCAATAAAATACAACCAAGATCCAAAGCATGCATTTTTCTTGGTTATTCATCCACTTAAAATGCTTACCACTTTTATGACCTTCATTTCCAAAATACATTTGTCTCTTACCACGTGTTGTTTGATGAAACCCAATATCATAACACCTCAACCTAAAGCCTATCCTCCCTTACTCACCCAGTCAGTCCAAAAATCTCCATGTTCTTCCCTTTTACTTTAGTTCCCCAATGCTCATTGTGCCCTCATCAATGGTGTCCACTGCATCAACATCATCATCGTCTCCGGAAAGCTCACTTGCAATTGTTGCATCTTTCTCAGGTACTTTCAACTACCTTATGTATTTTATTCCTAGTTGTTTGCAAAACTCCAATCACACCACCGATCATTCCTCTCCCCCTTTAAATGACAATCCATTTGTGTCCCCTTTGCTTTTGGAACAAGACCCACCTCCATTACCTGCTAGACCTCTTAACTCAGATCTATCTTCACCAAATTCATCCACCACATGTCCTCATCCATCACCCTTTCCTCCTCATCGCACTCATTTCCATGACCACCCGCTCGATGAATCAAATTTATAAACCTAAACAAGTTTACATAATGTCCAAATACCATTTTCCATAGACCATAGAACCTACTACTATCAATCGTGCCACCTTCCAACCTCACTAGCGTGAGGCTATGTTAAATGAACTCACTGCCCTAATAAAATATGGGATGTGGGATCTAATGCCACTTCCTTCCAATTACACGCCTTTAGGTTGTAAGTGGGTATTTCAAGTAAAAAGGATTGTTGATGGCTCAATTGATAGATTCAAAACTCGCTTAATTGCTAAGGGTTTTCATTAATGACAGAGGGTTGAATATAAGGAAACCTTCATCCCCATTGTCAAACCTGCAACTATACAAGTTTTGTAAACTTTACAGTCATGAAGGAATGGGAATTACATCAATTGGATGTCAACAATGCTTTTCTTAATGGTGCACTTACTGAAACTATTTTTATGATGCAGCCTCCAAGATTTTAAGATATGTCTAACCCTAAATATGTTTGTAGATTGAAAAAGGTCATTTATGACCTTAAACATGCACCTAAGGCTTGGTATACATCACTCAAAATTATTATTCTTCAACTGGTTTTTAGAATTCCAAGGCAGATTTGTCTCTCTTCATATAAAACAATAGTTCAAAACTCTGTTGCCTATTGGAGTATGTTGATGACCTTGTTAACACCGACAATAATCCAACACTTGTGAACACCATTATTCAGCAATTAGGTGAAATGTTTTCCTTTAAAGACATGGGATCTCTGTATTTTTTCCTGCGAGTTGAAGTTATTCCAACTCGGGCAGGCTTGTTTCTCACACAACATAAATATGTCTGTAAACTGTTAGCCAATATAAACATGAGTTGTGCCAAAGACATTCACACCCTTATCCATGTCAAACCCTCTTCAACTAGCAGATGACAATGCTATTGTGGAGAGCATTATAAGTCTTCAATATCTCTCTTTGACACTGCACTCTCTTTGACACTGCACTATAAGTCTTCAATATCTTTCTTTGACACTGCACTATAAGTCTCATTTACAATCAATAAACTCTCTCAATACATGTATAAACCGATCGCAATTCATTGAAAAGATGCCAAAAGGCTTCAATACCTTAAACAAACTATTTTCTATGGCATTCAAATCTTTCACACAAGCTCACCAACATTAAAAACATATTTTAATGCCAATTGGGTTGGGAATATGGATGATTGAACATCAACATCTACCTACATTAGTTTTTTGGGACCTAATCCCATTTTATAGACATCCAAAAAACAAAGAGTAGTTGCAAGGTCAACAACCAAGGCTGAATATTGAGCATTAGCCAATGCGACCTTTGAAACAATATGGTTACCCACTCTTTTCCAAGAACTTGCCTTCCCAGTCTCAGCCTCTCCTTATTGCTATGTGACAATCTTGGTGTCACACACTTTAG
This sequence comes from Salix dunnii, assembly GCA_015731905.1. Classification (NCBI taxonomy): domain Eukaryota; kingdom Viridiplantae; phylum Streptophyta; class Magnoliopsida; order Malpighiales; family Salicaceae; genus Salix; species Salix dunnii. The sequence continues at coordinate 9,259,684 of CM027665.1, read as the reverse complement.
CTTTAATCCAGTCAACCACTCGCGCATGAAATACATTCAAATTGACCTTAACTTTGTCCTTGATTTAGCATAAAAAGTCAATCTTCATGTCAGTCATGTACACACACAAGACCAACTAGCTGATTTGCTCATTAAGCCATTGTCCAAACTACAAACACATAAGTTGCGTAACAAGATTGATCTTGATGATGGAAGCTCAATCTTACGGGGGTGTATCGAGGAAGATTGCAGAGAATCCACATAAATCAAAACATAACATCTGCAGTAGTAAATCATGGCATAGATCCTACCATGAACGTGATGTTTAGAGTTGAATTCTACAATTATACATTGTAATATGAGTAAGTTTAGCATTGAATATTTTGCCAGTTATATTTTTTCTAAATTGTCTTCATATCCCTGTATATATAACATACAATATTGATTATTAAAGGTGTAAAAGACATCTAATTGTAGAAGTGTTCAATCTCTTTAGTTTTTATTATTGGAACATTTAGTAAATGTTTGAAGAATAATTCTTATAGAATTGTAGTTCAACAAAAACCTTTATAGCGAGGTTATTAATGTGAAGAGGTTTTTTTGTTATCTCAAACATATAATAAACTCTTAGGAAGTGATTTATTTTTATGATATAACTCATTGTAATCTACCTATATTATCTTCTGTCAGCCTACACTAAATTCTATGAATGAAGTACTAATTTGCAAGATGAGTCATGCTTAGGGTTTGCTAACAGGGAGTACAAGTAGGGTCCATTAAGTAGATAGTCCACAGTGAATTTCACGTGATTTTTTGTACACACATGGCTGATCGGCTGATCAAGAAATGGGAATAGCCTCCATTAATGTCGGTTTTTCTCCCTCCATTGATTAATGCATGGTTAAGAATAATCCAAATCTCCATTGAATCAATCATATGAACAAAAGTAAATCTCTAGGCGTTTTTTAACGTTGTCATTCTCTAAGCTAGCTTGAAGGGAAATTTCACTGTGATTTGGTAACGCAACGTCTACTTTTTGGTGTAGCAGAATTAGGGCCCAGAAATCTGACATGCTTGGAGTTGTTCCCTGATCCCTGAAGTGTAATAAATGAATAATACAAGAACAATAAGACAAGAGAAATTATTGTCATCTGGGTTTAGATTATTTACACTATAATTAATCAATAATCAACAGAAAGTGAAACACAGTTTCTGTGCTGTTCTTTACTATGAGCTTGATAGCAGAAACATGGATAAACTCAGAATCACCCCCCACGCCACCCTCTTTCCCACCAAAAAGAAGAAAAAGAAGAAGAGAGGAAGCTATGAAAGAAATCCCACTTCTTGTAACAATAAAATTAATTTACATGAAGGTGGCCATTAAAGGGATCGAGGAAAATCAAACAAAATTCAAGAAATAAAATTAATTTAACATGACATCGAATAAGTTAATCCGAATTAAAACAATCAAGAGGAGGGTCCTGTCATTAAAAGTGACCCCCGTCAACTGGTGCATTGCTATCTTTCAGAAGGAGGGTCTTGTCTGCGCTAGCATTTTCATGCAAAGACAGCAGTGAGACATTGATTTCGACGCTTCCATGACCACACTTGCTCACGTAGAATTACTACAAGAATTCTGGTCACAGTCGATGGCAACACATGTCCAAGCATGTAGGTATCCAGGCACCAATCCTCTTCTATATAAGAGAGATTATCAGTTTGAAGAGGCAACACAGAGAAAACAAGATATTGACTAAACCAAAAAGAAGTCACGAGATGGCAGAGATTTCACGCAATCATCTTGTTCTTGTAGCGTTTTTCCTTCTTTGCTTTGTTTCCACTCGTGCTAGAGGTAACTTGATTTCTAAATCTGATAATCTCTATACAATCACCAGTTGAAGTTTCGTTATTGTATACTAAATCGATTCCATTTCTCTTGTATTTTTAGCAGCAAGGACTTTGCGAGAGGCTAGCAGCAACCATGGAGCAGAAAAAGACCAGAACGATCTGTTTCCATCGAAAGAAAATGGTTTGCCGGGTGTGGATGAATTAATTGGGATGGACTACACTCCAGCAAGAAAGAAGCCTCCAATCCATAACTAAAAAAATGGAAAATTTTGGTTGAGCCACCACAAGAGTCTTGTCTATTCTTGTACTCATACACTTCATCCTGTGGTTTTGAGCTTAGTCATTATGTTGCCTTGCAGCTAGTAGCTAGCTAGCTAGCACACACAGTTTAATACATGCATACATACATATATATGTGTATATTAGTACATGGTTATTTAGGAGTGTAACTTCAAAAAATATCGCACTAGGAGGGGTTTAATTAGTCTATGGGAATTTGTTTTTGTAAATTAGGTTATAAATCAGGGCTTAAAGAACTAACTGTAACTTGAGATACAGAAGTATCAATTATATATATGCTTGTAGTAACTTGGTGATGATATCCAACTACACTTTACTTTTCTCTCCCTTTCTGGGTGTTTAATTTGGAGGAAAATTGGTTTCAGCTACTCCTAGATAGATTCTTGAGAATTGTTACGAGTTTTCTTTTTTAAAAGTAAAATAGTAATATAGTATATTAAATCACCTTTGTTTTCAGCACCAAAGTTATTAAATTATTATTTTTTAAAAATCTTATTTCACCTTATATTATAAATTATTATAATCAATAATATTTAAGAACAAGTCATATATTTTTTCTCGTTCATTTAAAGTTATAAATACTTTCACATGGTTTATATTATACCCAATATATTCTCAAAAAATTAATTTAAAAAAAAATATATATAATTTTTTTCAAGAATAATTCTAAAATATAGTCTCGAACATCCTTTTAATTATAAATATAAAATGCATTAGCAACCACGCTTGCATGTTCTTCTTTACATAAAAAAAAACTACGGTGAATTATAGTGCAGTCCTTTAAACTAGTAATTTTTAAATAAGATGAAGCAATTACATGGTTTTTTTACAATAAAGGAATATAATAAATCTTATACTCATTGTTGTTAAAATTATGAGTTGACTTATGAAATTGTATTATTTTAGAAGTCAAAATAACGAAACTTGTTAAATCAGGTAGAAAAATCAGACCCTGTTAAAATCGGATAAAAACCATAAAAATTGGTTCGAATAATAAAATTAGACTTGATCGGTCTGATTTTACGATCCTATAAATCTTGTTAATTGTGAATTGCTCATGCCCTGTTATCCCTTCTGCCACCCCTATGAGGTGCAGGCGGTTAGCCTTGTCAGGTGTCATCTCTCTCTCTTGGTTTGCTCTAGGGTGACCCCCCTCTCTATTTAATATTTTTAAAATGCTCATTTATTGTAATTGTTTTATAATATGTTTTTAAGTTGTTTTAAACCATGTATTTTAACTAATAAATTTTTATGGCCATAATTATGCTATATTGTATTTGAAAATATTTTATTTATGATTTTATGATTTTTCTACCTATATAATTTTAACTGTGATTTTATGATTTTTGTACGGTCAAATTCTATGTACGATTTTAATATTCCGATTTTACTATCTGAGTTCATAACCTATTTCTGTTTCGTATCAAAATCGTGATTTTGACATCCTTGGTTATACCGACACAAGATTTGATTTGAACACGAAGGAGCAAGTTGGGTTTTCGGGGTTTTTAACATTATATTTTAAAAATATTATTGAAAAAAAATTATTTTTATTTTTATTTGAAATTAAAATTAATTTTTTTTATATTTTTAAAGCATTTTTAATATCAAAAATAATTTTAAAAAAATAAAAAAATACATATTATTTTAATATATTTCTAAAAAATAAATATTTTAAAATTCAATTTCAATCCTATTATATCACAGAGTTCTTCATCAGTTTCCTAGACACCCATATAAAGGAAACGAAACCCATAAAATTAAAACAGAAATGGGCGCCCAGCCCATGTTATTGAACTCCAGCCAGTAGCACCGCTTGACGGTTGCGTGACACAAATCTTAGCTGTATATTTAAGTGAATGGCGCTTTCTAAAATAGTTTTGTTTTATTTTAAATTAGCATATTAAAAATATATAAACTTAATATTTTTCAACTAAAAATATTATTTAAAAAAATAGAAATTTATAGAAAAATGTTATCCAACTAAACTCTTAAATTGTAATTATAAGAGAATGTTTGGAAGTGATATTTAACTCTCAAATTATTGTAATTGTAACGTATTGATATGAAAAATAAATTAATATATATATATATATATATATATATATATATATATATATATATTTTTATCTTTTTAAAAAACCCAAACACCCCTTAAGACAACGACGCATAAACCCTAAAAAATTCAAACTCCTACTCCGCCTCCGTATAAAAATGGCTCGGCTCATTCATCCTTAGCCCATCTCGTCTTTCATTGTTCTTTTGGATTTGCTGTTTGGTTATCTTATGGATATACTAATGAATGAATGATGATCTTAGAGAGGTCATTGATGATAGATCCAAAGGTTCTTCTATCAAAAACATTCGCAGCGGCCGCCGAAGAGCTTTCGCCCAAGACTTGAGAGCTTCTGCCGCGGCATTCCTTCTTTGGATGCCCCGCCCCCGCCGCCTTAATCTCCGTTCATCTTTTGATTTATTTGAGTCTCTTATCATCTTAATCTCCGTCTTATTTTTCATTTGAATCTCTCATCGTCACCATCTTTTGATTTGATATGTTTATCATATAGTTTGATCCAGTTTCGTGATTATTTTGCAAATTGGCCCAGCTGCTTGTTTTTCTTTGCATCCTGAATCAGATTTATCAGTTTTTGGGAACTTTCGTCAGCCCCTTTAGCGTGCCTTTGGAGTGCTCCAGGGGGTGAAAGAGTCCCTGATATTGAATTAACATCCATCCGTTTCACTTTGTCAGCAGTATTATTTCGTTTCTTGCTGATCATTAGAGGGTGGAATATGGTTTTAACTATAAAATTTCTTTCTCTGCTGTAGAGATCAATGGTATATACTTTTTCATGTTTTTACTGAGATTTTCTGAGCAAGTATGAACTCTTAACCTCAACATTTACACTAATCAGCTGTTATAGATTCTCCAAATCTCAAGGTGATCTCTTGTTTTATGAGATTTACTTTTGTCAGGAATGATCAAACACCTATGCCATACACTCACTGAACTTGTTTTCAAGACCACATGTCATGGCCCCGATTGTAGCCTCAAGAAAGTTCAATTTCTGTGAATTCTTTTCATGGTTTTATTAATGGGAATCAAACGAAAAACTTTAATTCTCGTTTCAAATCTTTTCACCGAAAAAAATCTGAATGGAGGACAAGGGAAAGTAAGTAATTTCCTTGGCATATGAGATCTCCTAGGTCTTCAGTAACTCTCCTACCACCAGGTGCAGATACTCTAAACAAGGATGCAATTGCCATTGATATCCACATGAGTTGCTCTTCATAGCCAAAAAAAAAAAAACAGGTGAGATGAGATTATGAGTTTAAAAACTCCTGAACACAACCCCAGTCTAGTGGGAGGATTTTTGTCTTAATCATAAAATAAAAGGCACTTGATGATTCCCATAATTAAACTATCTCTACAAAGACGAGAGCATCACGCCATATCCTTGAAGGCACAATAAGTAATTGTTGAATAAGAGATGACTCCTTGAATCTATTGATAACAAAGCCTTGATTAATATATTTTACAATTATTTCTAATGGAAAGGTTTGTATCTTCCCATAGAAATAATCTCCTTAACTTTAATCGGGTAATGAAGAAATATATTAAGATGAAAAAAGCCAATGTTACCAAGAACACACCCATATCGCAAAATAGAGTCCCTAAAACACCATCATTTTCAGGATGTATTGCAGTTCAAAAAAATAGTTTCATAAAAAATATTTTTAATTGTAGTTTATAACTGAAATTAAAGTATTTAGTTAAAATTGTGGTTAAGTTTAAAATTTAATGAAAAATAGATTCATGTGTTTGGTTACAATGTTTTTCATATTGTTATTATGAAATTATTTTAAAGGACTTATATATATATATATATATATATATATATATATATATATATATATATATATTGTTTTTTTAATATTGTAGATTGATAATTATAACAATAAAATGTAATTGATAATTCAAGTAAATTATATATTTGTTTTTATTCTCTCATCAAACTAATTGTAATTTCATCATGAACTAAATCGATACGTGAATACATTTGCGATTCCTTGCTATTTGATCGAGGAATAACATCTGATAAAATATGATTAATAACAACATCTGGAATCTAGTTGTAGAGATATAATTCTAAGGCCAAATCTAGTTGCAAGTTTCTGATCCATAATCAATCGAAAAACAACAGGTTTGTGTAATGAAACAAAGTCTCGCATTTTTCCCTTTCATTGGAACTGATCTCTTTCTATATATATTTTTTTTAAATCGGATTAGGCCTTCCTTGCTAAATAGGTCGGGCCAGCCAACTTGGGCCAAAGGCCCACCTTTGTTGGTTTTAGGCTGGGCCGATGCAGATCCAGCCCAGCCCAGAGAGGTAGAAATGAGTGAAACGATGTGCTGCAATGTTCATGTCTTCTTAAAACGTGAACAATACAGCAAGAGGGAATGTGAATTAATTCACGTGGATAGTAGCAGTTAACCAATAGTGATGAAAGGCTCACCTACCGATACCGACAGGTAGAGGAGACCGAGGTGGTTCTTCCTTTAGTGGTGACGTCGGGAATGGTGGCCTGTGATGGCCAGAAAAGCGTTGAAAGATTGTTTTTACTGTGTGTCAAGACTTGCTGCCGTTGCTGGAGGTCACGACGAATCTATAAAGTGGAGGCAAAGTTATTGGTGCTGAGGAGGGTGATGGTGATACTCTCTAGGACTGCTACTGGAGGAAAAAGAAAGAGTTACCAGTGACTGTGGAGAGAGAGAGAACGTCGATTGACTGTAAAAGAGAGAGAGAGTTTGTGGTGCTTCTATCGGTGCAAACACAGTTGTTGATGATTCTCTTGGTGTACGTGAGGATGCAAGATGGAGGTTGTGCCAGTGAAAGAGAAGACAGAGACGTGCCATGGATGCTAGTGGAGAGAGATATGCGTTCTGTGCTCTGTATTGAGAAGTATCTTGCAGATGTTTCTCTAAAATTGAGGTCCATCCTCAATTTCACGTGAGTCCCACAATCAAAAAAATTATGGTGCACCCTTTACCAAACGGTTTGGCTCTGCAGTAAACCTCAACCGTAAAAGTCTCTGAATTATATTCAATAAATGTATCTCTATTTTTTAATATTTTCAATAAAAGCTATAATTCTCTTCATGTCTCTAAGATCTCCTAAAAGAATCCCATGACATATCTTAACGAAAATTTATATGTGAGGTCTCCATGAAAATATTTACAATGAGATCATCATCATGTATGTATCCAATTCTTCTATTTTCGTCATTTCATATATTTCAAACACATGTTTTTGGGCTTCCATCCCAAATTCCTTGGGCACTGACCTAAATGATTACAATTACAACCACCCTAGTCTAATTATAGGAGTGTTTGGGAATGTTTATAAAAAGTGTTTATTAAAAAATTTGAAAATTTTTTATTTTTATTTTTTACTTTAAATTATTATTTTTTTGTGTTTTTAGATCATTTCGATTTGCTGATGTTAAAAATAATTTGTAATAAAATAAAATAAAATAAAATCATTTTGATATATTTATAAACAAAAAATACTTTAAAAAGCAACCATAACCACACTCTCAAACAGGCACTAAATTTTTCCCTCCTCTCATATAAAAATACATTAAATAGTTTTTTATGGTTTTGAGAAATTAAGATATGATCTTCCACGTAGTCGATACAAACTCTTATAAGATAATTATTATGTTTCTAAATTACTGAATTCTCTATAAATACATAAATACATTTTTTTATATAGGAATAACACTATCATTTACATTAATCATGTTTTATGTAATTCTATGAATCTAGAGGTGTGATGATATAAACAAGATCATTAAACACCCTAGGTCATTAAATTTAAATAAAATAATACTAATATTTATAATTATAACTATAAAATATTAAGATAATTATTATGTTTCTAATTTTTTTATGAAGACTAGTGATCTTGTTGTGTTTTATCATATTTTTTTATTTTAATAAATGAGCTTATTTTTTAATTTTAAATTTAAGACAAATTTAAAAAAAAAAAAACTAAATTCATAACATTCATTAAATATAAAATATAAAAAACGAAATTTTAGGAAGAAAAATATTACATTTGAATAATAAATTATTTTTTTTTTCTTTTTGTGATTTTTATTTGATAAAAATAATAATTAGGGAATTACTGTAGTTTGTTTCTTACATAAATCTGTAAGAAACACTTTCGAGATCCATGTCCTGAAACCTAATCTTCAAAGAATGAGCTCATATACAAATACCTATGAGATGTTCAAAGAATAAGAATCTTTCTAGATTTTGCCATGAGCAACCTCTGCTGGCTAAACTCTTAGTAAAGTAGAACAGTTAAATAAAGAAGTTAGTAGGGACAAATACCTGTTGTAGGAGTCACAGCGGGAGTAGTCCTTCGAGTAACTGAAGGAAGGAGGCAATCTTTTATCTCACATGAAGAGGAGTTGGGTCTCAGCATCCGGGCTTGCAGCTGTTTTGGGGGTTGCTGGATTGGTTTTGGCTCTTATAAAAGATCCCAAATCTTGGAATCTAAAACTAAGTGCCTTGCCTTCTTGGCTGGACTTAAACCAGAGAGCGAATAATAATCGTCCAAACAAGCTTTTCTTGCCTCCTGGCTTGCAAAATCTTGGCAATAACTGCTTTTTGAATGTTATCTTACAGGTACAATCTCTTTCTACCAACAGGGTTGTTTTCTTCTTTTGCCTTGAATTGTTATAGTGAATCAAGAAGCTGTTCTGTTATTCTTGAATTCTTGATTTTCAGGCTTTAGGTAGCTGTTCAAATTTCCAATCGTTTCTTCAGAAGGTTATAGAAGAATGGGAATCATTTGCCAGTGAGGAATGGAATGAGAGCTTGCAGCTTACGGTGGCTTTGTCTGATTTATTAGAAGGTAAATGAATATAAATATTAGAAGTTATATGAATTGTCTTTGAGTTTTCCAAAATAATTTAAATATTGTTGTTGTTGCTGCTGAAGGATTGCAGAATTATGCATGCTTATTTTCACTTTTATTCTTATAACTCCTACATTTCTTTTTACACTCTGTTTAATGAATACAATGCTCTGGTGGATGTTATTGAAAGTAAAAAAGATTATGTTGAGTTCTAATATCATTTCTGATAAATTCATGGATTGGCTCCTCAAGAAAACTACGTTGAGTCGCGGACATTTTATTACCATGTAACTTTCAGAATTTTCAGGAAACCATACAATTACAAATCGTTGACATGATTATTGAAACCCGAGTGACGAGTGTCCATTTCTGCAGAACTCTGTGTGATTAGCAGAGAGAGAATTGTATTGAGTCCAAGAAGGGTTATGCTGGCAATGGCTCATTATATTCAAAATTTTAATCTGATGAGCCAACAGGTGCGAATGTATCTTTGCAATTGTTTGAACAAATATTGATGTCAAAGTGACTGATTCAGCTTTTGTGTGTGTGTGTAGGATGCTGAAGAAGCATTCCTTCATCTACTGTCCTCTTTAAGGGATGAATTTTCTGATTCTTATCTTCCAAAACATCACTCTCTAGCAGATGCATTTGCATCCCCTAACTGTAGAATTCTGACTCCAAATAGGATTGAGATCCAGAGTGACCAAGAAAGGTGGCAGCAGCACTTCCTCGGACCATTTGATGGAATTCTTAGTAGCATTTTAACATGTCAAAGTTGTTCGACTGAGGTTTGTTCTCATAAAACATTTTCTCCTTGCAAAATATCAGCATTCTCTGCCCTTTTTTATTTTGTTTAGTGTGATACATGATGTTTGGAACATATGCAGTTTAGTAATGATTTGGTGAATGCTTTTGTATATATACGAGATTCCCACATTTGAACTTCTTTCATTTTAATTCTCAGTCGTGTTGAATCTTGTGATATTCTCCTCGTATTTTAGCTCCATCTCATTCTTTTTTTTATTTGCAGATTTCATTGAATTTTCAATTTTTTCATAGCTTGCCTCTTTTGCCTGTGCTTGAAAGTGGTGCCACCATTGTATGTTAAACAAAGGTTTCAACATCTAGATTTTTATTTAATTTTACCACTTGAATTTTGTTGTTGTGGTTTTTTCTAACTAACCATATGCCTGCTTTACATTTTTTGAACATGATACTAGAGGGTTGGGTGTAGATTGGAGGATTGCCTCAGGCAGTTCACTGTTTCTGAGCAAGTTGAGAATTACAGCTGCAGCCATTGTTGGCACACTGCTGCAATAAAGTATTTGTCTTTAAGAGGAGCAACAGAGGTAATCCTGTCATTAGCATAATCTGTCTATCCTTGATTGTTAATGGCTAGCCTACTGGCGAAAGACTTGTGCATGCTCAACAGACCCCTTTTATGCATCTCTCTCTTCTCCTGGACCCTGAATTCATCCTTTTTTTTCTCTTGGCATTTTTGCCTTGCTTCTTCCTTCTATGTTGGTCTGATATGGGCTTTTCAATTTTCCTGGCCTATTATTAGGAAGATATTGAGTGCTGTGTGCATATTACATAATGATTATTCATGACTTTGTATTACAGACAGAGATAAAAAGACTTAAGAGTTGTGATGAGCAAGACACGTGTACCTGCCGTCTCCTTGTTCATCTAGAAAATCTACCATGGTCAAATGATTTTTCTCGAGCTTTAAAGCAACTAAGCATTGCTCGTAGTCCCAAGGTATGAAGTTTTATTCCAAATTTAGTATTTGTTATAATAGAATTCAAAGTGTATAAGAATTTTCATGGGCATCACCATCTGGAAAGTTTTTGTAAAGCTTTGGGATCTCTTCATCAGTAATGAAATCTAGCTGATGGGTGTTCATTAATCAAATAATGAAATTCTCTGGAAAAAGTAACCGGATCTGAATGTTATCAAATTATGAAGGATAGATTTTGTTGGTGGTTGAGAGTGGGATAAAAAAAGGCAGGTATCAGGAAAAAACAGCTGTGGTTTATGGTTATGAGCAGTCTGAATCTGCCATGCATTGCAGATGCCTTTCATTTCTTGCACGGATAATGTAGTTCTAGGATGAAAATGGCTGCCTTGCCTCTAGATTAATTTCCTCAAGCCTCTAGATTAATTTCCTCAAGCCTCTAGATTTTCTCTTGTACTTAGTTCCTGTTATTTTACTTGTCTAAGAGGATTTTCTCCGTGACCAATGAGCTTTAGCTGAGTGGTGCTATTATGTAACAGAGGTGAGGTCTTAGGTTGAAGTCCCACCTTTGTCAAATTAAAATTGGAACACGCATATTTTTTTTTTCATTTGATCTCACTTGGCTTCAGTGAAGTATGTGTCATGCTCTTCACTCTTATTTTGTTGTTACAGATTCTTTGCATTCAATTACAACGTGCTTCAATAAATTCTTTTGGAGAAGTAGTTAAACTTCAGGTATTCAGATTTTTCTAGCTTGATGGTATCGCATGTCCAGATTTCTTCAAATTTTGTTCCAAGGACACTTTCTTAGTATTAACATGTTAGAATTAATAGAATGAGGATTCAACATGATGGGCTGCTTTACTGATGCTTGTAGGGACACGTCAGCTTTCCATTAACTCTAAACCTGCTTCCATTCATGATGAAAGAGATGCAATGTCCAAAACCAAGCTCTCATCTAAACCATTTTGATGTGCAATATGACACCAGATTGCTGAACAGCATGTATGAAAGAAATGCTTCAAAATTATTTTCTGCAAATGAGTTTAAATCCCCCACACATACAAAAACTTTCTTGGGACAATCCAAGATACCACAAATCACGGACATCTTTATCTTGCAAGCTAATGAAAAGGTAATTTGAATGGTTTATGATAAAAATGTACTGCTGTACATTTTTTAAAGTTTATATTGTTAATGCTCTAGTAGTTTATGAACTTGGTGGCATTAGCTGGTTTAGCTACTCAAGTAACTTCAACCTGTGTCAAGCCAATTGTGGATTAAATCTAGCTGGAAGCTTTGAAGGGGGTGTGATTGGGAAAGGGGTGGGCTACAAAATTGTTTAGTCCAAGGCCAAATTGGCCTCCATATGCTCGTGAACTCTTGAATAATTGAAGATACATATTTAGGAAGTGTACGGGTCATAAAGCCCAAGTCAATAAAGGAGTTGAGAAACATGCATTGGCACACATGCTTGTGTATATGTAGTTTGTTCACCAACAATTTTGAATCTTAGTTTGTCAATGAATTGTAAGGGAGACAATACGTCCCAATTTTAACTGCGACGACTTAGTTAGGGGTTCAATCTATTAAGTGGAATAGTAGATGTTATGTAGTTGAAAGATGTAGCTACTAAATAGAGCCCAGTGTGAAGTTTTGCTCTCACAAAGAGAAATAAAAGGGCAATTTTAATGCTTTCTTTTCTATGTTGTCACAGAATTTAATTAATATAAAATCATTTCATCACCGGACAACTTAAGCTTTTTGGCTGAGATGATTTTTGATATGGTATCAAAACCTATTTGATCAAGCAATTATTAAATCCTACCTTGCCATGCTTTCTTTTGGTCTCAGGTAACAAATTAAACTTTCAAGTCCAATGTTTCGTTGATAGATGCCATTGTTTAAGGAACTCGTTGCATCGTGGCTCTTGCTTTTGATCTCCTGAAACTGGCGAGTTTGTTATTTACCTGCAAAAGGAATAAACAAACTTTCATCATTATCATCTCCATCTCTGTCTACCTTATACTGAGATTCAATGTGTTGAATTTATTTTAACCTTTATAGCACGATGAGATTGCTATCTTGGATCTTTCAATGGTGTTGGCCTAGTGCTCTTTCAGGTCGTTGTATGTGATGACCTTTGAGATTGTTCTTTTGGGTAGATGTATGTGATGTGTATTCTTCCATGTCTATGTTATTTTTGATAGGTCAGTGCAGCATGTGAATCAGTCCCTTCAGAACCCCAGGTATATCGTCTTGTTTCTGTAGTGGAGCATTTTGGAAGAGCTTGTGGTGGGCATTATACTGTTTACAGAAGTGTGCAATCAGAATCGCATGAGGAATACGCCGATGAAAATTGCAAACCTTCCCTTCTGCACTGGTTTTGTATTTCAGACTCCAATGTGTATAGGGTTTCAGAGGAGGATGTTCTAGCTGCAGAAGCTAGCTTGCTCTTTTACGAGAGAATTATAGAAAGCTGAGATCGCACCTCTAGTTTTTGAAGCTGCATGTCCCTTCATCAGCAGATTTTTCAATCTCAAAGCCATGTAAGCATGTCAAGGAATCAAATCTCGTAGTTGTGATGGGGTTTCATTTTGCAAACTTTCATTTGATTATAATCCCTCTCATATTTCACTGTGAAAATTTTTTATTTTTATTTTTGATCATTTTTATTTGTTGATGAAGGGGCAAAAATTGAAAAATAGGTAGGAAGTTATTTTTTTTTTTCTCATTTCACTTGAAAAATACCAAGCATGTTTTTGTTATGTTAGCCCCACATGTTTGTCTTTTTTTGACGCATTTTAGTCCCTTGAACTAAAAAAACAATCAATCATTTGATTTTTAAAAGCCTACTTTTATTATTTCAGTCTCATCTGCCTATCTTGCTCTCTTTTTTAATAGGAAATTGTTATTTGATATAAAAAAAAAGGTCACATGCCTGATTTCTATGTTATTAAATGAAAGATAATCCCATTGATAAAAACTTATTAAATTTGGTCGGTTGCATGACTTCGATCATGAGTTTTACAAGTTAATCGGAGTTCAGTTAAGTGTTTTTTTTTTTTTTTTTATCTTAGCTTTAATTAAATATTTTTTTATCAATTTAATCTTTCCTTACTGATATAATTGAGAATTGAGCTTCATAATTAAGAATATAATTTATTTTTAGGGTTATTGTTTTTGACTTAGATAATAAGTTTCTGATGCCTTCATAAATACACACACATTATTTAATATGTCATTGTTGCAATTGTTTTTTTTTTAAATATCTTTGCCAATTAACCCAAATAGATCAATTATGATGCCCTCATAAATACACACATATCATTTAATATATCATTGTTGCAATTGTTTTTTCTAAAAAAAATATCATCTAATATGTGTTAGATTTTAACTCTTTTTTTTCTTAAAAACATGCTATATATGTCTTAATATTTTTTTTTCATGTTTTAAAAAATTATTATGACGTGTAATGCGAATCAATGATCTAGTAGAAAACTTTCAGTTACATGGGGTTTTCACTCTAGCAATCCATGATGCCTATTTTTTTAAATTTAGTTATTAAACTTTGTTTCTCTTCAGTTATATCCTTTAACGCCTAAATTCATAAAAAAAAAATAGGAAGGGACAAAATTAATACAATGGGGACCAAAAGTGTAAAACAAGAAGAAAATGAGTGGTGATTTCAAGAATAGAGCAAGAATTTCACTTTAGTCCTCTTATTTTTGAAATGGTAAACTTGTAGTCCCCAATTATTTAAAACTCATTCATAGTATAAAATTGTATTTTATTTATTTTTTACTCCTTAATTTAAGAAAAAAATATAAAGTGATCAGTTTTTGTTAATAGAGAAAGTTTTGGCTGACACTAATATTAACCACGAAAAAAAGTTGATTTTGTTATCAACAATCTTAGAAAATTGACAAATAGCAATGCAATTACTAAAAAAAAAAAAAAAATACTTTATTGACAATGCCTATTAAATATAACAAAGGAATATTTTGTTTGACAATTTTTTTATGGAAGCAAAGACATAATAAGTTATAGTGGTAAGTTCCAATGAAAATATGAAATTGCTAAAAAAATCAATAAAAATTCTATCAATAATTTAACATGTTTGTGTTTTTTTACTAAATTCCCAACAAAAATTTTAGTCGTTATATTTCATTTGCAAATGTAAAAGAATTATAATCAATAATTATCCTTACCCTTCATTTCTTTTCTTTTTTTCTCTCTACTCTCTCTACCGTAAACACAACAATCCACTTGAAAACTCTAGCCTAATCCTCACAAATACAGTCACCTAACTTGCTAATAAGTGTTGACCTGTATCTATATGATAGGTTAGAATATCCTTTTATTGGTTTAATTTCTTAAAAAAGATTTTTTATTCCAAGTAATCAAACTTTTCTCATCTTTTTTTTTTGTAAGTTATTAATGGTTTAGGTTAATTTATTGATATTGTTTTATAGTAGTTATAGTTTGTCTATATTTAAGTGTTTTATAATTTTTTTTCCTAGAGAATTTTATTGTGTTAATGTATAATTTATATGGTGAGGTTTGTTTGGTATTTGGGATAAATTAAATTTCATTTTCATGTGATGAAATTGAGTTTTATTTTATAATTTAGATGTGTTATGATTGAAAAGATAATGGGTTATTTATTAAATGTCAATCACATTTCATATAATTATTGTTATGTTGAAACTTTAAGAAACTTTAATTTTTTGAGGAATTTATAATAATTAAAGGCTTAATGTAAGCATAGTCAAGATTTTTGTAAGGCTAGATAAAAGAACAAGCTATGTGGTCATGTTTAATGGACTTCAGCCGAAATGATAAACTAGACAATAAATTATATTAGACAATAAGCTTTTTAGTAAAACTTTTAGGGCTTAGGACTAATGCAATCCTTGGTGTACATATGCTCATATGATTGTTTAAACTCTTTGATCCTCATACTTATGTATCCAATTAATTCTTTGAGGGCACACTTTGTCAATGCAACTTTCTAACATGTATTTTCAATGCAACACTGCAACTTTTATCAATGAATACAATTCCAATGTAAGGTTTTAATACAACATCAGAAATTTTTAATATGTAATGTTGAACACTTTTTTCGTTATTACATAGTTATCAATATTGTCCTGCTTATCAACATTCTTAATGTAATGTCTACTTATCTAGTCAATAGTTGTTAGAAACCTACCAATAATTATCATTAATGTATGCCCTTAACTTTAAACTTTATAAGGTAATATCTTATGATTGAGATGTATGAATACCTCAATCTATCAAATACCAACACATAACAGGTCATAACATAACACATGATAATTATAACATTCACTATTGTACTGTTCTTGTTCTTTTCATTATATATTATTTCTATCCTATGATTTATGAACTTAAAAATCAAAAGGTCTTCTATTTTGATCGGAGATTTGTTTTATAATAGTTCAAAGACTAATTAATTAAGCTTAATAAAAATTTCTTAAAAGCCCATCACGCTAATGATGAATATGCCGAAATTCAATTTAAAGTTTTTATGACTTCATTAATGGGGCTTTCTATATGAACTAAACAAAATCTAGTCTATTCTTGTTTAATAAATCATCCAAAAAATATTTTCATGGTTAACGACATAGAAACATCAAGATATAAAAGAATAATTGATGTTCTTGCTACATGTACACCAATTCCCCTTAATCTTCAATTGTAATGAAACCAAACATATTAAAGGAAAAAAAAGATAATTTTATATGGATGGTTCTTTTAATTTCAAAACAAACTCGATTTTTTTTATTAGCTAATTTATTTTCATTTTTTCATATTAAAATTAAGAAAATGATAAAAAAAAATCAATTAAACTAACATAATTGGAAAAGTTAAAAGATATATATTGACAGAATGATATAAAGTGATAAATGGTGATGTCAAGTTTTAAATATAATTTTTTATTCAAATCACATTTTTACACGACTCAATTTTTTAAACTGGAATAATGAATGTCAAAAAAAACCTAAATTACTCTTTTTATTATATTTCTTTTATATTGAAATCATTTACAATATTTGTGTTTTACAATATTGTATTATTATTTAAGGTTTATAACTTAGGTAAGTTGGCAAAATAATTTTTGTGGCATAATTATCTGATACACATTTATATCACATTTTTTGTTTCTTTTTAAATCTACAAATTATATCATATACTAAAAGAGATTAACCAGTTATTGTAGCTTGTGAGTGTTTTCACTATAGATTACAATAGTATTATTAGATCAATTTGGTGATGTCGAGTCACAGTTTATTTGATTTTTAAAAATTTCTTTACACTGTAAAATAATTGTTTTGCCATTAAATAAGACAAAAAAAAACATCAATAGTTGAAGAGGTATCAAGGTAATTTCATCTTCCATTGCACAGTAAAATAACCTTTTTACACTCGAATAAGATAAATATCATGGTTTTCCTACGAGGGTGTTTTTGATATTTCATATTTTTTTAAAATGTCTAAATAATAATATGCCCCCCAATAAGACAAAATTGAAGAGTTAGTCGTAGGGGTATTATGGTAATTTACCATTTATTATTATTATTATTATTGTTGTTGTTGTTGTTGTTGTTGTTGTTGTTATTAGTTTTCCTTTGAATATTGTGTGTGGGTGCGTCTAACACACGTGCTAACAATATTGGACTTCATGCTCCTCTTGGATGGGGCGTGCAATGTTTTATAGTAGAGAAAAATATTCGTCTGGTATCTCAATGGATGCGTTGTCGTGTCCTCTTTCTCATGTTATGACGCATGGTCCCACAAGATGGTTGAAGACGTGATGGTGGTCGACTGGATTTTTGCCCCCTATTTTTTCTCTCCTTCACACTAAACTACATGGCGCCCCCCCCCCCCCCCCGGTTTTATAGGTGTTTCATTTCAGTCCTTGATCATTTAATTGTGTTGTATGGTCCTTATTTTTGTTATGTAAGTTTTATTTTATTTCAATTATGTCTTTCAATTGAAATTAATTATATATTATGTTTTCATTTCAATCCGTATTCTTTTAATTTTGGGTTTGATTTTAAATCCCTTCATATTTTTGGTAAAGAAGATTTGATTTTTAAATTTTATTCTTTGATTAAAATTAATAATATATTTGATTTTTATTTCGGCCCTTATACTTTTAATTTTTTATTTTAATTCCTTTATTTTTTTATATTTCCTAAATAATCTCATTTTTTTTCCATGTTTATATATATATATGGGCGCGCGCTCTTAACTTTGGTTTTTAATTTTTATTATTTTCTCTTTTGTTGTGGTAATATTTTTTTGAAAACTTTTGTTCTTAAATTTAATTTATCTTTATGACCATTTGAAAATTGATATTTCTTATTTTTTTTCTCTACTCTTTTTTTTCTTCCACATTAAATGATTCTTTTAGCTAATAATTTTAGTTTTTATCTTCCTTCTTCTTTTGTTAATATTTTTTATTTTTTTTTCTCAGGGTAATTTAATATTTTTTATTATTTTAGAAATAATATTAATAATATTTTTAGATATTAAAACTTCAATGTTACTATTGTTATAATAAAATATGGTGATGCTTTTCATTATATCAATCCTTGCATATCTAAATATTTAATTTTACTTTTAAATTAACAGAACTTATAAATTATTTGAATTTCAATCATTATAAAAATTATTTATTCAGCTTGCAATTTAGTATAAACATTAATTTAATTAGTAGAGCAAGTAATCTATAACCGGTCAAGCCAAAAAAGAAAAAGGGGAAGAGGAGACAAAAAGAAGACTCGAGGAAAGTCTTTTGATATTTAGGGGTGCATCTGTGTATGGCTGGAGTACCCACATGTTTTGTCTTCCGGAAATCGCCCTCTAAAATAAAGATACAAAAGGTAATGGTATGGTCAATTAAGTCATTTCACCAGAACTCCACCCAAGACTGGTCCACGGAATATTTGCAGAAAAAGTGCTTTATCACTCCTTCGCGGCAATCAATCCTTCTCCCGATTATTAAAATTTAATAACGCCAATCTTTTTATTAAAATTTATGTATTAATACACTTCTCAAACATTTTATAAGGAATACCATCATAGTAGTATTTTTGCACATAAAATTGTTTGAATGTATTTAAATATAATTTATAAACAAGATTCATGAAATTTAGTGAATAATAATTAAGAAATGAATAGCGTTTTCAAATATTTTTTTTTGCCTCTAATAATAATAATATAAATTGAGCACGAGCCATGTCCAAGGCACAATCAATTTCGTAGTCCTACACTATCGTTTTTTTTTATTAATTTTTTTGTATTTTTATATTTGATGCAGTTAAAATATTAATCTTATATTTATAAATTATAAAAACTCGTTTAAGTATCATGAGATTACAATGATCCTTCAAGTATTTGAAAATATTATAAAGTCTATCTTCAAGTTTAAGTGGATATCACAAAACCTACTCTTTTAAATTTTTGAATAATTACTATAATTTTACAAATATTTTAGAGGTTTATTATAATTCATTGCTTAAATAAATCTACCTATATTACAATAAACACAAGTATTTTGTAAATTCTCTAATTCTAGTATAGATGTCAAGTTCTTTAAATTTAGTATTATTTTTTTAAAATAAAAAGAAGAGCAAGTTTTGCCTTTATATAAATTTAATAGCACTTTATCATTTAAATGAGCTATAAAAGAAAACAAGGATAGAATGGATAGGAGTATTAGAAAAGAGTCTTTAGGTCTGATATTGTGTTTTAAAAGTGTTTCTGAAAAAAATTAATTTTTTATTTTAAATTATTTTTTTAGTATTTTAGATTATTTTTATGTGTTGATGTCAATTTTTTTAAATATAATATAAAAATAATTTTGATATATTTTTAAATAAAAAATATTCTAAAAGACACCTTCAATCACACTATCAAATACGCATTTAATTATCCAGAAAAATGAAAGGTAATTTTTGTAGAAAAATATTGTTATTTTTAGCTCACTTAATAATTAAAAACCAAATACGTAAACTATTTATATTTATATTTATTTTTATTTTTATTTTAAACGAAAATACTTGACTTTATCTCAAATTCCAACAAAGGGCATTAAGGTTAAAGGAAAGTTCCAAAAGCCCCATCAAAACCCAGACCCCATCATTTCCTTCCACCTCATTTTTTTTTTAAAACCCCTGAGCGCCCCTCTCTCTCTCTTTCTGTGTCTGAAAAGCAAAAGCGAGAAACTCACTTCTCCAGCCATAAGTTTCAAATATTCTTCTTCTGCTCACTCTCTCACTCTCTTTCTCTGCTTTGCTCCTTCTTAGTAAAATTTATCTACCTACCTCGGTAATGGCTAAGCGTGTTTATCAAGTTTGGAAGGGACGCAATGTAAGCTTCTTGATTCAATTGTGATCTGGGTTATGTTTTATATAGTTTGTTTCTGTAAGATTTAGACTGATGGGTTTGTTGGAGTGAAGTTTCTGTGTTTTTTCGATGAAATGGCTGTTTTTTGTATTGTATTATTGTATTGAGAAGCATTTTATAGAATTCCTTCGTTTCTTTCTTTCTTTTTAGTATGTTCGGTTCTTGTTTTTAGGCAGTATTATTTTTGATAGCTGAATAACTAGTCTTGACCTCAACATCGTCCTGAACCTTAAATCTCGGGGCATGTATTTTGTCCACTCCACGCGAGGAAGTGGGCAGGCCTTTCATCCTTTATGGCTATAAGAGAGCGCTGGGAAGTGTTGAACCCGAGACCTGGCTGATACGTTATATGGACATTGTTAGTGGTTGGATGTTGTTACCTTAAGTAGTGCTAGCAAACTCCTCTTCACTGTAGGCTTTGGTTGTGGCTAGGATAGGAGATGGGAAAACAAATAGGATGCTAGTGGATCTACTGTAAGCAACAAGGGGGGAAATTATTTTATTTGATTGGTTTAAGTATATAAATTGATATGTTCCTTCTCAACGCTTTCCTGAATTTTCTTCTTTTATTGGGTTCATCGTGCAGATTTTCTTCTGCAAAGGGAGGCTTATATTTGGTCCAGATGCCAAATCGTTGATTATTACCTTATTGCTCATCGTGGTTCCCGTTGTTATATTCTGTACAAATGTCGCAAGGAACCTCCTCCATGAATTTCCAACATATAATAGTGGCTGCATCATTCTAGTCGTAACAATTCTGTTCACAATATATGTGAGTCCTGCTGATTCTTGTTCTGCTCTTGCTCTATTAACTTCAACTCCTGTAACAACCTTTGATGTTTATTTATCGTAGTGTAGACACTGATATAGATATATGGTGAGAATTTGTTCACTATAAAGTCAGAATGTTTCCATTAGCTTGCCCAATTTTGTCTCTTTATCCCCATATTCCTTTTTTTTATTTTTTTATTCCAGTATGCTTTTCTTTAGCTCGTGATGTTTTATCTCTTTGGCCGTCATCCTGGTCAATGTTTTGTTTGCCTTCAGTTTAAGTCTGGCAACTGTTCAGATTGACCATAGGTAGTCATGAACTCATGATAGGTATTGGTGCTCCTGTTTCTCACTTCAGCCCGTGACCCAGGCATTGTTCCTCGAAATTCATATCCACCAGAGGAAGAGATTTGCTACGAATCTTCAACCTCGGCAGATGTTGGTGGGAGACACACACCTACTCCACGGTTACCGCGCACAAAAGAAGTGTCTGTCAATGGTTTTTCTGTGAAAGTGAAGTATTGCGATACATGCATGATATATCGACCACCCCGTTGCTCACATTGCTCTGTATGTGATAACTGCGTAGAGCGATTCGATCACCATTGTCCTTGGGTGGGCCAATGCATTGGACTGGTATGTAGTGTAGATTGCTCAAAAATTTATTTTGCTGAATTGAATGGTCCAAATTAGGATCCCATCTAAAACATTTGAAAAGATGCATTTCAGAATTTTTTTTGTTCCATATTCTCTTTGAAATTATCTACTAGGTGATGCAAGTCTTTCCATGATTTATTTAACCTGGATCTGCGAAGATATTCTTGTTGCTCTGGGGAAGTTAGTGGTCAGACCAAATTTGCCATTCTAGTATCAAGAATTTTCACTGCACTTTTGTTTAAGAAGGATAAGGGTCTTTTTTAAGAATTAGTCGTGGAAGTCATCATTCTAGGCTATAATTTTAGGAATTTTATATAAATAGATGGAAAAGAGTCGGTTAATGTGGTCATCCATCCAAAATTTCCACTGCTAGTTTAGTATATTAGCAAAAAGTGAGGACAACAAAAAGAACTAGAACTTGGAAAAATTCTTTGACTATGTGGAGGAATTTGAATTCTTCAAAAGATTGCCTGCAATCAAGGACAATGTGTTTTCAACTTCTGTATGTGTTAGTGAAAGAATGGATTCTGTCTTAATTAAACCAAGTATGTTAATCTCTTCGCAGCGCAACTACCGGTACTTCTTTCTGTTTGTTTCTTCATCAGCTCTTCTCTGCATCTTCATATTTGCAATGTCAACACTGAACGTAAAATTCCTTATGGATGATTATGGTACTCCCTGGAAGGCAATGAAGGAGTCACCTGCATCCGTGATATTAATTGTTTATTCCTTCATTTTCCTCTGGTTTGTCGGTGGTCTCTCCTGTTTCCATCTTTATCTTATAGGCAGAAACCAGGTCAGTTTGTTTCTCTTTTTTTTTTCAGGAAACCATTCTTTTCTTGCGCTTGAGTACTTTTAGCTTTTATTAGTCATTTTTGTGTACTCGCAAGTCGTAAATTGCTAAAAGGTCTTTCCCTCAGTGAATGTTTAAGTAATTCATTTTTGGCAATGTTGCCGGTGGTCTTTTCTTCTTATGTTTTCAAATGGCCCAATTTCTAACTCTTTAACATTTTCCTCAGACTACATATGAAAACTTTCGCTATGGAGCAGCCAACAGGCACAATGTCTATGACCAGGGTTGCTTAAGGAATTTTCTTGAAGTATTCTGCACTAAGACAGAGCCTTCAAGGAACAATTTCCAAGCTTATGTACAAGAAGAGATGCCCATGCGTGTAACCCGAGAAGTAAAAATAGATGATTCAGAAGGAGACAATCGGACAAAAGTACAAGACAATCTAGAAATTGATAATGACCTTTTAAAGATATCCCAGCGTCGTGGTGCTATTAACAGTTGAAGCTGAGTTCTCTTTGCTTTAGGAATCTCAAGTTGAGCCTTCTTTAATGAAACTCACCTTTTCAAACGTGGTAGACAAATTGGTGTAGCTTGGGGATTTGAGATTCTTGTCAAATAATAGTTTTTGATAGCAAAAGTTGCACCATTTAGAGGGGAGAACTCCAAGGTGATGTTTATACCATTTATTACTGTTATTCTCGCCCCCCCCCCCTTCTTTTTCTTCATTGGATGCTGTGTTGATTTCTTTGATAATAGAGCACATATACCTTGGGAAGTTATTAGAGAAGCCTTTTAAGTATAGGTGCGGGTTTCCACACGGGAGGCTTTGGATGATTTCCATCATTAAGATGGCAATGTAACATTTTCTCATATTGCTGAACAATATGGTTCTTAATTGTAGTTTATGAGACTTTATATAATTTGATGCAAGTTTTTGATTATCAGAATTGCCAGGGAGAAGAAGAGTCATTATGATTTTGTAATGGGAATTTTACAAGCAAAGAGGGTAGAGAATGTCTACAAGAAAGAAAACACAACAATTATTTATTTACAAAGGATCTTATTCTTACAATCTTATTAATATTGTTAGCTATGAAGTTTTTTTTTTAATGCCACTCTTACACTGGTCTTTTGTTAAAACTCATAATGATAATGAAACCAATAATGATTTTTTGTAGATAAAAAGAATAAGCAAAATGAGAAAAGGTACCAATAAATTAATATGATAGCAAGGAATAAATGATAAGAAGGAATGACACAAAATAAAAGAAAAAAAGTAATGGTGTAACTCTGATTAAGAATCAATAATGTTAATGTGAAACGAAAAAAAATTATAAATGAAATACATAATAAATAAGAATATAATGGTTGCAAGAGAATATATCAAGAATCAAGAGGAATGATTGATACGATTTATACAAAAATAAAATAAAGATATTCATATTTTTTTTAATTAAAAGTCATGAGCCAACCAATTTTACATTATCATGCATAGCTTTAAATCTGACTATTCAGATTATGTAAAATGTTTTGTAAAGTCTTTTGACATGTTGACCTATTTTGACTTAAAATATATCTCAATTAGAGTTTGAAAAAGCCTTATTATTTTGATATGAAAATTAGGTTAAATGTATAAATAATACAAGATATAATAAAGTAGTGGTAAAACTATAAACAAGAGGAAATCTCTTCTATTTAAAAGGTTATTTCGGCTGAATAGAAGAAAGAAAAAAGAGCATGATGAGTTTTGTGTTCTAAATAAAAAAATAGAGAATATAATTAAAAAAATATGAGATTAAAAGATTACAAATCAATCAATTTCATGTTATCACGCATAACTTTCAATCTAAATATCAAATCAGGCTTAAAGTTTTTATAAAATCATCTAACATATTGATTTGCTTTGACTTAAAATCTCACCTCGTTCATAATTTGGTTTGATGAACATTAGATTTTAACATGAAAGTTTTACTTTAACTATTAAATATTTTTATACAAATATGTATAAGTGATTATTGCTTATATAATCATAATTGAAGGTGACTTGAGTAATCATTGTTGAGACATTGCAAGATTTTGTTGAGGATTAATATACAAAAAAACATGTCTTAAAAAACAATGTAAATAAAAGGCATGTGGGGAGTCAATGATTATAAGTAATGTCTTAATCTAGCATCGTTAATTATAAGTAAGGGCATTTTAATGAAATTACAAACGGTAACTAACACAGGACTATATTATAAAAGGAGAAGAAAATAACGAGTCGACATTGGTATCTCAAAAATGAAGGGACTATATTATAATGTTTCTTATATCCAGGGACTAAACAAATAGTTTACCCAAATAATCCTTGCTTGTGAAAGGGGTTTAAGTGGGCATAAAACGCACTCGGCATTTTTCTGCCTTCACTTTCTCTCTACAAGAACATCACCCCCTCCTCCTCGTCTAGGGTTCGTAAAATACTGAACTGAGCAGAACTCTCCCTGGTTTAAGATGGTAAGACTCTCACTCAGCTCTATAATTAGATTGTTTGAATCGTTATTCTCCTTCAATTTCTTTTCCTTTTTTTGATTTTGTTTTAATTCATGAAAAAAATTCAATTAGGAGGGAAAAGCGAATTTGGAAGCGGCGATTGAGCAACTGCAGATCGTCGAAAAACAGATGAGGCTCGCCGGAGACGTCGCCGGCACTAAGAAAGCCGTCACCGAAATTCTCCAACTCTGCTTCGAAGCTAAAGATTGGAAAACACTAAATGACCAAATTACCCTTCTCTCTAAAAAACGTGGTCAACTCAAACAGGTAATGTCCATTTTAACTAGTTTGCAAATAAATTCAATTAAATTACCCAGGTTTTGCTCTATGATTTTTTTGTGTTGTTTTTGATTATTTTCCCTTTCCAATTGCAGGCTGTAACTGCAATGGTCCAGCAAGCTATGCAGTACATCGACGAGACGCTGGATCTTGATACTCGAATCGAACTTATTAAAACACTTAACAGTGTATCTGCTGGCAAGGTCTGACTGATTTTCATGCTCCTTTTTATGTATATATTTATATTTTTTATTTAATGTGGGGGTAAATATGCCTGTTTCTATGAATCATGCTTGTGTTATTTCAGCAAGCTTATTTATTTATATGACATGTAGATATACGTTGAGATTGAGAGAGCAAGGTTGGTTAGGAAACTAGCTAAGATTAAGGAAGAGCAAGGGCTTATTGCTGAAGCTGCAGATCTGATGCAAGAAGTTGCGGTGAGTTTGTAGTGTTTGCTTTCCTACTTCATAGACCGTGTAAGAAGATTGATTCATTTTCTATGTTTTTGAGTTGCAGGTGGAGACTTTTGGTGCCATGGCAAAAACTGAGAAAATTGCTTTCATTCTTGAGCAAGTATGTGCGTCTTCTATTTTTGTTTGTGTTTTTTTGTTATTTGCTGTGTGCACTTTAGGTCTAAGTAATGTCATCGATATTAAACAAAGATTTTGGATGCTTGAGAGGTTAGAGTAGCCACCATGTGCAATTAATGAAGCATGGTGTTATTTTACCTAAGATTCCTTAACTGGGGGTCCTGCTTTTGTGGAACATGGATGACCATTGACCTTCTTAGCTTTGATCTGTTAAGTCTGAGGCTTTTGTTATGGGCTGTTGTTTTAATTCTGACAGGGCATCAATTTTTTTGGAACAGGTTCGTCTATGCCTTGACCGCCAAGATCATGTTCGTGCACAGATTCTCTCTAGGAAGATTAGTCCAAGGGTTTTTGATGCTGATACTTCGAAGGAGAAGAAGAAACCAAAGGAAGGTGATAATGTTGTTGAAGCGGCTCCTGCTGATATACCATCATTGTTGGAGTTAAAGCGAATCTACTATGAACTTATGATACGGTATGTAAATTTTTTATACTGTTTATGTCCTATTCTTGCTTTAACCTTTTGTTTCCAATAGTTCCGCTGAATTCCTTTAGTATTTGTATACTTAACTAGGTTTTAGGTGATGCTCAATCGTTTCATGAGTTCCTTGGTTACACTAAATTTGTATCTTTATATAGTGCATCTTTGAAAATTTGTAAGCTTATGTGGCTGTATTTCTGCTTGCTGCCTTTTTGGATTAAGCAAAATACACTTCTAATGTTAAGAAATTACAGACATGTTGCTCATTACCCTTATAAACTCTATTTAAGTACTTGAATGCACCATGAAATGCTGGAAACAGCTGTTTTTCACTTGTTCTGAAGTCTGTGTTTGGTATGTATAAGGCTTTTGACTTGGTCTTTGTCTGTAACTTTTGTTAACATCATTGAAAGTAAATTGTTGGAGGTGCTCTAATAGATAGTGTGTTTAAGACCCTGATGGTAAGTTAACCCATAAGAAAGCATGTTTTCCATGTCAATGCACAATGACTTTATGTTTGAAGCAGAGGAAAAAGCCCTTCTGCTCCCTCTTTTGAGGTTTTTGTTTTTGGCTCTTAATCTCGAGCAGTAATGCTGATAGATATGTTTGACCAAATTAATGTGCATGCAAAGCTATGCCCCATGTTATATATACTTGGAGTAGCTTTTTTTGCCACCATTTATTTGAAATTGGGAAGCCCTTGTAGTGCTTCCCAAGGTTTTAAGTCTGTTAGTGAGAACTATAGAATAACATTTCCATCCTTATATTTTGCAGCTCATGGTGGCTGGACAATGGCATTTATGGTTTTTATGACAAGTATTCCACATTGTCACAAGTTCTGTTTTGGTTGTTTAACAATCACATTCAATTTTGAAATGCTAGCAAAGTAATATGTGTGATTTAAACAATTCTTAATTGCCAACTATGATCTCTAAAAAACGGTTTGAATATGCGTACTACCAACTTATTCTGGAAAGCTTCTTTCTTTGCTACATATTTGATTTTAAAATAACCTGATGAATGGCAAATCAAAGTTCCTGACATAAGAAGTCGTCTAACTGGAACTTCAAATAACATTGCAATACTAATTTATACTAGTCATTTCAGATGCAAACTGATTGGACCATTCAATTGTGGATTTATATAGTCTGAGACAACTCTTTTGTGATTTCATGTTTGTATTTTCTACTGTGAGAATGGTCTCTTCTTTTCCTCTTTTGAACAACCTGGGATTTTATTTATTTTCAAATACAGTAACAAAACCCTGCAAAAATGGTTTTCTGTGGTATCTTTTTTTCAAAAACTTTCATGACCTGATGGCCTTTGCTTAATTTTCTACTAGGCCAAGGGTAATTTGGTAATATTTTTTCATTGAAAAGTTCTTTTTGTTGATTTTTTATTTATTTGAAAGTTAGTAAAATATCCCAAGCATCCAACTTGTCTCCGCCAAATATAATGCAAATTCTCTTATTTCTTAGTTGCTAAATGGTTTTTAGCCATCTAGTATTTGTGAACTAATATATCTGCTATAGATTTAAATAAGAGAACCATGTATTGACATTTCTTTGTGTTTTCCACTTCTGTCTAGGTACTACTCCCATGATGATGATTATCTTGAAATTTGCCGTTGCTACAAGGCAATATACGAGATCCCCCCTGTAAAGGAAAATCCTGCCCAATGGATTCCAGTAAGAGCTTATCTTCAATTTTTTATCTATTGTGGTTTCTATGTACTCCTTTGGACAGCCCTGATTATTTATAACATGTAGGTCTTGAGGAAAATATGTTGGTACTTGGTACTTTCACCACATGATCCAATGCAGTCAAGCCTTCTAAATTCCACCTTGAAGGATAAGAATCTTTCTGAAATTCCAAATTTTAAGTATGTGTTGCTTTAATTTGTTCCTGCATTTTATTGGTTATTTAATTTATTGATATTTTATTCAACGATATTATTCTTTGGATGCTGTTCCATAGGTTGCTGTTGAAACAGTTGGTGACGATGGAAGTCATCCAATGGACATCTCTTTGGAATGCATTTATGAATGAGTTTGAAAATGAGAAGAACTTGCTTGGAGGGTCTTTAGGTGACAAAGCAGCCGAGGATTTAAAGCAAAGAATAATTGAACATGTAATCTACTTTCAATTTTTGTATTTTGGGACAATTGGAGATTTCTTCAATTTGTTAATCCTTTTGCAACATGTTTGCTTTTCAGAATATTCTTGTTGTTTCAAGGTATTACTCCAGGATTACTGTGAAGAGACTAGCAGAGTTATTGTGTCTCAGCATCCAGGTTCCCCCCCCCTTCCTCTCTGTGTGTGTGTGTGTGTGTAGTTGCGCTGTACACGCGCATTTGTTTGCTCACACTAATTTTTGTTTATGGCAATTGTGTCCATGGTGTAACTATGCCTGATTTTTGTTCTGTCATGTGAACTTGTGCAAATTTCCATGAATGAGTTTCATTTCAAAGATTTGGATTTGATCAAGCTTGGTTAAATTAATAAAGGCTTTATGGTTGCCTGGTGCATCTGTTTAAATTTTTATTTGAATATTCCATAATTGTAGGTAAAATTTAAGAAATTCGCTTCAGAAATTATTCTGTCAACATAATACTTTTAAGTTGTTCTGTCCATCTCAATTGAAACTTTCAGTGTTCGTTCAATTATTGAACAATCACAGGTAATATTAGAGCCTCTTTGAACTATTGTTTAGTAATTGAAATCTTACAAATTCCATTATTTGTAACTTAATTTAATCAAATGGTAGCGGCTAATGTATGTGTTTATTCCATGTCTGAAGCCCAATTAAGTTTCTGATGAGCAGGCTTGTTAATCGTATAAATGATCTTTAGTTCACCTAATAACTTGAGTGGGAATTTGACAATGGCATCAGGTTTTGCAATCAAGAATGATTGCTCTAATCCTCTTGGAGGCATTTTCCTTTAATCTCATTTCAAGCATATTTGGAGCAAGCTTTCAAACAATCATGAGCCCTGCTTTGCAATTGACACTCCCAAGCAACCCTCCAGCCTATTCATACTTATACCTATCTCCGCCTTGTATAACATTTTCTTTCCCTTTCTGCTAGTGCTTGTGGTCTTTGGTATTAGCAATGACTTGTTGCCAATTAATGCTTTTCATAATTTATTCTGTTGCCAGTTAAGACAATCCAGCTTAGGGCTCAAGTTGGCTTAGAGGGGAATAAGATCTATCCACTCACATTGCACGAGAATTAGGATGGTGGTGATTTGCATAATTTGGCAAACAGCCATTCATTTGCTTTGGGGACAGATATTTGAAAAAACAGTGGAACTGTATTCTCTTGAGCCATGCAAATGATGTTGTTACAGGTTTCCCTAAAAGCTGGTCAGATTTTATAGACCAACAATGATTGCTAATTTTTAGGTCATAAGCTGAAATCTTAAAAAAAAATAGAAGTTAAATTAGTACTTTAAGTGAAATAGTTAGTCTATCAAACATGTTAATAATATGAGAAGAGCATGCGCATTGATCAGGTTACTTTGCATTTAATCTGCCTTTTTTTTTTTTTTTCCAATTTAGGAAGCTGAGAAGCATCTTTCCGATATGGTTGTGTCCAAAGCTCTGGTGGCAAAGATTGACAGGCCAATGGGAATAGTGTCTTTCCAAGTAGCAAAGGATAGCAATGACATTCTCAACTCATGGGCAATGAACTTGGAGAAGCTGCTTGATCTTGTTGAGAAGAGTTGCCATCAAATACACAAAGAAACTATGGTCCACAAAGCTGCTCTAAAAGTTTGAAAGGGCGGTTGCCACGCTCTCTCTTTTCTCATCACATACAAAGGTGGGGGAAATCGTTTTTAGGTGACAGTACCTCTGTTCTAATTGTGTTTGCAGATGGAGGTGATCATTTAAATCTCTGCTGATTGGGTTTGGTTGGACATTCATCTTATCCTGACGATATTCCTTTTGTTGGTTAGGCTGTGATGGTGCTTAGAATTGTTGTATACTTCTGGCACAAGCTGTACCACTGGCAGGGCCCAAATAGGCTTTGTTTATAGCAGTGGAAGGAAATCTCATTTCAGCGTTGCTTAAGATTCTTCATTTGTTTAGAATGGTGATATATCTTTATCATTTATGATCATTACTGTGGCATTTTATCTTGGTTTCTTGATGTCAATTTATTTTTCAGCAAACATGCCCTGTGCTCTATTTTATTGCTCACATTTCCAGGACAATGTACGAGACAGCTGTGTATGTCGTTCCCATTCTGGAGATTTATTGTTGATATATCAAAGCTTGATGTTGATCCGTGACAGTAGAATTTTCATTATCTTGAAAGAGAGTGTGGAACAAGAAGTTGTGCTTACATGTTCTTGTTAATACACTCTGGTCACTTGAGAGCATGTTGGTCGTAAATTTCGAAGGAAACCTGGGAGGAAGAAGTCTTGTCTGAGATACAAATCTTGATTCCTCTTTCCCACCCTAAGCGCATTCTCGCACTTGGTGCCGTTTGGCATTGCTTATCAACCTGCTTTTTGCTGCTTATCGATGTTTTTTTTTTTTTTTGTCATTTTAAAAACCAGCGGTTAGTGTTTTTAGATCATTTTGATGTGCTGATGTCAAAAATAATTTTTAAAAAATAAAAAAAATATCATTTTGATGTATTTCGGCACGAAAAATACTTTGAAAATAAACAGGAACCACACTCCCAAACACCCCCTAAACTACCCCGTCGATTCAGCATTGTTGGAATTACGAAGATGCTGCCGCAAAATGGCAGGCTAGCTATTTTTTATCAAGGTCACATTTGTTTCATGAAAAATGGCTTTCTAGGAACTATTTTCTAAACTTGCATGTTTTTATTTAGCATTACAAAAGTTGATTAGCGTAGTTTCCAGAAACTAAGCTAAACTATAAAATATCTTATATGTTTAACTGGAAATGATTAATGGTTTTTTTTTTGTTTTTTTTATATGTAATTTCAATTTTCTGTTAAATTTGATCTTTGTTTGTTTTGTTATAAATAAGTTATAGAATTTGATTTTCTTTTAATTTCTACTTATTTGTTTATTTTTTAAAATTTGTCCGTCTTTGTTTTCTTATTTAATTGATAAAAATAAAATAAAAGCATTTATAAATTATTTTCTAGTTTACTTTTCATGGTACAATCAAATACTGGAAAATATTTTTTAATTTATTTCATTAGACTACCGACATCATAAAATAATTTTCTTTTCAGAATTTATTTTTCATAAAATTAACTAAAAAAATAAAACAAGTTCTGGTTTTACTGTAGATTTCTTCAGTGTTTACACAAACTCATTACAATTCATTGCTACAGTAAAATTATCATTTTATCCCGGGACCAAACAATTTTAACCCCTGGGACTGGGGGTATTTTTGAATTTTTCAAGGGATATGGATGAAATTTTTAGATTTGTTACACAGTAAAATATCGCAATTAGCCCTCTTACACAACAAAAACCACCAAAATATGGATGAAATTTCATTTTTTTTTTTTTGTTCCTTTAACAATTTTGGCATGCAAGTTTATATTTGATGTAAGTTTATCCCCAAAATAAAATTGGTCATATATGTTACTTTTTATTTCAGTCCTTATTCTTTTAATTAATTCAATAATTACACCATATTTATTTTTTTAAATCCCTTTTTTTTTAGTCTGGAAATTTTGATTTGTTTCATTTTTATCTTTCAATTAGAATTAATCATATATTTTGTTTTTTTATTTATTTTGACACCTATTCGTTTTAAAAAAAAATTGTATTAATTCATTTGTTTTTTGTCCTTCTTGGACAATGTTTGTTTTTTGTCCATATTTATGTATTTATGCTTTTAGATTTTGTCTATATTTTTTATCATTTTATTTTTTATCGGGTTTCATTTTTATTATGTTCCGTTCTGAAATTTTAATTTATGTTGGTTACATTGCATTTTATTTTAAATAATTCCTTTATTATTTTTCAGTTCCAAGGTTTTGATTTGTTACAGATTTATCATTCAATTGAAATTAATAATATATATTATTTTTTATTTTGGGACTTATTCTTTTAATTTTTTTATTTTGCATTGATTCATTTTTTTTTATATCTTTCTTGGACAATATTTTTTTTTCCTGTATTCATTCATTTATACTTTTGGTTTTTGTTTTGAATTTTTGTCATTTTATTTTTTATTGAAGTTTTATTTTTATGAGGTTGAATTCTGAAATTTTAATTAATGTTGATGATCATTTTAAAATTAATATTGCTTTATTTTTCTTTGTTCTTTTTTTTTTTTTGGTTTTGTGTTATTCTTATCTGATTTTTGAATTAGATGATTTTATAATTTTATTATTTGCACAATAACAATGATAATTTTAGTGATTGTTTGTTTATTTTATTTTTGACAAAATATTTTACTCTTTTTTTAATAATTTGAGGCAATTTAATGATTTTTACTGGTTGGACAATAATATTGATAATAATTTTAACTGTTACAGTAATGGTAATGATAGTAACGTGGGGATGGATTTTCAATTTATATTTTTTCCTTTTTGAAGATAAAAAATTAACTATTTATTTTTATTATTTGATTAATGCAGGTTCTTTCACAACTTATATTTTGTTTGATATGTTTAATTTAAATTGAATTATAAAATGAACTAATATTAATATAATACATTCAATAATTCAGATAATCAAATCTTCTTACTTTTTTTTTAATGATAATGATAATTTTATATTGGTTATTTCATTGAAACCTACTTGCAGATAAATTTATATCCATTTAAAATTCATATATTTTATAGAAAAGTTGTACTTCACAAGATTTCTGTACAGATTTATTGTTTTTTTCAATTTTATATTATAATAAAAAATTATATATAATTAATATTTTTTGCGTTGAAAAAAATATGGTTCCGACCACGACGAGACGCGAGTGCCATGGCTAGTTAACATTAAGCTAAACAATGTGGGGACAACACTGTAGCTCCCCACACATTTCATTGTGGATTGCTACAGTGCTCTCCCCAACACAATTTTTTTTTCCATCTAATTATGATTCTTCTTTTTTTGGTTTTTTTCTTAAACTTTTCTTTTATATATATATAACTGGTATGTCCAAGTTAGTTTAAGCGCACCACAACTAATCCTTGAATTCAATTTTTTTTTATAACAATGATGGTTAGATCAACTTACACGCGCTATGATTAATCCTTGGAACCACTTTTTTATAAATGGTGTGGGATAGCGCTGTAGCTCCCCACACATTTCACTGTGGGGTGCTACAGTGCTCTCCCCAGTATATTTTTTTTTGTTTTTTAATTTTTTTTTCTTCTGATTATGTTTGTTTTTTTGTTATTTTTTCTTATTTTTTTTCTCTGGTTATCTTTTTCACTTATGCATTTTTTTTTTTATAACCAGTGTATCCAAGTCAGCTTAAGTGCACCACGACTAATCCCCGGACACAACTTTTTTTTTTGTTGATAACCGAGGTGTCCGAGCTAGCGTTTTTTTCTTCTTCTTAAAAGCCTTATTTTTTTTTTTTATTTCTTATCATGTTTTTTTTTTTTCTTAAACATTTTTTTTCTATGGTTATATTTTTGTTTCACATATATATTTTGTTTTTTATAACTACTGTGTCTGGGTCAATTTAAGCGCACCACGACTAATTCTCAATTTTTTTTTATAACCGTGGTGTCTAGATCAGGTTACACGCACCATGACTAATCTCCGGACCAACTGTTTTTTGTTGATAACCGGGGTGTCCGAGCCAGCTTTCGATCCTCACAAACATTGTGAATGGCTACAGTGCTTTCCTATTTATACTTTTTTTTTGTGCTTTTATTTTTCCCCCATTTATATATTTTTTTATAACATAAATGTCCAGGCTAGCTTAAACGCACCATGATTAATCCCCGGATCTATTTTTTTTATAGCCGGGGTGTCTAGGCCAACTTATATGCACCACGACTAATCTCTAAATCCATTTTTTTTTTATAAGAAGAAAAAAATAGGGAAAAAAAAAAGTATCAACAGGAAAGAAATGTAGCAAAAAATATATATATAACCAGAGTCTCCAGGCCAGTTTAGGTGTACTGCGACTAATTCCCAAGCCGAATTGTGTTTTAAACAATATGTATTGCTATAGTGTTTTCTAGCTATACCTTTTCTTTTGCTTTTTTTTTTCCCACTTATATATTTTTTATAATCGGGGCTCTAATCCAATTTAAGCTTCTTTTTTTTTTTTTTTTGTTATTTTCAGTTATATATTGTTTTATAACTAGGTTCTCCGGGACAGCTTAAGCGCACCACAACTAATCCTTAGACCGAATTTTTTTTTATATAACCAGGTTGTCCTGGTTAGCCTGCATGCACCACGACTAATCCTTGAAGCCATTTATTTTAAAAAAAAAATTCTCTTATACTTTTTTTTGTTCATTTATAATTTTTTTTTTATAACCGAGATCGTCGGACCAACTTAAACGCTCCACGACTAATCCCAAACTGAGTTTTTTTTTTTTATATATAATTAGGGTGTCCAGGCCAGCTTGTGTGCACCACGATTAAATCCTAAACCCTCTTATTTTTAATAACCGGGGTACCCGAGTTAGCTGACGCACACCACGAGTTGTATAAATAATTATATATCCCCTATAAGACAAAATATAAGAGTTGAATATAGAGGTGTATTGATAATTTGTACGTTTTAAATTATATTTTCCTTTATGATACTGAGGGCGAGTCTTTGGGTGCGCCGTCAATTTCTCAACTCACACACATTTCGGACAACGCGTGTGGCGTCATAGAACGTCTAAAATATATATTATTTTTTAATATATTCATTTTATTATATAAAATACTTTTAAAATAATGTCATGGTATCAAAGATATTTTAATTTTTTTTCATTTCTGTGCATATATAATTACCATAATATCCTCAAATAAGACAAAGACTAAGAATTGTCATTGAGGGTGTCCCAATGATTTTATATTTTTAGTACATAGTAAAATAATTTATGTAGTCTCAAATAAGACGAAACAAAAGAATTATTTGCAGGGATGTTTCAAATATTTCATGTTTAACTATACATGTATAAGAGAGAGTTTCACTCTCATTTTACATCACCAAAGTTAAACTTACTATGTTTTTTAATGCAAGTTGCATTTAATACAAATAAAAATAACAATAAAAATTAAAAATTTAAACTAAGAGCAGGGGTTTATAGATATGAACAAAAAAAAATAATTAAAAACTATCTTAAAATGAATAAAGAAATAAAGGAATTGAAACTAAATCAAAAAATAAAAAAATAAAAACTAAGATACACAACAAGAAGATATATATATATATAATTAGATAAAAAAAATTTGATCCCCATAACGCGAGTTTAATGACTCGTTATTTATTAAACGACGTCCCATTAAATAAACGGGCTAAGATTTATCATGACAGACTCAAGGTAACTAAAAATACACTAGCATCCTACCAAAGCAGTTAAAACCGCGTCGAAGAATAAAAGCTGTCGTGTATGGATTATCTGGAAGATGAAGTATAATGGTTATAACCTGAGCAGGCCGGCAACTGAAAATCTTTTCCGCCACTAGCGGAAGGCCTAAACTCACCAGGTTCCTGGTCTGGGGAAAACATAGGATCGGAAGGTTGTGTGGAGGATGATGAGGAATTAGAAGAAACAAATGAAGATGACATAAACATTTGGTCGTATAGACTCACGGGTTGCCTTTGATAACCACCAACACCCAAGATCAATTGCGGTTGGGTAACTTGCTCTCTTGAAATCTCACGGTTTTGCGTATGGTTAAGAGCATGGGAATGAAGCATGGGGTTAGAAGATGGAGGAAGGGACAGAAAGCCTGTACTTGGAGAATCAGAGACAGTCAACTGGTTTGCTGTCGGGCTGCGCGGAGGAGATGGTCGAAGATTGACGTTTTCCGGGAAGTTGAGCTTGGCTTTGTTGCCTCTAAATCTCAGAGCAGCTTCATCGTAGGCTCTTGCTGCAGCCTCAGCTGTATCAAAAGTGCCTAACCATACTCTAGCTGCCTTGACTGGATCTCTTATTTCAGCAGCCCACTTGCCCCATGGCCTTTGCCTCACTCCCCTATATTTTCTCTGTGGCTCGTTTCTGTGGGTTTCATTGTTTTCATATACTGGAGTAAATGTCATCTGTTTAGACGCAGGTGCTATGGTGCTTGTAGTGACGATAGGAATTCCTGTAGCAGTAGAGACATGGGAGGGGAGAGACAGAGTGGTACATCATTAGACGAGCACAAATTAAGCTCGTGCAGCCATGAGAGATGGCAGAACTTAAGCACCTTAAGTCTATAAAGATTTTCCAAGACAGAGTAGACCAGTTCATAAAAAAATAAAAAACAATTCACAAGAGTAGACCACTATTCTATTAAGGTAGATGCAATATTACGTTTTCTTTCACCAATATATATATATATGGCTCTCTAGAATGACAACTGCATGATTAGCTGTGACGAAATATAAGAGAAATTGCAATAGCAAGTACCTATCATGGCGGTGGTTTTTGTTCTTTACTGAGAAAAAATAAATAAAAAAGCAGAGAGATTTCACCGGATGGAGGAGTGGTAGACAAATTAAAACTAGCTAGCTTACCTCTTCCAGCAGAAGGTGAGCCCCCATGTAAGAAGTCATCACCAAATGCTCTACGGAGCCCTTCATCCACTTCACTGCCACCGCCATCTTCTTCCCTTTCTCTCTTCGCCGACAAACCACCATGAACACAATCACCTTGATTGTTTGAAACCGCTGTCAAGGAATCCGAATCATCTGCAGTTACATTTCCAGCGACTACATGTGTCAAAGCAGTCACCATAATTGACATCTCTCTTTCCCTACTCGACTCGGTAAGCACCGTTGGCAGAGTTTGGTTATGCAGCCGCTCTCCACCACTACCAGCCTCTTTTCCTCTTCTTTTCTTATCAGTTTTCTCCATTTTGAGCTCACGCATGCAACCTTGAAAAAGCTTTGGCAACCTAATGAATCCCTTCAAGAAAGAAAGAAAAGATGCAAATGGAGCAGTATTCTTATAAGTTTCAATCAACTCTCTAGAACCAGAACCTTTCAAGAATGTCCCTACGAGACGGTTTATAGGCCACCGAAAAGAGGCTAAATGTCAAAATATCAAACCTCCAACTTTGACATGACATATTGTTATTCAAGTCGGCATCCAGAACTAGCTAGCACCTTCACGGTCCAGCAATCTCCTGTAATTAAGAAATATTATTTATTGTACTAAATTCATTTTTTTTATTAATTTCATCGAGGAGGATGAGAATTTAACCCAGCAGGTATATATATATGTTAAATAATTAAAAATATTCCGATATATTATTCGAATTTATATATATATGTTAAATAATTAAAGATATTCCGGTAAGGAATGTAAAAAAAACATGAATATCTAAAAATTTATTTAATAAATAAATATTAAATGCTGTTCCCAGCAACAACAGGTGGCTAAAAGATAGTTTCTTTTTGTTTCAGTGAGAAGCGTTGGGCCCCACCTGTACTCGGTGCCGAGATGTACACACTAATAATAGCCGTCTAAAGGATGTCGGTTCACTAGTCGAGCTAATATCTCGTGAGAAATATGTCGACCTAGGCAAAATTAAAGGTTGTTCTCAATTTTTTTTCTTATTTCAATTGTGATCTCGTTTTTTTATTTCTCTTTATTTATTTATTTATTTATTTAAAAATCATTCCTTTGTATTTTCTGTATGTGGCATTTATATAAGATTTGGTCTTTATGTTTAATTTCTTTTTCAATTTTATCTTTTATCATTTTACTTAATGTAATTTGTATGTTGTATTTGACTATTATTCTTTCAATTATTTCTTCCTTGGATTTGAAAATCTTTTTTTCAATTATATTTTTTAATATTTGATTTGTATAAACTTGTTTTTCTTTATGATTTTTGGTGCGATGATTGAAATTTCATAGCCTGAATTACGAGCGTAAAATCTTAACTTGGATTGAAATATCTTTTTTGTGTATTTATTTTCATTTTTTGATATCATCTTTTAAAATTTAATTTATTAAAGATTTGGAATTTTTCCCTTTTCTATGATAATAACTTGACATTGTGGCATGAGTTATCTTAGATTGATTAGAGGCTCTTTTTTTTTTTCTAATATAAAACAAAAGAAATTAGAGTAAATATGTAATTGATTTATAGATCGTTTAGAATCAATTATCAACTGTAATTTAATTTAATCAAAATGTTTGATTTGAATTCAATTGATAAATAAATTGTTTTTTTTTTTAAATAACATTCAATTCATTTGAACCGGACAAGTAAGTCATGACAGCTAAACGTTCAGCTGTTCTTGTGGGGAAAACATAAATCGTTTTGTCATCATATATAGAATAATGGAATTTTAAACTCCCGGCATTAGCAGGATGCTTCTGCTCCTTCTGTCCTTTTTGAAAGTTTGACTTCCTAAAATGGATCGCATAAAGTTGACCTTGTTTATGAAGATCAGGTGGCCAATCTGATCATAGTTCTTTAAAGACAAGAGATCTTAAAGTGGGGACACACCAATAAATTAATAAATTTATACGTGATGTGTATTTTTCGCCTTGACATCGTTGTTTGTAGTGCAGTTGAGAACACGTGTTGAATTCTCTTACGCGGTCTTTATTATATAAGGTTAAATCGATAGAATTCAATTTTTTTTTAAGAAACTTCTTTTTAAAAATATATTTTATAAACGAGAAAAGCTCTAATTATTTTAGATTTTTATAAAAAAATAAATATTTTAATTTGAATTTGAATTTGAATTTGAGATTTTTTACACGAATTATAAATCCTCTATTATTATATTATATCCTTGATGACGAAATCTATTATTTCCTTGATATAGCAAATGTCATTTATAATCATGGATAGGATTGTTATATCCTTACGTCTTTACAGCCTTTTCAAACTAACGAATTATTATACTTCCCTCTGTTTATATATATATATATATATATATATATATATATATATAAACAGAGGGAAGTATAATAATTCGTTAGTTTGAAAATATATATATATATAAACAGAGGGAAGTATAATAATTCGTTAGTTTGAAAAGGCTGTAAAGATATATATATATATATATATATATATATATATATATATATATATATATATATATATATATATAGCCATTGCCCCCGTGCCTTGTTGTGGGAGGCACCATATTTTTCTCAACATAAAAAAATATTAATTATGTGTTTTTTTATTATAATATAAATTTAATCAAAATAATAAATATCTATACACTTCCTGTAAAATGCAAGTTTTCTATAGAATATATGAATTTTAAATTAATATAAATTTATTTATTTAATAGGTTTTAACAAAGTAACCAGCATAAAATTATCATAATTATTAAAAAAACAAAAAGATTCAGATATTTGAATTATTGAATTCATTATATTAAAATTAGTTTATTTTATAATTCAATTTAAACCACATTTTAAAATAAAATATAAATTATAAAAAGACATGTACTAATCAAATAACAAATAAGTAGTTAATTTTCTATTCACAAAAGAACAAAAATATAAATTGAAAATCCATCCCCACGTTACCGTCATTTTCATTACTATAATAGTTAAAATAATTAACATTACTTCCCAACAATTAAAATCATTAAATTACCCCGAAAAATAAAAAATCAAAACATTTTAATAGAAAAAAAACAATTAAAAATAAACACTAAAATTATCATTATTATTGTGCAAACAATAAAATTATTTGATCCGAAAAAATATATAAAATAACAGAAAACACAAAAAAAAAGAACAAAGAGAAAAAATTAGCAATATTAATTTTAAATTATCACCAACATAAATTAAAATTTTAGAATGGAACCTAATTAAAATAAAACTCCGTCAAATAATTAATCGAAAAAAAAAATCTAAAAGCATAAATGAATAAATACGAACAAAAAATAAATATTATCCAAATATTGTATTTTTTAATGTTTTTAGATCATTTCATGTGCTAATTTTAAAAATTATTTAATTTTTTTTTCATTTTAATATATTTGAAACAAAAAATATTTTTTTTAAAAAATAAATCACATTTCCAAGTAAATATATATATATATATTAGATCATTTTCATGTGATGATGTTAAAAATAATTTTAAAAAAATAATTATCATTTTAATAAATTTCCAAACAAAATAAAAATGCATGAAAAGTGAAACTCGAACCCACACCGCTCACCAGATTTAATCTCACGCTTTAACCAATTCAGCTAACGCAACATCATTGTCAATATTTACGCTATTATATATTAATACGAAGTAATATATGGATTCACACAAAATATGTAGAGAGTGGGATTCGGACCCAGGCCCTTTCAAAAATCTAACTTAATCTTGTGCCTTCACCAATTCGGCTACCTCAGCATCACTGTTAGTTTTTACAATATGATATATTAATAGTAATTATTTTGTGGATTCACACAAAATATGTAGAGAGTGGGATTCAAACCCAGGCCCTTTATAAAGAAAGCTTTAATTTCGCAGCTTAGACCAACTCGACTATCTCAATATCTCACTCATAGTTTGAGACAATAAATATTAATAGTTATTTTTGTGGCAAATTAAAAACATGCGAAGAGTGGGATTCGAGCCCATGCCCTGTCTTCGAATTTTACACTCCTTGGACCAACTCAGCTACACCAATACATCATTCATAGCTGACAACAACATATATAAATAGTTTGTGTAACTGTGGATTCAAACAGTAAAAGAGCGAGACAGTTTATATATATAGTAATATAATAACCATATAGAAAATCTCGGGTTTCCCTCCAAATAATTTTATGCATCAATATCATATCCTAAGTTTTAGAGATTAGAATTCCATCCAAATTATGTGTTTGTGTGTTTAAAAAAAATAATAACATTATAACATTTCCTATCACATAATTCTAAAAGAAGCACCCAATTGAAAATCTAAAATGTTTGTAGGTAATAAAATGGATACAAAAAGTTATTTAGATACCACCTTACTAGTCACCACTAAAAAATATAACATCCTCTTGTCTCTTCAACTAAAGTACTATCGTAGTTGAGGCAAACTTGTAATTAAACATATAAATCAAGATTTACATAAATTATTCATTTAAATCATATTAAATGAAATTTTTTTTGCTTCACATTACATTTGCTATTTCTTTTAATTAAGTTCTTTATAAAGACATTTAATTTACAGGAATAAACAATCGGATGACTTCCATCACTCACACAATTCAAATCGATATCATTAAAAAAAATTAAAGTCCCATTTAAATCAAAATAAACTAATATCATTTGTCATGGTATCATAAACTTCCTAATATTCTAGGTAATATGTACATTAGTATACCACCCTGACACTATTAATCTCCATAACTTGGAACAGTTAATCATGTTATGAAAATATTGGTGTCAACATAACCTTGTTGACATCTTTAGCTTCCATGATCCAGAAAGCATCTCAATTTCATATTAATGTTGATATCAATATGATCTTGCTGATATCATTCGCTATCATGATCCAATAAGTTTATCAAGTCCATGTTAATGCTAATATTAATATAATCATGTTGATATCATTAGACTTTATGGTCTATTAGACTAATCAAGTTCATTCAACATATATTTTTTTTAAAAGTTAAAATGTTGACGTCAATAAAATCCTTTTGATATCATTAATCTCTAAAACCATAAATGACTAATCAAGTTCTTGTTCATAATACTTTCTTAAAATGACTAGTATTAATGACCTTCATACAATAAACAATTAATTAAAGCCACACTTTACACTTTACTTATCTTTTTCTCTCTTTTCTTTTTTTATGGAGAAAATATAATTTTATTTGAAGCATGGATCAACTGGTCCAGTTGCTGAACTTATAATATAATTAAAGCATCACCTTAATATTACACACACACACACACACACACACATATATATTAGAAAAAGATTTGCTGAACTTACAATGAAACGTGAACCACCTATCTAATACCATCTTGAATCCTTTTATTTGAAAATAAATCTAGAACTTTAATCTATATCCCTTCCACATATTCATCTTCATCTTCATCTTCTTTCTTTTTAGTTTCAATATATAATAATATATTTTTTATTAAAGAAAAACACATTACTTTTCTTGATTCTAGATGAAACTCTTCTCAAAATAATAATAATGTATTTTTA
Source organism: Salix dunnii (assembly GCA_015731905.1). Classification (NCBI taxonomy): domain Eukaryota; kingdom Viridiplantae; phylum Streptophyta; class Magnoliopsida; order Malpighiales; family Salicaceae; genus Salix; species Salix dunnii. Next base: position 9,217,107 of record CM027665.1, on the reverse strand, counting down.
TTAACAAAGCTCGTATCAATTCTTAATATATTAGGAGTATTAATCCAAATAACTTTCCGCTTATATATATAATAATAAAAAATGTATATATTTATATATTTAACATCAATACTTCAAAATAATAAAAAAATATATTAATTTAATAATTTTTAAAATCAAAATAAAATAAAAATAAAATCATAACTATTATAAAATAAAAATAAATAATGACAATGCTACTTATTTTGAAAAGAACAATGACCTTAATTTCTTAACACCACCCGAACAAAAAGGCTTTGGAAAGCCCAAAACTTGTAAAAGCCGAATAAACAAAAACGCTGCGTTGTTTAAAACGGTCGCAAATAATTTGAAATTTTCTTTCCTCTTCTCTCACGGACATAAAGACTCTGTATAAATGAAGGTTTTGCGATGAATCAAGAAAAATAAGAAAGAAAACTTTCCATCTTCCGAAGCCCAAATCGGTATGATGCTTCTTCTGAAACTATGAAAGAAAACATTGTTTGTGATCTTGTATGTTTGGGGCGGGGGGGGGGGGGCGGGGGCATTCAGGTATCTTTTCTTCTCACAAAGACAGCATATCTTTGATTGTTAAATTGTCTTAAAGACACGACTCTCTCTCTCTGGAAATCGGAGGTAATTATTTTCAAACTTGTTAGACTATTTTCTTTATGGTTTCTATTTGCATGCGCGGTGAAAGTAAGCTTATATGCGCAATTTATTAAATGGGTTTTTATGCTAGCTAGATTAAGGTAATGATCGGCTTGATTAAGGGTTTTTTTATAGTGTATTTTGCTCAAAATTCGATGTTCTCGCGTTATCTGTAAAGACTTATCGAAGAGTGTGGATAATGAAACGTGGGTTGCTTCTGCTGCTTTTTAATGTTTTATCTTCAGCATTGTTTGGTAATAATGTTGGGTTTGATTTAGGGCTTTCGGCAAGTATCCTCTCCTTCCCTTCTATTCTTTTGTTTCTTGTTGCTAGCTGATCATGTCATTCTAACTTTCAGAGTTTTACTGTGCCCCATTCTTTCATCTCTTTTATGAATTCAATTGATAAAACTCACAGTGCCTTTCTTTCAATGAGGTTACGGTATCTTTATTTTTTAGTTTATTTGTGCAGTGCTCTGTTTGTTCCATTTAGAATAGCAGCAAGGAGACGATGACAGTAATTTGTTTATAGCAGTATTTGGTCTTCCTTTCATGCATTGCTTTTGCTAATATTAGTCCTAAATTAATGGTCTTAGTATAATTTTACTATCAATTGCTTCTTTTCATTAGTGAGATTCGATTTAATTGGGCAATACATAAATTAAATACTTTATCAGCTCTGCCACTTGTAGATTGTTGTTTACTTTTGCTATGAAATAATATACATTATGTCTTTCTTCCACATTTATTAGCTCTGACACTTTTAGATTTTTTATTTAACTTTGCTACTGTGATTTTTGATGTTGAGGCCCTGCACAAGGGTTCATTACATGGTAATGTTTTTCTGATAGAGTTGCCTGACCCATGGTCTTAGCGAATCATATTGCTAGTTGAGTTGAGCTTAAGAAAATGTATTCAGGTTAGTTATCAATCAATATATATAAGTGGGTTTTATATATTTAAGTATTTTGGTAGTTTATTTTGCTTTTTGTTGAGAGTCTTTAATGATTTTCTTCTGTTCAAATCGATGAGGTTCTTTAAGGAATGTAGAGCTATGTATCTAATCACAACTTTTCTTCAATCTTAGTGGGACTCAATGACAAGGAAATTGGTGGCTAATGGGATCTTGGATTTTCTACAAAGGTGAAAAAGCTAACTCTCCTCCACCTATTTCGAGTCTGCCTATGTGTATTTCCTCAACCGGATTTCTTTTGTTGTTTGCTTTTGAAATGTCACTCTTTTCAAAAACTAAATGGTTATTTGTATGTAAATTTTCAATACATTGCTAGAAGCATGTGAACTTGTCAGTTATCTAACTATGCAAGAAACTCGGAATACAGGCAGTTGGATTTGAGGTATGCATGTGCATTGCTTTAGTAATTTGAAATTGATGATTTTATTGAAGAGGAAAAGGAAACAAGTGTGATTATTAAGAATTGTGGAAAATTGGAAAACTGCCAAACTATAAGTATATGGCTGTCATGGAAAACTTGTTGCTTTGAATCAAATTGATATGCGTTTTTTAACCTTCTTAGAATTGCTGAACATAATTCCAATATCTTACAAAGAAAAATAGAATATTTGTAAGGTTGGCTTTAATTGAAACTGAAATATCCCATAAAACAAATTTGCTTATAAAACCTTGTCTTATTGAATTTGAAAAGCTTCTTAGTATATTTTTCAGGTTGAGATATTTTTTTGTGTGAAATTACGACCAGTAACTATGATTCGACCTTTGAAGGTATTTAACTTGTTAGACTTTAGCTTGATTGAATTAACTATTTTAGGCTTCATCTTGATTCGGCCTTTCAAGTTGCCTTATTGAATTTAAAACAAATTAGAGCGTGTTGCTTAGAATCAAAGAGATGTGTTGGTGATAACTTGCATAAACTCAACAAAACATAATTGCAGCTTGACATGCAACATAATAAGAACACTGCTAATTTTACCTCCAATATAACTTGAAATCTTACATGATGGATTTGTTTTCAAAATAGAACATAAAACAAATTAATATGGTACCATCAATTGAATTGGGATTTTGTCATTATTTAACTTGCGATTCAATAATATCATACCACATATTGCTTTCTTCAAATACGGTAGCTTAGTAGCAAACGTACCACTAGGATTACCTCCTTTTTTCCCTCCCTGCTTATTATAAGCTAATGTATGTTTTAAATTATGTAATTTGAAGAAAACAAGTGTTAACAAGGAATTAATTTGATTGAATGCTTCTTCAGGAACTATTCAATGATTCGCTGTGTACTTGTACTGACAAAGTTGTTTATTCAATAGAGTATGAGGGGTGAGGAAGTGCTTATGCATTATACTTTTGAAAACTTCCAAAGGTCTTAGTTTTATTTTGATTTTGTTATCTTGTCCTGTATAATTTGCTGAAATATGAAAACAACAAACATTGCAGCTGCCCTGAGAAGAAACATTTTTGTGAATGGTTTGCAAGACTATTAGAATGTGGAGTGAGAAACTTTGTAATGCATGGAAGTTGATTGCCTATTCTCTAATTGGGTTGCGTGGTCAGTTTTCCATAATGGATTATTTTTCTTTTTGTCTCAATGGATTTCTTGTTATGCACAGCCTAATGAATGACAGGAGGTTATTTGGTGGCCTTCCTAGACGATGTCCTCTTTCTTTTGCCAATGGTTATCTTGAGTACTAGGTCAGTAATTCTATTTGTTAGATGTTTGTAGTGGCTATAACTTGTAAATTATTTTATATTACTTTTAGGTTGAATCATTTCTCATATTTTAAAAGGAATAGGAAAGTACACTCCAATGGACAATTCTTTGTTTAGAGTTGACTGGAAGTGAATGAAAGCTTATAAGCAATGTTACCTTCAATCTCAAAGATCAAGATGAAATTCTAATTGCACGAGAATTTGAATATGCTCATTTGTTCTTCATTATTAAAATTTACTGTATGAAAGCAACTGCAAATATTCACTATATTTAGTTTGGAAGTCTTGCACATCTAAATGCCAAGTCTTTGTCAGCGGCAAAATCGATGTAAACATCACCTTTAAGATGAGGTTCTGCACACTATATGGAAATCCATTTTCGCATTTGAAAAGTACCTGCACCTTCGCTTTTATTCTTGTTTCTTGTTACTATCTACTGTAGAAAACTTCATGCTAACTTTCAAAGTTCTACTACTACTAGATGCCATTCTTACATCTTTTTTATAAATTCAATTGATAATACTAACAATGCCTTTCTTTCAATAAGGTTATAGGAACAAGTTTGAAGGCATGGATGTAGCAATGGTGGAAATTGGTCCTTCGCAAAAGTACTTTATGAGGTAAATATGAAGTAGAAAGAAACTCATTTTATATTTGAATTTACACCCCAATTCAAAGACTTACCGCTGATAAAGTCTGGTTTCAACTAGCAAATATAACTTTAGCCCATATTCTTGAAACAACGATACTTTGAGCTCATTGTATTCATTATTTTGATGGGAGATTGTCTATTCCTTGCCCATTATAATGGAAATGGTGTTCCGTTTAGGTTTAAGCATCCTAGAGTCTGTTACAAATTTATTAATAACTCAAAAAGCTAGGGAAAAGAGAAACAAACATCAAAGTCAAAACAAAAGGAACAAAAACAAATGTAAAACATCATAAGAGAAGAAGAGAAATGAGAGTGAAGAATAGTATAGGTATTTCTTTTAACCTTTTTTCTCTTGTGATCTCATAAATCATAATGCCTCGTTTTGAACCTTCTAGAAGTTCTAAAGCTACCTTAAAATGCCAAAATCTACTAATAATTCAAATTATTTTTAAAAGAAGCCAAATCTGAAATTAAAAAATGACTATACTCCAACCTAAAGATTGAAGCCCTGAAACTATATAAACCTAGCCTTCATTGAACATATCATTTGAGATGCACTTAAAAAATATTGAAGCCTTGAAACAATATAAACCTTCCCTTCATTAAGCATATCTTTTAGATGCACTTAAAAAAGTCTATAAGTTTCCAAGATAAAACCAAATGGTGAATTACATCTAGATTCCTTTTTTTCTCTCCAGCTTTATGAGACTATAATTTCTTTCCCCATGTATTTGATATCTCTTACAAGGGTAGACTATAAACCTTGCTTCTTCATATTGGGACCTTTTAGGAAACTATCAATATTCAGAACTGGTTTTATGCTTATTGCATATTCAGTCATATACATAGAAAAACGATTCAACCAGTATATGGTCCACCATATTGATGGCTAAATATATATAGCTTATGTCATTGACTGTTGTGGAAGAGTTTGGATTAGATCCATCTTGCTGCCACCATGACAAGGAGTGGAGTGGAACACTAAAGGGCCAGTATTGACCTTTCTTTCTTCTTTTTTTTTGGTGTTTGCGCTTCTCTCCCAAACTCTCCTTCCTAGTGTTTTTGAATTTCGGTCACATATCTCCTAATGGTTTTAGAAAAAGTAGATCATATGCTTAGGATATGTTGGGAACTCCATTAGTCTTATATTTGAATGAAGTTTGTATGGACTTGGAATTACCTATTAACATTATCTTAGTGAAAATTGGTGGATGTTATTCAACATCCATCCTAAAATGGTTCTCAAAAGATTTCACAATGTTGTACATAATCATCATTGAATGAGGCTTAGCCTTATAACATATGCATGCATAATGGTGTATTTATCATGTCCTTGTAGCATGCCAACCTCCAGCTCTGCATTTAAAAACATGCAGAATACAAATAATGTTACTGTTTGTGAATGTCACGTGTCACTTTGGGTGTGTTGTGTGAGATTGTCTTTTTGTCATTTTCTTAATCACGCAGTAAGATTTTAAATAGTTCCTCATTTTTGGTTTGACTACTTGATTTGTGGTCTTGAAGCTATGTTGGTGGATTTCTTTTTCCCTTTTATTTTGTCTTCTCATATTTCTTAAGTCATTTATTGAGGGGTAGTTATATGAATTGAAAATAATTAGTTTAACTTCAAATCTAGTGGATTATTCTTGAGTTATTTTAGTGATTTGTTGTTGAGTTGTTATTATAGCTCTACATGTTGAGATGTAGAGCAGGAATCATGAGAATGAGAAACTGATTAAGGGTTTTTTCTATTATATGGTTGTGTTTGATCTCAGGGAAAATATAATCAGGAAATTTTACTATTTTTTATTTGCCTTACTACTAATGATGAAGTAAAACTAACTAACTTTATAAGTTCAGAGAAATGCAACATGGTATGTTAAGGTGAAACTGCAATGATATTTTTTGATGAATTGAAATCATATTTGTATATTCATATGATTTTGGGCATTTGCAAGAAGATATCCTAAACTTGTGTTGTGTGATAAATTTTTTTGTCATAAATTATGTGAATTGATCATCTAGCTTTTGTACTTTACAATTGCACCTTGTATTGCAATTCATTTCAGGCATTTTCTTTGACAATGTATTCAAATTCATTTGAGCCATATTAATAACATGAAGACATGATTATAGCAATCTAATCTCCACTGCTTTGTAATCTAAGGTAAGATAACAATTGAAAATGAAAAAAAGAAGAAGAGAATATTCAAGATCAACCTCTTTGGTTTCAATCAATTTTTTGTCAATGTGTATTCTAATAAAAAAAACCATATGAAAACTTATAGCATCCTTGCTGCTGTTACAAAATTATAAAGATTTTAGCAATGTTCTTGTATCTAGTTGTCCTAATAATTACTGTTAGAAAGATTCGTGGTGTAATGCTGTTATTCTACCATTTTTCTCCAAAAACAATATCTAGTAATTTTCTTTAGATCTTAGCAGCATGCTACTAGAAAGCTAAGTCCATAATATATATATGAGCAAAAAAGAAAAGAAAAGAAAAGTGAATATATAAAGTAGTTTTAGGAAGAGCTTTGGTAGTAAAGGGCATGTTGACCTAATTTAAGCATGAGATTAGTTACAACTTAATAGTTTTTAAAAATGTCATGAGGCCTGAAAGTTAGTATCCAGTGAGTTATTGCATGTGCAATATTTGTGTATTTAATAAATTATGGTTGGTGCATCCTACAAAGATTTATAGTTGTTACCACTTAATCCCTTAATAACATCTATTTTTGTGAATTATGATGAGATTTTGAAATAATGCATGGTGATCCTCACCTTGAGTGCTGATTTTCAGAACTTTTGTGGGCACGAAAATGGTTGTTTGATAACCAGAGGCTCGGTTATCTCCCAATATATTTTTCACTCAGGTCTTGCCAAAGGTACCAGGGCTGCACCGTGAAGTATCAAGTATTGCTACACACATTTTATGAGCTAATTGATAAAAGTAGTCTTATAACCTGTGACCAAAGGCTTGATAGTGTTGTTCTGGGCTTCTTTAAAGTTGGCCTATTTTTGGTCAAACTTAATTTGCTGGTTAGAAACTCAATGGAGTGGAGCTATATATCAAATTAACAAGCTTTTATAGTGATACAATATTTGTGGACATTTGGCACAAGTTATTTTCACATTATGGAAAACGACTGCCCATCTCAAACTAAAAGTATATTTTTCTGATATTTAGTTTAAGGGCCGTGACTTCTAAATTGTTGTTTAATTCTGATATGAGTAATATGCATTGTGCTTTTCTTCCACGTTTACTAGCTCCACTACTTCTAGATTGTTGTTTGCTGTTGCTATGAAACAATATACACCATGCTTCCACATTTTCTAGCTCTGGCTCTTCTAGATATTTATTTAACTTTGATACTATGATTTTTGATTTAGAGGCCCTAAACAAGGGCTTATTAATTGTCGTTTTGATTTAGATGTTTTTCTATTAGAGTTCCCTTAACCCGTGGACTAAAGGGTTATATTACTAGTTGAGTTGATTTTTGAAAATTTGGAGCCAGGTTAATTGTCAATTGAAAAATATAAATTGGTTTTGTATGTTTTACTATTTTGGTAGTTTATTTCCTTTTTGTCAAGGGTGTCTAATGTCATTCTTCTAGTTCAGATCAGTGAGGATCTTCAAGGAATGTAGAGCCATGTATCTAATCACAACTTTGTTGCAATTTTATTGGGACTCAATGGCAAGGAAAATGGTGGCTAATGGGATCCCGAATTTCCTACAAAGGTAAAAAAGTTGACTCTCCTTCTGATATTCTTAGTCCTCCCATGTGTATTTCCTACTTTTAGAATTTCATTAGCAACCTCAAAACTGAAGTTTCAAGATATAAATGTTGTGGAGCAAACTAAATTTCTTTTATTGTTTAGTTTTTAAATTACACACTTCTTTATAATTAAATTGTTATTTGCTTGTAATTTCTCAATATATTAACAAGAGCTTGTGGCATTGTCAACTATCTCACTATGCATGGAACTCGGAAGAGAGACTATTTTGGATTTGAGGTATGCATGTGCATTAATTTTGTAATTTGAAATTCATGAATTTACTAAAAGGAGGGAAAGGGAAGGAGTATGATTATGATGAATTGTATAAAATTGAGGGAACTGTCAAAATATAAGTTTATGGTTGTGCAACAATGGTTGCAATTCTAAAGACCTACATTAGGCGTGGATTTCATTGTAGACTTTGACTATCCAGCTAGTACTATAGGTATGTTTGCCTTACATTTAATTTAAGCTTGCAGTAACTTATGTTTTAGTTTATTTGATCAGACAACCTTTTATTTTGGATCATAATAAGGAGATATGGGTTATATTACTAGTTGATTTTATTTTGGATCATAATTAAATCTAGATATTTATTTAACTTTGATACTATGATTTTTGATTTAGAGGCCCTAAACAAGGGCTTATTAATTGTCGTTTTGATTTAGATGTTTTTCTATTAGAGTTCCCTTAACCCGTGGACTAAAGGGTTATATTACTAGTTGAGTTGATTTTTGAAAATTTGGAGCCAGGTTAATTGTCAATTGAAAAATATAAATTGGTTTTGTATGTTTTACTATTTTGGTAGTTTATTTCCTTTTTGTCAAGGGTGTCTAATGTCATTCTTCTAGTTCAGATCAGTGAGGATCTTCAAGGAATGTAGAGCCATGTATCTAATCACAACTTTGTTGCAATTTTATTGGGACTCAATGGCAAGGAAAATGGTGGCTAATGGGATCCCGAATTTCCTACAAAGGTAAAAAAGTTGACTCTCCTTCTGATATTCTTAGTCCTCCCATGTGTATTTCCTACTTTTAGAATTTCATTAGCAACCTCAAAACTGAAATTTCAAGATATAAATGTTGTGGAGCAAACTAAATTTCTTTTATTGTTTAGTTTTTAAATTACACACTTCTTTATAATTAAATTGTTATTTGCTTGTAATTTCTCAATATATTAACAAGAGCTTGTGGCATTGTCAACTATCTCACTATGCATGGAACTCGGAAGAGAGACTATTTTGGATTTGAGGTATGCATGTGCATTAATTTTGTAATTTGAAATTCATGAATTTACTAAAAGGAGGGAAAGGGAAGGAGTATGATTATGATGAATTGTATAAAATTGAGGGAACTGTCAAAATATAAGTTTATGGTTGTGCAACAATGGTTGCAATTCTAAAGACCTATATTAGGCGTGGATTTCATTGTAGACTTTGACTATCCAGCTAGTACTATAGGTATGTTTGCCTTACATTTAATTTAAGCTTGTAGTAACTTATGTTTTAGTTTATTTGATCAGACAACCTTTTATTTTGGATCATAATAAGGAGATATGGACAATCATTGGTTTTATGTAGCTTTAATTTATTTGGTTTAGTAAGTTGACTCTCCTCAAGCTTTCCAACTGCTCTTAGACCTCCCAAGTGCATATCGTACTTCTAGAATTTCTTTTATAATCTTAAACCTAAACTATCACTTTTAAAATACCTTGGGAAAAGCTGGTGCTTTGGATCAGAATGGAATGTAATTTATAACCTCATTAGAATTGCTAAACATTGTTCCAGTTTTGATAGAAAAAAATTAGAATTTTTTTAAGGTTGGCTTTAATTGAACATGAATATCCCTTATAATTGCATTTTCCTTGTGCTCTGCCCTAGCATTCTTTAACCAAATGAGTTTCCTTCCTCCCTTTTTTTTTATTGATTTGGTTTCTGATTTCTGTTTAGAATGTTATCTTTTAGGTGGATTATCATATCACTCCTTACTTGAAGTGATTGGAAATTTTTTATGACGGACGTGTGTTGTTTTTTAAGGATGCCTATCCCTCTTGAGTTTTTTTAATAGTTTTGGGGGTTGTGTCAGGGTTTTATGCCCTGCTTATATATATATATATATATATATATATATATATATATATATATATATTTTTATCAATTGGAGAGCTTGTTTTTTTTTTCTCCCTCTCTTCTCTTGGTTGGTCCTTTATGGTTTGCATTGATTTTTATTTCTTTATTTTTGTTGGTCCACCGGTATTCTTTCCGTTGCCTACCTGCATTGTTTTTGATTATTCATGCTTTGTCTTTTGCAGTATTGGCAACATCAGGTTTGATTGTTGGTTTGGAAAGGGTTTGCTGGAATCATTTTATTGCCTTGCAGGTTTCATTTTTCAGGTTATCTTATCCCAGCTAGCTTAACCTTTTATTTTCTTTCCTAGCCTTTGTTTTTCATGGCCAATACATTTTTTGTTAGTTCATTGTTTCCAATATTGCCTTGTTTTTCCATTTTACTCTTCTTGAGAATTTTATAGCTGTACAATTTTGCCCCATGTCCACTGTTGTTTATTTACGTAAGTTTTAGTTGTTGGCTTAAAGTAGATTATATGAATTTTATGCATTTTTTCTGATAGAATTTCAATTTATGCTTTTTATTAGCAGTTTATAGTTTATTTTATGTTGTTTTATCAGGTTGATGGGTTCTGTTTTGACCTTAGGGGTCATATAATGAAAATTACAATGGTATGTGACTGTTTAGAATTTGTCTTCAATTTTTATATAAAAGTTAATGTTCTAGTTTGCCAAGAATTATTTGAAATAGTGAAGTTGTCTACATACTTTGAAATCCTCTAGCACTTCTAATCATCTTACCATGTTAGCATTTGTGTTTTTTCCATTCAAATGTGAAATTCCTCAAATTTTATGTTGTTTCTATTAGAATAGGCACTCAACAGATAGCTAGGGGAAGTTATTTGTGAATCTTGATTTAGATAGTTTTCTCTTAATTAGCTATTGAAAAACCTAGTATACCTATCTCTCTTTGTCATAAGTATCTATAAGTTGCATGAAAGGGATTTCAAAAAAATAAATTGTTTTCCTTGGATCATGGATTATAAATCTGACTCTTCTTTGATGGTAGATTTCTAAAAGGAAAAATTAAATAGAAAACTAATTTCAAGCATATTTGCTAGAGAAATGAGTTATTTGAAAGTTATAATTTCTCATATTTGCTAGAGAAATGAGTTCGTTGGAGTTCTCTATTCATTTTATTATTCAATGTTCCCATTGCAATGCCAATGATCACATGTGCATCCTGACCTTCTCGGGTGGTTATTTAACCTTCATGCTGAAATTAGTTTTCTTGGTTTGAACCCTAGTATTTTTATCTACCTTTCTCAAAATTCAAAAGTGTTTTCAATTGTTTTACGTTTATTAGAAGCGTAACTGAAAACAACATGCAATACTTGACACTGGTAAGCACTCTCTACTTGAAGGATTCAGCAGATGCCCTTCATCTAAAGAATTATCAAATGGTGGCACCAGTCATGTCCATTTGCTAGTGTTGGTGATGTAAAAGAGAGCTAGAAGTACATGGGTAAACACATTTCTTAGCTAATATTCTTGTGATTATGTGCCTTCATATTTAATATATGGATTGCCATAACCTAAGCTAAACAAAATGGTTGAAATTAATGTGCTTACACATGTTTTTAAAATTACATCCTCTCATTGGTTGGCTATCATTCATTTGAGTGATGTTTAATGTTCTAGTTTCCTTTGTCATCTTTGAAACCAGGTCAAGTTTGTAAGTGACATGATTTCTATAGCCCGCCATATAAGTCATTATAAATAGAAAATGAGTTGCTTTGTAGTTCGACACTGGACTAATACTAATAATATAGAATTGTGATTTTGTGTTTACTTGTGATGCATGGATTTTGATATTCTAAACAATTTCTAGGAGTTAAAACATGAAATGAATTGGATTCGATGTACTTAAGAAGTTCTTTATTTTATCATTTACTTGAAATAAGTACAGTCATGCCACTCACTTTTGTTATATGCTCTTAGGTGAAAGCGAAAGATGCGTTTAACATGCGGATTATGGAAAGAGAGCGATTCATCATTCAAGTGTCTATTTGTAAGTTTGAAGTATGAAATGAATTTTTTTCTTGCTATAAACCTTACTGTTAGTGCGTTATAATTCTTTTTTATTATGTTCCTTTGTTTGGGACAAGGATCTTGGATATATTTTTTTGCTTTGATTCACACATTTGATGGATAAGATTCTAATTGACTCTTCTTTTTACACATAGATATGGTGAAAGTTGAGATTTTGGTGAAGTCGCTAACAATGGGCGTGGGGTAAATATTTTACAGTGCAATCTTAGTGAGACTAAAATCGGAAGGTATTGTCTGTTACTTTATATTTTATAGTATATTGGTTGCTTTCTTTGTAAAAACACAATTTTTTTCATGAATGAACAATATATTTCCTTTTATAAAAAAATATATTATTCACCTTTTAACAACTGAAATAACTATACAAACCTTAATTGTTTCTTTGAACCAATTTTAATTGAATAGAATCCACCTGTTAGGTGAAAATACTACAATCAAATTCCTTATTTGACGATGGAATTCTATTTGGGCCCTACTTGTTGGTTTGGGACTTTGCAACTTCCCAACTTTCTTTCTCTGTTGTTTTATTGGTCCTTTACGATTGCGTTCCTTCGAGGTTTTCTCAGTTGTTTCCAAACACCTATACAAGTTTTCAAGTTTCTTTTCCACTCTTTTTTTAGTCACTTTTCTTTTTCGAGTTTTCTGTTTTGTAAGAAAAAATAAAAATAAAACAAAGAGGAAAAGTGATGGAGTTTCAGATGGTGGGAAAGATAAAGAACCCATCTTTGTGTTTTTAAACTAATTTTGTTTTGCTTCTTTCATTCAATTTTGGTTCCGGAGTTGTTATGTTGTGTAGTTAATTATGGTATAGTTATTGGTTTTCATTCCAAGCTTTGGTTGTATTTGTTATATTCTCGATGACAAAATAGCTTAAATGATTGTTTGAAAATTGTGTCTTTAGCTTTGATTTATGTATCTTATATAGAGATTACAAGGATGTACACATGGAAAGTAAATCAGCATGATTTTATTCCTATAAATGTAAACTATAAGCTGCCATATATACAAAATAGGAAATATATTGAAGAGGAAAATAAATATGGATTTGTAAAATAGGAAAGCTTACTGTCAACAAGCTTTCTGTTGACAGCCCCCCTCAAATTGATGCAAGATGATCAACTAGCATCAATTTGCTTCTTAGAAAACAATGTCGATGACGAGCGAGTGCCTTGGTGAAGATATCAGCAATCTATAGATCAGTGGAGATATAAGGAAAAGTGATAACATGAGCATCATAGGCTTTTCGAATAGAGTGACAGTCCACCTCAATATGCTTTGTGTGCTCATGAAACATAGGATTAGCCGTGATCTGAGTAGCACTTGTATTATCAGCATGGAGAGGTGTAGAGTCAATCACAGAAAAATCGAGCTCAGCAAACAAACCTCAAAGCCAAATGATTTCAGAATAGGCTAGAGACATTGCCCTATACTTAGGTTCCACAGAGGACTTAGAAACTCTGTCTTTCTTCTTACTTTTCTAAGAGATCAAGGCATCTCCTAAAAACATACACCACCCCGTGACTAATAAACGAGTATCGGCATAACTTGCTCAATCCGCATCATTGTAAGCAGTAAGATGGGGAGGATTGTTCGCAGGAAAAAATAAGCCACACGCCACGGTGCCGTGAACATAACGTATGATTCAATGAACAACAACCACATGAAGATGCAGGGGAGTTCGAAGAAATTAGTTGACTTGCTGTACGAAAAATGAGATGTCCAGTCTAGTGATAGTGAGATAAACAAGACTGCCTACCAATTTTGGTATAGACTAGGGTTAGGAAGTAAGTCATCCTCTTTTTTGCGAAGCTTGATATTCACCTCCATGGAAGTATTAACTGAAGTACTTTTTGTAGACACCACGTCACTAGCATACTTGTGTTGAGTTAAGGAAATGCCCGAGGAGCTACGATGCACTTCAAGACCGAGAAAATAAGTGAGAGACCCAAGATCTTTCATATGAAAAGCCTATGAGAGACGAGTCTTGAGCTGACCACGGAGATCCGAATTAGAACCCGTAATGACAATATCGTCAATATAAACCAAAAGAAAAACAATACCCATGGCTGATTTCCGAAGAAATAAGGAAGTGTCATGCTTGCTCTGTTTGAAGGAGAACTGCAATAACATGGTGTGGAATTTATCAAACTAGGCCATCGGAGCCTGTTTAAGACCATAAAGAGAACGGCGAAGCTTATACACATGGGAGGTCAGGGAAGAAAATAATCCTGGATAGGGCTTCATATAAATACATTCTTTCATATCCCCATGAAGAAAGGCATTACTGACATCCATTTGATGTAGCGGCTAATTACTAGAAGAGGCAAGAGCCAAAATCGTATGAACAATAGTCATTTTAGCCACTGGAGCAAAGGTCTCCTCATAATTGACCCTATATTCTTGATTATTCCCAAGTGCAACAAGCCTAGCCTTGTAACGATCCAAACTATCATCAGATCGAACTTTGACTGAGTATACCCATTTGCAACGCAGAGGAACAATAGTAGGTGGACAAGGCTCAATGTTCCAAGTGTGATTAGCCTCTAGAGCAGCAATTTCTTCTTGCATAGCCTGTCGCCAACAATCATGCTTGATAGCATGTGAATAGCCTGTGGGAATATCAAAATTAAACAATGCAACAGTAGGAGCTGAAATAGATTTACCATAGCTGGAAGTGGGTAACCCATACCTATCCGAGGGTACAAACACTCGATATGAGTGACGTGTCAAAGGCTCGGGCTGTGCATCAACTGATTGAATTTGGAGTGCGGGAGGATCAGATATCGAGTGAACCACCAGAGGAGACTGCGTGTGGGAGCATCTTATGTAAATAATACCAGGTTTAAAATGAGAGCTAACTAGATGAAGAAAGTTAATTGGGACTGAAAAGAGGGAAGGATCATAGTAGAAGGAGAGGACACAAACGACACTGGAAACAACTGTTGATTTTCAAAGAAAATAACATTCCTAGAAATACATGTACATCGTAAAGTAGGATCATAGCAAACAAAGCCTTTTTGACACATTATATCCCAAGAATGCACATCTAACAAATTGAGTAGATAATTTATGTCGCTCTTGAGGTGGTAAATGAACAAAACAGACACATCAAAAAACACGAAGATTATCATACCTAGGTTGTTTGGCAAATAAAAAGAAATAGGGACTTCATGTGTAACACTTGATAGGGTAAACGATGAATCAAATGTGTAGTAGTTTTTAGAGCTTCAACCCAGAATATGGTAGGAACAAATGATTCTATCAAGAGGGTGCGTACCATATCGAGATGAAAATTTTTACGTTCGGCTACTCCATTTTATTTAGGAGTAATGGGACATGAATGTTGATGAATAATACTATTCGAAGCTAATAATGCCAGAAACTCAATAGACATATATTCACCACCAGAATCTATGCATGATGTTTTAATAGTAGCAGAAAATTGATTGGTAACATATGCTGAAGACTCAGTAAAGGTACGAAAAACTTCAAATTTAGAGCATAAACAATAGACCTAAGTAAATCTGCTATAATCATCAATGAATGTCACATAGTATATAAATTTTTCATGTGAATCAACGGGAGAAGGTCCCCAAACATCGCTATGAATATTATCAAAGCAGTGAGAAGCTTTACTTGCATGCAAAGGAAATGGAAGAGTTTTGCTTTTACAAATTTTGCAACAATCACACTTAAGAGATAAAGAAGAACGTTCTTTATTACCAAGTAAACCAGAGTTTAGTACATGAGATAAAATTTGAGTATTGGGATGCCACACCATTCCAAGAGTATGAATTTTATTTACACGCAAAAGACTTGATAAAAGAAAAGGTTGGAACAGGTAAAAATAGTGGAAGCAAACGCCCCACTTTAGGTTCCCTTGCGATTGGCTTCCTCGTTACCTGGTCCTGCACAACATAACTAGTACCAGAAAAATGAATAGCACAATTATCATCAACTAATTGTCCGACAGAAATAAGATTTGTGGTAAGTTTAAGAGCAAGGAACACATCAGTAAATGTAGAAGATGCATCACCAACAGCAGTGATGGGCAAAAAGCTGCCACTGACTGTCTGAATTGCCAATTGACCATCATAGGGCCGAACATGACATAGGGCAGTAGAAGTATTCGTCATGTGATTTTCAGCCCTAAAGTCTACGTACCAAAATTTAATGGAATTTTTACCTTGAATCCTCATTGCAGATAATGCTGAAATTAGCATTTGTTGTACCATTTCTAGTGTACAATAATTGCCCACTGGAGGTGCAAGGGCAAAGAAAGCACCTGAAGAGAAGGCATGTGCGTCGGGCCTTATGGCTGGAGGAATGGTAACAGAAGTCTGGAGTGCTTGGGCTTGACGATTCTAAGGGCGGATACAACATTCTTTGATAACGTGTCCCTTTTTGCAATAAGAATAAAATATCTTAGGACAATGGGCAACAATGTGCCCATACTCATTGCAATAGGAACACTGCAAATTTTTAGAGTGCATAGAGGGTCCTTGGTTGTGAGCAGCATAAGCCATAATGGATGTCCCGAAACTGCCATGAGAATGCTCCAGAATAGTTTGAGTACCAAGCCTTTGTTCTTCGCGAAGAAGCTCACCAAAATAGATATTAAGAGAAGGAACAAGAGATCTGTTCAGTAAAGAGGACCAGACTGATTCAAAATCCGAGCACAATTTCATAAGAAGCTGATCACGCCTGCTATTTTCATGAAGATTCTGAATAGTGGAAAGAGCGACACTAGGAACATTCACTGTAACCAAGTCAGTATATTCATGCCAAAGGGTCGAATGCCGAGTAATATTCTTGAATAGAAAGATTGCATGTTGAAACATAGCAATTGCATGTTCTAACTGAAAGCGACAAGCATTATGAACTTGATGATACACTTTCTTCAGGTAATTCCACATGCCTTGGGCAGTGCAAGGAGCCTGTAGATTGGTAACAATATGTGGTTCGACCGAACCAGGAAGCCAAGACATAATCCGAGCATCAAGCACGGGCCATGAAGGAGTCCTTAACTTCTTTTGATTTATCCATATCAGATTTTAGGGCAACATCCATACCATCAATATGTCCCCACCGATCATTTCCCTTAAGGAAAATGCTCAAATTGAAATGTCCAAGAAGCATAATTTGTGCCCGAAAACTTGACACACATAGGTGTTGAATTCATCACAAACAAAGATATTCAAACAAATAATGTGCACCCAAAAAAATGGAGGGGAACCGAAGCAAAGAGATGAAGAACCTATTTTGCAGCAGAACAAGAACCAGCCAAGAGCAAGAACCAAAGATGCCCAAGAATAATGAAGTGGTGCTGAGAGGTTGAGATGCTAAGAGGCTAAAAAAAAACCCTGTGGTGTGGTGCTGTGACAAATCAACAAGGGGCTGCTAAGAGTTGCTGAGACAAATCAGCAAGATTATGAGAGTGATACTAATTTGTTGATAGATCTAGAGGCTACTGAGAGGTGCTGAGACTGTCGAGAGAAGCTGAGACAGATCAACAACTAAAATCTAGGCAGAAGAAGAGATGCCGAGAGTCTTGTTTCTAAGAAAACAATTCTGAATCAAGCCGAAATGCAAGACTGGGAAGAAGATTTACCTAGCTCTGATACCATGACAAAATAGGTCAAAGGATTGTTTGAAAATTGTGTCTTGAGCTTTGATTATGCTGACACTCGATTAACCTTTTTGTTATCCATTTAAGCTGTGTGCTTTTTAATGTTATAGGACCCTTATGTTTGCAAGTTCTTATTATTGCTGTTGTAATTATTGTTTTGTTCTAATTATTAGTTTTATTATAGCTTTTTAGTTGGCTTTGAATCTAGTTTACAGTTTGTGTTGAACCACATTAGAGATGTCTAATTCCTATGCTTGACATGCCTATTTATTTCTTTGTTTTAGTTGAATATTATTTTTTCATTTAGTTGTGGTTTCTAATATTACCATGATTTTACTTTTTACTTCACTTGCAGCTTTTTGTAACAGTATAAAATGTTGTTAACAAATCCTTCTGATGGCCATTGTCACTTTGACCATTTTAATGGTCATTTCTCATCCTTCGTGCATTTGAAAAATGAGTTGGCCTGTTTGCTTTTTATTATTCTCTTAGATTTGTGCAGTTATTGGACATTTTCTTTATCTATATAGGCAATGGAGAGGTGCGGCAATGACTGCACAAATGGAAGGTCTTTTGTGGACCTGTAACCTTAGCTCCTCTTGCTATTAAAGAACATCCAATATTGTTGGTGTTTGATCCTAAATTGGCACTAAGCTTTATTTCCAAGTTGATTCTAGCTACAATTACATTACAAACTATTTGTGCTCCTTAATTATAGTAGCTAGCATAAAGTTTTTTCACCCATAGCATTGTTGCCCCTCAAATGACTCTTCAACCAAGCTTTACAATCAAATTCCTTATTTGAGTTTGTTTAGGGTTTTGTGTGTGCTTGGCCTTTTATTTTGCATTTTTTTTTGTAGTCGAAGGTGAGTTTGAGTGCTGAGTCAGTTTATTGGATTGTTGCAGGGTGTAAAAGGTGTGTTTAGTCATCTCTCATGTTTTGCATTGCATCATCTCTTTTTTGTTTTTGTAGCCTTGCCCCCCCCCCCCCCCAGTTTGCTATTTTTCTTGTTGTGGTTATTTTGATTCGACTTTTTTTTCCTGCTGCTTCTAGTTCGTACTGATTTTACTTACAAGTTTTCTTTTCTTTGCAGGTGCTTTGTTTGTTCTCCTATGTCAAGTTGCCTTTTGTTAATTTTCTTATGAGTTGTTGCTTTTTTTTCATTTAAAGAATGATTTTTTGTTTTGTTGTGCATCGTACGCTGCTAATTAAGGCCATTATTGCTGATTTTTTCAATTGGGTTGGTGTTTTCATCCATCGCTGCTAGTTGAGGACCATTTTTATCTTTTGTGCTGATAGATGGTTGTGTTGCGGATGGAATTTCTTTAATTTTGTTTGTCTTTTAGTTAAAGGTTTTCATGTTGTGGTTCTGGGAATAATCAACTTTCATTTTTATTTTCCCTTTCAGTTTAGTTGTTTTTATTTTTTAGATATTTTTGTTCTCTTTTGTGATGTAGTCCAAGCATAGCCCTTGGGATTGTTTTCCTTGCTTTATTTTTTCATTATCTGTTAATTCTAGGGCTGTTATGCTTTGAGGTATTTAGGAGGAGAAGATGTCTGACAATAGCAAGTTATTTTCTATATGCATATAGGCCAACACTTTTATTTACGGTTGATTACTTTTGGAGTTTGTGTGAGTCAAATTGGCTAGGTTGCTTAATCATTTTTCACCGATAGCATTATTGCTCCTTAAATGAGTCTACAACCAAGCTTTGTGAATAGTTATGTAGTGAGTACTTCAGCACTCTTCAATATTTTGTATCTTTCTTTATTATGAAGTTTTATCGTATCATTGTTTAAATCCTTTTTGCTTTCTAGGTTTTTGTTTATACTAAAAATGTATGCATTCACTACTTCTTTGGTTGGTTTGGCACTCTTATGTTTTCGGTAAACCACCCTTTAGCTTTAAAGTTTATTTTTTTGTTTCTTTTTGGGTTGGTATAAAATATATCATGGAGGCAAAAATAAGATTTTATTAACAAGTTTGTGGTGTTTTTGCTAGGTTTTGAAATTGGATTTTTTTGTTGGTGGTTTCAATAGGTTTTTTAGGAGTACAAGTCAATTTATCTTGATTTGCAAGAATAAATTGAATTATTCTTGGTTTTTCATTTGCACGCTCTTCAATTCATTTGACATTTAAATTATTTATTTAGTTAATATATGGACTAATAGTGGTGCTTGTTATTTGTGTAGGTCTTTGAAACTATAAAGATGCAAGAATCAACGAGACATGGAGGATTGACTGTAGAATTTAAGGTGATGGAAGCTTAAGCTGAAACTATAAGTTACACTATAGTAAGATCCTTTCTTTTTAATGGTCTTTGTTAATAACAAAATTTAATATCCTGAATTATGGTTTTGAAGTCGGAGCCGATTGTAGTCAAATCTCTAAAATGGGTCATTGTTACTGAAAACATAGGAAAAGAAAACAAATATTTTCTCTTACTTTTACAATCATCAATCTATCCTTTATATACAAGATAGAAACTCTATATAAAACGTAGACTAATTAGGATCCCTACAATTAGGATCCTATAAAAGAAAATAGACTAATTAGGATACGTACAAATAGGACCCTGATAGGAAAATATACTAATTAGAATCCCTATAATTAGACTTTACATGATTTTCTAATTATATGTTATTTACATCTTATAACACTCCTTCTCAAGTTGAAGCATATATATTTATCATGCCCATATTGTTACAAAGATAATAAACTCGAGCTTTGTCTAGAGCTGTAGTGAAATTATCCCCTAATTATTCTCCAGTCTTCTCGTATTTCATGGAAATCAAACCTTGGTGTATTTTTTCAAGGATAAAATGACAGTTAATTTCAATGTGTTTAGTTTGTTCATGAAAAATATAATTAGTTACAATATAAAGAGCAGTTTGTTTATCACACTATAATTTTGTTGGTATCGAATCGTTGAGGCCCGCTTCAATTAAGAGTTGATATATCCATATTATTTCACGCATAGACTATGTCATGGCTCTATATTTTGATTCTATATTCCATCGAGACACAACATTTTGCTTTTTATTTTTTCATGAAACCAAATTGCCTCCAACAATGACACAGTAACTTGATGTAGATCTTCTGTTTACCTTGGAACTAGCCCAAGTTGCATCTGAAAACATTCAATATGAGTGTGTCCATGTTTAGTTCTTCTATCTACACATTTGTGTATCTCATTTAAGTTGTCGACTAATGGGAACATATGAAGTGCATATCAATCTGCTTTTACTTTTTTTAAATTTAGATTGTATGTCCACTTCCAATTGTTTAGTTCTGTCATGTTACACTGGATTATGAACTACCTAAACACAAATTTATTGTCACAGTACAACGTCATTGGCGCATCCCACTTGATCCTTAAATCTTTAGGGCCATTGCTCTAAACTCTACTTCAAGACTTGATCTTGACATAACATTATGATTCTTTTGTTTCCATGTCACAAGTTTTCCTCCTAGTAGAGTGCAATAACATGAAGTTAACCTTTTATAAGTTAAAGCACTAGCATATCCTATATTTGTATAACATTCAAATTTTAGATTCTCATGTTTTTTTAGAATTTGTTTGCGAGGTGTAGACTTTAAATATCTAATAGTCCAGCTACATTATTTTAATCGTCTATCAAATTTTATCTCCATTGTTTTTATTGTTTATTTTTGTGTTTGCAAGTGTTTTTATTAATAATTTCCCATGATTTTATCCCTTAAACTAAATTAATGTAAAGTTAAATTTATTAATTGAGGGCAGGTCAAGAATTTCTTGACTTACAAATTTTAGAGATTAGACTAGTTTGTTTTGCTTTTTTCCTTTTTTTTACGATGGTGTTTTCTTATATCTTTTTCATTTATTTTTCTGTGCTAATTGATAAAAGTAGTCTTATAACCTGTGACCAAAGGCTTGATAGTGTTGTTCTGGGCTTCTTTAAAGTTGGACTATTTTTTGTCAAACTTTTTTTGTTGGTTAGAACCTCAGTGGAGTGGAGCTATATATCAAATTAACAAGCTTTTGTAGTGATATAGAATTTGTGGACATGTGGCACAATTAACTTTCACATTATGGAAAATGATTGTCCAACTCACACTAAAAGTATATCTTTCAAATATTTAGTTTAAGGTCTACGACTTCTAGATTGTTGTTTAATTCTGATATGAATAATATGCATTGTGCTTTTCTTTCATGTTTACCATCTCCACCACTTCTAGATTGTTGTTTGTTATTGCTATAAAACAATATACATCATGTTTTTCTTCCACATTTACTAGCTCTGGCTCTTCTAGATATTTATTTAACTCTGATATTGTGATTTTTGATGTAGAGGCCCTAAATAGGGGCTTATTAATTGTGTGGTTTTTATTTCTTTATTTTTGTTGATCCACTAGTATTCTTTTCGTTTCATATCTGCATTGCTGTTGATCATTCATGCTTTGTCTTTTGTAGTATTGGCAACATCAGGTTTGATTGTTGGTTTGGAAAGGGTTTGCTGGAATCATTTAATTGCCTTGCAGGTTTTATTTTTAAGGTTATCTTATCCCAGCTAGCTCAACCTTTTATTTTCTTTCCTAGCCTTTGTTTTTCTTGGCCTATGCATTTTTTATTAGTTAATTGTTTCCAATATTGCCATGTTTTTCCATTTTACTGTACTTGTAGAATTTTATAGCATTACAATTTCACCCTGTGTCTACTGTTGTTTATTTACGTAAGTTTTAGTTGTTGGTGGCTTAGTGTAGAACATATGAAGCACGAGGATAAAAATTTAAAAACAACAAACAAAGAGGACAATTGTGTACTTAGCTATCAGGAGAGAGAGAAAACAAAAACAACGACTTATCATCGACAATATTTTGATCACAATAAACCTACACATACTTTATCAGATGGAAGAGAATAAGGCTACACATACAAAAAGATAGTAGATGACTAGATTAGACTAACACGATGTCACTAGCTCGTTGACATGTATAGAAGACCTTTTAGGAGTTTTTTGGCTAAAAAAATTTAAAAACATGAAACTACCAAAACATTTATCATAGAATTTTTAGTTATACAAAACAATCATGAAAATACCAAATAAAACCCTAGAAGCAAAATTATTTTTTGTTTCAAGGAAAAAATCATGTTTTCATTGTTCATAGAAAATTAAAAAAACCCTGAAACACTCTTGTTCAATAGCTCAATATTCTTCTTTTTATCTTGAGAGCAAGGAAGTATTTTTATTGATACTAAACTTGTGAAAATTTAAAAAAATCATTGGTGAACTACTCTAAACTCTGCCGATTTTAGAAGTAAAATAGTGTTTTTATTGTGTTAAAAAAACTAGAAAAAATACATCCACCGTAACATCTTACTGACTATTGGACCAGAAAAAAAAAGAAGAAAATCTCATATTAAGGCTTAAATTTTCTCCAATCAAGAGTAAAAAAGCACTTGGTTAACTATAGTAACCCGCATAATTCTTGTTAAGTGAAACTCCAACGTGACTTACCTTTTCATTTTTATTGCTCTGCACCGCCTGTATTCTGTCTTCTCTGCAGATTGTAGCTTGCTCGATGATCCATCATAAACAATGGGGCATTATGCCTCTTCTTCTTACCCTCTTGCATTATACCTCAAGGGTTTTTTAATTTCTTTTTACCCGAAAACAATATCATAATCCAAAAATTAATTCAACCAAGCCAGTTTAACAGAGAACTTAAGGTGGGCTTTGTCGGGGAAAATGTGAAATTCAAGAATCCAAGATTTCCAGGAATGTTAGAACCGGATGCCTGACCTTGAAGACAGCAGGAATATTTGGAAATGCCAATCAGATTTCTTTCTTTCTTTTTATTTATTTTTTACTTTGAATCTTCGGATACCACCTTAATAAAATCTTCTTGAAGAACATTCCCTGAAACTCTAGTCAGATTAGAATCCATACGCTCAAGCCACGCTGAGTACCCAGATTTTCGTAAACCAGAGGAGTTTAGATGGTTCAAGGTCAAGCCTATGGAGGCTTTGTAAGGGGGCGAGAGAATTTACAGGACAAGCTCACCTGGTAGCAGCTAGCAGTATTCATAGTTTGGGCATAACTCCTCAACTACTTCAACGCCACACGAGAACTGCAGGCAGGTTCGTCAAAGTGTCTAGAATTGCTGGACTAATAATGGGATTTGACGAATTGTCAGCAAATTATTCTTAATTATAGAATTGGAAAGCATAATTGAATTAATTGTGGGTGTGGATTCTCAAATCGAAAACGTTGACTACCATATAGAAGAGGTGACCGTACAATTTTTGGAATTGAGTAGCCACAGATGTGTCCAATCTTAGATTTAGGCTTAATCCATTTCCTGCCCACTAATTTTTAGTTCCCAGTCAGTCCATTAATTCAAACAAGCCCGTCTTTTAATTTCTACTAGTGTGTGTTTTGTGTTTTTTTTTTTTATTTTCAAATTTCTTCAACTTATTTTTTTTAAATACTCTTTAATATTATTTTGTTTTGTGAATTGTGATTCTTTCTTTTTTTTCTTATTATCAAATCACAGACCGGTCTCATGAATTGTTTTTTGAAAAAAATATTTACCTTCAATATTAGATTTATTAGAGGTGAAACTCTCTTTTTTTTCCAATTTTTTTTATTAAATTATCTTGATTTTTTTTTATCTAGATCACAATTCTAACATGATAACCTCAATTGACTCTATTTAAATTTTCTTGTTTTTTATAATTGATTTTTTTATTTCATCCTTCAATATTGAATCGGTTAAAAACTAGGTTTTTTTTATTTTATTTTTTTCCTGTAGAGTTATCTTAATGTCATGAGTCAAGTCATAAATTAAGTTGCCTGAGTTGAATTTGTTTATGTTTATTTTATTTTCTATGAGGCTATTCTAATTTCATGACCCGTGAGTTTATCAATTTAAACCCTAGTTAAGTTAATTTTATTGGCTCTTTTTTTAATTGACTTTTTTTTTTCAATTTCTCACTAGTTTATCTTTTTTATATATATAGTTTTTTCTTAATTTTATCCTTCAATATTATATTATTTAGAAATTAGACTTTATAGTTTCTTTTTCAATTTTCTTTCTATGGGATTTCCTGATCTCATGAATTTAGTTTTTCTTCTCCTCAATTTCAACATGAAACAAAAAAAAAAAAAAATAGATTTTATCTTTCAATATTAAGTGGGTTGGAAGTTAACTTAATAGTTTTTTTTACTTTCCATGTAAATATCTTGATATCATGACCTGAGTTATTAATTTGGCAAGTTGACTTTAGATTGATCCCTATAGGGTTTTTCTTTTTTCTTTTCTTTAATTTTATCTTTTAACAGTAGATTATTAAGAAATGATCTTCATAATTTATTTTAGTTTGCTTTTTATAAGGTTATCATGGTCTCATGATCAAGATCAAAGATTTGATAAGTTAAACCAAATCAATATAATCTTAATATTTGAAAACATATATCATCTAGCATGTCTTAATATCATTATTTAAGAAAAAAAATATTATCTCATATTTTAAATTCATGATTATTATTTTTTTTATTATAAAACATGTTAGCAACACTTAGATATTTATTTTACATTAAAAACAATTTTGATCTGACCTGCAACGCAACACAACTAATAATCTTATCGATATAAACTAATTAGAGTGGAAAAGGTATCGTAGAAAAAAGGGTCCATGTAACAACCCCCAAATTTTCCTATTAGTTTATCTGTGAATCTTTCCCCTTATAAGGTTAGATGGAACATAAATTTTTTTTTTTACTCGTTGAAATTTCTAGTTAAATTTTGGCAGAGTTTCTCCTATATCGAGAGATCCTAAGTTATCGACAATGTACCTTGCACACATTTAGAATCATATCTCATCCACAATCACATTCATGTTTAGTACAATCAACTGCATAATTCATTCCATATTATGTTCAGGACTATATTCATTCCCAAACTCCATTACATCACACACAAGATAATAATAAAAAGTCAATTCGAGCATGAGGATTTCACACACACACACAACATAGTTTAATATTCTTATATAATCTAGTACATTCTAATATTCCAAGTATAGGTTGATACATTTAACATTTCAGAACAATATATTATGAATATAATATTCTATACAGGTTACATGTTTACTGCATGACCAAAATTATACTACAAATTCCTAAGTTCCTAACTTATACAAAAAAGAATCAACTTAAAATCTACTTTTGACGTGAATGAGAGGGACCTGCAAAATATAAATTTTTCCTCATAATAAAAACAAATAAGTAATTGCAAGCAGTTTGCAAAAGAAAAATTAGATAACTTATCTATTTGCTTAAATCATATAAGATTCTAAATACAACCGTAAACCCCTTTCAAGGGTTATAAAAAGAATTTGTTTCTTTTGACTACATCACCCCCCTCCACATTAAAAGGACTATTGTCGACGCCAATGATCTCCATTAGTGTCTTTAGTTGCTCATCCTAGGAACAATTAAATACTGTCATGAAAATACTGACACAAACATAATTGTTTGTGTCATTAACTCTCTCTCTCTCTCTCTCTCTCTCTCTCTATATATATATATATATATATATTTAAAAAAAAAACTAACATAGTTAATCATTGTTCCATATTAACTTGGGAGGTTCTCAGGTATGCCGGTGTCAAGAATTCTTAATATCATTAGCTTTCACCTCGGAAAGATAATCAAGTCTATAAATTTTACTAATATTGACGTCACACGCCGATATCATTAACTATTCTGCATCTGATTAGTTAATCAAGTTTATAAATTTTGCCAATATCGAAAGTGTCCGCCGATATCATTAACTATTTTGAACCTGAATAATTAATAATGTTTATACATTTTGCCGATATCGATGGCACCTGTCGATATCATTAACTATTCTAAACCTGAATAGTTAATCAAGTTTATATTTTTCCTCCTATGCACTAATAATGTCAATGTTAACCAGCTTAGTTAACCTCATTAGCCTCCAACACCAAGGATAGACAAAATAAAATTCGAGAACAGTCATTACCAAAATTCATTGTTATTATTCATTTCCTCCAAAATAACCCATAGATTGAATCTAGTCCTCTGTTTCTATTTTTTTCTCATTTAACCTTTCCTTTGCCCTTTTTTTTTCTTCATCAGTAAACACTAAATTGTTTTCTTATAGTTCAATACTTAGTTAAAATAATTATTAACTAAAAGAGATATAAATACCAAGTACCTACGTGCTATAAATGCTCGCCTTGCGTTCCCCTATTGTTGCTATACTCCTCCAATGGTTCTTCCTGAAACCACAAACACCCATTATTATTCCATATTAGTCCACATATCACACACAACAACAACAATGACAATAATATATATTTCTCTTTTACTAATCCCTTTTTTTTTTCACTTACATTGTTCATTATTATCCTTTAACTTTTCAGCTCATTGGTGGTTCAAATGGACCTCATGAATTCAATTTTGATCACAACTTATTTTTTTTAAGATCAAGACACACTTTATGCTGGGCAAGAAAATAAATTCTACCCTTAATATAGCTAAATTTTATCGTTTTATCAACTTAGTCAAATCTGCCAATAGAGGTGACAACTTGACCTCTCCTCATATTTTTATCTGTATTTTGAGTTTCAGGATTCCAAATTATATGGGGCCAAACTCGTTGGAAAGATAACACTTTCGGATACAACTTTTATGAAGGAACCCACTTGGATTTTATATTTTTCAAGTCCAAATTCCCTCAGGAAATAAGGCAACAAATTTGCCTGTTTTGCAAATGGAGAAAATATCTCCAATTCATCTTCAATTACTGTTTCCTCATCAATCACAATCATGCCTTCTCTTTATTCATGGAAGACATTCTCATTTATGTCCTCACTAAATTGCTTAACTAATTAACTTGATACAAATGACTTTTCAGGGTTTCATTTGTCATTGTGGAATTCATCAAGGTCAACTCAGTTATTTCACAATTTGTTTCATGATATATTTGCTAAATTCTCTACAAAAGCAAGAAAAGTATTTAACTAGGCACATTTTTGAATTTTCACTTTTTAGGCACAATATAATGACTATATTTTTCTTCCATTAGAATTTCTTTTGATTGCCTTAAAGGCTTATTTATACTTTCATCATGGTTTTTTTTTTTGTTAATATTATATGGTGTTAGGAATAATTTGATATTTTAATATATACACAAAAATAAAAACAAAATATCTAGCAAGCTAGATAGGAAGGAAATTTTTTGAGATTAGATAGTGCATGCAACCTCCTTCCACCACAAATATATCATTTCACCATGTCAATTAAAATGTCAAGGTAAGGGTTACACGGTCATACAATACATGGTCTACAATGATGGGCGGTCTTATGATTTGAATGAAAGTTTAGAAGGTTAACTCATATTAACTCAGGTCTATTTTATATTTTTTTTTTATTTTTTTCAACTTCAAGGTTGAATATTTAGTTGGTTGTGATTTAAGCTTTGTGATATTTTTTTGTTTTGTTTTTCATGACCTAAATCACGAGTTTATCTAAATCTCTTTAATTGATTATTTTTTTATTTCATTATTCAACAATAAATTAGTTAAAAATTAAACCTTTTCATTTCATTTCTAATTTACTTCCTCCATACTTATCTTTTGCTATATCACAGGTTTTAAGGGTTGACATTTAAATTAATTATTAATTTGATTTCATGATTTTTTTTTTCTAAATTTGACTCAATTTGTATTTTTTTTTTAAAAAAAAAAAACTTAATTTTAATTTCACTCTCTAACAATAATTTTTTTTTCCAATTTATTTTCTATACATAATTTCATTCTTAAAACTAATCTCTTATTATGTTACGGGTTAAACTAGATTGAAAAGGTATTTCTTTTCCAACCTTAAGACATTAGATTGATTATTAATTAGATTTCATGATTTTTTTTAGATTTTCAATTTATTTTCTATGTAATTTCATTCTTATAACTCATGTTACGAAAGATTTGATTGGTTAAATATTCTCTTTTTTTTCATGAATTCTTATAGCTCATGTTTTATTAGTTTTAAAGAATTATGTCAATTGATTTATCACCGTATTCATATTTTAAAAGATGTTATTCAATATATATCAAATTTCAAGTCCATGTTTAATAAAAATAATAATAATTTGCATTTGCTAAAAAACACACTTGTAATGCTTTTGATTCAAGCATCTAGTAATTCTCTGGTTCTCGTTTGCGATCCTCTAGTCCAAAAAATGCAAATTCCTACCACTGTCCGAGTCAGTAAAACCGCACATGAACACACAACATTGGATTTTTTTTTTTTTTTAAAAAAAACATTTCCATTTGCGGTATGAAGTAGAGTTTCTGCCACAAATGGATTTAATCAGCAGTAGCAGGATGAAGCTATACAGACATTAAAAATAACATATACCTATAATATAATTTCACTGGATTGGACTTGACCCATGCACAAGTCCCCTAAAAGCAAACACCTAGCAGATGTGCTTGGCCACATCAGATTTTGTTGTGCCCTCCAGCATGCAAGAAGAACCTGAACCGAAGTCATATCCTTTATGGATCCTAAATCAAACCTTTAACTTCCACAAGCCATGCACTCCTCACGGTTTGTAAGGGAGCAAACCATTTGAGCCATTTTAGTATCATCATCTGCAGCAGCATCCAATTCTGGCATTTTTTCCTGCATTACCCATAATTGAGAATTACTTTCAATGAAATAAATAAACTGGAATGGTAGAAACTAGTGATTATGACTGGTAATTACTTTAAAAGAAGATGTGTCAACAGTGAACTTGATGGCATCAGCTGCCGCTTGTGATCTTAGATAATACATCCCTGTCTTTAGACCCTTTAAAACAGGAAAAGAAATGGTTAAGCCAGTGAATATATTGCAACACACTACTATTAATTGCATGAAAGGAGAGGGCATATTGACTTGGCAATCAAAAGATGGATAAAAAAATGAATCATCTTTGCACAACAGCATACCATGATGCTGTGAATTATAAACAGTTACAATAAAATCACTTGTTCAGAGCAAAAGAATAAAATTGCTTTTATGCCAGTGGCAAAAACACTGGATAAACCTACTGTAGGCAGATTGCATATTAATACCATTATAGATTTAGCATCTTATACTTTCCATTCAAGTCTATAGTTCTTTGTTGTCATTTCAATGCGCCTACCTTTGACCATGCATAGAAGTGTAGGGAAGTCAGTTTTCCAAAATTGGGTTGGTCCATGTGTATATTAAGACTTTGACTCTGATCTATGAAGCATCCACGATCAACTGCCATATCCACTAATGTCTTTTGCTTGATCTCCCAAACGGTCCTATTTGTCACCAAAGTTATATTAGTTCAAGGGTTAAAAAAACAAAGAGAAGGGAGCGCTGGCTATGAAGAAATTCACTTATCCATACTTGTATATAAACTTCAGATCATCTGAGATTTCTGGGATTTTCTGGACAGAGCCATCTTCATAGATTATTTTGTTCTTCAGAGCAGGAGACCAAAGGCCCATCTCAGTCAAGTCATGAAGAAGATGTTTGTTGACCACAACAAATTCACCGCTGAAGAGAGAATTAGATAGCAAATATAAGGCAACTGATCTTAAAATAAACTTGAATAGAATAGGTTGGCATAGCAAACCTTAAAACTCTACGACTATAAATGTTTGAAGTATATGGCTCAAAGCACTCATTGTTTCCAAGAATCTGGCTGGTTGAAGCAGTTGGCATTGGTGCCAAAAGAAGTGAATTTCTCACCCCATTCTTAGATATCATTTCTCTTAGGGCATCCCAGTTCCACCGACTGGAAGGAGTTACACCCCACATGTCATGCTGCAGAATCCCCTTCACAATTCAATGGATAATTTACTAATCAGAAGCTTGTGAAAGTAATCTGTTCTGCTGGTTATAAATCCAGCAGATCTTGAAAAAATTCTTTCATATGGAAGCTAAAATTTTACAGGGAATTACAGCAACCAACAAACTGATGAAACACGTGCTACCAAAATATTCACTCGCACAGGGGACAAAAGGAAATTTTCATTCAATTCAAGCAAATTGATGCAAAACATTATTGGTGAAAAATATATTGCTGTGCATAACAAATATCTAAGAAGCAATAAAAGGCTAAAAGCAGCACAATTGTGACTTCCTTATATATTAAAATGGAGAATAAAATCACTGAAAAGAATAACACATTATACAATTGCACTTGAGGTACTTGCTTTTGAAGAAACCCAGCATACCTTGCTCACAGGACTTCCAACGTATGTTTCATAGGGACCTTCTCTTGCAGCAATCTCAGAAGAAGCTTTCAGAGCATGATAGTAAATGGTTTCAAATATTTCCTTATTCAGCTTTTGTGCCTGAAATTGATTGCCACTAAACAATCAGACCAACTGATTAATCAAAGTTAATGTTCAAGAAGAAAAGCTGTTGAGAGTAAAATGTACCTCAGGCGAGTCAAATGCCATTCCAAGCAAGATGAAGGCATCTGCGAGACCTTGAACTCCAATGCCAATGGGTCTATGTCGGAAATTTGACCTTCTAGCAGTTTCAACAGGGTAGTAATTTACATCAATTATTTTGTTAAGATTGGCTGTAACCACTCCTGTAACCTGTCCCAAAAGCAGGAGGAAAACAGATATTGCAGGCTGAGCTTATGAAACAAAATAGCTTCACAAAGCAGAAGATGCATGTAGGCGCATATGCTAGGAAATGCTGTGATGCATTGATGGAAAACAAACCTCAGCTAGTTTCTCAAAATCAAAATATCTACTTTTGGAACCTCTACTCCCAACAAGTTTAGATGGATGAGACTCTATAGGAACTCCCTGCAACAAAAGACACGCCACTGGGTCACAAAACATACAGGACCTAAAAAACACAATTTTCAAATAAGCTTGCTTTGCAAGCATGCCCAACCATCTCTCTAACAAATCGTGGTAGAGCAATCGAAGCCAGATTGCACACAGCAGTTTCTGTTGGACTTGTGTATTCAATTATCTCAGTGCACAAATTTGAAGATTTTATGGTACCCAGGTTCTGTTGGTTGCTTTTTCTGTTGCAAGTATCCTGAAACACAGAAGATGAATAAGTAAACAGGAAAATATTATGCCATAATACAAAAGAACATAAAAACCCAACAGATTCACACAAATCACCTTAAAAAGCATGTATGGGGTCCCAGTCTCTATCTGAGATTTCAAAATCTCGAACCAGAGGTTTTGTGCCTGTACAACCTTCTTGGCCTTGCCCTGGATATATGCACAAGTATCATTAACAACCAAAATCCAGTAAAAATCTATCATTCAGGAAATACAAGGTTAAAACAAGATAAGGAAAAAAGATATTACATCTCTTTCATAGCGGGTGTATAGTTCCTCAAATTCTTTGCCCCAACAATCTGCCAAACCCGGAGCCTCACTTGGGCAAAATAACGACCATTGCCCATTGCTTTGAACTCTCTCCATAAAGAGATCAGGAACCCACAGAGCATAGAATAAATCCCGAGAACGGTGTTCTTCCTATAAAAATGAAAATTACAACTCAAATTTAAAAATCTAGGTATATTGGTGCAGTGAATAAAAGGTGCTATAAGATGAAGTACGACAGGACAATATGGAAGTGGAAAAGTTTGCTACTTTTCAGCCATACCTTTCCGTGATTTTTCCTAAGATCCAGAAACTCAAATACATCTGCATGCCACGGCTCCAAATACACAGCAAAAGCACCTTCAAACATGATAAACAATGTTTTAATTGAGTAACATCAGGCATTAGGTTTAAAATGACAATTCAAGCACAACAGTATGAACATACCTTTCCTCTTGCCTCCTCCTTGATCAACATAGCGGGCAGTATCATTAAACACCCGCAACATTGGAACAATGCCATTAGATGTCCCATTTGTTCCACGAATATAACTTCCAGTGGCACGGATGTTGTGAACAGATACGCCAATTCCCCCAGCTGATTTACTGATAACAGCACACTCCTTCAATGTGTCATATATTCCTTCAATACTATCATCTTTCATGCATACCAAGAAGCAGCTGCTCAACTGCCAAGATACAACCAAAAACTGTGTTAATTTTCAGCAAAAAGAAAAAAATTCTTTTCATAAACTATCCATTAACAGACATGCTCATAACAAAACACGTACTTGGGGTCTGGGTGTTCCAGCATTGAAAAGGGTGGGAGAAGCATGTGTGAACCATCGCTGAGACATCAAATGGTATGTTTTGAGTGCCGAATCAATATCATCTTTGTGAATTCCAACAGCAACCCTCATCAGCATGTGCTGAGGCCTTTCCACAACCTTCCCTTGGACCTTCAGCAGGTAGGATCTTTCAAGGGTCTTGAAGCCAAAGTAATCATAGTCAAAGTCCCGGTCATAGATGATCTCAGAGTCCAGGCGAGCAGCATTCTGAAGCAAAAGGAAAATGTTACTGGCCATTCATAGCTCATGACATTAGGTGGATATATCTCTATAACAAACAAAACAAACCATTACATTAAAATTGTTATTTCAGTCATGTTAACAAGTACCATCTACAAACTCTTCTTCATTAAAGAATAGCATCATCCCTTTTCATTTAGTAAATGAGTTTCATAAGCATATAGAATTCCAAACAGAACATTGTACCTCTAAAACCATCCATAGGATGGAAACAATTTTGTTAACATTTACCACCCCACAACAATATTAATAACCTTTTAGAAGGGCTAATATTTGAAATGAAATACCTTCATAATTACTTCATAAACATCATCAGCAATCAAAGGAGCCTTCAGTCCAGATCTCTCATTAAAATGGTCGTACATAATCTTGATCCTGCAGCAACCACCAACCCAGATCAAACAACATTCTCCAAGAATGAAGCCAAGTGTTCCAGTAGAAGCAGGGTAATATAAATGTAACTTACGTCTCAGAAAATGATTTATGAGTGTTCTTATGCAGATTTGAAACAACAATCCTCGCAGCCAACTGCACCAGCAAAATAATATTCAATGAGCAAATCAAGAAACAGATCATTTACTATCCAGACTCCAGTTTTGTTAAATAATGAACAGACTATCAGGAGTTAATGTTACAGCACAAAAGTAGAATAACAATAAGGCTCACTCGAGATGAATCTGCCAATAGTTGTTGGACAAATTCTACAGCTTTCAAATGAAGATTAAAGAAAACAAAAGCATTTCGCAAAACACATTTAACAACTCGCAAACTATAGGGATATAAATGACTATAATCCACACAAACAAAAAAATTACATTTTTTTTTTATATTCAACCAGATTATCCAAACACATTATAGCAATTCAACCCAAACAAGAAGAAACAAAGCAAAACAACACAGTAAAATAATTAAAGAGTAAAAGATCAAACCCAAATCCCAACACCTTTAAAATCAAACATTCAAACATCCCCCCACAATCAAACAGACCCAACCAACGAGACCCAACATGCGTGTCTAAGTCTGAAAGAAGGTTCTATAGATCCCATTGAACAGCCAGTAAATACACATAGATATGCGGGCGTGGAACACACAATGGAAGGATCTAGAGCGTGCCCAGAAATCAAAAGAAAAGAAAAGGACCAATTCATGAGAAGAAAAAACTCACAGAGGCGTAGTCAGGATGGTTAGCAGTCATAGCAGCGGCAGTCTCAGCAGCCAATTCATCAAGCTGGCTAGTGGTGACACCTTTGTAGACACCAGCACAAACCTTCTGAGACACGAGGACAGGGTCACAGTGGTCAATGCTAAGGCCATAGCTAAGTTTCTTCAATCTAGCAGTGATCTTATCAAAGTGGACAGTCTCTTGCCTCCCATCTCTCTTGACCACATACATATTTGCTGCTTTCGAGACTTCTATCAAACAGGTTTTGAGCACAGAAACAAATGGGAGAGGAAATGCTTTGTTATATAGGAAGAGAGACGAAGAGGGTAGGGTAGGTTAGATTTTTAGATTTGTTGAGTTCTCTTTAAAATTTGAGGAATTGGCGCCAAAAAGTTGTGTTTTCGGATTCAGAGGGTTGCTATGGCGGGTAAAATTCTTGGAGCTGGAATGTCTGCGAGGTAGGTGGGCGCTATGGACCCGTGCTATTTTTTGTTTTTATTAATATAAACGTATATTCCCTTCAACTCTCACATGGTAATTATTAATATTTATTTAATGAATTTATTTAATTAAAAATACGTGATGAAAACAATCACATATTTGCTTGTTTTTGTTTTTTTGTCGATTTATTAGTGAAGCAAGTTTTGGTGGTATTTTCTGAAACACTCTAAAGATTATTTAAAAGAGTGGTGACGATTTATTTTTAAAGTATTTTTATTTGAAAATATATTTAAATAATATATTTTTATTTTTTAAAAAAATATTTTTAATATTATCATATTAAAATAATCTAAAAATATTAAAAAATATAAAATCTTTAATATTTTTAAAAATATTTCTCAAGCACAAAAACAAACAAGCTCTAAAATTCACATAAAACCACCACATTTAAAAACAATTTTATTATAGTATAAAAATGAAAATGAAAATTTATTATAATTTTGATATAGATAATAGTACAAAATAGTCACCAAGAATATAAAAAATAATCCAAAAATATCTTAATTCCAAACTTAGAATTTATATCAAGCATTAAAAAGCAATTGTTTTATAAGATGAGTTATTTTAATTCCGGCACAAATAATCTATATATAATTATAATCGGCTTAGAAAGGTAGCTAAATCAAATATAAATGAAATATTAGATATCCTTCAAAAAAAATCTAAATGAAAATAGAAAGATGGGAAAGGGGGTAATATATATGTCAAGATTGTTTTTCAAAGTGTATTTTTATATAGAATTGTATTAAAATAATATTTTTTTTATTTTTTAAAGATAACTTTTGAAATTATTATATAAAAATATCAAAAAATAATAATAAATATTTATTTATTTTGATAAAAAAAAAAGAAAAAAAGAAATTGGAAGACAGAAGGAAGGAGGAAAGAAAGGGCAGAAGGTATCATTAAAAGGGTTGGCGCGGCGCGATTTTGAAGTGGGCCGGGACGTGGTGGTGGGGTTGGTGTCGGCTCCTGTGAAGGCTTCACTTTCCTTCTTTCTACTTTTGTAATTGCGTACACCCCTTTTCTTTTCTTTTCTTTTCTTTTTTGGATAATTATAGAATGATATAATAAAGTTAACTCTTCCGGATTTTAGGGTGCTGCCTTTTGAGTTTTTTTTCACCCTAATTTTTATTTTCTTGGCATATATGTGTATTTTTTTATGGCACAAAATGTGTATCACTTTTTTTTGCAATTAAAAGGTTATTACTCAACTACTCTTTTTTTCTCTCTAATATAGTAGAATGTTTTGAATTCTTATATATAGAAATGAATAGATTTGATTTTTTTATTAAATTAAATGATTGTTTTATAAAATTTGCATAATTTTATGTCAAGTTTGAATGGTTTACGGTAAGATTAGTTTGTATAA
The DNA here is from genome assembly GCA_015731905.1 of Salix dunnii. Lineage (NCBI taxonomy): Eukaryota > Viridiplantae > Streptophyta > Magnoliopsida > Malpighiales > Salicaceae > Salix > Salix dunnii. The sequence goes on along the minus strand of CM027665.1, from coordinate 9,181,002 downwards.
TTTTTTAAATATAAAAATAAATTTTAATTACTTTGAAATATAAATTTGTGCTAATTTATTTATAAGCTTAGATAGACATTTAAGAAATGATTACATTAAAAGATTACATATTAAAATATAGAAAAGATGATAAATGCTCTAATAATTTTTTAAAGATTTTGGTCTTGACTACAAATATTTATAGAATATTTCAGTATCATTGTTTTTTTATGAATGAAAGTGATGAATCAACATATTTTATATATATGATATTTTTGCTTATAAGCTTGTAATTATAAGAGTTATATACTTGAGTTTGACAATATGCGAGGCCCAAATGATATGGGTCTGACTTGTTTTCAATCCAATACCCTTACATTCAACCACATGTTGAGTCCATTTATAAGTAGATTTAGCAAGATATCAAACTCAAAACCTTTGAATTAATTTATGTGACGAGCTCCATTACATATGGGTCCAAAGAAATGGCAAACTCAACATCTTTAAGTTTAACTATGTATCGAGCTCAAATACATGTGAGTCTAGTGAGGTGTCTGGTTAAACATCATTGGGCTCAACTATACACTAAATCCAATTACAAGTAAATCTAGTCAGGTGTCAAGTCTAACATCTTTAGATTTAGCTACGTGCCCAAGTTTGAATGCATATGGGTTTGCACGAGGTTTTAGACCTAATACTCTTGGGTTCCACTACATGTCAAACCCAATTACATACAAGTTTATTGAGGTTATAGACACAACATACCTTGTTCAGTTACATGTTAGGTTCAAATATATGTTGGTATAATAAGGTTCCAGACCCAATAATATTAGAGTCACCTGTGTGTTAAGCCTAATTTCATGTGGGTCTGACGAGATGTCAGCCTGACATCATTGAGTGCATCTACGTTCTAAGCCTAATTAAATGTGGATCTAGCAAAGTATCAGACCTAACATCCTTAGGTTTATCCATGTGCTAAACTCAAATCCATATAGGTCTCAAAAAGATATCAGACCTATTATCTCTAGGCCCAACTCTATGTTAAGTCCAAGTATATATGAGTCTAAAGGGATGTTAAACCCAACATCTTTGGGCTTGGAATACTTTCAACATCTTATAATTTAAAGTTCATTCTCTTATTTATTGCAATATTTTATTAAAAAATCACTAACTTTATCATTGAAGGATCTTTAAATCCCATAAAAAAATTATTTTGAAGGTGGCAAGTCTTTTATCACCAATCATTAATTTCATGAATTATGAAGAAGAGAGACGTGAACATGTGATAATCCTTTATCCAAACATAGCAAAAAACCTTCATTCTGGATCATTTTAGATCTTAGAACATCATCATTTATGGGAATGTGACTAAAAATAATCAATTGTTTTTTCTTGAACTTGTTTTTGACATCCCTAATAGATATTAATGGTAGAAAATTGTTTTTTTTTTTAAAAAAAAAGATGTTTAATCTGATTTTTAGGAACACTAAGTGAAGGTTCAATTGTATGATAATATATTTCTTAGAGAATTTGGGTTTCTATTGGAAGAAATCAAAGATTAGAGAACCAAAACCAAACTTTAGAAAGCCAAATTAGTGAGGTTATATACTTAACTACAAAAATTAATTTTTTTTTGTAAGCAATCAAGGACTTAATAGTGTAAATCCAAAACAAAGAACCAACTCATGAAAGGTCTATGACTTAAAAAACTAAAATAAATTAAATTAAAGAACCAATTAAAAAAATAAAAGTTTATTGACCAATCAGGGATTTAATTGGTCAAATAAAAAACCAATGACTAAAGTGGAAAAGGAACTCAAACATAGGGATGAAATTTGATTTCAACAAGGGTGAAATTACAAGCAATGAAAAGTTTAAAGAGCAAGCAGATGCATAATTAAACAAATTGGAATAGTTAGGGAGCAACTGAGATTTGATACATTCTAAATCAGAAAATCTTAATTTTTAGGGATTAATCAAAACAATATTATTTTTTTTCAAATAATGTGCACCTTGTTATGAAGATTTGGTTGATTAGGAAGACACATTTAGGTAGTTGAATGACATTTCTAAACACCTTCGAGACTGAAACCATCATCATTCAACTGACAAATATCCCTTCTACTACCTTATTTCCTTGAAATCAAACCATTATATCTTATATTCATCATTAATTGTCTCAATATTTTATTGTTAAGTAGCCCTCACTATTTGTTGAAGAAAGAATTAATCGGGTTGGCATCTTCAAGCAATTAAATATAGAGCCATAGACCTCCAAATTAGGCAAGAAAGGATCCCATAAAAATATATGCTACAGACAATCAATTAAGGGGACATCCACTCAACAATCGCCTTTATTAGTACTAATAGGAGCCTCTACCAATAACCCATATAGTTGGGAATAAATCTTGTTATTATAATGTTCAAAATAGCTACCACCTCAATTAATCACCCTATTATACATATTCAAAGGCTAAACATGATAGATCTGACCAAGGGTGAACTTTATGGCTTTACCTCTGCATATTTGTTAAACAAGACAAATTGGTTGTTTTAAAAGAAAGGTTGAGACTAGTAAAAGGATTAGGGCAATTGAAATATGCCTAGTGTTGAATATAGTAGTGCTTAGAGAATTTAGGATATTTGAGTTCATAAAGTATACAGGGATGGAATGCCCTAACATGCATTTGAGATTATATTGTAATAAAATGGCAGAGATCATATGTAATGATGAGTTGTTGAATCATTTTTTTTCTATTACAACCTGACTAGTTCAATAGTAACCTAGTATATGACTCTAGATAAGGTCGAGAAGTGGATCAACCTAGATGACATTGTTTTGAGGTAGTGTAAGTTCAATATTGATCTTGCTCCAAATCAAATGAGTGTGATGGTAATGGAGAATAATAGAAAAAAAATAGTGAGATAATATGCCCATAGATGAAAAAAATAAGGTTGTGTATGTTCAAATGCCTTTGTTAGAGAAAGAGATGGTAATTTTGTTTGCTAAGACTTTCAAATCTTCATACTACGAGTACTTAATAAGTAGTTTTGCCTTAAGCTTTTATAATGTTATGGTGATTGCTAAGAGGATTGAGTAATGGATTAGCACAAGAAGGATATTAGAGTCTATAGAGAAATAGGGTTTTACTATAAGGAAAAAGGATATTGAGGTAGGTAATATAGAGAGAGGGTTTAAAGGCAGGATAAACTTCTAAAATTACCAAACTCTATGCCCTAAAATTCCTAATATCAACTTCTATAAACCTTTCTCTATAAATCATCCCACCAATACACTTGAAGCCTATATTAAAAATAACCTACAAAGAACATACCAGAGAAATCAAGAATAGCTCCTTTCATTACCAATGCTCTTAGGGGAAATATATGCTAAGTTTGTAAGCTTAGGACATGCGGGCCCACTTCTATTTCCTTCACTTAAACCTCATTTCCCAACTTGGTATAAATCAAAGTTAACATAGGAGTATCATGTTGGAAAGTTTGGTCACAACATTAGTACTTATTTGACTTTTAAGAGGAAGCTCTTGCAGTCGATAAATGCTTCCAGCAATGGAGAGATAAATTCCCTAGGTTGTGTGTTCGTTGGGGGGGGGGGAGCTAGTTTTTAAAGGTGGCCATGAATAGGTTATATGACATGTTAATACAAGTAGATTATTTGCCTACAAAGTCATATTCAAAGAAAAAAAGAAACCTTTTAGAGGTTCCATCAAATAATGGAACATAATATTGGAAAATATGAGTTTCACTAAAAGATGACACAAATGATGATGCATGGTCTTTTACTAGTAGAGAAAACATAAAATGATGGTATTATAGGCATGATAAATTCCCAAGGAAAAAAACTAAATGCAGAATCCAACAACTTGAGAGTAGCTAGCCAAAACTTTTCTTAATAAGACCTACTTTACCTATAGTGAAAATTTCAATGCACTACCACATGATTATAAAAGTCCTTTTGATTAGGATCTTTTTCTTAAGTCGTGGGCTGAAGTTAATGGTTTAATCCGAAGTGGTAGGTGTTTTACTTTAGAAGAGTTGCAAAGATAGATAAAAGCCAAAGACAAAGATGTCATTAATGCCCTTATAGGTGTAGAAGTCAACAAATTAGTGAGCAAATTCCTATTTAAATTTAAATTTCTATCCAATTATCAAAAATTCCAAATCAACTATAAAATTGAAAAAATATAAAACAAATCTATTAAATAAGACATTATTTATTTCATCATAAACACCCAAGTCACAAATTCCACTTAGATTTCATCAATTTATAAATAATTATAATTTTATAAAATCTTAAACAAGCCCTAAATGTATAAATCATACAATAAATCTATATAGGAAAAAGTTATAAAATAAGTAAACTAATGTGAGCTTCTTAATCATGTGGTCAAGCAATCACCACTGAAGATGATACTTCCCAAAGAAAGCCAAAAATTAGGTTCGAGAAGTGTGACACAATGAAAATCTATCATGAAACCCCATATTATTGGAATTGAATTGAATAATGCCACAAGGTCAATTATACCTTGATAAGTCAAATTTGGTCTTTTCCCCCGCAAAGAAAATGTGTTGCATCACGCAAAACATAAGATTATTTTATTAATCTATGGTTGCTAGATTTACAACATATAATTAACTTATATAATATTTCAAATAATCCTAATAAATCTCCATATATGGATTGGTTTGATCTCCTTTATAGATATGACTGAAATATGTAATAATAATCTAAAAACTAATAATAACAGAATAAAAATATGAAATTAATATCTTAGATATGTTAGTATCGAATTTGTCATCCCTAAGAAGTCTCAAATAGACTAGAAAATATGATAGGATCCCAACATCTTAATTAACCCAAGCTAATTTTGAACCTAATGTTTCCCAAACCCATAAGTACTAAAATAAGCCAAATAAGACACAACATCTACTCTAAATAATCTTTCTTGCGCAAAAGGAACTTAACAACAGAATTCGTTGAGCATGTTGTAACCTATATTGCAAAGACTTTCTGAACTTTGATTGATCTGAAATTAACCGCTACATAGAAGTATATCTCTATAATTTTTGGTAAAGTTTTAGCTCAATCCAACAATTAGATATGGAGATATGCTTAGTTGCGTATAAGTAGACAATATAAAACTTTACATCAAAGTCCAAATTTAACCACGTCTGGATTGTATCATAAACACTAAAAGAAAATATTTACATTATAAAAATATGCAATAAAAATTAACATTTTAAGATTTATTTCAAATATAAAAAATGATAGTTTTGCTTACTTAAAGCGAGGAATCCTCAATATAATTTACAATAGGAGGTTGATTTATGAAAAAACTAAGGGGATATGGTGTTTGTTGTAGAGAAAAATAAAGGAATAATATGAAATAAGAGAGGGAAAGAGAAAGGTTGCTCATCAAGTTATAAGTTAAATACTAGTAATGGATTTATCGACATATTTAGTCAAACAATTTAAACGTGTAGGTAATTTTGTCTATAAAAATGACATGTGATCGTGTTTTTGGCTTTTGTTTTCATTCTTTCTTTTCTCATTGTAATTCATTTGATATATATCGAGGAGATATTTTTATCGGTATTTACTGATGGAAACTACAAGGGTGTATTCAATACGTAAAATTCATTGTGATTTACTGACAAAAATATTTTATTGGTGTGTTGTTTATATTTGCTAATGTTTTGGTAGTGGTGTGACTTTAAGAAAAGTTAAAATCACTACAAGAAATAGGGTGTATTTTGCAATGGATTTTTGCAACGGCAAAAATCCGTTGCAGAAATTGCAATGGGACAGTTGTTTAGCAACAAAATATCCGTTGCTAAACAAATCCTGGAAATTGAAAAAACAAACATGGTTTGCAACGAATATGTCGTTGCAATTTTACATTGCAACAGAAAATCCGTTGCAAAGTATGTTAGTTTGCAATAGATTTGTTGTTGCAATGTAAAATCACAACGACATATCCGTTACAATGTAAAATCACAACGGCATATCTATTGCAATTTGAAACCATTTGCAAGGGATTGCCCATTGCAAAGTAACAATTGCAGTATGAAAGTATATTACTTTCTTGCAGCACGACACCGTTTTAAATATTTTTTAAATTAATTTGCCATTCTTCTTTTCCTTATCTGTCGCCTGCCTCATTTATGCTCACTCTCTCTCTCAGATGAAACCAAAATTATCACGAAACACAGCTGATCAATCTCCATCTCTTGTTCCCAATCTCCACCTCGTCGTCGTCGAGCTTCAGTGACCTAGCAGACCCATCACCAGCACAATAAAGATTTGCTTCAGGTACAATCAGCATTTCCATTTTTTAAATTTTCCTTAGTTTCTAAATTTGTTTAGGGAGTTTTTGTAGAGCATTGTAATGGGTATGTCTCGGCACTATCTATGCTCATGGGTTTTGGCTAATTAAGTGATTTTTTTGAGAAATTTCAATCTTAATTTGAACTTGATTGGAGTTGGTAGTTTATGAATTTTTCATTGATATGGTTAAATCAATGGGTGTTTTTGGGAGGAGAGGGTTCCAGTTGCATATTGTGGGTTGTGGTTTCTGATTTTTAAGGAGGTGTTCATGAAATTTGATACAAATTTGTATCAATGTCATCCGGCCGAACAAATTTGTATCAAATCATAGGACTGGTTATGAGAAAGTTTGGCAAATGCTTAATATAATGACATGAGAAATATAGCAAAAAATTATTTGGATGAAGTATCTTAAAAGCTGGCGTAAGACATAAAATGGTGTGAACTACAAAAACACTCCAAGGCTTAGTTTGTAGGACATTAGTTTAGAACCTAAAACTCTAATACTTCCAAAAGGCATGTAGATGCGATTTCAATATGTATATTGGTTTTCTTATATTTGTATATAGTCAAAAGGAGTTGATATTCCAATGACCTTAACCTATTAAAAATAATGCAGAGAAGAATGCTACTTTGATATTCTTGTCTTGTGCCAGAACTCAACCCATAAGTTCATAAAATTCCTGGTCATGTTAGAAAAAACAAACCCTATATGTTTCTAGAAATCCACTAGAAAAAAATCCAGAAAGAAAAATTATGATGTGATCCTTGCAAGTTGTACCCCTTTTCTTTTGATACACGTTAAACATATCCAATTGTGTTGATCCTCTCCATTGAACTACCCATTAATCTGTCTTTGTGAAAGCTAGACACAATAAAACACTTATTTCATAATTTTTGATTTTTTACTTGCTTGTCACTTGAATAACCAGACTCAAAAATTAATTTATACATTAAAGAGTTTCTTTTGCATGTAACATCAACCCATAAATGCATCCTATTCCATAACCAATAATGAAATCCATTGAAATTTTCCTATTACTCATTTAGTGGCATCGTTACTAAAATGAAAGATACTTTATTCCTTTTCACTATTCATAAGAAAAATTATTGCTTATGATTGATAAAACTCGAAGATTAATGAGAATAATTGATTGGAGATTATTTTATAAAGTGATTAATATGGCAAATTAGTTTAATGAAGGCCTATTATGGACTTGATGTATTAGATGGCAATCAAAGATTGATGAGCAAGTAGGATTAAATGATTTCTCTTTCATTGGGAAAGTGGATCCAATTACAAATATGAAAGGGAATTTTAAGATATCTTTAATATTATTATTATTATTATAATAAAATAGGCAAGAGTGATGGTTAACAAATAAAAACTGTGGTCATGCTATATGTTGTTTTCACTAGCCTCTTACTTGTCAACATGCAAGCATGGAAATGTCGGTCTTGCTTTTATTAGCATTATATATCAAAGGATTTCTTGCACAAAATGATTTGACTTCTCTAGCTTTCTAATTGCTAGTGATATCGGCCTTTCCAATTTGTTGACAAAAAGGCTTTTCTTTCGGACCCATTTGAAAACAACTCTTATCAAACTGATTATGATTCTGAGCCTAAAGGATGCAATCGAATATATATAAAGTTTAATATTGTTATTGGTTGATATTCAATTTATATTTAATGTACTAACAATATCTCTCTACTTAGGGTTTTTGAAAGGAGCATCAAGCATTGATTAATATCTTCTGATTGCAAAGTCTATTAAATTCGCTTGAAAGTTTAGTATAATATGTTCATTGTTCGTTTTTAGTATTAGTATGGATTAAATGCATATTGTTGTGTATGGTGCTGCTGTGTGTGTTGTTGCTGTCGTGTGTTTAATATTTTTTTAGGTATTTGTGCTGTTGACTTTTGGTTTCTTTGTCTTTGTTGTTGCACCCCGAAAAATGGTGAGAGCGCGGCGTCGTGACAACTCTTCCCCGTGTGTGGGGGATTAAATGTCGGGGGTCTAATCTTTGTTTTCATGAAAAGGGAGTTGCCACCTAGTATTATGGTTACTAGGAAACCTAAGCTGGTCTTTTAGAGATTCTAGGGTAAGGGACTGGTTGCGTAAAGGGAAGGTTTTAGCACCCCTAGTATGCCCTACCTAAGGTAAGCTGCTTGGTGTTTTGTTTGGTTATGATTTGTTATGATTTCAAAGAATATGTTGGTTAAATGATGAATGGGATATTATTCCGCCGAATATTTTGGATATTAACCCCTTATGATTTATTTATCCAAATACCAACAGTGAATAATAGCATATCATTTCCGCTGAATATTTTGGATATTAACCCCTTAGGATTTATTTATCCAAATACCAACAATGAATAATAGCATGTCATTCCTGTCGAATATTTTGGAAATTAACCCCTTAGGATTTATTTATCCAAGTACCGACAGTGAATAATACGAATCACCAAAAAGTTTTTATATTTTTTTTTTAATATTGGCCAATACCCTTTGGATTTTACAAACATGTTGTAAAATTCAAAAAAGCAAGAAAATGATTTTTACTTTGCGAAATTCATGCTAAAATACATTTTTCTTCAAAAATCCAAGATAATATTTTTTGAAACAAAAAGAATATATTTTTTTTTAAAATATGCTAGTGTATTGGCCGTATGCATAAAATCACATTTTTGTTCTAGATATTTCCCTAAAAAAATATTTTTTGTATATATTTTTTATATATTTTTTCTATTATTTATTTCTTATTATTTTTTTTTCTGGCGGGCTGGACTGCCAGCCCCCCAGTGGGGTCTGGGAGTCCAGCCCGCACAGGAGCTGGGCTCCCAGCCCGGCTCCACTGCCTAGTCTAGCGGCCCGGTCGCTGTCTGGGCTCGCGGCCTGCTTGATTCATTTTATTGTTGGGCTGGGCTTCCAGCCCAAATAGGTTGGAAGCCCGTACCTATTTTGGGTCGGGCTTCTGGCCTAAACGGGTCGAAGCCCGTGCCCTTTAGCGTTTGGGCCGGGCACCAAATCCGGCCCGACCCGTTACTGTTCACGTATAGTGAACAGTAACCGGGACAAAATGGATTTTAAGGAAGACGATTAACAGTAAATGGTGATTTTTCGAGTATGACGAATGGCTAACCTGTTAGTACCGTTGTGTAGAGGACTTCAAGGTGGTTCTTCTGGTCGTTGTGGCGTCGAAAATGAAGGCCTGTGGTGGCCGGAGTTGACGCTGAAAGCTGTCGGGAAACTTGCAGTCACGTTGCAGACGACGATGGATGTTGCCTCTGCCTTCACTTGAGATGGTGGCTATGATGCTGGAGTGAAAACGGAAATGAGGGTAACGAAGTGGTGGCACAAGGTGGCCGGAGTCAAGGTTTGAAAGCTGCACCGAGAGAGAGAGAGAGAGAGACAAAAGCTCCCCTGTTTTCTTTAGAGAGAGAGAGACAAAAGCTCCCCTGTTTTCTTTAGAGAGAGAGAGGTAGAAAAAACGAGAGAAAAATACTGGGAGGTGCAGGAATAAGATTAACGAAAGATTCTGAAATTTTTCTCTCTTTCATCTGCGTGTTTTCACAATATTTCTCACGTAAATTTCCTCTCTTTCTCTCCTCTGTTTTTCATTTTTCTTCGTTCCCCCCTTCACCGTGTGCCCTGTTATTTATAGTAGAGAAGACTGCATGCATTTGAGGAAAGTATGACCAGAGGAGAATCAGGGAGGAGAATTAGGAGATGATGCTGATGGAGATAAATCAGGAAGAAGATCGCGATTGAATAGGAAGGAAATTTGATCTGTTTTGCTGTGATCTCGTGCCTGAAAATTTTGAACGCCATGCATGCCGGAACAGTATAATTTCTTTTAAATGCAGATTTCAAAATTTTTAAGAAGGTAAAAAAATATGATTTGGTCTTTAAAATTTCTTTAATTGCATCCAATTGGATTTAATCTTGTGAGTTTGTGCAATTATATCCCCTTAAAAATTCAATTTCAACCTTAGCTTTGCGCAATTTTTTTTATTTTGGTCCTTGGTTCCTGATTTTCACGATTTAATCTTCAATCGACCATTAAACTCTCAACTTATTCAATTCGGTCCCCGATTTCGCATAATTGACTTTGAAAAATCAAATTGGTCTCCGAAAATTTCAATTTCATCAATTGAAACCAAATTAAATTTAAAAACTTGATTTCTTATTAACGAAGCCCTTAGTAGAATTAATTTGACCAACTTAAAGTATAGTTAAATCCTTCAACTGGATCCTAAATTAATTCTCAAAATATAATTATAATTTAAACCAACAATTAGATCCAATTGGACCGTAAAAAATATAATTATAATTTTTTGACTTAGTTTTTACGCAGATTTATCTGATAATAAATTATTTCGACCTTTAAATTGCGATTTTCTTTATTTTCGGGTACAAAAGGGATACAATCGAGCTCTCGGAAACATCCAAAATTTCACCTCGATTCTCCTGCTGACATCAGACCCCTTTATTTTATTTTATTTTTGTTATTTTCGGGTAGTTTTGGGGAATGATCCAAAATTAGGTTACGACATTTTCCATTAATAATTTGTAAACTAGAGATAGCGATTGAATTCAAGGGAGACATAGTTGTCCCTTTTGCACCGTAATGAAAGTAGTATCGAAATGCTAGTGATATTTAAAAAAAAAGAAAAAAAAAGGCCATGGGGTAAATCTAATTCAACGTGCCAAGTCTAAATAATTTTGAAATGAAAAGGATCTTACGCATGAATCTATAGTTGCAAAATAAATAAATAAAACAGAAATTATGTTTCAATTATTGAAATCATATCATTTTTTATTTGCCTCTTGCATAATACAAAATGAATCAACATTCTAAAATGTTTCTATGTTATAATGTTTACTAGATTAATATGGATGATCGAGAGTGGATGTATCGTCGTATGAGAAGTGGTCGTCTGAATCCTGAATATATTGCGGGTATTAGAAAATTTATCAATTTTGCCTATTCAATTGATAAAAATATATCAAAGGGGAAAATTAGATGTCCTTGTGTGAGATGCAAAAATCAAAAATTTCAGAAAGAAGATGATGTTTGTAAGCACTTATTGACAAGAGGGTTTTTACCTTATTATGAAAATTGGACTGTACACGGTGAGCCTTTTATCATAGATATATTGGTCGGGCTTTCATCGGGAGGGATTAGTCGTGTCGTGAATGATAAGGGAGATGCAAATCCATATAGAAATATGGTTCTAGATGCAATGGGGAATGATGATGCATACTATAATGATAGGATTTGCAGTATTGTTGTCATAGAGGAACCTCCGAATCTAGAGGCATCTAATTTTTTTAAGTTGTTGAAAGCTGTAAAGGAACCATTGTGGGAAGGGTATACCAAGCAATCAAAACTATCTGCTTGTATATAATTGCTTAATATGAAGTCAAATTTAAATTTAACTCAGAATGCCTTCAACAAATTTACTGAATTTGCTAAGAGTTGTATGCTTGATGATGCTAATTTGCTTTCTAATTTTTATGATGCCAAGAAATTTATGCGGCCACTTGGACTCGGTTATGAGAAATATGATGTGTCTGAATTATTGTATGTTGTATTATAGGGTGGATGTAATGAAAATAAATTGTGACTTATGTGGAAGTTCAAGATATAAACCTAGAAACCCTATTAGTAAAGGCTCTTATAAGGCGGAGAAGCAACTCCGATACTTTCCATTAACACCAAGACTTTAGAGGCTATTTATGTCTCCACATCATGCCAAAGATATGACATGACATCATTTTCATAAGTCAGATGATGGAGTAATGATGCATCCATTAGATGGATATGCATAGAAAGAGTTTAATCGTGTCCATCCGAACTTTGCGACAGATCCACAAAATGTGAGATTAGGGTTATGCACATATGGGTTCTGTCCATTTAATATGGTCTCAAATGTATATTCTTGTTGGCCATTAATTGTGACTGTATATAATTTACCTTATTAGAAGTGCATGACAAGACAATTTATGTTTTTAGCAATGATCATTCCCGGGCCAAAGAATCCGGGAAAGAAGCTTGATATTTTTCTAAGACCCTTGATTGATGAATTCAGTAAGTTGTGGTCTGTGGGTGTTGAAACTTATGATGTATACAATAAACAAAATTTTCAATTGAAAGCAGCTTTGAAGTGGACCATTAGTGATTTTCCGGCATATGGTATGTTATCAGGCTGGAGTACTCATGGGAAATTATCTTGTCCTTATTGCATGGAACATAGCAAGGCTTTTAGATTAAAACATGGTGGGAAAACTTCATTTTTTTACTATCATCGACAATTCCTACCCATGAACCACCCTTATAGATATTAGGCAGATAATTTTATGAAAGGAGTAATTGAAGAGCTCCCTCCTTTTCCACGTCGATCTGGTTTACAGATGTTAGATGAAGTGTCAAAGTTTACTGAGGGACATGTTAATAGCTCTTCAAAATGTGATAAAATTCCTGGTTTTGGTGTCCATCATAATTGGGTTAAGAAAAGTATTTTTTGAGAGCTTCCATATTGGCATACAAATGTAATTCATCACAACCTATATGTCATGCACATAGAGAAATTTTTTTTTGACAATATCTTCTATACAGTAATGGATTGTCCTGATAGAAGCAAGAATAATGTAAAGGCTAGGTTGGATATTCAGTTGTATTATAAGAAGCCAAATACATTTGCAACAAGATGCCAGTGGTCGAGCTTACAAACCAAAAGGCACTTATTATCTCTTCAATAAACAACAACAAGAATTGTTGTCATGGATTAAAGAGTTGTCCTTTCTTGATGGTTATGCTTCAAATATATCACGGTGTTTAAAAGAGGTATAATGTAAGGTTTCGGGCATGAAAAGTCATGATTGTCATGTTTTCATGCAAAGACTTGTTCTTGTTGTGTTCCGACCTTGCCTAGACCACTATGGGAGGCATTAACTGAATTGTCAGTATTTTTTCGGGACATCTGTGCTACAAATTTAAATGTTCACCACATGGAGTTGATGCAAAGAAATATCATTGAAATAATTTGTAAACTTGAAAGGATTTTTCCTCCATCTTTCTTCGACTCCATGGAATACTTAACAATACATCTACCTTATGAGGCACAAGTTAGTGGACCCATTCAATATCGATGGATGTATCCATTTGAACGGTATGCTTTCATACAATGTAATTTTTATTCACTTTCATTTCATATTTTTAAAATTTTTCAAACTAATTAACATAAATGATGTAGGTTTATGTTTTATTTGAAGAAGAAAGTAACCAATAAAGCTCAAGTTGAAGGTTCTATATGTGAAGCATACTTGATTGATGAAATTACAAATTTTGCTTCTTATTATTTCGATGATGATGTTCAAACAATATGGAATCGAGTTCCACGAAATGACGATGATGGATCTAAAAGTCAATTTGGACAACTTTCTATTTTTTCCTATCCAGGGAGAAAATTGTCCAGGAAATTTTATAGAAGGCGGTTATCACAGGAAGAAATGAAAATTGCACACAACTATGTCATTTTCAATTGTCAAGCATTAAAACCCTATATAGAGAAATTGTGAAATATTTTATTTTGGATTTTAATTTATAATAATTTAATTTCAACTAACAATTACAAATTTAGGCAATGTCATCAAGAGCTCGAGTCACAACAACCACAATTTAGCGATGTTGAAATTGAAAAACTATATGAGGAGATATTTCCAATTTGGTTGAAAAATCATGTAAATATTTTCAACAAACATTTTGTTAACTTAACTATTTTGTATGAAATAATAATTAATTCATTCTTATTATTATTGTTATGCTAGGTTCAATACAAATCAACTGGAATTGAGAATCAAATCTTTGCACTATCTATGGGGCCATCAAATTCAGTGAAATGTTATAATTGGTATTATGTCAATGGGTTTAAATTTCATACTCAATGTTATGGGCGATTTAAAAAAACAATGAATAACGGGGTTTGTGTGAAAGGAAGTTGTTACAATGAGAATGAAATTGATTATCATAGAATGCTTGAAGAAGTGATTCGGCTTATATATTTTGGGAGTAAGTGCAAGGTATTTATGTTTAAGTGTCATTGGTACGATACAAAACGTTAGCTTAAAGTGCATCGTTCAAATGGTTTGGTTGAAATCAAACATACTTCTAGACTACATGGCAATGAAGATTTTGTCTTGGTGCAACAATGCCAACAAGTCTACTATGCATGTCCACCCGATAATAAATCGTTAGAATGGTGGGCAGTTGTAAAGACATCAGCTAGAAGTCATTATAACGTTGATATGGATGAATTTATTGAATACACTAACAATGTTAAATCATTTGATGTTGATCAATTAGATGAAATTTCTCAACCATGTTGTGTGCTTCCTGATCTGACACTTGATGAACCAAATATACTTGTTGACTCATCTTATTATGAAGAAATCAACTAACATGAGTTGCATCAGGTAGAGGCAAATTGGGGAGAAGATAATGAAATAGCTTCAAATGAAGAAATTGATTATGATAATTATGTCGTTGGTGGTGGTGATGATGATGATGTGATTGGGAGTGATTATAATGATGATTAGCATGATGCTTGTATTTTTTTATTTTGATTGAAATATTTTTATTGATGATAATAATGATTAGCATTATGCTTGTATTATTTATTTTTATTGAAATATTTTTATTGATGATAATGATGATTAGCATGATGCTTGTATTTTTTATTTTCAATGAAATATTTTTATTGATGATAATGATGGTTAGCATTATTTTTGTTCATAATTATGATATTTCTTATGATATTTAATTTTCTTTTCTTCATAATATTTTTATTGTCATATTAATTAGTTTTTAGCAACACTTATTGATGACAATATAATTGTTTTAGAATGTCTAGATGTGGATCCATATTAGATTCCAGTAGTGGTAGGTTTGCATGTAGATCGAATCGAACTCCATACAGAGTGAATTAGAATGCAACCACTTCTCGCCAACCTGACCCTAATGACTTACATGATCATTATATACCCGGAGTCGAGAGTGCATTTCCTCATGAAGAAGATTACGGGAGGTTAAATGCTCATGAAGGTTTTGGATTTTCAAAATTTTCTAGCATTTCAAGGTTTCCCTCGAGATGATCCGTCCATGTATAGAGAATTTAATTTACATCAGGGTTATGCAGGAGTAGCTGGTGATAATAATGAGGAGTATGACACTAGTAATCAAGTTGAGTGAGATGGTAGTAACGTGAGATCTTCAGAGGATCAAGATTGTCTCTCATCAATCAATGGTTCAACCTTTTCTCCAAACAATGTATGCATTAAACGAAAGAGTTTTGACACTGAAATCGATCCACTGACAAGAAAAAGACAACTAAGTTTGTATGGAACAACATAGTAAGTTTAATATTTTTGTATGACAGTTTTTATTTCTGTCTTTATTTGTTTCATGAAAGTTTGGTATTATAATATTTCAGGTTTAATAATTCATAATGTGGATGTGAAATCGGAAATATTTTGAGAGCTAATTTCAAGGGGCCATGACACTCTTGGGAAAAAGTTGATTCAATGTATAAGGATGAACTGTTTAAAGAGTTCAAGGTATGAAAGAAAAGTAATGCTTACTTTATTACATTTTTTTATATGAATTAACACAACTATTTCCATATTTATGATAATGAATAAATTATGATATATATTTTTCTGGACTAACATTTTCCTATAATATTTTATAATGTTGTTTGCAAATTTTTTTACTTATCATATATATTTGATAGAAAAAAATATGCCTTCCCCGAGGAAGATGAAGAAATTGTTCGTAATATTTGGAAGATAAAGCTCGGATTTCCTTGAACCAACAATTAGCACGAGCTCGCAATGAAGCTCTGTCAATAATGAAGACCACAAATATTATCGATTGCATGAATAAAGGTCTTATTTGGACACAAAAGGAAGATTGGAATACCATGATCAAGGATGTTTAGTCCATCGATGGATTCCAAAGACGATCCGAATCTTCAAAACTTAATCGATTGAAAACAATAGATGGTAAAATAAGTTTCCATTCTGGTGGTTTAGTTTCATTTGCATCATATCGAGCTAGTATGGTAAGAATTGATATTGTTGAACACTCGTAATTGTATTTGTTTAATATTGATGTTGCTAAAAAAAATTAAATGTTGATAGCAACAACAAGCTGGGGGGAAAGAACTTCCATGGGATAAAGTCTTTTCAATTTTGCATCAGAATATGAATGAGACCCGCACATCCAAAACAGTGGTGGTAAGTACTTTTATTTTTATAAAAATAAAATAAAATATAATTTCATATTGAAATTAATTTATTTTTATATCTACTTGTCTATTTGTAGTAAAATTACAAAAATGAGATGATTGCAAAATATGGACCTGATCAAGACATTCATCCTTCTTTTGATGGAGCAGCTTGGTGTGAGGCTTCAGGGGGGGTAAGTAAGGGTAGAGTTTACGGTGCACCTCGTATGCCAAAATCTAAAGTTCATGTGAGTTCATCATCTCATACCTACTTAGTACAGTCCAAATATCCAAGCATAACTATTCATAAGTTGAAAGAGGTATTGAAAGAAAAAAGATACTCTTCTTAGTAATATGCAAAATCAAATTGACTCGATTAAAGATTATCTTATGAGCCATCATGGATGTTATGTTAGGTTAGAGTATATGAGTTAAGGTATGCCAACACCTGTTGACCCATCGATGCCATCACATACAATGGCACCTATGGGTCCTGTGTCTTCATCAGTGTATTGACCTCGACCCCAACTACCAAATAGTGGTCCATCTTCCTCTCATCCACAACATAGTAGATCATTTCCACCTTAAATACTTAAAAATATATATGTTTTTGTTTCATGTTGATTTACTTTAACATGCAAATGTAACTCAATCTTTGTTGTATTATAAATTTTAATTTGTGAAATTTTTATTTGATCTATATTTATTTGCTTCTAATTATTAATAATATTTATGAAAATATACATTCATAATTAATTAAATAAATAAATGTTAAATTAATTTAAAATTTTAACTGTTATTTGCAACAGACATTCCCTTGCAAATGTCCATTGCAAATAGCAGTTGCAACAGAAATTCTGTTGCAAAGTTGCAACAGAATTTCTGTTGCATAGCGTATTTACAACGGACCATCCGTTGCAACTTTGCAATAGAATTTCTGTTACAATTCAATTTGCAATGGAAATTTCGTTGCACGCCATTTTGTTATTACAGAAATGCAACGGAATATGTCCGTTGCAAAATCCATTGCTAATGTTTATTAGCAACGGACTCTTGTGTTGTTTGCGGCGGATATGTCCGTTGCAAACAACACCCTTTTTTTTGTAGTGAATGTAGGGTATATGGTAAACCTGGTATGTTAAAGTCTATAGTTAATATTAAATCTTCATCACATCCCTACTTGATGAAATCAAAACATATTCTAATCCTTCTTCTTGAGCATGACAAGAGCAAATACAAAAAAAAAAAAGATGATCAGGTTTTCATATTGAGGCAAGAGATTGCTTTCATGGAAGAATTTGTTAGAACTAATTTAAGATACCATTAAGGAACATTAGATATGTGACATGTGATATTTCTATCAACATGTTGCCTCATTGATACCGCCACATATGACTCTGCTGATGATGATACCCATGGGTCATATTTCTCCACCAACTATTGACTTAGGCCTCAACCACTATATTTTGGTCGATTTTATATTGGTCCACAATATCTTGGTTCGTTTTCATCACTAGTTTCATAATTGTATCTTCTTATTATATTGTGACTTGCCTGCATTAATGTAACTCTAATTAAATTTTAAATTATATTACAAATCTTATTTTTATTTGATTCATTATTGTTGATGAAATAGTTTTAAATATTATTGCATGTTGTTTATATATTTTCTAATGTTCTTAAAATATCATAAATAATAAATACTTTTTTAATAAACCATGAAAATAATTGATATGAATGATAAAACAATTGAGATGTAATATGGCTGCCAAAAAGCTTGCCTTCTTCCTTGAATTATTAGGTTGAATACAATTTTCATGTAACGATCTTCTCCTAATCTTTAGCCAATCTTTTCCTAAATACATGCTAAATCCCGTAGAATTAGGATACTATTATAGTAGTATTATCATACAATGTGATTTCCTATATTTGTGTGTATTTCATAATACCTCCCCTCAAGTTAGAGCATGGAGATCTTGAATGCCTAACTTGCGCAGTAGAAATTCATATTGTTGTTTGCCCAAGGCCTTCGTAAACATATCAGCGAGTTGTTTTGACGACGAAACAAAACTGGTTGTAACATCTCCAGCAATGATGGCATCATAAATAAAATGACTATCAACCTCAATATGTTTCGTGTGTTCATGAAAAACAGGATTCTGAGAAATATGGAGAGTTGTTTGACTATCACAGTGAAGTGTCATAAGAGAAGGATGAGAGACTCCGAAGCTAGAGAGAAGAGCTTTAAGCCAAGTCAGTTCACCTGTAGTCATGGCCATAGATCGGTATTCTGCTTCAACTGAGGAACGAGAGACAATATGTTGCTTCTTGGTTTTCCAAGACACTGGGAATTGCCTAGAAAAATTATCCAACTAGTGAGGGAATGCCGAGTCAAAGGACATCCGGCCTAATCAGCGTCACACCACCCATATAATTGTAAGTCACAATGACTACTAAGAAATATCCCTTGACCCGGATTCCCTTTAATGTATCTGACCACTTGTAAGGTAGTCGTCCAATGTTCCTCTCATAGGCATTGCATGAATTAAGATAAGACATGAACACTATAAGATAATTCGGGTCAAGTAAAGCAAAGATAGATCAATCGTCCCACCAGGCAACGATACTGTTCCGGATCACCCAATTTTGTACTTGTGGATAAGGCAAGACGGTGATTTGGCTCTAAGGGGATAATTATTGGTCGTGCTCCAAGCAGCCTGGCCTCAGAAATAATGTCAAGTGCGTACTTGCGTTGGCAAAGTACAAACCCATCAGGACTGCATGCTACTTTTATCCCCAAAAAATATTTTAGATAGCTAAGATCTTTCATGTGAAAGCAAGCACTGAGATAATCTTTGAATGCCTGTATGCCAGTCAAATGATTTCCAGCAATGATAAAATCATCAACATAAAAAAGAACGTTGAGTTCAATTGCTTCTCGGTGAAAGGTAAACAGTGAGCAATATGAAAAAGACTGCTGAAACCCATAATTTGTCAAGGCACTGGAAAGTTTGGCAAACAAAACAACGAGGTGCCTTTTTCAACTCATACAACGACTTCTAAAATTTGCATACTTTCCCGGTTGTCCCTGCTCGAAATCCAGGTGGAAATTTCATATAAACTTTCTCCTGAAGATCACCATGTAGAAAGGCATTATGAACGTCCATCTAATGGACTACCCAATTCTTAGCAGAAGCCATAACAAGAAATGCCCGTACGGTGACCATTTTGGCAATGGGAGCAAATGTTTCTGTATAATCGAGTCCTTCAGTATGATGGTTTCCTAGAATGACCAGTCAAGCCTTCAACCTCTCAATAGTGCCATCAGAATTATATTTGATTTTGTATACCCATTTATAGCCCAAAGCTTTCTTCCTGTCTGGCAAGTTCTGAACAACCCAGGTTTTATTATTTTCAAGGGCGGAAATTTCTCATTGCATGGCTTCTCTCTAACCTTTGTTTTTCACTGCTTCTAAGTAAGATGTGGGTTCCCGCTCAGTTGTTAAGCCTGCAAGAATATTTTTATATTACACAGAAAATTTATCACAATTCACATAATGTGCTAAAGGATAGGGTGTATCTGAGGAATGCTGAGGTATGGTTGATGAGAGAGATGGACTCAATTTCTTTATGGTGTTCGTGATATAATTCTGAAGTCGTATGGAGGATACCATTGACGATATCCTCTGCCCAATATTTCTTCTTTCTTTTCTGGTTGAGTAGAATCTATTTGGACAATATCGGTATTTGGCTCAGATGTTGAATAAGCTAAATCCAGCATACTCCCAAATATAAGACTCTGTGGTTCCTTAAAGATGGTGTGGATCATTTTGTCATTAAAGGACCTATCTGTATCCTTAGTGAAGGGGAAAATTCCTTCGACGAACACATCTCGAGAAACAAAAAAATCTTGTTTTTCCAAATCATATAATCGTCACCTTTTTTTCCATAAGGGTAACCAACAAAAACACATTGACGACTTCGACTTGCCATTTTATCCCCTGTTCTCTCATGTGCATAACATAAAGAACCCAAGACATGCAAGTGATGATAAGTTGGTTCGACACCATATAGGACTTGATAAGGTGTTTGTCCATTTAAGATTAAGGAGGGAGTCCTATTAATTAAGTACCCGGCTATCAATACACATTCACCCCAAAAATCAATAGGAAGGGAGCCTTGAAATCGTAATGCTCTAGCTACATTCATGATATGTTGGTGTTTTTGTTCTACGTGCCATTTTGTTGTGGAGTGCCTGTGCAAGAGGTCTGAAAACTAATCTATTTGTCAAGAAAGTAAGATTTCAGATAAGTAAATTCAGTCCTATTATCGCTTCGCAAAATTTTAACTTGTTTATCAAATTGTCTCTCAACCATAGTGAGAAACCTTTTAAGCATACTCGAGACCTCCTTCTTATCAACAAGTAAATAAATCCATATCGCACGAGAAAAATCATCAATAATAGTAAAAAAATATGAAGTACCACATGAAGAAAATGTTTTGTAAGGTCCCCACAAATCACAATGGACAAGTTCAAAAACTTCTGAAGTCTTATTTTCACTAACAAAAAACTTATCTCTTCTTTGTTTGGCCTTATGACAGACATCACAAGTTTTATTCAAATAATCTCCATGGTTGCTAGAATCAACTCGGGAACTAACTGTGTTATTCGTTGAGAGGGATGACCTAGTTATTGATGCCAGAGATTGAGAGATACTGTATCTTTGACCTTCACTACATGAACCCGCGGTATCCCTTTAAAATAATAGAGTCCATCTTGTCTCTCACTAGCACCAATCAGCATCCTCGAAGTAGGGTCATGTATAACACATAATTTTTTAGTGAATAGGACAAAACAATCAGTCATCAATTAATTGCGACACAAATATTAAATTGCAAGTAAGTCTTGGGATATAAAGAACACTTCCCAAACACAAATTTCACTCGAGAATATTCGTTCTCTCTTTGGTGGCCACGACACTACTTCCATCTGGCAGTCCTACAGGACACTGATTAATTATTCTCAAATCGTCAAGCTCCTTGATTGTCTCGGTCATGTGATTAGAGCCACTTGTGTCAAGTATCCAAGTCGAACTAGTCATATTTCCATAAAAAAAAAAATTCAGCTTACCTGTCATTTTATCAACTATATGTTTCGGCTCCCCCAATATTGCAATTAATTTCTACCATTGGTCATTGATAAGCCCCAGCAGCGGTGACTCTTCTCCTTCACCCGCGGCTATGACAGAGCTGGTGGAGGCCACGGTGGTGCTGAACTTAGTGGCGTTGGCTAGATGAGGGCCTATGTGGGTTCGCCCCACCTCCTCTGCCACCAGATTGAACGCCCAATGGCCCTCTTCCACGGCCAATCCCCCTTCGCCCATCACCTCTAGGTCTCTCTCCCCACCAATTTGGGTATCCCTTCAAGGCGAAGCAATTTTCTACTTCATGGCCGTGTTTATTGCAATAAAAGCACAGATTGCTTCCCTTCTCTCTCCCGTCAATTCGAGTCCGAGTAACCAAGGCCATGATTTCTCCATGCTCTTCTCTGCCCCGAGTGATGTTCTTCACTTGTTCCTTTTAGATGAGGATGGAATAAACCTTGTGCAACGAGGGCAATGGGTCTTAAGCCAAGATGTTGGATCGTGTTGTCCCATACCTCTGCTCATCTAGTCCCATAAGGAATAGGTGCACCTTCTCTTCTTCTCTTTTCTTCTCCAGTTCTAAGTTTAGATTGCATACGCACTTCCCACATTCCCAAATTTTCTTCAGCTTCCCGTAGTAGTCCATATTGTCATCCCCTTTTATTTGCATTCGGCCAATGTGGATTTTAATTGTTGAATACATGGTCCATTGGTGATGCTAAATCTGTCTTTGATATCTAACCACAAGTCCTATATAATCTCTACAGATTGTTGAATTCATAGTGTGGGTTCAATGGTGTTTCGAATCCAGGACACCAACAATGAATTGATGGTCCACCAGTCTTCCAAATCTCCTGACCCTTCTCCGGGTTGTTTGATGGTTCCATCATTGAACCCGAATTTCTTTCGGGCTCTTAAAACAATTCGGAACGAACGTGCCCACTCTTCATAATTATCCCCTTTCAATTGAACCTGAGTAATCGTAAACCCAGGGTTATCAAGGGATGTAATATCATATGGTGAAATTGTTTTTCGTGTCTCACCGGAAACACTTTTGTTGGCAGCCATGGACTCTATTGTGTTGTCGGCCATGAGTTAAGTTCTGGTTTTGGTTGTTTTATGGCTTTGATATCATGATAAAACAATTGAGAAGTAATATGGCTGCCAAAAAGCTTGCCTTCTGCCTTGAATTATTAGGTTAAATATAGTTTTCATGTACACAATCTTCTCCTAATCTTTAGCCAATCTTTCCCTACATACATGCTGAATCCCGTAGAATTAGGATACTGTTATAGTAGTATTAGGATACAATGTGATTTCCTATATTGGTGTGTATTTCATAATAATGAATTAATAAAACGATATCCATAGCCACCAATTAAAAAGTTAATCAAAATCCATAAAGTTAATCAAAATTCATATCAACAATGACATGTATATACAAGTTGATATCAACAACTCAAGTTTGTAACGCGAGCTTGCTACTTGCCACTGACAGCAGATTTTTCATTACTGATAAATCAACAACAACAGATCTATACTATTGATTCTGCTGCTAATTTTTCTCAGTAGTAGATTTTAATTTTATATGTAGGGAATTAGATTATTGTTAATCATCTCTTTTTTAGCAGTGCACAACTATTCTGCTGCAGTCCTATCCACTGCTCATGTTCTTTAACTTCCTCATTTTAACCTTGGAGGAATTTGAGAAATGTTTGAAAGGACTTGTTTTTCTCAACTCTTTCACGCGTAGGAAAAATAGAGACAGGTTCACAAAAATAAAAGACCAAAATTTCAGAAGTCGCGTACGAGAATGAGTTGAGACACTGTCCCCTTCCATCCAATAACTACAAGCCACGAGAATGTCTACGTAAACACGTCAAAATATTACTGCAACTTTAGCGAGTTCATCCCTCAAGACTTGCTACTTAAGCAAATTAAAATTGAAGTTTCGTGATCATCCAGTCCACACCAATGCAACTCATAATCATAAAGAATAATAATTGAACTTCATTGTTTTCCATAGAGTGCAAAATCTCCAGTTTCCCTTAAATAATCACCTAATTGCTTGTGTTTTACTACATTGATCATTCCCTGGCTATAACTCTGTTGAGTTTTTCTTCAGTGCTCACCTCCTTCCCATACCTAGCATTACTGATCCTGAGTGGCATGTCCATCGCCTGCTGGTAAATAGACACAAGAGACCTGTATCTTTGCTTTCTTGGTCGAGCTACCTCGTCTTCTATCCCGAAAATCTCTTCAATCATCTTTGAAGTGATCTCAGTTTGGCTGCTTCGATCGGACTCCTGATCATCTTCAAAACCACTCTCGCTCTTGTTCTTTCTCTTCTTCTTGTTGCTGCAACTGCTGCTGTCTTCGCCGCTTAGCTGGACGAGCTGTTGTGCTGCAGCCACGTCCGAGTCTGTGAAGGTCTTGGGATGCAATGCACACAAAGCTTTCAATTCTTCCGTCGCCATGGCCATTAACAAGATTCAAGAAAAGTGTGTGAGAGAGAGAGAGAGACAGAGAATGAGCTTGTTGTTTCATTCATCTATTTCTTCCATATTTTAGACGGCTTTATTGATTTCGGTTTATGGGTCTGAAATGAGATAGCGTGTTCTGAGGGTACGTGCGCGTGTTGTGTGAAAGAAACTGCAAGGGTGATTCTTTGAAGATGGCAGGAAGCTGTGTGGGATATAGATAATGAAGGGTTATTTTAAGACTTGAAACCCCGGTCATTCTACAAGACTTCTTCTAACTTGTTTTTATGGGCTCCACAAGATTGACCCAAACAATTAAGGAACACTTTTTTATGGTGCCTTGTTTTCAAAAAAGAAAAAAAAAATATGTCGACATATCAGAGTTATCAATATCATTTCATGATTAATTTTTAAAATGAAATATTTTAGTTTTAGAGTGTTTTATCATGATATTTCAGAATTGTATTGTTTATATATTAATTTAAAAATAAAATTATTTAAAATTATGTAATTTAATATAAAAACAACATAATAAAATAATTTTATTGGCTCCACAAGATTGACCCAAACAATTAAGGAACACTTTTTTATGGTGCCTTGTTTTTAATAAAATTGTATTGTTTATGTGTGTGTGTGTGTAAAATTAAATATATTAATTCAAAAACAAAATCAGTTCAAATCCAAAAATAAAATTATTTAGAATTGTGCAATTTAATCTAAAAATATAATAAAATAATTTTTTTGAATAAAATTATGAACATGTATAATATTATAAGAATGATATCATCAATCTTGCAATGTCATAATATTATCTGATCGCTATAAAATTTTAATATAATATAAGTAAATATATGAAGAAACTCCTCGTAAGTTTCATCTTAATATAACTATCGAATTAAGAGATATTATTGATATTTTAAAACCATTTATTATTTAAAAAAAATACTATTTGACTAAAAAAAAAAGGTAGAACAAAACCGGTATGTTTCGCCTAATATTTAGCTAAAAAATCTAAAACAAGCTGGAATTTAAAAAAAAAAAATAGTATCATTTTATCTTATGTCTTATACTAGTAGAAAATATTTCAATTGTTTCAAACGAAATCAATAACTATGCGCTAAATAGATTTGGGTTATGGAATACAGCAATGGAGAATGTTGACCTGATTTTCAATGAAGCTGTTGATTTCCCACTCAACAATTCTTCCCAAGTTTGAGGTTTTGTTTGACTTCTGTGCTCAGTGTGATTGAAGAATAATCAAACTATTTTTTTGGCAATTTCTATTTATGATTTGAATACTGGGTTATGATTAAAACATTTTCAAACACTACAAAACAATTTAAATAAAATAAAAGAGTTACAGAGCCTTGATCTTGGATTACTTTTTTATAATAGTAATATCATTTCGCATTCTCTTAGCCAAACCAAATTCAATTGCTGATAGTCAAGTATTTTAGCTCTGTTAGGATTCAATCTCACGCTAAGAATAGACTTGGTCTAGATGTACTAAAACTTGTTGAGGCCACTTCTAGTCATAAATATATACATATATAAGCTTATATATATATATATATATATATATATATATATATATATATGAAGAAGAAGAAGAAGCAAAGCTTAATTCAATTTTGAAAATTATTTCGAAACCTATGATCATAACGACTCCCTCGGTCACTTCTTAACCTCCCTCATTTGTTTTTGGAAGATTAAATTTAAATCCAAATCTTCTAACAAAAAAGCATGTATGCATTGAAGAAAACAAGCCCACAAAGGAAATGCGTTGAGGGGGACAAATTTCACAATTACTTAAAGAATCAAAACTCTTATTAGTAAATAAGTTTGTTTCCATTATTATCCTTTATAATTTTTTTAAAGATTTTCTAAAAATAAGAATACAGATATAGGGGATAAAATAGAATACAAGATCATTGACATAATAGTTATTATATATATTTTTTGTTTTTCTTAAGAGTTTTCTTTTCACTACCATAATTTACTATTTTACCAATGTAAATTTCTATCGGTAATTATTTTCCCAACAAATACACAGACGGGAATCCTCCATCGATAAGCCACTCGTCGGTGATTTCATTGGCATTGAATTTATCGACGGAAACACTAACCGTAAATATACCAATGGAAAAACCAAATGTAATCTCATAGATATATTCCAATGGTGGGGTCATCGAAATATATCATTGGTGATTCCATTTTTAACATTCCGCTGGCAATTCTATCTATATCATTTTGTCATTATGGTAATCAATTATAATGATATTTTGAGTAATTACTGTCTAATTCTCTAAAAATACCAACAAAATGTATTGTCGATATAGTCATCGATAATAATGGTATTTTGAGTAATGACTATTCTACTCTCTGGAAAATACCGATGGAATGTTCCATTTGTAATTCCGTCACTACTATTTTATTTTATTTTCAAAAGAATATATTGAAAAATAATTTCAATAATGTAAAAAATATATTAAAAATCAAAATATATTTTGAATTAGATTAAATTAATTTAAAATGAAAATTAAAATATTTATTACAAATAAGTAAATTTTTAACATTCAAACTTAATATAAAATAAATCTAAAACAGATGTGACGTTGGAAGAGGAGAAAGACAATGGTTAGGACTACGGGACGTAAAAGGAAGAGCACATATCTATCAAACAACTACTACAAAAGAATTGAAGAATCGTTGAACTTGGGTTTTTAGTATCGTTGAACTTGGGTTTTTAGTAGAGAGTATTTGTGTTTCTCAATTTTGGCCCCCATCCATATCTTATTATTTTTTCTCTCTCTTTCTTTTTATAGCTTAGAAAACTCAAGTCTTTCAAAAAATAATCCTCCCTTAAATAGACAGTTTTACATTTATATACTTCAATAACTATTTTCCTAAAGAGAGAAATTTTCTTGCATGAAATCTTCAATCTCTTACTTAGAGGGGATAAATTTTCCATATAAAGACTTGGATGTCAGTTTTGATACTTTGGGATGTAAGTTGAACGTATTTCCTCACAAAACTAGTATGCAAACAAAATTTATGTGTCATCTTATAAAATTCATATATTTCTGATATGAAATCTTTTTCTTCTTACCTTTGGTATTTTGATAGGTCTTCGAGTCAAAAATCCAATAAAATTAAGTTTGTATCAAATGGACTTCTATAGCTCAAGATATTCAAGTTGTAATGTTTGAAGGTCAACATTGGCATGATATAATATTTGACTTTGAAATTTGTGTTTGCCATGCTATTTATTTATTTATTTATTTTTATTTACATATATTGATAGTAAGGTCAACATTGGCATGAAATCTTCCTAATGCCACCAGAATCACTTCATTAAGATCTTTATAACTCAAGTTTTGCACAAAACATCGATTAAAGGTAAAATTTGTTGATTTCCTCCAATTTATTCCTTTTAAAATCTTTCATCCAAAAATACCTTCAAAATATATATAACAAAAAAATAATATCAAGACATTTTATATATATATATATATATATATATATATAACATCAGAAAAACATTAGATAAATATGGGTAAAACTATTAAGTAATATAGTTGCCTTACATAATAACCTTAAACCTTGTAAACCATGCATCGACTTAAAGTCTCACTAACTCACAAGGATATATCATGAGCCACTAAAGATAAAAAAAAAAAAAAATCATATTTTCAACCATTTTATTTAGTATTTTTATTGTAGACTTACATAAAAGATGTTGACCGGATATTAAATGCATCTATTTTTCTTCAAAATTTTGAAAACAAAATACAAAAAATTCTTTACTTGAAAAATACAAAAATAAATATGTTTTTTACTTTTATGCATACAGCTAAAATTCTTAAGAAAAAAATCATGCATATTTTATATATATATATATATAAGAAAAAAAATAATGGGTATTGGCTTATGATTATCTATTATGATTTAACCAAAATTTCAAAAACATCATAAAAATTAATTTGTTTAATTAATATTGTATAAGTTTTACAATACAATGCATATTCCCCATATAAAATTAAATGAATTGACATAAATAAAATGTTAGAAAATGATTATAGACTCTAATATTTTAAGGTATAAATTTATACTATAAAGTATATTCCCATGTATTAAAGATATAAAATATAAATAAATAAAATTGTTAAAAAATAGATTTTAAAATGGTTAGATTTTAGTCTAATAAAATAGGAATCTCCTCACTCAAGAAGACCTTTTTTGAGCCTTAAAATAACAATCCATTAACAATATAAATTACCAAAGGTAGGATGCGCTGAAAGTAATTCATCTTTTTTTGCACAACTATTATGTTTACTGAAACTCTTATACACTATTAGATTTTTTAGTGATCATGATACTATATAGAGACTCTATTTGCACAACTATTATTTTATTATTAAACTCAAAATCTTTTTAATTCAAAAGGTAGCTTTGTTATTTGATGTAATACAAGTCACGACAATCATTATAAAAATATAGGATAGTTCTTAGTTTCCTATTGTAACAAAAAAAAAATTATATTATTACATTTCAATTAATTGTTTTAGGTGTTTTTTAATTATTTTATAAAATAAGATTTTCATTGAAAATATTTTTATAAAAAGTAATACATGGTGGTATTTTCAATTTCCTTAAGAGATTACATTATTGTTTCATGTAGTCATATTAATATCTAGTATCCGTATTTCACTGTAGAACAATTTTAAAACAAGTAAATGAGTGTTTGTGTAGATTGGTGTTTCTATGATATACCTTGTATTGTGGTGGCTTTGTTTTTTTTTTTCTAGTCCACAAATAAAAAATTATTTGGTTAATTAAATATTTTTGTTTTTTGTATTGGGTTTCATATATAATTATGTTTCAAATCTTGATTTAGTGAAAACTAAAATAACCTATTTTTTTATATAAAGACATGCTTGCTTTTATTTTGCTAGTATTTCCATGGTGTTGATTTTTGTTTTGTGTATCGTTTATTTGAAGATGATGACAATGTAAATAGTTATTTTATTCATGTTTTGTTGTGAGATAGATATTTTTTTTTCTACAAAAACAATTTGTGCATGGAACTTTTCTAACATGTTTTATATGTAAAGTTTTTGAAAGTGTAAATCAAAAAGTTTATGCATATTATCGCGACAGTGTTTTATCGCGTTTTGCGTCCCGCCATCCATCGAAAAGGAGAAATGGCATGCGGTGATATTAGGATGTTTTATAGCCATAAAATTATGACTATAAATTTTTAGAGTCACCACCTATTATTAAGATCACTAGAAAACCTATTGGTCTGTGAGAGTCTGGGTAAGGGGACTTGTTATACAAGGGGAAGACGTATCACTCCTAGTGCACCCTACCTAAGGTAAGCTGCACTGTTGTGTGATTATTTTTTTATTTTGATTTTTTTTATTTATCTTTTCTAAAGCTTGAGGTAGATCTCTCTTCACGAGAGAGTCTCTACCTCATTAGGAGTTAAAAACCTAACCAAAAACAGTTTATACTCATTTTGAAGATTCTGTTTTTAACTATCTATTAGTGTACTTTACGATGTAATTTTGCGATAGCTAAACCAAAATAATTCTTAAATTATTTTAAAATTTTGGTCAAACTACAACGGATACAGTTTACACTGCATTTTCAAGACTCTGTTTTTAACTATCTATTAGTGTACTTTACGATGTAATTTTGCGATAGCTAAAACAAAATAATTCTTAAATTATTTTAATATTTTGGTCAAATTACAATGGATAATTATAAATTGGTTACAGTATCCAACGGAAAAAGATGAGGGGCTATTATGGATGGCTAATTTTGTGTTTGTTTTTCAATATGCACGAGGTTTGATGATTTGGGAGAGGGTGAAAATCCAATTTGATTCCTCAATTTGTAATTGTTGTAATTGCACCTATAAATGGCTTTACACTTTTATATTTGTGCAATTGTATCCCTGTCAAAATTTCAAAAGCAACCTTAGCTTTGAGTGCCTTTTTTTTTTGTCCATGGTTTTATATTTATGCATTTTAACCCTTAATTGACCATTAAATTCTCAATTGTTTTCAATTTGACCCCTGACTTCGCATAATTGGATTGGAAAATTTTAAATCAGTCTCTGAAATTCCAATCTTCTTAATTGAACCCGAATTAAACTCAAGAACTTGAATTTTCATCAATTAAACCCTTAATAAAATCAATTTGACCAATTTAAAGTATAATTAAGTCATTGCATTTAATTAAATCCTTCAATTGGACTTTAAATTAATTATCAAACATAATTACACTTAAAATTTGGTCAACAATTAAATCAAATCGACCCATAAAAATATAATTATGTCTTTCAACTTAGTTTTTACATAAATTTACAATAATAAATTATTTTAGCCTTAAATCTGTATTTTTCTCTATTTTTTAGGACAAAAAAGATACGATCGGACTCTTGAAAACAACCAAAATTTTCATATTGATTTTTCTACCAACATCAACCCTTTTTATTTTATTTTATTTTATTTTAGGTAGATTTTTGGTACTAACCCAAAATTGGGTAATGACACATATATGTAATCAATAGTAAGTATTTTCTATTTATACAAAACATAGAAAGAAAACATTATAGATGGATTAAAATAACCTTTTCAAAAACTAAATGTATACAAAGTAACTAAGAAATAGAAATAATTTAAAAGAAGCTAAAACAAAAAAAAAAGAGATAAATAGTATTAGTTTAAATATAAACTTAAGACTTATTTTGATTATAAAAAGGCAAAAATAAAAAACAAATTAAAAAACCAGGCATTGTTAGGCTTAATGCATTTTGTAAGGAACCCATGCCCTTTGGTTTTTTTTAATGGTATAATAGATGATATTTTATTTGATTTCGCCCAAATTTCAACCACTAGGATTCATAGTTTTTTAATCCAATTTCTATCTCTTTTTTTATCCAAAACACCAAGAAAATATTATAGACACGTTAACAAATTCATCCATGGCCAAAAGAAAAAAAAATCATCTAGAAACACGAAACCAACCTGAAACTAAAAATATTCTAAAGCTTATATTTTATTTTTAGGCTCTTTCAAGGTTAAAAAAATCATTCAAGCTAAACTCGCTCATCAATTGCAATCATTGAAAATACAGTTGACTATTTTAGTGGCTAAAATCAATGTCAATAACATCTCTCTCAATAACATCTCTCTCTGCATGATGCAAATTGTAGCAGAATTGAATAAAATTTGTGAACTCAAGATCTATTTGATTCAAACTTGCTAAAAATATGATGAGTTTAATAGTTAAAAGATCTGCCCCTAAGCAATAAGACTATAAATCAATTCAATCACAATTCATAGACTTGTAGATGAGTAAAGTGAGTATATATTAACAACAAAAATTGGTCAATGGATTAGGCAGCCCATGTCGTCCTTATGAAGAGTTGTATCTAGTTTATTGCCTAGAAGGAGCAATATTGAAGCTAAAATGCGAAGAGTTAGCTTGGGGCTTGTTATCTATCTTATATGAGAAGAGCGCAACAAGCGCATCTTTGATAGTAAGCGCACCCAAATGGACGTTTAATCAGAAGATTCTAGGTGTTATTTTTCACCGTCTTCCACTTCCGTGAAAAGGATCATCATGCTCTAAATGTTGGTTGATTGGTAGGCCTGTGTGTGCAGGCCTTGTTTGTCCCCCTTTATGTTGTCCCATTGTTTTTCTTCCTTGCAGGTTTGAGATCTTGCCTTGGGTTCTTCTATTGCCGAGGGCTCCTAACTTGTGTCCTCTTGGGCAAGTGTAGTTTTTCAACAAAATTGCAGTCAGTTTTGTGGTTTTTTCCACATTGTATTTTCATTTTCTTGTTTAGCTTTTATTATCCTGTTGTGTTTGTTTCTTTGCCTGCCAACTATCATGTAGGGTTGTGGGTGGAGGGCTTCTTGTTGTATTGGTTTTTTATCTGCTTGGTTTTGGCCCCGGGAGCATGTTCCCTAGCGGTCCCTGCTGCTATCTGTACTCTGAATTCGCTAATCTTCGGCTTGTTTTATTCTTTGATCTTTTTATAAAATTCTTACATTTGATCAAAAATAAAATAAAAAATTGGTCAGTGGTAGAAAAATCCATTAAAAACCAATATGGGCAGTCAAAGTTGGCTAAGATCATAATATTATTAGCCAAAAACCGCCTCTGAAAATTATTTTCAAGAGTATTTATATTCCAATAAAAACAAACTTAGTTTCTCTAATAGATTACTTATAAACCCAACTAAATAATAATCAACTCAAGCTAAAATTATCCCAAACTAATTAAAATAAACAAGTTTGAAACCCAAACAAGTGTTTCCTTGCAAATTAAATAAAGTTTAATGGCTCATCTAATTTGATAAAGACTAGTTCAATTATTTCTGCATTTTACGTGATAGGAGCAAAACTCAACTTCAAATGGATAGTTCTCTCTCTTTTTAACGAATTAGAAGGCATGTCATATACCAATGGAAAGTTATAAAAATATAGTTTACATCCCAACCAGAATCACCTCAAAATTCAACCTATAGCTCGAGTTACAGTCAAAACAATAATGAAAGGTTAAATTGACTAAATCTAGTTTTTTTCTCTCAATTCTTGTATAATGATCTTTATTCCACTAACAAACCCCTTTTAAATATGAATCAGATTAATCACGTCTTGCTCTTCGTTATTTAATATCATCTTGAAATTCATCTTAACCCCCGTATCTTGAAGAAGTCCATTGGAATTTCTGCACTCACACGGGTTTTGGACAACGTCTGCGACCTTTTCCAGCATCAAAAATACCCTACCAGCGTCTAGAATTATTTTTTGACATGTTGTCTTCTTCATGGAGTGGCACGTGGTGGTCTAACATGGCCAGAGACGTATTGGTGGTCGATTGAACTTTCCCCCCCTCATTTCTCTCTTCTACCTACACAAATACATGTTAGGCCCTGTTGTTTGTTTACTTTTCATGATGGTCCTTGAATTTTCGATTGTTTTGTTTGGTTTTTATTCCAGTAATGTAGTTTTTTATTTATTTTAATTTTACTCTTCAATTGAAAATAATTATATATTGTAGTTGCATTTCAGTCCTCGGTCCTTTTATTTTCAGATTAGCGTGAAATCCTTAAGATTTTCGGCATCAAAGTTTTGAATTGTTTCAATTGTATCGTTCAATTCAAATTAATTATATATTTAAATTTCATTTCGGTCCATGTTCTTTTAATTTCCGGTTTTGTCTAAAATTATTTAATTTTGTCGATATCAAAGTTTTGATTTGTTTTAATTTTGTCCTTTCAATTTAATTTATTGTATGTATTTTTCATTTCGGCTCTTATACTTTTAATCTTTGATTTTATTTTAATTCCTTTATTTTTTTAATATTTTTTGTTAATGGTTTCTATTTTTTTTCACGTTTATATGTACATGCTCTTAGTTTTTTTTTTCAATTTTTATTATTTTCACAGTTCTTAAGGTTTTAAATTTTTTATGATGTTTAAATTTTAATTTGTTTTAGTGAACATTTGAAAATTGAAAATTTTTTTCTCTTTGTTGTTTCATTTTGAATTTTTATTTATTCTTCGGGTCAAATAATTTTTTAAAATCTAATAATATTTATTTATGTTTTTTTGTTTATAATTTTTTTTAATTTCTTCTGTGTTGATATCATTAGGTGTTGAAATTTATAATTATTATAGATAAGACATTCAAAATAATGATAATAATTATTTTTAAGTTTTTTTTTCCTTTTAGCTATGTGAGACTAATTATATATTTTAATATTTATTTCATATTAGTGCCTAAATATATATATATATAGGAAAAAAAATGACCTAAGATTTTTTGAAGAAAAAATAAATAATATCAGTGTTTTTGAATACTTTTAATATAATAATATAAAGAAGACATCTTATAAATAAATAAAATAACTTAATTTTTTTTACTTACAATAATTATGGTGTCATCGATAGTATAAAAAATAATAATTAGAATATATACTATTTATAATAATATTTATAATAATAGCTACAATAATTATGACAATTTAACAATCATTATAATAACAATGGCAATAATAATCAAAATCATTCGTTAGTTAATGTTATTTTTCTTAGAGATTGACTTCTACAGTTTTTTTTATATATGATATTTCATATCCAACATTACATTGAAAAAAATATATATATGAAGTTACATGTAGACGAAAAAAATATATTTTTTTATATATATATATATTAAGGGTCTTTGATTTTTTTCATCATGCTATATATTTAAGCAAAATAATCAACCTATAAAATTTTCGGTTCTTACTAGAGCAAAAATATTTACAATAATAATAATAATAATAATAATTACTGTATATGAGGTTTTTATATATTGATTTTATTATGGAAATATGTTTAAAATAATGATAACGATTATTTTTAAGGATTCTTCTCTCAAAAATAATATATTTTGATATTTTTTAATATAAACACCTTAAAATATATATAAAAAAATTTAATAAGTTTTGTTTTTTAAAATTCTCAAATTAATTTAATCTTAATATTATGAAATACTTTAAATATAATATTATGAAGAACAAATCTTAGAAACAAAATGATTTTTTTATAACGATAATGATAGTAGCAACGATGATATTGTCAGTAATTATTAGAATATTAATTATTTATAATAATTGTTCCAATAATAGCTATAATGATTGTGATAATTTAACAATCATGGTAATAATAATAATCATAAGAATAATAATCAAGATAATTCATTAATTAATGTTGTTTTTGTGAAAAATGGACTTCCATAACTTTTTTATGTATGATATTTCATATCAAATATTACATGAATAAAAAAAATATACGAAGCTACACATATACAAAACACGTGAAAAAAATTATT
Source organism: Salix dunnii (assembly GCA_015731905.1). Lineage (NCBI taxonomy): Eukaryota > Viridiplantae > Streptophyta > Magnoliopsida > Malpighiales > Salicaceae > Salix > Salix dunnii. The sequence goes on along the minus strand of CM027665.1, from coordinate 9,145,857 downwards.
CAAATTATCTACAAATAAAAAATTTATGATTCAGTTGTCATGCATTTCGCCGTAGACAAAACCAAATTTTAAAACATGTCAAACAATATTAATAGTTCTTGATTTTCTTAATAACGCTATACATTATAGCGAAATAATGAATCTACAAGACTTTCAATTATTTATTTTTTGAATATATTCATTTTAATATAGATAATACATTTAAAATAATTAGAAAAATTATTTTAAGGTTTTTTCTCTTAAAAATAATTATATATTATGATATATGTTTATTATTAATGCCCTAAAAAATATAATAAATAACTAACACATGAAGATTAACTATACATGCATGCAGAAGAGAACGTTTTACTTTCATTTCACACCAATGGTGAACTTATTCTCTTTTTTAACCAAAGCTACATTTAATGCGAAGATAACTTCTACTAAAAATTAAAAGTCAAAACTATAAGTGTAGAAACATAAATACAAACAAATTATTTTAAGTTATACCAAAATTACTAGGGGAAAAACATGGATCGAAAAAAATATCAAGAAATAAAAGAATTAACTATTTTTTCCTTGCAACACTTTTAATTGTTTTAATTTAATCCTTCCGTTAAAATTATTTACATATTTTATTTTTATTTCGACCCATATATTCTTAATTCTTTTTTTAATTTCTTTATTGTTTATATATATTTCTAAATACTCTTTGTTTTTATTCATGTTTATATATATACGCTCTTCATTTTGGTTTTCAATTATAATTATATCCTCTTTTGTTTATGTTTTATTTTTTAGAAAAAAAATAATTCTTAGATTCTAGATTTTTTATATAAAAAAATTATTTTTATAATATTTTTATGTATAATATTTCAGATCTAATATTACTAGGAAAAAGAAACAACTCATAAACAAAATAGATAGATAAATTTATCCAAGTTATCTACAATTAAAAAATATATAAATCACTTCCACTGTGTTTCAATTACAATGTTTCTTTTAGACAAAAAAAAATACTCATTTCTAACAGATTTTATCTATTACAATTTTATTAATTAAATATTATAATAATCAATTAAAACACACAAAAAAAACAACCACTTTTCTATATATATAAAAAAAAACTCAGCCCACCATGTTAGCTCGATTAGTCTAAAATGGATACAACCATGCTTGAGAACCAATTTTTTTTCAAAAAACAAGATTAACGACTCTGAAATGAAATGTGAGAGTAAACGATGCTGCTGCACAGTAAATTGAATTAGCAGAAGAGGCAGGTAAATGCTTAGAAGCATATTTCATTCACCCAGGAGGCCCGGGCTTCATGAGTCTACCTAGAAAACTAGTTTGGTTTCTTTTCTGATTAAGCATTACTCTTTCAATTCAGTTCTTGAAGGATTAGAATTCTAATTTTATTCAACAAAAGCAGTCTTTGCATTTGATGATAACTCTCAAATCTAATCCCAAAATAGACGATATTACCAGAAACATTACAACGAAAAACAACAAAAGATGTACGAATCTCGAATTATTTCAAGGAACAAGTGAGACCACAACATCAGGGGCACAAGTAGCATACAGGCAGACAATAAAACAATAGGATGCCAATAAGGTGTGGTTTAAGACACTTACATGAATACCCACATTGACCGGGATAATTTATGATCCAATGCCCTTAAGAATACAGAAACACCTGAACAACAAAACCCTCTAGAACCCATAGGAATTTAATAAAAGAATTAATGAAAACTGTAGGGGGGAAAAAGAAGAAAAAGTGGTCTCTTCCCCAAACCCAATAGTATCTACAACCCCAAATCACAGCTTTCTCACAAAAATTTCTCTTTGTCTTGGCCATGACATGTCACATTGGGCAGTGCATTTCCCGTCCTGTCTGTGGAATGCCTCCAGGCCTCTTTAACTCCAGAATCATTTTTTATATATATGGCCAAATACACCTACCTAATCACAATTCAATCCGCAGAGTTCCAGGACAGGACCATCTTTGGACACAAACGGGTTTATACGAACCCACATGAGAGTTAGGATTGAAGCCAGTAGAATTGACCATACCAAAATGATGGTGGGCATGCGATCTTGTTTCCCGAGTAGCCCCTTGAGGAAAGGGTAGAGGTGGATGATGACCCACAAGGCAAAAAATAGCCTCCCAAACAAAGGACCCCATGAATCATACCCATTATTGATGGCGTCTGAGACCCCAACCACGACACCCACTATGTTCATGATCAACAACGTTGTTGGAGGGATCAACAGTGATGTCCACTTGAATAGGTAAAGCTCTGAGAATTCTCCATCATCTGCTGCTTTTGATGTCACTGTGAAGCTCGTGCTGACACCTGCCAAAACCTTGAGCAAACCCTGGAAGAGAGCAAAAAGGTGCGAGGAAGCACCTCCAATCACCCAAAATTGCTCATTTCTCCACCAGTCATCTATTCCAACACCACCCCACTGCATCTCGAGGATACCAGTTGCAGCTATAGATATGAAGAGGGCTATGAACACAATACTGGCATAATTACTGATCTGAACAACATGAAAGGCCCGATTTAGATTAAAACTCGATGATTAGAAACACAAGAAAAAAATGTTTTTGTTCACGCTACACATACAACTACATGAAAAACAAGCTCTTCATATGATAAAGTTCTTTTAAATTCCCTGCAACCACAAGTTGATGAACCACATGCAATCAGCCTAGTTAAACAGATCAGGTCCTGTACAAATAAGGGATAATTGATGAACATAATAGAGCCACAACAAATCAAAACAGAAACATGGTTTCAGTCATGTTACTAGAAAACACAAGCCTCTGAATTCAAAAACAATTTTTTAAATCAACAGTGAGATGAGAAGATTTTATTCAAAGTAACTACTTGCTATAAAGAATAACCATGTTTCACTTTTTAACGTGGACATGACAATAAGACTCTGGGTTTTTACCTCAGGAACAATGAATTTCCCAGTGAGAAGGCATATAGCTGGTAGTGTACAGTAAACAAGCAAGGGGATGGATGTCCACGGATACACAACAGAGTTTATGTAGGAAAATCGTTCCAGCCACTTCAATCCACCCCCATAACCATACCAAATTGGACAGTGTTTGCTAAAGAAAATCTCAACTGATCCAAGGGCCCACCGAAGAACCTGGTGCAGACGATCCGAGAGGTTAATAGGAGCCGACCCCTTGAATGCAGGTCGCTTGGGTATGCAGTACACAGACCGCCACCCATGGCAGTGCATCTTGAATCCTGTCAGGATATCTTCTGTTACAGAACCATATATCCAGCCAACCTGGTACAGTACAATAATTTTAGATGATATGTGGGTGATAAAGTACAACTTGCTTGTGGTAGGCTCAAACAGTTCAGAGTCTCTGGTTTACTTACTTCCTTGCCCCATTCAGTTTTATCTTCATAACCACAGCTGATAACTTGAATGGCCTCTCTCAACAGTGATGCAGGACTCGCATCTCGAGGAACTCCACCATTCTCGAGAAGAGTGGAAGCTACAAACACTGGAGATTGCCCAAACTTCTTTTCCAACTTCATTTGGGAGGTTTCAGAAGATTTTTCAGGAGTTGACTCTGCAATATCAGCCCACTCTTACCGGTTCAGAGATTTTCTATAAATTAAACACAAAAGAGTAATAATATACAGTAGGTGCAATAGCTTGATATAACCTTCAATTCCTTCGATATTTTCAAGAGCATGTATCTGCTTTGATGCTTCCCTGTTCTTTGACTTCTTCTCCTTCTTTGGCTTCGATTTCTTGTTTTTTCTGGACCCAAAGCATAGACAGCACCATTTTGGCCAGCAATTGCAGGTCTTGCCTGGGAGCCTCTTCTTTACAGGTGCATCATAGCCATAAAGAGCTTGTCTCCGGAAAACACACCCAGTTCCAACATATATTGGTCCTTGTAAGCCATCTAATCCTTTCATATTGATCTGTTTTCAGTTATGAAGTTAGCTTTGTCATCATAATCAAAAAAATGATCGGTGAAAAGGAAAACCAGGAGAGCAAAATCCACGTACATCAAAGAATACAACATTCCGATTTGAGTATCTATCATGAAGATCAATGCCATCAAATCGTTGAGGAAACTGCACATAACAGACTTTTTTTCCTGATGTTTGGTCCATCATGAAACACATGGCTTCTCTAAGTGCTCGGCTATTGTTAATATAATGGTCACAATCAACATTCAGAAGATAAGGGGCATTTGACAGAACTGCAGTGACCCGCATCTATCATGATCATAGAAGCATAAGAAAAGCTTGTTAGTTCTTGGCCACATGTTAACTGTTAGATAAGACACATAACAGGGCACAAAAAAATCATCTAAAATCGTTAAAAATATACAAGTCATCCAACATCCCATGCTTACCAGTGCATTCATGGCCCCAGCCTTTTTATGGTGTTCAAATCCTGGCCTCTTCTCACGAGAAACATAAACCAAACGAGGTAACTCATTCCCTTCCACATCACGAACACCACTTTGTCCAAGGAACACCTGCAAAGAAAAGAAAGCTCTTTATATCGTGAGTGCATCACTAGAATTTACAGTGCTAATCATCTACTTAAACCCCATAATTAGTAAGGGGTTCCGGTGCTAATAGACTGGCTCGTCACTTGACAACAGTCTGGAGGTAAGAACAATAGAATTTGTCAAATCAACAAGGAATTTCCGAACCAGTTTGGATGACTGGTTTCAAAGAACATGACAGATAGCTGGTAAGAGTAGCACCTCAATGAATCATAAGCGCTGCTTTTGCATATGCATTCAACAAATAACAAACCAAGCAAATAACAAAATAGTAAAAATTAGGATCATCAAGTTAGATATCACGTTTTGCCAAAGGCATATTGTGTACTTATTGAGGACAAATTACTATTTTTTACTTCCAGAACATGCATTACTCTTGCACTAGTTGAATCCAGAGACTATCAATGCATTTTTGAAAGAATTGCGATGTTACCTGAATCATGCCAGGATGGTCTCGTACATTGTTTCCCGGCCATGGAGTTCCATCTTGCATTGTCCAGCCATCTTCTGGAACCTTTTGTGCAGTGGCAACCAGCCCATTTATCTTCACTTTGAATTCTTCATATTCTCTCTGTACAAAAACACAGCCAAATACAATCATGAACTAATACTGGGAGGATAATCATCACAAGTCACTGAACTGGATCTTACATCATTTTTGAGAATATACATCAAATTTGGGGTTATACTCCAGCAAAACATAGATCGACATGAATCTGAATGATAAATCACTAACCTTCATGGCACGTCTCTCCCTGACAAATGCTGGATGAACTTTATTTTTCAAATAGTCTATTTTCTGAGAAAAATACCACTCAGGGGCTCGGGGCTCAATATTAAATTTTTTACAGAACGGAACCCATTTCCTAGCAAATTCAGATGTCTCAGAGAGAGCTTCAAATGTGAGCATGGCAGCACCATCATCTGACACGTAGCATGCAACTTTATCCACAGGATAATCAACCGAGAGAATAGAGAGGACAGTGTTAGCCGTGATCAGCGGAGGTTCTTTCATAGGGTCTACTGTACTTACAAAAACATCTACACTGGCTAACTCAGATGGTTTCCCTTCTTTTTCATACCTGAAAATCACACAATGATAAGCTATCATACTACACGCACAGATCGATAGAGAAGAAAGTTAATGCAGGAAAAGAGAATGACAAGAAGCCCACTAATTTCAATTTCAAGAAGTCAAGAAATCATTACTCGTGGAACTAAATGGTTAAGTCCCATATACCTCAGTGACAGCCGATCAAGATATGTTTCCCGTTCTATAGGATACCATTTTGGAAACTGGTCTAGAATCCATGATACTGCGAACCATATTTCACATATTACTGATGTCAACCACAAACCATATGCATCATTGACTGGGTGGAGAATTCTATAGTGAAAAAAGAGGCCAAGAACTACAAGACGTAGAATGATTATCATTCTGTACGGGTTTATCTTGCTTGAGGGAATGGGTAACTTCCTTGAAAGTGGCTGCCTGCCCTCATCCATCCTGACAAATACATCATGAAAGTACGTAAATAACCCAAACAAATGAATAGATAAACCAACAAACAACATAAATAGAAGGAAAAGAGACTAATACCGTAGAAAATTTGAATTAGAATTCACATAGTTATGTGTATATTCTACAACTGTATCAATTAACAGATTACTGAGTCCAACCAAGAGCATCACATATGAAATGTAACATGCAAAGGATAAATCCCTCTCTGAAGGGTCAGGTTCAAGACAAAAGAACACATCAGGTTGCATAAGTAGGACATGCCAGCATTCAATAGAGGATCACATGCCCTTCCCCTTTCACTTATTTGCTAGGCAGCAGGTTTAGAGATAAAAGATGTTAAGATTTCAATGAATGAGTTTTCCTTCTCCCCTTTTGATGGCCAGAGCCTAGATGTGTGGTATAAGCAATCTTGCTGTCTAGCATCTCATGAGATGTATTTCTTTCCAAAGTGATGATTTGCCAAGGTTGTGTATATTACAGAGTATGAAGTCCAACAGGGCATTTCAGGTGATTTGTGCATCTTTTAAGATTTTCTAAAACTTTATTGTTGCATGTTATTGCACCAAACATCTGCAGTTGTAACTGATATTAAAAAAAATTCTGAGTCACTCACATGGGCAAATCAGGATCATCAATCTCATCCCCTTCAAAGTTTCCATTGTCATTTCCTCCTCCATGCTTGACAACCTGAAGTTTGTCATTCTGCCTTTTCCTCCAATCCTCCATTCTATCCTTCCATGCCACACTCCCATACCCATACACTGCAATGTCTTTCTTTGGAACCATTGGTCTCGGTTGAGCTACTACATGGAAACATTAAGTTCAAAAAAATTACTGGAAAATTGAACAATCAACAGAGGGAAATGCAAGTAGAAAATGGATCATGACTTACAAGGTATAGATGGATCAGGAAAAGAAATTGGATGAAATCTATATCCATGACTTGGTGGAACAATAAGTGCGTGTCGGTCAGAAGAGATCTCCATATCCTAAAACAAAAGAAGAGGAAAATAAATAAATTCATTTCATTATTTAACCCCTTGTGCTGGTATTTGCTTGTGTGCAAGTAACAATGGCAAACTGAATTACCTCCTCTCCATAAGTTAAAAGAGGAATTTTGGAGCTGGGGGGAGAGGAATCAAGCTCCCCATGTGTGGGGATTCCAGATATATTAGAGTGCGAAGCACGGCCAGTGCTCATGCGTGAAGAAAGCATTGCCTCTGCAACTTGTTCTGGGCTTAAACCATCAAAATTTCCATAATCAAACTCATGTTCCAAATCATCTATATCATCTTCTTCCTCGTCACCCTCAACCCTGGGACTCCCTGCAGTATAGCTAGCAGTTAAGTATACTCAGAATGGTGCACAAAATCTAGATGAGAACAGGGACACGCACAAGAGTGCAGGGAAAATCTAACCTTTGAGGCGCTTGTATCTGGTTTTACATTGAGGGCAAGCTTGGTTTCCCTCTCTTCTCTCATATTCATAGCAGGGCCGGCACACAGGGAAAGCACATTCATTGCAGGCAACAAATGGCTCTCCATCCACTGTAATCTCAATCTCATCCTCACATATCTGACACACTTGTCCACTCAATTCTTGCACAGACTTAATCTGTACAGACCCAAACACCCCAAAATGAGTTATCTCACCAGCTGATCTTGAAACATGATAACTTTAACAAATACAAGAAATGAATGGAAGATAAGGGCTTAAGTCAGCTAAATCTAGCAACTCCTGTTGATTTATCATCACAATTCATTGATACGCTGATGTACCAAGAAATGTCGAAGATTAGGACTTAAGTTAGCTGAATATAGTATCTCTTGTTGATTTATCATCACAATTCATTGATACGCTAATGTACTGTCTCCTTTTTTCGCATGCCTGAATTTCGTCAGTTCACCGAGCAAAACACCAAGAAGATGAATTTTAACTCTTTTTTGGGAGATATAACGTGACAGGATGAAACGAAATCTGATAATCTAAACTAAATAAGAAATAAGAATCCAAATAAAACATTAACTTTCAATAATATTTTAAAAAACAAATCCTAGACAGCTATCCAAATACTAAATTGCAAAGAAACAAGTACATTTTCTTGTTCCCATACAGCATCAACAAAATCGTCGAATAACCCAAGCCCCCTTCTTTTCTTTTTTCTCATTTCATGAACCTCAGATCAACATAATGAATATGGATCTGGAAGAACTAAAGACTAAACAAATAAAAATCTGCCCTGCAACTTTCATTTCCTTACCAGTTTCCAAAAACATTGGAGATTGACTCCAGCATTGACATCAAAAACATAACCTAATTCTCCAAATATCAAATTTTATATCAACAGAATGAGAAAATAAACTTGAGGTGCATTGATTTGTTCTACAAATCTCAAAATTCAAGCAAATCAGCAAAAAGCAGACTTGGCCCAGCTTTAAGAAAAATCAGAAGGTGAAATCACTAATATAAGTAAGAAGTAAAACAAAAAAAAAAAAAACAGCCCAGATCAGAAATCAGCAAAAGGAGCAAATGGGTTACTTACTCTTGCATTTTCATCGGCATTTATGAGGACAAATTCGTTCCTGTTGTGAGAACCAGCAATGAGTCGACCCCCGGTGTTCATTTTCTTCTGATCTAAAAATAAGACCAAAACCCCAACTCAAAACAGAGACAACTCATTCACTCCCAAGAAAAAAATACTCGCTGTTTTTTGTTCTCAAAGAAGAAGGAGAAGGTCTGACTGCTTTTTTTATCTCAGGATTTTATTCTTTGAATGTAAAGGATTGCTTGAGAAGCCAAGTCGCTTTGTTCTCTGTATGTTAGCTGGTTTCAATATGTGACAGAGAGAGAGAGATGGAGACAGAGAGAGAGAGTGGGGACTGACAGACAGATAGATCAAGAAAAGCTGATGATGGTACGACCACTTGTGATGCTAATTTTTTAATTTACAATAATAAAAATATTAATCAATTGAAAAAAATAAAATAATTAAAATAAAACAAAAAAGTGGGGACCAGATGTGATGGTGGCAATGTCACTTGCCGCCCCCACCCACTGACTCGTATCTTTTTTTTATATATAAGCATTTAGCAGTGTCTCCCTGATTTGTATTTTCCTTTGGTGGAGGACAATAACAGAAATATTATATAATTGAAGGACTGAATCTGTATTGTTGTATTTTGTGGAGAGCAGCTAAAAAATGTATTATTTTTTTACAGAAAATGAAAAGGAGTGCTCATAGGGAATGGAAAAAGAAAACGCGTATAGCTATCGCGTGGAAAAGAGTAGGTTTTAAGAAATTACTTTTAAGTGTTCGATTTTACGGTCAATTTTTTTTTAATTATTTATATTATTTTAATATGTTTAATGTAAAAATTAAATGTTCAAAAATAAAAAAATATATAGTTTGTCATTATGCTTCAAAAAAAATTAAAAAAATATTTTAAATTAATTTTTTTATGTTTTTAAATTATTTTTATATGCCGATATCAAAAAAAATTAAATAAAAAATATATATTTTTAATATATTTCTACATAAAAAATATTTAAAAAAAAATTTAAACCGTATTATTAAATAGACAATTAGTGGTGATATTGTATTTCCAAAGCGATTTTTAAAAAATCAATTTTTTTTTTTATTTTTTATTTTAAAATAATATTTTCAAATTATTTTCACATAAAAATAATTTTTAAAAATAAAAAAATATATCATTTTTATTTTTTTTTAAATAATAAAATATTAAAAAATAATTTTAAGACATTTAATTTGCAGGTACCGCTAGAAAAAACACTTCTGAGATTTGTAACCTGACACATAGATTCCTGTACTTCACCTAAAAGTGTAAGAAACTACAAAAACAAACGGGTTGTTGTAATATCTTTATTTATTGTTTTGTCGCATCTACATTGTTTTTTTTTTTTAATAATTTTATTACTTTTTAATATTTTTAAATTATCTATATTCAAACAAAAATAAGATGCCAGTGCATTACCATAGATCCTTGAAGGCTGTATCAGGACTTAAAAAAAAAAGTTTTCTAGTTTTAAATTATTTTGTATATTAACGATATATTAATTTGTGTGGAAAAAACACTATAATTCATATATATTTTACTGCGGATAGCAATAATATTTTCCTTTTTTTTCCTTTCATTTGCTTTTTCTTTTATTTCCTAATTGCATTTTTTTTCTTTTTTTTCGTTTCTAACTTTATTTTCTTGTTTTTTTTTTGTTTTTTTATTATGATTTTTTTCTCTAATTTTTTTCATTTTTTCTTTGTTTTTTTATTTTCTGATTATATTTTTATATATATATTAATTGACGCTAAGAATATTTTACTTTTTTTCAATAATAGTTTGTCCAAATTCAGCTACCTTTATCAAGTTTTTATCTATTTATTTAGGAGATGCTTGACACTATATCTTAAAAATATTTAAAAAAATCAAAATAATATTTTTATTTTTTGTTTTAAATTAAATTTTTTGAATATTTTTTAATTATTTTGATATGTTGATGTAAAAAATATTTTAAAAAACATGATTATGATGTATTTTTGAACGAAAAATACTATAAAAAACAACCTCAACTACACTTTTACAGAGATACTAAAATCATGAATTATGAGATCATAAAAGAATTAACAAGAATAATACTTTTTTAATTAATGATTAAAATTTATAAGTTATGACATGCATGAGGATTTCTTAAGAAAAAATGAGGGGGGAAGTAAATAAATAAATAAAAGTTATTTCAATGTGAAAGGTAAATTTTGAACTCCCTGGAACTATAGATAATATTATATGATTTAAACTACAAGGATGGTAGTGTAATAAAGATGAATCTATAGGTACTAAATAATAGTTTGCCTTTCTTTATTTTATTTTATCACGAGAAAACCAGTACAATTAATGCCGTGGCTCTTGAGTTTCTTTTTTTTTACTTTTCCATGTACGAATTGTTTTGACTTTCACTGTTCATCAACATTGACTTCTCGTGTGTTGGGTAACGTGATGGCTTTGATTGATAATTCTAGTAAGTTTAAGGGTAGTTTGGTATCTTTAAATATATCTATTCTGCGTGGCTATAGCTTTTGCTTTAAATTATTTTTCACATAAAACAATATTAAAATGATATGATATGTAAATTTTAAAAATATAATTAGCCACATTGCGACACAAATAAATCATCGGGCGGTACCCTTGTGATGTTCTTTTTTATTTCATGCAACACGTGTCATGTTTATGAGTCCTCAATCTATTTTTTATTATTATTTTTACAAAATATATTTTTAATATTTCTAATTATTTAATACGTAAATATTAAAAATAAATTAAAAAATAAAATATTATTTTAATATATTTTTAAATCAAAAAATATTGTAAAATTTTGACATATTAAATCTATTATAGGATTTAATAATATTATGTAAATATCTATGTGGTAGGTAGCATGGTTTTAATTATATTTCAAAGTATTTTTCATTTAGAAATATATTAAAATAATATATATTTTTTAAAATTATTTTTAAGAAGCATATCAAAATAATTGAGAAATATTGTGAAAAAAATTAAAACAAAAAAAAAATCAAAAGCATTTTTAAAATAATAGACACTAAAAAATAGATCAATAGTGAGGTGAGGTGACTAGGCATGCCTGGAAATACAGTTGAAGTTGATTTTTAAAATATTTTTTAAAAAAATATATTAAAATGATATTTTTAAAAAAATATTTTTAATATTAATATATTAAAATGATCTAAAAATATTAAAAAAATAATTTAAAATAAAAAAATAAAAATATTTTTGAAACGAAACAACAAATACACACAATAGTTATCATTTTTAATGTTTGCTTTGGGATCTCAAATGTTTTCGGAATATTTCTGTGTTAAATCACAATTTAAGTGTAGTGATAAGGTTAGGTCAAGATATTTTTTTTATATCAACTAGTCTAAAGATATATCTGTTGGTAGGATAAAAAAAATATAACATGATTGTTATATGTTCAGAATTCTTAAGTCAACTAAGATAGAGATATTATTTAACTAACAAATAAGGAAGACTTTATTAATATCTAAGCATATAAAATAAAATAAGCTCACAAGTCATATTAATGGCACTAAAAAAACATTCATTGACAATTTCAGGGAGAAACTAGAGATCTAGAATATAAAAAGCTATTCTACAAATGGATGGACAGCCGACACATTTTTTACTGATTTATTATAAGCTTCATTTATAGCAAAAACAATAATTAAAAAAAGCACATGTGGGATATATTCTGCAGGACTGCACGTATTAAAAATATTATTTTAAAAATATAAAAAAAATTAAATTAAATTGGAAAAACTTATTTAAAAATTAAATGCATGAAAAAAAGATAATTGTCATTTAACTTTTAAATAAAGAAAAGAGATGAGGGGCGTTAATCTAAATATAAATAGAAAAAAAAACATATAATTTTGAAGATTAATTCTGGTTTCCTGTCATTTGATCTCAACTTCTCCCACAAACTGGCTCATGATTGGTTTTAACAAGGGCCAAATTAAAGAGAGGGAAAGAGAGGAGGGATTAAAAAATTAGCATCATGAACGATCCATCCTCGGTGCCATGTGAGGGGATCAGCCGATCAGCCATGCATTTTGCACGTTGAGCCCCCCACCATTTATTCTCAAGAGCTGTTGTTTAGTCAAAACCAGGATCCAATGATCAAAAGATGATGTTCGAAATCCAATGGTCAAAAAAAAAGATGAGATAAGCTAGAGTAGTAAGAGAGAGAAATGAAGAATAATTAAAAAATAATTCTTAATTTTGGTTATAAAATAATTCTTTCATCAATTCATATTCTTTTCTTGGTTTGTTTTTCTTTATTTCTTTGAAAATTAGAGAAAAAAAATGAAGAGATAATGAAAGCGGGTGGGCAGCACCTGTCAATCAACTAAATATCTCTAGTTATTTCTTATATGACGGCAAATCTTGTTGACTCAATACGGTGAGTTGGGACCTCGAACATGAGAGATGTATTTACTATAAAATTAAATCTAAAATACAATAATATAAAAAATAAAAATATTTAGTGAACTAGACAACTTTTTGCACACGTTGTGTGGTTTGTAATTTTCCTTCCAGTCCTCACCGCTATTATTCTTATTGTATTAGATGGTTTGTCGCATATGCCACGTGTGCATAGAGTGTCGGTGGACTTAATTTGCACACACAAATGCATGATCATGCCACTCATTTTTATGGTGGACTTGAGAGAGGAGAAGAAGACTTCGCTTTCACATAACATGATTTCGTTGTTTTATTTTTTATTTTCCTTTTGAAAAGGTCCAACCACGTGGAGGATGCTGATTAGATGCATAATTATCCAAAGCTTGACCATGAATGATTTATTTAGCCATAACACGTGTTCTCATGCATATACTTTTCGTTAATGAACCATCCAGCGCTTCGTCTGCCTTTTCAATCATATATTTTTAATATTGTTTTTCTTTAATCAAAGAGATGTTCGTAATTGTGTTTTTAAAAATATTTAATTTATTTTTTATTTTTTATTTATATTTATTCGAATATTTTTAGATTAGTTTGATGCATTTATATACACAATAACTTTTTAAATATATATATATATATATATATATTGTTTTAACGCAGTTTTAATTAAAAAATAATATTTTCCATATTTCCAAACAGGATAGAGCATATATGTTAAATTAACTATAATATGTAAATCATAATTTTTTTCAAGTTTTATATATAATGAACTTTATTATAATAATGAAACATTTTTTTTTCAATAACTTGTTTTTGAGTCTCATGGATAGAAAAATATTATATTCTAACAAAAAAAATATTTTTTAAAGAACTCTAATTTTCTAAAAAATATTATGTTTATAAATTATTTTATATTATTAATTTATGCGGCTTACAATGGGTTTAAAAATATAATGGGATGATATTTATAAAATTTATTTCCTCTTCAATTAATTTTTTATTCAAACTATACACGATAAAATGTGCCAGCTAGCTTCCACCCTATATATTAATTTAATTTTAGACCATGTGTGTCTAATTTTTGTGTTAGGACTTCGCTTTCACAAAACATGACTTCCGTTGATTTTACTATTTTCATGATTACATCATGAATAAAGCTACGTGATGGGCCCCCCACTTTTCAAAACTCCAACCAGAAAAATAAACATTATTATATTACTACCACATAGCGAGTAGACGCAAGTGAACAATATCATTGCTTTTATTTTTGTTCTTTTATTGTAATTTAAATGCTTTTAAATTATTTTAATATATTATTAAATAAAAAAATATTTTATAAAACAAACTAAATTATCCTCAATTAATCTATAAATGATTTGTCAAGTTAAACACTTGTTTTAAGCTATGTATTTTACTTTTATTTTATTTACAAAATATTTATAGATAATTTCTATGATTATTTAAAAGCACTATAGTTTTAAAACTTTTAAATTATTTAAAATCAATATATATATATATATATATATATATATATTATTTTAGAGAAGATAATAATATAATATAACCTAAATCATAAAGGAGTTATTTTTTAATGACTTTTACACTTATTGCATGGTTAAGACCATCTTATTACTTTGTTATAGCGGGACTCATTTTTAAAAAAATTAGAGAATGATGGGAAAAGAATCACAAACAATCAAAATAATATGTTTTTCTTCTTTATAATTCAATTATCTTTGGACTTTTTAGAGTTTATTTGTGAGTGTAATTCAGAATATTTTTTATTTAAAAATATATAAAATAAAATTTTTATTTTTAAAAATAATTTTTAATATCAACATATCAAAATAAAAAAAAAACTTTTAAATATTTTTAAAAGACAGTTATAAACAGTTATTCATAGCCACCGCAATATCCCATTAACGCATTAGATAATGAAAAATAAAATAACTTTTGGAACATATGGTTTGTGAGTGATTTATGCCAAAGAAGATCGCAATCATGATCCCTTGATATCTCAAATTGAAAAATGCCACGTGGCAATGCATGTGATGGTGGGGGTGAGGAACCTCCGTTCACATTCAGCGTGGACCCAAGCGGGGCTGAGTTTGATTTGATTTGGTGTTGTCTTCGGGTCGCAATGGCTCTGGAGACAGCTGGCGATAGTGAATGCTCGGTCGAAAAGTGAACTGTGAACCACAGAACAAATAAAGGAGAGAACCTCAAAATTTTTGTCGGTCGATACCTCTTCCCTGACTCGCCGGTCGTCATGGACGGTAGTTTTTGCCCCGGCGAAGTTTTAGAAGGATGAAATGTGTCGAACGCCGAAAAATAAAATAAAAATAAAAGTATTTATAATCATGTTTGTCACTGTTTTTTTTTAAATTAATTTTTAATTTTAAAAAAAATAAATTTTTATTTTTTAATTTAATTTAATTTTTTTAATTTTTTTATATTATTTTGATATTAAAAATAATTTTTAAAAGATAAAAAAATTATTTTAATATATATTTTTATTAAAAAATTTCAAAAATAACCACAATTACATTAATAAATAGTCCCCATGTATACTAAATTTTTATCTTCGTAAAACTCAACCATGTAATTTAATTAACGATCTACTAACTCATTCAAGATTTTTCATTGATTTTAGAATGGATCTAAATTATGCAATGAACAGGTTGGATTGGTGATGACCAATCTTTGGATGGATGAAATGACGTCATCCTATTAAGAAATTATCTAATAACATGTGTTAAGCTTTGCTTTGTCAATGTGTTTTAAAATTGATTTTGAAAAAAAATTAAAAAATATTTTTATTTTTTATTTTTAATTAATTTTTTTATATTTTTATATTATTTTCATATGCTATACCAAAAATAATTTTTAAGAAATAATTTTTTTTTAAAACAATCTCAATCACAATTTCAAACATGTATTTAGTAGAAATATTGTATATCAAATTAAAAGTTAGGATCAATTAATTTTTTCAAGTTAATATTTTATTGGAATTTTATCTTCAATATAAACTCTTTAAACATCATTTAAGAAAATTATTGGTGAATAAAAAAATAATCTTGAAGAATTATTGGCTGGCATGTTCTAGTCAACTCTAAGAAAAAAATTCTATTTCAGGGAGAGAAAAAAAAACAAAACTTTTTTAGTAATTATAAAATGAAAAATTGAGCTAAAAAAGACAACCTTTTAGAAGAATAATGACTTAAGCAAAATGAGTTTTGAACTTAAACTTACCCATACACGTGTCAACTTCACACGAGTTTAAGATTTGTCTTGAACTTGGATTTATTATAAAATAATATTTTGAGCTATAAAATATTAATTTTTCCAACTAAAACTTGGACTTGGGTTTTGTCAAAAAAAAAAAAAATTCTTTTAACACATTGGTTTGTCCAGTCCATGAAATGAAAAGATCAATTAATTTTTTCATAACCTTTTCAACTCAAAAGTGACATGACTTCAATTAAAAAAAAAAAAGTTCATGTTTAATACTAATTTTAGGGTGAACAATAAAAAATATTAGTGGAGGAATTCCATCACTTTTTAATTCTTAAAATTCTCTATAAAAGATTATTAATGTATTAGAGTTTTTAATGATCAAAATACCAGTGACAACTCTATTTTTGTATAAGTAAGAAATAATAATTTCATGTTCTTTCATATATAATTAAAGAGATCCCGATCACGAAGAATGATTATAGTAATGTTGTACATGTGCAACAAATATGATGTCATGACTAGTTTTTAAAGAAGATAAAAAAAACTCGACAACAACATAGTTGCAAAAATTATATAGATAAAAGAGATATAATCTAATTTAAAGTGTTGTGCTAATATAAACTAATATGAATCCCAGTAATGTAGAAACTTACAGTCAAATTGATGATAATTTATACAAAGTTACCAAAACTATAAGTAAATGAACCTCCACCTAACACATATAAAGATATACAAACAAGAATTATAAAAAAGACTCTATCAAACTTATTTTTTATTTTACAAGTCATGGCAGTTCAATAAAGAATAAAAAATTATGAGCAAAACCTCATATGCATAATAATAGTTCCCTGAATCAAAGTTAGTATCCACAAGAAAAACATAAATATAAGCTAAATAACCCTACTTATAATAAACAAAATGTCCTTAATAATATTGAAAAAATAATTACAAAGTTCTAAATAGAACGGGAAGAAAAATCCTAAAAATTCATATCTAATAGATTTTCAACCTTATTTGAAAAGACTTCTTAATGTCTTATTTACCTAAAATATTTATCAAATATAAATCAAGACTTCTAGAATCTTTTGCTAAAATTCTAACCTGGTCTAATTATCAGATTAAAAATTATATATTAGAAAAAAAAAAAAACAAGCCCTTAACTAGCAAAATTAATTAGCTTTTAAGTAGATGAATCATACCTTTTTTGCACATAAATTAAATTGAATAGCATCTAATTATAACTTGTTGAAGATATAGCATTCTTAAAATCCACAGTGGCCCAAATACTGTAAATTTGCTTAGTGAATGCATTTTTAAGCTTCTTTGACTTTGATCTTACAATCGACACATCTATAACCTATAATTCTTCGTTTTGTGAAGCTTGAATCGCACCATACAAATTTTTAGCTTTTCACTATTATATTCTCACCTTCATCTTTTATCATTTGATTCTTAATATTTCAATTTTTTAAGAAATAAGTTTACAACAAATCAAAGATTAATATCTTAATGTTGCAATTAAATAAAGCAAAAACTCAAGAAGTACTTATACAATAACCTAAAAGAGCTTAGCATTTCACTGTAGATTGTGTCTAAACACTGTGGATTGTAATAATGTATTTTTGGGTCGGTTCGGTTGGTTTGCCGGTTTTCTGATTTTTTTATCATTATTTGCACAGTGCAATCACGTTTTTAGCCCTCGAAAAAAATTAAAAAAAAAAGGGTTATGGGTGTAGGGGCTCCGCAGTAATTGCACAACTTCGGACTGGACCGTTCCAGTCCGGTCCGCCTACCATTTTCATATATTTATATTTTTTTGAAAATAGCTAATTACGGGTTTTTCACCTAATAAAACAAATTTACTGACTTAGGCACAGGGGTGTACCGGTAATTGACCATATTTTTTTATTTTATTTTTTAACTGTCGGTGCATGTGACACATGCGCCATACGGTTTTCCACCCCACGCCCCCTTTAGGAGGCGCGTGGGGAGTGCTTCGGTAGCCGGAGATGGGCTACCGGCGTCTAGATTGATGCGGCGCCGCGTGGTCTTCCTCCCTGGACGACGCGTGTTAGCCCCAAGTGGCTGTGGACGCGGTGGGGCCGGTTAAAGTTGATTCACTCGTTTCTCTCTCCTGCACATACAAGTGTAGGAGAGTCCCCCGGTTTTGCTTCATCTACACTTCGGTCCCTGTAATTTTAATTTCATTTATGGTCCTGATTTCTATTATATAAGTTTGGATTTTGTTCGATTGGGTCCTTCGATTGAAATTAATTGAATGTTAATGTTTCACTTCGGTTCTCCTTCTTTTAATTTCCGGATTGAGTTTAAAACGATTAATTTATTCGGTACTGAAGTTTCAATTCTTTCAATTTTGTCCTTTGATTGAAATTGATAATATATTTGATTTTCATTTCGGCCCTTATACTTTGAATTTTTTATTTTAATCCCCTTATATTTAATTTTCATCCTTTATACTTTTCATTTTTTATTAATTATTAATCCCCTTAATAATATGAATTAATAATAATAATAATAATAATAATTAATTATTATTATTATTTAATTATTTTTCTTACTTACTCTTTTGTTAATGTTTTTAAGGGTTTTTTTTTTCTGGGATAATTTGATAATTTTTATTGTTTTGACAATAATAAGAATGATAATTTTTATTTTTATTTTGTTTTTTTGTTTGATCTTTTGTTAAAGTTTCTAGGATTTTTTTAGTCTTTCATTTATTTTTGTTTCTTTCATTATTAACATAATAATAATAATAATAATCATAATAATAATAGTAATAATAATAATTTAATTGTTTCTCTTGCTTACTCTTTTGTTAATGTTTTTGAGTGTTTTTCTCCAAGATAATTTGCTAATTTTAATTGTTTTAATAATAAGAGCAATGATAATTTTAGATTTTAAAACTTTGATTTTGCTATTGTTATAATAGGGTGTGTTGAGCTATTTTATTATATTAAATTTCACATATATAAATATTATATTTTCATTTTGATCCAGCAAATCCTATAAAAATTGTTTGCTCAGCCCGCAACGTATAACATATATGTTTTATTAAATTTTCAAATTAAATGATTTTTTTAGCTAATAATTTTTATTTTTGTTTTATCATCTATTATATTTTTTTATTTTCTCTTGCTTTTAGTTTTTTTGTTGGTTTTTTTTTTTATATATTTTCAAGTTGTATTTTTTTTTGCCTGATAATTTTGATTTTATTTTTTTGATTTTATCTTTTGTTAAAGTTATTAGGATTTTTTTTGTCTTTCATTTATTTCTGGTTTTTATTCATTATTAACACAATATTATTATTATTATTATTATTATTATTATTATTTTCCTTGCTTACTCTTTTGTTAATGTTTTTGAGTGTTTTTTTCTCTCAGAATAATTTGATAATTCTAATTGTTTTGGCAATAATAGCAATAATAATTTTAGATATTAAAACTTTGATTTTTTTATTTTTATAATAGGGCGTGGTAATCTGTTTTATTATATTATATTTTATATATATAGATATTATATTTTAATTATAGACCAACAAATCCTATTAATTTTTTTAATCCCAATAATCATAAAAATTGTTTGCTCAGCCCGCAACGTAGTGCGGTCAATTTTTTTAATTTTCAGCTGAAATGATTTTTTTCAGGTAATATTTTTTTTATCATTTTTTTTATTTTTTTATTTGTTCTTTTGTTAATGTTTGTAGACTTCTTTTAGTCTTTGATTTAATTTTTTTTTGTTATTAATGCAATAATAATATTAATATTAAGAATAATAATAATAATTTGAATTTTCATTCTTATTTGCTTTTTTTTTTTGTCGAGGTAGTTTAATAATTGTTATTGTTTTGGAAGTAATAGTGATGATAATTTTAGAAGTTAACATTTTGATATTACTATTGTTATAACAGGGTATTTTGATTTGTTTCATTATATCAAACTTTACATGTAAAAATATTATATTTTAATCTGAACAGTTGTAAAAATTATTTGCTATGCCCGCAACGAAGTGCGAGCCATCAAACTAGTAAAGACTAAAAACTATCAATACAAAACTATGAACATGAGAAAACAAGTATTAATATGAATTGATGCAAAATATAAATCATATTCAGATATAAAATAATAGACTAAGAAATTAACGAACTAAGATCCAAAACTTATAATCAATTGAGCTCTTTTTGGAAAACACTAATATTAATTTTGGAATTAAATATGATATAGTGATAACTTATAAGGAGATACCATGATTATAAATAACAAAAAACCCTTATCCATTGTCAATAAAGAGACACAAGTGAGAAGTATGAATGATGCCATGAAGATTTGTTATTTTTTTAATAAGTCAATATTTTTTTTTTTTTTTGAAGATTCAAAACAAGATAGATGTCTCAAAGCACATAAAAATACTACAAGAATAATTGATAACCTAAAAAATTATATATTTACTATGTTATTTATTCTTGTCATAGCCTTAAGTGACCTATTTTTCTTAACCTTTCCAAAACAAATATATAAAATAATGAAAAAAAACAAAATAATAATATATCTTTGATGTATCGACATTGTTTTTGACATTTTCAATGTCTTTTCAAAACGATTAAAATTTTTAATTGTTTTTTTGATGCATTTAGTTTTAACTTGCTCTTAAAGGTTGATACTAATAGAACCTTCCATGGCACTTTTAGAACATATCCGATAAATAAAAAGCATGCATGCTGGTTGCTTCTGATGAAGTCATTGTTTGTTGATTGGATGTCCATTACTTTTCATAGGAGCAAAATGTTCGAACAATTTCTTAAGAGAATTTGTAGCAAATTCAACAGTGCCCTAGTCGGGTCCGTAACTAGAGCATCCATTGCAAGACTTCTTTTATTTTCTCAAGTTTTTTTTCCACTCGGGACTCCAAGGATGGGAGTGATTGATTAATTTGCAGAATCAAGGAGCACACCATAGATATAGAAACCAGCATTGCAAGTCCTTCTCCAACATGGACAACACGCTCAAGATAACCTGATCCGGTTGTAAATCGAACTTGCTCGATCCATTGATTAATCAGTCTTTAACTTTTAAGATGGTGCAAAATCAGAACAGAGAGAAACTACGTTTGCGTAAGTTTAACAGAAGCCTTCCAGATACTTTTTGAAACTCGTTTTCAACAGTGTACAAAGTTATTGTATGTTACTACAAATGACTGCACTCTAAACAATTAACGATGCTCCAAGTCTTATTTTTTTTTTTTTTTATGATACATACATTCATGTCAACTAAATAGAAATGTCAGAAATTGAAAACCAAAAATCTAAAAATCAAATGTAAATCAACAAATATTTGCCAGAAAGTTGACAGTCTAATCATGATCCAGTGGTAAATTTCACAGCAGAATGAGTTGGGATCCATAATGATCTGCAAGAATGAGACTAGAGGTCTTAATTTCGTGCACCTTAAACATTCAAAAAATTAAAAGAAAAACAGAATTATTGTATGACAGCAAAGTACTCACCAAAGAAGAAAATTGTGGTGCATGATCCTCATGAATGTTGCAAGAACTTTACCATTACTACAGTATAAACCATTAACTCGTGCTACTACAGAATTCAAGTCCCACACCTGTTTTCTTTTTGTAGAAATATCCTGCAATTAATGATTAAAAAAAAAAATGTCAAGTGCAAAACATAGCATGAATGATTATACATGTTTTAGAAAAAAAAGGGAAGGTAGTGTAGCGGCACCTAGCCAAAATTAACGGAACTCATCACGTATGTCGTACTCATTATCTTCATCGCTGAAAATAGCACTGTAAAATACATATGGGTTCTCAATCATCTCTGTCAATGATAGCCGTCCATCTTTGTCCGAATCTGCCTGCAATAGATTTCATACAATGTTCAACAACAGAGTTTCTACGTGCAACAGATCAACTTAATTGTCATGTTGCTTTTGAAGAAATACAAAGGAAACACTGCTAGCAAGCACACATCCATTTATCAAGACAAAAGCTATTTGCAGTCAAGAAAATACCTGTGACAAGATGTAATCAGCTTGTTGTTTTGCATAGTAACGCTCTGATGGATGAAGTTTTCCAATTATATGTAGCAACTCTACATCTGACAAAAATCTATGAAGAGAAAACAGCCAACTCAAAGTATTATTAATGTAGCTTCTAAACCATTTGTGGATGTATTATTACTAGTTAAAGAATACTGACAAAAAACAACACAGAAAAGACACCAGATAAATACCCGTCACCATCTTTGTCCAGCTCATCAAACAACTTCTTAGCAGGGGCCTCCACTGAATCTTCTGACAGATATGATGAATTATGACCTTCTTCACCATAATTTCTCACCAAGTCAAATAGCCCGTGAAAAAACTCTTGAAAGTTAACCTTCCCATCTTTGTCAGAATCTCTTTCCCTAAAAGCAGGAAGAAAGAATGAAGGAACAGCAAGACTAACAAGAGCAACTATACATAAAAGTCCTAGGTGAATTTTGATTTGGAATGCATTTAAATCATTAAAATAGGAAACTAGAAACCAAGGAGAAAGCATTAAATTCTGCAGGCTTATATTATAGTATTTATATTCCTGACATTGCTCCTCATTCTTCTCTGCAAGGACCACAAGTTCTAAATACAAAATCATCATGCTAGACTAGAGCGTCTACGCATATATGGAACCTTTTAAGTGCTTATGTTAGTATCATGTCCAAATGAGATAGAGATATTTCTCCAACTTTTCCTTCTAAAAGTTTCCACAAATTTTGCACTTCAAAAGCTTGTGACAAATAACCTCCCATATGAGCATCTGAAAAAGGTCCATCAAATGTCTTTAAAATAAAGACCCTTAGATTATATGAAATCATGTACAATATAATTCTGGCTAATTGGTAAAACTGTCTCTCTGTATATAGTTTAAATCAGAGCATTGATTGATGGAATCAACATTAACTTCTAATTCTATGTTTTCCTCTAAAGTTCAAACACAGAACAATAGCCTAATTGGTAAAATGACCTGCTGGAACTCCTGGTAAAAACCAACATAACCCATGGCCTTTTGTTTTTCTGATTTTGGTAACTTGATCTATCAGGTCAAAGCAGTTAACTGAAAATGGTAATTTTTTTTGTTTTTCTATTAGCGTGGGAAGCCTAATGGACCATAACGGAGTCAGGGATTTAAAAAAAAATTACTAAAAAACACAATTTTTTCAAGCTATGGTACTGCAATGAGGAACAACGCAGCAGGTAGAATCTGGGGCACAAACAGTAGTATGTTTCTATTTTTCTTTCCTTTCTATTGTAAGATTCAAATATCAGGCTTAGCCCCAACCTCCTCAATCTCTCACATAAAAGCCAAATCAAAGAATAAACAGGTTACTAGAAGAAGCAAGGTACAAGTTTCTTAGTGAGGCAAATTGATGTACTAATCTGTCACCTTACTTCCTCCTTGCACAACCATTGAAGTAGCTTTGGGTTTTTGCTGTCAGAAGGATGTTGAAAGCTGAAAGATGATATAGAAGAATTGGAAAGGCACACACCAATAAGAATAAAGTAACAAGTTTCTCTTTTTCCAAAATTGAACCTGGTAATCAAAGTAGAAGCTCACTCATTGAACTCAGTTATATTCAGAAGACCATCTCCGTCTGCATCTGATGCATTGAAATGCTCTTCTTTCCACCAACCCATGTCATTGCCAAAAGAACTTTCATCTGAAAATCACATAAAACAAGGTTACGATGGCTTATGGTTCAGCAATCAGCTACTTTCAGTTGCACTACAAATTTAAAAAACAACAGGAAGCTGACACAGGTCCTCCATGAAAGAATTCAGGGAAAAGGAGGAGCTTAATAATGGTAAAGTACACATATTAGCACATGATTCAAAAGTAATCTTAGGTGTCTGAGAAGATGTCTATTTTTCTATCAGTTTCTAGAAAAGTCCTTAAATCCCCTAATACCACAACGTTAGTGGTTCTTAGATAATTAACCTGGATTGTTGGATACTGATATACATTCTTAGAGGCTAAATCAACACCTATGAGTCATGCAATGTCTTATTCCAGTAAATGGGTAGCATGTCAACTCTTACTGTTAACAAGATGATTTTACACAGTACTCTTTTTAAAGCAAATCCTCCTGAAGCACTCCTGGACAGAACGGGAATAAACTTCAATTATATAGCTCAAAAACATATGAGAACGCTCATACAAACATCTATGCATAAAAGAATGTGCTGCGAGTAGTAAGGACATTTACCTGAATCATGTACCCATCTAGGTGGCTCATACTCAGCGAATGAAATGAACCCATCATGATTTTTATCATGAACATCCATCTCCCTTTTAGTCCTATGCATAACTTCCTTCTCAGATTGTTTCAAACTCCACTCAGTCAATTCATGTTCACTCACATAACCATCAACTGGTTCCACATCAATCTTTGGAAATAACACCAACAACCTATCCATCCACATAAAAGAAATTCAATCTTCACCACATAACGTCATAAAAATTCATTTCTCTATCATATAAAAACACACAAAAATCTAATATTTAACACATAAATGCAAAATGCCAGACACCATTCTCTTTATTACCTGCTAAGGACAGCATAAGCACCATAAAAATCCAAACTTGTTCACAAAAACACCACAAAAAACCCAGTCTTCAATTACCTATTAGTAACATTAAATTTCTCTTCATCATTCAAATAATCTTCAGCATCCATAAAATCTTCCCGCTCAGGCTGTGACTCGTGACCAGGAGCAGCCGAGTCATGAACAAGTTCAGGATGTGAATTTTCCAAGTACTTTTTCTCCCATTCCTTGTCTTCACGTTTGCGTTCAATGTCAGCAACGAGAGGATCAAAAGGCACCGGTTCATGGTGGTGGTGGTCGCGGGGGTCAAACGTGAAGTTATTCCGGATCTTGATGCGGCGGTTGCGAGGGTTTGATGGTTTATTTGGAGTATGAGTAACTAGTAAGAGAAAAAGTTGAGCTATAGTTATGTAAATGATGATTGAGGTCTTGCCCATTGTAAGAGAGATCTGAATTTACAGAGGGTTTTAGAGATATTATCTATATATGTAGAGAGAGAGAGGGAGAGGTTTGACGATTTGGAGTTGGACAGTTGAAAGTGAAAAGGAAAGCACAGAGACATAGCAGTAGAGTCTCTCACGTTGTGTAGTTTGAAGCTGAGAACAACTCTTGACTCTCTGTCGTGGAAAAAACACTAGTAATCCCTTAATAACGTGATGATGAAAATTCATCTTTAACAGGTGGTGGGCTGCAGCAAGGTGATAGCTACATGGCTAGAGAGTTGGCTGTTGTGTGTTTGATAATCACATTCTCACCAATTAATTAATTTTGGTATGCATAATCGGTCACATCTCATCTCATCAGATGCGCATAAGTTTTTTGATGGAAGACTCATCTAAAGCGTGGATGTGCTAATTTGTCATTAGAGATTGCATGTGATAGTAACATCAAGAGAGAAAAAAACACTAGGGATAATATAAAATTATATATATTTTATCGTGGATAAATTAGACAACCACCACACAAATTAAAACAATTCGCAAAGTAACTTTTCAGCAAAAAGTTTAGATGAAATAATACATTTTCACCTTGTTCGTATTTTAAATACTCAATATTAATGTTATTATTTTAAAATATGATAGCTATTTTATTGTGTTTAAGATAACAATACTTCATAAATATCATTCTTAAGGAACATGATAAAATGAAAGTCCAATTTTCTAGCTTAGTTTGTCGATTAGTTTGTTATAATTAGTAAAATCAATCAATCTATTTTGAAAATAGCAATGAAAATCTCAATAATATCATAATAGAGGGGTTTTTATGGGATTTTTGATATCTAGAAATCCCACAGTCCACAAAACAATACAATTTCTATTATTGGAAAAACAACCTCCAAAATCCTTGTAAAAATGTGAATATGATTTAACAATTAGATAAAAAATTATAGTCGTTTTGAGTTATTATTCTGGTGTGACACAACCAGACTTCTTTTTAGACCTAGATCTATCTCACTAGTCTATAAATACATTTGCTAAGTCATCCATATAATTTATTTGGAGAAGATTCTTATTTAATTATGACAAACTCATAACTTATTGCTTATAATCACATGTTATCATAAGCTCAATTACATCATTGACATTGGAAAATAAATGAAAGTTATTGTTTGAATAATAACTTTTTGAGATTTTAATTGGACTCTTTTTTTTAGTCTACAAGTTAAGATTATAATTTTTGAGATTTTAATTGGATCTTCACCTTGTTGTGTTTTAAAAATGCAACAATATAAAAGTTTACATTTCACCAAATCTTTCTCAAATAGTACATTGCTCTAGCATTTTTTTTTTAAAAATTGTGTTAATCTTTCTTTAAAAGTTATCGTCAAATACATCAGTAGACGATGATTTGTCATAATTTATAGTTCAGTAACATCTCTCCCTCCCTCCCTCCCTCTCTATATATAGTTATCTATTATGTAAGATTTTTTTTCAACATTATAAATTATTTTTAAATTAATTTATATATCAACCTGGAAAATATTTTTTGTCTGAATGATTTCAAAAGCACATTTAAAGGAGAATATGTTTTTTAATGTGTTAATCATAAGATTAAATTCGAAGAGGAAAGAAACTTTTTTAATCACAAAATGAATCCCTTAAAATTATTCTTTATAATATGAAATAGTTCCCTTTATTGTTGGATAATTAACTTATCGTTATTATTTTGAAAGAAAAATATTTACCCCTCTAAAAGAGAAAAACTAAGATTTTTTTTTTTTGAAAAAAAACTTCATTGGGAATAGATATTTGGAATTAGAAGTTAATGGTAATGTTAATTAATGAAACTCGTGTTTACAATACATTAAATAGAAGCCAAGCCCGATGATCAAAAGACAAGTTATATTATAAACCTTAACCGAATAAATCCTTGAAAGACCCATCTAAACCTATGTTAATCTTAGTTCAGCCCACAAACTTATTTTGAAGATTTGAATTCATAAAATTGAGAGACCCAAACAAAATGATGAAAGCTTATATATACCCCATGCCCTCCAAGACATTTAACTTCTCACCTTATTGAACATTGACTTTCCCAACTTTTGCATGCACAAAGCTCATAACTAGCACAATCTAACTTGAGGATTCAAAAATAACAAATTAAGGTAATAAATATATATTAAAAGTATCTCTTACATTCCATAATATTATTAGTCATATGATGCAACAATGTAGCTAAGTTAATTCATACTATATTATAGGCCAAATCAAAATTATTATGAACATAGAAAAGAATGTCAAAGGGGAACTCTTTGACATTGTCATTGAACTTTGTCTAATAGGTCAAACTTGGAAACACATGATCTGACTATCATTTTCTAATTCTTACCCTTTTTAGAAACATGATTTTTATTGAAAAATATTTCCCAATCAAAACTTCCTAATATATGTTACAAAACAAATATATGAAGTTGACAAAAGGGAAAAATAATAATTAGGGGTAAAATTAAGCAAAAAATGGAAAATTAATAAGCCAAAATAAAACAAGTAAAAAATATATTAGGGGTATTATTGACAAAAATAAGGTTAAAGTTGATTGCAATTGAAAAAAAAATTAAAGGACTAAGAAAAGAAACAAAAATATGTTCTTAACCCTTTATTAATGGCCAATTTAGCTTTACTATATATTTTTTTTATCTATATTGTGAACAAAACAAATGCCCAACACTTTCCTTGATCCTATGTGCAACCTTAACAAAAATACCTACAACCTTCAACCCCAAAAACATTGTTTAGCCATGTCTAAATCACTTTATCACATATGCAAGTCAAGTCATATCAACCACTTTGTTTGCCTCAATCCTAATACTAAATAGCTAAGAGACAAACTAAGGGTGGGGATTTGCTTTCTATCTAGCCAAATCATAAGAAACTTAGAACATCCCACAACCCTAAACTCATAACAAAAAAACTAGTAAGAAAAAAATAAAAATGAAAAAAAGTAGTGAAGATTAAAATAAAGGTAACAAAAAAAGAAGAAAAAAACATAAAGTTGAGAGAAAAGTAGAATAACTTGAGGTTTGTTGGAATTTTCTTAAAGCAATGTTGGACCTTTTTTCATATATATAATAATGGTAACGATGGTTTTATCTAGTAATAGTAACTCTTTTAACTTCATTTCTTAAGATTGAGACATTCAATAACACTTTGTTTACACGGTTCTAGAGAGCTTGAGTATTCAAGTGACAAGCAACGAAATTGATAACTATTATCCATCCCTTGATGGCCAGATGAATCACTTTTAGAGTGATTGTTTATTAGAGATCCTCACATTTACGAAAGTGATCTCTAGAAGGACTAGTAGATCATTAAAAGGCTGTTTGGTAGTGTGATTACGCTGCAGGTTTAAAAAAAGTGGGTTTAAAAAAAGCAGGTAAGTGTTTGGTTATCTGAAAAGTTAGAAAAAGTTAAGTGGGCTCTATGTCTAAAAATCTATTAAACGCAGTTGCGTGAAAAGTTGAAGCAGCTAACGCCCTCGTAATTATCTCAAAAATATTACCATTAGATTAATTTGATTTCACACTGTCCCTCACCTCACTGCCTCTCCAAATTAACATCTGCCCTTTAGCACATTGACCCTCACCTCACTGCCTCTCCAAATTAACATCTGCCCCTCACCACACTACCTTTCCAAATTCACATCTATCACCAAAAATGCAATCACACAAAAATTAATTCACATCTGCAACCCATCTCCCCTTCTCCTTCTTCTTTCCAACATCTTGTCCCTAAGGGTCACCATAACTGCAAACATACACAAAGTGCTGCTTTCCCTCTCCTGTCCCTCACTTACCCATCTCTTCTCCTGTTAGCAGACCCTTCTCCTGTCCCTTACTTCCCCTTCTCTACAAATCATCCAAACCCATCTGGTCTCCCCTTCTTCTTCAACCGCCCATCCCTCACATCTCTTGTCCTCACCAAAACTTTGCAACATATCCGTGCACCATCTTCTCAAAGCTAGTAACTAAAGTTGGGAATGTAAACCCCGAGAAATAAATGTAAGTGTTAAATTAAAGGAATGAATTAAAAGATGAATAAAATAAGTTGAGATGGGGGGCCTAAGTGCAATAAGAGAAATTGAGGAGTATAAATACCCTTATTTTCTCTCATTTCCAGCAAAATGAGGGGGAGAAAGGGAGGGAGATTTTTATATTATCTTGCTCAATTGAAGAAAAAATTCGAAAATAAAGTGAGATTAAAGGTTACCAAAATATTCAAACATAAAAAACCCAAGGATTTGGAGTATTATTAGAAGGAGAAAGTGGAGGAAAAGAATTGTTTGGGCTGCCAACAGTAGGAAGAGAAAGAAGAGAGGAGGATATTATGATTTCATAAGCTATTAGGATCTTGAATCTTTCTTGGTAAGGTGTTTCTTATATGCATCAAAAAGATTCTTGACTTTATGGTTAAATTGCATTATTTTTCTTTATGAATTTTGGGTTAGGGTTCTTGAAATATTTTGGGGGAAACGTGGAATCATGTGAAATTGATGAATGTAGCATGAAATATGATGAAATGAGAGTTAATTGGCAAGAAAAATGGAAAGAAAAAAGAGGGAAACTTAAGAAAGGCCATGGCTGGCCATTGAGGGCAGAAATAAGAAGGGAGAGATTATGTGTTTTGTAAAATAATTATTGTATATGTTGTGTTGCATGTGAATGGTTGTGTTATGAATGATTGAGCATGAAAAGAATTAGGAAAGTCTATTTCCCCAAGGCCAACTTTTGGCCAAATGCATGAGCTGTAAAAGTGAATAACTTGACAGATTCATCTTGACTTTTGAAGAGAATTTGAGTGGGAAAACAAGAGAATTAGGATTGGGTTCCTTCGTAGGAGTTGTAATGTTGGATGTTTACTTTCCAAGGAAACATGTTTCATTTAATTTGAAATTTTATAACTCTAGTTAAGGGTTACTTAACATGATTGTGCAGGGCAGACTCTGTAGAACAACAGGTCTGTTATATTCGTGATGCATTTCATGAATTTTAGGGATAAAACTGGGTTTTCTTCCCTTCATAAGAGTTGTATTCCTATATGTTAACTTTCTAACGAGATAAAATTTGTACAAAAAGGAGTTCTAAAACTCCTGTTATAGTGAAAAATATGGGCAGAGGTCGAAATCCGACCTTTATTGGTAGCTTTGAGAACAAAAAAGGGGAAAGAAGTGGGAGGTCGCGAAACGATGAAGTTAGATGCATTAAAGAAAAATAAACAAGTTATGCTTGAAAATGGGTGTTTATAATGATATTTTGATTGACAAAAGTTATCAAGAATAACAAATTTAAAGGCATATTGAAGTTGTTTGGTGTGATTGTTATGAGGAGTATCAGTAGTTGGAAACGATTTATGAGAATTTCTTGTAATATGCTGGAGGGAACACAAGTGTGGTGTCACAAAAGCAACAAGGGACCACAAGCAGAGCATCCATAACATGTAGGTGATTCATGCCTATGTTTTTAATTTAATTTTCATAGTGAAAATGTGTGATTTATGCTTAAAGTTTTGGTGGAAGTTTGAGAAGCTATGATGTACAATAAGAATATTTAAGGCTTGTGTATCAGCAAAGTTTGGAAATGTCATGATCAAAACATGGTTGTTGGTAGTATACATTTAGTGTATGCTAGGATTCCGGATAAAGAGATCGACAAGAATGGCTAACATACATTTAGTGTATGCTAGGATCCCAAGTAAAGGGATCAGTAAAAAAAAAGGCTAACATACATTTAGTGTATGCTAGGATTCTGGATAAGAGGATCATCATGAATAGCTGTCATACATTCAGTGTATGTCAGGATCCTCAATAAGAGGATCACTATGCACAGGCTAATATACGTTTAGTGTATGTTAGAATCTCAGATAAAAGGATTATGATACAATGCTTAAACACGCATTCATGTATGTTGAACTTTCAAGAGTAAAGTAAAAAATATACGAGGTATGTTATGGATCTAGGGAGGGGTCTTCTCCGATTTCTAATGTTGGTAAGGTGATAAGGGTATTAGAAATGCTT
This sequence comes from Salix dunnii, assembly GCA_015731905.1. Lineage (NCBI taxonomy): Eukaryota > Viridiplantae > Streptophyta > Magnoliopsida > Malpighiales > Salicaceae > Salix > Salix dunnii. The sequence goes on along the minus strand of CM027665.1, from coordinate 9,114,438 downwards.
AGTCTTGGTAATACTTAGTATGGGTAATACTTGGTATAGGTTATATTTAGTATCGACAATATATAAGAGGGGAAGATGATTTGATTTTTAAATAGCTATGATGATTATTTCAATTATATATGATGACATATTGTAGGCTTAATAACTTTAATATGATTTCTTCTAGAATTTTCTTTAAGAGATTATCTTGTATCTTTATTTCAGGTCTGTCGTCTTCACATCAGGAGTAAAGCTATTGTTTCTTAGTTTTTGTATCCAATAGTAACTTATATTAATTAAATGTTGGCAAACTGATATGTATGTTCACTATTTTTGGTAAAATATTGGAATGTCAGAAAATTAGCTCGTTTTGTTGTATTTTACTACATGTGACTAGATTTATATCAACTCTAGTGTAAATGATTGAATGATGCTAAAAGTATGGTTATTAATTATGGTTGTGATGAAGGTGATGTTTAAGGTTTTTTAGACCCCAAGATGAATGGGTCAAGATTGAATTAAGGGTTATGTTATTGCCCACCTATTACTGTTTCAGGACCTGTTATTGTTCGAGACCTGTTACTATTTGAAGACCTGTTATAGTTTGAGGACATGTTACTCTTTCGGACCTGTTACTATTTCGGACCTGTTACTGTTTCAGGACCTGTTATTGTTTGCGACATGTTACTACTTCAGGACCTGTTAGTGTTTGAGACCTGTTATTGTTTGAGGACCTTTTACTGTTTTAGGAGCTGTTAGTGTTTGAGGACCTCTTACTGTTTCGGACCTGTTACTGTTTCAGGACCTGTTATTGTTTGCGACCTGTTACTGTTTCGGGACATGTTATTGTTTGAGACATGTACTGTATTGAGACATGTTATTGTTTTGAGACATATTATTGTTTAGGGTTATGTTACAACTCTAGTGATCAAAAAAAATTATTATTACATTTCTGAGCGAATGTGTATTAATAAGATTATGTGGTTATTCCTAAAAGTGGAGAGTGTTACAAGGGAGGAGAGTTAAAATGGTGCATTTTCTTCTTAACACTATAGTGGTACGAGACGGAGGATAACTGTAGCAGTATTCATAATAGAGTTATCTTGTTGCTCATGTTATTGATAATACCCTGCGTCGTCATTTCCTTTTGGGAATTTGATCCAAATATGCAGATAGATTATCAAACAAATCAACAATTTATTTACAGATCATGGAGGAGGAGGAAGGAATAAACGAACTTCTGAATTTTATTTTCCCTGTAGAATTTTTTAATTTATTTACAGATCATTTAGGTTATCTTAAGGCTTTAGGAGAAAATTTGATCTTTATTAAAATCTTAAAGTTTAATCTCAATTAAATATGCTAATGATATCAGAAAAGTTAACATTCAAACTGTCACATACTTCGACATTGAACTTGATGAGGATAAAATTATATTGAGACTGTTACTAGAGTTTCAGACCTTGTGGTCTCTCAGTTTACCTAATTATTGATTTCACTACACGAACAGCTATAAAAATAGTTACAAATCATGTTATTAATGGGATTTTGCCTTTCTCTACTCTACTACTCTAAATTGAACTTAATTCTAGATGCTTTTCTTTTTCTATTGGAGGATGGGACCAAATGATTATTTGCAATCTACCGTTCTATAAAATTAAAATACCAATGAAATTTAAGAGCAGGTACAAGAGTTTTTCCTAAGAGACTTGGAGGAAATGGTTTGTGCATGCTTTGTTTTGAGAGGCTATATGTCCTAATGTTTAATTAAGTGAAGTTCTCTCCTTTCATCTTTAAAACCAACATAGCTCTAAAGAGACAATTCTTAATGGTCTGTGATGCACTTTAGAAAATAATTATTCTACTTTGTCAATCATATAAGGTTCTCCCTAATATTTGTTTGGTTATTGAGAAAGATAAAAGTTCAGAATATGAGCTGGTTTGTGATAATGGGGTTTCATTGTTGGAGTTTTTATGTTTTTGTTGTGTTGGTTTTAGGGAAAGTGTGATTTATCTATGTTGATGTAAGTTTTTATGAGTTTTAGAGCTATGTTGTTGCTGCTATTATTCTAAAACTGGTTGTGATCATGGGGTTTCATTGCTGGAGTTTTTATGTTTCTATTGTGTTGGTTTTAAAGTGTGATTTGTGTAAAAGTAATAGTTTTTATGGTTGCTATCGCATGGAAAAGGATAGTTTGGAGTTTAGGCTTGTGGTATTCAATGCGTGAATTTGACTGGATGTGTGATGCTAGGATGGGTATGGTTATTGCTGTTCCAATTTTAATTTTATCATGGTTTCCATGATAATTATCTTAAAATCCAAAATACAACATTGGTTACATTGCTCGGTATTGAAAGAAACCATGCAATTGTCTTAAAATCCTCTTAATTGTGGTAGCGGTCTCTAGTGAAGTGATTTGCTTCTCAGTTTTTGCTACCCTATTGGGATGTAAATTTAGTTAAACATTGCATGACCAAGTTTGTTCCTTTATAGTATTTAAGTGTTTGTTTTAATGTTGATTTGTTTTTGTTTTTAAAATTTTTACAAGATATCATGGATAATCATGAATCTATGGATAAAACTGCTTGGACTAGAGAGATGTTGCATATATTTTGTGATATATGAATTAAGGCAATTGACATGAGAATGAGACCGAATACTCATTTCGATAGATGCGGATGACAATTTATTTTAACATCATTTAAACAAAAAACGAGTCATGCGTTCTCCAAAACACATCTGAAAAATAAATGGGATGCATGTAAAAAAGATTGGAGGATATGAATCAAATTGATTGCTGAAACTGGTGTGGATTGAAGTTATGAATTAGAGATAATTGCGGCTAGCGATGAGTGGTGGAATTCAAAAATTCAGGTGAGTTTTTGTCAGAGTAACTATTCCATGTCATTCTTTATGTTCTGTTAAGATAATTACAAGAAAACTATTTGTTTTATGTAGGAAATAAGAGGGGCAAAAAAATTCAGACAGTTTGGTATTGAGCCTTCGTTGAAGTCGAAATTTGATAAAATGTTCTTTGGAGTCGTCGCTTCTGGACAATATGCATGGGCACCATCGTCGGGTGCAGTTGGTGCCAATGAATTCGATTTGGATACAAGTAATGTTGGTCTAGAAGGTGTTGATTTGGAAGAAGAAAGCGGGGATTCAGAGGAGAATTTCAATGTGGTTGAAAATCATATTTCTCGAGGCGTTGGGAGGTGCATAGGTCTAGTAGTAGCAACACAAAGAGTAGTGGTAAAAGAAAAAAAGGAGAGCACCCAAAACCGAGAGCTAAAAAGAAAAAGTCATTTGGAATTGGTGCTCAACTAGTATCATTGCAGCAACAGTTTCTCGACAACATGTCTAGTAGAAGTGATTCCACTTCTGCGAATAGGGATTTACCAGGTTGTAGTATTTATGAAGTTATGGCTGAGTTCCATTCAATACCTGGTTTGACAGATGGCGATGAATTTTTTTGTCCTAAGTACAAATTTCCTAAGTGTGAGAAGAACTAGAGAATTGTGGGCTAGCATCAACAGTATTGAAAGAAAATACAGTTGGCTTCAACAAAACATCGCGCGCGCCAAAAAAACACTTAACTGCAATGCTCTGAATTTGTTTGCCTGTTTAGTTTTTATATTTATCTTCCTTCAAATTGTAACGTAACAAGTAATTTGTTGAGCACAAATTTTTCAGTTACGACTTTTTTATTGAGTTATTTCGATGTTCTAAAATATATTATTTTGTTATAACCTTTTATATTATGATTTAAAGTTTTTTATTTATCTTGAATAATTGATAAAAACAAAAAAAGATTGACATGTAGTGTTGAATAATGGGGCAGTAAATTTCAATGGTAACAAAATAATATTAAGAGATTCATGGAAGTGAGGGAATAAGATGAATGATTTTTTTTTGTTTTATTCAGTTAATGGATTTTTAAAAAATATTTTTTTATTTTAAATTAATTTTTTGATATTTTTAAATTATTTTGATACACTAATATCATAAATAATTGTTTAAAAAAATATTATTTTAATATTATCATAATCTCAATTATATCCCCAATGATTTTTTTTCCAGATATTGTGGCTCCAGCAAATAGTCAGGAATTGCAGAGACCTATATTGTTCGTGATGACATTGTAAGTAATTTGGTGAGAGAATAAAAAAAATAAAATTTACTTGAATTATTAGTTATATTATATTATTATAATTATTAAATCTATAGTATTTAAAAAATTATATATCTATATATGTGTGTGTGTGTGTGTGTTTTTTTTTTAAAGTAATTTCACTAGTTAAAAGCAATATGAAAAGTTTGGTAACCAAACACATAAAATTGCTTTTCATAAATTTCAAAATAAAAAACAGTTTTAACCAAACACTTCAAAATTTATTTTGAACCGCTGCTAAACTATTTTTTTAAAACCTCAACCACAAAAACAATACCAAATACACCTTATATTGAAAATCTTTATGTCAGGTACATAGCTTGAGCACATTACTCGACCAAATAAAATACATGATATAAACCTAATAATTAGACATTGACTACTATATATTCGCTTAAAAGTCAATATCTTGACATTATGTATAAAAAAATATCTAGTTCATCACATATGAATTTGAAATTTCATATCTACAACTTATTATTTTTTCTTAACATAAGCTCGAGGTGCCCATCAAATATTTTTTTTTCCTGTCCAATTCCAAACTTGGAAATTACAAAATGGTTATGAAAGATTCTCAAATTTCCTTTTCCCCCCTGAAAAAACCCCCCACAAATTTGATAAAAGGTTTGTATTTGGTCCAATAGAATCGAGAAATCCATATAAGAAAACAAATTGCAGTTCTTTGCTGTGATGATTAGAATAGATGGTGGATAATATAAATAAAAAGATTCATTAATGGCATGAAGAAATAAACAAAGCAATTTCTTCGACTGGAAAAAAAGAAATCAATTCAAGCAAAGACAAAATCCACATGCTGCAACAACCGACTGAACATGTGCTTTGATGAGCTTGAGTTCTTTGACTTTTGTACGTGGCAAATAATTATTGGTGCACAAAAAGACAACGGCAACTTGCTCGGTGTATCTGGACTTTTTAATTCGAAAAAGAAACGTAACGCATCAATTTATCAGTGGCTTATATATGTTTTTAAAATATTTTTATTTAAAAATATATTAAAATATCTTATTTTTAACAATAAAATATCAAAATATCTTAAAAATTTATTTTATTTTTATTAAAAACCTGCCACTAGAAAAGCTTTGAAGAGGAGAAAAAAATAACCCTATAAACTATGAGTCAACTGCGTGTCAATTTTGAACATGGCAAGGATAGCTGTAAATTATTGTATTTTAAAACAAATATTTACATGCCAAATTAAGCTATTTAATCTTTATATTTTTGAAAAAAAATGGTAAGGATATGTGCTAAATTCAAAAAGTAATTTAATGATTGCTTATAAATATAGTTAAAATGACTTCTCATTTAAAAATATATTAAAATAATATTTTTTTTATTTTTTAAAAAATATTTTTATTTTTTTAAAAAATATTTTTGAAACACGGTGCTAAACATCTAATATGAAATCAAACACATCAAATGATGTTATCACACCTAATATGAAATCAAACACATCAAATGATGTTATCAATGAACATGTTGGAATAAAAAAAAGATGGGAACACTTTAAAGTTTACAATTTGATATAATGTAACTAATTTTATACAATAAGATAACATATATGTGGATTGCAGAGATGGGAAACACTTTGAACTAACATTTGTCATCTAAATTTGTTAAGGATGATGTCAAGTTTTGTTTTTTCTATTTTTTAAGCCTCTAGTTTCTATTTTTGACATAGCAATGCATCATCTTACAAAGTGACATAGTCTTTCTCTAGAAGATAATTCAATATTTAAATTGAAAAACATATATTATGCAATAATTTATATAGTTATGTCATCTCGTCCATATTTGTTAAAGAATGAATTGCCACTGATCCAATTGGGAGGAGAGGATTTGTTGATTAATGATTTGGGGAAGAATCCTTAAAAAAATAAAATTAAATATATCTAATACATATACATATAAAATAGGAAACTCCTTTATCCAGAAAACAAAATTGGAACCTCAATATATTCATTAACAAAGTCATCCTAAAAAATTATTGATAATCTGAAAACACCAGTTCATATAAACACTGACTTGTGACTGTTTGCTGTTTAGCAACAGCACTCATCACAAACTCAAGAGAAAGCCAGCACCAACCAATTTCAAGATTGAACCTTTACTAGATTTTTTCACTCATACCTGTGTAGAAGAAAACACAAAGGTAATCATTCACATGTCTCTATGATTATTTAAATTTGAATACAGTATCTGTTCCCCCCCCTGCAAAACTGTTCATGGTAATCTTCATATACTGACAGTTAGTCTTCGGTTTTGTCCATTTTGTATAAAAAGAAAAGAAGAGGGAAAAGAAAAAGTGAAGAAGAAGAGAGCCATTTTTTTTTTTTGCTATATTTTGTCAGATATTAATGGGGGTATTGAGGATTCCAGTGTGTGTCAACTTGGGGGAGCCTTTTTCAATCCAAGCTGTTTTTTTATGTGTACGCAAGTTGTTGTTATTGAAGACGGGACCACTTGACCCGTTCTGTTCATGGATGGACCCTTCGTAACATGATTTTTTTTCTCAGGGGAACCCATCCACATCATTCATAATTTCTTTGGTTGCCCTTTGTAAATATCTTTTCTTTTCCAGGCTATTTTCTTGACTCATTTTTTGTTTGCTTTCATGGGTTTTTTCTTATGGTTTATCCGATTTCCGGATACTCCCAGTTTTTGTGCTTACTAGCTCTTAATTCTGTTTTATTGAACATGTGGGTTTTGTCAATAAAGCATAGTAGATGTTGCAAAGTTATCAGCTTCTGTTAGTTTCTAAGGGAAGTTCAAGAATCCACAGTGATATAGAGAAGGAGGTGGGGGAGAAGTACGATTTTGAACTGTAAAGGTTAGTTTTTTTTCTTCTTTCGCCCCCTTTAATTCCCCCTCATCGTTTATTGTTTCTCACACTTAATTAGCACCAGTTTTGAAAGTAAAGTTTTGAGCGTTAGTTGCAATGTCAAAATCTTATGAAACTGAGTTGTAGGTAGTCTTTCATTCTATGGTGTTTTGAACAGTTACTGAGTTTGGAGTGTGAGAAAAGAAGGAATCTGCAGTTAGGTTTTTTCCTTTAAGCCATGAAACCAAGAGTTGGAAAAAAGATATCCTTGATTACTGGTTGTTTTATTTAAATGAAAGTTTGTCTTTCCCCAGGTGGGTGTTTAATTCTGTAGTTGATTCCTGGGTTATCACTTAAAAGGTTTTACTGTTTTTGGTGCTTCATTGACAAACATGATAGCATAGAAAGTCCAAGAGAAGGTGATTATGCTGAGGGTTCTGAATTTAGGAAAAACAAAGACTTTTTTTTTAATTTTTTTATTACATATATATTGTTTTTTATATAGATTGATTTGAGTATCTCCTCACTATCGAGACCCAAATGGGATGTAATGGCTTGTTTCATACTTCAAAACTTTCTTCTGTATTCGTTTGCCCTTCTTCTTTTGGTTTGAAAGTTTCTTCTATGGATCGCAATCATACTATTTAGTCTCTTTGGAAAAAAAAAAACTGAGAGTTAGGAGGATGGAGCCAATATAGACTGTAAAGTTTGAGGATAAAAATAGCAGTGTTATGGAATGATAAATTCTCCGTGGGCCTGTGCTGTAAAAACTGTTGTTGTCAAGTAGGGCACACAGTTAACTTTTTGTTGGAATTAGAAATGGCCTTGTGAATTCTCTTATTATTCACTGTAGGCTTCTGGGTTATTCTTCGTTGTTTGGTTTCTCCATCGTCTCTTTCATATCTCACTGTCTAGTACCCTAATTACCATTTACCCTTAAATTCACGGTGGCATAATTTCTGAATATTTTTATTTGCTGCTATTTATTGCATCTTTTTGAATTAGTGATTTTTCAGATATTTCTCGTGGTCTAACCGAACTTTGATGCCCTTTCATTTATCAGCAGGTCAGTAATTCACAAGAGTCCAAGTTTTTGAATTGCGGAGCAAATCACCATTGAACTCTTCACATACTCCACTGGGCCTTTGTGATTTTTATTGGAGGTGAACTCCGCTGCAGCTTTCTTTGCCTTTTCCAGTGTCTATCTTTTTTTCTCCTCTTGCTTTCCTCAATAGCTTTACATATCCTACTTTCCATAATTATAGTCTACTGTCAATCCAGTTGTTAGCGATACCATATACAGAAATAATTTAGATCCAACCTTCAAGAAAAATCCATGGTTTTGGTGACCAGCTTATATGCTGGCCTAGATTCTGGAGCTATTTTGTATATATCTTTTCCTCATCCCGTGAGTGATATCAGCTTTTGATAATTCAGAGAAGGTTAGATGTCTGTAGATGAAGGAGGCAGTGGTTCTCTGTGGACTAGAGAACAAGATAAGGCATTCGAGAATGCCCTTGCAACTTATCCTGAAGATACTTCAGATCGGTGGGAGAAAATTGCAGCTGATGTTCCTGGTAAAACTATAGAAGAGATTAAACATCACTACGAGCTTCTGGTTGAGGATATTAGCCAGATTGAAGCTGGCTGTGTGCCTTTACCTTGTTATAGCTCTTCTCCAGAAGGTTCAACGGGCCATGCTGGTGATGAAGGAACTGGAAAGAAGGGTGGTCACTTAGGACATCACAATAGTGAGTCCAATCATGGTAGTAAAGCTTCAAGGTCAGATCAGGAGCGCCGTAAAGGGATTGCTTGGACTGAGGATGAGCACAGGTAAATTATCATTTTATTTATCCTCAAATCAAGGTGTCCTGGTGGTTATTGTTGATAGAGTTGTTTCAAGCTTTGATTTTCTTTTGACTTTGCTCAGATTATTTCACTATGCATTTTTCTGCTGAACGTACCCTAGGGCATGCTAATCATTGATCAAATCTGTAGGTTTTGGAAATCTTGAGACGATAGAAAGTGAATAAGAGGTGATTTCAAAACCATGAGAGAAGTATTTGCTACACTTGCTACCAGAATCTTTCACCATTGTGCTTGTTTGGGATCTGAACTGGATTTCCAAGACTTTTAGGATGTACTATCCCCTTTCATTCTCTTTTATGCTTGTGTGTTCCTGATTGAATTGTGTTGAGCCTCATATTTTTCTTTGGATTATTTGTTTCAATCAGCTAGGACATAGTTTTATCTACAATAATTGTAGATGCAGGTCTAGGGAATGGGAAAATGAAATGTCCTCAATTTTATTGGAGGATGAAATGACTGGTGATTCTTAATCTAAAGCTAAAGATTCAATAAAAGTAATTGAATTGAATTGCTAGAAACCGTGTTATGTAGACTCAGTTGTCAAAGAATAGCTAAGATGACAGACTGATTTTCTAGAAAGTTGTTCCAGTAGACAAGCACCTTAATGTTTCAAGCATGTGAATGGAAGCTTGAAACTGATGTATAAAGTAGAATCTTTCCTTGGTGCATCATTGCTTGGAATAGGGATCTGGTTTGCTTCTTGTATTCTCTTCCACTGTAAAAATAGTAATATTGAAGAAGAGTGAGAAGAAAGATTTATTTTGTTTGGTTGATTGAGCTACTGTTGACAGAGATGATTGAAGAATTTCACTTTAAATTTGGAGATTTAGAATGCTCTCTCTCTTACATACCGCCTCAATACAACTATTTCTCTTCAAACAATATGTTTTTCTATCTAAAACAGAAAAGTACAATATTAATGTCTCAAGTTTCTTTCTTGCTTACAGTTCAAAGCCTCGGAGTTGGATAAACATTAAACTTGTATCTCATTTGCTTAGGCAACCCTCTCCTCTGATTTGGCTCCACCTTAGAGTTGGATAAATTCTCAAACCATTAATCAAGGGGAGACTATTCAAATGAGATATGAACATGTTCAATATTTCAAAAAGATTTAATACTTGTGAACTTGTTTGGAAGCACTAAATTACATCCCAGAATGCGTCATTAACATCTTTTATATTCCTTTATGCATTTTGGATGTTTTATTTGTTTGAAACCTATGACTTTTAGGCTTTTTTAGCAATGAGGTTGGAAATTCTAAAGACTTGTAAAAATTAGTTTGGTTTCTGCCATTGCTTCCAGATGGCACTAGATGCATTTGGGTAAATTTGTCATATTCTTCCATGGGGGAAATCAGAAAAAATCCAGCACAGAGGATCAGGGAGGTTTCGTTGCAAATTAATGGAGCTTGTTTGTTTATAGTCATTTCACTTCTTTTCTTCTATCTCTCGGAAAGATCACCACTGAGATATTTCTTACAAGTAGCAAAGTGTGTTACCAAGATGATAGGGGATGGCCAAAGCAATGGTCTCGTGGCTAGTAGTGGATCTATTTGAACGTGTTTTGGCTTTGTTTGATTTGTCGGTGGTTACAGGGATTTTCTTGCATTCGGTCCCTGTGCTAGGTCAAAATGGACCTGCATTGCTGGTTCTGTGGTGTTTTGAAGCTGTTATTAAGCTCTAGCTTCTATTACAGGATTTTTGGTTTCTTCATCCTTTGTCTTACCAGTTTCCCTCAAATTGCCACTCAAAAGCTTAGATCTATGGATTATTGCAACAGTTCCATGTTGAAAGTCTTTCCTCTTTGAATAATGAGACTAGTAGAGCTTAAATTTTGTTGGCTCTTTGTTTCAGAATAAGGAAGCCTTGTAACAACAAATGGAAAGATTGATTGAAGAATACCGTTGCATAAATTTGCACACGTTTAGAAGTCAAAGCCCAGTAAGATGATTCCTAAGAGGTTTTAGTGGGATTGCTTTCTTTCTTTGTTTCCACCACCTCTCTCTTTCAGAGTCCTTTGAAGCGAAGTTAATTTCAATTGCTCATTTTCCTTCTGATTATGGCTTCTCAGTGACTGCTATTAGAGGTTTGGAAAAAAATCCAACAACATAATTCGAACCCCACCTCCCTCAACACAGACAAACACGACAAAAGGCATACTCTCTCACCCACTATGTTTGCAGTGGAATTTTCCTGCTTGATGCTACACATAATCAGTGGAAGGTGTGAGTTTGTATTATGAACTTTTGTTGAGAGGCTATGATTGTATGTTTTTTTGAGTTGTAAAACGTTTAATGTCTTATTGAAGGATGTGCCGTGTTTTCCTCAGTTCTCGTCTGTGGCGATGTGCATACTCTTTCAATTAAAACACTTAGTAAGAACCTATAAGCATGGCATATTAGAATTCTACTGGTTGTATTGACTTCTGTAACCTTCTGATGAACAGGTTATTTCTCCTTGGTTTGGACAAATATGGGAAGGGTGATTGGCGAAGTATATCAAGAAACTTTGTGGTGACAAGAACACCTACACAAGTAGCAAGCCATGCTCAAAAATACTTTATTCGTCTTAACTCAATGAACAAAGATAGGAGGCGCTCCAGTATCCATGATATCACCAGTGTTGGCAATGGAGACATTGCAACACCTCAAGGACCGATAACTGGTCAAACAAATGGTTCTGCCGTGGCAGGGTCCTCAGGCAAAGCGGCTGAACAACCACCTCCACACCCAGCTGGTCCCCCAGGGGTTGGTATATATGGTCCTCCAACTATAGGCCAGCCTATAGGAGGCCCCCTCGTTTCAGCAGTTGGCACTCCGGTGAATCTTTCAGCATCAGCACACATGGCTTATGGTGTTAGAGCCTCGGTAACAGGAGCAATGGTTCCTGGTGCACCGATGAACATGGGTCCTATGACATATCCAATGCCGCCTACAACCACTCATCGGTAAACATATGTGGGCGGCTTCAAATGTACAAAAGAGTTTTCGCATGTTTTCATCCTGAATAAGGTTCTGCGCTTCTGCTTAAATGCAAGCGAAAGTTGTCTAATGTCATTTTGTTTATTCTGGTGACACTCTCAAATAAGCCATAGGGAGAGAAGACTATAGACATCTGTATAGGCAGCAGCTGTGGAAAATATGGCAGCATTTCTGGGGGGGTAGGACAACATTTTATAAATCTTTTGTAGTTCTTACATTACAAACTTAGACTTTTAGAAGTAGTCAATTGATGTATTTTTTATTTTCTTTTATGGCCGAAGTTGTAAAGAACCCATTTATATCTCAACCCTTCTCAGTAGCATATGAGGCACCATAATGCTGTACCTTGCAATTAATTTCTTTTTAATTTTAATTGCTTCTTTGGTTCAGTGTAATCAAAACTTAGCTTCAGTAGCCAGTGTTAATATGAAACATGGGCATAGCCATGTATTTTGTTAATGTATGCATTCCTAGGAAATCACAAATGATCTCAAGTCAGAATGGCTCTGTTTCTCGTACATTTTAGAAAACTTTATTCCTTTTTACAATCATTTTCTTTAATTTCAAAAATACCCATCTGGATGGCAGGTAAAAAATAAACCAAAAATATTTTAGATACAATATAAAAAAAATTCAACGATTTTCCACTTAAAAAATAAATACAACTTCATGTTTTCGTACTAGGCTATAAAAAAAATCGTACCATTGAGCTAGGGCTCGATTTTGCAAAGTTTTGTTTTGAATTTATCATTTTTCAAGAGGTTAAAATGATAGGGGATGAAATTAACCATTAAATAAATACAATTGCCAAAGCCTTGAATGGAAGGCCTCTGCCGAGACACTTCTATAAACACAAAAAAGATTGCTTTTTAAGGATAAAGGAAACCCTCTATCTTAACCTATTGACATGGATTCTCCTTCATGTTGGTGTGTGTTATACGTCTCATATATTTTTCTATCCTCTATGTTCAATTTAGTCCCTAATTATAAAAACTCTTTAATCGAGATCTCTTCTTTCAATTTAGTCAATGATTATCTAACAACTCTTCAATCTATACCCTAATTTCATTTGACCCAAGCTCAATAAAAGCCTAACTGGGAAAGGAATAAGGTATATAGAAAGAAATACACAATTGAGCAATCAAGTTAGTATTTTGTGGTTATGTTCATGAATCAAGTTACGGATTTTGTAGTTAATCTAGGTTAATTGAGAGTAATTCAATATATTTTTTATAATATTAAAAAAATATCATTATGATATTTTTAAAATGACCCATGTTTTTTTTTAATCATTGAACTTGCTTTTGGCATGATCAATTGATTGGGTTATATAATGTTAACTTTGACATAGTTTAATTTAAGGTTTGGACAAGACAAGCAAGTGGGTCAGGAGATTATAATGTTTACCTTATTAATATTTTTTACACACACACACGTGTGGGTGTTTGTGTTCAAGAAACAATGTTGTTTATTTGTTTTTAATGAAGTTTGGACAACATCATCATACCAAGTTTTGATTGACTCAATATACACTATAATTGTGAGTTTTTTTTTAGTTATTATAAGGAAATTACTAACAAGTTGAATCCATATCCATATTGAAGGATGAACAAAATAACATGGTGTTTTTATTATGAACCATAAATTATCCTTTAATAAACTTTTGAGATTGAGTTTATTATTTGTTACATTTTGCTTTCTATGTGGTTATTTAAGTTTCTTGACTTGTGTTACAGGTTTAGTAGGTTAATTCAATCGACTCAAGATTTTTAACTTTTTTGTTAATTGGATTTGTTTCTTTACATTAACCTTTAATAGTAGGTTGATCCGAATCACAAGTTTTACAAGTTAACCTGGGTATAATCGAATTATTTTATTATTTTTTAGATTGTTTTTTTCTTCAATTTTATTATTTAATAGTGAGTTAATAGATATGATTCATAATTTTTTTTAGTTTGCTTTATATAAGGTTATCCTAATCTTATGACATGTGTTGTGGGTTTGATAGGATACTGTGAGTTGACCTATAATATCTTGTTTTGATCTATATTCTATGAAGTTATCTTGGTCTTATGACCTAGATTATAAGATTGATGGGTTATTCCAGGTTGACTCAAATTATATTTTTATATCCTTTTAATGAAATTTTTTTATAAATTTTATCCTTTAATATTGAATTTATTGATAATTGAATTTTATAATTTATTTTGATATATATTTTTAATGAGGTTATCTTATTCTCATATCCCATGACATAAGTTTAACATGTTAACTTTGGTTGAAAAAAATATGTTTTGGTTAACTCTAATGGTTCCATTACTCATGCAAACCATATGATTATGTGGTTTTGCAACCCATAATCAAGATTAAGATTTGATCCTTGAAAGTTTAAAGAGATTTAATAAGAAAATGACATAATGAAAACGTATTCCAATGCTCAAATACTATTAGAATTAAATCGAATGATACCATGGAATCAATTAATCTCAAATTAGTCGGTTTGGTTCTTTCAAGAATCAAAGAATGCAATAGTCACTATCGCACACACAAGCTGAAAATTCAGAATGATATTATTCAATGACTACTAATTACTCTTAGAAAATAACCCTAATATATTTACCTTTATGAAAAAAAATTTCTCACTCATAAAATTGATCTATAACCTATACTAATAAGCCAAAAATATTATTCCAAATAAGTCTTGGATCCTAATTAAAAACCAAGTGATTAAGCCTAACATGAAGAAAATAATAAAAATAATAAAAATAACAAATCTTCACATAAACTAAAGTTGGTGCACATAAATAAACAAAATAACCTAAGATAGATAATAGCCTAATTTATATAATATCATGAGAAAAAGTTTCATCCTAGAAACATTAAGGTCTTTGCTGCCAACTTTAGATATCCCAAATAAGATAGGAAATTGAATGTTGAAGCTGCTTCCCTTTTAGTTTCCTTGTTTGTTAGGGATAACTAATTGCAGATTTAAAGAATCATTTAAAAACATGGAAACCCTTATTTCCTTTCTTTAACCATACTTTTAAGATTATGAAACTCTCTAAAATAAGCTAACCACTTTTTCATTAGATACTATTACTCATTTTTTTCTCGTGTAGCTAGGGTGAATAAGAGACCCTTGTAAAATAAGATTTTGGAACATTAATGAATTCTTTCCAAATTAGAAATTATATTGCAACACATTAAAGATCTTATAGAAATTACTAAAACAAATTGATCTATACAACTTGTTATGACCTTGCTAGCTGATTTACCCAAAACTTTACCCTAACATATAAAAATGTCCTTGGAAATTTCTGGTAAAGTTTTACCTCAATTCAATATTTTGATTTTGAGTTATACTCAATAAAGTAAAAGTGGACAATAAAACTTTGATTCTTTATATGGTAGTTGATGTGCCTTACTATAATGACATCATACATATCTGTTTTTTGTTTTCATATTAGGTTTATGAAGCTCTTTGAGTGTAAATTGTTTCATCATCACACTTAAAAATTAGAATAGTTAGTGTGATCTAATCTCAATGTCAAAAAAATTTAGTCCCATTTTTATTTGGTTTACATATGAATCTCAATTGACATTATATAAATTGACTCCATATGTCATCCTTCTATAATATATTCTTATAATATCTTAAGATTCTTGTACACTTTAACATCATATGGACCAAACAAGATATAATGGCTTATTGATATTAATTTTGGTACAAACAATAAATTTTTCTTCATATTTATGATATGATAAACATCTTGAAAATGCATTTGATTAAAGCTATATTAAAGCATGATTATTGTCTTACCTATCATAACATGCATGACATTGAATGATAGAGTTGCCTTTTGGAATTGAATGAGGTTTTGAAATTAATCATAAAGTTGGTCACTAGAAGACTACTGTTTTATAAGATATGGGTAAGGGGATTAATTATGCAAGAGAAAGACACATCACCTTTACTGCTTCCTACCTTAGGTAAGTTTAATTGTTTATTGACTATTAATTTAAGTTATATTTCTATATCTTGGTCTCTTATAAGATTCAAGACAAATCTCACTAAATAAGGAAGTATGTATCTTATTGGCTTAAATCCTAATTATTCTAAAGCCATAAATATTTATTTTCTATTTTGTATCTTTAATATCTTAGAGTATACTTTACAATATAATATTGTATTTTCAAATATTAAAATCTACAGATAATATTAACACTCTAAATAACAAATTAATTGTTCTAAGATTTTTGGTATTTTGATTAAACCATAAGGGATAATCATAAATTGGTTATAATATCCATTTTATTTTTTTAAAACATAATAAAAGATGATTTTATCTCTTTATTAATAGAAAATATGCATGAAAAACCTTTAGGATTTGACTGTATGATTAAATACAAAAAATAATTTTATATTTTTGGAATTGAGGGAGTTTTTATTTTTTTTTTAAATTTCAAAGAAAAATCAAGTATTTTCTGATATCGGGTCTATATCTTACAATGTAATTCTATAACCCAATATTAAGTGATATTCTTGAAGAAAAAAATCAATTATTTTTAATAAAAGGTTTGAACTGTACAATGTAAGTATACAACCTAATATTAAATAAAATTTCTAAAAAACTATGCGAAGGGCTTACAAATATTTTTTAAACAATCCTCGAATTTCCTAGATTTTTTTTTTTAATTTTAAGGGTTTGTTTGGTTAGACACATATATAAATTTTTTTTAAAAAATAAAGGGTGAAGACTTAAAGTATGTTTTCTAAACATACCTTTAGCCTTAAGTCAAAGGCATCAAGAATGCTTTAAGATCGTGTTTGACAAACATATCTTAAGGACTCAAGCAAAGCCTTATTTATTAAGGAAGATTGTTGCAAGACAAACATGCCTTTATTTTTTTTGTAGGCCTTAGTCTAGTCATATAGATTGACCCTAAATGGCTTGAGTCCTAAGACAATATTAAGGAAAGATAAAACTCAAAATATAAATTAACTTATCGTTTCACAGATCAAATTTAATTTCCATAGTTAGATGTACTACTTAAGACCTAGATTTTTCATTTAATAAATTTTGGATTATTTAATTTAATTAATTACTATATTTTGCTTACCCTAGAATAGCTTAGTCTCAAACCCCCAACTTTGGATCATTTATCATAAAGACATGGCCTAAATATTTCTTATAGGATCAACCCCTTGCTTGCTCTGTATTATTTTATTTGTTTAAGCTAAGATAATTAACTTATTTGACCATTACATCGCCTCAAATTTTGGCACCATTGTTAGGGACATGATTCTAGTTGATTCTTATGCTATGATTGTTATTTATTTTGTTTAAAAAAAAAATATCACTATTTACATTGTTCAAAATGAAATTTGTGGTAGAATTAGGCTTCAACAATTAGTTTCCTAAAGAAAAACAATGTTTTGAGTAAAACTAGTTACTTTGTAGCCACTAACATCACATCTTTAGGCTAAATTCCATTATTTTATAGGGGTTTTAGGCTTTTTTTTTTTTTTTTATAGCTTTGGGTTCTTATTTGGTTTTACTTTTACTATGGATTTCATCCCAACATAATTAAAAAACAAGATAGGCCCGAACACTTACAATTTCTAATATTATGGAGTTATCAAGTGATGATCATCATGAGATGATAAAAAAAATTAGCTTCTAACACAATGAATTTAGAATAAAATTTCATGTTTTCTCAACACGAAACAAGATCAAGTATTCATAACTTAAAGAAGTAAATATGACAGGTAGCTTCAAGCATAGATAAATTGGCAGCACAAGTTAGCAGAAAATTGCCCTTATAAGCATTGAATCTAAAATATAAAGTTGGTGTGATCATGCTAAGAAGTGGCAAAGCACTTGAAAAGATATGTCAAAAAAAATTAAGATTGAGGAAAAAAAGAAGATAAAAACCAAACTAGGCATAAAAAAAAATAGCCTACTCCTTTATAGATAAAAACAAACACCAATACATTGAGTTCTTGTAAGTTTAAGAAAGAGGACAAAGAAAATGAGATTTTAGAGGTTTTCAAGAAAGCAAAACTCAACATTTCTTTGAATAATGTTATCAAGCAAATTTCTAAATATGTAAAATTATTGAAGGAGTTGTATACTATCAAAAAAGCTTACAAGCTAAAAGGCTACTCTAGAAATTAAGATAAATAATCAAAGAAAATATACATAGAAAAATAAATATATTCATTTAGCATATAAACTAAAAATAAAAAAAAAAATAAATCTCAGAGTTTTTGAAATTCAAAGGTTTGTGCCCTTGTAATCAAGAAAAATAGTTTAACCTTGCATATATATTGAACAACTACTATAAAAAATAAATAAAAAACTTGGATTTAGGTTTTTGAGAGCGAGGATTTGTGTAACTCTATTTTGGATGCCTCCCTCTCTTATTCCTTTTTCTCTTTATTTTTATAGCCTATGAAATCCTAGTCTTTTCTTTACAAAATAGCTTACTTAATTTTGATAAACAAAGTTATAAGCACAACCAGGTATGCTATGAGATAAAATATATTAATATTCATGTCTCTTAATTTTGTTTTTCTAGGTTAGTCTTTATTTACCTTTAATAACTGTTTTTTTTTTTTGTGATTTATTGCACACAATATTATTTATTGAATTTAATGCATGCACAAGTTTTTAAATTTATAATTAGTATTTTTCATGTCAAAAAACACATTAAAAATCTACATGCTATTGTTTTTACAGGAAAAAAGGGGGTCACAGTGGTAGTTCTGTATTCCTGGGGCCATTACATATGGAGGAATACAAGTATTTCGGGTGAGTACAACTTAATTAAGTTAGGAAGCATTGAAAGTATATACCATATAATCTTATTGAGTAAAATTATTTCAACCATTTTACTCTTTTGTTACAAAGAGATATTTGATAGGATTGTACAGAGTAACACTTCCATTTCATTCAGAAATTTACTTGCTGCAATACGACACCACTACTAAATTATTCTGAAAATGTAAAGCAAGCCCTTACACTATTTTTTTTTTTTATAAAAATTTATTTTTCAGATTAAATTTTCTAGTGTTTATATATTATTTTGATGTTCTAGTATAAAAATAATATTGAAAATTTATAAAAATATTATTTTGATATATTTTTGAATAAAAAATCACTTTAAAAAATAATTTCTATCAAACTTTGAAATATCCCATGTCATTTGGTGAATCGCATGGTGAGAGTTTTTTTGTTTGAATCTAAAGTTATATTTGATAATATATGAATTATTTTTTTAATGTTTTTAAATTATTTTCATATATTTATATTAAAAATAATTTTTTAAAAATAAAATAATTTTTTCTATTGTGATACATTTATGGCAAAAAAATATTTTAAAAAGATGCTAAAATACTCACTAATCTATTGATCATTCGAAGTCAAAAGATATAAATATCGTGTATAAAATTAGCAACTCATAGGGGTCAAAGAAAACATTTTAAATGCTTATGCTGTCAAGCTACCGTGGATCGGATAAAGAAAGGACTTGTTACCCCTATCAAGGACCAAGGACAGCGTGTTAAGTTCCTATCCTAGTGACAGTGATATTGCCTAGAGATGCTTTCTAGCATATTTTTCTCGAGTGTTGTATCAAAATTATGGCTGTTTTCGGCAGTGGCAGCCATGGAAGGAGTCAAACAGATAACACCTGGTAAATTGATCACCCATTAAGAACTTGTTTAGGTGAGTGGTGTAAATCGTGTTTCACCGAAATTCTTTTTTATTTTCAATTGAAATGAATTTTTTTGTGTATTTTTAGATCATTTTGATGTGCTGATGTCAAAAATAATTTTTAAAAAATAAAAAAACATCATTTTGATGCATTTCGGCATGAAAAGCACTTTGAAAAGCAACAACAACCACACTTCCAAACACCCCCTAAGAGCAAGATCCTGAGACAATAAGGGTGAGGATCAAGGCTGCAATGGTGGTTTGGTGGATGATTACTTCAAATTCATTGAATAAAACAAGGGCCTAACAGCTGAAACTAACTACGATACGAGGGAAGAGATGGGCAGGCAACGACGTAGCAAAGATTACCGGGTTTGAAGATGTGCCATTAAACAACGAAGCTGCAATGATGACGGCTTTCGCTAAGCAACCAATTTCTGTTTCTTCTCGGGTTGCATTTTCATAGGAAGTTTTTTTTAATGTGAGAAAACCTCAACCCCATCATAAAATACATTCTATATAATTGATATGAGAAATAAATAAGTTTATCTATCTTAGATTCTTACATGTCAATCTTTTATTGACTAAGATATATATATATATATATATATATATAAAGATGAATATAACTAGCTATGGAAATGACATGATGAAGAAATACATAAAATAAAGATGAATGATGGAAAATTAAACAGTACGTAGCGTTGTTAGACCCAAGAATGATCTTGAAGACCGGGTCACAGGTTTCCAGCCAATATACTGGGTTTTGAATAGAATGGATTTCTGATGCAAAATAAACAAGGCAAGACCAACAATGTCAGGATCCTTGATCAATCAAGGAACATGCTTAATTTGTAATAAAATTTGAAATGCAGGAATGTGAAAGTTTGAAAGATTAAGAAATAAACCTTGAAATTTGTATTACTTGAAATGTAGATACAGGGTATTTGAATATTTGGATTACAAGATTTGTAAATGTAAGTGTTTACAGGCTTTGTAATGAGACTTTTGGCTTAATACAATGAATTGTATTCTCCTGCTACCAAAATATTCTCCTGAGAATTTAATCTGCCTCTTTAGAAGAAACAAATTCTCTTTATATAGAAAAAGATCAAAGGAGAAGCCTTGGATACTCTAATCGTGGAGCTGAAAGTTGTTTGTTGTTTTGTAAATATTACTCTTGAGTGGAGAACACCTTTTGAAGTGATAGGGACCACCTTTTGTCAGGAGAAATCTTTCATTAAAAGTAATTTTATCTCTTTATATAAGTGGGGGACATCTTTTGTAAGTGGCAGGGGCCACGGTTTTGTCCTCGCATGCCAACAATTTGTAAAGGTCAATTTTTGACTAGTGACAGGATGCCAAAACAGTCATCTTCATCATCATTCCCCAAGGATATGACTGGAGAGATGGGTGGGACTGACCCTGTGGAACTGGATTTGGAGGAGGATGAGCCTTGGTTTGGAACAAGGCTTTGCAAGATCTAAAGGTATTCTTCTTCTGATTTTGCAGAGGCCAGGAGGGCAACAGTTTTAGCCTTTTGGGCTAGGAATTGAGACCGCTGGCTGTGATGAATGGCAGGAAGGATTTTTTGAGTTTTTAACCATTCTTCCACTGCAGCTTTGGAACTTCTGTTGTTTTCCTGGAAAGGATCCCACCATTTTACTTTGTATTTTTGAACCAAAACTAGAGATCCGTTTCGTAGATGATGATCATAGAACCATGAGCATACCCATGTAACAAAAAACTTTGTACAGAAAAGGAGAAAAGGTTTGAATCTCCTTTCTGAAGGTATAGGCTGGTAGGTTTTTTTGAAATAGAGGTAACCTTCTTCAACCACGGGGGTGTTCATGGAGAATGTTTGGAAAACTTGCAAAATAATCCCATCATTGATTAAACCATAGGGGGAGGTTTGTAGTATGGATAGAATTTTTGAAGTAAAATAGCCAAGAATGTTTATGGTTTGGATTTTGTATGTAAAAGACATTAAACAAAGCTTGTTGGTAATCCCAATAGGAATATGGGGGAAATTGAGGGTGTTGTATCTGGATATCACTTGGAAAAGAAATGAGTTTCTTTGGATCGTGGAAGGTACTCCACTGAAATGGGTGAATGACATTTTGTATAGCACAAGTAGAATATGCAGGTTCTTTGTCGGTGGAATGTAGATGGAAGTGTTTGAAGGTGGTTGAACCTGTCACCTGTAGGATCATCTCATAAAAAAGAGAAATCACAGTACCTTGGCATATATAATGTCCTAAGAAACGAACAAGAGTTTAGAAAAGAGAAATCTTTGATTTGGAAATGACTAAACCATTTTGTTTAGTTGTATGGAAAAATATGTTTAAATGTTTGAAATGTTGATCAATGTAATAAGAAAGTATGAGAACATCATCAATGAAAAACAATGCAAAATGTTTTTATTTACATAAAATGTGGCACATGACCATGGTGATCTAGACTTTTGTATTAGACCTTTAGACTCGAGATCATGAATCTCTTGTCGACAATGTTGTTCTAACTCAGCATTCATTATTATCGGTCTAGCTTTTGTAGTTATTTGTTTTTCTGAAAAAGTATCTTTGTAAGGAAGATCAACAACATGTTTTCTTTTCTAAAAAGCAATGGGTAAGTTTGAGAAAATTTAATGCTCAGTCTTAGTTTGGAAATCTGGAATTTTCTTTTTTAAAGATGTATCTTGCAGTTGTTTGTTAATGCGGCTAAATGAAACACGGTTTTGTAAATCATGTAAGTGAAATTGTTTATCATAAATCTATGCATTGATTTGATGTGTATGTATGGAACATGCTTTGATTAACTTTAAATTCGTAACCTTAGATTATTTTAAGAATGGGAATTTAAGTTTGATGCCATTAATTCCAGATGTAATGCAGTCATGACGTGCTTTATATTCAGTGAGCATATCAATGAATGGAGTATCTACATGATGATATGATTGATGTCCTATGTAACAATAAAGAATGATGTTATTGAAATGTCATTGTTAAACATAGAAGCCTATGTTTTGCCTGCAATGTGCAATTTAGAATTGTTTGCAGCTGATAACTTTTCAGTAGTGTTTTGTAAAAATTATTTTGGAACTACGTCTTCTTTAATGCAATTTAAATTTGCACCGGTGTCAAATAAAACAATAGTATCAAGTTTGAAGTCATCATAAAAAAACTAATGATATTTTGACCAAATATTTTTTTGTTGAGATTTGTGCAAGGACATATAAGATATCCTTATCAATCTGATCAACATTTGTATCATGTAATGCATGATACTCAGGGTTTTGATCTTCTGGTTCAGACTCATTGTCAGACTGATTCTCAATTTTAGATAGAAGGGTTTGTAGGATGGCAGAGTCTTTCTATTGGGCTTGTTTGAGGGTTTGTAACTTAGCTTTGAGAGTTTTGATTTTAGAATGTAATTTTGAAATCATAACTGAGGTCTTGATTTTCTTTTTACTTAGGATCTTAGTGAGATTGTAAGTATTGGTACTGGTTGAAGATAAAATAGTACGGTTTGTAGGGTTTGTTTGGGGCTGCTCTGGTTTGTTGAAATCTTTCAACAGTTTGTCCAGATAAACTTTTTGTAGTTGGGGATCATCAAGCCTTTTGATGGCCTCAAGAACGAACTCTTGGTCCTGGGTTGGGACTTTGAGGTTGTTGGATTTTATGGAAGCATCTGAGGTAGCACTAGAGGTTGCTAACTCATCGATTTAGTTTTCTTCTTTATAAACATATGATGAAGAGGGATTTGTATTTGTGGTTTCAATATACAAATTTTATATGAGGTTAATGGTGTCTTCATTAATCTGAAGTTCATGTAGCTTTGTACTGATTTTGCAGAAACGGGACGTGTGCCTTTGCTAGTTCTATTTGTAGCAAGTAATGTTTTTCAAGTCAAAGTTTTTTGGTTTTGACTAGAAAGGTTTGAGGTGTTTGGTAAATTTCTTGTAGGGTTTCTTGTAGTAGGTTTGTTTAGGTTGTTTGGAGTGGTAATGGTTGCGGTATTTGTGGGATGATCATTTGTAAGGTGGTTTATGGCTTAGGTTGTGTTTATGTTTGGAGCAGTTTTCACATTAGGAGGGTTTTGTAGTGGAAATATTAAACTGGTGATAGAAGCTACCTAGTTCCTGTTTGGTATGCTTCATTTTCCACTTCAAATTTTTTGTAATTTAAGATCCTGGTAGATCTTAAGACCTTCTCTTTGGGTGAAACTGACAAGTTCACTGTATGTAAGTTGATCATATGGAATGAGTTTTGCAAAGTATGCTTGATTTTGTTTCTGACTCTTTCTCTTAAGAGAATGGGTAAGCCTGCAAGGAACTTTTCTTTCTAAAAGGGTTTATTTGAATCTTCCTTTAACATGACATGAGTCAGGAAAGTGTTTTTGTGCCATTGAAAGTAACTAAGCTTTTTGCACCAAAGGTTGGACAAAAGCTCAACATTTTCGTTTTCAAATGGGAAGGGTCTCTAATGAAATGTAAGGAGATTGTAAGTATTAGGGTTATAACTGCATCTTGGATGCTATTTCCAGATGAGTCAAGGATGGATGTTTGATCTTTATATGTTTGGAAGGAATTGAGGATATGAAGATGGTTTGCTTGAGTGAGATGGTAATCCCATTATCCTTTTAACTGCCTGGAGAAACTAGAAAGAAGGAGTTCAACAATTGCTTTGTCTAGGGTGCATGTCTGAGTTTTGTAGGCATTAACTGCCATAGTCATTTGTTGTAAGGTGTTTAGGATGTTGTATTCAGAGAATAATTATGGAAGAACTATGAAGTTTAGAGAGAGATGCTCTCCAAGCATCTAAACCCTTTTAGCCGCCACTATTACTCCGGTGAGACCATCCGAGCCCATCAACCCCTGCCAGTTACATTCTCCCTGATAGTTTTCTACTATTCCATAATCTTTTCAACCCCTCGACCACAATCCCCAGTCATCAACAACAAATCAACCACCCGCAAACCACAATCCCCTACCCATATTAGACCAAAATGGCCACCCACAAGGGAAGCCTCACTCACCCTCAACCATTATCGGACAGGAAGCAAGGACATGATCCCCGTCAGGCCACCTGGGCAAACAGAGTCAGGGTAACAGACTCAACCATTAGGCACACCTTGGAACTTGTTCCTTATAAGCCAGCTAGTGCTCTCCTTAAGATATCTATAGTTATGCAATTGCTTAATATGGACCAAAGGTCAAGATGCATGATTGGGTTCATTACAAGGTGCAGGTTACCCTACCATGCCATTAACCTCATTGTAAGAAAAGTTTGGGGCCCTCATGTCCTGGAACAGGTTCTCACCATGGCAGATGGTTTCCTTATTTTTTGTTTCAAGTTAGAGGAATCAGTTTTAGAAGTAAAAGAAAAAGGCCTCTAGATGTTTGGGGGTAAAAACATTATCTTGCAGAAATGGATGCCCCAGTTCCAGTTTGATCGTAGCAAGATATCCTATGTCTCGGTGTGGATTCGGGACTACCCCTCCCTCTATGGACAAAGCAAGGGCTGAGCATGACAACCAGCATGGTTGGGAAGCCTCAATCTTGTGTTGAACAAACTATAAACTGTAAAATGATGGACTATGCTTGCTTATGTGTGGAGTTGGATGCCATCCTACCTTTCATCCATCACTTTGAAGTCGAGAGCCCATTAACAGAGGAGCTTGTGAAGGTAAATGTGGAATATAAGTGGAAGCTTTCTCGATATGAGGTGTGCCGAAGCTTCACCCATAAATGTATCATGTGAGAGAAGGAGACGGCAGGAGGGAGAAAGCCAAAGGACGAAGACCAACACCATTGTCAGGGCCGTCCAGTAATGAGGGAGAACACTCAACCCAGGAGTGACGTCAGCCCTATGAAGAAATGACCTATTGAGGACAAGCTGCCTACCCTGGGTCGACCAATGCAAAGGGAGGGCAAATAACCCATGGTTGACATCAGCCCTACGAGGAATATCATACAAGAGCTGCCCGGTCCCATCCATTAGGCAGCATACCCCATAAAGAAACCAATCCTAAATAAGCAATTGTAGAAGACAGCAGGCAAAGTAGTGTGGGCACAGGATGCCAAATCTATGTAATAAGATGCATGGTAACCCAACATATCCATGAAGACAAGCTGGACGAAAACAACCCCACTCACCTTGGTAGGGTTGACGGAACAGGTGCAGGAGATGAAGCGAGTTCCATGTAAGGGGACAACCACACTCTAACAGAGGGGGATGACCTCACTAGGTTGATGCTAGTGGTAAGGAAGAAAAAGAATGGCAGGCAAAAGAGGGAGGCCAAGGGCCTCTGACCCTTGAAAATATATTATCCATATCTTAATAAATGGTAGCTACCATAGGAGCATGGAACATAAGAGTGCTAAACAGCCCCCAAAAGTAGAAAATGATTCAACAATGGATCAATAAAAATAATATGAACATTACTAGCATCTTGGAACCTAGGATCCGTATGGCTAACATGGTGAGAGTTGAGACCGGGCTGGGCCTCCTATCCTGGCATTTCAAGTCAAATATCAATTAGTGCCATCTTTGCATAATAATGGTGGGATGGAACCCCAAGAAGATTACTGTCTCCTTTGTCCACAGGGCCGCACAGTGGATATCCTGCGATGTGCTAAGTCACAAAGATGGGAGCTCTATTAGGGCAACTTTCATTTATGGCATGAATACTCCGGTAGACCGAGGTGCCATTTGGAGTTATTTGTCTTCACAAAAGACTATTGAGGAAACTATGGAACAACTCAGCAGATCAAGATCATTAGAGGGAAATCAGGAAGAAGATTGTGAATACATGAAAATACAGCCTTCACAGTAATCAACACATCCAACTATCACAAGAGATAAATCAGGAAGAAGATTGGGATGCTTAATCTGTTACGATAATTAGGTTTATCAAAACTCTATATATTGTAACTTTGTATTGACAGAATTCAATGAGAAAATATATTGTTGATATTGATTGTTATTTATTATATGGTATCAGAGCCTTCAAAAAGACTTGTGTCTTATCATGTCTGCTTCTTCTTCATCTACTGCAACCCTTACTTCTTCTTCTGCCCCTCCCATCACCACAATAATCCCAGTCTCTAATGTTGTCTCTCTGAAATTGACTCCTGACAATTATTCACTCTGGAAGACACAATTGCTACATTATTTTCGTGGGCAACATCTATTTGGCCACCTTGATGGTACACTCATTCCTCCTCCAAAAACAATTAATACATCTCATCCTGATACAGGAACTATCACTTCAAATCCGAATCCTGCATATTCTCAATGGCTGCGACAAGATAACTTTGTATTGACATAATTCAATGAGAAAATATACTGTTGATATTGATTGTTATTTATTATATGGTATTAGAGCCTTCAAAAAGACTTGCGTCTTATCATGTCTGCTTCTTCTTCTTTATCTACTGCAACCCTTACTTCTTCTTCTGCCCCTCCCATCACCACAATAATCCCAGTCTCTAATGTTGTCTCTCTGAAATTGACTCCTGACAATTATTCACTCTGGAAGACACAATTGCTACATTATTTTCATGGGCAAGATCTATTTGGCCACTTTGATGGTACACTCATTCCTCCTCCAAAAATGATTAATACATCTCATCCTGATACAAGAACTATCACTTCAAATCCGAATCCTGCATATTCTCAATGGCTGCGACAAGATAACCTAATTCTCAGCACTCTTATGTCCTCTATGACTGAGGGTGTTCTAGCCTAGATTATTTCTTATGACACTGCTTAGCAGGTTTGGCAAGCACTTGAAACAAATTTCTCCTCCCAATCAAGAGCTCGTACCATACAAGCTTGAACTCAACTTGCTAATGCAAAAAAAGGTAGTCTATCTGCCAATGATTATTTCCTGATGATTAAGAGGTTAGCAGATGAACTTGCTATGGCAAGTCAATCTCTTAGCTGTGATGACATAACCTCTTATGTTCTTGCTGGATTAGGACATGGATATGACAGCTTTGTCTCCATTTATGCCCGAAATGATCCAGTCACTCTTGAAGAGGTATACTCCTAATTGTTACAGAATCTCGTCTAAATCATCATCATCAATCTGTTCCAGCACCACTTGCTTAAGCCCATTTTGTTCAACGACAACAATTCTCCAACTTTCGCAACAGACACAATTATCACAGTAGAGGTTGACATAACAACTTTCGTGGAAGGGGTAATTATTCACACAACAAAATGGGCACATCTAATTCCCTTTCGCTTGTGTGTCAAGTCTACTGGAAACATAGCCATTCTGCTCGTAAATGCTATCACCGTTTTGATCTAACCTATCAAAACTCTTCTCCTGCTCAAAACAAACAAGCCTTTCTTGCAACACAAGGCTGGGAAAATGACTGGCATGCTGATACAGGTGCTACGCATCATATCACTCATGATCTGGGTAATCTGAACGTGAAAGAAGATGACTATACTGGTACAAATCAACTACAAGTTGGTAATGGTCAAGGTTTGCATATCTCCAAAACTGGCAATTCCTCTCTAAATATTTCATCTCACTCTTTTCTTTTAAATCAAGTTCTTTATGTTCCTTAGATTCTGAAAAATTTACTTTCTGTCCAAAAATTCTACAAAGATAATAATGTCTATTTTGAATTTCATGGCCATTATTTTCTTATGAAGGAATACTCGGGGATCGTCCTTCATCGATGCCATGTCAGTGATGGGTTATACCACTTCTTACCCAAAAATAATCCTCCTCAAGCCTACTCTGGTGTTTGTCTTTCTTTTAACCAGTGGCATCGTCGTCTAGGTCATGCTGCCTCTCTAGTTGTTCAACACGTTTTGTCCTCTAATAAACTCCAGTTAATAAAATCAAAAGACCATCTATGTGTTCTGAATGCCAATTGCTAAAAGTCATGCTTTGCCATTTACTACTTCAACTTATGTTTCTAAAAATCCATTAGAATTAGTCTTTACCGATGTCCAGGGTCCAACATCTATAGCTTCGACTACTGGTGCTTGCTACTATGTTAGTTTCCTTGATCATTATTCTAAATATTTATGGTTGTTTCCCATGAAGCTTAAATCTGATGTTGAGAATATTTTTCTATGATTTCAACACTTTGTGGAAAAACAATATAACTGCAAGATAAAAGCCATACAATCTGATTGGGGTGGGGAATATCGTAGGCTTCATAAGTACTTTCAAACAAATGGAATAGCCCATCATATTGCATGGCCACACACCCATCAACAGATTGGTTCCATTGAACGTAGGCATAGACAAATTGTTTAGGTAGGTCTCAGTTTACTAGCACACTCAAAACTACCACTTCTTTATTGGGAAGATGCATTCACTACTGCAACTTTTCTAATAAATCGACTCCCCACCCCTATTCTTAACAATTTGTCTCCTTATGAAGTTCTTCATAATCGCATTCCAAACTTTGCCTTCTTACGCATTTTTGGATGCGCCTGCTAGCCTAATCTTCGACCCTATAATAAGCATAAATTGGATTTTAGAAGCAAATCTTGTATCTTCATTGGCTATAGTGTTGATCACCATGGTTATAAATGTCTTGATTTATCAACTGGCTGGGTTTATGTGTCTTGTCATGTCATTTTTGATGAAAATCTAATTCCTTATCAACAAACATCATCCCCTTTTCTGTCTTCCAATTCCACCCCAGTCAATCCCAGCTCATCTTCACATGTCATACTCCCTTCCTTTCCTTCGGTTCCCACCCCTATTAGTTTACCTGATATGCAAACAAACCACTTATTAGTTACTAATGATTCTATTCCTTTAGTGTCTTCATCTGCAGGAACAAGCAATACATCTTCTGATGAATTTGCAGGACATTCAACTTTTATCTCCTCACCTGACAATAATGTTGCAGCTCAGCCAATTGCCTCTGCCTTTGTTGTTTCAGATCACTCTCTTCCATCATCAGAAAATGCTCTTGTATTACAAGGCCATACCAGCACCCATGTTATGACTACACGGTCCAGAAATAATATTTTCAAACCCAAAGCACCCTCTGATGATTTTGTCAGGTATCCTCTCCCTAAAGCATTACTTACTTCTCTTCAATCTTTTGAAGTTGAACCATCCTGTTATAGTGAGGCAATCAAGTTTCCATAGTGGAGGACAACAATGAATGCTGAGTTTGATGCTCTTTTACGCAATGGAACTTGGTCTTTAATTGATCCTCCATCTACTGCAACTATTATGGGTTGTCGCTAGGTGTACAAAGTAAAAAGAAAAGCTGATGGTTCCATAGAAAGATATAAGGCCAGGTTAGTGGCCAAAGGCTTTCATCAACAAGAAGGGATTGATTTTCATGAGACATTTAGTCCTGTTGTAAGGCATACTACAATTTGTATCATTCTATCCCTTGCTATGTCTCATAACTGGCAGCTTCAACAAGTTGATATTCAAAATGCATTTCTTCACGGTAATTTGGAAGAGGAAGTATACATGGCTCAACCTCAAGGATATGTTCATCCCCAGTTCCCTAATCATCTCTGCAAACTCCATAAATCCATTTATTGTCTAAAACAAGCTCCACAAGCTTGGTTCTCTCGGCTGACAGACAAACTACATACAATTGGTTTTGTTGCAAGTAAGGCAGATCCCTCTCTGTTTATTTGGCACACATGATATTCTGGTTTTAATCCTCATTTATGTTGATGATATAATTCTCACAGGCAATTCTAGTGCTGCAATTCTTCAAGTTATTCAAAATCTTCATCTTGACTTTGCTGTTAAAGATCTTGGTGATCTTAGCTACTTTTTGGGTGTAGAAGTATTACGAACAGATGATGGTTTGTATCTTACTCAACGTAAATATGTGGCTGAGCTGTTGAAAACTACACACATGGATGAAGCAAAACCTTGTTCTAGTCCTATGGCCACTAATTGTCATCTCTCTGCTGCTGACGATGCCCAATTTTCTGATCCTTCTCTCTATCACCGAGTTGTTGGCAGTTTGCAATACTTGGCATTTACACGTCCTGACCTCTCTTTTTCAGTTCACAAGGTTAGAAAATTCATGCACAATCCCCTGGAATCTCATTGGCAAGCAGTTAAAAGAATCCTTCATTATCTAAAGCATTCCATCTCCACTAGACTACTTATTAGTCGATCCTTCTCTTCTGCCATTCAAGCCTTTTCAGACTCTGATTGGGCAGGTGATCGCGATGATCGGCGTTCCATCAGTGCATATTGAGTCTTCATGGGAAATAATCTCATCTCATGGCGATGCAAGCAGCAAATTACAGTTGCTCGTAGTAGCACAGAAGCTGAATTCAAGTCCCTTGCTGACACAGCTTCAGAAATTCAATGGGTATAGTCTCTTCTGTCAGAATTTGGTTTTCAAAGTCATACAACCCCAAAATTATGGTGTGATAACATTAGAGCCACTTCTCTGACAGTAAATCCCATGTTTCATGCTAGAACAAAGCACATCGAGATTGATTTCCACTATGTACGTGACCAAGTTCAACGAAAACAACTCTTAGTTCATTTCATTTCCAGTAATGATCAACTAGCTGATTCCTTGACCAAGCCAGATCTCCTCGCAGATTTCCTGATATTTTGGCCAATCTGAATGTTTGATCTCTTCCCTTCAGATTGAGGGGGCGTGTTGAGGAAACTATGGAACAACTTAGCAGATCAAGATCATCAGAGGGAAATTAGGAAGAAGATTGTGAATACACGGAAATCCAGCCTTCACAGCAATCAACACATCCAGCTATCACAAGAGATAAATCAGGAAGAAGATTGTGATGATTAATCTGTTACGATAATTAGGCTTTATCAAAACTCTATATATTGTAACTTTGTATTGATAGAATTCAATGAGAAAATATACTGTTGATATTGATTGTTATTTATTATAAAGACAATCAATAACGCCATACCATGGGGAATTCTAGGGGATTTTAATGCCATTATCAGCACTAGAGATTGCCAAGGGGGGACTCGAGTTGGCATAATCACGTGGATAATTTTCCCAATTGTGTCACTCAGGCAGAGCTCATCTAAGTCCCAGTTACTGGCATGCACTTTACTTGGCACAATGGTAGGCAAGGTGAGGTCATTATCCTTAAGAAGCTTGACTGGGCTTGGGGGAATCAGAATCTTTTGGCTACTTGGCCTCTCATGAAGGCTATTTTTCAGGCAAGGCTTGCTTCAGATCACAACCCTATCCTTTTGACTCTTTCTCCCCCCTCCTCCCTGTCAAAAGCCTAGGTTCAAATTTTTAAACCTCTAGGCAGACCAAGAGGCGTATCAAGAAACAGTTAAGGCTGCATGGGATAGTGAGGTTTGGGGTAATCCTATTAGCAGGCTGACATCCAAACTTCGCCTTCTAAAAGGTTATTTGGAAATCCACCATGGTGGTCATACGCAATTCATTTTAGACAAAACCAGCATAGCCAAGGAGGATTGGCAGGCAGCCTAACATCATCTGGACAGGCACCCAAATGACAAGGAAGCCAGTAGAAAGGAAAGGGAAGCATGATACTGTTATAGCAAAGCTAATTGTAGCTGAGGAATCCTTTTTCAGACAGAGGTCGAGAGTGCAATGGCTGAAGCTTGGGGATAAGAATATAGCTTTTTTCATCGGTCTCTCTTGCATCGTAGGGCTAGGAATCAAATCCATAGCTTAAGATCAGAGTCTGGGGAAGTGGTGAAGGAGCTAATAGCTATGGGTGGCCAGCGGTGGACTACTTCCAGAAGCTTCTATCCCATCCAAACTCTACGCCGAATAATTACAATGAAGGGCCCTTGTACACTAGAATTATCAGTAGGGAGAATGCAGAAGCAATGGCCGTTCCTATTAACAGGGAAAATATTAAAGATGCTTTGTTCTCTACCCGGATGACAAGGCCCCGAGGCTTGATGGTTTCAAATTGCTGTTTTTTCATGAAGAGTTGGGAAATGGTGGGGAATGATTTCGTTACAATTGTGGGTCATTTTTCTAGAATAAGCACTATGCCAAGATGTATCAACGCCACTCGAATCACCCTAATCCCTAAAATGGAGAACCCAGACCACCTAAATGACTATAGACCCATCTCGAATATACAAGTGCATATCAAAAGTCATTGCAAACAAAATTAAAAACAACCTTGCCATTGTCATTAGTAGATCTTAAAAAACTTTTCTACCGGGTAGGAATATCTTAGAGACCATTTTCCTAGTACAAGATCTAATACACAATTACCACCACAAAGGAGGGTCTCCCCGCTATGCAATCAAAGTCGACCTCAGGAAAGCTTTCAACACTCTATATTGGAACTTCATCCTTGAAGCCTTGACTAGTGTAGCCATTCATCCCACTGTCATCAAATGGATAAGGGCATGTATCACCACTCCATGCTTCACGGTTAGCTTGAACAGAGAAGATCATAGGTTTTTTTAGGTGTCGAGGGGCCTCAGGCAGGGTGATCCCCTCTCCCCCTATCTATTTGTTCTGGCTATGGATGGCCTTAATGGAATCATTCAATAGGACACCCTAGACACTTCTTTTAGCCATCACTGGAGATGCAAGGACCCTGGGAGAACTCATCAAAGCTTTGCTGATGATTTAATCTTTTTTTGTAGGGATGATCCTAACTTGGTTTGGATCCTCAAAAAAGCTCTAGACACATTCATAAAGCTCTTAGGCTTAAGCATTAACCACAACAAAAGTTCTATTTTTGTTGTAGGGGTTGACCAAACTATTCGGTCAAGGATTGCAGCTATCTTAGGAATCTGAGTTAGCAACTCTACCCCCACATACCCAGGGGTCCCTCTCATCACCACGAAGCTTACTAATGTCGATTGCCTTCCTCTGGTGGATCGTATGAAAGATCATATTGGGCTGTGGACAACAGCTTCTCTGTCATATGTAGGGAGGCTTCAGTGAATAAACTCATTCCTTTTCTCTGTTCAACTTTATTGGGCTACAAAGTTTATTCTCCTGGCCACTGCCATTGCAAAATTGATAGTATTCTCTTAGATTTTTTTTATGGAAAGGAGTCTCTCTCTCCACAAGGGGTGCCAAGGTTGCCTAAAAGGAGGTTTGTATCCCAAGGGAAGAGGGAGATTTCGGCATAAAAAGTCTGAGGATGAGTTGCCATGCTCAATCACATCTGGGTCATTATCACAGACAAGAGCTCTCTCTGGGTAGCTAGTGCATAAATATCTCATCAAGGGTCGACCTTTTTGTTAGGTCCCGATTCCCTCCAATACCTCTTGGACATGGATGAAGATCTTCCAAGCTAGGGAATGGTGTAAGGGGGGTTTCAGATCCTAGGTGGGTAATGGCAAGACCACTTCTCTTTGGTATGATTATTGAATGCCAAAGAGTATACGCCCCATAGACCTGCTCTCTCAAATAAATCTATCTTCTTCTCTATTCCCATGGATAACTAAGGTGGTTGACATTATTGAAGGTGACAGGTGGTCCTTCCTGCAAGTTCCAATCCTCTCACAAGCTCTCTAGTCTACAGTGAACTTCCAGCCAAAATCCTTAGAGAATGACACTGTTCTTTGGCATTGCAGCAACTCCGGGCAATTCACCATTGCTTCATCTTGGTAGTATCTTAGGGACAGGAGACCAACAAACAAGCTCCATCGCATTTTATGGCACCCCCTGAATATCCCTAGACATTCCTTCATGTTGTGGCTAGCAGCACGGGGCCGACTTCGTACCATGGACATAATGCACAACCTTCTTGGGGACAATAAAACTTGTAGGCTTTGCTCTCAAGAACCTGAGTCCCATAACCACCTTTTCTTCATGTGCAGGTTCTCTTCCCAAGTTTGGAAGATTATCCAGGATAGAGCTCACACCCATTAGCCAGTTATGACATGGCACAACCTAGTTAATTGGATTGCGCATAGGTACCAGGCAACAAAAACCACAAGCAACATGATTGGAGCTCTCATCTTTGCCACTTTAGTTTACCATATATGGCAGGAGCGCAACAGGGGCACTTTCCAAAACCATGTAAAACAAGCAAGCACAGTCGGTGATGACATCTAATACCAGATTAGGGACCAACTAATGAACTGCAATGGTCTCCTTGTTGACGACAAGACTCGAGTGATTTAGAATCTCAACGGGGAAGAGACCCCTTCCCAGGCCAACATTTAGGCCCCTCCTCCCCCCTTTTTTTATCCTGGGCTAGGGCCAGCCGGTCTGAGCTTTCTGGTCCTCGGGATAGGCTTCTAGGTTGGGCGAGCTTAGGTTTGTCTTGGTCCTTAAAACAATTTAAACAAGGCCCTTTGCAGGAGCCACATCGCCAAGTTTCCTATCCCGGGCCTCTTTTTTAGGCCAAGCCTTTTAGGCTGGCTTTTGTCTCATGGGTTGCTCACCAGCCAGTTGGGGGCTTGTCTTTCCTAGTAATTTGTTGTAGGGTATTGAGGATGTTGTACTCAGACATTCCATCTATGTTCCATTAATAGAGGGAAGAGGCACCGTATTTATGTTGGTTTAGGATGTTTGGCTCGGTATATATGGTGATATCTGTAGCTATGATTGTTTTGGGTGTTTGCCATGTCAGTCTGTTGATTTCAGGCTGTTGGCTTTGGAAAACATCTTCGTCTGAAGTCTGCTCTAGGCTATTTTATAGAGTGTTTACATTATTTGTAGACACTTATGGTGTATCTGGAGCAGTTTGGGATAAATCATCTAGGTTTTGTAGTTGTATTTTGATGGCTTTTAGAAAATCTGTTTGGTTTTCCTTGATTGTAGTTGGCTTGTCTTTGTAACTTTGGTATGGTTTAAAGAATGAGTTTTTCAGTTTTGATTCAACTGAAGTTTTGGAGGTGCTGGTGCCAGCCGTGTTAGTATTGGTTTGTTGAAGGTGTTTCTTAACATGAGTGTTTGCCCAAAATGCTTAGACTTATGTTTGTAAAGTTGTTTTGAAAGATGGTATTTTTGGTGTTTGTCAGAATATCATCACTGGGTAATTTGTAGGGTGCCGCATCAACTGTTTCAGTATTGTGCTCTACTTGGATGTTTCTCAAGGGTGGATGTTCAGAGTCTACTATTTATGCACTGGTAAGATTACATGTAGGGGTTTTAGACGTGGTTGTAACTGGACATGTATGTTTAATGGATGTGGATGGATATGCAATGTTATGAACATATGTATAATGTAATTTGAACCAATCAAAAAATAACATGTGAGATTGATGTAGTGTGATGTAATCAATAAATTATGTATACATAGAATTCACTTTGTATATCCTTCTTTTGTTTTTGGAAGTTTTGGAAAAACCAAGTTCTTTTTTCAAAATTATGAGGACCATAAAAATCTAAAATTAAAAAGGTTTTATCAAGAACAAAATTCTCTGAAGTCAACACATTCAGCTCGTTTGGTTCTTTCTGGATGCTTTGGGTGACTGTGGAGAAGGTTGGAGATGTAGGGGGTGATTGATGTTCTCTAGTATTAGTGTATACTGGTTTTGGTATGTTTGTAGTGTAGTCTACTTATTGGAAATTTGTAGTGGGTATGTTTGATGTAGAGTGTCTAGGTGGGTTTGTATATGGTATGTTGATGAAAGAAGGTATTTTTGAGATTCTTCCAAGGTCTATGGTACTGAAAGATAATGACTCTTCTGAAAATCTAGAGCTTGTATTAATGTTGGTGGAAAGATAATTTGACTTTACCATCAACATACTGGGTTATTTCTCTGATTTGTATATTTGGTGGTGGCGGCTGTATTGTTTGTGGTGGTATTACTCCTTCAAGGATCCATTCATAAGGATTTATTACCGTATATAAGGATTTATTGTCCTGTCGTTGTACATCACTAAGCAGGTCTTACCAATAGGCTCTGATACCAACCTACAACTTGAAGGAAAATGAACTAGCTAGCGTATTTGTATCATAGCCTGTTGGGATGTGGGTAGGAATAGTGAATAGAGATTAAAGAGTTCTTAGAGAGAGAAGAGACCATTAGTGAATAGGCTATTGCTACTGAAAGGTGTAAGACCCGCTTAGTCACGTACAATGATAGGGCAATAAATCCTTATAAACAGCTCTCTAGGATCTAGTTTATCTTTTCAAGCTATGAATTCAGATTTCTTTAGATCTACTTCTATTTCGGCTTTCTCTACATCTGAAACTTTTGAGAGTAAAAGGATTATACAAAGTGAAATTACAATTGAAGATTTTACAAAGCATATAGATGATTGGAAAATTCCAAAGGTTTCTTAAAACTAGATTTATCAAAAGTCCAAATATGATATTTTCAAAACTGATTTTACAATCAAAACTAAGGAAAGGGATATTCAGCTTACAAAACCCTTTGAAACCATCAAACTCCTCACTCAAAAATCCTTACAAAAACATCTAGATTGAAACTACAAATACATCCATATCGGCTTAGTCCAGGTCGGTATCAAATCCCTTACAAAAGAAGGTCTAAACACCTCAATTCTTGCTATCTTACGAGATGCAAGATTCCAAAACTTTCAAGACTCACTCCTGAGTTCTATTGAGTCCAGTTTGCGCAACGGTCCAGTACATTCAACTTCTATCCAAACCTCAGCATCTCCCTCAAAGACAAAAACATCCTACATAGCATGATACTACAAATCAAAACCCATACTACAACATACTCGAAGGCTTCATTCCAATGGCTCTTATCTTCAAGATCCACTACAAAGCTATGTTTTCAGCCTTTGCCTCCAAACACAGACACCACTCACACAAAGGAGAAACACTCCTTTTACAAACAAATCTATTTCAATCAAACACTGTTGACCCTACAGCCATCCAATGGAAGGACATAACTCTTCCAGATGAATGGATCCTTGAAGTAGCAACACCATCACAAACAATGCAACCACCACCACCAAATGTACAAATTAGAGACATAACCCGGTATGCCATGGTAAAGTCAAACTATCTTTCCACTAACATTCTATGAGTTCTAGGTTTTCAGAAGAGTCTTCTTCTTCCAGTACAATCGATCTAGGAAGAATCTAAAAAACACCTTCTATCATCGATATACCATATATAAACCTACCTAGACACTTTACATCAGACGTACCATCTATAAATTTCCAACAAATAGATTACACTACAAACATACCAAAACTAGTGTACACTAATACTGATGAACATCAATCACCCCCTACATCTAACCTCTCCACAATCACCCAAAGCATCCAGACATAACCAAATGAGTTGAATATCTTGACTTTAGAGAATTTTGTTCATGATAAAACCTTTTTCATTGCAGATTTTTATAGTCCTCATAATTCGGAAAAAGAATTTGGTTTTTCCAAAATTTCCAAACACAAAAAAAGGATAAACGAACACAATTTTATGATTACATCACATTACATGAATCTCACATGTTATTTTTTGATTGGTGTGAATTACATTATGCATCTGTTCATAACATTGCATATCCATTCACATCCATTAAACATGCATGTCAAGTTACAACCACGTCCAAAACCCCTACATGGAATCTCACCAGTGGACAAACAATAGAATCTGAACATCCATTCTTGAGAAACATCCAAGTAGAACACAACACCTTACAAATTACCCAGTGATGATACCCTAACAAATACCAAAAATACCATCCTTCAAAACAACTTTACAAACACAAGCCTTAGCATTTTGGGCAAACAACTCACTCGTGTTGAGAAACCCTTCAACGAGCCACTAAGCACAGCTGGCACCAACACCTCTAAAACTTCAGTTGAACCAAAACTGAAAAACCCAATCTTTAAACCATACCAAGTTACAAAGACAAACCAACTACAATCAAGGAAAACCAAATATATTTTCTAAAAGCCATATGATGTGATCCAACCATCAAAGGACCATTGGAGGTTCCAGTTGGTCTAATTACTAGACTTAGGGCTAAGAAATTCAAAGATGCTTATAATGGACTTCTTCAACATACATGTGCTAAGGTGGAATTCAAGAGGATTTGTAATAATAAAGAGCAAGCCTTGATTAATCTCATTCATATTCAAGAAGGGCTTGTTGGTGGAACCAAAACCATTACACAAGGATTGGGAGAAGAAGACTAGATTCGGATAGTTTGACCTTTGGTTACTCTTTTAGTCATAACTAGAGCTACAAATCACATTTTGATGTGATTCTAGTTTTTATGGAAACTAGACTTCCATACCTTTCCAACGATACATGGAATGCCTTCTAATTCTTTAAGACAAGAGAGAACCATCTGCTTTAAGTTGAGTCTTGCTGCTGCCCGACAAAATACAAAAACAACGAACTTGTCTTATTTAATTAGTTGGGCTATCAAATTTTAATTATTTTGAGAGAGAAAATTTGTTTTCATTTTTAGATTTTTTTATTTTAATTAGTTTTGTCTAGTTTTAGCTTGGATTGATTATTATTTAATTTGGGCTATGTGAGACCCATTAGGGAAACTAGGGTTTTGGCTTGGAGTATAAATACTCTTTAGGAATGATGTTAGGGAATTTTCTAGAACAGTATTTTCCAGCATTGTAGCTGTCTTTGGTTGCTTTATCTTGGTTCTTGATTGAACTTTCAACTCTTCATAGAATTGACCATTCTTTGTTGTGAATTTATACTTCCTTTGCTTGTTCCCAGGTGTAGGCGTTGTGATCGAGTTGGTTTATAGTCTTGTTGCCTTGGAGCAAGTCTTCTATCGTGATAAGCTCATTCAATTCTCAACAAAATTGGGTTAGATTGATCTTGGGGTCGCTAATACCATTAAATTCTGATAGGGTTCGCATCACCATCAAAACACAACTACAAAACCTTGACGATTTATCCCAAACTGCTCCAGATACACCATAAGTTTCTACAAAAATTGTCAGCACTCTATAAAAAGCCCAAAGCAGACTTTTGACGAGGATGCTTTCCAAAGCCAACAGCCTGAAATCAACAGATTGACATGGAAAACACCTAAAACAACCATAGCTCCAGATATCATCATATCTATAGAGCCAAACATCCTAAACCAACACAAATATAATGTCTCATCCCTCTATTAATGGAATATAAATGGAATATCTGAATACAACATCCTAAACACCTATAACAAATTACCATGACAGCCAATGCCTACAAAACTCAGACAGACACCCCAGACAAAGCAATTGCTAAACTCCTTATTGCTGGTTTCTCCGGCTAGTTAAAAGGATGGTGGGATTACTATCTCACTAAAGCAAACCATCTTCATATCCTTAATTCCTTACAGACATATGAAGATTAAACACCCATCTTTGACTCATTTGGAAATACCATCTAAGATGTAGTTGCAACCCTAATACTTACCATCTCCTTACATTTCATTGGAGACCTTTCCCAATTGAAAGACAAAAATGTTGAGTTTCTGTCCAACCTTCGATGTAAAAAGCTTAGTGACTTTCAATGGTACAAAAACTCTTTCCTCACTCATGTCAGGTTAAGGAAAGATTCAAATCAACCCTTCTAGAAAGAAAAGTTCCTTGCAGGCTTACCTATTCTCATAGGAGAAAATGTCAGAAACAAAATCAAG
Organism: Salix dunnii; assembly: GCA_015731905.1. Classification (NCBI taxonomy): domain Eukaryota; kingdom Viridiplantae; phylum Streptophyta; class Magnoliopsida; order Malpighiales; family Salicaceae; genus Salix; species Salix dunnii. Next base: position 9,074,370 of record CM027665.1, on the reverse strand, counting down.
GATACTTTCTCTACAAAACTCATTCCATAGGACCAGCTTACATACAGTGAACTTGTCAACTTTACCTAAAAAGAAGGTCTTAAGATCTGTCAGGATCTTAAATTACATAAACATCTAAAGTGGAAAATGAAGCATACCAAACAAGAACTAGGTAGCTTCTGTCACTAGTTTGATATTTCCATTAAAAAACCCTTCTGCTGTAGAAACTACTCCAAACATAAACACAACCTAAGCCATAAACCACCTTACAAACGATTATCCCATAAATACCACAACCATTACCACTCCAAACAACCTAGACAGACCTACTACAAGAAACTGTACAAGAAATTTACCAAACACCCTAAACCTTTCTAGTCAAAACCAAAAAACTTTGACTTGAAAAACATTACTTGCTACAAATGCAACTAGAAAGGGCACACGTCCAATTTCTGCAAAATCAATACAAAGCTATATAAACTTCAGATTGATAAAGACACCATCAACCTCATACAAAATTTGTATATTGAAGCCACAGATATAGATCCCTTTTTATCAAATGTTTATGAAGAAGAAAACCAAATCGATGAGTTATCAACCTCTAGTGTTACCTCAGATGCTTCCACAAAATCCAACAACCTCAATTTCCTAACCTTGGACCAAAAGTTCATTCTTGAGGCCAATAAAAGGCTTGATGACCCCCAACTACAAAAAATTTACCTTGACAAACTGTTGAAAGATTTCAACAAACCAGAGCAGCCCCAAACAAACCTTGCAAACCGTACTGTTTTACCTTCATCCATTAGTAATACTTATGATCTCACTAAGATCCTAAGTAAAAAAAATCAAAATGGACATTATATGTCCCAAGGTAGTGTGACACCTATTAAGAGATCATTAAATAAATTCCCTAATAGGATTACTGATAAGACCTAATTACAAAGATTTTTAGGTAGTCTTAATATGTCTTTATTTTATCCCAACCTCATTAGGATTGCAAAGCCCCTACATGATAGGTTGAGAAAAAATCATGTTCCTTTGTCTAATCTCCATACAAACATAGTCAAGCAGATCAAAAAATGTGTCCAAACTATTCCTCTTCTTCATATAACTAACCCCCAAACACCTAAGATTGTCGAGACAGATGCCCCTGACATAGGATATGGAGGAATACTCAAATAACTCAAGGAATCCAAAGAACAAATCGTCCAATTTACATCTACACAATTGAATTATTATCAAAAGAATTATTCCACTGTTAAAAAAGAGATTCTTTCAATTGTCCTTTGTATTATAAAATTTCAAAGTGATCTTTTAAACAAAAAATTTCTCTCATGCATTGATTGCAAATTTGCAAAAGAAATTTTATAAAAAGATGTTCAAAATCTTGTATCCAAACAAATCTTTATCAGATGGCAAGCTATTTTGTCTATTTTCAATTTTGTTATCGTCTATATAAAGAGAGATACAAACTACATCCTAGACTACCTCACTCTTAAATTCTTACAGAATTGCAAAACACACCATGCCTTCTAAGACAACCAAAGATAAGGGGAAAGCTCCTCAAACCCAGCCTACAAAAACTCTAAAATAAAAAAACTCAATTCTTACAAATAAAAATCTTCTTGCAGATGCCATCAAGGACATCAAATATACAAAATCCTGGTATGACAAATTTACCCAGGAAGAAGACAAGTCTTTGTCTCAAAAGATCAGAATAGAAGAATCAATCCATCACTGGTTTGATGCTATCTCCAAATCACCAGAAATTCTTCTGGCCATACAAAAGGTTTCGCAACAAACCTCAAGTTACTCCCAGTCACTTTCAAGTAATATTTCTAAACAAGTTTCCAAAACACAGGCAGGAATTTCCTCTCCAAACCCCTACTTGCTTTACGAACTAAATCCTCAGTTTCTTCAAATTTTTCCAAGAGAAAATCAAAATATTTTGAAAAAAAAAATCAATTTTCAAAATATTTGGACAATTGAGGATAGATATTACCATCAAAATCCCTTCCTTGTCATACAAAAGATTTTTTGGAATAATTGGCATTACAAAACCTGGGACTCCACAAAGCCTCAGCTTTTTTATGAGATGATCATACAGGTGATAGGTTTAGCCACCTTCAAACACTTCCATCTACATTCCACCCACAAAGAACTTGCACATTCTACCTGTACTATACAAAAAAGTCATTCACCCATTCTAGTGGAGTAGCTTCCACGATCCAAAGAAATTCATTCCTTTTCTAAGTGATATCCAGATACAACACCCTCAAACCCCCCATATTCCTATTGGGATTACCAACAAGCTTGGTTTAATGACTTTTACATACAAAATCCAAATCATAGCCATTCTTGGCTATTTTACTTCAAAAATTCTATCCATACTACAAACCTCCCCCTATGGTTTAATCAATGGTGGGATTATTTTGGAAGTTTTCTTGACATTCTCCATGAACACCCCGTGGTTGAAAAATGTTACCTCCATTTTGAAAAAAGCCTACCAGCCTATACCTTCAGAAAGGAGATTCAAACCTCTTCTCTTTTTTTGTACAAAGTTTTTTGTTCTATGGGTATGCTCATGGTTCTATGATCATCATCTACAAAATGGATCCCAAGTTTTGGTCAGAAAATACAAAGTAAAATTATGGGATCCTTTCAAGGTAGACAATAAAAGTTCTAAAGCTGCAGTGGTAGAATGGTTAAAAACTCAAAAAATCCTTCCCGTTATCCATCAGAGCCAGCAGTCTGAATTCCTAGCCTAAAAGGCTAAAATTGCTGCCCTTTGCAAAATTAGAAGAGGAATACCTTCAGATCTTGCAAAGCCTTGTTTCAAACCGAAGCTCATCCTGCTCCAAATCCAGCTCCACAGGGTGAGTCCCATCCATCTCTCCAGTCATATCCTTGGAGAATGATGATGAAGATGACTGTTTTGGCATCCTGCCACCAGTCAAAAGATGGCCTTTACAAATTGTTGGCATATGAGGACAAAACCGTGACCCCTACCACTTATAAAAGATGTCCCCCACTTATGCAAAGAGATAAAATTACTTTTAGTGAAAGATTCCTCCTACTCTCAGAGGTTTTAGATGTAGAGGAAGCCGAAACAGAAGTAGATCTAAAGAAATTTGAATCCATGGTATAAAAAGAAATAAACTAGACTGTTATAGGTTTACAGGCAACCATTTATATGGATTTATTGCCCTATCATTGTACATTGCTCGACGGGACTTACACCATTCAGTAGCAGTAGCCTACTCACCTATTCACTAATCTTCTCTTCTTTCTACAGTCTCTTCTCTCTCTATCACTATCCCTACCCAGATCCCGAGGAAACTAGCTATGGAGAAAAGTTTGTAGAGTCCTTTTGGTATCAGAGCCTATGGGGATCTGGTAGGAATATTGATAGAGAGAGAAGAGGCTATAGAGAGAGAAGAGAATATTAGTGAATAGGTGAGTAGGCTAATCTTTGAGAGTAGGAGGATTGTACAAAGCGAGGAAATTACATTTGAAGATTTTACAAAACAAATTGATGATTGGAAAATTCCAAAAATTTCTTAAAACCAGATTTACAAAACCTCCAAATATGATATTTTCAAAACTGATTTTACAATCAAAATCGAGGAAAGGGACATTCAGCTTTCAAAACCCTTTGAAACCATCCAACTCCTCACCCAAAAATCCCTACAAAACACATAAATAGAAACTACAAATACATCCATATCGGTTGTGTTCAAGTTGGTATCAAACCCCTTACAAAAGAAGATCTAGATACTTTCATACTTGTTGTCCTAAGGGATGCAAAATTCAAAAACTTTGAAGTCTCACTCTTGAGTTCTACCGAATCTAGTTTATGTAGTGGACCAGTGTCATTCCACTGCTACCCAAACCTTACAATTTCTCTCAAAGACAAAAATATATTACAAAGTATGCAACTACAAATCAAAACTCACAATTACAACATGCTTGAAGGCTCCATTCCAGTGGCTCTTATCTTCAAGATGCATTACAAAGCAATGTTCTCAGCCTTTGGCTCCAAACACCTTCACCATTCCCATAAAGGAGAAACACTTCTTTTATAAACAGATCTGTCCAGATCTAACACTGTAGTTCCTAAAGCCATCAAGTGGAAGAACATTACACTTCCAGAAGACTAGATCCTTGAAGGAGCAACACCACCACAAACAATACAACCACCTCAACCAAATGTGCAAATCAAAGACATTACCCAATATGCCGATGGAAAAGTCAAACTATCCTTCCACCGACATTCTACAAGCTCTAGGTTCACAGAAGAGTCTTCTTCTTCCAGTATAATAGATCTTGGAAGAATATCCAGAATACCTTCTATCATCAACATCCCATATACAAATCCACCTAGACATTCTACATCAGAGATACCCTCTACAAACTTCCAACAAGCAAACTACAATACACACATACCAAAACCAGTTTGTACCCAAACTAAAGAAGAACAATCCTTACCAGGATCTCCAGCCAGTATAACCTGTTCAGCCATACCAAACAACCATCCAAATGAGCTATTGGTTCTTACTTTGGAGGATTTTGTTCTTGATAAAACCACTTTTATTTCAGATTTCTATGGTCCTCATAATTCTTGTCGCACCCCAAAAAATGGTGAGCGCGGTGTCCCCCGTCAAAGGGGGTCTTTTCGGTGTCTCGCAATGAAGTTGTTGAGGAGTCGCCACCTTGCTGTTGAAGGTCGCTAGGATCACCCGATTTTGCACTGGTCTGGTCAGAGATTCGAGAGCAAGGGACTTGTTGCGTATAGGGAAGGTATTAGCACCCCTAGTACGCCTTACCTGAGGTAAGCTGCATTGACTATTTTTGACGTGATTTTAAATGTTTCGACGGGTCATAATTATTCAAATAAAAAAAAATGTTTCGATTTGCGAAAGAAATCGGTTGTCGCTCAAAATAATCCAGTGAATTTTATTGATTATTTCCAGATATGCAAATGCTAGCATACTTGTAGTTTCTTCATTTACCACCTGAAATTAACCATTAATCCCCATGCATTAATTTCACGATTGATCGATTCATAAAGAAATCGACCACCGCTCAGAATAATACTGACAATTTTGGTGGTTATTCCCGAATATGTAAATGTTAGCCTACGCGTAAATCCGGCAATTATTACCTAAAATTAATCACATATTCCCATGAATTAATTTGACGATTTATTTAATATTAGGCCAATTTGAAAGATTTAATAAACTTGTTATTAAATCTAAATTTAATTTTTGGGTAATAAACATTTTGGCCATTTGCGAAGAAAACACATTTTTTTTTTATAATTATTTTTTATTAACAAAACATAAAGAAAACACAAGCACAATCCAACACAACACAACACACACATTTCTTTTTCTTCACCTTTTATAATTAAAACACAACTCACACACACATTATCTTTTTTCCATAATACATTTTACAAATAATAATTCAAAATACAATAAAAATTCAAATAAAATAAAGAAAAATACAAAAGGGCCTCGGGAACAGTGCATACGCCAGGGACAGTGGTGGTAGCAGCCGGGGCACTGGTGGCGCGTCTGTTCACGCGCCACCGTCACTGGCGGCGCGTGGTTTCACGCGCCGCCGATGAACAGTAAAAACCGGGGGCGGCAGATCTGCTCCTTCTCTTCTTCCTCTGGCCGACGGTGGCCTCCACGCGACCTGCAAAGCACAAAAATCACAAAAAAAACAAAACACAATCAAGGCCAGCTGGGTTCCTCTCTCTTCTCGGTCTGCTCTTCTTCTTCCTCTGTTTTCTTCTCCTTCTTCTTCTTCTTCTTCTTCTTCCTCTTCTTCCTCTCCGGTGGTGACTTCAACAGAGACTTGCAAAACACAAAAAAACATGCAGACAACACACAAACAAACATACCAAGGCAGCTGGGTCATCCTTCTTTCAGATCGGACCAATCTTCTTCTTTTTCTCACTGGCAAGGTTTCCACAATGACCTGTAAGCGGAGCAAAAGCACACAACAAAACAAACAAACACAGAAATCAATTTTATTCTCTTCAAATCTCTAGTCTGTTCTCGGTTTCTTCTTCTTCCTCGAGGGGCTGCTGGACTGGCAGCTGCGCTACCGAGGAGAGGAGGTGAAAAGGAGGCTGCTGTGGCCGGGGCTGGCAGAGATGAAGGCTTTGTGGGTCTGCTGAGTGTTGACAGAGGAAGGCTTAGAGACGGGGAAGGGAGATCGTGGGCTGCTGCTGCGGGGAGAAAGAGAGGGAAAAGGACGGCTGGGAAAGGGGCTGATGGGAGGCAGACGAGAGTGAGGGGAAGGCCGGTGAGAGGACAAATGAAAGGGAAGGGAAAGAGGCGTTCCAAGGGAAAAATGTGGTGAAGCTGCAGTTGTGCCCAGGGGAGAAAGAGAGGGAAAGTGAATGGCTGATCGGCGGGAGAAAAGAAAGGAGTAGGGGCTGTTGGTGGCTTGAAGAGAGAGGAACTAAAAAATGAAAGGGGAGATTGTGGGGCTGCTGTGGCTGACGGTAAGGAGGATGAAGGAACGGGAGGGAAAAAAAGAAAATGGGGAAATGAAGGGGCAAGGCTGCAGCCGACGGCTGCAGCCTTGAAAAATACTAGGGTTTGGATTTTTAGGATTAGGGTTTTTTGTGGGTGTCCTCCTCTCTCTCCTCCTCCTCCTTGTTTTTGGTCTTAACACTCTATTTATAGAGTTTTCCAAAGTCAAAATTCACAATCAGCCCTCAGCTTGCGCGCCTCTTCAATTTGGTCCTTGATTTCCAATTTGTGCGATTTGACCCTGCATTGACTGTTAAATTCTCAATTTGTTCAATTTTGCCCCCGTACTACGATATTTTTTGGATTTTGTCCTTTTTTATATTTTTTTTTGCCTTTTTATATATTTTTGTCTTTTTTATATTTTTTTGTCTTTTTTCCGAAACATAAAAAATAAAGGGTCAAAATTTGGGTAGCAACAATTCTAAAAAAAGAAATTGGTTTTTCAAAAATTTCCAAAATCAAAAGAAAGATATACAAACTGAGTTTTATGCATTCATTACATTGCATAAAGCTAACATATTATTCTTTGATTAGTTTGAATTACATTATGTATCTGCTCATGACATTACATATCCATTTGCATCTATTAAACATGCATGTCCAGTTACAACCAGGTCCAAAACCTCTACATGGAAACTCATTAGTGGACAGATAGTTGAGTCTGAACATCCACCCCTGAGAAGCATCCAAATAGAGCAAAACAACCAAACCATTGAAGCAGCACCCTACAAATTACCAAGTGAAGATATCCTTACAAACTCTAAAAATACCCTTCTCCAAAATAACTTTACAAACACATGTCTTAGCACTTTGAGCAAACAACTCATCCGTGTTGAGAAACACCTACAAAGAGTCAGTACTAGCACAGCTGGTACCAATCCTTCCAAAACTTCAGCAGAACTAAAACTGAAGAATCTAATCTTTAAACCCTTCTAGGTTACAAAGACTAGCCTATTACAAACTAAAGAAAATCAGACAGATTTTCTAAAAGCCATCCAAACACAATTACAAAATCTAGACGGTTCATCCCAAACTGCTTTAGATACACCCCAGGTATCAACATCCAATGTGAATACTCTATAAAATGACCCAAAGCATACTTCTGACGAAGGTGTTTTCCAAAGCCAATAGCCTAAGATCAACAGAGTAACATGGCAAACTCCCAAACCAACCATAGCTCCAGATATCACAATATCTACTAAGCCAAACATCCTCAACCAACACAAATACATTGCCTCATCCCTCTATGAATGGAATATAGATGGAATGTCTGAATACAACATCCTAAACACCCTACAACAAATGACCATGACAGGTAATGCTTACAAAACTCAGACAGGCACCCCAGACAAAGCCATTGCTGAACTCCTTATTGCTGGCTTCTCCGATCAATTAAAACGATGGTGGGATTATCATCTCACTTAAGCAGATCATCTTCATATCCTTAATTCCTTCCAAACATATGAAGATCAAAAACTTGTCCTTGACTCATCTGGAAATACCATCCAAAATGCAGTTACAACCCTCATACTTACAATCTCCTTACATTTCATTGGAGACCCTTCCCATCTGAAAGATAAAAATGTCGAGCTTCTTTCAAACCTTCAGTGCAAAAAGCTTAGTGACTTTCAATGGTACAAAAACACCTTCCTTACTCGTGTTATGCTAAGGCAAGATTCAAACCAGCCATTCTGGAAAGAAAAGTTCTTTGCAGGCTTACCCATTCTCCTAGGAGAAAAGGTTAGAAACATATATATATATATATATATATATATATATATATATATATATATATATATATATATGCATACAAATACATCCTACAAAGCATGCAACTACAAATCAAAACCCACAACTACCATATGCTTGAAGGCTCAGTCCCACTAGTCCTCATATTCAAAATCCATTACAAAGCAATGTTTTTAGCCTTTGCATCCAAACACCTACATCATTCCAGTAAAGGAACAACACTCCTATTACAAATAGACCTTTCCAAAGCAAATACATTTGTCACCAAAGCCATCCAATAGAATGATATAACCCTTCCAGAAGAATGGATCCTTGAAAGAGCAACACCATCACAACCCATACAACTACCTCAGCCAAATATCCAAATCAAAAAAATAACCATATACAATGATGGAAAAGTGAAACTTTCCTTTCATCACTGCTTTACAAGTACAAGGATTTTAGAAGAATCTTCTTCCTCTAGCACCATAGACTTAGGAAAAATATCCAAGATTCCTTCTGTTATTAACATACCTTACCATACAAATCCATCCTCAAATATACCCTCAACAAACTTACATCAGGCAGACTACATTACAAATATACCTATCCCTGTATACACCCAAAATGTTGAACAATCCCTACCTGGATCTCCAAATAGTATAACCTCCTTAGTTATTCCAAACAACCAAGAAAATGAGCTATTGGTTCTTACTTCAGAGAATTTTGTTCTTGACAAATCCTTTTTCAAAGCAGATTTCTTTAGTCCTCAGAATATTGAGAAAAGAAATTGGTTTTTCAAAACCTTTACTTCCGAAAGAAGTAAAATACAAACTGAATTTTATGAATTCGTTACATTGCATCAATCAAACACATTATTTTTTGATTGGTTTGAATTACATTATGCACCTGTTCATAACATTATATACCCATTTGCATCCATCAAACATACATGCCCTATTATAAACAGGTCCAAAGCTTCTACATGGAACCTCAACAGTTGAGTCTGAACATCCACCCTTGAGAAATATCCAAGTAGAACACAACAACCAAACAGTTGATGCAGCACCTTACAAATTACCTAGTGATGACATCCTTACAAACACCAAAAACACCTTTCTACAAAACAACTTTACAAATACATGCCTTGGCACCTTGAGCAAACAGCTCACCCGTGTTGAAAAACATATACAAAGAGCTAGTACTAGTACAACTAGCACCAACACCAACACCAACACTTCCAAACTTTTAGCTGAACCCAAGCTAAAAGATCTAGCTTTCAAACCATTCCAAGTTACAAAAACAAGCCTTTTATAAATTAGAGAAAATCAAACAGATTTCCTGAAACAAATCCAATCTCAATTACAAAATTTGGATGAACCATCTTTGGTTGTCCAAGACACACCCCAAGTATCCACAACAAATATGAATACTTTACAAAACAAAACAGAGCAAACTTCTGATGATGATACAGAAGATGATTTCCAAAGCCAACTGCCTGAAATCAACAGATTGACATGGGAACCTCCAAAGACAACCATAGCCCCAGATATTACCATTTCCAATGAACCAAATATCCTAAACCAACACAAATACAATGCCTCATCCCTCTATGAATAGAACATAGATGGAATGTCAGAATACAATATTCTCAATACCCTACAACAGATGACAATGGTAGCTAATGCCTACAAAACCCAAACAGGCACTCCTGACAGAGCTATTGCTGAACTCCTTATTGCTAGTTTCTCTGGCCAGTTAAAAGGATGGTGGGATTATCATCTCACTGAAGAAGACCATCTTCATATCCTCAATGCCTTTCAAAAATATGAAGATCAGACACCTGTCTTAGACTTTTCTAGGAATACCATCCAAGATGCAGTCTCATGCCTCATCCTTACAATCTTCTTACATTTTATTGGAGACCCTTCACACCTGAAGGATAAAAATGTTGAGCTTCTTTCCAACCTTCGATGCAAAAAGCTTAGTGATTTCCAGTGGTACAAGAATACCTTCATGACCCGTGTCATGTTAAGGGAAGATTCCAACCAACCATTTAGATGTAAATTCTAAAGATCTCTCAATTGGTGTTATAGTTCCTTGACATATATGGTGTCCTAAGAAACGTACACGAGTTTGAAATAAAGAAATCTTTGACTTTGAAATTACTAAACCATTTTGTTTAGCAGTATGAAAAAATGTATTTAGATGTTTGAAATGTTGATCAATGGAATGAGAAAATATGAGACATCATCAATGTAAATAATGTAGAATGCAGAGTATGGATTGAAAATGTCATTCATAATTCTTTGAAATTCTGATGGTGCATTTTTGAAACCAAATGGCATGACATTCCATTCGTATGGACCAAATAGGACTGTGAATGTAGTTTTGTAACGATCCTTAGGATCAATCTGGATTTGCCAAAATCCTGATTTCATATCAAATTTTGAAAAGATAAATGCAGAATGTAATTTTTGCAATAAATCTTTTTTATTTGGAATTGGATACCTAATCCACTTTAAAGCAGAATTAAGGGGTTTGTAATTGATCACTAGTTGAGGTGTGCCTCTCTCTATTTCAGAGTTTTTATTGACATAAAAAGCGATACATGACCATGGTGACCTAGATTTTTGTATCAGACCTTTTGACTCGAGATCATGAATCTCTTGTCTACAATGATATTCAAGTTCATCATTTATTTGTATAGGTTTGGCTTTTGTAGGGATTTTCTGAAAAAGTATCTTCATAAGGAAGATCAACAACATGTTGTTTTCTTTTCTAGAAAGCAGTTGGTAAGTCTGAGCAGAATTCATGCTCAATCTTACTTTGTAAATCTGCAATCCTTTTCTTCAAAGAAGAATCTTGCAGTTGTTTTTCTATTCGACAGGTTGAAACCTGATTTTGTAAATCATGTAAATAAAACTGTTTGCCATGTATCAATGCATTGACTTGATATGTATGTATAGAACATGCTTTGATTAAATTTAAATTCCTAATTTTAGAAAATGGGAATTTAAGCTTAATGCCATGTATTCTAGATGTAATGCAATCATGATGTGCTTTATATGGAGTAAGCAAGTCAATGAATGGAGTACCTAGAATAATGGTATGATTTATATCCTTTGTAATAATAAAAAATGAAGTAACTGAAATGTCATTGTTTAACACAGAGCCCTGTGTTTTACCTGAAATATTTAACTTAGAGTTGTTTGCAGCTGACAATTTTTCAGTTGTGCTTTGTATGAAACGCTTTGGAACTATGCCTTCTTTAATGCAGTTTAAATATGCACCAGTTTCAAATAAGGCAATAGTATCTAATTTGAAATCATCAGAAAAAACTAATGATATTTTAACAATGTATTTTTTCGATGAAATTTGAGATAAAACATCTAAAAATGCAGTATCTATATTGTCAATGTTTGTGTTATGCAATGCAATTATGTCAGGGTCCGTTTCCTCTGGTTCGGAATTAGTATCTTGCTTATTTTCGATTTTGGACAGAAGGTTTTGTAAAATGGCAGAATCTTTTTGTTAGGCTTGTTTGAGGGTTTGTAACTCAGCTTTGAGAGTTTTTATCGTAGAATGTAATTTTGGGATTGTAATGGAGGGTTTGGATTTCTTTTTACTTAAGATCTTTGTGAGATCATAAGTGTTTGTACTGGTTGAGGGTAACTTTGTAGTAATTATAGGGTTTGTAGGAATTTGGTCAGTCTTGTTGAAATTTTTCAACAAATTTTCCAAATAGGTTCTTTGTAGTTGAGGATCATCAAGGCGTTTGATGGCCTCAATAATGAATTCTTGGTCCTAAGTGAGCCTAGTTTTAAAGCTACATAGCACTGATACCATTAAACAGCTATGAGTGCGGAATTAAAACTAGCTAAATATATATATGAATGAATAAATAATATAAAATGAATGAACAATATATGAATATTGAACAGTACGTGGCGTTGTTAGACGTGAGAATGATATTAAAGATCGGGTCACAGGTTTCCAGCCGATATACTGTGCGTTGAATAGTATGAATTTCTGATGCGAAATGAACAAGGCAAGACCAGTAATGTCAGGATCCTTATTCAATCACAGAGCATACTTAAATATGTAGAATCTTAAAAACAAATGCACAATGTAAATGAAAATATAAACTTGAAATAAGAAAACAGGGAAGATATATTATAAAACTTTAAATAAGTACAGTTTCTTTGGAAAGGGGTACAGGATAGTGTTTATAGGGAAGGGTTTGAGACAATTTTAATATAATGTGTATTCTCCCGCAAAATTGTTCTCCTTTTCTTTGGAAATGAACTCTGCTTATATAGATGAGGCAGAGGAGCTTTCAATTCTTCAGTCTAGGAGTTAGAAAGTCTTTTGTCACTTTGTAATCATTACTCTGAGTGGTAGACACCTTTCAGTAGTGGTAGGTACCATGCTTTTTCTGAAAGAGCTTTGGCACCGAAAGTAACTTTGTTTGTATATGGAAGTGGAAGACATCTTTTGTAAACTTTGTGAGTGGCAGGGGCCACTTGCTTTGAAAAAGTGGTTAGTGCTTGATTGGAGGCAGAATGCCAAAACAATCATCTTCATTATCGTTTCCCAAGGAAATGATAGGGGAAGAGGCTAACGCTGAGGCGCTGGAATTGGATGAGACAGATTCATTTTCTTCATCTTCTTTCTTCTTTGGAGCTAGGCTCTGAAAGATTTGAAGATATTCTTCTTGAGTCTATGCTGAGGCTAAGAGGGCAGTGGTTTTAGCTCTTTGAGCTAAAAACAAGGATTGGTCACTTTGATGAATGGATGGGAGGATTTTTCTGGTTTTGAACCATTCTTTGACTGCAGACAAGGAACATTGTTGTTCTTTCTTAAATGCATCCCACCATTTGACTTTGAATTTTTGGACTACAACCGGTGATCCGTCTTATAAATTGTAGTCGTAAAACCTTGAGCGTATGGGCAAAAAGAACTTGGCATAAAAAAGGGTAATTGGCCTAAAACATCTTTCTGCAGGAATGGGTTGGTAGGTTTTTTTGTAAAAGTTATATCCTTCTTCCACTAATGGGTGTTCAGGAAGAAGTTCAGGAATACATCCAAAGAAATCCCACCATTGGGTGAACCATAAAGGAAGATTGGTGGTATCAATGGAGGTATTGAAATAGAAAAGCCATGAATGACTATGGCCAGGGTTTTGTATAAAAAAGGTGTTGAACCAGGCTTGCTGGTAATCCCAATATGTATAGGAGGGGAAAAAGGGTTATTGAATTTGCATTTCTGGGGGAAAAGGAATTGGAGTATAGAGATTTTTACTCCACTTTGAAGGGTGTATGACTTTTTAGATGGTGCAGGTTGAATATGCAGGATCTGTATGGGTATGGTAATTTTGGAAATGTTTGAAGGTGGCTGATCCTGTAATCTGCAAAATAATCTTGTAAAATAGACGAGTTTTGAAAATGTCCCATGATTTAAAATGAAAATTCTTTGGAAAAATCTTTAAAACTATAAGATGGACATTTTCATTTGGAAAACCATCTTCAACAGTCCAAATGTTTTGAAATTTCAATTTTTCAAAATACTGGTATTTTGACTTTAAAAAATTTGTAGAAACTTGAATTTGATTTTGTAAGGCAAGCAGGGCTTTTGGAGAGGAAGGACCTGCCTGAGATTTTGTAATGGGTTTAGAAGTATTACCTAAGAGTGATTGGGAGTCACCTGAGGCTTCATTGTAAGCCTTTTGAATTGCCAGAAGAAGAGCAACATTATCTGATAATTTTTTAAGAATTTCTTTGGATTCTTTTTTAGACGAATAGTCGTCTTCTTCCTTTGTAACTTTGTCATACCAAGACTTTGTATGTTTCACATCTTTGATGGCATCTTCCAAAAGCTTTGGAGAGGTAAGAACTGGGTTCTTTGTAGGTTTTGTAGGTTTTGTAGCAGGGGCTTTCCCTTTATCTCTCGGTGTTTTGGGAGGGATTTTGGTGGTAAGAGGTGCGATTTTGAACGAATTGGTGAGTGAGATAGTCTGGAATGTAATTTGTATCTCCCTTTATATAGACGATTTCAAAATAAAAAACAAACAAAATAGCTTGCCATTTGGCAAAATCTGTTTTGATGCAAGGTTTTGAACGTCTTTTTGTAAAATTTCTTTTGCACTTTTGCAATCATTGCGTAAAAGAAATTTTTGATTTAATAAATCACTTTGAAATTTTGTAATGCATAAAACTATGGAAAGAATTTCTTTTTTAACAGTAATTCTTTTGGGAATCATTCCAATGTGCAGATGTATATTGAATGATATGTTCTTTGGAATTTTTTACCTGTTTGAGAATCCCACCGTATCCTATGTCAGAAGCATCTGTTTCGACAATCTTAGGCGCTAATGGGTCTGCTAGGTGTAACAATGGAATGCTTTGGACTTAGGCTTTGATTTGTCTGACTATACTTGTATAGAGGTCAGACCATGGTTCTGGGTTTTTTCTTAATCTATAATGCAAAGGTTTTGCAATTCTGATAAGATTAGGATAAAAATCTAGAACATAATTGAGGCTACCTAAAAACCTTTGTAATTGGGTTTTATCAGTAATCCTATCAGGAAATTTAGATGTAAATTCTCTTATTCGAAACCTATACATTGAAGCCTCCAGTACAGACCTTTCTTTCTCAGATATCTCTGAAGAAGAATTTCAAGTTGATGAGTTAGCAGACTCCAGTGCTACCTCAGATACCTCTGCAAAGTTAAGTAAAGTTAATGTCCTCACTTATGACCAAGAATTCATTCTTGAGGCCATCAAACGCCTTGATGATCCTCAACATAAAGAACCTATTTGGAAAATTTGTTGAAAAATTTCAACAAGACTGACCAAATTCCTACAAAACCTACAATTACTACAAAGTTACCCTCAACCAGTACAAACACTTATGATCTCACAAAGATCTTAAGTAAAAAGAAATCCAAACCCTTCATTACAATCCCAAAATTATATTCTACGATAAAAACTCTCAAAGCTGAGTTACAAACCCTCAAACAAGCCTAACAAAAAGATTATGTCATTTTACAAAACCTTCTGTCCAAAATCGAAAATAAGCAAGATACTAATTCCGAACTAGAGGAAACGGACCCTGACATACATGCATTGCATAACACAAACATTGACAATATAGATACTGTATTTTTAGATGTTTTATCTCAAATTTCATCAAAAAAATACATTGTTAAAATATCATTAGTTTTTTCTGATGATTTCAAATTAGATACTATTGTCTTATTTGACATTGGTGCATATTTAAACTGCATTAAAGAAGGCATAGTTCCAAAGCGTTTCATACAAAGCACAACTGAAAAATTGTCAGCTGCAAACAACTCTAAGTTGAATATTGCAGGTAAAACATAGGGCTCTGTGTTAAACAATGGCCTTTTAGTTACTTCATTTTTTATTATTACAAAGGATATAAATCATATCATTATTCTAGGTACTCCATTAATTGACTTGCTTACTCCATATAAAGCACATCATGATTGCATTACATCTAGAATACATGGCATTAAGCTTAAATTCCCATTTTTAGAACAGTCTAAAATTAGGAATTTAAATTTAATTAGAGCATGTTCTATACATACATATCAAGTCAATGCATTGATACATGGCAAACAGTTTCATTTACATGATTTACAAAATCAGATTTCAACCTATCGAATAGACAAACAAATGCAAGATTCTTCTTTGAAAAAAAGGATTGCAGATTTACAAAGTAAGATTGAGCATGAACTCTGCTCAGACTTACCAACTGCTTTCTGGAAAAGAAAACAACATGCTGTTAATCTTCCTTATGAAGATACTTTTTCAGAAAATCAAATCCCTGCAAAAACCAGACCTATACAAATGAATGTTGAAATTGAACATCATTGTAGACAAGAGATTCATGATCTCAAGTCAAAAGGTCTGATACAAAAGTCTAGGTCACCATGGTCATGTACCGTTTTTTATGTCAATAAAAACTCTAAAATAGAGAGAGACACACCTCGACTAGTGATCAATTACAAACCCCTTAATTCTGCTTTAAAATGGATTAGGTATCCAATTCCAAATAAAAAAGATTTATTGCAAAAATTACATTCTGCATTTATCTTTTCAAAGTTTGATATGAAATCAGGATTTTGGCAAATCCAGATTGATCCTAAGGATCGTTACAAAACTACATTCACAGTCCCATTTGGTCCATACGAATGGAATGTCATGCCATTTGGTTTCAAAAATGCACCATCAGAATTTCAAAGAATTATGAATGACATTTTCAATCCATACTCTGCATTCTACATTGTTTACATTGATGATGTTCTCATATTTTCTCATTCCATTGATCAATATTTCAAACATCTAAATATATTTTTTCATACTGCTAAACAAAATGGTTTAGTAATTTCAAAGTCAAAGATTTCTTTATTTCAAACTCGTGTACGTTTCTTAGGACATCATATATGTCAAGGAACTATTACACCAATTGAGAGATCTTTAGAATTTACATCTAAATGGTTGGTTGGAATCTTCCCTTAACATGACACAGGTCAGAAGGTATTCTTGTACCACTGGAAATCACTAAGCTTTTTGCATCGAAGGTTGGAAAGAAGCTCAACATTTTTATCCTTCAGGTGTGAAGGGTCTCCAATAAAATGTAAGGAGATTGTAAGGATGAGGCATGAGACTGCATCTTGGATGGTATTCCTAGAAAAGTCTAAGACAAGTGTCTGATCTTCATATTTTTGAAAGGCATTGAGGATATGAAGATGGTCTTCTTCTGTGAGATGATAATCCCACCATCCTTTTAATTGGCCAGAGAAACCAGCAATAAGGAGTTCAGTAATAGCTCTGTCAGGAGTGCCTGTTTGGGTTTTGTAAGCATTGGCTACCATTGTCATCTGTTGTAGGGTATTGAGAATTTTGTATTCTGACATTCCATCTATGTTATATTCATAGAGGGATGAGGCATTGTATTTGTGTTGGTTTAGGATATTTGGTTCATTAGAAATGGTAATATCTGGGGCTATGGTTGTCTTTGGAGGTTCTCATGTCAATCTGTTGATTTCAGGCAGTTGGCTTTGGAAATCATCTTCTGTATCATCATCAGAAGTTTGCTCTGTTTTGTTTTGTAAAGTATTCATATTTGTTGTGGATACTTGGGGTGTATCTTGGACAACCAAAGATGGTTCATCCAAATTTTGTAATTGAGATTGGATTTGTTTCAGGAAATCTATTTGATTTTCTCTAATTTGTAAAAGGCTTGTTTTTGTAACTTGGAATGGTTTGAAAACTAGATCTTTTAGCTTGGGTTCAGCTAAAAGTTTGGAAGTGTTGGTGTTGGTGCTAGTTGTACTAGTACTAGCTCTTTGTATATGTTTTTCAACATGGGTGAGCTGTTTGCTCAAGGTGCCAAGGCATGTATTTGTAAAGTTGTTTTGTAGAAGGGTGTTTTTGGTGTTTGTAAGGATGTCATCACTAGGTAATTTGTAAGGTGCTGCATCAACTGTTTGGTTGTTGTGTTCTACTTGGATATTTCTCAAGGGTGGATGTTCAGACTCAACTGTTGAGGTTCCATGTAGAAGCTTTGGACCTGTTTATAATAGGGCATGTATGTTTGATGGATGCAAATGGGTATATAATGTTATGAACAGGTGCATAATGTAATTCAAACCAATCAAAAAATAATGTGTTTGATTGATGCAATGTAACGAATTCATAAAATTCAGTTTGTATTTTACTTCTTTTGGAAGTAAAGTTTTTGAAAAACCAATTTCTTTCCTCAGTATTCCAAGGATGTTCAGACTCAACTGTTTGTCCACTGGTGATGTTCCATGTGGAAGCTTTGGACCTGTTTGTAATAGGGCATGTATGTTTGATGGATGCAAATGGGTATATAATGTTATGAACAGGTGCATAATGTAATTCAAACCAATAAAAAAATAATGTGTTTGATTGATGCAATGTAATGAATTCATAAAATTCAGTTAAACAACTTTAAAAATACATGCCTTGGCACCTTGAGCAAACAGCTCACCCGTGTTGAAAAACATCTACAAAGAGCTACACACACACACACACACACACACACACACACACACACACACACACACACACACACATACCAGTGTCAAATCAGACAATAGTATCGAGTTTGAAATCATCATTAAAAAACTAATGATATTTTGATCAATGTGTATATATCATTACTATGAGTGGGGGACTCCTTTTAGTAGTGGTTGACACCATGTTTTATCTGGAAGAATCTTCACACCAAAAGTAGTTTGTTTGCATAAGTAGAAGATAACTTTTTGTTGTGATGGGGGCCATATTTTGTCTTCTCATGCCAATGATATTGGAGAGTCATCTTTTGACTGGTGGTAGAATGTCAAAGCAATCATCTTAATTATCATCTCCAACAGGGATGTTCGCTGAAGATACTAACTCGGATGAGCTAGATTTAAACTAGATTGGTTGTCTATCTAGCTTTGGAACAAGACCTTGCAATTGAAGATATTCTTCTTCAGTTTTTGTAGTGGCGAAGAGGGCAGTAGTTTTAGCCTTTTGAACTAAAAATTTAGACTACTAATTTTGTTGGATGGTAGGAAGGATTTTGTTTGTTTTGAACCATTCTTCCACAACACTTTTTGGAACTTCTATTTTCTGTTTTGAAAGAATCCCACCATTTAACTTTGAACTTGCATAATAAGACTTGAGATCCACTTTGTAAGTTGTAGTTATAGAACCATGAGCATATCTATGGGACAAAGAATTTTGTACAGAAAAGAAGAAAGGGTTTAAACTTCCTTTCTAAGGGAATAGGTTGGTACAACTTTTTGAAATGGAGTTGCCTTCTTTAACCAAGGGGTGACATTGGAGGATTTCGCTAAGACTACCAAAGTTTTCCCACTATTGAATGAACCAAAGGGCAAGGTTTGTAGTATTTATAGAGTTTTGGAAATAAACCAGCCACGAGTGACTATGGGCTGAGTTTTGTATGAGGAAGGCATTAAATCGGTCTTGCTATTTTTGTCTATTTGTATAAGTGGAAGACAACTTTTATTGTGGTAGAGACCACTTCTTGTTTTCTTATGCTGATGATTAAGGAGGATCATTTACTACTTCTAATGGATGGCAATATGCCAAAGTAGTAATCTTCGTTGTTGTCTCCGAGAGAGATGATAGGTGAGGCATATCTAGAAGAACTAAGACTGATTGACAGTTTTTGTTTTGTATAATTCCTTACAAAATATGGAGGTACTCTTCCTCAGATTTTACAAGAGGTAGGGAGAGCTACTGTCCGAGCCTTTTGAGCCAAGAATTTGGATTGTTGATTTTTTTGGACAACAAGGATGACTTTGTTGGTTTTTAACAATTCCTCAACAACAATTTTGGAACTTTAAATTTCTATTGCAAAGGAATCCCACCATTTGATTTTGAATTTACAGATCCTGACTGGGGATCCATTTTGTAAATGATCATCATAATATCATGAGCATCCCATGGAAGAAACAATTTTGTGCAGAAAACAAGAAATTGAGGAAACTTCCTTTCCGAAGGAGTTGGTTGGTAAAGTTTTTTGAAGTGGAGGAAACCATCTTCGACCATGGGATGCCCTTGGAGGAATTCAGTAACGCAACCAAAACATTCCCACCATTATAAGAGCCACAAGGGAAGGTTTGTAGTTGTCATGAGGTTATGGAAGTAGAATAGCCTGTAGTGGCTATGGTTGACATTTTGGATAAGGAAGGCATTAAACCAAGCTTACTCGTAATCCTTAAATGTATAGGTTCTATAATTTGGATGGAGAATGTTTTTTGGGAAAGATATTGTTTTATATAGAGGTTGACCCTAATTTGAAGGATGGATAATCTTTTATATTATGCATGTGGAATATGCAGGTTTAAAGTGGGAAGGATGGAGGTTGAAATGTTTTAACTTAACAGAATTTATAGCTTTAAAGATTAAAGCATAATAAGATTGATGTTTGCTTAAATCCGAAGGTTTGTAGTGCCACTTGGAGGGGAAAATTTTTGAAACAACAATGGAAGGATCTTCATGGTAAAATCGATCTTCCATGGTTAAAATGTTTTGAAAATATATTTTGATTTTGGTTTGGGAGAATTTGTAAAATTCGAGAATGAAGTTTGTAAAACAAGTAAGGGTTTTTTTTAGAAGAATAACTTGCTTGGGATTTTGAAATTGGTTTGAAAATACTATCACTATGAGTCATTAGAGGCCTGTTGAGAGACTTTTGTAATGTCAGAAGTGATTTTGGTGATTTGGAAATGTTATCAATCCAGAATTGGATTGAATTTGTTGTTTGTACCTGTTTTGAAGAAGCTTCATCTTCTTTTTCCTTAATAATCATGTCATACCAAGATTTTGTAGTGTTAACAGCAGCAGACATAAATTTTGTAGCTAGCTAGGGATTTTGTGACTTGAAAGGTTTTGTAGGTTGAGTTATGGAGTTTTTCCCTTTTCCTTTGATTTTTCCTTGGGAGGTATTAGGACTTTTTTGCATGAATTCGTGGGTTAGGAAATTTGGGATGGAATTTGAATCTCTTTTAATGTAATCAATATCAAAATAAAAAAAAATGCTTAAAATAGCTTGCCTTCTTATGAAAATTTGTTTTGAAGAAAGATTTTGAACATCTTTTTTGTAAAACTTTTGTCGATTTGCAATCAACACCAAGAAGGAATTTTTATTTAATAAATCATTTTGAAATTTTGTAATGCAAAGAATAGTTTAAAGAATTTGCTTTTTGACAGTGGAGTGATTTTTCTAACAATCATTCTAGTGGGCAAATGTATACTAAAGGATTTGCTCTTTATTGTTTTGGATTTGTTTAAGCATCCCCCCGTAACCTAAGTCTAAAGCATAAGTCTTAACAATCTTAGTTGCTAAAGGATTAACTAAATGTAGGAGAGGGATGGTCTGTATTTGTGTTTTGATTTGTTTGACAATATTGGTATAACAGTCAGACAAAGGAGCTAGTTTTTTCTTTAATCTATCATGTAACGGTTTTGTGATGCGACAAATAACTGGATAAAAGTCTAGAACATAATTTAAACTATGTAAAAACCTTTGTAAATGAGTTTTATCAGTAATTTTACCAGGGAGCTTATTTGTCAAATCTAAGGATCTCCCTATCGGTGTCATGGTATCTTGGCATATATAATGACCTAGGAAATAAACACGCTTTTGAAATAAAGAAATCTTTGATTTATAAATAACTAAACCATTCTTTTTAGCAATATGAAAAAATATATTCAGAGGTTTGAAATGTTGATATATGGAAAGAGAAAAATGAGAACATCATCAATGTAAGCAATACAAAATATAGAATGTGCATTAAAGATGTCATTTATACTTCGTTAGAATTCTGATGTTGCATTTTTCAAGCCGAAGGGCATGACATTGCATTCATACTGGCTGAAAGAAACTATAAGTGCAGTTTTGTAACGATCCTTGGAATCAATTTGGATTTGCCAAAATCCATATTTAATGTCAAATTTAGAAAATATGAATGCAGAATGTAAATTTTGTAGTAAATATTTTTTGCTTGGAATTAGATTCCTGATCCATTTCAATGTAGAGTTTAAGGGTTTGTAATTAATCACTAGTTGAGGTGTGGCTCTTTCAATTTTAGAGTTCTTATTGACATAGAAGGCGGCACATGACCATGGTGATTAAGATTTTTGGATTAGACCTTTTGACTCGAGATCGTTGATCTGTTGCCGACAATGTTGTTCTAGCTCAACATTCATTAGTATAAGTCTACCTTTTATAGGAATTTGTTTTTCTAAAAAAATATCTTCATAAAAAAGATCAACAACATATTATTTTTTTTTCTATAAGGCAATGGGTAAGTTCGAACAGATTTCCTATCCAATCTTACTGGGTAAGTTCGAACAAATTTCCTATTCAATCTTACTTTGAAAATCTACAATTTTCTTTTTTAAAAAGGAATCTTACAGTTGTTTGTCAATTCAACAAAATGAAACATGGTTTTATAAATCATCTAAGTGAAATTGTTTACCATGAATTAGTGCATTGATGTGATATGTATGTAAGGAATATGCTTTAATTAAATTTAAATTCTTGGTCTTAGATTTCTCTAAGAATAGGAAAATAAGTTTAATGCTATTTACTTTAAATGTAATGCAGTTGTGATGTGTTTTGTATGGAGTAATCATATCGATAAATGGAGTAACAAGTATAACGGTATGATTAATGTATTTTGTAACAGTAAAAAATGTTGAAACTGAAATACAATTATTAAACACAGAAGCCTGTGTTTTGCCTATAATATGTAATTTTAAATTGTTTGCAGCAAATAATTTTTCATAGGTATTTTGTAAAAATCTTTTTGGAACTACACCAAGAATATTTTTAGAGATTATACCTAATCGTATATTTTAATAAAATCAAAAATTTATATACATGTGTTTGCTTAATTTTTTGGTGCTCAAAATTATATCCATAAATTTCCAGCAACTTTATTAAGGATATCTCATTCTCTCATCTCTTCCTTTAATTTTTTCCCAGCAACCTCCTAATTGAAACTAAAATCAAAATGATCACCATTGTTGCTTTCAAAGGCAATTAAACTTTTAGGTCATGTCATTAACATTTTATCGAGGATTGTTTAACCTAGTCATTAAATTCAAAATTCATTGTCATTTTGTAAGTGAAAAAGAAGCCAATTCTCATCATAATTGCAATGAAAAATGCACATGAGAGATCATTATTCCAAGCTTTAAACTACAAGTAAGTCAACCGTAAAACTCAACTACTATGTATGGACTTTTCATCAACATTTAAGTTGTTTCAGTAATTCACATGTCAATACTTTTCCATATCAACTAATATCACCAAACAAGACTTTAACTTTTAACATGATGCGAATGATGATGATTAGGACTAAATCTTTATAAAATCATATGGCTAACTCAACAACACTTATCAAGGGTCTTTCAACTTCACTCAAGGAAAAGTACATGAAATAGTGAATTTATTGAATAAGCTCAAACATTAATAAGGGAGACTGCACTTTGACTAATGAGGCTTTATAATTAGATAACTTGGATGTTTTTAAGGATTTTGAAATCAAATTTGTAAGGAATAGCCATGGTATTATTGATGGTATTTTCACCATTAATCAACTAAACGAGCATATCAAAGAGGTTATCATGCACTAGGTAGAAAGTTTAGTTCAATATTTTTATTTTTATTTGATAATGTACATCTAAATGATTGGTCTGCTAAACTTTCTTTGAGTTATGAACCATTAAAGTTCTAAAAACTCAATGGAAAAAAAAAACAAGGCATATTGTGTACTTTATTGAGAGTTATAACAATGCCAAAACTAATAACGATCTTATGGTACAATATATCGTCCATTCCTTTAAATGAAATGCGTTTTATAGTGACTTAAAGTCTTGCTTAATTAGTAGTTGAGAAAAATTAGAACTTAGATTTTTTAACTACTTCTACAACACTCTCCATATGGTCATCATAACTTACCAATATGCATTGATGGACAAAGAAGCTTGTCATCAACTATATTCAGTTTTGGAGAAATTTTAGCCTTAACTATTAGTATTGACTCACCAAAACTTTTGCTCTAGATAAGTGCAATCAAGGGATACATTGGAGGCTACAATATATCCTGTAAGGTATTTGAACTAAATATTTTAAAGACTTGGCTATTTTAGGACATAACATAGAACTTAATATTATTGTAACTAGAAACTCATCATTACCTTTGTAGAAGTCGATGAAAAACAAGCATGAGGGTCATAAATATGGCACAAAAAAAAAACACTCAGAAGATCGAGCAAAATCAATCTTTAGTTATTAACTCCACTTCTATAAAAATGCCAAATAAAGCTATCATGCAATGTAAACTACTTTAAAAAAGGATGAAAAGAAGAGAACATCATTGGAATAGTGGTAAGAAAGAGTATTCATTCCCCATCTTGAACATATCTATAATGTTAGATGATTTGCTCAAAACAAATCTTATCAAGTTGCTAAACATAAAATATACTAAAAAAATAATACAAGTGGACAACATAAACTACTGCAAATACTACGACCTAATCAACTATCCTTTAGATAAGTATTTTGTTTAAAAAACATATTATAAGGTTGGATGAGAATAAAGATATCATTTTTATGATGAAGTTACAACTTTGAACACCATAACTAAACTAAGTTTGAGCTCATAACCACCACTCTTTGCAACATGTTTTGTCTATTTTGTTTGCCTATAAGCTTCATCATATCTTCAAGTCAAGTTTTGCATACAACTTTTATACTTTGATCTAGAGACTTGAAACCTAATTCATATGAGAATCATGACAACAATTAATTGATTTTAGTCACATATAAAAGAGGGAGGAAGAAAAGTGTGTAAATGATAAAGCCAATTCTATTAATAATCTTGATTTTAAATAAGGAAATTGACAAGGTGATTTGTTGATCAATAAAAAAAAAGTCTACAACAATTAAAACAAAAAATTTTCTAACTCAAAGTTTAAGAAAACCTATTATTCTAAATGGAAAACATAAATAAGTTATGGAGAAAAGT
Source organism: Salix dunnii (assembly GCA_015731905.1). NCBI lineage: Eukaryota > Viridiplantae > Streptophyta > Magnoliopsida > Malpighiales > Salicaceae > Salix > Salix dunnii. The sequence goes on along the minus strand of CM027665.1, from coordinate 9,049,506 downwards.
CATAATGACTCTCCAAGTTTGTCTCATATATATGCACCACATTTATATCCTTTAGAGATGAAGACTTATTGATCACATAAAAACTTCATAATCATCCCTCTTTTATTAAAAATTATGTCATAAAAAAAATGGTTAATCATATTTTAGTGGATGATGGCTCAATTATGAATGTACTTCCTTTATAAATAGCATGAGGTTTATATGAATGAACTTTTCCCAAGTCATTTGATTATTCAAGACTTTAATTTAAAAAAAAAAAACAAAAACACCACAAGATAGATAATACATCAAATACATATGGAAGATATGGAGTCCTATATATTTTTTCAAGTCATCAATGCTAAAAACACATATATCATGTACTTGGATAGTCATGGATATATGAAAACGGTGTCTTCTCTTCAACAATTCACTAATGCTTTATGTATTGTCAAAATCGAAAAGTGAGAAAAAAATCAAATGATATTAAACCTTTTACCATTATTAAAACCCATTTTATCGATATAAAATTTTGTTTTATGTTAACTATAATGGAAGAATTATGATCCCCAAACCACCATAGAAAAGGAAAAATTATCTCTAAGAGCTCAAAAAGGCCCAAATCATGTGCAAATAAATAAACAACTCTTTTAATGAAAAATAAAGGGAAATGAAAGGCAATAGAAAACTTCATCAATAATAAGATGTCATGGAAGACCATGATACTATGTTATATCCTAGTTTTAGCAAGAAAACAACCAATATTATTTCACCAAGGATGAAAACAAAACTATTATTAGACAAACACAAAACTTGGCCTTACCGATTATTAATTTTATATACATTGAAGTCTTGAATCCTTTATTGAAAGGGTTTCATTATTTATCTGAATTAATGATTGTCATTCTTAGAAGAATCTCCAATAAATAAACAAGCACATGACTCTAATCCCAATGCCTATAAGCTTATAAATAAGAATATTTATAGTTACGAAGATGTCAATAAAATAGCCAAGTATAATGATATGACTCAAATCAAAGGTCATCAAGTTTCTAAAAAAACTATAAGGGTTGGAGAGCAAAAACATCTCACAAAACCTAAAGAGCTAGTCTTGGATATCAATCTTTATATTTTTTTTAATTAAATAAATAATAATAAATTCAATTTGCACCTCTTAGAGCTTCTGTTTTGGATTGCATTAATATGACCGCTTCTCGTACTTCATTTTTTTATAGGATTAAGACTCAAAAGAGTGGAAAGATCCTAAAACATGCATTAGTCCTTATAAGTTGTAGACCATGTAAGTCAAAATATGATAGGCATGTATTGGATCAATAACAAATATTGGTTTACGATTAGAAGGATCTTTGCTGCAAAATACTCTTATGCACATAATAATAATAATGTGAGTGGGTAGTTAATGTTGAGACAATATTAATAGCAAAAAAAGTATATGATAGTGATCAAAAACTCTTTCAATAATAATAAGAAATAAGAAATAAATCCTCACTTCAAACCATAAAATAAAGATAATGAAGAGTTTTGAATTAAGAAAATTCAAAGAAAGATAACTTTCTACTTCTAATCACTAAGATCGTACTTTACAATGTAATTTTACATTCTCAGTTATTAAAATTTATAGTTAAATCCTAATGAAGAACATGATTATTAATAGATTTTTGATATTTTAATAGAACCATAACAGATAATCATAACTTGATTACGATATCCTATTTTTGGATTTTAAAAATGAGAAAATATGCAATTTGTTTGTTTTGTCGGAATATATGTTCATTTGTTTTTTGTGATTCACCCATATGAAAGCAAAACATTTTTTTTTTTTTTTTTTGTTTTTAAATTGTATTTTTTTAATTTACTTTATTATGATAACATTTGAGTTGTGCTTAACCTAACCAAATAGATCGGCCAAGTCATGTTGAGCTGAAATAACCTAATAGTTTTTTTTTTATTAAGTTATACTCTGTCCAGCCCAATCTCGTGCCTACTATTTAAATGCAAGTGAACAGTAGCCTCCAATGGTGAATGAGGAAGAGAAAGGGTGAAGGAAGTTACTTGACGACAGAGGAAGTCCAGTTGATGGCTGGCTGAGTGTTGGAGAAGGGGCAGTGGTCAGTGTTGGCTATAAAAAGAAGAGGAAACAACTGCTGCAAAGGCTATTGCTGCTGCTATTTGTGCTAATGCGTGGAGAAGAAGATGTTGAAGTTGCCGACGGTGGAGAGGAAGAAGTGTTGAAGCTGCCACTGTGGATGACGACAGAGATGAAGATGTACTAAAGTTGCCGCTGTGGATGTGGTGGAAAGGAAGATGTTGGTGCTGCCGGTGGATGCTGATGCCCGTGGAGAAAAAGAAGAAGAAAAAGGTTGTCGTTGCTGCTGTTGAAAGTGAAGGATAACTGGTGATACTGCTGTCGATGGTGGGGGAGATTAGTTGTTATTGCTGGCTGTTTGCTCACGGTGTCGTGGTGCTGCCGTGGCTGGGTTAAGAAGGAGAAGAAGAAGAAGTAGAAGGTTGCTGCTGACACTGCTGCCGTGTGATGGTGCTGCTGATGGAGGAGACGTGTTGCAGCCAATGAATAGAAGAAGATGAAAGTCACCGTGGTTGGCTTTGCTGGTGGTTGCGCGCCCATGATGGAGAGGAAGAAAGCTGAAGTTGTTGTACGTCTTCGCTATCTCTTCTGTCTCCCTTCTCTACTTTATATCCTTTTCTGCTGGTCTCCCTTATTTGTCCCTATTTTTTTGTCTATCTTTTATCTTGTTCCCCTATCCTCCATGGTCTCGTTTTTCCCCGTGCTTTTTTACTCTTCTCGGTTATAAATAGTAGAGCATTGATTTGCAATGATAATGAAATATCTTTCACGAGTTGCAGGCCGGTTAGTGTGTTACAGGTAAGCTCAACACCTTTTTTTTTTATCTGTTTATGGTGTAGTGATGGCACGACAAAACATGCTTTTTGACTTTTTATTTTTAAAAAAGATAACGTTAATGTTGAATCATGATTTTGAAACAATCATGTTAAAAATTAAGCACGTTAAAAGAAAAAACTTAAATATTAAAATCTATTTAAAATGACATTGAAAATGCAAAAAATAATACAAATATATTAGGGTTTTTTTTTGAAAAAAAATAATAAAAATAAAAGTAGAAAATCAAGTCATGACAAATATGTTGAATTATTTGTAAGATCTTTGTCTAGTGTTTGAATGATTACACTAATTTTAACTAAATGTGAACCCACTAACCTGTGCTTTTGGTGTAGCCTTAGGTAAATTGTTAAGATTCATGGTTTGATATCAAAGAATTAAGACTGATCTATCTTAGATCAACATTATCCTAAAGATGTTAAAGCCAAAAAATCCACAGGTTAAAAAGTCTACAAGAAAATTTGGCCTATTTATCAAGATTTATTTGTAACTTGGCAAGTAGATGTCAACCATTTGCTCATTTGAAGAAGAAGGAAGTGATGTTTTAACGGGATGAAGCTTGTATTAATGCTTTTAACAATTCTTGATGAATTAAACTTACAAGCACTAGTATTAAGACAACAATTTATCCTCAATTTGACTGCCTAAACATGTTCTTTAGGAGTGTTGTTCTTGCAATAAAATGATGAAGGAAGTAAGAGTGCTCTTTACTACCCAAGTATAACTTTAAATGGGACAGAAATAAATTACTCTCCAATAAAGAAGATATGTTTGGCATTAATGTTTACAAAAAAAAAAAAAAAGATAAGGTATTACGGATAAACATATTGAGTGCAATTAATCTCTTAAATAAATAATCTTGTGGCTAATTCTATCAAAAAGGTTGGAAAAATGGGTGTTACTACTCTAAAATTTTAAAATTCTATTGTTGATCATCCTATTCCTAATTAATATAAGTTTTAAAGACTTTCATGATAGCAATGTCTTATTTATTGAAATGTTAGAGCAATATAAAACCTCTTTTGATGGTTCATCGCAACAAAAATAAAATAAATATTGGTTTTATTTTTGTCACATCTAAAGGAGAAGTCTTGTCATTCACCTTCTAGTTTATTGAATGTTGTTTTAACAACATTATAGAATATCTAGCTATGATTCCTGGGTTGGGTATGACAATAAATATAAAGATTCCTCACCTTAAATTGTTTGAAGAAACTTCATTCATTTTATAAATTCAGGAAGGTATAACCCTTATATCATTTGTATGTATTGAAACTGATGACATTACTTGAACACTTCACTCTAGAGCATGTACCTCAAAAGGAGAATAATAAAACTGATGTCTTTTAAAAAATGACATCAATAATAACATTTTATAGTGAAGAAATCAATCTCTATATATTAAAGATAGATGGTTCCATGAATAACGAGTGATAAAAAAAGATTAAAAAAAAACCATATAGGTGTGATTTTATCAATGAAGTTGCCAATCACTTATCAACTATAATGAGCTAATTGAAGATCCATACCATAAGACAAAGGTAAGGCTAATAAATTCTCTTTTTTATATATTTCTTAGGCACTTTTCAATGGTCTAGAAAAGAGACACTTAGGGATCTATAAAGCATATCAATCAGGTCTTAAAATCTATTTTTAAATTAAGAAAATAGGATATGACTAGCCTACAATGATAAAAGACCACATGAACTATACTAGAAGATACCAAACTTGCCAATTTTATGTTAATTTGATCTACCAATTAGTTGAGGTTTTACAATTGACATTTTAGGCCCTTTAATGCCTGGAGACTTGATGTGGTAGGGCTATTGCTAAAAATCTCAAGATGATATATTTATACAGGGGTATTACTTTTAGAAATGGATAGAAGCTATAGTATTAAAAGAGGTCAAGAAAGAGATAGTTATGAACTTCATATGGGAAAACATCATTTATTATTGTAGGGTATCAAGGTATGTATAACTAATAATAATGATGATAATAAATACTTATACAAGATAAGCATGAATAATTTATTTGTTTCAAACAACATATTTTTTCTATTTACAATGCTCTAGCTAAGGTTACAATCCTCCACCTATGGTTTAGTAGAAGTGTTTAATAAGACTATAAGCAACATTATCAAGAAAGTGGTGAATCACTTGAAGAAGATTAGTATGATATAATTGAAGAAGAACTATGAGCTTATCTTACTTCATTTTAAATACCAACTCAAGTTAATCCATATATCCTAGTATATGATGTTCAAGTTATTCTTCCATTCTAATATCAAATTCTTCTTTAAGGATCACAATCCAAGAATGACTTTCTAATTAATACAATATTCAACTAAGCTTCAAATAACATGAAACCTCAGATAAAAAATAAAAAAAAACCTTTTAAAAGATAACAACACTTGAATATTATTGAGCTTAACTTTGTAAGGCTTTCAACATAAAGGTGAGACTGTATCTATTCAAAGTAGGAGATCTCATCATGGCAGTATCATACTTGATAATCATCTCAAAACACATGGGCAACAAATTCCTTCTAAATAGAATAGATCTTATGTGATTCAAGAAGTCTACACTAATAAAACTTAAAAAAGTAGTCAATGGGAATGAATTAAGGATTGGGCCTATCAATGGTAAATTCTTAAAGACAAAAACTATGTAAGAGAACTAATGTATCTTTTAGTTTGCACGAGCTAAAACTATGGATGATATAAAAAAAAAAAATTGAACTATATTATGACCTGAACCTTTATACATTAAGTTACATAAGTTACTTAGAATGTTTCTTGGTACAATTGAGGAAGAAAAAATTGACAAAAACTTAACCATGTTATGACTTAATTTTTTTTTATTAATATAGGTATGTACATAATGTAAAATTAGTCTCAGTACATTCACATCACCTTTTATAATTATCACCACTTATATGGTCGATCACATTGTGAAGATAAAAGGGAACCTCACAACAGAAATCATAACATAAAAGCATAGGTAATACAATTACGAGTATAATGATGCTTACGAGTATTTAAAAGAAGATTTGAGAACAGAACTTGGTCAAGAGCACAAAAAAAGAAAAGTGTTTTCGTACTTGATGGAAAGTTATCAATCACCAAGATTAACAGTTCATCAAACACCAAACACAATAATAGCTGAGAAATGATTCATGAAACTCCACATTTATCGAGTAAAAGCTTGTAAAACACCATAATCACTAAGAAACAGTTCGTCAAGCTCCATAATTGTTGAACTATAGCTCATAAGACGTGACAGCTATTGAGAAAGGGTTCATCAAACTCCAGAACTATTGAATAAAAACTCGTCAAAAAGAGTAACCATTGAGAAAAAGCTCATCATTCTTTACATATATTGAGTAATAACTCGTCAAACACAACTATTGAGAAAAGGTTCATCAAGTCTCATAGTTATTGAGTGATAGCTCATCAAACATAGCAACCATTGAGAAACGGTTCGTCAAGATCCATAAATATTAAGCAACAGTTGGTCAAGCTCCATAACTACTGAGTAGCAACTTGTGAAATGCAGCAACTATTATTTATCAAGCTCCATAATAGCTCATTAAACGCAACAATTATTGAGAAACAGTTTTTCAAGCTCCACAACTATTGAGAAACAATTCATAAAGAGAAATAATCATTGAATAACAACTCATCGAACGCAGAAACTGTTGAGAAACGATTTGAGAAACAATACACACACCAAACGCTAAAAGCATTAACCATTGAGAAACAGTTCACCGTAACCACTACTAAGATTTTGAGTCACCTAAGCAACTTATGTGAAAAACTGAGTCAAGACTGAGTCTACATTCAAATTCATGTTCAGAAAAAACAAAACAAAATCAGTCCATGTTGTCCATGTCGGTGGTCTTCCCATTCTATTGCATAGAAACTTATGTGACATAATTGATGTTCCTTTTGTTCCAAAGAGTGGCAAGCTCATTGCTGAAGCTTTCTGTGCTTTTGGGTATCCTCTTCAAGTTGATTTTGCACTTTAAGAGAACAGACCGAACATGGATAGGAGATTTGTTGAAATTTTCCATAGTAAGAAACATGACTATTGCAAGACGATAGAGCAGTGTCAAAATCTTACGTTTCACCACGACAGAATATCCCCAGGGCCAAATCCTATGACGAGGGAAATGACTCATCTAAACATGCAGGGGTATCGCAATTGGCTGAACCCTTTAGCCGTATTTGGATATTTTTTTTACTATTAATGTAGATGTTTACGCTAATTCGTGTTCATTTCAACTAGCTTTATAAGTCTTAAAATTAACTACTATATAAATCTCTAGTAACTATCATATTAATAGCCACATATTAGGTTAAGTGAAGCCTTATAATATGATTTATATTATTTTTTAATATTAAATTTGAATCTAGTAGCGATCAATTATGAGTGTGAACAGAAATGGTCATTATCTATTTTGATACTGTGTTCACACTTTGGAAGAAAAGGAGGAGGAGAAACAAGCCATGGGATTTAACGTGCCAACTGGAGACAAACTGTAAACGAAGGGAAAGGAAGCTGTCTTGCTTTCATATAAAACCACACTGCACCTCATGTTTTACGTGTTCTTGATTGAACAAAGGAAAAGTTGTTGTTTAACAGAGGCAAAGGTCGGTTTTCTTTATCTGTTTTTGTTATCTCACTCGACCAAAATTGTATTCAGTAAAGGAAATAAATTAACAAAGAATAGAGTGCACGCAATCAAGAAAGAGAGAGGAAGGATTAATATCTTTCGTTCACAGTAACTCATCCACTAGTCTTTTAATTAAGCACGATAAGATCTTCAAAATAAAATCATATAGTATTCATTTTTAGGCAAAAAAAAAAAAAAAAACAAGAAGAAAAGAAATCATGGTTACTCATGGGATTCAATTTATTTGGTCTCTAAAATATGCAATCGTTTCAACTTGGACATTGAACTCTTGAATCTATATATCATTTGATTTGAAAATCTTCAATTTAAATTGGTCTATAAATTTTTATTTTAGACAATTATATTTTATTTTCACAATATAAAAAATATATCTATATTAACTTATTTTCAAGATTTCATATGATCAAATCAAATACTAGTTCAAAAATTATATTCAAAGTGTAAAACCCTTGTAGCGATATTTTTCAAGACATGCCCATTTATTTTTAAATGTAAGTGAATTTGTCTCGAGGGGGTATATGTAAAAACAAAACAAAAATCACCAATCAAATCATATCATGTGTTATTTTTATTTTATTTTTACATATTAAAATTATAATAAATGAGATGGAAAATAAATGAGCTTTTATATATTTATTGTCTAATTAAAAGGTGACACGTTAGATGAGATATTGAAGATATTTTTATCATAAATACAAGATTCTATAAATAAAAGTCAACCTATAAAATAATATTATGTGGCATTAAAAATAGACCTGGATGCTCCTTATCTCTTTAAATATAGGGCCTTACCTGAAACAAGACAGACATCTTTTTAAAAATACAATTTTTTTTTCAAGACAAGTTTTTTACATAAAAAATTTATCTCAAAATCTCTCAAGCCTCCTTGATGTGCACTTGAAGTCTAAAAAAGATGAAAGTTTATTGGATTAAGCACAAACATCTAGTAAGAGTTCTTCAACAATACTTTAAAGACAAATCAAATGTATTTTTCAAAGCTTATAATACAAAATCTTACTCTACAGTATGCACCAAAATTTGTGTTCTTGCAAATTACAAGTATTGACTTGATTTCACAAATAAATCATGTCACCACAAATCAAATTCAAATGAAGAATAAGAGGATTGTTTTTTGTTTTTTTTTTTTGTAAGAATTTTCAAAGAATGTACCCGATCATATATTTTATACAAGTGTGTTTGATTAATTTTCAAGTACTTAAAACTATGTCCATAGTTGCAATCTCAAAAAAAATATGGAATTACTTTTATTGGTTATAGAGTTAACAATGGAAGAATGTATTTATTATAAGTTAGCCTACAAATTTTGATAGTTCTAAATAATTGGGTGTGGATCTTTCACTAGTACATCATCTAGAAATCCTAACAAACTTTTTTATGGAAAAATGGGACAAACCTACATCTTAAAAGAGGCTTATTTACCTTAAATCAATGAGTTGACATAAAAAATCATAACTTTATATGATAATAAGATTGAACTCAAAGTTTCCAAAAGCTATTATTAGCCATATTATATAAAAGGGATAACTTTTATGAATAATTGAGTGCTAAAAGACCCTCAAAATTGATCAGGAAGATGTTATTTGAGCTAATTTTTATACTTTTCCTTCTTTATTTTTTTCATTTTCATTTTTAGTTTAATTTTATTTTTATGTTGGTTTTCTTTTTTAATTTTTGACCTTATCAAGTTCATTATCTTATTTATATAAGGGTTTATACACCTTTTAGAGAGATATACCACATTAGAGATAATTATCTAGTAACAAAGTAAGAATTAGAGTTTTTATATAAAAATATTTTTTCACCATAATTATATCCTTCATTTCTTATTATATTCTTATATTGTATTTTCATAAATGTGAGTTGGTATTACAACATGATGATTTCTTACTTGTTATGTGTTACTAAACAACCATGGTTGAAAGAGGTCATATAATAGGAGAGGTTGTGACATGAGAGAATAAAAAGGTTCCTTCTCAAGAAAAGGATATTCAGGAACTAGTAATGGAGGATATATAAACCTAGGTTTTAGAATCGTCCAATAATTAACAAGGGTTGCAACCTAGAAAGAGAGTGAGAACTGTTATTATAGATCCTTAGCTAACATTGTGAACCCTTTCCAAAGGTGAGAATAGATGAAGCAACCTATTGATCAAGATGATTATCATGGTGATATAGGATTTCAAATAAAGGTCTCTAAGTTTAGACAAACCCTGCAAGAAAAAAAAATTTATTGATTGGTTGAATAAAGTAGAAATGATTTTCCAGAGTAGAAAAATCGAAAGAAGAGAATAGATGAAGCAACCTTTTGATCAAGATGATTATCATGGTGATTTAGGATTTCAAATAAAGCTCTCTAAGTTTAGACAAACCCTACAAGAAAAAAAAATTATTGATTTGTTAAATAAAGTAGAAATGATTTTCCAGAGATGAAAAATCGAAAGAATATACAAGTGATATCATCACAATTAAATTAAATAGGTTAGGTTTTTTTTAGAGGTAGAAATTAAAATGGTATTGGGATAGACAAGACAACTATAGGATTAATAAGTGAGAAAAGATGAAGGAGAAAATAAAAAAAGATGTTACTTTCTTTAGAGATGCTCAAAATTTATATCAATGATTCTTTATGCTAAGGCAAGAAAAAGTTATATTGATGGTGACACTAACAATTCTTGCCATTTAGTGGCTCAAAATGGTGCTTTCAAAATGGAAAAAAAAGTTAGTTGTTAGTTACCTAAGTTGATTGCAATATTCCATCCAAAACATGTTGTATTTACAATAGTTATAAACAGTTTTAGATCTATTCAAGAGTCTTAGTATAGAAAAAACAATATGGAAATATGGAAATCAATAAAGGCTTTTAGTCTTACTAAAATAATAAGAAATGAAAACTCAACCTAATTCAATTCCTTTATAAACCACATTTCATTGTTTGGTTCTAAGTTTAAATTTTGCAATTTTAGATATGGTCAATAAAAGCATCATTCTACCAAATATTGTAAGCTTAAGAGTCATTTAGGTAAGAATATGGTTATATACGAGCTTATGAAGTCAGCTAACCTTGTTTATGATGATCTTAAAAGCAATGTGGAGATTTTTTCATAGAGATGGTGGTGCTACCCTAGTAATATGAAATAGCATTTTAGCTTCCAAGGGTGATTCTGGCGAGGATTGGTTATGTACTAACATCTTCCATTCAACCCATATCATTAAAGACAAGGTATGCAATTTGATAATTGAAGAAATTATTAGAAAACAATGAAGCAATTACAACTTGAAATAGAGAATCAATGAAACCATTAGAGAAATTTAAATTCAAAAATAAATCACCTTAAACCCTACAAGTTGACATGGATTAATTGGGATAATGAGGTAATCATGAATAAATATTATCTTGTGCAATTTCCATCTAAAATAGGAATTTATTATATTTTTGAATAATTACCTAAAATGATAAGAGTACTATTAAAACATAATAAACATAAGTGTCCATTGTTTCAAAAATAAAAATGATGGAATAAACTAACTAGAATATTCTTAAAAAATTAGAAACTTGAAGTATGCTATAAACTACACAAAACTATATACTATATACTTGGATAGCTAGTTAAATAGATATATCAATAATACAAGTATGAATTATTAGAAAGCAATAAAAATGATATTCATATATTTAGGGTATACCATAGATTATAAACTATACTATATTGGATACCTAATGGTACTAAAAGGTTAAAGTGATGCAAATTGGATATTCAATACTAAGAATTTAAAACCCATTATATATATGTTTTCATACTCAATGGAGTAGTTGTGTCTAAAAAAAAAAACCTCTAAGAAAATATGCATTATAAGATCCATAATGAAATCAAAGTTTAATACAGTAGATAAAGCAAGATAAAAAATTTAGTGGCTTTAAAGTTTCTTCTAGTATATTTCATGTTAACTAAAGCTGCAACCAATAATTTATTTTTATTATAATAATTAGCCAGGAATTTCTAAGAGCTAAAGGTAGTGTCTATACTAATAAGTCTATATATTTACATCGTAGACATATTATTGTTAAACACTTGCTCTCATATGAAGTTATTTTCATTAACTATATAAAATCAAAGAAAAACATTATAGATCGATTTGTAAAAGACTTAATTACAAACCTTATATATAGTTCATAAAGAGGAATGAGCTTAAGAACTTAAAGATAAAAAGAAGTATCATGAGAGTAACTCTACTTAGGTGATTCATAATCCTAAGATATTGGTTCAAAGAGCAAATTAATTCAAATGACATTCTTATTAGCACTTAAAAATGATAATTTGAGCTCAAATTAAATATAGGGTCACTAGAGTCTATAAGGTTGTCCAAAATTACAAGTATCAATGGATCCTATTTATGTTTTTTCAGGATTCATGGCATTGTCCTCGTAGCCTTTTTTGCTATTTGAAAGTGTTGTTTTTTACTCTTGTTGCTTCTTTTATATAAAACTATGAGATTTTAAGTTGTAGATTGTTTTTTTGTTTCTTAAGCGTTGAAAGGCAGCAATCTTAGAATTCATGGGAAACCATTGGTAAAAAAATTATATACATCATGTAACACATAAATTAATTTTAAGAATAAATAGTTGAATCCTTCACAACAACCTACATTGCTTCATCTAAATTTATTCAATAAATAAATAAATCATATTAAATTTGTAATAGCATCTAGAAAATAACAATTTAGTTTAATACTTTAGACCATCATGTACTTTATTATTTTATGAGTTGATGTTAATAAATTGAATTAATTTAGTTAGAAGATTAAAATTTAAACATGCATGCACTATAATTTATGAACATATTGAATAAAACTAAACCTGTATGCAACTATATTGCGCTCATGTAAAATTATTGTAGACATTTTTATTACAATTAATGATAACAAAATATAATTTAGCTTACAAAATGAAAGCAAACAAAGTTCTTGCTCATGAGAGATATCATTAATTTCATAATTTGTGAGCTATAAAGTAGAAGGATTAATATTTTCTCTCATTCAATAATTTTGCCACTTGAAATAGAAATTCCTTTCTTAAACCCCTTTTCTTTTCAAATCAACAAATAAATTAGATTACAAATACAACTTACCATGACGATTTACAATATGTACTGACTTTGTAGATTTTATTCCTTTTTTTATAAGAAAAAAAAAATTGTTGGATTCCTAAATCTCTTTGTTGTGATGCCATGGTCACATAACTTAATTACCCTACCTTAAAATACATAAGATAGTATAGGCTTAAAACATACACAATAGTATAAAGCAAGTAAGGAATAGATTCCACGAGGAAGGTTTAATTTAGATTTTTATGTTATAAATTGTGCAATTGCAAGGTGTGATTGGTGATTAACTAGACTAGGAAAAATTAAATAATTAAGGAAAATTAAATAAAACTAAAATTTAATAAAAAAACAAACCTTAATGGCATGTAAACATCCACATATAGAAATAAGAATCGATCATTGAATAAAACTTCAATTTATATTTTGAATTTTGATCTTTCCATAAGGTTAGTTACCAAATCAATTTTATAACTAACCTTAATTAACCAACAATCACAGTGTTGCACTAATGATTTAGTTCATTTGCATCTTTAAAAATTAGATAAATTGATTAATATATATAGCAGAATAGTCCACAATTCATGTTGATTTATTCAAATGTTTTGTCTACGATTAATAACGTAGATCCACTATAGTTTTTAAACTTAGTTTCTTCAGAAGTTTATATACCACAACTCTAGTTTTGATAGAAAACTTAATAATAGATTATTCACAATAATAACTTAGATATTGCTCTAGAAATTAAGATAAATAATAAGAGAGAATATGCATAGGAAAATAAACTTAGTCATTTATCATATAAGCTAAAAGTAAATGAAATAATAAATCTTACAGTTCTTGAAATCTGAAATTTTTTATGTCTTTGCAACCAAGAAAGATAGTGTTAGCCTTGCATATTTATTGAACAACTAATAAAAAAGATGGAAGAATCCTTGGATTTGAATTTTTAGGAGAGAGTATTTGTATTTGTCTATTATGGTGAGCCTCTTCTCTCTTATTCTTACGTTTCACTCTTTTTTTTTATAATCTAAAAAATCGTAGTCCCTACTTTACAAGATAGTCTTCTCTTAAGCAGATAATTTTACATTTAAATACTTCAATAACTACTTTTCTAAAAAGAAGAAATATATTTGCATTAAATCTTAAATCATTGACTTATAAGATATAAATTGCCAAAATAAAGATTTGGATGTAAGTTTGGATACTTTAGGATGTAAGCTGGACGTATTTTTTTATAAAACTTATTTGTTGTGAGAATTGATGAGTCATATTAGAAGAATCATATTCTCTCATATGAATTATTTTTCTGATGAAATTTAGTGATCTTATAGTTTTTTTTTTTTTTTTATGAAATATAGTGATCTTATAGTTCTTTTTGTCATGAATCCAATAAAATCAAGTTGACATAAAATGGATTTCTATAACTCAAGATATTCAAATTAGAATGGTCGAAGATCAACTTATGTATAATGCAAGATTTGATTCTGAAGACTACGATTTCTATGCTCATTCTTTATTTATTTTTCTTTTCATAGATTGCTATAAAGGTATAAATGTCAGCTTTATGATGTCACTTGAATCATTTTATTTTGACCTCTATAAATAACTTAAACTTTGTACAAAACATTGACTAAATATTAGAAGAATCATATTCTCTCATATGAATTATTGTTCTGATGAAATTTAGTGATCTTATTGTTCTTTTTTTGATGAAATATAGTGATCTTATAGCTCTTTTAGTCATGAATCCAACAAAATCAAGTTGGCATAAAATGAATACCTATAGCTCAAGATATTCAAGTCAGAATGGTCGAAGATCAACATTGGTATAATGCAAGATTTGATTCTGAAAACTGTGATTTCTCTGCTCGTTCTTTATTTATTTTTCTTTTCATAAATTGCTATAAAGGTATGAATGTCAACTTTTTGATGTCACCTGAAGCATTTTATTTTGACCTCTATAAATAACTCAAACTTTGTATAAAATATCAACTAAATATCAAATCTATCAATTATCTTTGATTTACTTTTTTTTGAATCTTTCATCAAAAAATACTTTCAAAATATACAATAAAAACTACCAAGATATATTATATATAAAATATAGATAAAATACTTGATAAATATAGATAAAATTATAAAGTAATATGGTTGTATCACTCTAAACTCAAAGCACCCATCAAAATCCATGTCCTTTTACAGACCAGCACGTTTACTAATAGTTGCAGAGAGGCTACCGTTTTCTTCGTTTTTTCTCCGATGCAGTTACTTAAAGGTAGGGCAATTCTAGTTACAATCTAAAGTTTATTTAACGTATGCAAACTATTCACTTTGTGAATCAAACGGCACGGTAAGAGTATTTTTGTCTGCTTCCAAAAGTACAGGGCGTCTGATGTCAAAAGACGGGGCTAAAATCACTGCACTAAAACCATATATTTGTTACCGAGTACAGCGCTCATCAGCCTAAGCTAATATATGGGATCAAAATAAGAGCATTTGCAAGGGCACGCGTAGTTGAAACGACTGTATTGTTGGAGCATACGAATTGACAGGAGCAGAGTCCCTATAAAAACCTCGAAGGTTGTGTGAAGAGAGTGTGCCTACCAGCTTACTCTTTGCTTCCCTAATGTACATGCTACTAATACCAAAGGCTGCCATGAGATTCACAAAAAAATTCCAATTTGTTTGTTTGGCGTTGGTCTTCATTCTGGGAGCTTGGCCTTCTAAATCCATAGCTCGAACTCTCCTGGATGCACACGTGTACGAGAGGCATGAGCAATGGATGTCTCAGTATGGACGTGTATACAAGGATGATAGCGAGAAGGCGACCCGTTACAGCATATTCAAGGAAAACGTTGCAAGCATAGATGCGTTTAACAGTCAAACTGGCAAATCTTACAAACTAGGTGTCAATCAATTTGCAGATCTTACAAATGAAGAGTTCAAAGCTTCACGCAATAGATTCAAGGGCCATATGTGCTCTCCACAGTCAGGTCCTTTCAGATATGAAAACGTTTCTGCAGTGCCTTCAACCATGGACTGGAGAAAGGAAGGAGCTGTAACCCCTGTCAAGGACCAAGGACAGTGTGGTAAGTGCCTATATATACCTTGTGTTTATAATAAGAATGAGATCTTTCAGAGGGATACTTTTCTAACTTCCTTTTTTTTGTTGCGCTGAATCAAAACGTAGGTTGTTGTTGGGCATTTTCGGCTGTGGCAGCCATGGAAGGAATCAATCAGCTTACAACTGGTAAATTGATCTCCCTTTCAGAGCAGGAGGTTGTTGACTGTGACACTAAGGGTGAGGATCAAGGCTGCCATGGTGGTTTGATGGATGAAGCCTTCAAATTCATTGAGCAAAACAAGGGTCTAACAACTGAAGCTAACTACCCATACAAGGGAACAGATGGCACTTGCAACGCTAACAAGGCAGCCATCCACGCAGCAAAGATTACCGGGTTTGAAGATGTGCCAGCAAACAGTGAAGCTGCACTGATGAAGGCTGTCGCTAGGCAACCAGTTTCTGTTGCTATTGACGCTGGTGGGTTTGATTTTCAGTTCTACTCGAGTGGAATCTTCACAGGAAGTTGCGGCACTCAACTAGACCATGGCGTCACTGCTGTTGGTTATGGAGTCAGCGATGGATCCAAGTATTGGCTCGTGAAGAACTCATGGGGTGCCCAATGGGGGGAAGAGGGATACATTCGAATGCAGAAAGATATATCTGCAAAGGAAGGATTATGCGGCATAGCCATGCAAGCCTCATACCCCACAGCCTGATCAGATTGAAACATCTACTGCTGTTGATGGCTATTTCTATCATGTATTATTACAACGTGTATGCTTGCTTTCTGTAATTTCTCCTATGGCCATGTACGGTCTAGAAAGAAATCGTAAAAGCTTATGATACGATAAACGAGTATGTAATTATGTGTTTTTAATCTGCTATTGCTATTACTTGCATCTTGATTGATTTTAAGTTAGAAGTTATTACATAATTTAAATTCTCGGATGTAGGTTTCTTTTTTGTGTTAGTTTTAATTAAAAGAACTCTGCAACTTAAAATTCAATTTGTAAATTAACTAGTTTGAATTCTAGATTTAGTCTTACATCTATTCTTATAATTTTAAATTCGGTTTACAGAGTTACTATATTATAAACTTAAACGAGTAGAGTACCAATATGGTTAAATTTACTTCCAAATATTCAATTTTAAATAATTAAAATTGCAACTATACTTGATTGTCATCTACGAATCTATTTACGTTTGAATATGAACTTATCAGATATGGTCTATAATTAAGTTTGTGTATTTTTTCTGGTCTAGAATTGTTTTGCCAATTTTAGTGTTTAATAGGTGACATCATACATTACTAGTTTTAATAGATTACATCATACATTATAAGGGGCAAGAAATTATAAAAACAACTAAAAGAGATCAGGAAAACACTGTATATTATGAGTAAAAACATTGTAGATTGTAATAGTGTATTTTTAGGTCGGTTCGATTGGTTTGCTGGTTTTTCTATTTTTTTTATCATTATTTGTGCTGTAAATTAACACTCTTAGTCCTAAAAAAAAGACAAAAAACAACTTATAGGTGGAGTGGCTCCGCAGTAATTGCACATTTTCAAATTGGACCGGTGCGCCTACCTTTTTATTATTTTATATTTTTTTTAAAATAGCTAAATATGGATATAGCCCCTAATAAGATAAAATTGATGACTTGGGCATAGGGGTTTACTGGTAATTGACCATAATTTTTTTTTTCTTTTTACTGTCAGCAAGTGTGTAATGCATGACCGACAGTATTCTGCCTCACGCCCTGTTTAGGTGGCGCGTGAGGCGTGATCCATTCACTTGAGATGGGTTATTGGCATCTCTGTCGATGCACCGCCGTGTGGTCTTCCTCCCGGCACAGCGTGTTTTGTCCTCTGGCGGTCGTGGACGTAGAGGTGGCCGATTAAAGCCGATAAAGCCATTTCTCTCTCTTCTGCACGTAAAAGTGCAGGAGAGTCCCCCCGTTTTGATGATTTTTCACTCTGGTCCCTACACTTTTAATTTTGTTTATGGTCCTGATTTTTACTATATAAGTTTTGATTTAGTTTGATTAGGTCCTTCGATTGAAATTAATTCAATGTTAATGTTTCACTTTGGTCCTTCTTCTTTTAATTTCTGAATTGGTTTTAAATAGATTAAATATTCGGTATAGAAGTTTTAATTTTTTCAATTTTGTTATTTGATTGAAATTTATAATATATTTGATTTTCATTTCGGTCTTTATATTTTTAATTTTTTATTTTAATCCCTTTATATTTGATTTTGATTTCGGCCGTTATACTTTTAATTTGTTATTTTAATCCCTTTATTTCTTTAAATTTCTAGAATATTTCCTATTTTTTTCCATGTATATATAAGTGTGATCTTAGCTTTGATTTTTAATTTTTGTTATTTTCTTATTTGTTGAAGTGATATTTTTTTCAAAAAAAAATAGCTCTTAAATTTTATTTTCATTTATGATCATTTGAAAATTGACATTTTTTTTTCTACCTTTGTTCATTCTTTTAGTTTTTTATTTGTTTTTTATTTTTATTTTTAGGTCAAATTACTTTTTTTTACCTAATAATTTTTATTTTATTTTTTTATTTGATCTTTTGTTAAAGTTTTTAAGATTTTTTTAGTCTTTCATTTATTTTATTTTTTGCATTATTAACATAATAATAATAATAATAATAATAATAATAATAAAAATTTTCTTACTTACTATTTTGTTAATGTTTTTTAGGTTTTTTTTCTAGGGATAATTTGATAAATTTTATTTTATTTTTTGTTTGATCTTTTGTTAAAGTTGTTACAATTTTTTTAGTCTTTCATTTATTTATTTTTTCTTTCATAATAATAATAATATTTTAATTATTTTTCTTGCTTATTATTTTGTTAATATATTTTTAGTTTTTTTTCTTGGG
The DNA here is from genome assembly GCA_015731905.1 of Salix dunnii. Lineage (NCBI taxonomy): Eukaryota > Viridiplantae > Streptophyta > Magnoliopsida > Malpighiales > Salicaceae > Salix > Salix dunnii. Next base: position 9,030,799 of record CM027665.1, on the reverse strand, counting down.
ATAATTTGATAATTTTTATTGTTTTGATAGTAATAGAAAATAGGGTATGGTCATTTATTTTATTATATCAAACTTTACATGTATAAAGATTCTATTTTAATCTCAACAATTATAAAAATTATTTAGTTGACCCGCGACGTAGTGCAAACTGACAACATTACAAAGATTGATGTAAATGTTGGAGAGAAAAAAACTATGTTTTCCCACATTTTTTGTTGAAAAACTTTCAAGGCAGTTACCTCTTTCCGTCTTTTTGATGTTAAAACTTCGATATTATTGCTGCGGTAATGTGTATTATGCTGTATCATATCAAACTTTGTATGTGTAAATATTATATTTTATTTTTAAATTAGTAAAATTTATAAATTATTTCAAATTCAATAATTATAAAAATTATATCTTGCCCGCAACGTAGTGCAGAGAATCTATCTAATAAGTTGCATAAAGAATAATTTAAATCTCTTTTTATATGAAATATCTCTTTGATAATCATATAATATTAATTGCAATTTCAAAAAAGTTGTGATGAAATCAACAATATAATCAAATTCACAATTCCTAAGGGTTTTTATGCAATTAAAATAGTATCATTTAAAACAAAATGTGAAATTAAATAAACACAGATGGCTTTGTAGAAATCGTATCCAAACAAAACAAAATCTGAAAGATATATTCTCCCAGCACAATTATCTTGATCATTGTATAGATTATAAGCTTTGTGGGTCCAAACTCAATAACCTAACAAAAACAGTATCTTATACCGTTATGAAAATCAGTCCTCATATTAATTTTTATTTAGTCTAATTTGATATCGTGTTTTTAAAAAAAAATCAAAAAATATTTTTTATTTTAAATTATATATTTTTAGATGTTAATATTAAAAATAATTTAAAAAAATAAAAAAAATATTATTTTAATATATTTTTGAAAAATTAAACACAATTAATACTTATAAAACATCACTAATAATATATTTTGTCTCCACCTGAATAGAAAATTAGACACTTATCCGTGACAAGGAAAGTCAGCTCACACATTAATATTACTCCATTAAAGAATTCTTAAGAGGTGGAATGTTGTAATCATTTGTTTTTCTGATTTATATTTTGGAGTAATTATGTTTTTGAAAAGGATTTGAGTTTTTCTATATTTAAAATACATTTTTTATCGCTAATTTTAAAAATAAATGAATTCTATTTTAATATATTTGTAAAATAACAAATATTAACAAATATTATTTGAATGACAAGCAAGTTCGAAATCAGTCCCTTTAAATAAACTAAAATCTTTCACTGCTCCAATATGCTTCTACGATGAAGAAAACTTGACACCTCAAAGCAAAGAGAAAAAAATAAATAATTCCAGTATCCTAATAAGAAAAAAGTTCCAAATTCACCATAATTGAACCTAAAATACTAAACCAAAAATTCTAAACAGCAAAAAGTTTCAAACTTTCCAATGAGATTGTGATTTGATTGAAGAAAACAGAGGTAACCCAACACTCCAATGACCAAAAAGATTCAAACTTTGAGATGTAAAATGAAGATGGGGTTATAGAGTCAAGTGCAGTGCAGTGACATTAACGCCATGGAGAGAGGCGGACACGGACAAGGAGAGAGGGAGATGCAGTTGGAGTTGTAGGAGAGAAGTGAATTGAGAGAGAGGAAGATGCAGTTTCACTTCTCTCTTCATTTCTCCAGGGGGCGGCGCAAGCAGAGGGAGAAAGAAGGTAGGTTTTCTAAGTTTGAGATGCGAGAGTAAACAGACGGGACGGGTGTGGGGTGAGGTGGGTCGGGTCGGGGGTTTATTCTAATTATTATTATTAATTATAATAATAATAATAATAATAATAATAATAATTAGAATAAAAAATAGAAATATTAATTTATAATTAATTTAATTGAATTATTTGTAATAAAATGTATTTTAATTCATTATGTTCGAATTTATTGGTTATTTGTTAATGTGTTCATTTTATTTTTTAAAAATTTTCTAACACTCAAAGACAATAATAACATTAATTAACTTCAAATACAACAACCATAAAAAACATACAATTACTTCAAAAACATACAATAAATAACTTAAATCTAATGATTATTTACTTATTATCGTATTGTTTTCATAAATATTCAATCAAATTAGATTCGAGTTGGGAGTTCGTAGCTTTGTCCCTGATTCAATTATGAGTTTGAAGAAAATCAGGTAATCCTAATGTTTCATTATGTGACATTGACATAGAAGAATTAATTTCTATTAAATATTGGGGTCTTTTAATTATATTTAAATTTATTTTTTAATTTAAATATAATTTAAAAAATAATTTTATTGTTGAAGGGTTTTTCAAAAAAAAAATATTTAATTATATAATTTACTCATGTTAATTATATAATTAAACTATATATAAAATAACTGAATTTTATTTAAATAATATAAAAAATCACTCTTTAAAATAACTTTTACCATTAAAATACATATCAATAAAAAAAACTATATACACTATTAAAAAAAATCTGGTTTTTGATATTGTAATTGCTATTACAAGTCTTAGTACTATTTGTACTGCATAACTTCCAAGTCTACCGTTAGGTTCACCAACCAGTTCCAATTATTATTTTTAATTGTTTAAGGCTTTGCTCTTCACTTTAGGAGCTTGGCGTTATGGATCGATTGCACGAACCCTCGAGGATGCATCGATGCATGAGGGGCATGAGCAATGGAGGAACCAATGTACGGAAACAATTCTGAGAAGGAAACAGTGCTGAGAAATGTTGCATGCATGAATGTTTTTAAGGGCAAATCTTTCAAACTCGGTGTCATTCAAGATCAGATCTTACTAATGAAGAATTCAAAGCTTCACGAAATAGATTCAAGGGCTATATGTGCTCTCCCCAGGCAGGTCCTTTCAGATATGAAAATGTTTCTGCGGCGCCAGCTTGAGTTGATGGGGGAAAGAATGGAGGTGTTACCCTTTTCATCGAACAAGGCCACTGTGGTTAGTACTCATCATCCCAATGAAAATAATACTGAGAGCTTAAAAAGACAGTACTTCCTTACACTTTATTTCCTTGTTGTTGAATCAAAATGGAGGTTTTTGTTGGGCATTCACGGCAGTGGCAGCCATGGAAGGAATCAATCAGCCAACAGCTGGTAAATTGGTTTCCCTCTTCAGAGCAAAAGTTTATTGATTGTCACAGTAGTCAGGGTGAGGATCAAGGATGCAACGGTGGATTGATGAATCATGCCGTCGTATTCATTAAGCATAACAACTGAAGCTAACTACCCGTACATGGCACTAGGAATGCTAACGAGGCAGCCAAATACGCAGCAAAGATTGTGGGTGGGTGTTAGAGTCATGATTTAAAATTATAATGGTAGTTTATTAATAAATCTCATCGGCTTAGCTAAATTCTCAGTAGGGTTAGTGTTGTATAAAATTTAAATGATTAATTTAAGTATAATTAATATTTAATTGTTTTATTGAGCTAGATTAATTAACTTATTATATTTAATTGTTTTAAATATATTTTGTGATTGATATCTTTATTGAGTGCGAGTGTGTGTGTGTATACTAGTATAGTCGAACAAATTTTCTTCAATGCAAAAAATATATAATAAGAGTGTTGTTGAACCTAGCAAAATTTATTAATCTTGAAATTTCAAGACTTAACTCTTTGTTTAACTCAAGTTTTCAATTAAATCATGTAAAAATTAACTCGACTTAAATTGATCAATTTCATAGGTTTAAATTCAATATTGATTGTTTGTAAAAAGAAATATTCTCTACCTTTTGAAATATCTAATGACAACTTTTATAAAAAAAAAATATTAAAAAATGACAAATTAAATTAATCCTAGTCCTCGAGCGACATGTGTCATAAACTATATTAAATTTAATATTTTTTATAAATTATATAATAAAAAATATATGATTACCAAATTGAGCATCAACTTAAATATACATTTATTTGAGATAGCAATAACACTAGGAAAACAATAAAGAAAACTAATCATGCAGTTTATTTTTAACCAATATAATATTGAAGGAAAAATTTAGGAAAATAAATTAAATAAAATCATATTCATCTAGTGGGTAAACTAATCAAACCTATGTATCATGTTAACCGAGCTAGCAAGCTAAGCTCATGAACCAAATTATGGGCTATAATGGGATTATAATTTGTTTTATTTTTCAAACTATCTTTTATATAACTTTATAATAAAAAAAAATAGACAATTTTGAAATCAAATACCAACCCAATACTAAGATGAAAAAAACATTACACGTCAAAACTATGAATCAGGTCAAACAACCAAACTTGTAAATATATCCATAAAATATATAAAGTGTAATAATATGTTTTTTTTTATCTAAATCTGTTTTTTTACTGTATAAGAAAGGAATTGATGGGGGGGGGAAGTCATGTTCAATTAGAAAAAGAAAACAACTCACCAAATCCATAAATCATGACAACCTAGGTTACCATAACAAACTCATAGTCATATTAATCCTATAAAAAGGAAAAATATAAAGAACATTAGTGTTATCATTATCATGATGATTGTCATAACCCATTTCTAGGCTATTTCCAATATTTATTTGAAATAAAAATATAAATAAATAAAATAAATAAAACAAAAAAGGGTTGATGTGGTGGAAAAATAAAATTGAAAAAAAGAGGACTAGACGATGCATCGTTTGGTCTAGCAGAGGTGTCCATACGATAAGTTATCTAGTCACTATTAATTTTCTTCCCTAAATTTTCACTAAAAATCCTGCTTTGTTACCGACTTTGTAGGTGCATTTAATGACTTTATCTTTCATCAAATTTGACAAAAACATATATGAAAATGATCCATTGATTCTTGACCATATGATGGTATGGTCAATTCTGATTGTTAGAGATTACATAAGTAGAAGTTTAGCCTCAAAGTTGACAACTCAGGCAACCTAGTGTGGCTGTCGAATTTAATAGCTCAAGACATCTACTTTGAACCAACGGTTATGATGTTTCTGCATTGAACCAATGACTTAAGTTAGCCCTAGTAAATACAAGAATACCCTGCTCCACTAGCAATAAATAGAGATGAAATCTATGACTTAAGAGAGGACAAATATTAGAAGCCAAAATTGGAAAGAAACCATTTAAAAACCTAGATTTTTTTCCTCTCATTCTAGCAACCACTTCAGCCCCTCATATGTACAACATCTGACGATGTCAACAACTACGTCAACTATCTAAATTCTTCCCTGAAACACCTTAAACAATTATGGTCACCCTTTGCCTCCGAAAAGGTAAGGTAAATCCTCCATGTTTCCACCCAAACCACCAACTTAGCAAACCCGTTCACATAATAAGCAAATAGTGAATTAATTCACTCTAAATTGTTTACTTGGTTTCCTTTTTCTTCTTCTTTTTTAATAGGGTTGGGACCGACCTAAACTTAGCATTTAGGTTGAACCTGGCCCAGCTTGAAAAAAAAAAACAAAACAAAAATACAAAAAAATTAATTTTTTGTGATTTCCTTGTATATTTTTTCACCATCTTTTGCTTAATATTGGTTCGTAGATCTATGTTGAAGTATACGGACTTAGTAAAAAAAATATGATTTTTATTTGAAATTTCCAAAAAAATCTTATTTGAAAAATATAAAAAATAAATGTTTCCTTTTCATTCATACGACAGAATTCTAAATTTTTATGAGTATATTTTTCATTAAAAAACAACAAAAATTTTAAATCTTTTTCCATGTTTTTAAATAAAAATGGGATATCGTAACTAGTTTATGATTATCTGTTAGAGTTAGGATAAAATATAAAAAAATCTTTTAACAATCATTTTGTTCATTTTTTAGCTGTAAACCTTCATTATTAGGAGTGTAAAATTACATTATAAGGTACATTTTTATATATTAAAAAGATAATAAATACAATGATAATATTTGAAACTAAGAACGATTATTTTTTCAATCCAATGAGATAAAGATTCCCTCATGAAAAGAGATCTACTTCAAAACTTATAAAAGACCAACAAATAAAAATCTGACCTAGAAAAACAATCAAATAACAATGCAACTTACCTTAAGTAGGGGTACTAATGGTGATACATCTTCCTCTTGCATAATAAATCCCCTTACTGAGACTCTCGCAGACTATTAAGTTTCTTAATTACCTTAATACTAAGTGACAACTATTGAAAAATTATAATTATAATTTTATGGTTATTAAAAAAAAATCCACGCATTCCTCGTCTCTAGTGATGGCCGCTTGAGGAAAAAGCTGTTGCAACAATGACTATTACTACTACTACTACTACTACTACTACTAGTATTGTTGGTGGTGTCAATGTTGTTGTTTGCATTATTAATATTAATTATCATAATTAATATCATTACTGTTATGTGTTATTGTTATTACTACTACTACTACTACTACTACTACTACTATTATCATCACAATTATTATTATCACATTTATAAATATCATTATTGTTATCAATAATATTAATACTGCTATTTGTATTGTTATATTATCCTTGCCATTATCGATAATATCATTAGTATTTTGGTTATTATTTATATCATCATCATAACTACTTATATCACAATCACCCTATTAAATTGTTATCATCATCACCATCATCATCATTATCATTATAATGAACTATTATTGTTACCACTATTATTAACATTATTATCACTATTAGTATTATCATTAATAATATCATTAGTTTTAATATTATTACTGTTATTATTACAACTACTATAATCACCATTATTAGTATTATTATTATTGCAACTATTATCATTATTATTATTAAAATAACAAAAATCATTAACTTGATTTGAAGGATAAAGTTAAAAACCATAACAACATTGACAAAAGATAAAAGAGAATAAATAAAAATCAAAAGATGAATGATCAAACTAAAATAAAAATTATTACTATTGAAACACAATCAAAACTTGATTTCAAGGATAAAATTGAAAACTATAAAATCTTTGACAAAAAAGTCAAAGAAAAAAAAATCAAAAGTAAAAGGATTGAATTGAAAAATATTATATATACATATTAGAATTGAAGGATTAAATTGACAATACATAAATTTTAAGAAAAGAGAAGAGGACAAAAAAACAAAACAAAGTGAAAGGATGGATTTTGAAACACTATCAACAATGAGGGATGAATTTACCTTTTTGTTGATATGAGAGTGAAATGAAAGAAGAAGAAAAAAAGAGAATTGGTCACTCCCGGTAAACCAACTAGTTTTTGGTAACACACACCACCTCTACATGAAGAGAATGTGAAACGAACAAAACTATATAACATAATCATATTTCTAACCATCAAGAGACATCGCACGCTCCACTTTAAAAGAGTAATACCTTCCACATGTGGGCGCTTGTATAAAACACGCCAATAACTTTTTCGACTTCAAAATTAATATTTAAATAGTAAATTATGTTATCACACTTGACCATTCTAGTAATCATGAAAAAAAAACATTAGTGAAAAGACACAATTACCCTTGTGTCAATGGCTTAATGCTTAACCATAAATAATGTTTATGTTATTAATGCATTTTTTTGTGTGTTGTTTGCATTATTTTTTTAATTTAATTTTCTTTTATTGATGGATCATTCAATGATCATTTTTATGTTATTTGAATTATCTTTCCTGATATTATTGATTGATAATGTTTTGTTTAATGAATGATTAAATAGAGAAATTAAGCTGTCTAGTTAAATTATTATGTTCATTATTTTTTAATTGTTTCTTTGAGTTTTTTGTAATTTTAGAATAGATTTTTCCAAGTTTAGGATTAATTTAAAATATATTATGTAGAAATAAAAATATTTGATGAAATTGAAGTATGCAAAATTGTTCGGGGAAAATGAATAAATCAACTAGTTTGGGACATATAAGAAGTGTATTTGCAAGTTTGTAAATTTTGAGTGGTCTCTCATGTAGGGATGTACTGCTAAAAAAATAAATGTAAGACCATTTAATTTGGAATATTTATTAATTTGTGTAGATGACTAGGGGAAAATCTATTGTGTGATATGCATACAAGATTGCTGCTAGTTCTCATAAAGACCACTAGTTTTTAGTTGTCGATGATGAACAAGCACCTGCACTAGGTCACTGAGTGCGATGTTGCAAAGTTGAGGTGGTGTCCCTTCATACTGGGATTTAATTACCTGCAAGTACTAGGCTCAAAGGAAGAATTAACTTTCAATGTAGGTTTTTTTTTTCAAAATTAAATTCATTTAAAAGATAATTTCATTTACCACATAAATTTTTAGGAGTATAAATATTAAGGCCACAAGAACAATAACAACAACCTTTAAATCATTAATGGAGATTTCATTTTTTCAATAGAGTTAGATCTCCAAAAATTTTGAATGAAGATCATGGGTCAATGCATGGTTTAAGGTTTAAGGTTAGTGTGAACTTAATTTTTTTTTTGTTATGTTAATCTATTTACTTTATTAAATTAATGACATTTTTTTTTTATAAATTTTTACTTCAAAGGAAATACTGATTAGGATAATGCTAATGATGATGTTGCGAGAAGGGTGTGGGAAAATTATTGCGGCAACTAGGTAATTTTGGCGACGTTGGTAATTTTTATTTCTTTTCAATTACCACTATTTTATTTTTCATTTACTAACAAATAAGTCATTTGTACCGTATATGTTATGTGATTTATGGTATGAGGCATAGAAAAAAGCAAAAAATATATATGCTAGTAAAAGAGCTTCTAGACTCAATGAACATGGTAGTCTAGAGGAATTTACATTGAGACAATATAGGTGGACTACACAAAACATTTGACATCCAAATGTTTCACATGGCGCTCATATTTTAGTGTACAAAACCATAACCATTGTTTTCTAAGTTTCATTACCTCGTACATCAGCGGCTTCATATCGATCATTTCGCATGCAAAATGGATTATATTTTTTTTATTAATTACATTATTTTTTATAAATTATTTTTTTAATATTTGTAACTAACAACATTGTTTTCTTACAAGCTACGTGTCTTGGACATGATCCATTACCAATAGAGCTTTTTATTAAGACGTATGTGTGAAGTAGAAACCGCTAATAAGAAATGCAAGCACAATTTATGGATAGTTGTGCCCATCAATTCATGGTATGTTGGTATTCTTCAATTTATTTTTATTAAGTTATTATTTCATTGAATTGTTTTTCACTTTATTTTTAATTCTCTGTTTATATGAAATATAAAATAGTTGATTAAAGGAGAAATACAAGGACAATTCCTCAACTCATCCAAATTTTAATCTGGGTATATGGTTGACGGTATGAACATCTAATGAACTCTGTAAAAATCAAGTATACAAACTCTCTAACACTATGAGTCTATGACTAAGAATTTGTGATTAGCCTATATTTTTTCAAATGTTTGAACATTTTTTAAATCAATTCCATTCACATAGGACTTCGTACTGAGACGGGACTTCATGATGAGACAACGAGATTTCATGCTAAGACAGCTCATATGGTTATACAGATGCAATCACATTGGGATGATTCATGTTCTCTTCTTCTTACATCCCACGATCCCAACCACCCTCTTCCTACTCCTCCTTCTACAATGCCACCTCTGTTTAAGATTTATTGTATTTGAATTTTGAATGTTAAAAATTTCATAATATGTAACAAATATTTGAAATTTAAATTAATTTAATCTGATTCAAAATATATTTTGATTTGTAATTTATTTTTATATTATTGAAATTATTTTTTAATTTATTTTTTAAAACAATTAAAATAGTAGTGATGTAATTATAAACGAAAAGTTTCGTAGGTATTTTCCTTAGAGTTTGACAATAATTACTCAGAATGTCATTATTATTGATGGCTATACCGACAGAATATTAACGATGGAATCATTGAAGGAATATACCAGTGAAATCACCAATTAAAATAATTACTCAAAATATCACTATTATCAATGGCTTTTTAGATGGCCTCGATGATGAAATATATTGATGGAATTACAATTTGTCTTTTCATCGATAGATTTACATTTGGCATTTTTGTTAGTATATATAATTTTTATGGAATCACTTCAATGATTAAGAACAAAAAATACATGGGAGAAAATAAAACAAATTACATCATTGATTTGCTTGCATGATCGTTATTTCATCCTAGAATATTTTTTTATTTGCATATTATTTTTGAGTTTTTAAGCATGAATAAGAAAATCATTACTCTACTTTTGAATATGTATATTTCTTATAAATAAATTTTCGAGATTGCATAAATATTTTTTTTTCCAAAACTATATGATTGTGATATCAAATCTTTGTTTTGTTCATGTAAATTATCAAATACAATAGTGACGAAAAATATATAACGAAGCAATGATCTTCTTAACTTTCATGTAAATTGAGTTTTTATGTCCTATAGATTTGATGATCAAAGTGAATTATTTATACAATTATTACGTAAATCTTTTTAAGAGAAATAGATAATTTTTTCTATATAAAATTCTCATATGAATCAGTTTAATATACATGTTATTTAACAAACACCTATATAATCTCATATAACAAGTTAAAAGAACAACTATCTTATTTTATAAAGAAAAAATATATTATTTTAAACAAATTTAATTAATTTTTAATATTAATTTATTGAAATTGAAATTGGGGTCAAAGCTATAGAAACCAAACAAGGTAACTTAGACCCAATCAGGCTGAAATAAAAAATTGAATACTAATACATTAGAGGGTCATAAACTCCATATCAAGTGGGTTCTTCGATAAACCAAAGTTGGCTAACCAGTTTTTCAGTTATTAATTAATTTTCTCTGCAACTGCCACAATATGAACCCATATGTTTTTTTAAATCATGAATGATAAAGTAGAATCTGTGACTTCCTGCCCCTCTACAATTCCAGTAAACACATTCATTACAATGACCTGTAGAGAACTAAGAACCCTACGCATCCTCTTCATGGAGAAAAAGTTTTAACTCTCGGAACGTCCCTCCTGTTCTTCCATGACGGTATCTTTTTATGAGAAACCGTCCCCATTATCTTCCTGATCGATTATAATTCTGTTAACACCGCCATAGGATCAGAGAAGCTCATCTCTGTTATGGTCCACATCTTTCCTCTTCAAGATCCCTCTTGCCACTGCTTTGTGCCTGGGATCCAGTCATACCAGCAATAGATATCCCATTGCTGTTAATTTCTGTTCCCCTGGTTAACTCAGCACCACAACTGACGCTGCTCATCGATTCCCCCACATCAGTTTCCTCACTCATGCTCTGTTTTGATACAACCGGCGCAATCAATTCCTTGATATCTGATCTCTTGCTTGATTTTTGACTTGTCAACCGTGTAACCATCCACCTGACGTATTGATCCACCACCTCTCATTATCATCCTGATTGGAGAACTTGGCAAGGAAAAACGCGTTCCCCAAGCTCGCCAATCTTAAATCACCCTATATCCTCCATAGCATCTGGAGTCTTTTCAACAAATATATACCTTCCCATAATTTTGATAATTAAGGATTGATGCTGTTGAACACTAAGCTACTCACTGGAACACTCTGGCAGAAAATAGGCCTTGAACTGTCAACAAAGAGGAGAAGAAGAGGCAATGAATGCATAGACTGAACTGTCATTGATTGTTTGTTAATTCTGCTGTAACTAAGTTCAACTAAGAAGAGAAGATTAACTTGATTTCTCTAAGTAATTACAGATCATGTGTAATGTGTGTTGCCTAAACTATATAAATAGGCAATCTATCAAACATAATAAGAAGTAATACTGAAATACAAAAAGCAGAAACACTTACTCTGCATTTCTTTTCTCAAGCTCTCAAAGCTTGTTCATCTCAATTTCCAGCATATCAACCTGCAAACAAACCTAACAATTCACAATCAAGTTAAACAATTCAACATCGTATCAGAGTTGAACTGATTCATCAAAGAGGGGAGTGATCTATGAGAAAAACACCAAATCAATCAGAATTCAATATCAAAGCATGGCAAGATCATCAAACTCTGGAGGAGATCTAAGGACTCCACAATTAAATGGAAGTAGTTATGATTTTTGGATAGTGAATATGAAGACTGTCCTAATTGTATATGACCTATGGGATGTGGTTGAGATCGGTACAATGTCTCAATTAAATCCTGAAGATGAGTCTACTGAAGAAGGAATTGAAGCTGGAAGTTCTGGAGCAGGAGCTATACCTGTCATTTCAAGGGAGATGAAGATCAAAAATGCAAAAGCACTAAGTCTTTTTCATGGAGCAATATTAAATGAATTGTTTCCAAGGATAAGGAATGAGAAGATTGCTAAAGGAGCTTGGGATATTCTCAAGAGAGAATTTAGAGGAGATAAAAAGGTAAGGGCTGTAAAACTTCAAACAATTAGAGCTGACTTTGAATATATGAGAATGTTAGAAAATGAAAGCCTAGATAATTATCTAGCCAATTTTTTCGAGGTTGTGAATGATTTGAAATCACTTGGTGAAGAGGTGATAGAAACTAGGCTAGTGCAAAAATTGTTAATGAGTTTGTGCAGAAGGTATAAGTCTATTGTTTCAATAATTGAAGAAACAAGAGACCTCAATTTGCTTAGAATTGAGGAAGTGATTGCCTCTGTTAAAGTGTTTGACAAGAAAGAGGGTATGCATGATGAGAGGGAGAAGCAGAATGGTACTGAAAGAGCATTCATCACTTTGAAAATTGGCAGTAATAAATTTCATGGTGGAAACAAGGGCTCAAATACGAAAACAAATCAAGTTTGGCAAGGTCAAAATAAAAGACCTACAAACTAGTCACAAGGAGGAAACATGCGTAGCAATCATATGCACAACAATCAAGAACAATATAACTAGAATCAACAATAACATGCACTACAACTCACAAAGCAAGCAAGACAGACATTTAAGGTGTGAAGCCACAATGTCATGTATGTCAAAAATACTATTTTGGTGTTTATAGATACAAAAGCAAGGCAAAATATGGTAAATGCAGTAGATTTAGGCACAACACAAAGAAATGTAATAAACACTAACAATTGGCAAATTATGCACATAAAGAAGAAGTGTTCATTAGAAATATCTTCTATTCTTGTCATGCAACAAGCATAAAGAACAAAGATGAATGGTTTATAGATAGTGCTTGTAGCAACCATATGACTTCATAAGAGTCAAGTTTAATTGACATTGATAGAACAATTAAATACAAAGTAAAAATGGGTTCAGGAGACTTAATACAAGCTGCTGGAAAAGGTACTCTAATGGTTGAAACTAGAGGTGGAAGGAGGTATATAAATGAGGTATTGCTGGTTCCTTGGTTGGATGAAAATCTCCTAAGTGTGGGGCAAACAATGGAGCATGGATACTACATCATGTTTGGGGGAAATACATCAGTAATATTTGATAATGAGAGGCTTACCAATGTGTTAACAAGGGTGGTAATGAAGGGAAATGGATGCTTCCCACTGTCATTAGAGTCCTTGATACTAGCAACAAGGAAGGCATTATTAGTTAAGGATTATTGGGTATGGCATAGAAGACTTGGCCATTTAAACTTTGCTAGTATGAAGAAAATGCAAAGTAAAGAAATGGTGACTGGACTACATCCTTAACAAAGGTCAAAGTTGTGTGTGAAGGGTGTGTGACAGGGAAACACCATAGGGGAAGTTTGATAAGGGAGAAGCATGGAGATCAAGCTACCCACTGGAAATGGTACACTTAGATTTATGTGGACCTATGCAACATGAGTCTAATGGAGGCAATAGGTATTTCATCACATTCATTGATGACTACTCTAGAATATATTAGGTATATTTCTTAAGAAACAAGTCTAATGCACTGACTGTGTTTATGAAATTCAAAGCACTTATTGAGCTGCAAAGTGGACACAAGGTGAAGAAGTTAAGAAGTGATAGAGGAGGAGAATATACCTAACAAGAGTTTGAGAAGTTCTTTGTTGAGATTGGCATTGAAAAGCAGCTGACAATAACCTATTGCCCTCAACAAAATGGAGTGGCTAAGAGGGAAAAAAAACAAAAATTGAAATGGCGAGATCAATGTTGGCAGAGAAGGGTTTACCTCTAAGTTTATGGGCTGAGGGTGTCAACACAGCTGTATACCTGCAGAACATATGCTATACTTCTTCAGTATTCAACAAGACTTCATTTAAAGCCTTTACTAGAAAAAAAACCAAAGTATCAAACACTTAAAAGTATTTGGATGCATATGTTACCTTCATATCCCAGTACATTTAAGGCAGAAGCTAGATGACAAAGCTGAGAAGGGGATTTTCATGGGATATGGTAATTGTGAGAAGGGGTATAGAGTTTATGTGATACAAGTTAAGAAGATTGTATTATCAAGAAGTGTGGTGTTTGATGAAGATAAATTCTTCAGTTGGGAAGGACAACAGTAGGAGGCTGTTACTTCACAACCTTGGTTTAGAGGCTTGGAAATGAATGATAAAGCAAGTGATGAAGAACAAACTAAAAGAATTCAGTTTGTTGATGAAGAAATTTGCTCACCAGATGTGCCAACTAGTAATGCAACTGAATGCAGAAGCCATCAGTCATCACCAACCTCAACTCCAGTAAAGCTTAAATCTCTTGAAGAGATTTATGCAAGATGCCACATGAACATTGTGGAACTTGAAAATTACAAAGAAGTAGCAAGTAATATAGCTTGGGAAGAAGCTATAAATATAGAACTAGAAATGATTGAGAAGAACAACACTTGGGAGATGGTGAATAGGCCTACTGATAAACCAATCATTGGGGTTAAGTGGGTGTTCAAGACAAAATTGAACCTAGATGGAACAATCCACAAACACAAGGCAAGGCTAGTAGTGAAGGGTTATGCTCAGAAACTAGGGTTATGCTCAGAAACTAGGGGTGGATTACAATGAAACCTTTGATCTAGTAGCAAAGTTAGACACAATTCAAACCTTAATTGCACTAGCAAATAAAAAAAACTAGAAATTGTTTCAGAATGATGTTAAATCAACATTCCTGAATGGAGTGCTTAAAAAAAAGTTTATGTTGAGCAACCCGAAGACTTCATTATCAAGAAAGCAGAGAGCAAGGTGTATAAACTAAAGAAGGTTATCTATGAACTGAAACAAGCCCCCAGGACTTGGTATAGTGAGATTGATGCATATCTCATTATGTGCAAGTTCAAGAGGAGTGCAAGTGAAGCTTCTCTCTATATAAAGGCTGATAGTGAAGGGAAGCATATTATTGTGTCCATTTATGTAGATGACATATTATACACAAGCAGTAGTTAAGCATTGATGGATGAATTTAAAAGAGAAATGATGAAGAGTTATGAGATGATTGACCTTGGCCTTATCCATCACTTCCTGGGAATATGAGTGCTACAAACCAATCAAGGCATCTTTATTCACCAAAGCAAGTATGCCAAACCCTTGCTTAAAAAGTTTGGCCTTGAAGACTGTAATCAGTCTCAATCCCTCTGTCCACTGGAAAAAAGTTAAAGAAGATAGATGAGAGTGAGTTAGCTGATGAAGTTACTTACAAGAAGATAATAGGGAGCCTACTATACTTGATAGCTACTAGGCCTGATTTAATGTATATTGCTAGCCTATTGTCAAGGTTTATAAATCAGCCAATAAAAAAGCATATGGGGATTGCTAAAAGAGTTCTAAGATATGTACAAGGAACTCTACATTATGGAATTGATTATGCCCGATACCAGTCATCAACACTGGTTGGATTTTATGATGCAGATTGGGCAGGAGTGAAGATGATAGTGGAAACATGTCAGGCTATGCATTTAGCTTTGGAAATGGGGTGTTTTCATGGGCTTCTGTGAAACAAAACACAATAGCATTATCTACAGTAGAAACTGAGCATGTATTAGCTTCTGAAGCAATAACTCAAGCCATTTGGCTAAGGTTTGTACTTGATGACTTTGGGGAGATACAGACAGAGGCAACACCTCTATTCTGTGACAATATGTCTGCCATTTCCATGGAAAAGAATCTAGTCTTTCATCAAAAGACTAGACATATAAATAGAAGGTATCACTTCATAAAGGAAGCACTGCAAGAAGGGAAGATCAATGTGAAGTTTTATAGTAATAAGGATCAATTTGCAGATATTTTTACTAAGGCATTGCCTAAGAAAAGGTTTAACCAATTACAGTTGAAGCTTGGTGTGAAACCAGTAAGTAGCTTAAGAGAGGTTGCTAAACACTAAGCTACTCACCGGATCACTTAAACTGGCAGAAGACATGCCTTGAATTGTTAACACAGAGGAGAAGAAGAAGCAATGCATGTATAGGTTGAACTGTCATTAATTATTTGTTAATTCTGTTGTAACTAAGTTCAACTAAGAAAAGAAGATTAACTTGACTTTTCTAAGTAATTACAGATCATGTGTAATGTGTGTTACCTAAACTATATAAATAGGCAATTTGTCAAACACAATAAGAAGTTATACTGAAATACAAAAAGCAGAAACAATTACTCTGTAATTCTTTTCTCCAACTCTCAAAGCTTGTTCATCTCAATTTCCAGCATATCAACCTACACAAACCAAACAATTCACAATCAAGTTAAACAATTCAACAGATGCCAACAGTCTGTGATTCTTTGTTTTTTTATAGTCAGTTTTTGTGAAAGAGTATAGTGAATTTGCACTGCTTTTTGATATGTTTGAAAATACATAATTTCTATTAATCTCTTTAGTATAATCTAAACATTTCTGGGCTGTAATGGGAAGGTGTTTATAGACAATGAAGAGTTGTAACGTAGAGGTTTTTACAATCATAATTAATGGTTGTAATGGAGAGGCATCAATTCTAGAATTCAATTTTGGAATTCATAGTGCCAGTTTGATTGTGGATGGGCATCAGTGTAACTGCATGTGTTTCCTTAATACACCCTCGCAAGAATGGGCTACCATCGAATAAGCTGATCTTGTCACGTAGATAATCTGTTTGCTATCATGAGAGAGGCTTGGTGAGTAGATCAGCGAGTTGGTCAGTAGTGTGGACATGCTGAACAATAAGAATTTTTTTCTCAATTACTTCTCACACAAAATGAATGTTGAATATGTTTCATCCTAGAGTGTTGGATAGGATTAAAACTTAGCTTAGTAGCACCCAAATTATCACATAAAGCAGAGGCTGGTGTGATAACGTAGACTTCATTTCTTATAGTAGAGAGAGCAACCACATAGACTTTGCAACAATAATTGCTAAAGCTCGATACTCCGTTTCAGTGGAAGACCGTTCCATGGCACGTTGGTTTTTAGAACTCCAGGAGATGGGTATGGTACCAAGGAAAAGGAGATAAGCAGACGTGGATTTTCTATCATCTAGACTATCAGCCCAATCAGCATCCGAGAAATATATCAATGTTGGGGTGGATATTTTTTATATTAATTCCATGAAAAATGGTGTGTAACAATCTTTTTGTAATTGTCCAGTGGATCTGTGTGGGATGATGCATAAACTGGGAAAGTTTGTTGACTATAAAGCTGATATCAAGACGAGTGAAAAATAAATATTGCAAGGCTCTAATCACTTTACAAAATTCATTGGAATCAACGAACGATGAACAATCTTTCAACTGTAGAGAAACTAAAGTGGAAAGGGGAGTAGTGACATCCCAAGCACCATCCATACTAGTCTTGGTAAGTAGTTCTCTGATATACTAATGCTGAGTGAGAAATAAGTCATCTATGGTAGGGATAACTTTAACCCCAAGAAAAAAATGTAATGACCCCAAGTCCTTGATTGAAAATGTCTGACCAAGTTGATAAATGACACAGGCAACAAAAACCGAGTTATTTTCTATTAGAATCAAATCATCAACATAAACTAAGCAGTAAGCAATGGTTGACCCATTATGAAACACAAATAGAGAGGAATCAGATTTAGAATTAAGGAACCCAAACATTGTTAATGCTTGTATGAGAGTAGAATGCCAAGCACGAGGTGCTTGTTTGAATCCATAGATTGCCTTTGTAAGACAACACACATGATCAGACTTTTTTAGATTCTTGAAACTAGGAGGTTGCTTCATATACACTTTTTTTGTGAGATGTCCATGAAGAAATGCATTATTGGCATTAGCTGTTGTAGAAACCAACCTTACATTACAAAGTTAAGACCATGCGTATGGTAGTTGGTTTAACAACAAGAATGAATGTCTCTTTACAATCCAATCCTGGTCTCTGATTGAACCCTTTAGCCATTAGCTTGGCTTTGAACTGATCAATAGACCCATCAGCATGGCCTTAAATCCGAAACACCCACTTACGACCAAAAACATTGCAATTAGTTGAAGGTGATACTAATTGCCATGTATTGTGACATATTAAGGCAGTTAATTCAGAGGAAATGAGTTCACGCCATCTTGAATCAGTCAATGCTTCAGTGACACTCGATGGTTCCAGGGAAGATGGAAGAGGATGTGTGGTGACAAGAAAGGATTGTTTTGGTTTATAAATATTATTCATTGACCTAGTAGTCATGGGGTGAGTTCGCACTTTAGAGTGTTCAGAGACAATAGGTGTAGTCAATTGTACTGAGGTATTTGAATTTAAAACCAAGGGAGAAAAGGATGAGGTACTTACTTGGAGAGGAGATGATTCAAGGGATGACCCATGCGCAGGTGATGTCAAGATTTCAATACCCACATCTAGATAGTCAATAGTGTCAATTTGTGTGAGAGAAAATGGGGGCAGCGAGATCATCACAGAGGAATTTGGTCCAGCAAATGAGGAAGAGATGGATTTATTAGGGTCTTTTCCAAAAGAAAAAGTCCCTTCATGAAATATGACATACCGAAATGTAATGATCTTTTGGGTACATTGCTCAAAACACAGATATGCATTTTGGGAGAGGTTGTAGCCCATAAATGTGCATGTTTTGGCCTTAGGCTCAAGTTTATGTGTATTGTAGGGCTTGGTTAAGGGATAGCATAGGCAGCCCAATTGTTTGAGCTTGAGGTAGTTGGGCTTCAATTTGAATAATTTTTCAAATGGTGATTAATTATTCAACGTTAAGGTAGGCATTCGATTGATGAGGTAAGCAACTATTCAAAATGCATATGGCTAATAGGAGAGAGGAATGTGAGCATCAATGAGTAAAGTGAGACCAATTTCAGCAAGATGGTGATGTCATCTTTCAGACATGCCATTTTGTTGTGGAGTGTGGTGAGTAGTAGTGTGGTGAGTGACTGATTTCATGAACACAAAGATAGGTTTTTAGGCCAATATATTCCCCACCATTATTAGAATAAAGACTCTTTATTTTAGAGTTAAATCTATTTTCCATAAGATTATAAAATTGTTGGAAAATTGTTTAAACATTTGATTTTTAAGTCATATGATAAAGCCAAATATACTTGTTATAGTGGTTAAGAAAAATGATATAATATTTTGAGCCATTAATCCCAATATCATCAGATGGACCCCAAACATATTTGTAAATTAGTTCAAGTGGAGAGGTGCTTATAAGACCATGAGTGTTGAAGGTCTGACGATGAGCTTTATTTTGGGAACATGAGGTGCACAAGGATAAATGGCTATTATAATTTGTGGGTAAAGAAAAAACTTGAATAAGATGATGAACCAATTTTGACGACAGATGACCAAGATGTTTGTGTCATCCATTAATTGAAGTACATTCATGAACATAGGCAATAATATTTTTTTAGTGGATGGTAACTAGTCTGGAAATGGCTACACTCTATCTTCACATTCGTCTATGAGTATTATTGCCCCCATGATTCGATCCTTCACTAAAAAATAAGTGGGATGAAATGCAATGTAAACATTATTATTATTGGTAAAATGATGAATAGAAATGAGATTTTTATGAATGTTTGGAACACAAAGTGTCAAGTAAATAAAAGACACGATTTGATTATTCAAAAGATATGGAACCAATATGAGACACGGACAAACCTGATCCATCACCAATTACCACCTCATCAGTACCATCATATTCAGAATTAATCATCAGATTAAAGAAATCAGTGGTCATGTTGTGAGATGTCACTGAGTCAACTAGCCATTTGAATTTTTTTTTGTTGAGAAGCTGCACAATTTATAGTGAAGTCACCCGGAGACATTTTCAAATAGTGTTTTGTTGTGTGACCTATTTCATCACACCATTGGAATTTCAGTTTATATCTTCTTAGACCCGAATTAAAAGCCTCATTTCTATTATTTCCATTTTGACTACGAGTGTGGTTAGGAGATAGTTGCAGATGCAATGTCGTCTGTATGGAAAAAAATAGGGGGCTTCGACGATGATTGTTGCCTAGTCGGTGATGGTGATTGGTTGATGGTTGTTGATGAGAACAAATTGTAATGGGCAGGAAAGGTGGTGCAAATTGGAGCTCCAGATGCCGAAGATAACTCTCATGGCTGATAAGAAGATCATGGATTTCTTCAAATTTCAAAGAGGTTTCACGGGCACGAATAGGTGCTGCAATTTCTCTGAATACATTACCCAGTCCATATGTAGAGGGTGAGATCATCATCTAAAACTAGATGATCAATGATTGCGAGTTCATCAGCAATCACTTTGATTCCTTGAAGGAATTCTATTATAGTGTGAGAGCCACGAGTACTCAAGGATAAATCTTCCTTGAGTTGCATCACAAGTGTTCTTGATTTGCTTGTATATAAACGGGTAAGTGTTGTCCAAGCCTCATGGGATGTTTTGTGGGCAGCAAGGAGGGGGGTGATGGTGGTGGATGTGGAGGCAAGAATGGCATGGACAATGAGTTTGTCTTGACAAATCCAATGGGAGTTCGCGCAGTTTTTGAAGCAGTGGAATTCAGTTCATCAATGGCAGGACATGTGTTGGCACCAGTGACAAAATCAATTAGATAATACCCAATCAACAATGCTTCAAATTGAGCCCTCCACTGAGAGAAGGTAGAGGATGTAAGTTTTTTGTTGATGGTGGTGGCAACATTGATGGTGATGATGGGTGAGTTTGGTGAATCCTTAATAGATGCAGAAATGGTGGCCATTTGTGTAGAAAACAAGGGAAAAACAGGTAAGCAGGGGTGGGAAAAAAATTATCATTAGAGATTTTTTTGCTCTAATACCATATAATGAATTTGCACTGCTATTTGATGTGTTTGAAAACACATAATTTCTATTTATCTCTTCATTATAATTTATACAATTCCAGGCTGTAACGGGAAGGGATTTACAAACAATGAAGAGGTGTAAATGTAGAGGTGTTTGCAATCACAATTAATGGTTGTAACGGAGAGGCATGAATTATGGAATTCATGGTGCCAGCTTGATTGTGGATGAGAGTCGGTGTAACTGCATGTGTTTCCTTGATAAAGAGTGTCATCACCCAATTTTTGGGTGATTCCCCAAAATATACCAATAAATAAATAAAATAAAATAAAAGGGGCTGGTGTCGGTTGAAAAATTAATGTGAAAATTTTGGACGTTTTCGAAAGCCCGATTGTACATCTTTTTTTTTTAACCCAAAAACGAAGGAAAATGCAGATTCGAGGCGAAGATAATTTATTATTGGATAAATCTGCATAAAAGTTAGGTCGTAAGACATAATTATATTTTTATGGGTCAATTTGATTTAATCGTCGGCCGATGTAAAGTGTAATTATGCTTCGAAATTAATTGAGAGCCCAATTGAAGGATTTAATTTAGCGCAAGAGCTTAATTATACTTTAAATGGGTCAAATTAATTTTATTAAGGACCTAATTAGTGAGAAATTAAGTTTCGAAGCCGAATCTGGGTTCAATTGAGAAATCGAAATTTTCGGTGATGAAAAATTTCGGAATTAATTGAGAACCCAATTGAAGGATTTAATTTAGCGCAAGAGCTTAATTATACTTTAAATGGGTCCAATTAATCTAATTGAGGGTTTGATTGCCGATAAATTGAATTTGGAGGCTTAATTTGGGTTATATTGAGAAAATTGAGATTTTCGGTGACGAAACTCTTCGAAATTAATTGAGAGCCCAATTGAAGGATTTAATTAAGCGCAAGGGATTAATTATACTTAAAATGGGTTGAATTAATTTTATCAAGGGCTTGATTGCTGAGAAATTAAATTTGGAAGCCTAATTTGGGTTAACTTGAGACGATCGTAATTTTCGGTGACGAAACTTTTTCGGATGAAATCGGAAGCCAAAATTGAACAAATAAAACATCGTTCTTCCTGGTTTTTCCTATCAAAAAACTCTTTTTTATCACAATCTATTTATTTCAAAATTAAAAAAAAAAATCTGCCGACAGCCATGGTTGGCCATTCCAGCAGCCATGCTGCACCATGCTGCCACCACTCTCACCATGCCACACCATTCCTAAGCACCATACCTGGACAACACCCCTATGCCCTGCACCTTACCTCCTTCAGCTATAAATAGCAGAAGAAAACACTGGAACAGAGGGGGGGGAATTTTTTGGACAGAGAGGGACTAACGGGGCTAAAAACTGGGGAAAACTATTTTGTAGTCACGGGGAAGGAGTGTTGCAGACAAAAAAACTTGGGGGGGGGGGAACTAAAACAATTGGGAGTTACGACTGAGAAAATTTTGGAAACTGGAGGGAGAAAAAGAGAGAGACCATCGTGTTAATAGCAATATAACAAACAACATACATAGAGACACAGAGACACAAACGGATGGGAAACAAAGAAAGTCGGTGACCGTTGCATCTTCTTCTTCGGCACCAGCAGCCCTTCACCAGCGAACAGCCACCATTTTCAAAGAACAAGTAGCAGTTCAGTTCTCCCTCTCTTCTTCATCATCGCAAGCCATGCAGCAGCTGCCCTTTTCTCTCCCCTGCTAGGTTCTTCTTCTCTCTCCCCGATGATGCCTCTCTCTCTCTCTCTAAACCAGTGACAGCGTCGGCCACCTTCTATCTCTCCTTTCTCCGGCAGCAACTGCAGCAAGCTCGCCATCAACCCCACTCCAGAAGCTCCTTAAAAGCGAGCTAAGCCCAGCCGTGACCTCCAGCTCCGGCAACGAAGAGCACCAGCCATCAGCAACGAACACAGCACAGACCAACAGCTTTGGAAGCTTCCTCCGGCCATCACGGGCCACCATTTTCGACGCCACCACCGTAGGGACAACCACCTTGGCCTCCTCTACCTAGCGGCAATAACAAGTAAGCCTCTCATGGTGGTCGACCGACCACCAGTTACTATTCACGTGAAGTCAACTGTGTGAATTAATTCACTTCACGTGAATTGAATTGGTTGTTGGGCTGGGCTGTTCTCGGCCCAGCCCATTAGAGTGGGGCTTTGGCCCATATGGTTGGGCCAGGCCTTGCTCTTTTTTTTAATTTTTAATTTTTTTAAAAAAATACATTTAAAAAAAACAAAAAAAATGTGTTTGTTTTCGTGCATACGGCCGAAGTCCAAGATTTTTCATGCATATTTTTTTTTTAAAAAAATATATGTTTTATCTTTCTCATATTTTAAACGAAAATTGGATATCGTAACCAGTTTACGATTATCCATTGGGATTCGGCCAAAATGTCAAAAATAATTTAATAATTATTTTGTTTTAGTTTTCGCGATGTAAATTTACATTGTAAAGTACACTTGCAGATAAAAAGAATTTTTAACTACGATGTAAAATTACAATTTAAGGTACATTCGTAGGTAGAAAAAAGGTTTTTAACTGCGGTGTAAAATTACATCGTAAAGTACACCCGCGAACAAAAAAAATATTTTTCCTTTTAAATGCAATGTAAAAAAAAAAACTTAAGAAAAACAATCAAACAACAATGCAGCCTACCTTAGGTAGGGTGCACTGGGGGTGACGTGTTTTCCCCTTGCACAACAAGTCCCCTTACCCAAGACTCTCGCAGACCATTAGGTTCCTAGTGACCTTAATACTAGGTGGTGACTCCTAATAATTATAGTCGTAATTTTTACAGCTATAAAACAAACCCCTCCATTTTTCACCGCGTGTTGTTGTCTCCCCAAACCGCGGGGGACGGCGGGGCGCGAAGCGCTAAAAAATCGCCGTCGAGACAAAGAGGACGTTTTTTTAGTTAAATACTTCCATGGTCAAAGTGAGAGATGAAGCTGGTGTGGATATGATATGGCAGTTGCCTTTCGCCAAACGTGAAAATAAAGGTTACTCTAAAAAGTGTGTTTAGTATTTCCCCCTGGTAGCTCTTTAATAGCTAAAACTTCACAATCATGTATTAAAAGTTGAAGTGTGCCTACTGATATTGTGCTTGAAATGCATTATCCACTCACTCACACCTCAGCGCTCAAGAGTAAAGGTTAGTAAAGGTTGGGAAGAAGAAAGGAGAAAAAGAAGACATGTCTTTTTAGTTGTAATAAAAAAGTGAGGGATGGCATCAGAAAGCTAAATTTCCAGCTCAAAAAGCTTTACTGACACCCCCACACGCAGTCAGCATATTGAAGGAAAGAAGCCATATGGTGATTGTCGGGATTTGTGGCCAAGAAATGTCCCAACTAATCAGGAAAACTGTCTTCATTTCCCTTCTCCCATCTTGAAAAAGATTAAAGATTTTCCAAATATTCCCAGGGTAAATACTGTAACAGAATGATCCCATTCCCAATCTGCTAGCATGTTTGAAGTCAATGACCAACCCCTCAAAAATGAATTTCAGAAAATTTAAAATTTGACAGTCAAAATATATATTTTTATTGTTACTCGAGAGAAAATCAAAATTAGGACCCTACGATATCTTTTCTTAAAGCAATCGAACATGCCATCATATATATATAATCGAAAATATTTGTTATTTGAGCCCATTTGTATGCCTTAGTCCTTGTCGATGAGTCATGCAACAAAAAAGTTAAAAGGCTCACCAACTATGGATACCTCTTTATATACACTTGCAGAATGCTAGCTTGGATCAACCTGGGCATCCTCTACATCTCTTACAGCAAACTACACTAGTCTGCAGAAGTTTGCAGCTGCACCCGAAAAGACATTTCGAGTCATTTGGTCCAGAAGTTATCAAATCTTCCCTGAGCATAAATTATGAAGACTTCACAGAAACAAGTTATTGGAATTCCAATCAGAACAGCACCATATGCAGTTGAGAATATGCCGAGACTGTTACTTGAAAACGCTGAGCAGCATTATATTCCAACTCCTGCAAATAAAGCTCTCGCATGCAAGCAAAGTATCATTCTTTTCCTCCTTTCCTCTCTTTCTCAACCATAAATGACACAAGGTTGTTTTACTAATCAGCTAGTCTTATTTGCAGATAAAACTGATTCGATGCTTAAAAGGATGAACAAGCTAGGGAAAAAAGCTGACAAATTTGCGCATGGAATCCGGGAGCATAGTAAGTCATTCAAATCTTGATTTGTGAATGAGAAACATCAAATTTCTTCTCAATCAATGCTGGGAGAATGCTAAATTTATCTCATTTTTTGTAACTACAGTGAGGTTGGGGACCAAGATCACTGAAACTCTAGTAGGGAAGCTGAGCTTGGGGGCAAGGATCCTTCAAGTAGGAGGGGTGAAGAAAGTTTTTAGGCAGTTATTTAGTGTTTGTGAAGCAGAAAGATTGTTGAAAGTTTGTCAATGTTATTTGTCAACCACAGCTGGTCCTATCGCAGGCCTCCTCTTTATCTCTACTGAAAAGGTTGCCTTCTGCAGTGAGAGATCCATTAAGTTTTCTTCTCCAGAAGGAAAATTGGTCAGAATTCATTATAAGGTAACAAATAAAATAACATGATGTCTTTCTCTCCTTCCTCACCCGATCTCTAGCATCTCTAGTCTCTAAATAAGATCAATTTATGCAGGTAGTTATCCCATTAAGAAAGATAAAGACAGCCAACCAGAGTGAGAATGTGAAGAAGCCATCAGAGAAGTACATAGAAATAGTTACTGTGGATGATTTTGATTTCTGGTTTATGGGTTTCTTCAGCTACCAGAAAGCTTTCAAGTCTCTTCAGCAGGCAATAACTCAAACTCAGATGAATATATGTCATTCAACTCTGATGTAAACATAAGTTTTTCCCTCTTTTCTTTCATCAAATGTAAATTAATGGCGTGAAGAGGGGTCAACATCACCAGTTGATCAAAGTACCTGTAGGGAGCTCCTATAAATATGAGAATTAATAGTTAATGATTTTACCACCTTTCTGGGCTCTAAGCATTACATGGTCATTGGCCAAATGACAACACGTGCACCACAATGGTCCTCGTATGGTAATAATTAGTCACACTTAATGATCTCTGATGTGTAATAAGCACAATCAGCTTAGCCCTGCAACTCTGTGCGTCAGTTGATACTTGATCGGCGCAACCTCTTTTTTGTTTTTGTTTTTGTGGATTCACTGGTAGAGCAATTTCATTACATGGAGATGATAACCTTCATGAGAAGTCCAGGAAGCTTTGAACCTGTAAGGTCTGTCACGGACCACTAAAGGTAACCCCCCACACCTCAGAAGAATGGGATTGTAGTCAGAGTAAAGGCGCCAAAGATGTTCTACAAAAGCCTCAGGGAATTGAATCCGCCAGTCACAATTACTAAGAGCTCGTTTCGCCTTCCCAGTGTTGGCAGGAAAATCCTCTAAAATCGTAGGATTTATATTATTTCACTCTATGTTCCTTCGTTTTGAACTACCAGTGCCGTCCTTAAACTAGGAATCCTAGAATCCTCCTTCCGTAGACCCACTATACTCCCTGTCACATGGTCAAATTTTTCGCCCAGAATCAGCCCCCATGCGGCAGCACAACTCCTAGACTCAGCTTTTTCTCCCCTTCTCACTCGTGTTTGCCTACAATTAATTGTTCACCATAATCAAGAGGTTTTCTACACTCCCAAAAGTTATAAGCAAGTGGCACACACGAGTAGAAAGGAATATAAAGTCAGTGCACAACATATACAGTAAAACTCTTATTTTTTATGAATCTCGTAAATAAAGAAATTACACCTTACACAAGTGTGTATTCTACACAAAAATTGCATGCTACACAGCCAAGGCTTTCCAGCTTATTTATAAATAAACATAAGTGAGTTACAAGGCAGTATCATCATCCCTATCTTCTGGTACAGAGTGGGGCACTTTCTCCCCATGTTTTCCATGCACTTAGTGACTTCTATTCCAGGTACTGTTAGACAGTTTCTCCACAATGTTCCAATGATCTTAGTGGCTTGTAGAGCAATACCAGTGATATCCCATGTCAAGCCACCTGTCCTCCATGATATAGAGCCATAATTGTCACCACTAACCAACAATTTGCATGTCTAACTGCCAACACCCAACTGGTATTTTTGGATGTGTTTGCTGTTACCTTGGAACATCCATTATCCAAGCTCCATGTTTATGCCAAGTCACAACCCATGACTTGCATGAACTAACGTGTGCTGCTGAATTCACTAGCACTGTCTTTGTTGCTGAATTCAACTAGCACTGTTTTCGCTACCGAATCAGCTATCTTCACTCTCGAATTTTACTACAAACTGACACTGTCTCATTGGCTGTCATTTACCCACTAAATGTTTGGCGCAGCATTTCTCATCAGCATTCAGATAACTTGTTCAACACTTTTACATTCCCATGCATACATGCATTCCTATCCAACAGATGCTCTTCTCAGCCCTTGTTACCTTTTACGCGCAACTACCAGCTGCTCACCATGCACCTCATCCTCTCCCGAAACCTTATCTAAATTCTTGGCTGAAATCACGGGGATTAGCTTGAACACTCTGCACACTAGGGTTTCATCTATTGCCACCACACCTTCACTGGCAGGGCTATTATCTGAAGAGCCATTTTTTCCAATCATCTCAACAGTGCACTTCCCTCCCCACATGGCCATAGCAACCACACTTCCCACAAATGATATCCAAACCTTCACACTCAACTTTATACCTGGGATCCCGGATCCTTACTTTCCCACTACAGGCTGGTTTAAATCAATTTCAATGCATATTTTTGAAAATTTCCCTCGTTCGAAGTTCACCGTATTCATATCAACCCTAACTGGAGCTCCCAGCGTCGTGGCTAAAGCCAGAAAGAAACTTATCATAATACTCCACATTGAGGTCTGGGATACGTACCCACACATAAGTACGATCAATTCTAGCTCCTCCTAAGTTGTTTGATAAGCACAGAAGAACTGGTTAAGAGTGCGCTTGTCAACTCATCAAAGACCCAACTAAGTGGTCCGTTGAATCCTCAAGGTGCAGCAACCAGTTATATATCAACAGCTGAAAACTCTAGTAAGCAATCATTTGGAAATATTTAAGGCTATTGACTTCATAAGAAACGTACTTGAAGGGCTATAAATCCTTAGGCCTTAACTGTGGATCATTACACGACAAGTCCTCCAAAGATGACATTCCAGCAGGATTAAGGAACTTTGCTGAAGTGGTTTCTGAAGCCATTAATTAGTCCTAGCCCCACCAAGTGCCTGTCTGGTAAAGCATACAAGGCACTGAAAAAATAGGTAAATTTTGAGGTTAAGTTGGTTTGGTGGTGTTGAAAGAATACTTTAGGAATCACGACCCTAACACGTAAGCCAAAGGACAAAATGGTTCCAATTTTTCATTTGGTCGTTCCCCGATCAAGAGCAGACCATGACACCTTCCATTTTTTCAAATGGTAAGCATAAACACTACTGGCATTGTAATCTCTGACAAACTCAAACATTAGGACCCACACGTTCCATCTTGACTGCAAATTGCTATAAATCTGCAAACTACCAAAGCTCCTAAAAGATCCAAGAAAGTGGAAGTAGGCATTCCAGGAAATAAATCAGATGTAATCTTGCATAAGCAGCTAGGCAACACACATGCATCGTTGCCTCAAAAATCATTTTGTCGACCAACAGTATTTGATTTTCCTAGCACAAGTGATATCTTAAGGTATGACCATGTTTGTTATCAACTATTAATTTAAACTAAAGAAACCAACTGATTCATGTCCTAGATTCAATAACTTCCACCAAGTCCACCCAAGCTTGAGTTTTAGATCATGGCAAAACCCTCAACCTTCAGTTCATCTTGAAAGTAAAGGAAAAATAAAAGAGAAGAAAAAAGATTCCGTGGAAATTCCCATACAACACTCTGAACTTCATGGTTGCAGTCAATTCAAATGCAAAGTGATCTCCAATATGAAGCATCAGGATACATTGGATTGTGGGATCGACAGATTCAGGATCCATAATCATATCAGAATCCATAATTCTGGAGAAACAGTAAACATCTTACAACAGCCAGAAAATGGTAAACAAGTGGATAAGGACACACAAACAATCGAAGAAACAGTGCGTGCATGATATATATAATCATTATGATGATGGTCGTATGAAAGGTATTCATTCTTGTATCCTAACTACAACGTAGAAGAGCATTCATTATATAGGAGTTATCCCGGAATGAATATCCACAGTTCCAAACTGTTGAAATCCAGGATCTCATAGTAGAACATCTGGCTCATTTAGAGTTCCTGTGTAATTCACTTTACAGCAATCAGGGAACTGCAATCCAGCCTCATCACAACCTGACTTGGTAATGTACGGGCAAGACCTTACATCAAGGTATTCCAAAGAGTTGCATTTATCCAAAAGCATGCCTATCCCAGTCACTGTGATCTTTTGACAGTTACTGATCTTCAAAACCTTCAGCCTCATTTCAGTTCCCATAGTCCCTAGCCCATGAAAGGCGGCATCTGTAACCTCCTCACAGCACCTAATATCAAGAGCCTCCAGGCTTCCGCACTCAGCAAGGACATGGCTCAATGAAGAGTTTGAGATATTTAAACACCAGTCCATACGCAAGTTCTTCAAACTGCTTCCACAGGAAGTGGCCAGGGATTTTATAGACTTGTCAGAGATGTCTCGGCAACCACCAATGATAAGGGTTTCCAGATTCTTGCAAAACCTGGCCAGCAATAAAATAGACCTGTCCCCAACTCTAAAGCAATCCAACAACTTTAGTGTCTTCAGGGAAGATGAACATGCCTCTGAAACATTGGAAATCCCACTGTCCCCCACATTACTGCATTTATTGATATCTAAGAAGTGGATCCACCGACATCCACTTACAAGATCTGCAAGTCCACAGTCAGTTACCCTGGTGCAGCCTTGCAGGCCCAATTCTTGTAGATTTGGACAGTTCTTAGAAAGAGCTTTTAGTACTTTATCGGTGACGAATTTGCATCCATCAAGATGCAGGACCTGCAGATCTTGACAGCCCTCAGCAACAGCTGACAATCCCTTGTCTGTTAGCTTTTTGCAATATGATACATTCAAGGACTGCAGAGATGAAAGACCACCTCCAATTGTCATCATCCCCTTATCTGAAATACCTGTATCACAAAGATTAAACAGCTTAGCCAGTACGCAGAATGAGCATGCATCACTAGAAAGAGACTATTTTGAGTTACTTATTTGCAAGATAATCCAAGGCTAAATGGTACGCTTAACACTGCAATTAGTATTACAGCATACTGAAGATGCAGCAAAGAGAAGAATAACACCATATGAGTGAGTGGCACCAAATGGGAACTTGCATATTCCCAGTACTAGTCAGTGCCTTGCTAGATTTCACAAATAAAACATTACAAAAACTCACCAAACATAAAATTAACTGAGTTTTCAGCTTTCCATACTGAAACTCAATTTCTAATTGTTTCATCCATCACATGAAAACCAATACAATGCAGACTATCAAGAGGAAAGGCAAAGTCAACAGTGTTCCTAGTTTGGCAAAATTTTGTCTTTATCTCACGGTTTTGGGCAGTAAACCCATCATGAGAATCTAAATCATCAATGCTGTGCATGTTTAGCATCTTCAAACAATCTAAAGTATTTTCAATCAGATCACCATGTTAAAAGGTACACAAAAAGAATAACTTCAAAGTCTCTCACAACATGATATTTTCCATCAAACAAAATAATATATGACCACCTAAACCCTCAAATTATATTACCAAAATCACTAAAACAATTGACTTTACCCTCACTGTTCTGTAGTTCAACTCAGTAGCACAAAACCCTCATTCCATCATAACCAGATTTTCATACATAAAAATCCACAAAAGCACCATAGTTTCTCCACGACTCCATGGCATCGAAATAAACAAACCCTTTTTATATCCAATAGCAAAAGAAAAAAGAAAGAAAATTGCTTTTACCTTTACAATGCTGCAAATTAAGGACTTTTAAGCATCTAAGACCATCAGCAATAACAGCAATTTCAGAATCAGTAACACCAGGGAAAAAAGACCTTGAAATAGACTGAGACATGTCCAATTCAATCAATCTAGAAAACCTAGCAGCCATCTTTTGAAGCATGTGAGGTCCAGCTCTAGCAGCAAGTTTCTTCCTTTCTGTACTCTGCAACCTTAGCCATCTCTTGCAAACCAACCCAAATATATCCTTGTCCTTATCATTCTCTAGCTTTGACAATATTGATCTCAGCTCGTCATCTGTTAATGCGTCATTTATGCAAATTGAAGGCATTGAAGGTGGGTTTCTACGGAGTTGGGATTATGGAGCCTTGATTCAAAGAGAGATCTTGATGTTTGTTTGTTTACTTTTGATAAAAGTGCGATGACGATGAGTAGAAGAAGGAGAAGGTGGGGAGTTTTTCCAGAGTTTGAAGGCTGAAAGAGTTGCTTTTATCATGAAATATGGAATGGAAGTTGGAGCCAAAGATAACAAGTCTACTTGAGTTCTCTTTTCGTTGCTGGGTTCCGTGTGTGTGATGTGATGAAGGAACTAAGCTATGTTTTTTTTATATTTTAAAAATATTAAAAAACAAAAACTAGAAAAAAAAAATATTTTTTTTATTTTAAATTAATATTTTTTTAGTGTATTTATATTATTCTAATTGGTTAATATGTATAATAAATTAAAAAAAATATTAATATGTTATTCAAATAAAAAAATATTTAAAAAAAACTATTATCATACTCTAAAAATTTAAAATTCAAGAGATAATAATTATTTTATAATTTTTTAGTTTATATAGAAAATTGATAAAATATTAAAGGAGAAATATTTGGTTTCGTACGAGAGTTTTTATTTTTAATTTTTTTTTTCTAACAACGAGAAATAGTATTCTGGTGTTATCAATAAATAGTTTAAGTAACTAGATTAATTAGCAGTTGTATATATCTAAATTTGCTAATTAAATTAATTAGAAATCATACAAGGAAGGGCGATGGTTTTATTTGGTGTAGAAATCAACTACATTAGTTTTCCATGTTATGCCTGGGTTAAGTTGATGTATTTTTTTAATATAAAAAAATACTCCAATGATGTAAGTGTTCATAAATATGCAATAAAAACTTAATACTCAAATTATTCACTCAAGTAGATTTAATAAGTCAAACTAATCTGATAGGAGTTTTGAACGTCATTTCTCTGGAAAACGTTCCTTTCTTAAATGTAACCAAACTCAATCGCTTGGTTCAAACACTACCTTCTTGCGTCTCTCGTTGGCTTGTTAGACATACTGTTGAGTCCTCTTTTCAATGTTCAATCGTGCCTTTTCATGAATCATCTTTACAAATTCTGCCTTTGTTTTGCCATCTAGGTTCACACGTTCACTCGAAGATAAAGAAGTTAAATCCAAAGGTGACAAAGGGTTCAAGTCATAAACCATTTCAAAAGATGAAAACTTACTTGCTGAATGTATACTTCTATTATAAACAAATTTAACATATGGCAAACAATCTTCCCATGTTTTCAAGTTCTTCTTAATGATAGCACGTAACAAAGTATATAAGTAAATTCAACATGTGGCAAACAATCTTCCCATGTTTTTAAGTTCTTTTTAATGATAGCATGTAACAAAGTAGACAAAGTTCTACTCACTACTTCAGTTTGACCATCTGTTTGTGGATGACAAGTAGTAGAAAATAATAACTTGGTTTCTAACTTTCCCCACAAAGTCTTCCAAAAGTAACTCAAAAACTTTGCATCCCTTTCAGAAACAATGGTCCTACGCATGCCATGTAACCCAACAATTTTTTTAAAGAACAAATCAACTATATGTGAAACATCATCAATTTTATGACAAGCAATGAAGTGTGCCATCTTGGAGAATCTATCTACCACCATAAAAACTGAATCTCTCCCCCTCTTAGTATTAGGTAATCCCAAAACAAAATCCATAGAAATATCAGTCCAAGATTCACTAGGTATTAGCAAAGGGGTGTACAAACCATGGGGTTTCAACTTAGACTTGGCCTGTTTACAAGTGATGCACTTCTCATAGAATCTTTCCACATCACGTTTCATATGAGGCTAAAAAAAATGATCATGCAAACCTCCTAATGTCTTAGCTACACCAAAATGACTCATTAAACCACCAACATGAGCTTCTCCCACAAACAATTCACGTAGAGAACACATAGGCACACATAGTTTATTTTCCCGAAACAAAAATCCTTCATGTTTATAAAACTTACCAAATATCATTTTTTCACATGTATTCAATACAAATCCTTAATGTATTCAAAGCCGAGCAATTTTGTATCTAAAATGGAAAGTAAAGCATACCTTTGGGACAATACATCAACTACCACATTTTCCTTACCTTGCTTGTATTTGATCACATAAGGAAATGCTTCAATGAATTCCATCCACTTGGGCGTCTATTAAACTTTTATTGTCCTTTCAAATACTTCAAAGACTCATGATCCGTGTGAATCACAAATTCTTTTGGCCATAAATAATGCTTTCAATTTTCCAAAGCTCTTACCAAGGCATATATCTTTCTATCATAATTAGGGTAATTTAGGGCCGCCCCACTCAACTTTTCACTAAAATAAGCATCTGGACGACCTTCTTGCATCAAAACAGCTCTAATATCTATTCCTGAAGCATCGTACTCAATTTCAAAAGTTAGAAAAAACAAGCAAAGGCACATTAGTTCACTTTTCTTTGATCAGATTAGAGGTATTTTCTTGTTCTTCCCCCCACTTAAACGACATATTTTTCTTGATGACTTCAGTAAGAGGTGTGGCTAAGCTACTAAAATCACGCACAAACCATCTATAGAAGCTAGCTAAGCCATGGAAACTCCTCACTTGGCTGATTGTTGTAGGCTTTGACCACTCTTGGATTGCCTCAACCTTCTCTTTATCCACCTCAATTCCTTTCTTACTAACAACAAAACCAAGAAACACAAGTTTATCCATGGAAAAGGTGCACTTTTTGAGATTAGTAAACAATTTTTTCTTTCCTTAAAATTTCCAAGACAGATCTCAAATGCATTACATGTTCCTTCAAGTTTTTCCTATAAATTAGGATATCATCAAAATACACAACGATTAATCTGCCAATATATGCACGCAAAACATGGTTCATCAAATGCATAAATGTGCTCGGAGCATTAGTTAAACCAAAAGGCATCACTAATCACTCATACAAACCATATTTAGTCTTAAAAGCAGTTTTCCATTCATCATCTTCTTTTATCCTAATCTGATGATATCCACTCTTAAGATCCACTTTTGTAAAGACACAAGAACCATGCAATTCATTCAGCATATCATCTAATCTAGGAATGGGATGATGATACTTTACCGTTATGTTGTTGATGGCTCGACAATTAACACACATCCTCTATGTTCTATCCTTCTTAGGAATTAATAGCACCGGAACCGCACACGGAATCATGTTTTCACGCACACCCCTTCTCTAATAATTCACCTACTTGCCTCTGAAGTTCCTTGGTATCCTCGGGATTAGTCCTATAAACAGGTCGGTTTGGAATTGACGCACCTGGTATGAAATCAATCTGATGTTCAATCCCTCGGATTGGAGCTAATCTATTAGGTACCTCTTTGGGAATGACATCTTTAAACTCCTGCAAAAGAGAAATAATATCGCTCGGCAAAGCACCGACGAGATCATTAGTACATAAAAAAGCCTCCTTGTACATGAATACAATAAGGGGCTGGTGTGAAAATAATGCTCTCTTGATCTCATGTTTTTTTACAATGTAATTGAATTTTTCCTCTCTTGCTCTCACTATGGCTGAAATCCCTTCTCTTTCTTTTTCTTTCTGATCAATGCTTTTCTTTCTTTCTTTTTTATTTAATTTTTTTTTCAATTTCAGCCTTCATTTCTTTTTCTTTCTTTTGATCATTTGATCTATGTAACCTTAATGGTCCTCCTTGAACTGTTCTGGATTCAATGGCACAAAAATAATAGGTTGCTTTCAATGAGTGAAAGAATACCTATTTGTGAATCCATCATGCATAACCCTCCGATTATACTACCATGGTCTTCCCAAGAGTAAATGGCTTGCATGCATAGTAACCACATCACAAAGCACCTCATATTCATATTTACCAATGGATAATGCCACCAATACTTGCCTTGTCACCTTGATCTCGCCACATTCATTCAGCCACTGAAGTCAATAAGGGTGAGGATGTTTCAAGGAAGTTAAGGCCAATGTCTCCACCAAATAAGTGTTGGCTACATTTGTGCAACTCCCTCCATTAATAATGACACTGCAAACTTTGTTTTTCACAAAGCACTGAGTATGAAACAAGGTCTCCCATTGGTTACTTTCTTCCTCCTTAACCTGCATATTGAGAACTCGCCTTGCTACTAATAAATCTCCAACCAAATAACTTTGATCATCATCAACATCCTCCAAAGATGGCATGTCATCATCATCTACTTCTTCCTCATTCTCTGACTCAAGCTCTCTTTGGGCGTTTATTACCATCACCCTTTTGTTTACACATTGGTTGGCTATGTGTCCCCACCCCTGACATTTAAAACACTTAAGATCACGTGTTTTAGAACTTGAAGTTTTGGTGTTACCTAAAGTAGTGGTGGTCGTTGGTTTGGAATTCTTAGAGGATTCAAATTTTGGCTTATTTTGTAGCTGTTCATCCTGTTTTGAAGTTGTCTTCCACATGCTAGTGATAGCCATAGGATGACCCTTCCTAACCAATCCTTTTCGTTTGAATTGTTCCTCCACCTTTATGGCTTGATGCACCATATCTGTCAACTCAACATAGTATTGCATCTCAACTATATCCGCAATCTCACGATTTAATCCGTGCAAGAACCTAGCCATAGTGGCTTCCCGGTCCTTGCCGACATTAGCCCGGATCATAGCTACCTCCATCTCCTAGTAATATTCTTCCACACTCTTGGAACCTTGATTTAACCTCTGCAACTTTTGATACAATCCCCTATAATAGTGGTTGGGTACAAAACACTTCCTCATAAGCATTTACATCTCCTCCTAAGTGTCTACGGGTGGCTCTCTATTCCTTCTCCTATTGATCAGTAATTGATCCCACCAAACACTGGCATAATCGATGAATTAAATTGCAGTCAACTTAACCTTCTTTATCTCCGAGTAGTTATGACAATCAAACACCATCTTCATTTTAGTTTCCCACTCCAAATAAACTTCAGGATCACTTTTACCTTGAAAAGATGGGATTTTAATCTTTATGTTCCCTAAATCATTATCCCTCCTAGGCCTACCCATCCTAGCTTCTCGATTCTCATTCCCACGCTAAAACCTACCTTGAGTCAAAATGGCTCATCAAACTCTGACTCCGCCTCTTCCTCAACAATCCGCCACCGAACACGCCCACCTTGCTGCCTATTGGGGATGTCTTATTGATGTCCCCTAGGAGCCTCTGCTTCTACCCTGTCCAACCTATCACGAATAGGTTCTAATTCAGCCCTCAACATACGCTTTATCTCCCTTAACAAGGCTTGCATTTAGATGTTTGGAATTGCAGGTTGTCGAACTTCTTCGGTTGTATCTTCTTGATTATTGGACATATATAAAATCTTCAAAACAAGGTTAGAATCCTCACAAGCACTCCCTCACGTCTTTCACTCAAGAATTGATACACTTACACTCGTGTTTGCACACTAAACGGCTTTTACTCTCTTATGGTCTCACACACTCTTGCCTTTTTTTCTTCCACTCTTTTATGTCTTCTTTAGTTCTTAATCGAATTTCCATAAACTAATTCAAAATAATCCCACAGCACTTTAAAAAATGAGAAACAACCAAAACTAAAATGGCTAAGAACTTGTATAAGATGAGATACAAGATTGAAACGAAGTTTTTCTACTGCAATCATATATTGTTTTTTTTTCTTGATTTTTTTTTCTGAACTTGAATAAGGTGAGAAACAAGATTGAAAAGAAGAAGTTTTCCTACTAGAATCGTGCACCCTTTTTTTTCCTGTATTGTTTGACGATTTTTTCTTTCTTTCTTTTTGATTTTTTTTTTATCTTCTATAAGAGGTAACAATATATAAAAGAAAAAACAAAAATGAAAGATAGTCAAACTTATCTTAGAACCAAAGCTCTGATACCAAATGATATGAACTCCATCAACAATTGTGATGAAACCCAATAGCAACGATGGTTTAGAACCCCAAGATCATGTAGATAAGATTGCTTGAGCCTTGACCCAACACCTAACAAGATGAAAACCAAGACTACGAAGGATTAAAACACAACACCTAGAAAACATGAGAATCTCTCAACAATCAAAGTGATAAGTTTGGTTGTTTGAACGCCACAAGATTAACTTGATAAGTTCTACGAGTTCTTTTAAAAACTAAGAGGAACACAAGACCTTACAAAAATGATAATTTTCTGAAAACATAATCTACCTTATTCATTTCGAAATACCTACCTATATACTTGTAACAACCCTCCAAGAATAGGAAAGGTCATAGCTAAAGCTTTAAAACAGCACAAACATCAAAATAAACAAGTCCCCATGTTTTTAGGCCTCTTGGACTTCTAGAGACAACCATAAATAGCTAAATGACTAAATTCAATGTATTTAACATCACCATTAAAGACCATGTTTAATTCTCTATTTAATATCTTGAAACGTATTAAATTCATGCTCTTTGATGGTCAAATCATGCTGGAAAATGTTTTTGCATAATTATTAGCCCTTTCAATTGCTTTGATGATGTGGACTAAGCATTCATTATTATTTGTGCCCATCCTGGTCTATTTAGAATCAGCCCAAATCTCTTAAATTAGCCCATTTAGTGTTTTCTTAAAACGTTTGGCTCTAAGTCTTGTAATTGGACTACTTAGAAGCGACAAAGGATCTTGCACAAATTCAGTCTCATCCCCGAGTTCAGCTCCTTGGTTTGCATCACAAAATAAGAAAATTGATAATGGAAAAAGGATTAAAAACCATTCACTCAAACTCATTCAGATTAACACACCAAATAATCAACCTGGTCTTAACATTACGGTAATCTTGTCAAAAGCAAATCAAGTAAACATATGAAACTCAGTTATCAAACAATATGATATTAAAATGAAAAAATATATAAGAAAATAAAAAAAATAAAAAAAGGTTAACACATGTGTTCATAATATAAGATTTAGATAACTTTAGAAAGAAAAAAAAACATGAAGATAAATACTTGATTACTCAAGTATATAATAATAAAATTGAAACAAAAATAAATTTAAAAAAAATAAAATGTTGAAGGTTCTTATATGATAACAAAAAATAAAATAATGACAAAGCAATAACCCTATATAGCTCAATTTCTATCACACAAAATATTGAAGGACAATTAATAAAAAAAATAGCTCAAATACACTCAAGTTAAAATGTAAAATCAACGACCTGGTTATAATATTGAGGTAACTTCATCAAAAATAAATTGAGTAAAACTAAAAAGCTAAATTTGAAAACAACATATATATAAATGTGTGAGATAACCCTAATTATCATTTCATATGCTTATTTCAATATTTGAATAATCATAAATTATTAAAATTTATTTTTTATGGATCACACATTATTTTGCAAATTATTTTATGTGTATACTCCACCGAGTATCCAATTATTAAAAATGAATACATAATTTAGTTTCAATGTGTTGTGCATTATTCAATGTAGGGCAATAGTATGGATTTCAATAGTGTTTTTTTTCCTTTAAGTTTTTTCTACTCTAGTCATCAAGCTTTATTTTTTTTTTAATTTATGTTGACTGAGAATTAAGCTGGATAATTTATTTTGATTCTCTTTCTACAAGATGATCATGGTGCCAAGAAAATTTCTAGTACAAGGTTGATTCTTTATTTTGCAAAAAGAAAAAAAAAATTGCTTGCAAAAAAATACATTAATAGTCATATAGAAAATATTGTAATACCATTTAAAGCAAGTTCATTTTTTTTATAAGAACAAAATAATCATTTAATTATCTATTCTTAGTCTAAACTAGAAAATTAAGCACTTATAGGTTTTTGTTAACATGATATTAACTTATGGATGGAGAAGTTACTATTGAACTTATTTTTAAAATTTTAATAATCATAAATTATTAAAATTTATTTGTCATGTATCACACATTATTTTTCAAATTATTTGATATTTATACTAGTCCTAGTATCGTGCTAGTAACAACAATAATGCATGCAATAGTTTAATTGTGTTGTGCACTATTTAATGTGAGGTAATACTATGGGTTTCAATAGGGTATTTTGTTTTCTTGTCCTTTATGTTTTTTCTACTCCAGTAATCGAGCTTTCCTTTTTGCAATTACATCCTTTAACTTTGTGTTGATTAAGAATTGAGTTTTATAATTTGTTTTGATTCTCTTTCTATAAGATGACCATGGTGTCAAAATACTTTTCAGTATGACAAATAAAAAATATTTCTTGTGAAAAATATAAATACAGTGACAAAATTGATGGTGATGAAAAAATGAAGCCTTTTTTTCAAACAATGTTCCTAGGGTATCATGTAATAAATTTGGCTAAAAAAAACTTTTTTTATTTTTCATCTTTGCAGTTTGAGACTTTAACATGTTGGTTCAAAATTGATTTAGTTCACATCTTAGTTCTTGAGTTAGAGATAGTAGAGAGAGTCACAAAAAAAAAAATACAAGATAGAGAACGAATTTGTTGGCCCAAATTTGTTAATAAAAAAACTAAATTTGATTTTAATGTGTTTATTTTGACGAAAGGTACGCCCAACTTAAAATTATAAAACATTGTTAAATACAAAAATCTTCAATTGTAAAACAATAACTTAAGATGAATGTTTTTTTTATTATTACAGGTAAAATCCCTAGTAAAATTAATATAAATCTTGGTTGAAATGAAAAAATAATAAATTAGTACATGAATGTCAATGTTATTGTAAACCTTGTGATAAATCAAGTAAATCCCTAAATGGGTAATAATAAAATTTATATAGAACACTTTTGTGACTAATAGTGAAGACCCTTGTGTTTTTTTATGAATAATGTAATGAGGAATAACTTCTACAAGAAATTATTTGTGGTTAGTCTAGATCTTGTACATTTAGAGAACTATGCAAAAACCAATTGAAATAATACAAGATTTAGTGCATGAAGAATATTAATAGCTTGATAAATCATGGGAAATTGACATATGGGTAATCACTAAAGGCATATTGACAATTAAAACAGAATCCCTCTTTCATTCCTTAGTAATGGTCGACTAATAGTAATGAAAGAAAATATCGAGAGTTTTATCCTTATCTTTTTTTCAAAAGTTATTGGATGGTTTTTATCAAGATTTGGGATTTATAGGGTGTACAAAGGTAAAATCCATTAGAACTCCTTCCTTTGTTAATGGGTTTTGGCCTATGGGAATAAGGAAAAAACAATTACCATGAAAATCCTTCTTCTCTCGTATTTTTCTTTGTTTCTTCAAGATTTAAATTAAATGAAGTGTTATTGGGAATTATATGCAAGAGAATAAGAGAGAATGATAGAGAGGCGGACAACTTGGAAGCAAAATAAAGAATTTTGTTTTAGAAGGAAAAGGTGGATTTTCTAAGAGAATTTGATTTCTAACTTATTAGGTGAGTTTGATTTTTATTGGGTAAGATCAATTATATCATTTAATTGAATTTTATTGAAAGGGTAAAGAAACCCTTATTTTTAGATTGTTAGGGTTTCTTGATTTTTATATAGGAATTACATATTGTTGGATGAAATTGTGA
Source organism: Salix dunnii (assembly GCA_015731905.1). NCBI lineage: Eukaryota > Viridiplantae > Streptophyta > Magnoliopsida > Malpighiales > Salicaceae > Salix > Salix dunnii. The sequence continues at coordinate 8,989,809 of CM027665.1, read as the reverse complement.
AAATATGATGCTTTAAAAATTATTGAATTAGGGACAAATTGAAAGAATGAGAAAATAAATTTGGGGTCTCTCAATCTATATGGTTGGGTATGCGTGTGGGTTTAGGGGGAGTGGTAATGTGATAATTATTGATTTAGCTTACATTAAATGAATAACAATAATGATAATCCAAGAGAAGAAGTTTTTTTTTAAAAAAAAAATCAATGGGTAACAAACTTACCTAAAGCCATCATCCATGGGAGACATTTCAGGGAGGTGGAAAACTGGTTCAAATTTGTGATATTGTAGGCTTCTTAAATGTGTCAGTGCAAGAAATTATGTCAGGAAAGAGTTCTAGACAAACTTATGAATTTCATGATGTATATGTGTGTTTGGGAAATTATGGATGCGAGAAATTGGTGGTGTCAAATGTTTATAAATTAATGTTCAATCTTTTAGGGACAGAAAAAACTAATAGAATTATGGTTGAAGAAATGAATGACATGTATGAAAGTTAAGAGTTTTGTTGTTTAAAAGGTATAGGTGATAGTTAAAACCTGATTATGTGTGGTGTTTTTGTAGAAATAGATAGTAAAGTAAATGTTGCGATGTCGTAGTCGCACAAATTAATTACCCTAACTTAAAACAAATCAAACAAGATAGTATAGAGCAAGCAAGGGGTCGATCCCACAAGGACAATTTAGTTATGATTTTTATGATATATGTGATGCAATTGGGGCTTTGGAAGTTGTTTAAGCTAGGCTAAAGCAAACTAAGAAAAAATTATATAAAACTGAAATTTATCAATAAAGCAAACTTTGGTCACAAGTCAACATCCACCTACAGAAATTAGAACTGATCATGAAAATGACAAATCAATTTATATTCTGAATATTTATCTCTTCTTAAAATTGGTTCGTTAACAGATCCGTCGTACAACTTACCCTAACCATCAAATAAAGACAGTGTCTGCACTAGTAATTTGATTCAATGACAGCATTAAAAACTAGATAAATTAATCAATTAAGAAACATAATTCTCCACAATATATGTTTAGTTCGATTGAATGTTCTTCCTAAGATTAATAACGTAGATCCGCTATAATTACTAACTTAGTTGCTTCACAAGTTCATATATCACAACTCTGGTTTTAATATCAAACTTAGCAATAGATTGTATACAACAATAATTTCAAGTCCGCTCTTAGCAATTAAATAAACAATCATAGGAAAATAAACATAGGAGAACAAACATATTCATCATATAAACTGAAAAATTGAGGTAAAAATAGATCTCATAGTTCTTCAAATTTGAAGGTTTTTGTGTCCTTGCAACCAAGCAAAAGAGTCTAGCCTTGCATGTTTATTGAACAACTAAATAAAAAGATGGAAGAAAACATGATTTAGGGTTTGAAGGAGGAAGATTTGTGTTTTCTTTGCTGCTGCTCGAAATTTCCATGCTCAGCTCTTCCTTTATTTATGCTTCAAAACCCTAGTATCTATTTTACAAAATAATTCTTCCTTAAGTTGGCAGAATTTAGTTTTCCCTTATAAAATTCATATCTCCTTCATATAAATCTTTTTGAGCTGAAATTGGGAGAGTTTATAGGTCTTTGAGTCCTAAATCCAACTAAATTATGTTTGTTTCAATCGGACTTCTGTAGCTCGGGATATGAAAGTTAGAATGGACAAAGGTCGACATTGGTAGATTGTAAGATTTGACCTTTGAAGGATGCGATTCCCATGCTCTTCCTTATTTTATTTCTTTTTACTTAGCATTACAGAAATACATGGATGTTAGATTTTGAATTCCATTATAATCACTTCATTTCGATCTCTAGAGCTTCCGCTCTGCACAAACCATCGACTGAAGGTCAAATCTGTCAATCAGCTCCAATTACCTCCTTTTTGCATCTTTCATCCAAAAATACCTTCAAAATATAAAACAAAGAATATCAAGGTATTTAATACATAAAACATATGCAAAACACTAGGTAAATATAGATGAAACTATCAAATAATATGGTATCATTAGTAAATGCACTTGAAAAAAAGAAGTCATGAAGGTGTCATAGCTTGGTGGACATTACAAGCGGGACTTCTTAAGATCGGGAGAGAAAGTGTATATATCAAGGAGAAGTACAAGTCACTGTCAAAATAGCTAAAAGGATTGTCTAAAATTGTATCTTTAGCTTTGATTTGTGTATCATATATAGAGATTACAAGGATATATACATGGAAAGTAAATTAGCATGATTCTAGTCCTATTTATGTAAACTATAAGTTCTCATATATACAAAATAGGAAATATATTGAAGAGAAAAATAAATGTGGATTTGTAAAATAGAAAAGCTTGCTATCAACAAGCTTTCCGTTGACAGCCCACCTCAAATTGATGTGGGATGATCAATCAACATCAATTTGCTACTTAGAAAATGATGATGATGATGAGTGAGCGCCTTGGTGAAGATATCAGCAATTTGTAGATTAGTAACAATATGAGAAAGAGTGATAGCACGAGCGTCATAAGCTTTGCGAGTAGAGTGATAGTCCACCTCAATATTCTTCGTGCGCTCATGAAACACAAGATTAGCCGTGATCCAAATAGCACTCGTATTATTAGCATGGAGAGGTGTAGAATCAGTCATAAAAAAATCGAGCTCAACAAGCAAACCTCAAAGCTAAATGATTTCAGAACAAGCTAGAGACATTGCCCTATACTCAGATTCCGTAGAGGACTTAGAAACTCTATCTTACGTCTTACTTTTCCAAGAGATCAAGGCATCTCCTAAGAACATACACCACCCCGTGATTGATCAATGGGTATTGGCACAACTTGTCCAATTCGTATCACTGTAAGTAGTAAGATGAGGAGGATTGTTCATAGGAAAAAAATAAGTCACAAGCCTTGGTGCTGTGAACATAATAGATGATCCGATGAATAACAGCCAAATGAAGATGTCAAAGAGTCTGAAGAAATTGGCTGACTTGTTGTACGATAAATGAGATGTCCAGTCTAGTGATGGTGAGATAAACAATATTGCCTACCAATTTCCAGTATAGACTGGGGTCATTAAGTAAGTCACCCTCTTCTTTGCGAAGCTTGATATTCACCTCCATGGGAGTATCAACTGAAGTAGCCTCTTGTACACCTGTTATAGACATCACGTCACTAGCATACTTGAGTTAAGAAAATGCCCGAGGAGCTACGATGCACTTAAAAACTGAGAAACTAAGTGAGAGAACCAAGATCTTTCATATAAAAAGCCTCTAAGAGATGAGTCTTGAGTTGACTAAGGAGATTTGAATCAGAACCCGTAATGACAATATCATCAACATAAACCAGAAGAACAACAATACCCATGGCTGATTTATGAAGAAATAAGGAAGTGTCATGCTTGCTCTATGTGAATGGGAACTGTAATAATGTGGCATGGAATTTATCAAACCAGGACCTCGGAGCCTATTTGAGATCATAAAAAGAACAACGAAGCTTACACACATGGAAGGTCGGGGAAGAAAATAATCTTGGTGGAGGATTCTTATAAATACATTCTTTCATATACCCATGAAGAAAGACATTCTTAACATCCATTTGATGTAGCGACCAATTACTAGATGTGGCAAGAGCCAAAATTGTACGAACAATAGTCATTTTAGCCACCAGAGTAAAGGTCTCTTCATAATTGACGTCATATTCCTGATTGTTCCCAAGTGCAACAAGTCGGGCCTTGTAACGATTCAAACTACCATCAGATTGGACTTTGACTGAGTATACCCATTTCCAACGCAGAGGAACAATAGTAGGCAGACAAGGATCAATATCCTAAGAGTGATTAGCCTTTATAGAAACAATTTCTTCCTTCATAGCCTGTCGCCAACAATCATGCTTAACAACATGTGAATAGCCTATGGAAATTGAAAGTAGACAATGCAGAAGTAAGAGTTGAAATAGATTCTCTAGATCTGGAAGTAGGAAACTCATACCTATCATGAGGTACAGACACTCGAGATGAGTGATGTATTAGAGGCTCGGGCTGTGTGTTAACTAACTGAATCTAGAGTGCGGGAGGATCAGATATCGAGTGAACCACTAGAGGAGACTACGGGCAGGAACGTCTTGTATACACAATACTAGGTTTAAAACAAGAGCTAAATGGATGAAGGTCAGATAATTGAGACTCAAACAAGGAAGGAACACAGTAGAAGGAGAGGACACAAAAGACATAGGAAAGAATTGTTGATTTTCAAAGAAAATAACATTCGTGTACGTCGTAAAGTAGGATCATAGCAAACAAAGCCTTTTTGACACACATTATATCCCAATAATGCACATCTAACAAATTGAGTAGATAATTTATGCTACTCATGAGCTGATAAATGAACAAAACAGACACAACCAATAACATGAAGATTATTATATCTAGGCTGTTTGGCAAATAAATAGAAATAGGGAGACTCCATGTGTAAAACTTGAGAGGGTAAATGATTAATCAAATGAGTAATATTTTTTAGAGCTTCAACCTAGAACACGGTAGGAACAGATGATTCTATCAAGAGGGTGCATACCACATCAAGAAAATGATGATTTTTACGTCTAACTACTCCATTTTGTTGAGTAGCGAGACAAGAGCATTGGTGAATAATATCATTAGAAGCTAAGAATGCTTAAAACTTAGAAGACATATATTCACCACTAGAATTTGTGCATAATGTCTTAATAGTGGCAGAAAATTGATCAGTAATGTTGCGACGGTGATTTTTTCTCGCGTTTCATGCCTCGCCATTCCCCGAGGGTTTTGGGGAGACAACGGCGCGAGTGAAAATGGGATGTTTGTTTTATAGTCGTAAAAATAAGGGAGTCGCCACCTAGTATTAAGGTCACTAGGGACCTATTGGTCTGCGAGAGTCTGGATAAGGGGACTTGTGTGCAAGGAGAAGACGCATCACCCCTAGTGCACCCTACCTAGGGTAAGCTGCATTGTTGTTTGATTGTTTTTTTTTTAAGTTTACTTTTTTACATTGCATTAAAAAAATATTTATTTTTTTTATCTGCGGGTGTAATTTACAATCTAATTTTACACCGTAGTTAGGAAATCTTTTTTTTTTATCTACGGATGTAATTTACAATTTAAATTTACACCGTAGTAAAAATCTTTTTTTTATCCATGGATGTATTTTACAATGTAAATTTACACCCTAATAGATAAAACAAAAATGGTTTTGATTATTTTTGATATTTTTGACAAATTCCAATGCATAATCATAAACCAGTTACGATATCCAATTTTATTTTAAAACATGAGAAAGATGCAATATATTTTTTTATGAAAAGTATGCTTGGAAAATCTTGGAATTCGACCATATGCATGAAAACAATACATTTCATATTTTTGAAATTCTTTTGTAGTAACAATAGTAGTAAAGAAAAATATAAAAATATTTTTTTGTGTCAATTTGTGTTTTTATTTTATTTTATTTATTTATTTATTTATTTATTTTTATTTTATTTATGTTTTTATTTTTTTTTTTGGGCTAGGCTGTCAGCCACGGTGGGCTAACAGCCCGCACTTAGTAGGTTAGAAGCCCAGGTGGATATGGGCTGGGCTTCCAGTCCTCACGAGCTGGAAGCCCAGACATCTTGTGTGTTTGGGCCACGTTCAAAAACCTGACCCATCTTCTTTAGCGACCGGGCCGGACACAAAGTCCAGCCCAATATCCACTATTCACACATGTGAACAATGGGACGCAAAATCACGTCCCACTGTTCACATGCAGTGAACGGTGGGAATGAAGAAAACGATGAATAGTGGGCGTTTTTCGAGTGTGATGAATGTAGTACCTGTTAGCACCGTTAGATGTGGTTGTCCCAGTGGTGGTGGCGTCGTCAATAGTGGCCCGTGGTGGCCGGAGAGAGCTCCCAAAGTCGTTGGAGTTTATGTTGCTGTTGCTGCAACCATCATTATGGCCTCGCCTGAGAGTGTGGATGGGTCGCTGGTGCAAAGGAGAAACTCACGGTGGTGACAATGGTGGTTTTGGGTGGTTGAATGACATGCAACGGTGGGGAGAGAGAGAGCTTAAAAGGGTTGTTTTTAGAGAGAGAGACGAGCTATTGAAAATGAGAGAGAGAGAGAGAGCTGATGAAGAAGATGAAGATGATCCTCTTCTTTCGTGTGATTGTTCTGCTTTTTATTCGCTGAAAATTTCCTTGAATCCCCAGCACTTCCCTTCGTCTTTCTCCTGCATTTTTCCCCTCCCCTGGTCGTCGTGCACGGTGGCTTTTATAGGTGGTGCAGCCTACCATGGTGGCTGGATGGTCGGTGACGTGGGACCTGCAACGACAGCGTGGTGGCTGCTACTGGTGGGTTGTCGGCGATGTGGTGGCTGGCCGGTCGGCAGTGTAGTAAAGGGAGAAAAGGCAAAGGCGGGGTGTAGAGGTTCAATTGTAGTTTGGTCCTTCAATTTATAATTGTTCTAATTGCACCCCCCCAATTAGATTTAAATTTGTAATTTTGTGCAAATGTGCCCCTATCCGAATTTCAACATTAGCCTTAACTTTGCGCGCCTTTTTCATTTTGATCCCTTACTTCTGATTCACACAATTTGACCCTCAATTGACAAATAAATTTCAATTCGACCCTTAACTTTTCACACTTAGCTTGAAAAAATTCAATTGGGTCTCCTAAAATTTCAAATCTTCTTAATTGAGCCTAAATTAAATTCAAGAATTTGATTTTTCATCAATTAAACCCTTAATAAAATTAATTTAACCAATTTAAAGCACAATTAAATCCTTGCACTTAATTAAATTCTTCAATTGGATCCTAAATTAATTCCTAAACATAATAATATTTTGAATTAGCCCATGATTAAATCAAATTGGCTTATAAAAATAGGATTATGATTTTTGACTTAATTTTTACCTCGAATTTGTTTTTTTTTTTCTCATTTTTGGGTACAAAAGAGATATGATTCAGCTCAAAAAATATTCAAAATTTTCACCGTGACTTTTCTACCAACACCAAACCCCTTTTATTTTATTTTTGTTATTTTTATTTTATTTTGGGGGGTAACTCAAAAATTGGATTGCGACAAGTAACATATGCTGAAAACTCAATAAAGGTATGAAAGCCTTCAGATTTAGAGTGAGGACAATAGACCCAAGTAAATCTACTATAATCATCAATGAATGTCAAATAATATTTAAAATTTTCATGTGAATCAATGGGACAAGGTCCCCAAACATCACTATAAATAAGATCAAAGTAGTGAGAAGCTCTACTAGCATGCAAATAAAATGGGAGAATTTTGCAAGAATCACACTCGAGAGATAAAAAAGAATTTTTTTTTATTACCAAGAAAACCAGAGTTCAATGCATGAGATAAAATTTGAGTATTGGGATGACCTAAACGATGATGCCACACCATTCCAAGAGTGTGAATTTTATTACATGTAAAAGGCTTGAAAAAAAAAGGTTGGAATAGGTAAAAATAGTGGAAACAAGCGCCCCGCTTTAGATCCCCTCATGATCGACTTCCCCATGACCTGGTCCTGCACAACACAACCAGTACTAGAAAAATGAACAGCAGAATTATCATCAACTAAATGTTCAACAGAAATAAGATTCATGGTAAGTTTAGGAGCAAGGGACACATCACAAAATGTAAAAGATGCATCACCAACATTAGTGATGGGCAAGGAGCTGCCATTGGCCTTCTGAATGGTCGATTGACCATTATAGGGCTAAACATGACATAAGACAGTAGAAGTATTCATCATTAGAGTCTATGTACCAAAGTTTAGTGGAATTTTTACCTTAAATGCCCATTGTAGATAATGCTGATGAGCATTTGTTGTACCATTTCTGGTGTACAATAATTTTCTACCGGAGGTGCAAAGGCAAAGGAAGCACCTGGAGAGAAGGCATGTGCATCAGACCTTGCGGTAACAGAAGTCAGGAGTGCTCGGGCCTGACGATTCTGAGGGCAGATACGACATTCTTTGATAATATGCCCCTTCTTCTTGCAATAAGAACAAAATTTCTTAGGACAATTGGCAGCAATGTGCCAATACTCCTTGTAATAGAAACATTGTAGATTTTTAAAGTACATAGAGGGTATTTGGCTATCTCGGAACTGCCACGAGATGGCTACGAAACAACTCACCAAAACAGATATCAAGAGAAGGAATAGGAGATCTGTTCAGTAAAGAGGACTGACCTGATTCAAACTCTGGGCGTAGTTTCATAAGAAACTGATTATACCTGCTATTTACATGAAGATTTTGAATAGTGGAAAGAGCGGCACTAGGAACATCCATTGTAACCAAGTTGGTATATTCCTGCCAAAGGGTCAAGAATGTCGAGTAATAGTCTTGAATAGAAAGACTATCATGTTGAAACATAGCAATCGCACGTTCTAACTGGAAACAAAGCGCATCATTAACTTGATAATACACTTTCTTTAGGTAATTCCACATGCCTTGGGCAGTGCGATGAGCCCATAGATTGGTAACAATATGTGGTTTAATCGAACCAAGAAGCTAAGACATAATCTAAGCAACAAGTACACCACATAAAGGAGAGTCATTAAGTTCTTTCAGTTTATCCATATTAGATTTTGGGGCAACATCTATGCCATCAATATGTCCCCACATATCTTTTCCTTGAAGGAAAATCTCAAATTGAAATGCCCAAGTAACATAATTTGTGCCCGAAGACACATATAAGTGTTGAATCCATCACAAATAAATGTATCCAAAAAATAACACACCAAAAAAATGAAGAGAGACCGAAGCAAAGGGATGAAGAACCTAGTGAGACTCTTTGCTACTGGGAACAAAAAAAAAAACCAAAAATATCCTTGGCTTAAGATCCCAAGAGGTTAAAAAATGTTGAGATGTCGAGGGGTTAAGAGACTAGAAACCAGAAAACCAGTTGAGGCTTAGAAATAGGAGATTAGTAAGAGGTGCTGATCTGTTTGTTTGATCCAGAAGCTGCCAAGATTAGGACCAAAAAAACCAGAATCACTAAGATGCTGAAATCCTTGTTTCTAAAATCCTTGTCTCTTTAGCTATGATTTATGTATCATATATAGAGATTACAAGGATGTATACATAGAAAGTAAATCAGCATGATTTTAGTCCTATATATGTAAACTATAAGCTATCATATATACAAAAAAGAAAATATATTGAAGAGAAAAATAAATATGGATTTGTAAAATAGGAAAGCTTGCTGTCAGCAAGCTTTCCATTGACAGTCACCACCTAGTAATTTGAAGAAATTAGGAATCCTAAAAATTAGCACTATTTTCAAAGATTTAAGTTAGGAGTTATATAGCATAAAAGAAGATCAATGTTACTCCAATCACATTTTTTATTATGAAAGTTTACATTTATTATGTGTTTTCTCCAAAAAAAAAAAAATTATTTCTCTTAATTAACCTATTATTTTATGATTATTTATTTTGAAAAAAAAAATTATGTTAGTCTTTAGACATGTCAAAAAAAGATATCAATCCCTAAAACTAAGAGACTCGTTAAAGATGTTAACGTTGTATTCTATATAAAAATGTTCATTAAAATCTTTAAAAATAAGTGTAACCCATGTTTGATTTTTAAACCTAGACATCGATATTTTTTTAAAATAGATATATAAAGAATTATGTTTATTCCTAAAATTATGGTTACTAGACGAGTCCATATTGGACTCAAGTAAATGATAAAAAAAAAAAAAGGTTTTGGACTCAAGGAGTTGAAAAATGGGCTTTGGCTCTTTAGTTAAAAAAACATCAAGGAATTAAAGAAGGTTTTTTTTTTATCAATGGTTATTTATTATTGAAAAGAAACACAAGTTTCCAATTATTGTTTTGTTTGCAAGCCCAATGTGCCATTTGATTTTGGTTATGTTTTAATAGATTTAATAAACTTGTTAATGAGTTTAAACGTGCACACATAAAAAAATATATAAGAAAATGACACAAGAATATTTTTATTCAAATGCTAATTTAAAAAAAAATAGATTCTTCTATCATGACAAGTATTTTATTGAGTGCTACAATATAAGAAATAAATATTTTTATCTTCTTCTAAAAAAAAATTGGAAACACAATATATATATAAAAGACTTGACCACATGTGTTTTGGATGCTTGAAACAAAAATAAACCTACATTATGCATCACATGAATCTATTAGACACAACATAAGCTTAAGAAATAAAACTCGATAATGTAGATTTTCCCTCATACTTATCATCACGTTATAACAATGGTATTATAGTATAAAGATAAAACATGTGGGGTTTTAATATATCTATTTTTCGCTGTGCACTCAATCACAAATCATTGTAGGTTGGAATAGTCAATTTTGATTGAATAAATTCAATTTAGTCTTTAAACTCTTTTTTCCCACAATTAAGTCTTTTTTTAGTCCAAAATTACACTCAAATGTTATTTTTTGTGAGGGATGGTTGTATTGAAAGTCAAGTGATATAAGTGAAAATAACAGGTAACATACGTTGTGGCTTTCAATTCCATACAAAAGTTTTATTTTAGTCCTCCATTATTATCGGTTTATTGATGATTGGTTCTCTTAGTTTTTAGAAACTGAAATTTCATATCAAAGTTTATTTTCCTGATTTTTTTGTTCTTTATTTGTTAGAGGGGTGAGAGAAACTTGTTAGATTCCTTCTTAGAGGGATAAAATAATTGTTTATACCTATTTCGACCACCAAAATAGTTGAAATTGGATTCAATGGGTTATCTTTGGTGAGAAGAGTCTTATAGTAGTTGTTTTAAGCCTTAATATTGTCTAAAAATAAATCTAAGTCAAGATATAGAAAATTTATTTCGTTTGATTTTGTGATTTCTATTGTTTCTTGGATTATTGAGGTGCTAAATTGGTTTCTATATGTTTCATGACTTAGTTTTTTTTTTTTTTTTGTATTATTGGCTTTAAATGGGTTGAAAAATAGGTTTGGTGGGCTAAAACCTATATTTCTAGTTTTTTGGTTGCCATAATGTTAGTCAAGATCTAAGTTATGAGACAACATGTCATCTTTATATTTTAAAATAAAATAAAAATAAAAAATGCATATAATAAATCATCTGCAATTTTAAATGAGAAACAAATAGGCTTAACCACAAGAATCTGAGCTTAAAAGCCCACTCGTCTATTTTGTTTTTTTTAGAGGCCTAAGGAGTTGAGTAGCAAGTCAATGTTACTAGGATTTTTTTTGCCCTTTGTTTTAGGTTGTAAGTTCGACAAGTTAAACCACAATATCTAATTTATTGTTTGTTTAATGAACTTTCCAAACCTCAATTAGAAAAAATGTAGGGCCACCTTTTTATCGATGATCTACTTTTTAATTAACTTAAAATGAAAAAAAAATATTTGACCCTTTGTTATGTACGATTTGCTTTCATAATCTTAGTCTCATATGTTTGTTATTTGTTTTATTTTATTTTTAAAATATTTCATTACAAAATACTATATTTGTTTTATTGTCTAGTAAATATATTACATAAAAAATAATTTATAGAATAAAAAATTTATTGAATTTGATGGCATGCATTACATGCAATGAGAGCTTTGTTAGTTGATTCAAGTTCACTTGGTTTTATCTTTGTTGTTTTTTAAAAAAAATGTATGTCTTATTACCAATTTTTTCCTTCAAATTTAAGTTTCTAGGTTGTTTTTTTTTCAAGATTATCCCTATAACTTACACATGTCAACCTAAAATAACCTAGATTGATCTAATGTATTTCCTTTTCAATAGTAGATAAAAATATCATCTAATATGCAATTTAATTTAAATTAATTTATAACATATTTTCATTTATTGAAAAGACACCATACCACTACGTAGAACTTTTTTAGTCATTTTTTCATAGAATAGACTAATGGGCTTACATTATATTACTTGGTGTTAATAGATTCTATTTTATAAGTTTAGTTTCACCTAGGAGTTTTTTCTCTTTTCCTTACCCTAGGAAGTAGATCTATCAACATCAATCATTTTGTCTCTAGATTGAGTTCAAGTTTTTGAGATTTTCTTGGGGTTTTAGTGGATATGAATAGGTTTATCACAATGTTAATGATGTTTTTGAGTTTTTTTGGTTAAGAATAATTTTAAACTTAAAGACAATTAACCCTTAATTTCTTGTAAAGTATAAAAATGAGATGACATGTTATCGGTTGCCTTTAAGAAGTTATATATAAAAAGAAAGACCTAGGTATGTTGACTGAGATGAATTGCCCATATGCTTGGGCTATGTTTTTTTATGCCCAAGCCCATGCAACTAGGCTTTTTTTCCCTATTTATATTTTGTTTTAAAAAGTTGATAAAACAAACTATTAAATTCAATTGAGTCCAGTATCCGAGTAACAATTTGTCAGGTTTGTTAATGGCAATCACGATGTTATTTGTTTTTCTTATATTTTTGCTTATTGTTTTTTTGTCTCTCATTTTTTTTTAAAAAAAATACAATTTCACTTTTTATTTTTATGAACTTTTTTTTATTTAACTCCAAACTAAAAGAATGCAATTTTACCTATTGTTGTTAGCAATTTACTTTTGCTATCTCATGCCCACATTCCTCTTATGGTTTTTTTACTTAAAATAATATGCTTCACAAAAAAAAAAAATATCAAGCACTTTATTGTCTTTCAATAAAAAATAAAATTGTAGTCTTTCATTGCATTACTTTGTTATTACTTGAATAGTAATTCTCATAAATTAACAGAGATTAATTAACCATTAACATTTTCACATAGCATTGTTCACTAGAAAAATTATTTTTAAAATTTTTTATTCTCCAATAATGATTTTATAGAGGATTGAACTTTATAATTTATTTTGATTTGTTTCTATATAATTATTATAGTCTTATCATCCAAGTCTCTAGTTAACTCAAGTTTATATATATTATTCTTTTAAGTTTCATCATTTAATATTGGACTAACTAAAAATTAGGTTTCATTATTTTTTTTTGAATTTTCTTTATATGATATTTGACATTATCTTGATCTCATGACTTAGGGTGGTATTTTGACAGGTCAACTTGTTTTTTTATACTTTTTTAATTATTTTTTTTCAAATTTTATCCTTCATCATTTGGGTTGATGGAAGATAAAGCTTCATAATCTATTTTGATTATTTTGTATAAGGTTATTTTAGTCTCATGATCTTAGGTCATAGGAATAACAAGTTAACCCAAGTTTATTTAAGTTATTTTTTAGGAATTTTTAATTGATTTCTTTATTTTATCTTTTAATATTGGACAACTTCATATTTTAACCAAATTATCTATAATTTTACAATAGTCTAACAATAACTAGGGATCACAGATTTGGTAGATTAACAAAGTTGATCTAATATGTTGTTGTCTCAATATTAAAAAAATAATTGTTTAAAATTTTTTAGAGTTGAAATATATATTTTTTATTAGTTATTGGGGTTGCCTTTGCATCATACAAATCAATCAAGTCATGCTCCAACTAGGTTTTTTTGTTATACTAGAAGCCATGTTAGCAACGCCTAAATAGTTTTTTGTTATGTTAAAAAACATTTAGTTCGACCCATAGCATATTTGAAGCCAATAATCTAGTTTTTTCTAACCAACCTTCTCCTCCACTCATATATAAATTTTGTTTGAAGATATTAAATTAAAAAAAACTAAAAAAGAAGAAGAAATAAAGGTCAAATGCATGGGTCTGACTAGCATGCATTAGCCCAAAGAAAAAAAGCCCTGGCTCATGCATCTTTACCTTTCTTTTCTCAATTTACTCATGTTTTTTTTTTAGTTAAAACTTAGTGACACATTGCTTACTACACCAAGTGAAGTGTCGTTTGCTCTTTCCAATTTTCTGCCCCCTTATGGTTCCTAAAAAGTAAGGTAGTCTACTCAAAGGGATAAAATAAATCCATTTAAACCCATTTTCTTTGTAAAAAATACATAAAAAACACTATAAGATCTTAAAACACCCATTGTGGTATTAAAGTATCATTTAATCTATTGAAAGTGGTCTTTTGTATGATTCTCTCTCTTTTTCACTATAATTGAGTGACTTTCTCTTTCTTCTCTCAAACACAAGAAAATACATATATGAAAATGATAAGGGTGATGAAATTTGTTTTTTGTTTTTAATTTGATGGAAAATTTATAATATTACAAGAGTTTTTTAGTTATTAATTCATTTTTAATGGAAATTATAGTTTTTTCAAATTATTTTATAATTGTATTTTGTTTAGAAGGTGTACAATGTAGGTTCTTTTATATTTGTCTCAATTAATAGGATTTTACAACTTAAGACTAAACTTTGAAATTTTATGTTAATTGTTTTGAACTCTAGATTTAGTCTTAGATTTACTCATATAATTTGTTAGAGTTATGTCGTCCCCCAGCGCGAGAGCGAAACGTCGCAGCGACCCTCCCCGTGAGCGGGGAAATTCAATGTAGGGGTTTTATCTTTATTTTATGAAAAAAGAGTCGTCACCTAGTATTATGGTTACTAGGAAATCTAAAACTGGTCTTTCAGATATTCTAAGACAAGGGACTGGTTGCGTAAAGGGAAGGTTTTAGCACCCCTAATACGCCCTACCTAAGGTAACTTGCTTGACGTTTTGGTTTGCTTATGATTTGTTATGGTTTTGATTTTTCAAAGAACCTGTTGGTTAAACGATGATGGTGTATTATCCTCGCCAAATATTTTGGATATTAATCCCTTTAGGATTTATTTATCCACACATGAACGGTGAATAATAGCGAATTATCCTTATCAAATATTTTGGATATTGACCCCTAGGATTTATTTATCCAAACACCAACGGTGAATAATAGCAAATTATCCCTGTCAAATATTTTGGATATTGAACCCTTAGGATTTATTTATCCAAACACCAACAGTGAATAATAGCAAATTATTCCCGTCGAATATTTTGGATATTCACCCCTTAAGATTTATTTATCCAAACACCAACAATGAATAATAAATTTCTGAAAATAAGATTTTGATATTTTTGGAATATTGGTCAATACCCTCTAGATTTTTACAAATATGTTGTAAAATCCTAAAATGCGAGAAAAGATTTTTCTTTGTGAAATCCATGCTAAAACACATGTTTTCTTCAAACTCCAAGATAATATATATTTTTTAAAAAACAAATAGAATTTTTATAATATGCTAGTGTATTGGCCGTATGCTCAAAATCATTTTTTTAGGTATTTTTCTCAAAAAAATAATATTTTTATTTTTGCAATTTATAGGTTTTCTATTTTTTTTTATTTATTGCTGGCTTTAGGCCCACTTAAATTTGGATTAGGCTTTCAACCCATCATTTTTCGGGCTAAGCTTCTAGACAAACGGGCCGGAAGTCCGTCCTTCTCTCGGTCTGGGCTTCCAGACCAGATGGGCTGGAAGCCTGTCTCATTTAGTAGTCAGGCCGGGCACCAAGCCCGGCCTGACTCGACTCGGTTACTGTTCACAACATGTGAATAGTAAATCATGGCTGCATGTATGTGGGATACGGTGAACAGTAAAATAGGAGATTTTCGAGTGTGATGAATGGTGTACTTGTTAATATCGTTGTGTAGAGGATGTTGAGGTGGTTTTTTCTGGTCATGGTGGCGTCGGAAATGGTGGCCTGTGGTGGCCAGAGTAAACGTCAGAAGATGCACGGGTTGGTTTGCTGTCGTCAAAGCTGTCACCATTTCTTCAACGGAGAAGATGACTGAGCTGCTGGAGTTGAGAGGAGGCTGTCTGTGGTGATGAGGGATATGGGTGGTTGAATGGTGGCCCAAATTGGCTGGCCAAGAAGGAGAAGAAAGAGAGAGGCTTCTGGTTTTAGAGAGAGAAACAATTGAATGATCAAGAAGGAAGGAAAAAAAAGAAAGGGAAAGGAACTGGTGATATTGGGGCTCTATTGAAGAAGATTACTTGAGCTTTTTTACGTGAAATTTGCCTTGTGAATTCCTACTTTTTCCTTTCTTTCCCCTCTATTTCTCTTTGTTCTCCTTTCACTGTAACTTCTATTTTTTTTTGTATTTCCCACATAAATTCTCTTCTTTTTCTCCTCCCTTGCATGCTGCTATTTATAGCAGATAAAACCAACCCTTTGGCTATCGAAATGTTTAATGCAAGGTATCGCCGCTAAAAATTGAATGCAAGCGCGTCTGATCATTCAAAGTCGTGCACACTAGAACATGCAACCCGAACATGCAGTGCAATTTTCAAAAAAATTTGAAGGTAAAAGTATGATTTGGTCCCTCAATTTATAATTACTCTAAATGTAATTCCAATTGGATTTAAACTTATGATTTTATGCATTTATATCCCATCAAAAATTCAATCTCAACCTTAGCTTTTCACAACCATTTTATTCTGGTCCTTGGTTTCTGATTTTCACGATTTAACCCTCCATTGGCCATTAAACTCTCAACTTGTTCAATTTTGCTCTTGTACCAAGATATATTTTTTGGATTTTTTTTCTCGTTTTTTTCTTATATATATTCTAAAACATAAAAATAATGAGTCAAAAATTGGGTAGCAACAAATGCCCCCTCTTTATAATAATTACGACTAAAGCCTTATAAAAGACTTTAAATAGTAAATGTTGTAAGGAAAAATAGACTGGTGGAGATGGTCTCATTATGACGGGTGACCTACCTTAGTTAGAAGAGTTAGGGGGGTCTCATTGTTCTGGGTGACCTACCCGGGTTAGCAGTTAGAAGGGTCTCGTTGTTTTGGGTGACCTATCCAAGTTAGATATGGGTCTCATTGTTCTGGGTGACCTACCCGGGTTAGAATAGTTAGAAGTGTCTCATTGTTCTGGGTGACCTACCCAAGTTAGATATGGGTCTCATTATTCTAGGTAACCTACCCGGGTTAGAATAGTTAGAAGGGTCTCATTGTTTTGGATGGCCTACCCAAGTTAGATATGGGTCTCATTATTCTAGGTAACCTACCCGGGTTAGAATAGTTAGAAGGGTCTCATTGTTCTGGGTGACCTACCCAAGTTAGATATGGGTCTTATTATTAAGGATGACCTACCCTAATGGAAGCTAAGTCTCATTATTACGGGTGACCTACCCAGATGAAAAATGATGATGAGGGTCGCATTTAAGGGTGACCTATCCGGATGGAATTGGTGGAGAATATCTCATTATTACGGGTGACCTACCCGGAGGAATAGGTGAAAAATGGGGTCTCATTATTATGGGTGACCTACCCGGATGGAAGATGGAGAAAGAGGGTCTCATTGTTTTGGGTGACCTACCCTGATGGAATTGATGATGAGGGTCTTATTATAACGGGTGATCTACTTGGATGGAAGATGAAGGAAGAGGATCTCATTATACTAGGTTACCTACCAGTATGAAAGATGAAGGAAGAGGGTCTCATTATACTGGGTGACCTACCTGGATGAAAGAAGGACGTGAGGGTCTCATTATAACGGGTGATCTACCCGGATAAAGGATGGTGAAGATGAGGATGTAATGCATAATTATGCATGTATACTTACTTGAGAAATATAGGTCTCATCTCTCTGATGCTCCATTGTCGTAGGATGCCTTTGCCTAATCTCCAAAGATTTATTGCCATTCATCCACCGAACTTAAACGCATTGTTTATTCTAGGTTATCTGTGATGATCTCTACTTTTATTGTTTATCAAGTCTGACCTTACCCCCAAGTGTAGTGTTGCTTGATTCATCATGAAGGGGTGCAATAAGTCATTCATCTTTCTTGGATTCTCTCAATAACAACTCTTTGGTTTGTGTGTGTTTTGCTAACAATCATTGCAAGACTTGCTAATGTTGACCTCATCTTCGGTTGTCGATTAGTCATGGAATTTTCATCAATTAAATTGTATTTATTCCAGCATATGTCAACATTAACCTTCATGGAATTGTCAAGTCATCTTGAATTGATGCAACTACGGTCATGCCATATGAAACTCTTCGTTGTAGACTCAATTTCTTCTAAACAAATTCTTCTTAGTTCACGCAAAGAATTATATGCTGACAAGGTTTCTCCTGTCTCCCATATTCATTCAGTGAATTGAACCTTAATTCGATTGGCTTTAAAGCAAATTATTCCTCAGTCAATCTTGGTGGCTTGCATACTCTTCAATATTTATCAAAAAGCACCCATGCAATATCATCTTTTTGGAGACAACCAAATCCACGAGTAAGCCAATATTCCAAAATCTGAAGATGCCCTTCAATTGCGTGCTAGTCTCAACCATTGTTGGAGCTTGTTAACCCATCATATTCTACTAAGCAATCCTGCCTTGAGTTGATCTGTTGACGCTCATTCATCTGTTTGTTACCAAAACATATTTATTGTCGCTATAAATCTGATGAATTCCACTGAATAATTATTTGCTTGAGTTTCTTGCCCCCAAGCTAACATGAAACTGCTTGCAAGATCCATATTTTGGCCTTTAATCATAAGCTTCCCTATGATAATGAAGAACTGTCAATGTCAAGGATTCTGCAAATCCGACCAATATTTTCTTTGTTTGTAAATCTTTTTTGTTCTGATATTAAGTCATCAATTTTAAAAGATCATGTGCATCCAAAGTCTAATTCTTAAAATAAAATAAAAGGGATGTCATTTGTTGAAAATTAAATTCATTTGGTCAAATACCCAACACATGATACTCAATACATGCAGACCCGTAATTATCTTGTATTTTGTTAACGACAATTGACTCATTGTGAGATTGAAATCGTTTTTTTTCTCGGTTTTTTGGGTTTCAATTCTAATCTTTGATTTTAGGGGATAGTACATGATGAAGTGATAATTTATGGTTTTCAAACAATTAGAGTGTCGAGTAAAGACCTGAGCTTCAGTTGAAAATTTATCTCTTTTTCCAGCACTTACTATATCAATATGAATAACAACTTGTAACTTACTTCGTGAAATTATAACCCTTATAGAAAAAAACCCTAATAATATTAAAGAGCACCACTTATCAGTTAAAATTGCTTGCTTGATCAAAAAAGACTTTTAAAAGCATGTAATAAGGCTATGGTTCATGGCTATAAAAGAAAAGGGGATTCATAGGCTCAAAAAAGTGTTTAAGGGTTTTCATAGACCTAGGATTACCATAATCCAGTCGTTAACTTTTTTTCTCTTGTTGTCTTTATAGAAGAAATGATATAAAAATACATTAATTATTTTAACGTGATTTTTTTATCAATCAACCAATGCTCTAAGAATTTCCACAACCATGTCATTCTTTTTATTGAGAATTTCAAACTTAAAAAGGAAATACTAAAACCCAAACCATCATTTGTCATCTAATGTTATTCCCTCCTTTGTTGCACTTGGTTTTTGTCATGTTCTATCTCAATTTACTTATTCTCCAATATTTGGGTTTCCATTCTTAAACATCCCCCCTTCTTTTGATTCTAATATTGTAACTATATCTTCAAACTACAAATCTCTTATTTGCCCCCCAGTGCATTTGCCTCAAATGTGAGGATGTGATCATGTTGGTTTTTTTTCCCAAAGAAATATAATATTAAGCACAAACTGAGAGTTAACAAGGGATACATATTTCAAGAATAATGAAGGAAATAAAAAAAAGATGATCTTTTGTCATTTCAAGCGAAGTTGGTTATAACTAATAAATTTTGACCTCGACCAGTGTAATGATTTGGACGTGAAAGAGTCATGATGCGTCCATAACTACTGAATCCACTACATGTCAATATGCATACTAAAAAAACTCGGTGTGTGGGCTCAAGAAATTTTTTTGGTCGCCCTAATATTGCTCATCATGTCATTTAACAAAAGTTGGGGTAATTTTATAATAAAAAAAATACATTTAATTTTTAGGAATGATAAACTTTAAATTTTGCATATTGGAGTTTAATCAAAATATTTTGTCAAAAATAAGAATGTTAAACATCTATTGATTTCAAAACAACAAAAAGACAAGGAATACACATGCTTCAATGAAATGATGATTTAAACCCCAAAACAAAGTGATAGCCGATGAGATTTCATAAGAAAATTATTGACGATGCGACACTTTTCTCATCCTTTCAAACAATCATTTCTGTATAGTCGCTGCTCATTGATCTTGCTTATGCTCGTGATGATTTCTTGCTGACACTGCCAATGATAACATCCTCCACAAAACTTGACTTGCCTTTTGTTTATTAACTTCCACACTTGATTACTGAAATTTTCGCAACTATTGATCTCTCTCATCTGGATTATGTCGTAAAAGGAAGACAATTTTTTTTATGCTCCACCGCGTTCCTCATTGGATATAAAAAGTGAATCGAACTAGGAAGCACTCTTAATAAGCCACCAAAGTGCACAAATCATGGACAATTTCGTCATACGATAAAAAGACTCTTTTTGTGACAAATTCACATCTTTGAGCAATGTAATCTTGCAGTACACATGCTTTGACTTCTCAGACACCGAAACAAATTCAAACAATACCATATTATGTTTTCACACTCAGAATATTTTATCTTTTCTTTAAAAGAGAGAATTGCACATAAAATAACATGGTCTTCTATGCATGGCGACATAAAACTCCTTGATTTGACAGTGTCGCAAAAACTCCACATGATTAGGAGAGAAATCAAATGATACTTAAATGGACTGACAACTTCTTTGATTGAGGCTTGCTTTATGAAAATGGATTTGTATATGGACTACCCACACTCCTTAAAAGGAAACCTGAATTTTCCAAAATCTCCATTAATGATGCATTAACACTATGTAAATGATATATGAGCAAATGTCCCAACTGATTTCATCGAAAAGCAGAGAACTTTGTTTCCGGCTTGCAGAAAAACTCGAATGATATTTCTTTGGGTGTGAATTTTCCTTAACAATGTCAAATGTCTTGACCTTTAAGAGGATGATAGATTGAGGGACCCATATTTCAAACTGTGAGAATGCATGTTGAAATGTATATGCATGTTATTTTTTTTACAAACTCGCCCCTCGAGGAGTGACACGTGATCATAACAATTGTATGATAAACAAAAACTGTGGGAAGACATGTTGAAATGTATATGCATGTTTTTTTTTACAAACTCCCCTTTAAGGAGTGACATGTGATCATAACAATTGCATGATAAACAAAAATTGTGGGAATGCATGTTGCATGTTTTTTTTTATAGACTCGCCCTTCAAGGAGTGACACATGATCATAACTATTGCATAAACAAAAACTGTGAGAATGATGTTGAAATGTATATGCATGTTTTTTTATTTTTTTTTATGAACTCGCTTTTCGAGGAGTGACACGTGATCGTAACAATTGCATTATAAACAAAAACTATAGGAATGCATGTTGAAATGTATATGCATGTTTTTTTTTATGGACTCACCCTTCGAGGAGTGACACATGATCATAACTATTGCATGATAAACAAAAAATGTGAGAATGCATGTTGAAATGTATATGCATGTTTTTTGGTTTTTTTTATGAACTCGTCTTTCGAGGAGTGATACGTGATCGTAACAATTGAATTATAAACAAAAACTGTGGGAATGCATGTTGAAATGTATATGCATGTTTTGTTTTTACGGATTCGCCTTTCTAGCAGTGACACGTGATCATAACAATTGCATGGTAAACAAAAATTTGATTTTTACTCAAACCTTACAATGAAAATTTCTTAAATGATGACCATTGTGTCGCCCAAAAGTCTTGAATTCAAGATGCTTCGAGAAGGGTTTGTCTTAATGCAAAAAAAAAATGGAGGGAGCATACACCCTAATAATTGGTTCTAATATTTGGAAAACAAAAGGTGAGTTTTCTACTTTAGTCTCTAAACAGGGTCTCTTGCTGTTCCAGTGATCACCTTCATGAAGGCAATATGGGGGCTTAGCAAGTAATGGGATGATACGTATACCAATCACTACTAGTCTAAGCACTCAACGAAGAGTTGGGGTTTACACAAACATCAACCTTGACCCAAGTCATAGGTAAGCTGCTAGTCCCCCACCTAACTTAAAGTTTAATGTATGTGCCAATAATAAAAGATGATGCATGACAGGACCCTTTTTTTTCTTTTTTTCCTTCTTTTTCATATTCGATATGTCATGCATGACAGGATGTAACGATGCATGTTAAAGCTTCTGAAAAATATAAACCATTCATAGGAATATGATAAACAACAACATATCATAAACAAACAAAATTATCAAGCCTAGTCCAAAGTCCCTAGTGGAGTCGCCATCCTGTCGCACCCTAGCATGAGAGCACGGCGTCGCAGCAACCCTCCCCGTGAGAGAGGAAATTCAATGTCGGGGTTTTATCTTTATTTTGTGAAAAAGAGAGTTGCCACCTAGTATTATGGTTACTAGGAAACCTAAAACTGGTATTTCAGAGATTATAAGACAAGGGACTGGTTGCGTAAAGGGAAGGTTTTTGCACCCCTAATACACCCTACCTAAGGTAAGTTGCTTGACGTTTTGGTTTGTTTATGATTTGCTATGGTTTTGATTTTTCAAAAAACATGTTGGTTAAACGATGATGGTGTATTATCCCCGCCGAATATTTTGGATATTAACCCCTGTAGGATTTATTTATCAAAACATCAACGGTGAATAATAGCAAATTATCCCCGTCCAATATTTTGGATACTGACCCCTTAGTATTTATTTATCCAAACACCAAAGGTGAATAATAGCAAATTATCCCCGTCGAATATTTTGGATATTGACCCCTTAGGATTTATTTATCCAAAGACCAATGGTGAATAATAGCAAATTATCCCCGTCGAATATTTTGGATATTGAACCCTTAGGATTTATTTATCCAAACACCAACAGTGAATAATAGCAAATTATCCCCGTCAAAGATTTTGGATATTGATCCCTTAAGATTTATTTATCCAAACACCAACAGTGAATAATAAATTTATGAAAATAAGATTTTGATATTTTTGGAATATTGGCCACACCCTTTAGATTTTTACAAACATGATGTAAAATCCCAAAATGCGAGAAAAGATTTTTCTTTGCGAAATCCATCCTAAAACACATTTTTTCTTCAAAATCCAAGATAATATATATTTTTTTGAAACAAACAAATTTTTTAAAATATGCTAGTGTATTGGTCATATGCATAAAATCACATTTTTTAGGTATTTTTCTCAAAAAAGAATAATATTTTTATTTTTACAATTTATATGTTTTCTATTTTTTCTATTTTTTTTATTGCTGGTAGGTTGGACTGGGTTGCCAGCCCCCTACAAAATTGGGTTGGGCTTCAAGCCCACTTAACTTATACGGGCTTTAAGCCCACTTAAATTTGGACTAGGCTTTCAGCCCATTTATTTTCGAGATGGGCTTCTAGTCAGACGGGCTGGAAGTCCGTCCTTCTCTCAGTCTGGGCTTCCAGCCCAGATGGACTGGAAGCCTGTATCATTTAGTAGTCAGGCCGGACACCAAGCCCGACCTGACCCGACTCGGTTACTATTCAGAACATGTGAACAGTAAATCGGGGTTGCATGTATGTGGGAGATGGTGAATAGTGAAATAGGAGATTTTTTAGTGTGATGAATGGCGTACTTGTTAATATCATTGTGTAGAGGACGTCGAAGTGGTTCTTCTGGTCGTGGTGGCATCATAAATGGTGGCCTGTGGTGGCCGGAGTAGACATCGGAAGATGCACAGGTTGGTTTGTTGTCGTCAGGGCTGTCACCGTTTCTTCAACAGAGAAGATGACTGAGCTGCTAGAGTTGAAGGGAGGTTGCCGGTGGTGATGAGGAGGGATATAGGTGGTTGAATTGCGGCCCAAGTTGGTTGGCCAAGAAGGAGAAGAGAGAAAGAGGCTTCTGGTTTTAGAGAGAGAAACGATTGAACGATCAAGAAGGAAGGAAAAAAAAGAAAGGGAAAGGAACTGGTGATGCTGGGGTTCTATTGAAGAAGATTACTTGAGTTTTTTTACGTGAAATTTGCCTTGTGAATTCTTACTTTTTCCTTCTTTCCCCTCTGTTTCTCTCTGCTCTCCCTTCACCGTAATTTCTATTTTTTCTGTATTTCCCACGTAAATTCTCTTCTTTTTCTCCTTCCTTACATGCTGCTATTTATAGCAGATAAAACCAACCCTTCGGCTGCTAAAATGTTTAATGTAGGTTATTGCCGCTAAAAATTGAATGTAGGCGCGTCTGATCATTCAAAGTCATGCACGCCGGAACATGCAGTGCAATTTTCAAACAAATTTAAAGGTAAAAGTATAATTTGATCCCTCAATTTATAATTACTCTAATTGTAATTCCAATTGGATTTAAACTTATGATTTTATGCAATTATATCCCATCAAAAATTTAATCTCAACTTTAGTTTTGCGCAACCTTTTTATTCTGGTCCTTGGTTTCTGATTTTCACGATTTAACCATTCATTGACCATTAAACTCTCAATTTGTTCAATTTTGCCCTTGTACCAAGATATATTTTTTGTATTTTTTTTCTTTTATATATATATATATATATATATATATATATATATATATATATATATATATATATATTCTTAAACATAAAAATAATGAGTCAAAAATTAGGTAGCAACAAGTTACACGAGTATTAATATGATTAAATCTACTTCACATAAATAATATTTTAAACTAAAAAAATAACCAAATAATAAAAACAAATTTAATGTAAAGTAAACTCAATAACTTAGAAAAAATATACTTACATTCATAGAGTGATTCATACTTTGATTTCATCCACTAATTAGAACTTTTTGATAATAGAACATTTATTTTTGTATATTTAGTTCATGAAATTGAAACTGTAAGCATACTGATTACAAAATAAATTACAAACTTAGTTAAGTCTTGCATATAGAATTATCGTCTATTTTTCTATTACTTATAAATTATCATATATTGATTTTAGATTTGAAAAATCTTGAGAACTTGATAAAATTTCTATGCAGTGATTTGAGTTTGAGTTGTTATTGTTATTTTTTAATCTTCCTTACCATCCACCTTATACAGTCAATTATATAATTTTTACATTAACCCTATGTCAATTGTTGATAATCCCCCATCTTTCAAAACTTTTTCCATGATCTCGCATTTACAAGATTTATCCTTTTAATTAGGTGGCTTATTGTACTTGCTTCTAGAGTTAATTTTGTGTGCATGTTTCTTCTTTAATACATGACAATAACTTTTTTTTTTTAACTAATCCTAGTTATCACATAACTCTCTTATTCTTTTATTTTTATAGTATAATAGTAGTTTTTCCAAAATTAAATAACAAATTTGATTTCATATTATAAGGAGAGGCTATGAGAAAAAAAAATATATAAAAACCTTTCCTACAAATGCATCAATCTAGCTACGGATGTCATCTAACAATCTTCTCATGAAGAATTTAATGAAGAAAATATGCTCACCCTTAATAGTGAAATATAAAAATATTTAACGATACCTTATGATATTAGGTAGTGTTTGATATTATGATAGTCGTTATAACTCAATTTTAGGTTTTTCTCTAAAATCTACTCAAAATACAATAAAAATAATAAAAATAAAATAAAAAGGGACTAGCGTTGGTAGAAAAATCAGATTGAAAATTTTAGATGGATTCAAGAGCTCGATCGTACCTCTTGTATGCCTAGAAATGAAGAAAAATAAAAATTCAATGCTAAAATAACTTACTATTGGATAAATTTATATAAAAATTAAGTTGAAAGATATAATTATATTTCTTATTGGCCAATTTGATTTAATCGTGGGCCAATTGAAAGTATAATTATGTTTAAAAATTAATTTAGTGTCTAATTGAAAGATTTAATTAAGTATAATGATTTAATTATACTTTAAATTAGTCAAATTAATTTTATTAAGAGCTTAATTGGTGAAATATCAAGTTCGAGAGCCTAAATAAGGTTTAATTGAGAAGATTGAAATTTGTAGAGATCAAATTCAATTTTTACCAAGTCAATTGGATGAAATTAGAGGCAAAATCAAAGACAATTGAAAGTTTAATGAATAATTGAGAATCACATTGCTTGAATCTGAGACCAAAGATCAAAGTAAAAGAGATGTGTAAATTTAAGGTTGCTACTAAAATTTTAGCAGGGATAAAATTGCATAACTTTAAAATATTTAAGGTCAATTATAAGATCAATTAGAATAATTTTAAATCAAGAGACCAAAATGTATTGGTGCCTTTTTGCAAGATTTGCAAGCATGACTGCACTGTTTAGTAGTCTGAACAGTGTAGACACACCAATGTAGAAGAGGAAGAGACAGCCCATCATTGCACACAATAAGGAGTCGAAGGGTCCCTTCCCTTCTTCTATAAATAACAGACAACATAATGAATAAAGAGGGAGAGAACACACAAAACACATGAGGGAAAACAAAGAAAAACAAACTTAAATAGGGGAAGTAATAGGGAAATAGAAAAAAGAAGGGAGAAAAAAAATGAAGGAAGAAATAAAAAAGAGCACAAAAAACTAGTAACAATCCCTCAACATCAACAATTTTCTCTCTTTATTGACGACATCAACCTCTTCTTCTTCACCTCTAACGATAACAGAGGCAGGAACATCGTCAGCCTCAGTCCTCCTTCCTCTTTATCAACATTGTCTCAATCTTCCTTAGCCTTTTCAACACAATTTCTTTTTCCCTTGACAACAATCCCGACAACAACCTTTTTTTTATCCCTTAGTAGCAGCTACACTTCTAGTACAGAACCAACAGCAACAACCTCCTCAGTCGCAACTGCACCTCTAGTGATAGAACCAACAACTGCACATAATGACAACAACCATTGTAACACCTTCCTTATCTTCATATGGCCACCATTCTCAGCCCCACCACCAACGACAAAACTAAACTGACCTCCTCTACATGATAACAACAACATGTAACCTCCTCCTTCTACTCTATTATTTACAATTCACTTGCATGTGAATAGTATGATGGGTTGGACATTCTGTCTGGCTCGACCCAAGAGTGTTGGGATGAAATGGCCTAATATGGCTAGGCCAACTCATTTCGTCAACCCCCATCTAGTTTGATTTTTTTAGAAAAAAGAAAAATAAAAAAAATCATTTTAGAAAAAAACATAAAAATGGATTTGTTTTCGTGCGTATGATTGAATTCTGAAGTGTTCCTAAACATATTTTTTGTAAAACAAAATTGCATCATTTCTCATACTTTTAAAACAGAAATGAGTTATCGTAACTAGTTTATGATTATTCATTAGATTTTGGCCAAAATATCAAAAATCTTTCAACAATCTTTTTGTTTATTTTTTAGTTGTAAACTTTAATTATTGGGGTGTAAAATTATATAGTGAAATATACCATCAATATTAAAGAATAATAAATACAGTGTTAAAATTCAAATCCTAAAATGGATAGGTTTCCACCCAACGAAGTAGAAACTCTCTCACGAAAAGATATATTTTTAGCCTTAGAAAAGACTAATGAATAAAAAAAAAATATATGATTTAGAAAAATGATCAAACAACAATACAATTTATTTGAGGTAGGGTGCACTGGGGGCAATGTGTCTTCTCCTTGCACAATAAGTTCTCTTATTCGAACTCTCACAAACCATTAGGTTTTCTCGTGATTTTAATACTGGATGATGACTTCTAAGAATCATATTTGTAATTTTATTATAAAAAAACCTTCTTTCTCATGTATTGTCTCCCCTCTTCGGGATGACAATGCGCGATGAGACAAAAAATCGATCATTGTGACAATAATGGTTATTTTTTAAAAATATTTTTGTTTTGAAATATATTAAAATAATATATATTTTTTAAAATTTATTTTTGATATGAAAATATTAAAATATCTAAGAAAACACAAAAAAAAATTAAAATAAAAAATCTAAATCTTTTAAAAACAAATTATCACTACAAAAACAAAGATCCCCTTGTAAGTAAGCATGGGCTGGCTGCCTTCAGAATAAACTACTTTAAAACAGTTAACCATGTGCAAAAGCCCATGTAGTTAGTTAAGAAGGACCGAACACACTTCATCATCTTGTCTTGAAGACATAAAGAAAGCACAAAGCCGAAGTTATTCCCTTCACTTCACTTAAAGCCTTGATAATGTTAGCTAGTAGTGGCTCTCATATTTCACAGCACTTGAGATATTGTCACTACACTCAGAAAACCCATTTAGGGTTAGGGTTTTGCAACAAAAACTTTCACAAAATTTCCTACCTTTCTTTCTCTCTTTTAATGTTGAAACCTCCCTCTTTTGTAACGATATTTGGTGGTGACAATTATAGGCAAGATAATTATAATCATTGTAAACATGGGTCTGTGTCTTTTCCAAGTCTTAAATCAAAATCATCCTCTGGAGAAACTCCCATTCTTTCTGATCTTTTAAGGTTTGTAATTCTGCTCGTTAAAGTTCTCATTCTGTGTGTTCTCATTGGTTCCTAGGAAAGAAAGTGAAAATTCTGTAAAGTTTTGTGCCTTTTGTTTATATGGGTTTTGTTTGTGTTTTAGGATCATGTATGAATAAAAGTTCAACGGAAGCTTAATTATACAATTCGTGCAATTTCGATCCTTTTGGTTGCTAAAGAGTTTAATGAATGCTGGTTAATTACTTGCTAAGTGATTGGTTTAGATAAAAATTACAGAGATTACAGAGATTACGCGGAAAAGAACCTCTCTTTTTTTGTGAATTCTTATGATTGGAATGCTATTTAATCAGGTTCAGCTATCTACTCTCTTATTGGAACCAGATGCTTGATTGATGTAATGTACATATCAATACTTTTTTTATAATGTTAAAAATTCAGATGACCTAATATTTGTTTGTCATTCAATACATGTGTCTAATACTTCTCATTTTTGTTCTATTAGCTGATGAGTTTTTCTTTGTGCAAAAGCCAGCAAAATAACGATTGTGAGCTTCCCTCTGAAGGATTGGCCAAAATAGCAGGTTTCTTTGCTTGTCCTTTACAAGATTTGCTGTTGGAATTTGATGTTGAATACATTCAAAAATTTATGTTTAGGGCGCCTTAAGTGCCTGTAGTTTATTGAGTGTTTCATTATGATTTTTGCAGGAGGAATAGTAGCACTAGGAAAGTTTGACGCTCTTCACATTGGTCATCGAGAACTGGCAATTCGAGCATCAAAGGTTGGAGCTCCAAATCTTCTATCATTTGTGGGAATGGCAGAAGTACTTGGTTGGGAGCCTAGGTAACAGTTTATTCTTTTGTTTGAGTGCACATTTACTTGTGTGTTTGGATATATATATACTTTTCCAATCCCTTCAATTTTGTTTCCATTTACCTGATGAGTTCGAGATGCTTGCTCTTTATTTTGTGCCTTGTGAATTAAGTCGGTTACTTTTTTACTAGGAATTTTATTTTTATTTTTCCAAAGCAACACTTCTTTGACAGTTTGAAGGTAGCAATCTTCATCAAGGCCTTCATGTTTGTACTGTAAAATGACTTATGGAACCAACAACATGTGCTCTGTCCTTCTTGTACTCAGCACTTTCTTAATCTTGTTAAGATATGCTTGGTGTCTTACATTTCACCATCTTTAAATAAGACTAGGATAATGTGAAGCAAGTTTGAGTGAAACTAAGTCTAAAACTAAGCTCATAAATAGTTTACGAATTAGTGTCCATTATGCACATGATGCACCATGGTGTTCTGGGGTGATTTTTTTGCCACATGTTGCTTATAATCAATGTACCAGTGAAGGAGAGAGTGTTGGTAGACCTTACTGAAACATCCATAAGGTGCCTTGGTACTGGTGGATTCAAGGGAACTGAGTATATTTGGCAAGCTGGAGGATTGTTAGGAAAAAAGATGGTTGTAAATCATTGTGCAGTGGTGACTTGTCTTATTGTGGTTAAGAGAATTATTCTCTTGCAGAGTGAAGATCAGCTGCTTCCATGTGAAATTGACATATTTGCATAAGTCTGCCAACTATAAACAACAATTCTTTCTCGGATGTGTCAACTTTTCGAGAATAAGCCTCACCACTTCTGTTGCAGAAGAAATTTCAATGGTAGTCGATCAATTGAAGACACATTGTTTATTATGTTGATTTAAGTGACTATTTTCACTTTCCTGGACAGGGCTCCCATAGTTGCCAAATGTGATCGTAGTAGAGTTCTTTCTTCATGGGCCCCATACTGTGGCAATCGGGTCCCAGAAGAGGTCCAAATTGAGTTTTCATGCGTTCGACATCTCACCCCACGACAATTTGTTGAGAAGTTATCTAAGGAGCTAGGAGTAGTTGGAGTTGTGGCTGGTAAACTAAAATTACTCTGCTGACCCTTTTTTTTAATCCTGTCACTATGTAAATTCCTGATTTTTGTGTAATGGAAGTCTCAAATCTTAACTGCTGACTCTGTCAGGGGAAAACTACAGATTTGGATACAAAGCAGCTGGTGATGCCTCCGAGCTGGTGAGACTGTGTGAGGAGCATGGTATGGGGGCATACATTATAAGTTCTGTCATGGACAACAATCTAGATCATAGAAGCATGAACTCAAATGATCTAAAAGATAAAGGACAGGTCTCATCTACCCGTGTTCGTCAAGCTTTAGCTATAGGGGATATGAAATATGTGTCAGAACTTCTAGGTCGTCATCATCGACTCATGTTGATGTTGAAAGACCAGGAAGAAAGCTCTAAAACAGGCAGTGGATGGAGGGTGTCAGCTCCAAAGTCTTATCTATTGAATCTACCCCCAAAGGATGGTTTCTATGAGAACTGTTCTCTCTTTTTCGGTAATAAGAATCCAGTAGCATGTAGAGTATTCATGGATTCAATGCATATCCATTTAGAAACGGACGAGGCAGATCCTTTTGATTACGAGACTTATCAAGAGTTGCGTCTCTTGGGCATTGAATTTGGTGATTCCAGACCAGTTAGGGATTAAGCATACCAGTCCTCACATTAGTTTTTATTCATTGAAGTAGTTCGTGGATGAGTAGTTTCATCCAATCGGGTAGGGCAAAACAGGAGCCCTTTGTAACTATTCATTCGTTCAGTCACTTGTATGCTTAATAATTTACATTTATATACATAATGTTAATTCCATTCTTTAGCTAAAAGTTACAATCCTATTTGCTGACCCTAGCACACGACTAAGGTGTGAACGCTGATGACGGGGGTTGTCGTTGTTTGAAATGTTCCCATTATCGTTTTACAAGTTGATCTCAACTGTGGAAGGCTTTACAAGTAATGGAAGAGCCTCTTAGAACAAAGTGATGTGACCTTAAAATTTGAAATTACAAGAAAGAGAAGACTTCCCAAGAAGAAAACTAGCTGTGTCACTAAAATTTCAATTCAAGCAGCACAAGTAGAAAGAATAAATTTTTGAAAAAAAGAAAAGAAACTGTGATAGGTAAAGAAGAGTGAATAAAAATTTCTTGTCATCCGACTCCTAGAATCCCTGGAGAGCAACAGGAAGGAAAAGATACCAAAATAATAATGGGTATTCATAAGAAGGCAAAAAGAATAAACCTTCTCCTCCTTTCCATCTTTCCATATTCCAATTCATCTTCCATTCAGAATTTTTGGTTGGAATATCCGACTTGGATATTCTATAAACTATTCCCACTTCAAAGCATCTCTAATTCATTCCCACTTCAAAGCATCTCTTTTTTCAACAAACCATTCCCACTTCAAAGCATCTCCAATTCATTCTTGGGACTCAATTACTACCTGCCATATTCTACTACGTTAATCACAATACCAAAATACAGTAGTTAGGAAGGGTATCCAAGAAAAACATATTTAAAGCCACCCCAGCAAAGCCACCACAAATAAAAAATCTCTATAAAAAAATAAAAAGAAACCCCCCCCCCCCCCTCCTATATTGAAGGGAACTCATTCTCTTCTATCGCTTATAAAGAAAACAAGAAGCAAACTAAATTGTCATTCATATTGCCCGCCGAGGTCAGTTTTCTATCTTCTCCATACTATTTCTTTCTTTTATTTTTCTTGTTTTTGTTGATTTTTTTTGAAAGTTTGGATCTTTATTATTTGAAAAAAACTTAGCAAATCCACCAAAGAAAACTACACGTTTCAATCACTTTTCATGTTCTGCTCTCTTTATCTTAGTCTTGACCTGTCATTTTTTGTGCATCCTCGTGTTCCTTAGCACCTTTTAGGTCCACCGGTGGTAGTTAATTAATTTTCGAACCCTACCCTGACACATCACTCTTATTACCCCGCACCCTCCACTTATCCATTTCTTGTAGGGGTAAAAATGTCTTTTACTCATTCTCCTACACCACCGGATGGAATCCCTGACTACTTATCTATCATTCACCATCGCTGCAAAAAGCCACGAAGTAGCACGTCATGGCAAGCTCTTATTGGTCTGTCCAACTTTGGAAACTTCGTTTGTCCCATCTGGTCATGCTGTTTACTTATTAGTGTTTTGCTAATTGGCTTAAGGTGATAATTAACATGTTGAACTCGTGTCTATTTTGTGCTGGCAGGAACGCGTTTTGTAGTAAAGAAAACTTCCTGGTTGCTTTCTAACGTTTATCGGGCTGTCAAAAGAGAACTATTTTTGACAGCCCGGGAACAAAATTCAAAGACCCTTTACAAAGAATAAGGTAAACAACAGCATAGAATATTCCATCTTTGACTGCTTCCATGTTTTTCTCGTGAATTTGAATGTGGATATTCATATCTGTGTTTGGTTTTGGTTTTCATTGAATTGTTCTAAATATCGTGCAGGTGGTTGATTATTTAACATTCAATGTTTGGTTATCTGGGTTGTGACCAATATTGAAATTCAGTTCCTTGACTAATTCCTGGCCCTGTTTTGTTTAGATCGTTGTGATATAGGTTTGTTCAAGAGAGATTTCTTCTAGTGTTCAGTATGGGTTCCTTGTCTGGAATCTTTCAAAGACCTGTGATCGCAGCGGCTGTGGCAGCATTAGCTTCTGTTTCTATTGATTTTTCTGATAAACTCCAATCTTTTAGATCATCTGATACTTGTTCTACCTCCGAACAGTCAAGCAATTTATTGTCTAATTCAGTCCAGGATTCAAAATTCTTTTGGGTTTCTCACATTTCAGTCTCTAAGCTTGCAAATTTGTCATTCGTAACTAGGATTCGGGTGCCTGTTCCTAATGTTAGCTTCCCGGTTCTGGATGTGAGCCAAAATTTTGTTCCCAATGCTTTTGGCTCATCTGTTGCTTCCTCTCTCTTTCTTGTTAATTTGTATCGGTCTGCGAAGTTGGCCAAAGAACCAAAATCAAGTGCATTTAAAACCACCACTATTACTCCATCCTCTCCTGATATATTGTATCGATGGCATTTGCCTGAGCCGAGTACTATTGATGTTTCTGGATCTTCTGATTGTTCATCAGAAAAGTCCAGGACAGTGGTAGTTTTGCTAGGGTGGTTAGGATCAAAGCAGAAACATCTAAACAAATATGCTGAGTGGTATACCTCGAGGGGATTTCATGTCATTACTTTTACTTTTCCACTGGGCGAGATTCTTAGTTACCAAGTTGGTGGGAAAACAGAACAGGACATTGAATTGCTTGCGACCCACCTGGCTGATTGGTTGGAAGAGGATGGAAAGAACTTGGTTTTCCACACTTTCAGCAATACTGGATGGTTAACGTAAAGCTCTCTCTCTCTCTCTCTCTCTCTCTCTCTCTCTCTCTCTCTCCTGCACTAAACATTTTGTTTTCTTTGTTCTTCGTTAAATTATTTGGCTTGACATGCTTGGTTTGATATATCTTTTTGCAGATATGGAGCTATACTTGAGAAGTTTCAGAAGCAGGATCTTTCTTTAATGGGAAGGATTAGGGGCTGCATTGTGGATTCTGCCCCTGTTGCTGTCCCTGACCCTCAGGTAAATGCTGCTTGCAATTGTCTTTGTTGTTTTTGACAGTAAAAAGAACATATTATTGGTATCACGGAAGGGGATGAAATTTTTTTTTTTTATCCTCTCTGCATGTCTTGTGTTATTTTAAGCATGTTTAGCTGTGTTTAATGAAACTGTTGGCTGTGATTATGGTTGCTGTAGCTGGCAATCCTTTGAAAACCTTGAATCTTTTCATTTTACTCATTACGTTCATGAATTAACTGTCATTTTACACTTTACAGCCCTGTTACAGATAGTCACACTCTCTGTACCACCTCCATCTTTGTTTTGTGGGTAGGAGATGGTGTTTTGATTTGCAGCTAATTTATCGGTAGCTTTTTTGTGTAGTTATTGAACTATCATTTGGCTGATTATATATTATCAGCAGGGTCTGTGCTTTCCTTCATGTAAACATGTTATAGGTGATCAAAATTCAAATATATAATGAAAATTCAATTCATTTTCACTTTAAATCATTATTTGTGACTCTCTCTTTCTCTTTCTGTAGGTCTGGGCATCGGGTTTCTCTGCAGCTTTTTTGAAAAAGCATAGTGTTGCTACGAAAGTGCATTCAAACTCAAAAGAGTCAGATGTGGAGGTATTGGTTGGCAGAAAAACATTCATGGAATCCAAACCTGCCTTAGCTGAATCAGCTTTATTAGCTGTTCTGGAAAAGTTCTTTGATATGATTTTGAACCTTCCTATGGTGAATAGGTTATACTCTCTTACCAACAAAACAAACATCTGAAACCATATGTTGATAAGTGCTTAGTAATGCAATTCTTATCATTATTACCATTGATTGATTCTCCATTACTGGAAGCTTATGTAACTTATCATTATTACATTGCAGGAGGCTCTCGGATGTGCTAAACTTATTATCATCAGGACAACCAAGCTGTCCACAATTGTATATATATAGCTCTGCAGATAGAGTCATTCCAGCAGGGTCTGTGGAATCATTTATAGATATGCAGCGAAAAGCTGGTCACGAGGTTAGGGCCTGCAACTTTGTGTTCACACCTCATGTTGATCATTTCAGAAATGATCCAAAACTGTATACTACTCAGCTCAGCCAGTTTTTAGATGACTATGTGCTTACTCATTGCAAGCGTTCTTAACCGAAACCATGGAGGCAATTATTTCAGCCCTACTTTTTTTCCATGCATCACATTATACATCTCATAGAATTAATTCATTTTCACTCAATAGATGATGTCAATTACAGCCGGAAAGATACTTACATTTTTTCATTTGTACAAGTTCTTTACGAGCATATTGACAATTCGGCATCTTGTTATAGTACATTACTAAGCTACAACGTTTACAGAGATCAAATTATCTTCTATATGATGTTTTGGTAGCTAGTCCATCTTCATTTCATTCTGGTAAATAATGTACAAGTTTTAAGAATTTCATTATGCTTGCGTAGGTGTATATCAATGCAAGTCTAGTTTGTCTGTTTGGTTTAGGATTTTCAATTAGTTGATTGTTATTTATGGAAGAGCAAGTTTGTGGAACAAATTTAAAAAGGTATAGAATGGTTCCCTTGAAGAAACTATGTTAAGACATAAAATCAGATAGTTTTCATGTATAGCATATACAAACTTGTTATTAGCATCGGATGCTTCTACGAGTTCTTTCTGAGATATGAGATAAGAAAAGGTAGAGATTACTAGAAGCAAGTGCATGATAGAAATAGCCATCAACAGCAGTAGATGACATGCGTTTAGGTATTGGAACATCTGATCAGGCAGTGGGGTATGAGGCTTGCATAGCTATGCCGCATAGTCCTTCCTTTGCAGATATATCTTTCTGCATTCGTATGTATCCCTCTTCCACCCATTGTGCACCCCATGAGCTCTTCACTAGCCAATACTTTGATCCATCGCGACTCCATAACAAACAGCAGTGACACCATGTTCTAGTTTAGTGTCGCAACTTTCTGTAAAGATTCCACTCGAGTAGAATTGAAAACCAAAGCCACTTGCCTCAATAGCAACAGAAACTGGTTGCCTAGCGACGGCCATCATCAGTGCAGCTTCACTTTTTGCTGGAACATCTTCAAACCCGGTAATCTCTGCTGCGTGGCTGGCGGCCTTGTTAGCGTTGCAAGTGCTATCTGCTCCCTTGTATGGGTAGTTAGCTTCAGTTGTTAGACCCTTGTTTTGTTCAATGAATGGGAAGGCATCATCCATCAAACCACTATCGCAGCCTTGATCCTCACCCTTAGGGCAAGTCCAATGGCAAGAGCCATTTTTAAGAGTTAAATGATAGAAATGATTCTTTGAATAGTGTATAAATGGCTCTTGAGTTGATATGGTCTCCAATGGAAAGAGCCATTTTTAAGAGTCATTTTTTTTTAAATCTGATTTTAAATAAAATTCAATTTTTTTTGTATATAGTGTAATTATACAATTCGTTATACAATTAATATGAGTAAATTATATAATTAAATAATTGTTTTTAAAAAACCCTTCAACAATACAATTATTTTTTTAATAAGAAAATAAAAAAATAATTTTAATTATAATTGAAAGATCCAGAATATATGAAATTTGAAATTTAATTATAATAAAATTTAACACATTAACAAATTAACAATAAATTCTTACATAATTCATCAACATACAATCCATTACAAATAATTCAATGAAATTACTTATAAATTAGTACTCTTTTTTGCCATAATTTTTAACTTTTTATCTTCAAAATACGCTGCAGAAATTGGATCCATTTTAGAAGTATCCATCTTCATAATCTCAATCTCTTGTTTCTCTTGTTTCTGTTTAATCAATAAAGCTTGTTGCTCTAACATAATTTTTCTGTCTAGTTTTTTTTTACCTCAATCTCATCAAAGTTATCTTTCAATTGTTGCAAAATAGTTGCTACGCTTGTCTCCCTAACTTTCTTTTTTCCTTGTCTGCGTTTAAGTCATTCCTTTGCGGCTTTCTAACCAATTGGTCTATTTTGGTAAACAAATGCGTCACTGTCTTCTCCTAAACTAACAGAATCAGCGGTTGATGGATTTGAAGAAGCTGGACTTGCATTTCCATGATTTTTTTGTTTCTTGTTTGATTTCTGATAAAGACTCGCACGTTCAAATTGCCACTTGGGTTCTTTTTTTAAAATAACCCAGCAATGTTCCAGTTGAAATCGTTTCCCAACGACTGAAGCATACATTTGTCAAGCATCATTAATCTGGTAAATCAAATTCAATAAATAAAACTATGTTATTTAATTAATATGTCAAACAAATAATTTAATATGGAAATAATAAAAAGAAAGTACCCTTGATTCTTCAGCCGTTCCACTTTGTTGACGGTTTTCAATTTGGGTAACAAAGCCAACAAATTTTCCAACTTCTCTATTTATTTCTTGCCATCTATTTGAGATGCTTATTTAAGAACGATTATTCAGGTTTCCTCCATTCTCGACAAAGTAAGCATGTACTCGAGCCCAAAATTGTCTTGTTTGTTGATCAACTCCTGTGACTGGATCTTTGCTAGTATTTAACCACGCAGATACAAGTAAACAATCTTCTTCTGGCGAGAAGTTTTTACTTCTTTGTGATTTTTTAGTTGTATGAACATTACGATCACTTTGTTGAGAAACAATCCGTTCAGTCTCACTTATAAAGTCAGCGGATCAATTTGACAAATTTGAGTCCATCTGCATAAAAAATATATTGTGTTAATTACGCTAAATGATAAAAAAATTCATAAATTTAAAATTTCGCATAATTTTTTTTCAGTAATTATTATTATTAATTACCTTCTTTTTTTTCTAAATATTATTATTAATTACCTCTACAACAGTTCAATACATAAAATTTACATAGTTTTTATATCTAACAATAAATTTAACACATGTAATTAAACTAATTGATCAAAAAATTCATCATTTTTCAATTTCACATAATTATTTTTTTAACTAAATATTATTAATATTCATAATTTATCAATATTACTAATTATTATTTTTAATATAAATAATTATTAATTATTTCTTTCTTTCCTATACATTAATACCCCACCCGAAACCCTACTTCCAATAACCCTAATTTCGTCCGTCCCTCTCTTAATTTTTTTTCAATCTTTATGTGCTCTCGCCGTGCATCCCTCTCTGCAATTTTTTCAATCCCATTTGCTCTCGCCGTTCGTCCCTCTCTTCTTGCCCTCGCCGTCCGTCCCTCTCTTCACTGCAATCTCTCACCCATTCGTCCCTCTTTTCACTTTAATTTCAATCTCATCCCTCTCGTCCCTCTCCCTCTCGGCCATTGTCCCTCTCCCTCTCGTCCCTCGTCCCTCTCCCTCTCGGCCATTGTCCCTCTCCCATGGCTAACTCGCCTCCGTCCCTCTCCCTCTCGGCCATCTCGCCTCTGTCCCTCTCCCTCTCACTCTACTCTCCCCTCTTTAAACATCAATTCAGTTTTTGCTCTTAATTTCTATATGGGTTCTTGGTTCTGTAAACAAACCTACCTACTTGAACAAAAACAAAGAGATTAAGTTAGAAAACAAACCGATGATGTAGTGGGCAGAAGATTTGACACGAAGTGAAGATGCAACTCGTTGGATTTGTGGTATTTTGCTGTGATTTTCCTTGTTTGAGTTTGCTGTAAAATGTGTTTTTGCAATTTTTCAATTAATTGGTTTGCTGTGTTGATGTTGGTTTGCTGTGTTGATTTTGCTTGGCTGTGTTGATTTTTTTTATTTTGCTTGGCTGTGTTGATTTTGCTTGGCTGTGTTCATGTTCGTTTTTATTGATAAAATGGCAACGGTAAAAAAATTAGCAATGGTCGGATTTTGGGTTTTGGCTCCTCAAAACCTGTGGGAATGCATCCTGAAAATGATAGAGGCATTTTGCCTCTTCATTTGGCTCTCCCCGTTGGAGTGATAAATTTAATAAAAAGAGGCATTTTTTAAAAAATATGGCTTTGCCTCTTCTGATGGCTAGTCCCGTTGGACTTGCCCTTAGTGTCACAATCAACAACCTCTTGCTCTGAAAGGGAGATCAATTTAACCAGCTGTAAGCTGAATGATTCCTTCCATAGCTGCCACTGCCGAAAATGCCCAACAACAACCTTCGTTTTGATTCATCGCGACAAAAAAAAAAAAAAAAAAAAAAAAGGAAGTTAGAAAAGTATCCCTATGAAACATCTCATTCTTATTATAAACACAAGGATATATAGGCACTTACCACACTGTCCTTGGTCGTTTGACAGGGTCACAGCTCCGGCCTTTCTCTAGTCCATTTTAGAAGGCACTGCAGAAACGTTTTTATATCTGAAAGGACCTGGTTGTGGAGATCCAAAATTAAAAGAAACGGTTTATGAGAATTTCCCTGTCAAATGTATCTTTGGATAAAACCAGATTAGTGTTTCGTCGCCAATTAAAGAGTGGCTTACAATTACTCTAATAATTTCCTATGCTTTAATATCACCATCTTCACCTACGAGCACAGGTTCTTAGGAATTCCTAGAACCTACTGTGCTATCAAATTTGCTTTCAGTTCATTGAAAGCTGCAGTCTTCCGGGAACATGTTGTGCTTTCAAATTTGCTTTTAGTTCATTGAAAGCTGCGGTGTTTTTAACACTCTACGTGAGCTTGAATCTTGACCTTAAATCTTTGAAAGTGTTTGAGTGAAGAAAGAAAGTAGAAAGAGAGTTAAACCAACAGATAGATTATTACTGTTTTATTGAAATGAAAGGAATAGATCACTTACTGCAACCTTTACAAATATATATAGAAACAAAAAGAATGATAACATATAGCATCATATCATCCCATGATATGTTTACAGATTAACAAGCTGCTATAGACTAGGCAACTCTTTATTATTGCAGAAAAATCACGACAAAAAAACAAGAATCTTTGACAGCAACTTGAAGCAAACTTCAACACTCCAGTCGTCTCTTGATAATCATTTGGAACCGGATCAGAGGCTGAATTATTATCCTGAAATCCGTCAAACACCATCAGTGTATATATTCCTAGAAATTTGGTACTTTTCCTCTGTTAGTTTGGGAATGGCGGATTAGAATTCTGGAGCTTCAACTCTCATATTAGGTATCTAAGCGTGAAACCCTAGTGACTTATTGGCATGTTTGCTTGTCCCGACTTACAAGTACCTTCTCCTTATCTGGAAGAAAATCCAGAATCTGGGAAATTAACATGCTGTCAAAAGAATCTCGAAACTGCTGGCATAATAGAGATCTTGAGTCAAGGGAGTCGCTGCTATAATTAACAAAAATATCTATAAAAGAAACGAATTTCTAGGATTCTATTATCTTACATGCATAGATGGTCATTGTATGATTATAATGGCAAAAACATGCATGGTTGAGAAGTTCCTCAATTATTGTAGAGAGAGTTTTTCAGAGTTTCTTAGGCTAGTTATTTCTCTTAACTACTAATATATATAAAATTGTCTCAAGGGAATTTGAACTCTTCTTTACGTGGAGTTTTGACTAGTGCATGCTCATCAATGATATTCATGAGTATGACGGCACGCAATCTATTCAAATT
Source organism: Salix dunnii (assembly GCA_015731905.1). Taxonomy (NCBI): domain Eukaryota; kingdom Viridiplantae; phylum Streptophyta; class Magnoliopsida; order Malpighiales; family Salicaceae; genus Salix; species Salix dunnii. The sequence goes on along the minus strand of CM027665.1, from coordinate 8,949,458 downwards.
GTTGATGGCAGTACACTTCCTATTACTACTGTTGGTAATTTGGATCCTTTAATTAAAAAAAAAATTCTCTCCTAAATTATCTACCAGCCTCATTTATGTTGGATAATTGATGGATGATAACCTTGATGTTCATTTTTCTCGTGGTGGTTGTGTAGGATCAAATATTGGGAATGGTGATCGCAAAGGAGCCTAAAGTAGGACGTCTTTTTTCTCTATATTTTTCTATCCCTAATGTTGCTTTTTTTGCCTGTAAGGCTACGACCAATAATAATGAAGTATGGCATAAGAAATTAGGTCATCCTAATTTCATTTTCTTAACTCATCTTTTGAAACATGGTTTTTTGGGCAATAATAATTCTCACTCATCTTTTGATTGTGCTACTTGTCATCTTGGTAAAAGCATAACTTTACATTTTCCTGTGCATGGTAATTGTGCTTCCACTTTGTTTGAAATTGTGCATACTGGTGTTTGGGGTGCAAGTCCTATTATTTCTCAGGGGCAATATCGTTATTTTGTGACATATATCGATGATTACAATCGATTTACTTAGATTTATTTTCTTCACTCTAAAGCTGACATGCTCTCTATTTTTCAAAAATTTGTTGTGCTTGTCGAGACACAAGTCAGTACTTCCATCAAATTCTTACGCTCTGACTCAAGGGGGAATACATATCAAATTCCTTTCAGAATTATATTCAGCAAAAAGAGATTATTTCTCAACGCTCTTGCCCCTACACCCCTCAATAAAATAGAGTTGTTGAGCATACTTTGCTAATTGATTCATCTATACCTTCTAAATTTTAGGTAGAAGCATTATCTACGGCTGTTTATTTAATCAACGACCGTTTATTTAATCAATCATTTGCCTACAGTCACACTAAATTATGATTCTCTCTATCTTTGTTTATTTGGTATACCTCTTGAGTATAAATCACCTCATACTTTTGGTGTGTCTGTTTTGTTCATCTGCCACCCACTGAACATCACAAGCTTGTCGCTCACCTTGTCACATGTGCTTTTATGGGATATAGCCTAACTCAGAAAGGTTTTATATACGATGATGCTCATGCAAATAAATTTTGAATCTCCAAGAATGTAGTTTTCTTTGAAAATCAATATTTCTTTCAATCTCATGTTATTTCTAATTCCCCTGCTGTCCCATTTCCTCCATTTGATGATGTCTCTCCTTCTATTAAACGGTTTAAACTAGGTATAGTGTATTAAAGATGTCCTCCTCTAGCACCCCTTCTAAACATCACTTCGCCATCTGATTCTACACTACAAGCACCTCGACGATCCACTCGAGTTCCACATCCACCAGATAGGTATGGCTTTTCTCATACCTCACTTATTGCCTCTCAATACTATTTCTGTTCCTCACTCTTATACTCAAGCAGCCACCCAAGCTTGTTGGCAACAAGTCATGCAAGAGGAAATTCAAGTTCTTCAAGACAATCACACTCGGGATCTTTTGACTTGTCTGTCTAGAGTCAAACCTATTGGTTGTAAATGGGTATACTCAGTCAAGTTTAGATCTAATGGCTCCCTAGACTGGTATAAAGCCTGTCTTGTGGCTTTTGGGAACCGAAAGGAGTATGGTATTGATTATGAAGAGACATTTGCACCAATGGCTAAAATGACTACTGTACGGACTATATTAGCACTTGTTACGTCATAAGAGTGGTCCCTTAAATGGATTTGAAAAATATTTTTCTACATGGAGATTTAAAGGAAAAAATTTATATGTCTCCACCTCCGGGCATGTTTAATACACCTTTCTCCAAGGTTTTTCAGCTACGTAGATTTTTGTATGGTTTGAAACAGGCTTCATGGGCATGGTTTGATAAATTTTGATCTACTTTGCTTTCCTTTCACTTTATTCAAAGTCAGTTTGATTCCTCTTTGTTTCTTCGCAAGACATTTGCATGAATTGTATTGCTTCTAGTCTATATTGATGATATTGTGATTACTAAATTAGATACCGAGTTACTTAAACACTAGTAAAAGCATCTCTGGGACTTTTTTCACATGAAAGATCTTGGTCTCTTACAGTATTTTCTTGGCCTTGAGGTTCAGACTATTCTAACTGGTACATTGTTACATCAGCATAAATACACAGAGGAAGTCATTTCATTAGCTGGTTTCCAATTGGATAATTCTGTTCTTACACCATTGAAGGTCAATGTTAAATTTCATGAGGAAGGTGAACTTTTGTTAGATCCATCCTTGTATCAGCAACTAATTAGGAGTTTGAATTACTTGACGATTACTCGTCCTGATATTTCCTTTGCGATGCATGAGGTTAGTCAATTTATACAGACTCTTCGACGTCTTCACTTTGCAACTATTCACCGCATTATCTGATATTTGAAGGGTACCTCTTCACAAGGGTTGTTTTTTCTAAGGAATCTTCCTTACGGTTGGAAGGATGTTACTGATTGGGCCGATTGTGCAGATACTCGTCACTCTGTTACTGGATGGTATATGTTTTTTGGCAATGCACTCATTTCTTGGAAGAGTAAGAAGCAAGATAGAGTTTTTCAAATCCTCCACAGAATCTGAATATCATGCTATGTCTTCAACCTGCTCTGAAATTACATGGCTTCGTGGGTTATTGGTTGAACTTGGTTTTCCTCAGCTTCATTCAACTCCTCTTCATGTTGATAATACTAGTGCAATCCAGATTGTGGCTAATCCAGTGTTTCATGAGCATACAAAACATATTGAGGTTGATTGTCATTCCATTCGTGAATCTTTTCACCGACATGAAATTACATTACCTCACATTTTCACCGAACATCAAATTGTGGACATTTTCACTAAAGCTCTCTCTCGACATCATCATAAATTCTTAGTTGACAAATTGATGCTTCTTGATCAACCAACATCAATTTGAGGGGGGATGTTATGAGATGTGATTGTGTATAGATTGATTAGAGATGTAAATAGTAGTTAGTAGTGTTGTAATAAGACACTTATCCTTCTTTCATACTTAACCTGAATTAATAGCTACTCATGTAAATCAGTTTGCTTTCTATTTAATGAACAAGACACTCAAGAAGAGTGGTCATTCAGTGCATATACGAATCAATTTTGTCATTTTCTTTGCTCAATTCCTGCTGTAAAGATTGCTTCTTCTTTGTTAGAGATTTGGACAGTTCATTTGTGAAATGAATCTCGTGCTCTTGTGAAAGTTGTTGATGATTATGAACAATTCTCTGGTTATGAAGTTTCTTGCTTCTTAGTAAGAGTAGTTTTTCCAGTTTTGTTGGGTTTTGGGTTTTTTTAGTGTTTAGAGAGAGGAGTAGAAAAGGAAAACATGTGTTTTTGCTATTGAAATCTATGGTTATGGATATTGAGTGGATGTGATTGGGATTTGTTTGACTTGTTGGATTTTGTTTAAGAAAAAAATTTTGTTTTTAGGGAATTGTGAGTTGTTTTAGATGGGAATTGGGTTTAAGTAAGAGTTTGATGTGTTTTTGAGTTCTAGCGAATTGAGTTGGATCAAACGATCTTGATTTTATTTGTTTTTCTTAGTTTGGTTCTGGTTGGTAATCGGTTGTTTATATAGGAGTTGCTAATTAGTGTGCGCAAAATTAGATCCCATTGAGTTTCAAGTGATTTGATAAGAATCTGAAACATGCTAGTAATTCAAGAGTTAATGCTCTTCAAGTCCGTAAACCTATATTTTTGGAAGAATTGAAGAAATAAATAAAATTTCCATGTTACCATGTGATTTTCACACTCGTGTCATGACATGTATATTATATGTTGATTCTTGTGTATTAGTATGTTTGTGTATGCTTGGTGCTTGTAATATAAACTCTTCGAAACAAAAAACAAGTTTTATTCTTGTATATTTTGTGCATATAAAATAATTGTACTATATTTTAAATTATATATAAAAAAATAGCTCTTTTAAATGGTTTTTTTCATTGGAGTAAACATAAATAAAAAAATTATATTTATACTATTTAAAAAATCATTTTAAAAATTTAATTCTCTATAATAATTTTTCCATTACTTGCTCCAAAAGAAGAAGAATCGATGCCGCAAACACTGAAACTATCTGGGACTATTTCCAGCTTAACCAATGTCGCAATGAGAGTTTGCAGGTCAAATCAAACAAGTTACAGTTTGAAGAATACTTGCTCCACTTTACGTAAAAGATGGTGTATTGTGAGGGAGAGATCTTGCTAGGATTTCAGGAATTTATTGAGGGTGAGGATACATTTATTAAAGTTTCCTTGTCAACAATATGGGAATAATTGCAATAAGGGGACTGAATTTCCTGGTTAATTAAAAAAATATTAAATAAGAAACAGACTGCCAATGGAAGAAGTATAACTTCTTCAACTTGTGTAATAATAGAAGAATGATGTACATTTTAATTTAGGCTTCAATGAAAACTACCAGGCTCTGCCATCACCATATCGCTTGTATAACAAAACTCATCACAATTGCTCTGCTATTAAATTTTGGATGTCTAATAGCCAGGAGCTAACCACCAAACAAAGCAATAACTATACCTCGCTATACAAAGTAATCTAACTAAACCTCGTGCTGTTCCTCCTGCCCCACCACTTTTTTTTCACCCTATCAAGGGCACCTTCTTCAGTTCCAAGCTTGTTCAAAACCACCTTTGTTTCCCGTAGTCTCGATCCATAATCTTTCTTCCAAGCTTCAAACATCTGCTTTAACCGTCTGAGTTCTCGGTCAGGGTTCAAACTTGCATCAACCTGACCAGATTTTACCTCTACCAAGAACTTGGCATCATCGCCAAATACTTGCCTCCTCTGCTCAAATTCTTCAGCTAGCCGGCTTATGACACTCAAGCCTGCACTCACTGGTCTTACACCGTTATTTTCTTGACCCCTATGGTTACTTCCTGTATCCCAGCTAATGTCTCTCTCATCGCTTGCATTGACTGATGCATCAGAATTTCTCTCAGAATCATCAACAGCTAGGCTCTTCTTTGCAATGGAGAGGCTGGATTGCAGGGATCTCATCTGTTTCTGCCACACTTCTTCCATGGACTTCATTTTTAACTCATATTCAGACCAGCGGCTCTCATATTGTTGGAGCCGTTGGTGAAGGATGTCATTCTCCTCCTCTTTCTCTCTAAGAGCAGCCTCAGATTTGAGAACTCGTCGCTGTAATTCAGCAAGATATGATGCCTTCACGAGCACCTCATCTGACTCATTGCCCTGTTGAGAACTTGTAATTGTTAAATATCTCAACTGTAAGAATACGACTCCAATATGAACAGTGTCTTCTTAGGAAAGGAGGGCCAAGAATTACCCTAATGAATAATCACCAAAGATATTTACACTATCAAATACTGTCCCGGTAAGCCAATGAAGCTCACAAGTTGGGTTTCATTATGGGGAAGGGCAACACAGTAGTGTCCTATAAAATTAAGATCGTATGATACTTAAGTGACAGGCTGCAATGATCCATCCTTGGAACTGGATCCTCACCTTTATTACATGCATGTAGATTTTACCAGGAATTCATAAAATTAAGCTCTTAGTGAGGGATAAAGCAGAGTCCATAGGACAAGCAACCAGACAGACTGGGATATATATCTACATCACTTTAATATAGTATACTCACATCGCATGAATGGATAGATACAATGATAGATGCATAGACATGAGACGAGAAATTGTCAATACTACTAGATGGTTAAATGAAACCAATCTCATTTGAAACCAGTGTATTCCTCTGTTATAATATTTCTGAAGATTCTTTTTCAAGAGTAAAGGGTTGCAATTGAGATACATACACATAGATATAGCATGTTCAATATAAAAAGACAACAATAAAATACAAAAACAAATCAGGATTCTATCAACTAGGGACTAATGACAACAAAACTGGAAGCAAGATCAAATTAGCAAACAGGTGTTACTTATAATGGATGTACAGGGAAAAGAAGATTGAATAGGTACCTTAGTTGCCCCAGAGTTCAATAATCCTACATCACCTGAAAATCTTCTCACCAACCATCCACGAATAACTGCAGCATAGCACAGACAATTTCATGAATAATGGACAAATCATCTTAATATCTTCTTATTAATAAAAGCAAAGCAGCAAGGTTTAAACATTTTCATACAGAAAATATAAACAATATCAAGTATTGACTGAAACCATGTAGACCACAACCTCCAGGAACCGAACCCAGAGATTGTTCCTTGCAAACTCTGATCTCAATCATTCAGATGAACAAAGATACATGACTTTACTGCACTAAACTCTCATGTCCAAGTCAGAACTTATGAATACCTGATTGTATCAAGATTGATGCTTGATGCATGTTTTTGTATTTTTTGCTACAGATTGTGCTTTTGATGTGTCTTTGTATGATAACAGCAGCTCTATGTCTTTGTTGTAAGACCGCATATTCCTTTCTGAATTTCTCTCCACGAACAACTGTATGAAGGAATGAACATAGTCATCATCACAAGCATTCTTAAACATAATTTATGTTTCCTTTTACAAGCAAGACAATGGTTTGAAGTAAACAAAGGTTCAAACTATAAAAGAGAAGGTAATACATGACTGGAGAGCACAGATTCCTCTTCTGAGCTCCCTGAGGTAACTGCGAGCATGGTGCCCTCTGAAACAGCTTTGAACACGTAAAATACCATGTAGAGTGCGGTTTCTTGTATCCTCAAGCACACCAATCTGCATAAAATGTACGAGATAAGCATAAAGGTTTATCAATTATGTTTGAAAGTAGGTTGATAATAATCCATGGTATTCATCCAGGAAAAAAAAGGTTCTCAAAACCATCTAAAGAAGCCATGTATGATGAACATCTAATAGTCATTTGTATGTATGTTTGTTCATATGCATGTAGGTTGTCACATGTTTTGTGTGTATGCCAGATTCTCCTTTTCACCTGTCCTGTTCGAAAAAATAATTTTGTGTAGCCAACTTGATACATCTCTGGCATGATATTGAACTGATGAAGAATTGCAACTGAAACACTGAGTGGATCTTGGGATGAAACATTTTCCAGCAGAAGAAAACCATATCTGATGCAAAAATCGTGTCAGACAATAAGCATCCCAAAAGCAAATTGAGATACTAAACACCATGGAATCATACAATTCTGGAAGCTGTTACACAAGTTGAAAGAGCAATTTTCTTTACCTTCTGGCAAACTTCTGATGTGACATTCTGGTAGGAAATCCAGACCTTGATATACGAACCACTTCTAGAACTCCACAACATTTCAGTTGCTGTAATACAAGTCCTTGCTCATATGATCCAGGAGAAGGCGAGTTGTTAGGCTTTATACAACGTATGAAATGTGGTGTTGTGTTTTCTAGTCGTTGCATCAATTGGAACAGTTGGCCCTATACACCAGGGTAAATAGAATTACTGGGACAAGCAGAAGCTAGATTGTTACATAGAAGTCACTCATCTGTGCTGAACAAATCAAATATAAAAGCCTAACCATTCAGATATAAGGGGAAACATGCAAGAGAGTATTGATGATCCATTTTTTTATAATTAACAGCAACATACATCTGATTTACAGGAAACATTTCAAAACACTACCATCAATAATACATGTGTTGATTAAGAACAAACTCTTTATCAACTGATCCAAACCAAAAAGAAACAAGTTCCTAACTATCAGGATTGAACAATTCATATTCCTGATCATCACAAATCAATATCTGATAAATAATGGTTTACAAAACCCTTTTCTTGATAGTGGACAAAACCTTGTATCATTAAGCAACGAGAATAAATGAAAATAATTCATGGCCAATGTAAACCCTAGGGCATCCCAGTTTTACGTTTGGGCATGGACAACAGAGCATAATATACCTTAAATTTTGTTGCAACACTTAGCTTTTGTGAATCTGCTCCACCTGCTTTATATAAGTGACCAACTATAGGTTTCTCAGTTTGTGTAAGCATATTGGAAGCAAATATCTGGGGGAGATGGCATGAACATGAAGAGAGAAGCTGGATAGAGTCCAAGTGTAATAAGTCTCTATTCTTCTCCAGAAATCCAGTTGTATCATAAGTAACCTGAAATTCAACAGAGTGACAGCAATAAATGAGGTAGCCTTTTCACAGCCAAAATGTCATGGCACCTACATTGTTAAATCACTTTAATCTTATGGGAAGCTAAAAGAATCAGAAGCAGAGTCATCCACAGCTGGTTGGGTCAAACTAACAGTAAAAGGGATCTGAACAATAGCATTCTTTCAAACAGTGCTATATCAAATTTGTCGGTCAATTTTGACCATTACAAGCACATGAGTCACAGCAAAAGGAAAACACAATGGACTATTTGTTGACTGAAAGGCCAATACCTCGCCTGCATAATGGCTGACACTGAAGGCTTTGCCTCGATCTCCTCTGAAACAAGAATTAGAGTTCAAATGCTGTTTAAGCTTGTTGGCAAATGTCAAATCCGTGCCATTTGGAAAGGTGGACTCTTCGTCCAGTAACGACAATAACCCCAAAGGTTTCTGCATGAAAGATAAAAGGTTCAAGTTGTATTGATTCAAATTTCAATTACTTCAAAAATTTGAGAAGTCAGAGAATTTCGCCATAAAAAAATAGTTTTATAGATTATGAAACTGGATCATTAGAACTAACGCAGAAAACAAATTTAAGAAACCATCTTTTACCATGCTTGATCTGATCATCCACATTTGTTAATTTTAATTTGTCAAACAAAAAGAAGAATGTCACATTGTATCAGGTTTTCTATACCTCTATTACACAAACTAAAAAAAATAAATCAAAACATGTAATACACTCAGTGATAAGAAGGGAGTTAGCTTATACAGCTTTTCTTGATAATTTCTTAGAACTCTAAAAAAGAACAATGTTTTGTATTTCTTATGCTAACCACGTTAATATATTATCCCATTTACACCTCAAGACTCTCAGTTGACTTGTATGAAGACAGGGTATGAAACTTGCATTCAACATTTCCCTATCCTTCTCAAGATATGCAAAAATGCATTGGATAATAATATAAATAAACATCAGGGTTGAATATAGTCCCCAAAACATTATGCAGTGAGGAACAGAAACATCAATTCAAGTATCGTATCAAGGTATATTCAACAGGCTCAAAACAATAATATTACAATAGAGGTACAATAGAGGCTCAAAACAGTAATTTCCAACACTACAATTCAAAGAAATAAATAAAAAGCATGAATAAAACATTCTAGCTAGTTACTCTGTACCTTTTCAAAAAGACTCAGACAGTCTTGGTTATCTTCAAACTCAACCTTGGCCCAGTCAATACCATCTTGTATGTATTCCTGGAAGGCAAGAATATCTTATAAATAGATGCAATGCAAAAGTTGTAATACATCCAAATTTCTTAGGTTACAGAAGCTCAAAAGACTAGTACAGTTTTTTTAATATATAGATGAATAAATTGTTAAGGAACCATCTCCCCTAAAGCTTAAGCTGTTTTTTAATATATTATTCTCTAACACACCCCCTCAAGTTAAAGCCTTTTGGGCTTGAAACTTGCACGGATCCACATTACCCTGTGCTTGAATTTTTATCAAATAGAATGAGGATGGTGAGATTCGAACTCCTGACCGCTAGGTCAACAAAACTCTGATAACATATTAAAAAACCATCTCACCTAAAGCTTAAGTTGTTAGGTTAGGTCCCAAAATATGATTTATATTATTCTCTAAAATAAACCATAACTAATCCATCATAATGATATGCCAGAATTTTTAACCTCTTTCCCCCAAGGAGAAAGAAGTTTAATTTTCTTAACAAATAGGATAGTGTCAGAATTGACTGTTGGATATTGAGGATCAATGAGTGAAATTTTAACACATTCTCACCCATTATTGCCTTGAGTTCAACTATTAAACCAGGAGTCTTGTAAGATGTTTTAAGATACTTACCTCCTGCTCCAACTTGAATAAATGACGATTGAAATGTTGCTGCAATCTCTCATTCGCATAGTTTATGCAGAATTGCTCAAAACTATTTCTCTACAGATACAGTAAATAGCATAGATTGCCATGTGTCAGAATTCAACACAAACAGAGAAAATATCACAGCAGGATGATGATTAAACTCACTTCAAATGATTCAAATCCGTAAATGTCAAGAATGCTAATGGATCTGCCGGTTCTCCTTTTACCAACTGCAAGTGATTTGTTGACTTGTTCAACAAGCCAGTCAAACAAGCAAGAATATATCGACTTTGCCAGAGCATCTCTTGTATCTATTGCCTAAAAAGTATAAGAAAAAATTTGTTCATAACTGAATGTCTTTATGTACTCAATGGAGAATTAGTAATAATAGGAGCTCAATTAAAGCCCATTGCATTCATACTACACATATTAAATCCCATTAGCTTTCAAATATATACCACATCCAGACAGACCACAGGGTAGTCTAATATTACTGTTTTAATGGTGAAAGTTTGTAAAGGATGTTGGTGCTTGTTTAGATCCATCGCTTTTGAGAGGCAACCATATACCTGTTGCCTTGCTATATATGCAAGTGTGATTCAAACCCAATAGTGAGTCTCTCTTAAATATCTAACTATAGAAAAGGCTAATTTTGTACATTTTCTCACCTGTGATAAGGTTAGCCTTTGGACAATTGTATCATTTCCAACCCTCATCTTGCGAGTAGATAAAGCCAGCTTAAGATCCCCAACATTACATCCAATCAATTTTGCAACAGTGGTTAGACCTGAACATGAAAAAAAAGCAAACCTCAGTGCAACTATTTGATCACATGCTGATGACACCATCTAATGACACCAAAACAAATATTTCAAGGAAAAAGACAAAGGGGTTTGATTTGCTTCTAGAAACAAGCACAATCACTCTAAGAAGGATCAACACAATTGAATAAAAGATGCTGGTGGAACTAATATATAATAGAACACAACTGAAGTTGTATTTCATCCTCCCAAAATAACTGAAATAGCATTATTGCAACAGCTATCGCGTGTTTCATTTTTTGGGAGACAGCATTTTAGATAGAATTGCCAGCCTGCTTTAACTACTGTGCTGAAATCTAATCCTCATGTCTATATTTGTCAAACTATCTGTGACTGGCATCATAAGTTCAGCTGTCATTCATATTCAGTGATCCATGTTGATGAGATTTGGATAATAGTATGAAGAAAAACAATGGATATGATGAATTTAAATATGCTAATCATCCAACTTTTGAAAGCTTCTTACCTTCATCTGCCACAGGTTCAACATGATTTTCATTATCAACAACAGAAAATGAGACATTTCCAAGCCACAGCACTGCAGCAAGCATTGCAAATACACTCTCTTGGTTTTCCTTGCTGACATGAACAATATCCAGAGCTTCCTGAAAAGTTGTAACAGCTATAAGCAAGTTGGTGTGCAAAACCTCTAGTTTCAACATAAAAGCAAAAAAAAAAAATGAAAATTAAAAGCAACTATGCAAGAAAATGGGAAGCTAGAAACAAACCGTAACAACATGGAAGTGTTCAGCATCATTAACCCCAGTAATTGTGTAGCAATTGCTCTGCCTCAAATATTTATACTCACTTGCAATCTTCAAGTTTATTTTGTCTGTGCTCATGAAAGAAACAGCAGAAAGGGGGTAGGATCATTTGTTATTATTACATAGGAATCAGTATATTTGGATTTTTTTTTTTTAAAAGAAAGCAACTTGGAGAACTCTAAAAATATGCATCAAAAATTGAACACATTGAGAAAAATATATGGCAGCACATACCTCTTAGTTTAGGTGAAGCCCCAGCACAAAGCTGATAAAATATATGATATGACCTCTCACCCTCCATGCATTGGACCACTCTGGACTGTTTATTTAATGCATTAAATTGGCAACTCAAAAAAAAATTATGCAGGCAATATTCAACAGAGGAATAGAAAATTACCTTTTCAAGTAAAACTGTGCACCAAACAAGTACAAACATGAATTCATAACTCAGTCAGTAACAAAAATTTTGAAAAAGTGAACAGGAAAATATATCCAATGTCATTGAAGTGCATCAGTAATCTGAGCAATCTTACATGTTTGAATTTTGGCACCCGATATTTTTCCTGTTTCACTAAAGTGGATTTCAATCAGCTTTCCCTGCAACATGTTCAGAACAAGTGTTGATAATTAAAATTGAATTCTGGATGACAATGATAACTGCCATCCCTCAATGAAATGTTCAAATAAAGAACATGGAGCTTACAAAGCGACTTGAATTGTCATTCCTCAATGTCTTTGCATTACCAAAGGCTTCTAGAATAGGATTGGTTTTCAATATTTCATATTCTATCCCACTACCACCACCAAGAGCAGCCAAATATTGCATAGCTATCTTTGCTGTCTCTGTTTTTCCTGCTCCACTTTCACCGCTGAGGCAACAAACAAATGAAATCGAACTCAGATGTGTACGAGAAATGTTAATAAAAACGTTAAAAACCTGTGCTTCTCTGGTCTGTCATGTTATATGCTATTTATTGGATGATATGCATCACGTGTACTGTATCATTTTGAGAGAGTGATAAACTGGTTAAAGGAGCACAAAAGGGAGGCACGTGCTAGTTCATCAGAGACATACAAGAGAAATTCAAAACCACCCAAAAACTTCTAGATCATCAAAATCCAAAAAACAAAAGACAAATGAAAGAGAAGTACATGACCAAGCAGAGTTCAATGGAAAGACAGAAATTCTTCCTCGGTTATACTCCATCTCATAGCATGAGTCACTCAAATATAATAATCACAATGACTTTGCATACCCAAAGCAGATGAGAAGCAATAAGTCCATGAGCAGACCATGACGCTAGGTTAGTAGAATCTATAACCCATATTTTCAGTGGAAGGGCTATTTCTAACACACTGAGATGCAGGGAAATTGTCATAGTTAAGTTCATTTTGTTATCCAATAGCTTCACCCTCTAATCATGGCCACTGTTATATACTGCAAATTATTTAGTATTGTATGTTCACAGTGAATACTATATTATTTAAAACAAAAGCAAAACTCTGGTCACCACAAAAATAATGAGATGGTATCTCTCTAGATGTTATTTCCAGATGAACATCCACTAAACCTTCAACATAAACAATGATATAGGTGTGAAACACCCATGGTTTCAACTTGTCATATAAACTATCAACATAATGCCACATTATGAGTTCCTACTGAAACTGCCTAGAAACAAACAGCATTAGGAACAATAAATTGATAGGCTATTAATTGAAGAGGCACCTTCAAAATAAAAACATGCTTAATTACTCACACATTACTAACCTTATAATGATAGATTGGTTTACTTCATCTGGAGGGAGAGAGGGAAAAAAAAGAATAAGAATTCTACAAAATATGACAAATTTCTAACAGTCACAAACCACCAGAAACGCAATCTTTCAGAATATATGAAATATTAAACCACCTCGTATCATTTCCCGGATGGCTGTGTCTGTAATGGCATAAACATGTGGGCTCTCCATAGATTTATTCTTATATGCTTGAATGTAATTATTTCCATATAAAGGAACATCCTTAAAAGGATTGATGGCTACCAGAACTGGCCCTGCTTTTGTCTAGTTGCATTCAAAAAATTAGGGGAAATCAGTATTTCATTAGCTGATTCAGAACCAAATATAACACTAACACAAACACTTACATAAATCATATCACGATTGTATCTATACTGAAGATTGTACAACACTGATGGCTCATTTAAGTAACTAAGTTGCATGAGATCATCTACACCATCAAGGATATCAGGATTTGCTGCCACAAGACTTTCAGTTTTCACCTTTAAAACCTATAATTTGAAACACATGTTAAATTAAAACATCCCTAACTATTTATACCATAAAACATCTTCAAAAAATTTCACTTACTTTTCCATCGGGGAGAGAAATAGTAGACTCAGTCCCTGAAGTGAATAAAATCTTCCCCAGCTCCCAATTCCCATTAGGAAGTTGAAACCAAGATTGAAGTTTCTGAAATGGTAAACTTTTAAATATGTAACAAGATCGATGAATTGAATGCTAATCAATCAACTTAAATCCTGATAGCTTCATCATTTTTTAGTATCAGCCTCTACACAAATATGCATCCAAAACTGAAAGAATTTAGCCATAATCAGACCAAAAACTAATCCCATTCATGCAAGGGTACCTTGTTTGTAGCATAGGAGCTGGTATCAGCCCACCTGCATTCCCTGCTAGATGTTGATATCGTAGGCAAAGGCATAACCACAGTGTCCAAACCTTCATCACCCACAGTAGGCCTTTGTTCAATCAAGTTGGCAGTCCCACTATAAGGTGAATCCTCACTGACATCAATGCCAACACTAGTCTCAGCTCCCTCAACAAGGCCATTCCCTATATCATTTTCTTCCGGAATACTCAAACAGACTGTATTGCTATATAATGAATTCACATCCACAGATTTTTCCAATCGTTCAGAAGTTGGAGAACCCACAAACCTAAAATCAACCGGCAACGATTTGATCGACTGGAGAGAAGGTAAGATCTGGGATTTCGGTAACATTTTCTCTGATCCTGACGATTGAGTTCCAACAGACGCCATAAGATAAAGGATCAATTAAAAGGCTAACTTTTTAGCTTTTTCACCCTCTATAAAGGTCTTATCACTAGACCACACTTTAAACTTATTTGGATACAGCTTGATGGAGGGGACCGTAGTTATAGAAACCGGCCCTAGTGCTCCTTCGATCCTTCGATACCTAGTCACCACCATTCACAAGCTCAGCACCTTAAGAAAATATAGTCATCTCCTTCAAGTAACCCTAAAAAGAAAATTCAATAAAGCCCTTCACTTGCAGATACTTCTCGCAGATCCGAAATTTAAAAAAAGGTTCAATTCTTCAAATTCTTGACCTCGCAGAGATCTTCAAATTCCTCTCTGTTCTTCAAACTTGAATTACTAGATAACCGCTCTAGTTGCTGCAAACATTAAGCAAAGTAACAAACTTTTATGCCATCCTTGACCACAAGTTTCACTTAAAAGGTTAAAAAAGACAAACTTGGCTTGTTTATGCTTTCAAGCAAGGTAACAAAAATTAAATTACAAAAATCACAACTTGAATATTGAAGTTTGAATTTTTCCCCATTAGAGACCGAAAAACAAAATAATAAGTAAATCAAAGAACCGAACTTTTCTCTATTTTCTTCCACTTAAAAGCAAATAAAACCGATCTAATATCCAAACTCACATTTTCAACTCATTGACATTGACAGAAAGAGTTAGAAATCTCAACCAAGCTTAACAATTTGAAAATAAAAAACAGAAATAAGCATCTCTTCGCATACCTTGAAAAAGTCTAATCTGGGTCTTGTAAGGAAACAAAAACCCTTCTCAGTACAGCAAAGGAAGTCAAATCTGGCAGAAACGATCTCAAGAAAAAATAAAAGTGAATTGAAAGAGATAAAAATCTTTTTTTCTGTATAAAAAGAAAACGTCAAGGATATTAACAGCTCGAAAGCAGTAACAGAAACTGTAGGTATAGAGAGAGAGAGAGAGAATCGAGTGCAGTTTGGTCTGCGAGAAAGTGAGAGAAATTCAGTACCAAGAATAGAAAATTGAAATGGGAGACAGAAGCAAGCAGGCTTGTGGAGAAGAAGCAGCTTTTTCTCTGCTTCACAGATAAAATAAAAATAAAGAAGGGAAAGAAAGAAAGCCAAGCTATGCTCCCCTTTTCAAAAAAATATGAAGTAATTTATCTGGTTTTCTTAATATTTTTTACGTGCCAAGCGAATTTAAGAGGCATATAATTAACGGCTAAGGTCGGTTTTTTTCAATTACCATTTTACCCTCTATTTTTTCATTTATTAATATTAAATAGAATTTTCTTTTTATTTATTATTGTGTTTAAAGAGCAGTCAAGCATTTCATAATAATTAGTATTTGTATTTATTTTTTTCAAGTCCAAGGGTTTTCTTGCATTATTTTGTGCATCAGAACTAAATTCTCCTATGACATTTAAAATTAAATTACTTATATTCACATTAAAAAAAATTAAGAATTTTTAACTCCAAACTCATATTATTATATAATGAAGTCAAGTGCTCCAAGTTTGACGAGTATATCTCTCTCATAGGCAAAGAACAAGGCAACTACCGACTGGAAAAGAGAAAAAATATTTATATATATTATATTTGTAATTTGTGTAGAGGCAAAGGATTGATGCTGCAACTTTTGGAAGGATATATTTGAATATTTTGGCAATTTTTACAACCCTACAACACACTTGGATATTAATTGGAAAATGATTTCATAGGCATTAATAAAGTTTTGTTATTGTGATTATTTTTTGTTCGGTTTGTTTTTATTAATAAAAACAATTGAATAAAAAAAAATTAAATTGTACTAGACTCTGTTTAAACAGGCCATTTCGATTCAATTATAATTTTTAACTAAAATTTGAACAATAATTTTGATTTTTAAAGTCTTATTTACTTTAATCATGTTTTCTCTTCTCTATTTTAATCAAAATAAAAGCAAACCAAAAAAACAAATTGTATCAGAAGATTTAAAAAATTATAGCAAAGTTTTTTAATTTAAATCGATTTCAGTTTACTAGTTTTTTCTATACAAAACTGAACCCACCAATATTTATAATAAAAAAAAAATTAAAAAAAATTGAATTAGTTTAATTTAATGATTTTATTTTTCTCGTTTATTTTTTATTTTTTCAATTTAATCAGTTTTTGGTTATTTGCTACCAAAAGATAACAATTTAACTAAAAATTATGTGCTAAAAGAACGCTGACATGTTTATTCATATTCTTTTCATATCATAAATTCAATATATAAATTGCGATTAAATCTTTAATATTATTTTAAGTATTTATTAGATTTAAATTCCCATAAAATATTAGCATCTTCCGTAATATCACATCGCTCTGGTCAAGAAAAGAATAAAAAAGCACAGTAGAGTAGATGGCCCTATAAAAAAAATAAAAATAAAAATAAAATAGAATGACGACACAGAAGCGGACATAAGGGTGATTATGTCAATTGGCATGGAGCCCAGAAGTCAGCAAATATTGGAGGGAGTCAAAAGCTAATGTGCTGTTTTGAACATGGCCGCTGGATTGACATCGAACGGTTCAAGCAGCAAGAGGTGATATTGAGAGAAGGAGCTTACGCCACGTGGAATCCTTTTTTTAAAAAGCCGGCAAATGCTGACTTCGTAAGGTGTAACCGACCAAATATTGGGCCTCAGCTTGGACAGACCCATCTCGGCCCTTTGTTCTCTCGTTGGCATTGTTTTTAAAAAATGAAAGTAAATGCTTCTTGCTGGTTTTATTATTATTATTTTACTACGCCTTTTAAAAGAAATAAAAACATATATTCGCGTTGACTATTCATGATTCAACTTTATTAAAAATAAATATTTAAAATATAAAAAATAATGGCATTAATAGCCAGAGCGAGGAGTTTGCTAACAGACAAAGGAAGAAGACAGTTGTGATAGGAAGGAACAGAGGCATGCAGACAGTTGTTAGAATAGAGGAGGAACTCTCTGCTTCCATTGTCCATTAGCGAACTCCCAGAGAGACCTCCATGGGAAAACACCAATCTATATGTCGTGATTTGCATGGAAGATCCCCGCTCCACTCCACTCTGAAATTCTCGACTCTGAATCGATCGTGTGAAGCACATGAACACGTCCTGCTCTCAGAATTTCTGTGCAGTGCTTCTCAGCAAAATTCTCTCGGCATCGAACTCTGCTCGTCCCAGCTATATCATCTCCAAACTAGCATTATCTACATTATTTTGTTCATCTTGACTTGAGATCTTAAACAGCATATGTGGGGTTCTGCAGGTAAATATCTTCAGCACTCATATGTGCAGATCATGAGTATACAGATTGCAATATTCATAGCCTAAAAACTGGACCTACTTTTTATAGTATACAGATAACAAGCATAGAAAGTTTTATCGCACGTGGAATGATTGGATAGGGTTTTACTATTATTATTAATATTATTATTAAGATGAGTGTATGGATCAATTAATTTCACGAACTCAAAAGTTAACGACTATATAATTCTCCAGTGGTCATTATATTAACAATCATACAACTCAAACATTAAATTACAAGGGGAACAAACCCTATAATATCAAGTTCGTATCGCTAAACCACTTATTAGATTATTAATTAGATATGTTTCTTCTATTAACATGGATATCCAGATCAACATGTACACATCTCAACTGATCCCCAGAAATCCTAAAATTAACAACAAAATGAGTTTCCAGTGACCTTAAGATTTGTAAATCTTAAAGTAATAATCTCTAAAATACAAACCCAGGGTCTAACCAGTCAAGCTCCATCACCTCATAATAAATTAGATATGTTTTATTTATATAGGTGGGCGTGGGTGCGATTCCAAAAGGTGTGAAAGCCCTCACCAAAAAGGGTGATAGGCCACCCAACTTAAAGAGGAACCTCATAGTGATTTTGTACTTGTCGACAAAACCGTCCTCCTCAGATTATAGTTTTTAATCTTGCAAATCCAGAAGAGGTTATCTTTATTTAGCATTAAAATATGAAAGCAATGAGACAAATCATTCACAGCATGAGGATGAACAGTGGGGGCAATCAACATCATTGAGGCGTTTTTTTCTTTTTATGCAAATTTATATAAACATAGTCCAAATTGTTTGCTTAACCTCATTCTGATTAATCAATCATTAATTAAATACAACTAATAATTTAAGGAATATGTTAAGCCTTTTAGCTCTCTCAGAGAAATGATGGATGTTAGGTCATATAATTAAAACATTAGTGGTGTCTAGATCTAGATGATTAACATAAGAAGATGGGATTTTTTATTATTATTATTATTTTGACATATATATATATATAACAACTCGAAGAAATTGTTTGACATATCTATATAATAACAAATAAATTAACTATCAAGCTGACCATTTCCAAATGATTATGTGACAAAAAGGATGGAGTTTGATTGCTACTATCTGGATCGTAATTGAGGCATCATATATGTTAACAGTTTCCAAGAGCAATGCAAGAACCAGGAAGAGTGATATCAAGAATCCAAAAGGCGGGTGCAGCCATGATCCCCCATGTGTTTGCAGCTCCCATGGCAGTAAAGTGGGCATTAAAAAAGAAGACAAGTATGGTAGACCAGACCTACTTCAATTATTAAAAGGTCTTTACTCAATAAAGACTTGTAAGCAAATTAATTATATATAAGAAAAAAAGTCTGAAAGCTTTCCAATATGGGAGCCAGAAGGAAGGAACTGCAAGGGTCATGGTTAGCTATTATGGAGACTGGCTCAAGCTAGATCCCAGTTCCACTGTCTCTGACCTTAAAACGCTACGTTCTGATTAAAGGTTTCTTGTGATGGATTGCTCCGGATGCCCCACTGGCGCATTGCTGTCACATTCCTGATTAAAGGCTTCCACCTGATGTTATCACCGTATTTTTTATGCTAGCAATCTTCTATATTTGAAATTGTATTTTATAGGTACAGAAAAATCTTAAATATTTTAAGATTTTATAAAAAATATATATTTTAACTCAAACTTATATATTTTATAAATTAAAATAAACAAATAAAATCTCAACTATTTCATACTCTTATAAGAAATATATATTCTGAATTTAAAATCTTTCATAAATCACAAACTTTTTTATTTTCCCGCTATATTTATCAATATCGATGTCCACGCATAGAAAAATTATCACTGCACCTCTACCTATATTTGATGTCACTTGAGATTTAATGTACCTTTCCTTAAAATGAGAATCGATCGACTTTAATATACTATTTATCTAAAAAAATAGTTAATATTATATTATTAGCTTTTAAAATCCTTTTCTTACCTTGTAGATATACTTGGAGGAGAAAAACACTTCATTTCTCCAAGATATTTTTATTGGGACCATATATTATAAACAAGTTTTTTTTTTCTTGTATAAAAACGATTGAATGTTGTTACTATTAAAATTATTTTGATAAGTATTTAATCAATAGATTGTACAATTGAAATAAATTTTTTTTATTAAAATGAGTCACATAATTTGTGTAACATGTTGATTGATTATTGTGTATGTTTTATTTATTTTATGAATTATTTCATTAGCAAATAGTAAAATTGCAATCATCAAATTTTATCACAGATAAGTGATTTATTTTACGTGGCAAACAATTTAATTAGTGGTTTTGTTTTAACTACTTTGATAATATTTTAATTAGCAAGACCGTAATTGATCAAATTGACTAAAAATATATTATTTGTTATATGTAATATACTAATTATTTGTTGGGCATGCTTTAACTATTTGATGAATAATTTATTTTACAGATAACAAAATTCAATTGCTAAAATTTATCAAAGATTATTTTTCTTCATGTTATTATATTAAAAGTTTTTTAGAACACTAAGATTAAATTAATATAAGATTTATAAAGAAAAATTAGTTCAAATTTTTATTTATATTTTAAGATGTTAATATCAGAAAAATATCACAATATATAATTAGTCTCTCCTATTTTTTAAAGAAAAAGTCTCAAAAATAATCATTATCATTATTCTAAATGTCTTATCTATAGTAAAATAAATACATATAAAACCAACATAATCTTAAAAATTTTAACTTGTTTATTTAGCTTAGATGTATAGCATTTTTTTTTTAAAAAAAAGTTAGGATTATTAAAAAAAAAATTACATGCTAAAAAATTTGATGCTGGCTGTGGTAAAACATAGGGCAATTTTTTTTATTTTATTACTATAGATAATATGGCATAACTTTTTTATTTGTCTTGTATACGTATGGTTTCGTGTATTTTTTTGTAATATAAGATCTGATATATCATACATAAAAAAACACAAAAGTTTTTTTTCACAAAAATAACATTGATCAATGAATAGTTGTCAAATTATTATAGCTATCATTATAAATATTATTATACATAATTAATATTCTAATTATTATTGGTCATACTATCGATGACATTTTAATTATTGTTAAAAAAAGAATTAATTTTTTTTTAAGATTTATACCTCATATTATTATATTAAAAATATTTTAGAACACTAATAGTAAATTATTATTGTTTATTTAAAAAATAGGTCATTTATTTATTTATTTATGTATATAAAGGTGCTAATATTAAATAAATATCAAAATATATAATTATTCTCACATATTTATAAGGAAAAAGACTTACAAATAATAATTATCATATTTTTTTAATGTCTTATCTATAATAATTAGAAATTTCAACACATAATAATATTTACAAAAAAGCAATTAAAAAACTAAATAAATGACAAGATAAAATTAAATATTATATATATATATATATATATATATATATATATGAAAGCGCTAATATTAAATAAATATCAAAATATATAATTACTCTCATATATTTATTAGAAAAAAAACTTACAAGTAATAATAATAATTTTTTTGAAAGCCTTATGTATAATAATTAGAAATGTCAACATCTAAAAATATTAACAAGAAAGCAATTAAAAAACTAAATAAATTAAAATACAAAAATAAATATTATTAGATTTAAAAAAATTATTCGACTTGAAGAATAAATAAAAAAAATAATAAATATTAATTTTCAAATGATCACCTACACAAATTAAAATTTAAATATAAAAAAATAACTTCAATAATAGTGAAAATAATAAAAATTAATTAAACCATAATTATGTTAGAAAAAAATCTATTATTTTTAAATAACTATGCAATGCACAAAGAAAAACAAAAGTAAAAAGTCATGTGCTAGTAGGGGTCGACTCTGTGAGACGCTCTATCCACTGAGCTATAACGCTTTTTCTTATCCTGAAAGTTAAATTTTTTTTTTCTAGTATTATATTATTATTCCAATCTACAGTGTCTCTGAGTCTAGATGAACAATAAAAATCACTATTTATTTACTATTTAAATGGACGATCTCTTTTAGCATTTTACTGATATACACACGACTTATGCCTTGAAGGATTAAGATAGCAAACACCCTTGCATACATT
The DNA here is from genome assembly GCA_015731905.1 of Salix dunnii. Lineage (NCBI taxonomy): Eukaryota > Viridiplantae > Streptophyta > Magnoliopsida > Malpighiales > Salicaceae > Salix > Salix dunnii. The sequence continues at coordinate 8,927,408 of CM027665.1, read as the reverse complement.
ATAAAAATGTTGAATAGTATGATTTTTCAATGTATTCTTAGTTATTGTTCATTCTCAATTCCAATAGTTGAATTTAAAAATCTTTCAATTTAATCTTTTAACTTTATTTTTTCCAGCCTAATTAAGTTTCTTTTAGCCCAAATCAGAGCTCAATTACATGTATTTTTTGTTCACTTATGTGCAACATAAAAAACTTAATATAGAAGACTTGTGTATTGTATATTATAATGTTTGGACTTTCAAAAAATCATACAATAAGGTTTTTCACTTTTAACTTGAGGTAGATCTTGATCCATAACGAAATGATGATGTTTTACATCCTATAAATAATAGCAAAAAGGAGCAAATAAAAGATTAAAGTAGTATTATTATGATAAAGAATCTATTGTGAGGTGCAATATATGTAAGAATAGAAATATGAGAAGAATTTAAGAATTTATCAAAGTGATATTGTTAAACATATTAGAGGATTCTACAATGTTCCAAGTTCAAGTGGTGTTGCAATGGTTTTGAGTGGTTATGAAAGTCCAAGGGATACTAACAAGGTTTTAAAGATGTTGACAAAGATTTAAAAGATGTTATAAGAAATATGAAAGGTGTTAGAAAGGATTTGAGGGGTGCTTCAATGAATATGTTGATGTATGATCTATCATTATATATGTGTAAGATGCTTGACCTCAATTAAACAAACCCTTGAATTTTGTTAACAAAATCTTGTTTTATTTTTGAATAATATTATTATATTTTTTTAAAAAATTAGTAGATTTTCTTTCCATTGATTTTATTCAATTATTTTCCAACTACTTTTATTCAAAATTTGATTAAAATTATTTGTTTTTTAAAAAAGCTAACAGACACAAACCAAGTATTAGGAGGTCATATTTTTTATTTTTATTTATCTCTTAGCTTTTAAATTTAGTTTTTAGTTAGTATTAACAATTTTTTTGTATTTATTGGCACATATAATTCTCATTCTCATTTTAATTTTAATTTATTTAAATAAATACATGCATTAGTTTTGATCAACCATAAAAAAAATCAATTTTGATGTTAATGGACTTGTCTAAAAGAGAAGTTCAATAAAATGGTTTACATAATGATAAGGGAAAATAGATTGGAGCTTGGAAAGTTTATTTAGATTTGATTTGATTTTGAGGTTTAAGATTTGTTATAGTGTGCTTCAAGTTTGAAAATGTGGTTACTAAGTTTTTTAAGATAATTCTTAAGTATCTTTAGATTAAAATTTAGATTTTAAAGTTCAAATTACACAAACCCTAATTTTCTCGCTATGTGGCTATACTAGTGAACAATATGTCTTCTATTTAAAAAAAAAACTCAAGCTAGAGATTTTGAAAGTGTTTGAAAGTGTGGTTGTAATTGCTTTTCAAAGTATTTTTTATTTAGAAATGTATTAAAATAATATTATCTAATTTTTTAAAAATTATTTTTGATATCAGTATATTAATAAAATCTAAAAATATTAAAAAAATTCTTTTAAAAAAAAACATTTTAATTTTTTTGAAAAATCACTTTACAAGTACTTCCCAAACACTCAATTTGTTAGCTTAAATAAAAATAATGGGCTTTACCTTTTTTTTTCATCATTCAGATAGGTCTAGGCTTGACTTCAGTGGGCCTTTCACTTTTTTTTCAAAAATAAAATAATATAAAATTATTTGTTTTTCAAATAAACTAAGTATAATGTTATTTTAAAAATTATTTAATGATTCAATACTTTTCACTTAAGATTAGAAGTGTTTAATGGTGATAATAATGTGAGCAATTATTTTATAAATAAAAATATATGAAACTGGGGTGTGTAATTTTTTATAAAAAAATTATCTACGAGAATAAAATGTTTCATTTTTATTGCTAAGTATTTATGTGATTATCTCAAATTAATTAATTATTTCTTTCATAAAGTAGCATAAAAGGTATTAGATCATTATTTATTTATTTAAACTTGCTTTTAAATAATATATTATTGTTTTGATATGAAAATAGTTTGGCTTTCATGTATCGAGTTAAACTTTTCATCTCAAACACCAAAGTTGATAAACACAACCCAATCTGAGAAGTTGACCTAAGGAATCTTGAGCCAGCAGCCTGAAAATCTTGGCCTCTCTCAGCCACACACCAGGCCGGCCGGGTGTTAGAGCTATATTTTTTTGCCAAGGGACAATGCAAGTATGAAGCATGCACACTTGTCTATAACTCAATCTGAAGCTTCTTCTCTCAATCTGTTCGCCTTATTAATTAATTTCGAGGGCAGATGAACACTTATAACTTCATGTCTCTGTCTGTTGATGGACTGCAGTAGTGGTAAATGAAGTGAAGATAACTCATTTCTCATCTCCAATTTGCATTCATATTTTGAACCAGCTGGACTCCATTGTCCTGAAATCAGTCTCAAATCTCCTTGTTTATCTCTTTGTGCACCATCCCTGTCCATACTCAATAACCATTTTATCTGTCTTACCAGTCTAATTTGATGTAATTCTATCCTTCCATGCATGCGGAATACCGTAGCGTATTATATATTTAGTATAAATGATCGTATCATTTAACCAAAAAAAGTCTCTAATGCAAACTTATTCTCAAATTAATCTGCGTTATGGTAGTAGTTGGAGCCTTGGAGGTTGCAAATTAAGCTGGTTGAATATGGGTGTTTCTACTGGTTAAAAGTAGCCACTTAAGCAGGCAATACCCGTTGCTATGTATCAAATTAATGGCGACAGGGACCATTCATAATTAACTTCTATTGAGATATGTCCAGCATTGTTTTCCTCCTTGTAATCTATTTAACTGGTTATGTTCTGTTGTGTATGTCCAACAGCCCAAAAGAATAAAGATGATTTGTAGATAGACTGCGTTTCTCCTATACTCCTTCCTCTTCGCCAGATGGATTCCTCAGTTTTTAAGTTATCTCCTTTTCTTTCAGTTTCTGTTATTGTAATGTTGCTATTCATTCAAATCCGTTCATCTCTAAGCAACAATGACCTGTTCGGTGACTGTAGTAATCAGTTTGTGCGTGGCAGTATTAAAGCAGATTTTCCCTTTTGGGGAAGTGCCAGACCTTCTGCCTGCCTGTGGCATTCCTGAAATGGAACTCATAATATAACCAAGGTGAGTATTAACGAGGTGAGGTACCGTGTTTTGGACATCAAACAGGATACTGAAACTCTCAGGATTGCAAGAGAGGATTACCTGGTTGGATTGTGTCCGCCCTCTACATGTGAACAGCACGTTCCATCCAACGATGTTTGAGTCTGTCACTGATTGCATGAATTTAACGTTTCTTTATGGTTGTCTGCCTGGTTTTTTAAAGGTCCCTCCACCATTCACTTGCAGAATAAACGGGGTTGATCATGAAAGCGGTTTTGTGCTACCAGGAGCTAATGGTCCTGGGATTTGTTACAGCAGTGTCTTTTTTCCAGCACCTGCAATAGCTTCGGCATCAATTCTGGATGTCCCAGCTTTGGAACGATTCTTGAAAGAAGGTTTCGAGGTAAGTTGGAAGGTTGATGGCACAGCATGTAGAGAGTGCTTAAGGGTCTGCAGGAGTTTGTGGTTATGACACTACTTCCAATCAAACAACTCGTTACTGCCCAAATCAATGTACATGTGCCCCACCCGGTAGATTTTTCCTTTTGCCCCTGCCAATCCTATACTTCATAGATTTTCAACTATGACAGTGTTTGGCAGAAGAATTCCATCGCTATGTTGTCAGTATTTTTTACTTATGTCGGAGGTTTTTTTTTATCCTAATATAATTTCTTCAGTGTTTAGCATCGATAGTTACCATCAGAAGTATTCTGCCGATAAAGGCGTGAGCAATGACCATCACTTTCAAAATTATTAGTCGAAAAAAAAGAGAGTTTACATCATGGATTTTTGTTTTTTGATGCGTGCAGGGTAGGCTGAATCTCCGACGAACATTTGTTTGTTTGGAACAACATTATCCATTCAACAATCATTCAAACATTTTACTACCAAGTACATATTTTTAACAAAAAATAGTAAAAAACATTCAACACATTTAATTTATGGCTCAACTTACGTGGAGATTGAGGATGCTGAAATTGGATGATGGCTTGTCCAAGGAAATTTTATACAGTACTCTTTGGTCATACCTCCCATTCAACTCTGATCAATCCAAGAAGGGAAGGAAAGGAAATGGAAGACAAGCAGAATCTTAAACAAACGTTCAACTTTAGTATGATAAAGTCCATCCATACTTCCTTTATATAACTTTAGTTTAACTCCACACATTTAAAAATTGATATTTAGAAGTAATATTTATTTTTTAATTTTAAATACAAATATAATATTTTATATATTCTCAAATAAAAAAAAAAAACAAAAATCAGATTACATTTTCACCATTAGATAATAGATACATGAAACTTTACCTACTGATTTTCCTATTAAAAAAATGAAAAGGCACTTTATTTCGCTATAAATCAAACCATTCTACACATGAGAAAGTATTCAATTTCCAAACTTGTTTTGTTCTCTCTTTAGATCAACTTAGCTCTCCTTTGTTAAGCGTCATGGCATCAACCAAGCCAGTAAACGTGCTTGAGATATGCCATGTTAGCCCGTCCTCTACCTCCCCCGAGTCAAGCACCGAGCTATCTCTGCCTCTCATCTTCTCTGATATCTTCAACCTCAAATTCCCTCCCGTTCAAGGCATCTTTTTCTACAAACTCACTGAGTTAACCCCTACTTTCTTTAACTCCGTAGTTCTTCCCAAGGTCAAACACTCACTCTCTGTAACTCTTTCCCACTTCCGCCCTCTTGCCGGTAACCTCACATGGCCTCCAAGTTTCCCCAAACCTATCATCACGTACAACACTCCAGATGATGGTATTAAACTTACAGTTGCCGAGTCCAGCGCAGACTTTGACCATCTTTATAGTGAAATACACCATGCTATTGAGTCACATCCTTATGTGCCAAATGTATCAATATCTGATACGATGGCATCTACACTTGCTATTCAGATCACTTTATTTCGAAATAAAGGTTTTTGCATTGGCCACACCATTAACCATGCTGTTCTTGATGGCATGAGCATATCCTTCTTCATGAATGCATGGGCTCGCATTTGCAAACAGTTAGTCGATGGAAAAATGGAAAACCCTACCTTGTTACCAGAAGAATTAATCCCGTTTTTCAACCGAACAGTTGTTCAGGATCCAGAAGGGCTAGACATGTGGTATTTGAAATTCTGGCTGGGAGTAAAATTTCCAGATTTTGATAACAATCCTAGAAGTTTGAAGCCTTTTACGCTTCCAGAAACACCACCAAACTTGTTAAGAACAACGTTCGAACTTCATCGTGAAGAAGTACAGAAGCTTCGGGAAATGGTGACGTTTCAACTGGATAATTCAGGATCTAAAGAGGAAACAAATCAAACAAAGAAAGTATATTTCTCGACTTATGTGCTTGTATATGCACATACATTGGTTTGCATGCTTGAAGCAAAAGGCTTAAACAGCAATGAAAAGATTAAAGTACTGATTACAGTAGATTGTAGATCCCGTTTAAGCCCTCCATTACCTAAGAATTATATTGGTAATTGTGTTAGCTCCTTTGATACGGTTATGGAAGGAGAAGATCTAATGAAAGAGAATGGGGTTGCGTATGTTGCCAAGAGGCTTACTGAGATGATAGAAGACCTAGACAATAGATCCGTTCTTGAGGGAGCCAAGGAGAGGTTACCATACAATGACTGGGAACCAAATACTCGACAGGTTCGAGCTGCTGGGACAAACCGATTTGGGATGTACGGGGCAGATTTTGGATGGGGGAAGCCAAGCAAAGTAGAGCTTACTACCATAGATAGATTTGATGCCTTCTCTATCATGGAGAGCAGAAACGAAAGTGGTGGAGTTGAAGTTGGTGTAGTCTTGAAGGAGCACGAGATGAAAATATTTGGTTCTCTATTCACCAGAGTTAATATTTCTCAGTTTAGATGTTAGATATATAGTTGTCGGTGCGAGGTTAGCTACCACTAAGTTGATCTTAAGGGATGTTTGTGTGATTGAATTAGTCACACCATGTTATAAGATCTTGTTAGACGTGAGGTGTGGTTCTTAATTAGGCTATATGATAGTTGAGTTTGTTCAAAAGAATAAAAGATTCCTCTTTCTTCATACGTTTTCTACTCTTAAATGTCAGCTGTAGTCGTCTCTAAGACATGCTTCTACCTTTATCTCTCCCTCTCTTCTATTATGTATGATGTGCTTTCATTTTTAAGAATTTTGGAGTTATTTGTGTAATTTGATTTGCGGCTTGCCGTGGAAATGTGATTATCTTTTATGTTTTCTCATAAAACATAAAATATTTTCAAAATTTTAATTGAAAAAAGTAATTGTAAGTAAAATATTTTCATTGCAAATATTTTTTTTTATTAATGATGATGATTGTGGTAACATGGTGTCGAAGGTTGTTAGAGAATAATATAAATCATATTTTGGGATCTCATTTACAAGCTTAAACTTTTAGGTGAGATGGTTCCTTAACAAAGGTGGAGGAGATAGTTCCTAAACGAAAATATATTACGGAATTTCATTAGTTAAAAAATATTCTCTATTAAATGAACCAAGTTTAAAGGTTATCTCTAAAATATTTTAGATTAACCAATTTTTCTGTAAAATATTTTTCGAGAAACAAATATAGAAATATATTTTTCAGAAACAAACACAGAAAAATTAGAAAAACAATCCCCTAAAATATTTCACTCAAATTAAACCGGCCCTAAAAGTACATTTATATTGGCTTTTTTTATATATAAATTCTCTTTAAAGGTAGATCTTTTCTATATATTCTACAAATATTTTGCAAAAAATTTATTTATTTTTTTAATGTTTTATCTATGTATAAGTTATTTTGTGTTAGAACTTGTACAAATTTATAATTTAAAAACATTCTTTTATGGTATTCTTCTACTAGAGAATAAATACTACATAACTATTTTACAAATGGCAAGGCAAAAGATTTTTCCATACTTATATATCTGTCAAGTCTGTGAAGAAATATTCTTACTATCTTAACCTCTAGTATTATCTCCGAATCCTATTAAAGAAGAAGTTTTTTTGTCATTTATCTTTGAGCAGGTTTGCTAAGACCTCACTAGGTTAATTGGTAATTTAGGTATGAGTGTAAGCTACTATGAAGCTCGTGACTAACCTTAGCATAACCTATAATATAATTAAGTGATTGGTTTAAAACTAGAAAAGAAAACTGACAAAAACCATGTATTTGTGCTCCTTTTGTTTGATTTGAGAAAAAATGTATTAAATAAAAAAAAAGGATTGCACTTTCTTTTTAGGAGAGATGGCTACCTAGAGAGAGAAAGAGAGCAATAGATGAGAAAAAAATATGTTTTTCTTTTATTTTTGGGCATTCTCCTATTCGAGGAATTACTAAAAAAATCATATTCAAGTATAATGTTGGGTTTGTCTTAAATTATGGTCCAAGTGAGAAAATAAATATTTATATTGTTATTACAAGAGAATATACATGAAGAAAGCCTACAAGATTGTCCCAGTAATATATATATATATATTATTGTTATCCATTTTTTATCACACAAAAAAAATAAAAAAAATGCAAAAGGATATACATGAAGAAAACCTAAAATATTGCCCAAGGTGGTGGTGAAGGACCAAAATGACAAGTGAAAAAAAATAAAGGACCAAAGTGTATAAGATTGAAAAAAATAGTAACCTAATTATGCTTCTCCTTTTCTTGTTAGTATTTTATTCAACTTTATTCATTGGAAAGTGTGGAGAGATAAGTGTTTAATGAAATCATTATTTAATGACATGTGTGTGGTGTTATTTTATTTTAAATTTATAAGTAATGGTTAAAATATTCTTAATATGCACTTGATTTAACAAAAAAAAAAAAGAACAATTCTTAATTTAACGTAAACCAAATCTTAATGATTTGGAAACCCTAAATTAATATGTTTTTATCTTGATTATTATAATATGAAGTATTCTGTAATATTTAAACTATTATTTTCTTCTTATAATGCATGTTTTATTAATTGAATATAAAATCACCTAATTTTATCAATTAAGATTATTGTTCATAATAACCCTAATTGATAACATTATGGGTTTGATATATATGACTTATAGATATGTTCAAATTAAGGTCTCTACTAGATAAGTATCTATTTTGGTAATTAGATATGTTCATAATTACTTTTAGAGGTGAGAATTAAATTAAAAGATGTGGGAATGAAATAACAAAAACAGGTAAGATTGGTGGCTAGTATGCAATTTATTTGAAACTTTTATTATCATCTCTTATATTTTCTTAAACAATTAGGTAATTGGTCCTATAATTTTCAAAAAATATTTTGCTACCAAACTTCATTTTAGTTTTTTTTAGTGGAGAAAAGAGACATTAGATTTCAATTTAAATAGAGAAAGTTGTTGTTAGGGAACATTTAGAGAGTGTTTGGGAGTGTGGTGTGACTAGTGGTGGAAAAAAAGTTAGTATTTTGGATATTTGATTAATATAGAGATTCGAAAAAAAACATGTGGACCCCACCTCAAAAATTTATATAAACTGCGATTCACGGAAAGCAACAATTTGCTGTTTTCCGTGTGATGAGGAGAGAGTTGCTAGTTTCGAGCGAGCGGGCTGGGGAGAGATAGAAATATAATGTTTTAATATTAATACTTAATATATTTTAATATTAAATATATTTTTAATATTAAAATAATCCAAAAATTAATTAAAATATAAATAATGTTTACATAATATATGTATATTAATATATAAAATATATTTTTAATATTAAAATAATAAAAAATTAATTAAAATATTAATAAATATATTAGAAGGAGATTACAATATAATTTTTGTTTCGCAATCCTTATTTTATTTCAGATGATATTTTACTGCATATTGTTCTGAGATCGCAAAGGCCTTTACGTATGAATTTATAATAAGTGATAAAATTATAAGTAGTTTGATGGAAGAATAAAAACAAGTATTTAATTTACTTGAATTATTAATTACTTTTTATTATTATAATTATTAAATATTTTAAAAACAAAACACACACACACACACTTTAAAGTAATTTCACAAGTTGAAAGCAATATAAAAAGCTTGGTAATCAAACACTTGAAACTGCTTTTCATTAACCTCATATTCAACCACGGTTTTAAATAAACATTTTAAAAATTATTTTGAACCGCAGCTAAAGTGCTTTTCATGAAACTATTTTTTTTAAACTTTAACTACAATAGTAAAAATAATACCAAACACACTTTTAGTCAATCACGACTTGTAATTTTTAGGTCTCAAAGTTTCATATAATAAAGGAAGTTAAACTTTATGTCTTAAGGTTACATATAATAAGTGAAGTTAAGGTTGAGTATTTTTTTTACATTGCAAAAGCCTAAAAAAAATAATTGTAACTCAATAAATTTTTGGTTTTGAGTTGTTTTTAGGTTTTGGGATGGTTCTTTTGTGTATTTTAGAGACCATGATTTGATTTAACAAGATTTTGATGGTGTTTTAGGTTTAAAATGGGTTGAAAATAAGTTTTTTAGATGAAATAAACCATAAACTATGTTTTACCAGCGATCATGGTGGCTGAATTATGAGATTTCAAATGACATATTGTCTTTGATTTTAAAACAAGAAACCAAAAACATTGGTTGTTCTTGTAACTTAAACAAATACAAGCTTGTATGTGTAGACTTTTTTTTATGTGAGCTAGGCACTTGACTTGATTTGCTTTTTTTTTAAATTGATGTATGTTTTTATATGTATTTTTAAATTAACAATTATTTTTTAATTATATCATGTGTGTTTGAGTTGTTAAGAAGTTAGTATGACTCACATGTAATTTTTTAAAAATATATTTTGTTTATATTAAGTATTTGTTTTCATATTTGTTTGATTTTAATTTATTAAATATATTTTATATGTGTGTCGATATTTATTCTATATTTATTTTAATAAAAAAAATCTATTGAACACAATAAAATAAAGAATTCATGTGCGATATTAAATATCTTAATTTTGTCTCTCAATTTTTCCACTTATGCTTTTATTTTTATGTTAATGACTTTATTTTTCATTTATTTACTTAATAGTTTATGATTTATTTAATTGGATGCTCACTTAAGGTTTTTTATTAACATTTATGATTTTTCTAAATTAAAAAATATGCTGAAAAACTCTACATGTTCAATTTTGTTTTTATCATGTATTGGTGTTTCAATGTAGTCTCTATTCTTATGATTTGTTTTTATTTTTTTCCTTAACCATTTTATAAAATTATAATTGTTTTTAATTTTATCTTTCAATTCATGTTTATATTGTATATTATTTTTCATTTTAATCTTTACTCTTTTGGTTTTTGTTTTCCATCTATTAATGTATTTTTTTTCTTTTTAGTTTAAATCTCAATTTTGTCATTCTTTTTTTTTTTTCATTTCATTTCAATTTTTATTTTTTTAATTGCAATTTTTATTTATGTATTTCTTTTTGTAATTTTTATTTGATATTTTACTTGAACATTTCCTTTTCTAGGAATTAAGCTATGTCATGTATAGTAGATCCATTCCGGTGACCCAGATGTATATTTAAAAGTGTGGTTGAATTTATTTTTTAAAATATTTTTTATTTAGAAATGCATTAAAATGTATATTTTTATTTTTTAAAATTCATTTTGATATCAGCACATAAAAATGATGTAAAAACACCAAAAATATCTAATTTAAAGTAAAAAAAATAAAATAATTAGTTCAAAAACAATTTTGAAAAAGAGTACTAAGAAAGCTTTAGAGTTGCAATGCTTTGGCCTCGTCTCTTGTGCTGATGTTATGGCCATTGCCTCTAGAGACTTTGTTAACCTGGTAAATTTATCCATATCTTATTGCCTTGAAACATTTTTAATTCCACATTTGTTTATAATTCATTATTAAGGGCAAGATGGAAAATGAGAAGAGAGAAAGACATGAGCTAAGACCTAAGGGTGAATAACAACCAATCAATCCTCCACTAATATCTCACTTTTCAATTCCAAAGATACAAATATCTACCATTGACATGGACCCATCAATGAACTAGGATATGCACCTTATCCTAAGAAATATCTTGATCCAATTGTGGCCACATGCGAGGATGTAACAATCCATCCCATTTATTTTTGACAATGCTTCTTACCATAACCTTACAAAAGGTCTACAGTTGGTAGCAAATGTCGGTTTTGGACCATTATCTTGAGGTTCAAGTTTACTTTGTTGCGTCCATGACGAGGTCAGGCCAGGTTGGAGTCACGGTGACTATTTAAGAATGTGGTTGATATTTTTTTTAAAGTATTTTTTATTTAGAAATATATCAAAATAATTATTTTTTAGTTTTTAAAAACTTTTTTTAACATCATCATATAAAAATAATCTAAAAACATTAATTTTTTTAATTTAATATAAAAAAATATTTATTTATTTGAAATGCCATAATACACACTAGTAAGTACATGATTGATGGTGAGATTACAAGCAACAGTGACCCCTTCAATAATTACTTGAAAGACGCAATTCTGATTTTTATTTCGTGATATCTTCTTTGAACGGTGCGGATTCCATTATAATTGATGGGACAAAATTGATTTGAATGCTTTAACCACACATTTTTTTACAAGCAAAATGTGCTTTCGGGGTCGATTTGGCCAGTCTCCATCTTCTTCATTGGACAGGTGCGTCCATGCTTGAAGCTGGTTTCTTTGTTATTTATATAATTAGATACGTCACCAACGATGCAGCAACAAGCCCGTCTAGCTCAGTTGTTTGAGCGCAAGGCTCTTAACCTTGTGGTCGTGGGTTCGAGCCCCACGGTGGGCGCTTTTATATAATTTTACTTTTACTGTAATGCAGCATTTTCCTTTTAAACAAATTATTTATTTATCGAAACCTCCTTTTTTTCAATTTAGTTCATGGTCTAAGATATTGCTTTTACACTGAAAATTTCCGAATACATATTTTACACAACAATTTGAATTATATTTTTAGCCAAATACATATTTTACCGAATTAACAATAACAAAAAATATTAAAAAACGTTCAACACATTTAACTTGTCATTCAACTTATGTGGAAATTGAGGATGTTGGCTTCCACAAATAGATTTTTTACGGTATCTTTGGTCATACCTACCATTCAAGTTTGTTTCTTTTTAATTTTGTTATTGAGTAGTTTCTTTATTATGGGATTTTTGATATAATCTAGCTATGAATATATGAATAATTTTTTTGATTGAATTAATCTAATACTTGTTGAGTGTTTCATTCTATACTTAATACTTGTATACGCTTAATTACTGTTTGTATGATTTGGGATTCAATTTGAGACTAAGAAGTGATAATTATTTCAACCATTGTTTAAAATATCATAAGAAATCTATAAGACAAAGACATCTATGAAACTCGTGTAATCGTGCAAGATTTTATTATTTTTAATGTATTTTGATGAGTTTTAGAATTTTCACCATAATTATATTTCTCAGTTAAGATGTTAGATAGCTATCAGTAGTTGGCTACCACTAAGGGTGTGTTTGATATTGCAGTTGAGGTTATGGTTGAGGTTGGAAAAAAGACTCTTTCAAAAAAGCGCTTTTACTGCGGTTCAAAATAAGCAATGAAGTGTTTTGTTAAAATTATGGTTGAGTGTGAGGTTGAAAAAAAACAGTTTTGTGTGTTTGGTTGTAAGTGTGTTAGAATGTGGTTGCGGTTACTTTTGAAAGTGTTTTTTTATTTAGAAATACATCAAAATAATATTTTTTTTTTATTTTTTTTATTTTTTTTGACATCATCACATGAAATGATCTAACAAACCGAAAAATTAAAATTAAAATAAAAATTTTCAAATTTTTCAAAGGCATTTTTGAAACGTAATGTCAAATAGGATCATAGGATATATATAGATATTTAAAAAATATAACGGATGATATAACTAAAAATAGAGATCTTTGAAATAAATGGTTTGTAATAAGATCAATAAAATACCAGAGATCAAACTTGATTAAATCAAGGCTTAACCGAGCTCAAATCTTCAAATTAACCAAGCTAGTTTTGATTTACTATTCATTCATGAATAGTATTTTTTATTTGTATTTTTCTATATATTTTTTTAGATATCTTCCAAGTTATATGAGTGGTTGTGGTCTATTTACGTACAAAAACAACTTGTGCTATTATACTGGACTTGCTTTCCAAAATATCCCTTTTATCCTGTGATGCTAGGCTGCTGCTATTCTTTGATAAGGTAGATTTGTTTGGGCGTCTGAACAAAATAAAAAAATAAAATTAATGAAAATTAGCTTGTTGTCGATAGGAAAAGTTATTTGAAACTGCTTTGTTGAAAATGTTGGTCAAAATACGTTTTATGATGAGCCATATTACTATTTGCATGGTTTAGTTTCTGTTTTGTTTATTATTATCAAACAGGTAGCATACAATCTTTTTTGAAACGTTGTTCACATCACAAAAACCAAACGGATACTAAGTCGATCTTAAGGGATGTTTGTGTGATTGAATTAGTCACACCATGTTATAAGATCTTGTTAGACGTGAGGTGTGGTTCTTAATTAGGCTACATGATAGTTGAGTTTGTTCAAAAGAATAAGAGATTTCTCCTCCTTCACAAGTTTTTCTGCTCTTAAAAACCAGTGGCTTTAAAATGTGAGCGGTAATCGTGTACAACTGATCTTTAAGACATGCCTCTCTCTCTCTCTCTCTCTCTCTCTCTCTCTTCTAATATGTATGAGTGCTTCCATTTTTAAGAAGTTTTGAGTTATTAGTGTAATTTGATTTGATGCGGAAATGTGATTATCTTTTATGTTTTCGCATAAAACATAAAATATTTTCTGTTTTGATTAAAAAAATAATGGTGAGTAAAATAAAATAACTCCAATATTCATGGAGGGGTTCTGATGCATCAGTGCTCATTGCATCAAGCAACACTGTAAAACTTGAAAGGGGTGCAGAAATAAACATATCATTTTCTGGAAATGGTTTTGATCTGTTCCTTAGAGCCACGACAGCTGTTGAATCACGTTGTCCAAGAGTGGTTTCTTACGCAGATGTCGTGGCTATTGTCCCAAGAGATACAGGAACAATGATAAAGAGCTAAGACAGTTACCACCTCCACAGATTCTTTCATTCTCTGTTTGTCTACAATCCGAGATACAGGTACAATGATAAATAGCTAAGACAATTACCACCTCCACAAATTCTTTCATTCTGTCTGTCTGTAATCCTCACTTGAAATGCAAACACCAGGCATGAAGGGCAAATGGGAAGAAGAAATGACCTTGTCTCTGAGGCTTCAAGAGTTGCCGGAAACATTCCATCAGCGCCTCTCAACATGGTGCCTTATCCCCACTCCATCAGTGCCTCTCAACGCAAGGAGTTCATGTACAGAATCCATGGCTACGGCAAGTAATTTGACATGGAAACACCCGTGGACCAAAACTATGCACAAAATGATCCGACAACATTGACCTTAAACAAGGCCTATCACCGGAATCTTCAGAAGGGCTTTGGACCCAAGAACTCAGGTTCTGTTAATTTAATGGCTGAAGATCAAGATGTGTTTTACAGTCACTTCACAGACAGCCACGATCAAGTTAGGTACTATAGGGACAGGGATCGAGGGAGAGATACCGCAAGACTCTGGATCATCTAATAATTAAGATTAATTATTCGATTTCCAACTAGTATACCATGTATAGGTTTGTTCTTTAGCATTGTAATCGAATCCTATAACATAACATACAGTAAATGGAATTTTTCAAATGTGCACATGAATAAAACTACATCATTAAATAAGGCACATGCGAAATTAGTACAGGCTTAAAGTCTTGGTGAGGATCAAAAAGTAAAAAAAAAAAAAATCCACTCCAACGAATTTAGCAAATTTAAATGGTTCCACTGCAAGGAATCACCGTCATCTTTACTACCAATGTAGTACCGGCAAATGTAAGTTCAGTGGGTTGATTAGTTTCAGCTTCTAATAAGCTCCAAATTTCTTCAACAATGCATCACTGGAACTTCTCTGAATCTTTCTCCATGAAACAAGATGAGAGTAGCAAATGAGTTCAACTCTGTGTGCAGACTCCATAAGATCTTCACTTCACAAATGGAATTCCAGAAGGAGTTTTTGAAGCATATTCCTCGTACTCCGACCCAAAAAACTGCCTCAAGAAAAATTCTTCATACGGTATCCGTTGAGCAAAGAAGCGCCAGACAACAATAGCAAATCCAATTGTCGATATAGGATTACATAACATTATCTGAGTTCCAACTGACCAGATTAAGAAACCAGTGTATGATGGATGACGAACAAACCTATAAACTCCATGAGTTATCAAATTATGTTGCTCCTCATGCTTAACCTTAATAAGATGTGTGAACGCTTGTCCAGCTGTTACAATCGCTAGCTTCCGAGTAATCTCCCCGATTATAACCATCACAAGACCTAAATTGCTTATCCACCAATATTCCTTCAACCCAGGAAATAAAGCAATCTCAACAACATACTCAAGCAACGCAAACATCATTGCAAACACATAAGCCTTGCTGATCAAGAGTGAACTAAGATTAACACTTGATCTCCCATGAATAGCAGCAACTAAAACATATTCAGAACTATGAAAAAAGAGCACAGCCAAAAACATCTGGGATAACTGTCTGCAAGCCGTATATCCAAAAATTTCTGTCATTTTTGTCAAATCAAAGTGAGCCAATTTCAGTCCCTTGTTACATTCAAACTTGTCTTCACACTAATGTGCTAAACCCAATGAGTGTAATTATAACTTCAAACCTGAAAAAAGAGGACGGTAGCTATACATCATTAATCCTGAAACTTCATTCTTCATATCACCCAAAATTTGCTCCAAAAATGACATCTTTTTTCTGAAAACACAATAAAGCTTTTCTGAATTTGTGTCTAAAAGATCAAAATTTCAAGGTCATTACCAACATAGTACAATCAAAGTCTCAGAAACACAACATATTACACATTAGGGTGAGTAGTAAAAACAATATTTACATTACAACGATGAAAAAAGTTGATTCCTTTTACTATATCCACAACATAATTGATAAAAAAAAAATTCATTAAAAACAGCTTGAAATCACACTTGCTAAAAGGGTTATCGAGAAAAACAGTTCAATCTTAGTTAGAGTCTTAAATAAGCAAAAAGTAACATCAAAGCTAGAATCTTAATGGGTCAGGGAGAAATATTTTACCTCTCGAAATTGATATTGAGTTCTGTTGATCGGATCTGGAGGGAGTGATGGGTGAGAGATATTGATGTTTGAAAGCACTGTGGAAATTGTTATTCGACACTTCAAAACCAGTTTTATGAGTTTTACGGAAAAGTGGGCAAAGTTTTGCGGGAAAAAGCGATCCTCCAAGGGCATATGCAGTGGTAGAGGTATTTTGAGAGTAAAAAATAAAAAAATAATATTTTGGTAATTTGAAGTAAATTTCGGCACTGCAATGGCAGTGCTATATTATGCAAAGTTAAAATTGATTTTCATCATATGAGCTGTCATTTGTCGTGGTTCATGTGCAGTGAAGCCAAAATTTTGAGAACAAAATTTTTACGCCACGTGTATTATATATATATTAAAAAATAATATAATTATATTAAAAATATTTATTTTTTATTTAAAAATATTTCAATAAAAAAAAATTATATATAAAATTAATAATTATATTATTGGAGGGTTTTTAAAAATATTTTTTTTCATTCTATAACCTATTCCTATTAATTCCATAATTAAACTACATATAAAATAATTGCACTATATTTAAAATAATATTAAAAAAATGGCTCTCCAAAATAGTTTTTACCATTAAAACACACATCAACAAAAAAACTATACATATACTATTCAAAAAGCCATTTTAAAGATTTGGCTCTCCAAAATACCTTCTACCGTTAAAGTTGTTATAAGGCTGAAAAGTGAGTCATTACAATTACAGTTACAATTATTCTGGAATTTAACACAGGCGTGAAAATCAAATATACCCAGTTACCCACACAAATTATAAATAATAAAAGTGATTTTCTTGGTGTAAAGTGTTTTTAATTATATATATATATATATATATATATATATATATATAACCTAAAATATAATTTGCGTCGATATTTTACTGTTTGGTACTGTGCACCAAGAGACAATGCATTGTGGACTGGATATTTGATCCAGTGTACCGCGCGCGCACGTCCATCTTTTTTTTTTTGCCGTTTATGAACAGTGTATTAACGGTTTTGCCCCTAGAAAATAACAAAACACGCTGTCTGGACTGAGGGGCTCCGTGGTCATTTCCCTACGCGGTCCGACCCGATCAAGTCCGGTTCGCTGCCCGTTCGAATTTTTTATTATTTTTCGAAATTGGCTAAATACGAATATAGCCCCTAATAAGACAAAAGGTATGCATTAAGAACAGGGGCATAGAAGTAATTGACCATAAATTTTTATTTTTTATTTCGGTAAATATCAGTGCGTGAACGACACGCGCCAGACCGTTTTCTGCCTCACGCCCTGTTCAGGCGGCGCATGCGATCTCATTAGATGACCGGCAATGAGCTACCGTTGTCTCTCCCAATGCGCCGCAACGTGTTCTTCCTCCCAAGGCGGAGCGTTTTAGCCAAATACGGCTGTGGACGCGGCGGTGGCCGTTGCAAGCCGCTGGTCACCTTTCTCTCTCTCCTGCACGTCAAAGTTCAGGAGAGTCCCCCAATTTTCTTAGCTTTTCCTTTAGGTCCCTATACTTTCAATTTTGTTTTTGGTCCTCATTTTTGTTATAGAAGTTTTGATTTATTTCAATTGCGTCCTTCGATTGCAATTAATTCAATGTTAATATTTCACTTTAGTCCTTCTTCTTTTAATTTCTAGATTGGGTTTAAAAATAATAATTTATCCGGTCCAGCAGTTTTAATATCTTCAATTTTATCCTTTAATTGAAATTGATAATATATTTGATTTACATTTCAGCCCTTATACTTTTAATTTTGTATTTGAATCCCATTTCTTTTTATGAGTTTAATTTTGTTAAATTTTTTATGATTTTTTAGTCTTTTATTTATTTTAGTTTGTTCATTATTAATACAATAATAATACTAATAATAATAATAATAATAATAATAATAATTTAATTCTTTTCATTGCTAACTTTTTTGTTAATATTTTTTTTCCCTCGGAATAATTTGATATTTTTTTTATTTTGACAGTAATAACAATGATAATTTTTGTTTTATTCTTTTGTTTAAATTCTGAATATTTTCTTAGCCTTTCATTTCTTTTCTTTCATTATTAACACACAAATAATAATAATAATAATTTAATTATTTTTCTTACTTACTCTTTTGTTAATGTTTTTGAAGTTTTTTTCTTTCTCAAAACAATTTGATAATTTTTATTGTTTTAACAATAATAACAATAATAATTTTTATTTTTTATTGTATTTTTTGTTTGATCTTTTGTTTTAGTTTTTACAATTTTTTTAATTATGCTTTCATAATAATAATAATAATAATAATAATAATAATAATAATAATAATTGTTTTTCTTACTTATTATTTTGATTATGTTTTTTTATTTTTTTCTCTCGGTATAATTTGATAATTTTTATTCTTTTGATAATAATAGCAATAATAATTTTAGATGTTAATACCCTAATGTTGTTATTGCTATAAAAAGAATTGGATTCGAGGACTAATCGTGATGCACATAAGATAACCCAGACACCACGATTATAAAAAAATATAAGTTGAAAAAGAAAAAATTAAAAAAAACGCAATCAGAAAAAAAAATTAAAAAAAGTAAGATACAAAAAAAATTACAAAAAAACACAAAAATAAATCGTAATAAGAAAACAAAAAAACAAAAAAGCAAATACATTCATACATGATGATTCGAACAAAGTAAAATACATTTTATTTCTAATGAACTATGAAGTAGGGATAAAAATTATTGAAGTTATTTAAAATGGAAAATGTTGTACGAGATAATTAGGATTCGCACGCACGTGAGGTTGTATAGAGATGATAAAAGTCTCATCTTAATATTCCTTCCTCTTTCCCTGTATTTTTCTTTTGTTTTCTGTTATTTTTTTTTTGGATTAAATAATTTTTATGATTTTACTATATGCATAATAATAACGATGAATTTAATGATTAATTTTTTATGGTTTTTTTATTAAAATATTTTGCTTTTGTTTTTAATGATTGTTTAGGTCAATTTAATTATTTTAATTATTTTGACATTAATATTGATAATAATTTTGACTATTATAACAATAATTGTGACAATAACATGAAGATGGATTTTTAATTTATATTTTTATTTTTTTATTGATAGAAAATTAACTATTTATATTTTTTATTTGATTATTGCAGATTTTTATTTGATATTAATTCATTTAGTTTTTTTATTATTCTTGGATAATGTTTATTCCTTATTTGTCTCTATATATCTTTGCTTTTAGTTTTTGTTTTTTTATTGGGGTTTTATTTTTAATCTGTTCAATCTTGGAATTTTAATTTATGTTGATAATCATTACTCCCTTTTTCCCTTTATTCATTTATTGTTTTTTTTTTGTTTTCTCTTATTTTGATTTGTTATTTGGATTATATTTTTTATGATTTTACTATTTGCGCAATGATAATGGTAATTTTTGTGATTTTTTAAATTGTTTTTTGATAAAAAAAACTTTTGTTTATTTTTTTAATGTTTTTCAGGGAATTTATTTATTTTAATTGTTTTGATAATAATATTAATAATAATTTTAATTGTTATAGCAATGATAATAAAAATAACATTGGAATGAATTTTCAATTTATGTTTTTTACTTTTTATGCATATAAAATTAACTATTGATTTATTTAATTATTACAGGTATTTTCATAATTTATATTTTATTTTTATTTCATTTAAATTGAATTATAAAATGAAGTAATCTTAATGCAGTAAATTTAATAATTTAAATATCTTAATCTTCTTAGTTTTTTAATGGTGATGATTTCAATTTATGTTTTTTACTTTTTATGCATATAAAATTAACTATTGATTTATTTAATTATTACAGGTAATTTTACAATTTATATTTTATTTTTATTTCATTTAAATTGAATTATAAAATGAACTAATCTTAATGCAGTGAATTTAATAATTTAAATATCTGAATCTTCTTAGTTTTTTAATGGTGATGATAAATTAATGTTGGTTATTTCGTTGAAAACTCCTAAACAGATAAATTTATAGTGATCTAAAATTCATATATTTTATAGAAAATATGCACTTCACATGATTTCTGCACAAATTTATTATTTTGACTAAATTTATAATACAATGAAAAAATACACATAATTAGTATTTTTTACATTGAAAAAAATATGGTGCCACCCGCGACGAGGCACAAAAATAAAATAAACAAATGATAATAATAATAATAATAATAATAATAATAATAATAATAATAATAATAATAATAATAATAATAATAATAATAATAATCATTTAATTGTATTTGATGTTTTTAAGGGTTTTTTTCCCTCATAATAACTGGATAATTTTTATTATTTTAACAGTAATAACAATAATAATTTTTAGTTTTTATTGTATTTTTTTTTAATCTTCTGTTGTAGTTTTTACAATTTTTTTAGTCTTTCATTCATTCATTTATTCTTTCATAATAACAATAATAATAATAATATTTTTATTGTTTTTCTTACATACTATTTTGTTGATAATTTTTATTGTTTTGATAATAACAACAACAATAATCTTAGATGTTAAAACTTTGATATTGCTATTATTATAATATTTTAAATTAAAATTGATTTCTTTTTCTCTTTATTTATTTTTTTCCTTTAATTTGTTTCTCTTGAGATTAAATAATTTTTATAATTTTACCATCTGCGCAGTAATAACGATAATTTTAGTGATTAATTTTTTATTGTTTTCTAATAAAAAAATTTTGCGTTTTTTTGATTGTTCATCAATTCAATTATTTTAATTCTTTTAACAGCAATGTTGATAATAATTGACAGTAATGTTGATAATAATTTTAATTGTTATAGCAATGATAACAACAATAACGTGAAGAAAGATTTTCAATTTATGTTTTTATTTTTTTATTGATAGAAAATTAACTATTTATATTTTTTATTTGATTATTACAGATTTTTATTTGATATTAATTCATTTAGTTATTTTTTTTAATTGTTGGATAATGTTTATTATTTATTCATCTTTATGCATCTATGCTTTTAGTTTTTGTTTTTTTATTGGGGTTTTATTTTTAATCGGTTCAAACCTGAAATTTTAATCTATGTTAGTAATTATTTTAAAATAAATATTGCTCTATTTTTCTCTTTATTCTTTTTTTTTCTTTTTTCTATTATTTTTATTTGTTATTTGGATCAGATAATTTTTTTTTATTTTACTATTAGCGCAATGATAATGATAATTTGTTTGATTTTTTTAATTGTTTTTTATAAAAATCTTTTGTTTATTTTTTAATGTTTTTTCTAGAGAATTTATTTATTTTAATTTTTTTGATAATAATATTGGTAATGATTTAAATTATTATAGTAATGAATGAAAATAACGTGAGGATGAATTTTCATTTTATGGGTTTTGACTTTTTTTTTATAGAAAATTAACTATTTATTTTTGTTATTTGATTATTATTGGTATTTTGACAATTTATATTTTATTTTTGTTTGGTTTAAATTAAATTATAAAATAAACAAATCTTAAAATAATGAATTTAATAATTCAAATATCATAATCTTCTTGTTTTTTTTATGACGATAATAAATTAATGATGGTTATTTCATTGAAAACTATTAAACATATAAATTTATAGCGATTTAAAATTTATATATTTTATAGAAAACTTGCACTTTATAGAATTTCTGCACAAATTAATTATTTTTGCTAAATTTATAATACAATGAAAAAATACATATAATTAATAATTTTTACATTAAAAAAAATATGATGCCACTCACGACGAGGCGCGGGGGCATGTGGCTAGTGTGTATATATATATATATATATATATATATATATATATATATAAAAGAAACATGTTCATTTTTATGCAAAAAAGAGTGAAATTAAGAATACTTATTTTTTTTCTTACATGCCTTAATTTAGTAAAATGGATATTTTAACAATAATAATCTTGATAATTATATTCCTAGTGTTTGTGTTTATTTTTATAGGATTTTAAGGATATTTTTCCTAATAAAATTTCTAGTGAGTTGCTGCCTAAGTAAATTGAACACCAAATTAATCTTTTACTTGAATCATCTATACCTAATTTCCCAAAAAATTGATGACAAAAAGGTATATAATGTCATTACCTATTTGTTTTTAAAAGATTTAATTGGAATGTACAAATTATGACTTTAAGGACTCAAAGTTTAGAGGCTATAATTAGATTTAAAATTATAATACATATCAAATTAACATCTATTAATTACAATATTTATATCTATATCAAAAGATAACTTTGCAAAAGTCTAACAATTTGTTCTGATATAAAAAAACCCAAGGATTAAATTAATTCATCATATAAGAACTCAACTATTAAATTTATTACACACACTCATATTTTTTCTTTTATAAAAGTACATAGTCTACTCATGATTCATGTGTTTATTTTTAATTGGTAAGCAATACACTATGCACTTTTACTTTTGTATATCAAACTCTTTGGTTTACCATAAAACCAATTTTGGCCTTTTCCCTAAACCTTGATGCTAACATTTTTTTTTATAGTTGTGTTAGATTATTTACTACAAAAAATCACAAGATCTTATTAATAATTTAATATGATAATAATCTTATTTATTTCTAATCCCGCGAGCTTAACCATTGTTGGATCTTTTCTAATTCCAATATTCTTCTTCTTGTTGTTTATTCAAATAACTGTAAAAACAAAGTTGTAGTTCCTCATCCATTATCTCCTCCTCAAAAATAATATTCATCTTAATTTCTCACTCATTACCTTTAGTCCTTCATATATGTAGGAGTTTACATTCAACAAAATAAATGAGTTGAGCTAACCCGGTTAACTCGTAAAACCTAGATCATAAGATCAAGATAATCCTATAAAAAATAAATTAAAACACTTCAAAACAAATAATAAAGTATAATTTCTAATTGACTAAAATTCGAAGGATGAAATTAAAAAAAAAACTACCATTTAAGTCAATTGAACAAACTTGTGATGCAGGTTATGAGATCAAGATAATATTGTAGAACTTTGTGACCTGCAATCCCAAGTTATAGGACAATGATAATCTCTTATAAATTAAATAAAAAAATAAAAGTCCAATGTAAAGTCCATATGATTATTGGGTTCATGCTACCATAAAGAGACTTTGACTCCAACAAACCCCATCATGATTTTGAATAATAAATAATCAAAGTTTCAGAATTTTCAAAATTTAAAATAGAAAGATCGAAACAGTTGAATATTTTAAAGATATATTCATATATAGTTCATGGATTCACATCGGAAAATCTATTTAATTTAATATTTTTCATAGAATAAAGTCTAACTTATACTTTGACTTCTATCGATTACAAAGAAAATACTTCTTACCATATCATTAGCCATGAAATAAAACAACCTTTGCAATTAATGTTTGAGAAAATTAAAACATAAATATGTAAAGGCTTATTCATAAGAAAAAGAAAAAAAAAACAATCGCCTACACTGTAGAGAAACTATTAACAATAGCTTCAAAGTTTCCTTGTAAAATCTTGTTACGAGAATAAACTATTTCATATTACTCAATTTAAACCAAAAATTCTCTCTACATCTGCTAAAAATCACAATTTATATATTATACAGATTCCCCATTTGAAAAATATTTAATTTAACCTATATTAAGGAACTATTTCATCTAAAAACTTGAGTTATTATGAAATTTCAGAATGTAATTTATATTATTCTCTACCGCATACCCCTTCAAGTGAAAGTTTTTTAGGATTGAAAGCTGCACATAATTACACTATATTGTGTTTAACTTTTATAAAGTAGAATAAGAATGATTAGTTGTGATGGTTGGGTTAATAAAATTCTAATATCATATGCTAAGAAACTATCACATCTAAAAATTTAAATTATTGAATAAAATTCTAGAATATAATTTATATTATTATATAATAAATAAATTATAGAGCTGAAATAATTGACTTCAAGACCTCGAGCTTACATTTTCGCGTTGAAAAGAACATTCAAATTATATGAACCGTTGAATATAATGCACTGTTTCACATTTGCGTTCATGATTTGAATTTTGAGGGCTAGACTTTTCTCCACCATCGAAATTTAGAGAAATCATGCTGGTAATTTCCCATGTCAAAGTCTTTTTTTTTCTTTCTAATATCTACCCATTATTCCCATATCAATTTCTTATTTATGATTTCTTATTATTATTCATTATCTTGATTATTATTTTTATTATTATTATCATGATTGTTAAATTATCATAATTATTATAGCTGTTATTATAAATATTATTATAAATAATTCATATTCTAATTACTATTGTTCATACTATCGATGATATCATAATTATTATTAGAAAACAAAATTAATTTTTTTTATTTCATAACATTTATTCCTCATATTATTATATTAAATAATCATTATTTTGAATGTCTTATATTTAATAATTATAAATTTCAACACCTAATAATATTAATAAAAAAAGTAAAAAACAAAATAAATGAAAAAACAAATATATATATATATATATATATATATATATATATATATATATATATATATATATATATATATATAGATTTAAAAAAATTATTTGACTTGAAGAATAAATAAAAATAAAAAACAAAGAGAAAAAAATAATAAATACAATTTTCAAATGATCACCAACATAAATTAAAATTTAAATATTAAATAAAAAACTTTAATAAAAGTGAAAATAATAAAAATAAAAAACAAAAACTTAGAGCATGTATATATAAACATAAACAAAAATAGGAATCATTTAAGAAATATATATAAAAAATAAAAGAATTAAAATAAAATCCAAGATTAAAAGTAGAAGGATCAAAATGAAAAACAAGTATATAATAAATGTCATTTAAAAGATAAATTGAGCTAGTAGTTCAATTCGCCTTTTACCTTTCACCTCCATCACATGTCATGCCTATTTGAGAGTGTGATTGAGATTATTTTTAAAAGTACTTTTCATTCAAAAATATATCAAAACGATATATTTTTAATTTTTATAAAAAAAATTTTTGACATCAACATATCAAAATTATCTAGAAACATAAAATTTTTTATAATTTAAAATAAAAAATAAAAATAATTTTTTTTTCAAAAAAGCTTTTCAAACGTATTCCCAAACACCCCTGCCATCTCCCATCAAAACCACAATTCAACTAATTTTTTCAAATAGTAATGAATAATGAAAACCACAGTTAATTTATAGTTTGAAATTGCAATCTCCTTTAGCTATTCTATAAAATAATAGTCATAGTGCATGTAAACTGACCTGAACACTCAAGTTTTTTTTAAAAAATTATAAGTGAAAAAAAACAGAAAAAATATTAAAAAAATAGGTCAGAGGATTATTTGTGGTCCGTGTAAGCTCTCCTACACACCACGGTTATAAAAAAAATACAAGTGGGAAAAAAATGGTAGTGCATGTAAGCTGATACAGACACCTCGGTTATAAAAAAAATTAAAAAAGTTGTATAAGTAGGAAAAAAACAGAAAAGATATAAAAAAAAGTGGGTCTAGAGAAAAAAAACTTGTGGTGCACGTAAAAAAAAAATATATAAATGAAAAAAAATAGATCAAAAAATTAATCGTGATGCGCGTAAGCTGACTTAGACACCCAATTAATATATATATAAAAAAGCCCGGTAAAAAAGTATGAAAGAAGGGAACTGTTCATTACTGTTGGATAAAAATGGGTGGTGAATCATCGTTCCATCGGAAATCAATGATCATATTGTCAACACACTAGCCATCACCGATTATGCTTGAATACCCAAAACATTTTCTAACTTTTGGATGACACCAAGTGATCTATCACGATCTTTCGTGAGAAACTAAGGATCTTCTTGTTTTCCACCATTGATGGTTCGCTCTAGTACCAATTTTCTTAAGATTAACTCTTGGCAAAACAATGTAAATCCTCGGGAAGAAAATAGAGAGAGAGAGAGAGAGAGAGAGAGGGTTTGGCGACTTAGAATTCGTTGTTATGGCAGTTTTTTCGTTGTTACTTGTACTACTTTTCAACTGCGAAGCTTCTCTTATGGCTTCATTATCGTTTGAACATTAGCCCTTCCCTAAATTCAGAAATAATTAATGTTGAATGAGAAAACTATACATGCATGCATCCATACGTGAAGAAAAACTGTTCGTTCTATCAGAATTGCTGTTCATAGTCAGAGACTTTGAGCAGCATGCAGGCCATGGAGGGGGAAAAAAGGGAGGCAGGAGGACTTTAGGTTAAGGTTATTATATTTTCTTGGCTCAGGAAACAAAACAATATCAGAATATATTATGTTTTAAAAATATTTTTATTATTATTTTAAATTAAAATATTTTAATATTTTTATATCATTTTTATCTGTTGATGTCAAAAATACATATTTTTAAAGTTATTTTAATATATTTTTGAGCTAAAAATATTTTAAAATCATAATTTCTAACCAGTAAATACCTTTGCTTTTGAAATGAAAATCTATTTTTTTTATATTAATGATTTTAGTCAAATGATGTGGCTTCATAAATGGTTCCCTTATTCAATTTTTTTTTTAGAAAATGAGAATAATTTTATAGAAAAAAATATGCTCCCATGATCCAGGTGTAGAAGAAATCATAAATAATTTAATACTAAAATAATAAAAAAAAGCTTTGAACAGCGAGGGGACATGATGAGAGAAAAGAGAGGCAGGAGAAATTTAGTTTAGGGTGAGCTAGCGTATTTGGCAACGTTCTTCTCGCACAATAATTTATTTTCGCAGGTGGGGTATCTGCACCAGGGTTCAACCAATGATATAAACCTGTAAATATTTAATGTTTAGAAATTAATTATAACATGTGTAAACCAGCCTGACATCCTAATTATATATATATAAAAACATATTTTCAACGGCACATATAACTTTGTGTGGGTCTTTCATCATCATCATCATCATCATCATCATCATCATCATCATCATCATCATGTGTCTTGCTTCTAGCTGGTAAGATTTCCTCCAGGCTTCGCCGCTGGACGATTTAAGAAATTAAAAGTAATTCTTAACTGGAAAAGTATAAGGGGAAAAGATCGACACATGATATGCTTCCGTATGAAGCCGGAAAATTCTTGTTGCCCGGATGGAAATTTTTGTACCCCCGACGTCATGACAGCAACCTTGACTTTGATTTGCTTTTTTTAATGTTCGTTGGCAGTGGCCGACATGTTTCAAGTTCCCTATATATTTGATTGCAAGTTGAAAGAATATAATCAAAGTGCTTGAAATGATACATTAGCCACCCTTGCCAGTTCACTGGTTCAAGTGTTAGCGCCATTAATCCTTTCATTTTTCTCGATATGGAATTCCCGATCCTTCTAGCCAGCCTTCTCTTTGTCTATGTTGCCTTGAGACTGTGGAAGAAATCGAAAGGCAGCGATCGCTCAACTCCAACCTTGCCTCCGGGGCCATGGAAATTACCCCTCATCGGAAACATTCACCAGCTAGCTGGCTCTCTTCCCCATCATCGCCTGAGAGACCTGGCCAAGAAATATGGACCAGTCATGCAGCTTCAAATCGGACAGGTTTCAACAGTCATTGTATCTTCAGAAGCAGCAGCAAAACAAGTGATGAAAACACACGAGATCAACTTTGTCGAGAGACCCTGTCTCCTTGTGGCAAATATCATGTTTTACGATCGCAAGAACATTGGATTTGCACCGTATGGAGACTACTGGAGACAGATGAGGAAGGTCTGCACGTTGGAGCTATTTAGTGCAAAACGTGTAAGATCATTCAGATCAGTGAGGGAGGAAGAGGTGTCCAGTTTTATCAGGAATATTTATGCGAAAGCCGGCTCGCCAATCAACCTCAGCAAAATGATGCTCGATCTATCAAATGGCGTCATTGCAAGAACAAGCATCGGTAAGAAATCCAAAAACCAAGAAGGCTTCTTGCCAATTATTCAAGATGTGGCAGAGGCATTGGCAGGTCTGAATATTGTAGATTTTTTCCCTTCTGCTAAGTTCTTGTACAAGATCAGCAAGTTGAGGTCTAGACTCGAAAGGTCGCATCAAGAAGCAGATGAGATGCTTGAAAACATTATAAATGAACGTCGAGCCAGCAACGAAGAGAGAAAGACTGGTCAGGACAACGAAGTGGAGGTTCTTCTGGATGTTCTTCTAAATCTACAGAATCAAGGAAGCCTTGAATTTCCTTTAACAACCGACAGCATCAAAGCGATCGTAGTGGTTAGTACTTACATACATATAAATCTGTTTGTGCTTCACATTTCACTCATATTTTAAATATATTTCTGCACACCTAATGCTAAATTACCACTTGAAGTCAAGAACAGTCGCTCTAATTTGTGTAAGTATTCGAGCTCAAATTTCAGTCTATGTTGTGCCTTCTCCGGTGTCTTTAAAGACATCAGCCCGTCATTGAACTGGATGTTTGAAACAAATCAATTCATTGACCTGAGGCATGGTCCTGCTAAAAAGGTGGCTGGATAGAAGGAACCTAGTAGTTAAACGATCACTAGTGATCCCAATTCACTCACACCAAGTTGAATCGATATATGATTTCTGTGCACCAAGTAAGAAAGATGGGATCAGTTCTCTAACTCGCAAGTCTTGTTACAGGAAATGTTCGGTGCTGGGAGTGAAACAACATCAACACTTTTGGAATGGTCAATGTCAGAGATGCTGAAGAATCCAAGGGTAATGAAAAAGGCACAGGAAGAAGTGAGGCATGTCTTTAGTGATTCTGAGAATGTTGATGAAGCAGGCCTTCAAAATCTGAAATTCTTGAAGCTGATCATCAAAGAAACTCTGAGACTGCATCCACCCATTTCTCTGATTCCAAGGGAATGCAGCAAGACATGCGAGATTGATGGATATGTCATACAAGCTAAAAGTAAAGTAATAATCAATGCGTGGGCTATTGGTAGGGATTCTAATTATTGGACTGAAGCTGAGAAATTCTATCCTGAGAGATTCCAGGATAGTGCAACTGATTACAAGGGTACTAATTTCGAATTCATCCCATTTGGTGCTGGAAAGAGGATGTGCCCTGGCATGTTGTTCGGTATTGGTAATGCCGAGCTTCTACTTGCACGGTTGCTGTACCACTTCGATTGGAAACTTCCCAATGGAGCAGCTTTAGAAGATCTAGACATGAATGAGGCTTTTGGGGGAACAGTTACTAAAAAACACCATCTTAACCTGATTCCCATTCCATATGCTCCCTGTCCTTTGCCTGTGAAATGATGGAAGTCTGTGACGGTTTCACCTAAATTATGGTCCCTGAATCAAATCTACCTGTGCTAAACTACGTGGTTTTTACGTTGTGATGTTCTTCTTATATTGCAAGTTAGAGTAAACAAGAACGTTTGCTAGATGTGTTTCTCGTGTATTTCCAAGAACTCGGGGAGTTTACCCTTGTGGAAAAATAAACAATTTTCGGCTTTCAGACAGCGAAGTTCTTCATGGTCTTGGCTAACAGCTTTTATATTCAATTTATATACGCTTAGTTTGAGTAGTTCTAGGTGGGAGTGCCACAACCTTGGCTTTGTCCACACAGGTATGGACGTGGCTTTAAACAACCACATTTTCCACACTAGTTATTTAATCTAATGATAAGGTTTTTTAATATAATTATTTATAGTTTATATTCAATTTAATTGAATGTTTTCTCTAAGTTTATCAATATAGATCCATCATAATTATTAAATTTAGTCATTTCACAAGCCAAATTTTACGATTCTAATTTTGATATCAAACTTAGAAACAAATTAGTTAGAATAATAATTTAAAGTTCACACAAACAATTAAATTAAACAGTCATAGGAAATAAATATACAAAAAATTCATACTTATCCTATGAACTTTAAAGAAAAGATAAAATAGATCTTACACATTTTGAAATCTAAGGCTTTTATATCATTTGAACCAAGAAAGAAAGGTTTGTTTTCCATAGCCATTAAGAAAATTAAGGAAAAGAAAAGATAAAAACATAATTTTAATAGTAAAAAAAAGAAACATTTCTTCTTCTTCTTTCTAGTTGTCACTTCTTCACCTCTCTCTTTCCTATTATAATTAAATATTAATGTGTATTTACATTGCTCGTCTCATGTTATCTAGTCCTAATTACATATCCATGCACTTTGTAACTCTAAGGTATTTTCATAACTTAATTGTTAGTGCTTATAATGAAATTATGAGCTAAACTTTTGTATCTTATAAATTATATTCTAGTTTTTGATTGTTAAGTTTTCTGTTTTATTTAAATTTATTTTGTGTTTAATATTAAAATTTATATTGTGTAGATGATGGTTGTATGAATGAGGCCTAGAGTAATTGGGTTGTGAAAGAAGGATGGAATGATAAAATTTCAGATATACTTTTGTATATTATATTTAGTGTATATTTAATATTGTAGTGTAAAATATTTTTTAAAATTAAAAATATATTAAAGTTTTTTTCAGATTTTTTTATATCAATTCATCAAAACTACGAAAAATTACCAAGAAAAAAATAATTTAATAATTTATAAAGTCAAATATACTGAAACATAATTTAAAATACAAAAATAAATACCTTAATGATATAGAGATAAACATAAATCGTAGATACAAAAAATGTAATATTCCCGAATGTGTATTTAGTATATCAATTTAAATTTTCCTTTAAATATTGTTTTAGTATGATATTTATTGATAATTTACAAGTGAAAAGCAAATCAATAGAATTTATTCAAAATATTTTAAAAATAACATAATAACTTATTTTCAAACATGGTTATACTCTAATAACATGGCAGTATTTGTTTAGAAATATGATTGAAATTGTTTTTTAAAGTGTTTTTCATTCAAAAATATATTAAAATAATTTTTATTTCATTTTTTAAAAATTATTTTTTATATCAATACATGAAAATAATAAAAACATATAAAAAATTAATTCAAAATAAAAAAATTCAAATTTTTGTTTTTGAAATGTAATGTCAAAAGCATCAGGTCTGGGGCGATCTTTTCATCATCATCATCATGTCTCTTTCACCTAGGTGATAAGAATTAAGATATACCTCTGACGAGTGATGGAATGATAAAATTTAGATGTGAAATAAACAAATTATCGATAACTTGGGATCTCTTGGTATAGGAGAGACTCTACCAAAATTCTAGTAGAAATTTCAGTAGATCCTTATAAAAATTAGCTCTAAAATACAATTTAGTATCAGAGTAAATTTGGGATGTTACAATTTATTTAGATATTAATATGAGATTTTACAACTCTAATTCTGATAACAAACTTAGAAATAAATTGATTAGAACAATAACTTAAAGTCTTTTTTAATAATCAAACTAAACAATTATAGAAATTAAGCATAGGAAAACATTTATAATCATCATATAAACTATGAAAATAAAATAAATCTCACCCTTTTTTAAATCTAAAGACTTTTGTGTCCTTTCAATAAAGAAAAATAACTTAGCCTTTCATGACTATAAAAAAAAGCTAAGAGAAAAGATGATAACGTGATCTCTCTTTTATAAGATAAAAAGATAGACCTAATCCCCACACTCATATTGTTTTTTCTTATTAGCAAAAAATATTTGAGTCCTTTATAAAAAAAAATATTTAAATAGTAAAATAACTATTTTCCTATAAAGAAGGAAAACTAGTCTTACATTAAAAAAAATTAAGGTTTTGACATTGCCAGCCTAGAGTTGTTTTTACATATATGAACCATCTTCATGTGTCATTGTTTTCTATCTCTATAATGGCATATGCAAATAGAAAAAGTTCATTGTTACCATCAAACTCCATTACTGATAACAAAATATTTTTATATGGATAATTTAGATGGAATCCATCAATGCCAATGAAAGGCCTATAAACATTTAAAAAGCTTGCCTTTAAGATTTCAAAAACATATACTCATTAAAATATCTTTGGTGAATAAACTTCTGAATTAAAATTAGAGTCATACTCTAAAAATACATCAAAATTTGAGATATATTTTTTTAACATGCACGCGCGCGTGCATAGGAAGTCTCATTAATGACTCCCTATGAGTTTCTTCCATAAACTTCCTTTCCTTTATCTTATTTCTTTAAAGTTGCATTGAATGTAGTGTAATACCATACTTTTCCTCTAAGATTGTATTTATTGTTTCTCTAGATATGTTTGGTATGTTTGGATGAACATTAGTAACATGTAGTATAATACCATACTTTTCCTCTAAGATTGTATTTATTGTTTCTCTAGATATGTTTGGTATGTTTGGATGAACATTAGTAACATGTAGTATCTTATTTATAATCCAAATATAATTAACATCTTTTATAATGGAAGGCTTGATACAAGTATATTTATTTTTAAGAGTTTTAATTATGAAAGTATTGCTCCCAGGAGCAAGTGAAACATAAATCCTTCATTAATAACCAATAACTAAACATGTTGTTCCAACATTGTTTTTCTAATTAAGATATATTTTCAAATTATTGTCATATTTGACTTTGTATCCTCTAAACACTTATTTAAAATGATTGATATTATAAAATATTTGATAGATTTGGAACTTGATTGATCCATCAACTCCCATTTTAAATGTCCCACATCTAAAAGTAGATATGGTATTAACTTTTGACTTATTTTGCTGCTCCATTGTACTTTTCACTTTTATTTTCAAAATCTTAAGAAAATTAATATTTGATTTTGCACTAAATGCATCATCATCATCATCATTGTTGATGTTTATCTTCCACATACCCTCTAATAAGGCCATTTTTTAAAACATTCATCACCATTTCATCATCATTTGCCTCCTCTTCCTCCTTATTTGTATACATATCACTACATTTATCATGCATACAATTAATGCCAACATTATCCTTTCATTTCAGTATTTTTTTTTTATTGCTAACATCATCAGTATTATTAAAGTATTTTACTCTAGTTCTTTAATTACCTTCAACCTTTCTAGTGAAGAGCTTTAGTATTCTCATTGTTATAGAAGCAACAATAACATCAACATCAATGTATATATTTATTCGTTCATATTCATTATCTTTAACTTTGATGCATCTTTAAATATTTGATTTCCTTTGTCATTTTTTATTTTAAAATCATACATGTATACATTAAAAACTTGTTTTCTTATTAATAATATGCATATATAAGTTATATAGTCATAAGATCAACCTTTCTCAATGTGTGACAAAATGCCATGATAAACAATAATAAATGACATCTTATATTCTAGCATTGCAAACAATGCAAACCTAATCGTAGATCTATCTAATAGTAATCCTAATTATAGACCAATCTAACAATCATACATGTCAAACCCTAATTTAAAACATTAAGGTTATTGTTCATAATAACCCAAATTGATAAAATTAGGGGTTTAAATGTTTAATTTACAAAACATGCGTTTAATATTATAATCATTCAAATCACATACCAATTAATTAGAATTTTTATACCATTGTTCATAAGAACCCTAATTTATCAAATTCCGAGTTTTTTTTTATGTTTACTACACAAAATATGCATTACAAGTATAAACAATAGTTTAAACATTACTACAACACTTAATATTGTAATAAATCAAGTCATAAACCGATTAATTAGCATTTTATTGCTTTGGTAACAATAAACCTAATTTATCAAATTGAGGGTTTTCATGATTTTGATATCAACATCCGTAATTAGCATAAAACATGTGTAGAACAATCTAATTTCTTGATTGTGAAACCAAAAACCAATAGTTTAGGTTTACGAAGCTTCAAAATTAGGTTTGGAATAATCTTTTTTTTTTTGTTAAATCAAGTGCATATTTATAATATTTTAACCATTAACCCCTACTTTTAATATAAATAAAGTCATACACATGTCATTCAATTGAGATTCACATAAAGAATTTACATCACTCTTATCCACACTCCTCAATGAAAAATGTTGAATATATAAACACCAACAAGTGGTTTTGGCTCTTGATACTCATATGAAGAGATTAAATATGAGGAAATGAAGATCTTACTTTAGATTTAGTGTGTTATGTGGGAGTGTTGTATTTTTACAAAGAGAGAAAAAAGAACTGGAGGGAGAAAATCATGTTTGGGAGAGAGAAACAAGATTTATGAGAAAATTATATAGTTTTATATTTATTATATACAAGAGCAAAAATATTTTATTGTCTTGTTGTATTGACCATAAATTGTAATTTCTCAAACCTTAAATGAAAAACAAAAATGACAAAAAAATATTATACAAGGTTGCATAGGAAGAACACCCTCTAATTAGAAGAAAAAAATCATTATCTTATATGAAAGATAAGTAAAATTTAAATGATATTTAACCAAATATTAAAATGAAAAGTTTATAAATAAGTATAAATAAGAATATATCATCTTTAAACACGAGGCATGAACTTGGTTGTATTTAATTTTGTTTCTTGAATCCAATTTAATTGAATAAAAAAATAGACATGCACATGAAGGTGATTAAAAAAAATTAAAGGAATAAAATATTAAGGTTGCATAGAAAAAAAATCCTATTAATATTTTTAAATATATTTCTATTTTATTTGTAATCTATGTAAATATTACATGATAATTTTATTAATTTTTTTTATAAAAATAGTTTAATTTATTGATTTTAAATAATCTCAATTAAAACAGAATATCACACTTACAATTTAATTAATCTCTTTAAATTAGTTTGTATTTGGAAAAAATAAATTAAAAAAGAGGACATGTGCCCAACCCCTGCAACCAAAAAAACTATACACGTGGCTTAGACTTAGAAGGTGTTTGACACTGCGTTTTAAAAGTGTTTTTGAAAAAATTAAAAATTATTTTTTTTATTTTTTATTTTAAATTAAATGTTTTCTGATGTTTTTAGATAATTTTCATGTGCTTGTATCAAAAATAATATTTAAAAAATAAAAGAAGTTTTTTATGTATTTTTTGAATAAAAAATACTTTCAAAAATACTTTTAATCACACTTAAAAAACAGGTATGTAACTTGTGATTCCTAGCTATTTTTCTTTTTCATATCCTCACCCATTTTGGTTTTTTTAAAAACATAAAAGACAAACAATATATCATTCACTAAATAGAAATTAACCTTTACAATGATACTTGGAAAATCACGAAATGCTTCTTGATCTAAAAAAAAATCTAATTATATGTAAATATTTAAAAACTAAAAGAATTAAAAAAAGATGAATTAAAAAATAAATATTTTCACGTGAATTTGAGATTGATTAGTAGATTTCCTTTTATTTTGTTTTTTACCTAGACCATTTAATATATTCTATTATAATTTTAGTTATAATGTATTTTTTTTTTAATTAAGCTGTATCTTGACAGCTCCTAACTTTTAAAGTTTTATTTTACAGGCGCACACCTTAAAAAATAAAAATAAAAATCCGTAAACAGTAATTTAATTGATTTTTGTAACAAAACGATATATTGAAAGGGTCGAGTTCAGGATTAAAACTCGAGGCCCCTAGCTCCTCTCTCTCTTTCTGAGAACATCAACCCAGGTACGATACCTATACGTATACATGTATTTACGCCTCTCTTTTTTTCTTTCTGTTAATGAAATCTGGGTCTCATGATCTGAATTGGTTACTGTATTACACTTCCTGTGTTTGTTCAATCCTTGTTTAGTTCAACTGTTTTTCATTATTTGCGTCTTCTGTTCGTGGTCTGGTCAAAATTTTGCCTTTTCATTGTCTCCCTATGTAAATCGGCATGATGTTTGTTTAATTCAATTGGGTCTTGATATTTCTACTTTAATGTTGTTTTTTTGGTCAAAAGTTTGCTTCTTTTTTTCCCCTTCATTGTGAATCTATAGATAATATAACAACATTCGCTGTGTTTGTTTGATTCAATTGGGTTTTGATTATTTTACCTGTATGATGTTGGCTTGGTTTAATGTTAGCTTCTTTCATTGAGAAAGTCTCTAAATTTGGATGATGATACACTCTCATGTGTGATTTTTTTTTCTCAGAATACAGTTAAAAATTTGTTGAAAAGTGAGCTATCTTTACTTTGTTGAATTAAAGGTCTGCTCTTTTGTTGTTATGAGAAATTTATGTGAATTGAAGAAGAAAACTTGTGTTGCTGTTTTGATTGAGATTGTTAATGAAATTGATTTGAAGTAAATGGATGGGAATTCACCGCGTCAAAAGTAAATGCGTAGTTATGTCATCTGTTGCTGATGCAGATTCATATGGGTTGTGTTGGGTATTTAGTATTTGTATAACTTTGCATCAATTTGATTGTTTTTTTATGTTTGAATACTGTTGTGATGTCTCATGAATGCTCTGATTTATGTCTCTGAAGATTTATGAGCAAGAGTAGGGTTTTGCGGCTGGAATTTTGACTTCACTGAAACGTCATAGTTTGTTTTTCTTCTGATGAAGTCAAAGAGAAGACGTTTGGACAATTACAGTGATGATGGACAAAGGGAAGCCATTTTGCCGCCTGAGATGTTTTGTGAGGTTTTGGCAAGACTTCCCGTGGAATCAATTCTTAGATTTAGAAGTGTTTGTAAGAGTTGGTGTAGGATAATCCAAAGTCCATACTTCATCAGCTTGCAACTGGGTGTGACAAAGAATAGACCATGTCGGTTAATTGTCCAATCACAATGTGAAGTTGATATGAGCAACTTATTTTTAGTTGATATCGAGGGTCTTAAGGCTAGGGAGATTCACCTTGAGAAAATCAAGTGCCGCACTCGTCTTAAGTTTAAGCTACCTGCCCTTGGAGTCAGATGTTTTTGCGATGGATTACTCTGCATGGCTTCAGAAAAAAGGCTAGATCCTGTCTGCATATGCAATCCAATAACAAAAGAGAGTGTGATATTACCATTATCCAGGTCAAAAGCACATCTCGTCCGCCATAAGCTTGCTTTTGGCTTTGATCAATCATCAGGCAAGTACAAGGTTATTCGAGACTATAGAACTAGTAGCAATAAGCATCTCAGCAAGTTCCAGATAATTACACTTGGAGAAAGTTCGTGGAGACAGTTGAATCCCCCTCAAGATCTATGCACATCTGATTGGGATGCTGCAGTGTTTTGGAATGGATCTCTCCACTGGATGATAAATGATAAAACTCTTGATGAACCTATTTTTGCATTTGATCTAAGCAGCGAGACTTTCTATACCATTCCTTTTCATAGGCTGTGCATTTCTCACGAATGTTATGAGTTACAGGTCTTGGGGGCATCTTTAACGATAGTGGAACATAACAATCATATGGTTAAAATCTGGGAAGTAGCTGGGAATAAAGTCAAAGGATTTTCTGCCATTTGTAGAGAGGAGCACGATACATATGTATGCTGGAACAAGTGCTTTTTCTATAAAACAATTTCTCAGCCTAGCCACAAGAGTTTCATGTTACAGGTGTGCATTAAAGATAGCAAAATTGTCAAAAAGGATTGGTTTACATGTTATGTCCCTGAGATGGCGCGGTACTTCTACCAAGACATCCATGGCCTTCCTGACCAATTCAGCACTGTTCATTTCAAGCCCTCCTTTGTATCTCCTAGTGCATTTCTTTCAGTTCAAAGTCAGCTTCCTGTGTTGAAGAGCACTTAAACTTGGTTTCTGGTGAATGGGGAAATTGATTTGGATTTCAGAGTTCCAAACCTGGCAATGCCACATCAAGTAGTTTGTTTTTTTAGCAAATGGGTGGTGTAGATTGTATACCGTTGTCCATGTAGGTCAACTACACAATCAAATACTAATATAGTTCTTCATTTATTCCAGAATTTGAGACAGGGTTGATGTTTATAACTTAAATTAGTTGACACTATTTGCTGTCCATTCTGTTATTCACTTTTGTTTCTTCTGTTCTTTGCGAATGGTGATTAATTGTCCTATGATCTTATCGTGGTTTTGGCCGTACAATACAATGTTGCTGGAGGCATCCCCTTTGAATAATACTAAACGAGTTGACTTGCCTCCTTGTTGTGCTAGGTTATTTTTATATGTAGGAAATTAATTGATCTTTTATGTTCTTTAATTAGCCTTTTCTTTTTTAATTTAATTTGTAAAATTGTAATAGATAAAATAGGTTAGAAATAAATTTTTTTTCCGTCTAAAACGAACAATGTAATTGAAATAGGAAGTGGTTTTTATATTTTTTAATTATAGATAATTTAGGTAAATTTGTTAATCTTTTATTTTATTTTTTATGAGTTGTTTTTTTTCTCTAGTAATATTAGATCTGAAATATTATAAATAAAAGTGTTGTAAATTTTTTTTAAGAAATAAACTTAAATTTTTTACATGTTGTAATTAGTTATTTTAATATTTAATTAGTAAAATTATAATAGATAAAATATGTTAGAAATGATTTTTTTTCCGTTGAAAAGAAATAACGTAATCGAAATAGAGAGTGGTTCGTATATTTTTTAATTATACATAAGCAAAATAAATTTGTCTACCTATTTCTTTTATGAGTTATCTTTTCCCCCCAATAATATTAGATTTGAAATATTATACATAAAAATATTGTATTTGTTTTAAGAAATAAACTTATTTTTTTTTAGTGTTGTAATTAATTATTTTAATATTAATTAATAAAATTGTAATAGATAAAATATATTAGAAAAGAGTTTTTTTCTGCCTAAAAGGAATAGTATAATCAAAACGAGAAGTGGTTTATATATTTTTAATTGTAGATAACCTAGGTAAATTTGTCTCCCAATTTATTTTTCATTGCCTTTTCCCCAGGTAATATTAGATCTGAAATATTATAAATAAAAATGCTATACAAAAATTTAAGAAATAACAAAAGAGCACAATATTAAAATTAAAAGAAAAAATAATTTATTTATTTTATAAGATTTATTACTCATTTTATTATATTAAAAGTATTTTAGAATATTGATATTATTATTATTTTCTTCAAAAAATCCCAGGTTATTTTTCTCTCTCTCTCGCTCTCTCTATATATTTTCAGACGCTAATATTAAATAAATATTAAAACAAATAATTAGTCTCACATATTTATAAGAAAAAAACCTAAAAATAATCATTATCATTATTTTTAATGTTTTATCTAAGCTTTTTTATATGTAGAAAATTGAATGATTTTATACGTGTTATAACTAGTTATTTTAATATTTAATTAGTCAAATTATAATTAATAGAATATGTTAGAAAGGGTTTTTTTCTTCTTCTAAAAGTGATTAAATGTTGTTATTGTTAAAATTATTTTGATAATTATTTTATCGGTAGATTATACAGTTGAAATTGAAAAAATTGTGTTGAAATGAGTCATATGATATGTGTAACATATTAATTGATTGTTGTAAATGTTTTATTTGTTTCTTGAATTTTTTTAATTAGCAAATAGTAAAATTACAATCATTGAATTTTAGCACGGATGAATGATTTGTTTTATGCATGGAACAATTTGATTATTGTTTTTTTTTAAACCAATTTGGTAATAATTTAATTGGTAAATAACAAAATCACAATTGATTAAATGGACTAAAGATATATATTTTTTCTTAAAAAAAAAACCTAGGTCATATATATATATATATATATATATATATATATATATATATATATATATATATATAAGGCACTAATATTACATAAATATCCATATATATAATTAGTTTGACATACTTTAAAGAAAACAAACTAACAAATAATTATTTTTTTGAATGTCTTATCTATAATAATTAGAAAATTTAAGACCTAACAATAGTAACAAAATAAATAATTTAAAAATAAAATAAATGACAAAATAAAAATAAATATTATTAGATTTAAAGAAATTATTTGATTTGAAGGAAAAAAAATGAGAAATCATAAATTAAAATGGTCACCAACACAAATTAAAATGTAAACATTAAAAAAAACCTTAATAATAGTAAAAATAATAAAAATTGATGAGACCATAATTATTGTTAGTAAAAAAACTTAATAACATTGGAAATAAAGAAAAATTAAAAATAAAAACTAAGAGTATTTATATATAAACATGGACAAAAATAGGAACTATGTAATAAGTATTTATAAAAAAATAAAGAAATTAAAATAAAATCCAAGATTAAAAGTATAAGGGCTAAAATGAAAAACACATATGTAACAAATTTAAATTGAAGGACAAAATTGAAATAAATCCAATTATTGATATCGGTCAAATTAAATAATTTCAAAGAAAATCGGAAATTAAAATAATTAGAACCGAAATAGAACTAAAATTTATAACTAATTTGCATGGAAGTATAAAATTGAAAAAAAATCAAGCTTTAATACCAAAAATATTAAGGACTTATAATAAATTTGCATGGAAGGATAAAATTGAATAAATCAAAACTTTGATACCAAAAATATTAAGGATTCCAAACCAATTCGCAAATTCAAAGATTGAGTACCTAAATAAAATTACAATATATAATCAATTTTCATTGAAAGACAAAATTGAAAAAATCAAAACCTATATAGTAGCAATAAGGACCATAAAAAACTATCTAAAGTTCAGGGACCACAGTGAAATATCAAAAAACAGTTGCGCTGACGTGGACTTGCGCAGACAGGAGAGAGAAAAGGGAGAGAAAAAAATCATACAGCCATTGACACATCTCCGGCCACCTTAGTGTCACACGCGCCATACCAAAAATAAAAGAACATGACTGGAAATCATTCTAGATGTCGGTTGAATTTTTTATCCGTCGGAATACTCTGCACGCAACGTCCAAAACACGTGGGAGCACAAAAACGGTTGGCGTGTTCGGCAGATAAAAGAATAACAAAATAGTAGATTACCAGGACACCCCTCTCGTATAAACTTGTCTTTTTTTGTCTTTTTCAAGGGACAATTTGATTATTTCACTATGCAAAAAAATATTTAAAAACAAATAAACCAGGTAGATGAACCGTACCAGACTGAGCTGAAAATATGCAATTACCATGGAACCCCTCCATCCAATAGGCTTTTTTTTTTTTTGTCTTTTTTGAGAGATGACATCGTTATTTCATAGTGCAAAAAATAAAAAAACACAGTAGACCGATGAACTGAACAAACCAAACCAAAACCGAACTAAAAATTGAGTTTTACTATTACCGTCCACAGTGATTTGTGTCACTGTGAACAGTAACTCGCCCCATGTTAAATTTTAGTTGTATAGATAACATTTCACAGCTCTTCAGGTAAATACAATTTTGGTGAAAAACATGACTTCTTACAATCCCAGAAACAAATAAATTATAACAAATCTTCAAGTACAGAAGCAGAGCATATATATTTTTTTTATGTGAGGAAACTCCATCTCCTGTAAATGTATTTTATAAGCTCAGGTAAGCAAGTAAAATTTTAGTTATTTTATATTCTTACAAGAGGTGTTAGTCCTTATTCAAACTTGAGATCTATTATGTAGATCAAAACCCTTTATTATCATGTTATGTCTCTTGAGAACTGAATATATTCTATTAAATAGTTGACAACTTGGATCACAACAATATAATAAACCATATTCCATTCACAATTAATTTTTAAATAGATATATAGACACGAACAACACATTAAAATTCTTAAGAACATGAACCAAAAAAATCTAAGAAGGGGGAGGAAAAGATCTTGAATTAGAAAGTCCATAACAATAAGAAAAAGTATACTTGTATATGCGTTCATGTAGCTCAATACATCTTATTTTCCTGCTGAAGTTCTGCCCTCATTTCTACGATGAGATATCCTCACAGTCTTCTCTCATTTCTTATTTCAGATCTCAATAAATAATTTTTCCTAATTTGTTTTTAAATCGTTCATTAAAGTTGAGGAGTTGCAATGTGGTGTAGCTGCTGCTAAAATTGTTTGAGTTATCCTTGTTTCTCGAGTTGATGTTATAGATATATTATAAACTTTATCTCTATTGTGTCCACCATCACTTGCAACAAACTTCCAGGCGAGAACAAAGTCCGAAGACCATCTTAAGAGCCGCCACAGCCATCACTTCTTCTCCTCCCCTAGCTCACAGTGGTTGTAACAGTATCTCCCCAACATCAGCGTAGCATTCCTCCTTCGATGAGATTTTCCTTTCTCACCAACACTACCAGCCTCTCGTCTTCCTTTCGATGCAAATCAATAGCCGCAGGACAGTTTCCCCTCAGCAACCATTAGAACTACGATCTACAGCAGCGTCGCCCTCTGTTAAATTGATGACTCAGAAGCTGCTGATGTGGAAGTTAATAAAGAGTTTTAGTTTCAATAAAACATTTGTTATTTTGAAAGTGTCAAGTCTGTTTTGGATTGACACAAATCTTTGATTATGTTATGTAACAGCAGCAACTTTAGCTGCGATTTGCTTGCTTTCAGTTCACTTATCTTGTTTAAATATGCTTCCACATTGATCAACAAAGTTAAGAAGTTTTCACAGCATATTTGTTGATAGTTTACCTTGCTCATATGCTGTCAACAAAACAACACCCTCTAACCATAGATAAAAACATGTCGGATTATTAATTCAACGTTAGATTGAGAATAATTATGTGTTTAATAACCGTTAAATAAAGTAAAATTTAATTAAAATTAATTTGCTAAATAATTTTAAGTGATTGAGTTTTTTAGTATATCTAATAGGATATGAACTCATAATATGTAAAGATTAAAAGATTATTTTTATTTTAGTAATAGATAAAAATATAAATACCAAAAAGTATAAATATCAAATTATAACATTCTAGTTATCTATATATAGTCATGGTATTCAAATTATACATTCAATTCATTCTCATTCCGAGGGTTGCCAGTGTAAAGAAATAACCATTGATGGCTTGCTAGTGCTGATAAAGGAATTCATTAGCAGCTTTTAAGCTGTTAGTGAGAAATCATTACCAATGTTGACCATTATCAATGCTAGTGAAAAAAATTGAAACGATTTCACTAGCAATTATTAAAAATGCCTATAATTAAAGGGCAATTGCTACAAATCTTTGTAATATATGCAATGAGCTACAAGCTACAACCGTTATATTTACTATAATAGCTACACCAATAATTCACTACCCAGGGGTTATAACCCTTAGGATTTCCTTTTCATAGATTTGTTAGCTTGTGCCACTTTTTGGATTTAGGTTAAAGCCCGCAACAACTAAAACAAAGTGAGCTTAAGCCCATAAAAAAATATTTTTGCCTTGCAGACCTTGACTTGTAACAAACTCTAGGCCACAACTAGGTTGTCTGATCCAAAACAAGCTATTTTAGGATCCAAGTTGGCCTAACTTGGTCTAGTTGCCTAGGTCTACAGTCAAATTCAATAATTTACTTTGATCGTTGACTTTGTATATTAAAAAAATTCTAATATATTTTTAAAATATTGGTGTGACACACACACAATTAATTAATTAAAATAACATGTCACCAAAGTGACCTCTTTTGTGGACAATAATTTTTTTTTAAAATATAAATGGTTGTGTGCATGAAATTTATGTGAATATTGACTGACCTAAAGAAAGGTCAATATTTAAAGGAATTGTATATGCACATGTGGTAATTAACATGTGATGATTATTTGATTTTAAATGTGAATAATTAATTAGCCCAACGAAAGATTTAATTTTTGACTTGTTCTTTTATCAATGTTTGATTACAACATTAAAATATCAATTAAAAATTAATATTTTATTCATTGATAAACTTTACATGGAGTGCCCAATATCTTAAGATGGGATTTACCTTTATTTTAATATTTTTTTTGCTCATAAGATAAGCCTTATACATGAGCTTGTTTCAATTGTTGTTGTTCTTTTTTCAGCTATTAATCCTTATAATATTTTGTCAGTATCAACTATATTCCTATGCTTAATGTCTTTAACTTCAAGTTTTGGAAAGATAATCTTTTGATAGTTCTTGGAAGTATGGATCTTAATCTTGTATTAAGGACTAATTCTCCTTCACTTCTTACAGATGATTGTACCTCTAATGAAAAGAAGTAAATAGAAAAGTGGGAAAAATCAAATTGCATGTGTATGATCATAAATAGAGCTATTCCAGAAGCATTCAGGGGCATAATGTTTGAACAAATCACTACAAATAGGAATTCCTTGCCAATATTGAAAAGATATTTATTAAGAACGAATAGGCTAAAATAGGTATGCTCTTGATAAGTCTCAATCAATGAAGTATAAGGGCAAAAACAATGTAAGAGAGTACATCTTGGAGATGTATCATCTACTTCTAAGCTAAAAGCACTTTAGCTTGAACTCTTAGGACTTGTTAGTGCATCTGGTTTTAATATCCCTTCCGATATAATTTAACTAATTTAAGGTGAACTATAACTATAAAAAGAGACTTAATCTCTAAATAAGTTCATTTCGCATTGTGTTCAAAAAAGAGAAAAGCTTAAGCAAGATAAAATGGAAGTGTTCACTAGCCTTAACCTTTAAAAATAATGGAAAAAAGAGAAAGAAAGATAAGGAAGTTGCAGTTATAGTACCTTAAAAGAAACAACTACGAAAATTGAATGA
Organism: Salix dunnii; assembly: GCA_015731905.1. Taxonomy (NCBI): domain Eukaryota; kingdom Viridiplantae; phylum Streptophyta; class Magnoliopsida; order Malpighiales; family Salicaceae; genus Salix; species Salix dunnii. The sequence continues at coordinate 8,882,592 of CM027665.1, read as the reverse complement.
TTCAGTACATACTAGTTGTTTCTTTTATAGGACTAAAGGACATAAAAAGATGGAATGCACTGACTATCACACTTGGCGTGCTAAAAAGGCATGCCTTTATATTTTGGTTTGTTCTGAAGTTAATTTAACTTCAGTACCCAGAGGCATGTGGTGGTTATATTCTGGTGCAACAACTCACTCTAGTGTATCTATGTAGGGTTGTTACAAACCAAATGATGTTGAAAAACACATCTATGTAGATGATGGTAAAACGATTTAAGCAAAGGCAATTGGAAAATCTAGATTATTATTAAAGACTGGGATTTATTTGGATCTTGAAGAAACTTTTATAGTATCATCTTTTAGACAAAATTTGATTTCTATCTCTACTTTGGACAAATTTGGTTACTCTTGTTCATTTGGGAATGAAAAATTTTAGTTTGTTTTTTTATTTAAAACTTGTTAGTTCTGGCTCTTTATCTAGGTACAATAATCTCTATTTGATTGATATTATTGTTTTATTTAATGAATCTCTACAATTAAGTACGCGAGGTACCAAGATAAAATTAACTAATGAGAATTCAAGTGTATTATCGTATAAAGGATAAGGTCATATCTCTAAAAGAGGAATAGAGAGACTTGTGTTAGATGAAATTCCTGATTCCTTATATTTTACAAATTTTGAAGTTTGTGTTAATTTTATTAAGGGTAAACACACCAATATAAGGAGATTTGTAGCTAACAAGACTTTAAACATCTTACAACTCATACATACAAATGTTTGTGGGTCCTTCTCTACGGTTGTTTGGAATGGCAATCAATACTTTATAACGTTCATAGATTACTTTTTTCTAATATGCCTACAAATATCTCATAAGTGAAAAAACAATCATTATTTTTTTCTAATATGCCTTCATTTTTTTCAGTATGCAAATCTCTGTTTTCTGCAAACTTCCCTCGTGATTTTTTCTCTTCTTTCTGCGTTCAAAATCCTCCTCTGTTTCCCTCTTTTTTCTACTGTCCTCTCTCTCTCCACTCCTCTCTGCGTAAACTGTTATTTATAGCAGTTTGAGACCCGAATTTTTAAGGAAAATGAATCAAAGGAGAATCAGGGAGGAGACAAAGGAGATAAATCAGGAAGAAGATCTTTGATGGTGATAATTTTAGGAAGAAAATCACAATTGATTTTGGTCTGTTTTGCTAATTTATGGGGATGAAACGGAAAGGAGATCAACATTGATATGGTCATGACAATTTGAGTTGTTTTTGCCGTGATCATCGTGCATTTAAACATGCCTGAAAAATTCAACGTCCATGCACGCCGGAACAGTGCATGATTTTTTAAATGCAGATTTCAATTTTTTTTTTTTTATTTTATTTTTTAGGAAGGTAAAAATATGATTTGGTCCCTTTTTAAAAAAATCTTTAATTGCACCCAAATGGATTTAAAATTGATTTTAATGCAATTAAATCCCATCAAAAATTCAATCTCAACCTTGGCTTCGCGCGACTTTCTAATCTGGTCCTTGGCTCCTGATTTTCGCGATTTAACCCTCAATCGACCATTAAACTCTTAATTTGCTCAATTTTGCCCGTGTACAAAAATCTATTTTATTATTATTTATTATTATTTTTTATATTATTTTTATTATTATTATTATTATTTTATATATATATATATCTATATATATATATATAGATATATATATAGATATATATATTTTTTCAGAAAAATAAAGAGTCAAAAATTGGGTAGCAACAGATGCCCCCTCTTTACAATGCTTACGACTAAAGTCTTGTAAAAAACTTTAAATAGTAAGTGTTGTAAAAAAAAAAAAAACAGAAATGGGCCTCGCTGCTCTGGATGACGTACCCGGTTAGAAGGGTCTCATTTTTCTGGGTGACCGACCCGGTTAGTAGTTAGAAAGGGTCTCATTTTTCTGGGTGACCGACCCGGTTAGAAAGGTCTCATTTTTCTGGGTGACCGACCCGGTTAGTGGTTAGCAAGGGTCTCATTTTTCTGGGTGACCGACCCGGTTAGTGGTTAGAAAGGGTCTCATTTTTCTGGGTGACCGACCCGGTTAATGGTTAGGAAGGGTCTCATTTTTCTGGGTGACCGACCCGGTTAGTGTGGTCTCATTTTTCTGGGTGACCGACCCGATTAGAAGGTTAGAAAGGGTCTCATTTTTCTGGGTGACCGAACCGGTTAGGGGTTAGAAAGGGTCTCATTTTTCTGGGTGACTGACCCGGTTAGAAAGGTCTCATTTTTCTAGGTGACCGACCCGGTTAGTGGTTAGCAAGGGTCTCATTTTCTGGGTGACCGACCCGGTTAGTGGTTAGCAAGAGTCTCATTTTTCTGGGTGACCGACCCGGTTAGTGGTTAGGAAGGGTCTCATTTTTCTGGGTGACCGACCCGGTTAGTGTGGTCTCATTTTTCTGGGTGACCGACCCGGCTATCGTGGTCTCATTTTTCTGGGTGACCGACCCGGCTATCGTGGTCTCATTTTTCTGGGTGACCGACCCGGCTATCGTGGTCTCATTTTTCTGGGCGACCGACCCGGCTAGCATGGTCTCATTTTTCTGGGCGACCGACCCGGTAGTTGGAGATGGTGATGGTGGTTTCGTTATACTGGATGATTTACCCATCTCGAGGAATGAAGCAGCATTGGACCTCAATTCATATTCTCTTCCATGGTTTCGTTCACCTGGGATTCTGCTTCTCCATATTTTCCAAAATTTGAGGTGACATACTTTCATCAAATATAACGTGTATGTTTTCATTAGCTCTTTTGAAAACATAGGTACCCTTTCTCCAATGCTCCATTATCATAGGATGCCTTTGCCTAATCTTCAAAGCTTTGCAGGCTTCTCTGATTAGATGGCTCATTGAAGTTTGTCATAAGTCATTCATCCACTCAACGCAAGTGCATTGCTTATTATGGGCTATCTGCGATTTGCTTTTATCCAAAATCTGACCATGCCCCCAAGCGTGGTGTTGCTTAATTCATCATGAAGGGGTGTAACAAGTCATCCATTTTATTTGATTCTTTCAATAACAGTTCTTGGACTTGTGTGCATTCTGCTAACAAATCATTGCAAGACTTTCCAAATGCTGACTTCATCTTCGGTTGTCCATCAGTCATGGAGTTTTCATCAATTGTATTTCCATATGTCCTCATTAACCTTGAATTTTTGCAAATGTGATCATGCAATCTGAAACTCTTCGCAGTAGACTCAATTTCTTCTAAACAAATTTTCCTCAATCCATGTGAAGAATTCTAATGTTGTCATTAATGAGGTTTTTCTTCTCATGTCCATGCTATGAACTGAACCTTGAGTCGATGGGCTTCAAAATCAGTTATCCCACAATTAGTCTTGGTGGCCCATATACTTTTCGACTTTTATCAACAATGCAACTCATGCGAAAGTATATTTTGGAGACAACCAAATTCGCGAGTAAGTTGATATTTCTGAAGGTGCTCCTCAAATGCGATGTTAATCTCAACCGTTGTTTGAGATTATATTCTGTTTAAGCAATCCTGCCTTGAGCTGATGCTCATTTATCTACTGGTCACCAATATATATTTATTGTCGCCATGAATTTGATGAATTCCACTGAATCATTATTTGCTTGTGTTTCTTGCCCCCAAGCTAATGTGAAATTAGTTGCATTTCTATCAAAATTCGCATTCTGGCTTTTGACTACCGGGCTTTTCAATGATAGTCAAGGATTTTGTAAATCCGATCAAATTTTTTTTGTAAGTCTTTCTTGTCCTATCATTAAGTCATCAATTTCTTGTAATAAGAATTCCTGGCTGAATTGATTGGGCGGTTCCGAAATATGAGGTATGATTTTTATAGAGTGAGAATCCACAGGCCTAACTAAATCCTTCTCCGTCCATAGCAAAACTCCTCCTGAAAACAAATTCTTCATCACATAAAAACCTTTGTAGTTGGGGGTCATTGACTCTGATCTCATCCTGGTACAAGTAAATTTCCTTCAGTACCGGATCTCTTTCTTAGAATTTTTGAGGTCAGACTTTCTGGTCATGTGTTTTGGCCATCCTTCTTAGGTATAATTAATGATGTCAAATTAGCTTTTTTTGTTGATCAAATTCAATTATTCATATCTGACTTCTGCCCCATTCTGCTTCATCTAGTTCGGTGTCTATTAATATATATTTTTTTTGACATTCTTATTAACAACTTCTACCGCACCTTTCATCTTTAGTCTATAAGGTGAGGATTTTGAGAGTTCTATTATTAACTTCCCGTTGATGTTCTGTGCATTATCAATTATAATCTTTGATGGTGATCCCTGCCTACAAATCAAATCTCTCTCAATGAATTTTTTTTTTGACCATTTTTTTTTATATGAGCAAATGACTCAGCTTCTCCCCATTTGTAAAGTAGTTGGTAGCCATGAGAATGAACCTATGATCATTGTTGGCTTTTGGGTTGATGGGCCTAATCACAACAATTCACCACATTGCAAAAAGGCCATGGAGATATCAAGTTAAACATAGGAGCCGGAGGGGCATCCATTTTGGTCACCACGAACTTGATACTTATGACACTTGCGGACCTAGTTGATGTGATCCCTCTCTAATGTCCTCCAGAAATAACCAGTTTTCTGCATTTTTCTAGCCATCATATATCTATTAGTATGGGTCGAGCGGATCCTTTCCTGGACTTCCCGAAGCGTTTTTTTTTTTTTTCAGCTTATCTGGGCAGCTTAGCAAAGTCCCATCAGATGATTTCTTATACAAAACCTCCCCATCAAGGTAAAGAATCCATCGTTAACTTCCTCAAGGTTTTCTTCTCTTTTTGGATGCCCCCAGGGGATAAGCCTGGTTTTGGGTGAAATTCTTGCTATCGTAGTACCAAGGGTTTCCATCTATTTCTCCTTCAACTGAGCAGCAATGAGCTGGTTTATTTTCTGATATCAATGTGTATCAGCTGTAAGTTTTGTCCTAAGTTTATTCTAGCCATAGAAGCTAGTATGACCAAGGCATCGACAAACTGGTTTCCTTTCCTTCCTAGATGGGTGAACTCTATTTCCTCAAATTCTCCAACTAGTTTAGACAGGATTTCCTAGTAAGGTATTTCTTTTCTTTGGTTTGTCATTCTTCTTTTCCTTGACAAATAATTACCATTGAGTCTCCATACATGTCTATTTATGTTCGACCTTAATGCAACTTCTAAACTAAGAATACAGGCTTCATACTCAACAGTGTTGTTAGTGTGCCTGAATTATAACTTAATTGAAAACAGATATTATTTCTTGTCAGGAGAGATTATCATTTCACCCGCTCCATCACCACATATATTTACAGCAACATCCAAGTACATAGTCCACCGTTCTGGTTTCCTTTCTTCGCCTGAAAGTACATCTTCATCGGGAAGATCAAAGTCTAATGACTCATAATCTTCTATAGCATATCGTACTCGGCTAGTAGAACTTATCATCTTGCAATTCGGCTGGACCAGTAGGGGTGGATTTAACTGCTTGATTTTTTAGAAGCCTCTTCACACTCTGCATTCCAAATCCTGGGATTCTTTATTGACAGTTTTTTTCTTTTTTCTTTTTAGCTTGAATAGCCTTTATTTTATTTTTATTTTTATTATTATTTTTTTTCACTTCTATCCTCTTGTCACTTACCACAAATCCTAACAACTTCCCATATTTCAAGCCGTATGGACATTTCACGAGGTTAAACCTCAAACTTAAACTTTCAAACAATTTCTTCAATATCTGGACGTGATTCTCCTCTTCTCCAGATTTAGCAACCTTGTCATCCACATATATTTCAATCATATCGTGAAATAAAGTCACCATAGCCCTTTGGTCTCCACAAATTTTAAACCCAAATGGCATGACTTTGTAACAGAAGGTTCCTCATGGTGTCACAAAGGTTGTCTTCTCCTCATCTTCTTATGCCATTTTTATTTGATTATACCATGTTAACCCATCCATAAAGGGAATACATGAAGCTATGAGCTGCATTGTCTACTAACATGTCTGTATGTGGTAGCGGAAAATTATCTCTAGGGCCAGCACAATTTTAAATCTCTAAAATCCCTACAAACTCTAATTTTGCTTAAATTGGCCTACATCTTTTACTTTGATTAAACTTCTAGATGAGTTCTTCTTACCTTTTGCTTAATCGGCTTGCATCCTCTTTTTCCTTTTAGCGGTACCATGTATACTATGATACCCAATCCACGCATATCCTCATGAATCCAAGCAAAAAAAACATCTACGTAATCTCCAAGTTGTGTAGTCGAGTCCTTTCTTTCTGTGTGATCAGAGTTCTTATCTGAGCTCTTTCTGGCTTTCTTCATTACCCATATTTATGGTTTAAAGTTCCTCCTTAGCAGGTTTCCACACCTGTCCATGTTGTTCTATTAATTTCATGAATTCCTTAAATGTTGTTTCATTCCTTTCTACAACTATTATATATTCTTTAAAATTTGGTCATTAATTTTCAGTGTGAAGTGCAGGTGTTGTTGTGGAAGTTCTTTTTTTTTTTTTTTTGAAAATCAATGGAGCATCCTGGATCTCTCAATTCTGGAACTTCTCTCCCTCGGCTAGCTTTCAAATACATGTATGGGCAGCAACTTCTTACAGAGCATAGATGGTTAATTGCGGCAGTTCTTCATCCTTTCTTCCAGGTGTCATGGGTCCCAAATGTTTCTCGATCAACGATGCGTGCATAAATGCATGAGAGAGTGCATAATATAATGTATGATTATGATAAAAATGCTTTGTATAATGGGTATGTATACATTTCCCTTGTGAACAATTGATAGCCACCACCTCATGAACATAGGGTTTCTGGTCACATTGTTTTGCTATGAGTACTGCCTTTCGAGTCGATGCTTGAGTCATATTCACCAAGAGGCAGATTTTGTAAAATAGATGGGTCAACGCCCTTTTCATTAATGCTTGATAAGTTACTACAATTTGAAAACATGGAGAGAAAAAAAATTAATCTACTTTTCTTTGGCCAAAGGTAGGAAGGCAAAACCGTGATTCTCGATTTTCTCCAAAAAGGTGTCAGTCTCAGCTAGACTTCGGCGGTAGCGAATGATATCCCTTCCAACATTTCGTGCATTGATTCTAATGACCCGAGCATGCCTAGCAGCTTTATCCATTTGTTCATCCATCTTGGTCATCTTCTCTATAAGCAACATATTGGTTCTGTTTAATGAAGTATTGTTGGTATCGATTTGATCCTTGTGTTTTTCCATTACTGCTAGTTTCTTCTCCAGATGCTTCGCTTTTTCTCTCTCCTTATCGAGCTTTGTTCTCAGAGTTTTTATTTCCTCTCCCTTAACTGCTAACTCTGCTTCAATTGCTTCGTCTTTCTCGGACCCTGTCGAACGACTTTCCAACATTACATGCTTCTTATACAAATCTTCATACTTTTCAATTCTATCCATCAACTCGCACTGAACTTCTGCAAATTTCTCTTGGCAATATTCTATGCTCTCTTGGCATTCATTATCTTTAGTCTTCAATGCGCTGAGCTCGGAGCAACTTTGCATCCACTTCAGACTCATCTCCGTTAATTCTTTCTCCATTCCCAACCTAACATTCTTCTCCTCACCCAACTTTAACTCGAGCTTGGTTAATCTCACATCTTTAGACTGTATTTGCTCATCTAAAAATGCTCTCCCCTTATCGCCTTCCAACACCATTTCTTCTAAAGCTGCCTTGTCTTTTCTGCTTTTGCTTAATTCTATTTGGAGTTTTTCTATCTGTTTTCTCAATTCTTCTTCATTGCCAACCCTTTTTCTCTTAATAGGTTTTTCTTCAATTTGAGAGGCTTGACTTCTTTACTAATCACGGTTGAAGCAGTTAAGTCTCTCCATCTTGCATACCCTTCACTTGCACTAGGATCTTCTATACCTTTTATTTCCACCAAGACGAGATGCCTCCAATCTTGCTTGATGATTCGCAAGACCTCTTGTGAAACGGGATCCTTGATCCAACCAAAGAACTGAGAAATTCCCATGGTCCTCGAAACAAATTGCATGCCCTCATGCTGCCTTACCACAAGGGCGGGAGCATAACTCACGTAGCTGGTAATCCCTACCAATGGAACCCAGCATCTTTGCCCGCAACTCATTAGGACATCCACTGCTTTGACCCAAGGAGCTCTCCATTTGAAACTGCTACTGGGTAACACTTTTAGCTTTTCTACCCAACCTTGGTTGTCTAGATCTCCCCATTCTTCTTCCTCTACTATCCTCAATGTTTTTTGGTTGAACCACCAAAAATTATTAAAAACAGGTTTTTTTGTTTCAATATGGCTAACCATCCAAATATAGAGCAACTGCGTGCAACATCTCATTGGTCCTTTCCCGGCTCTTCTACAATGGTTAAGTGTTATGATGGTTTCAGCCAAAATAAAAGCCACTGGGTTGATTTTTGTATTCTCATATTCCACATAAGCAGCAACAGCTTCCAAGCTTATTATACTTGTCCGACTTGGGAACAACACAAGGCCAGATATGCCTAAGGCAATCAATCTCTCTTTCTCTGATCCAGATCTCTGTTCTAGTTCAAACTCCAGCGTCTTCCATTTCAGACCAGCAGCCTTCTTCTCTAAAAACCTTTCTAAACTGGGGATCCTGAGCAGCTTCGACAGTTCAGGGATGATTTTGTCATATCTCAAAGGGAAATAAATTCTGTACAGATCATTCGGAAATTCAGTCAACATTCCGTACTCCTCCATAGTAGGGCATAGGTCTATGTTCCCAAAAGAAAAACAACGGTAGTTAGGATCCCAAAAATGAACTAGAGCTCGCACCGCTGGGCTTAAAACTTCTACCTTCGCAATCTCCATCAGGCGTCCATATTTTCTAAAAAATATTTCCTTATCCACATCCTGAAAATGGGTCGTTAACTTATTCACCTCATTTATAATACAATCCAGATTCTTGATTGGTGATAGCTTCATAGCATCGCTTTTAAGGCAGTCTCCTTCAGTCAATTGTGACAATTCAGAACTTCTCCCATATTCCATGATGGAAAGTTTAGTAGTGGTGACCATTTCGTTCACAAGACCTGTTAGGAAAAAAATGTTTTTTAGGGTTTTTTCTTTTTATGTAAAAATTATTATGGAGCATACATCCTAACGATAGGTCCTAATTCCTTTACGTGAGACATAGGGTAGGTTTACTACTTGGTCTCTAAAGAGGGTCTCTTGCTGTCCCAGTGATCTCCCTCGTAAAGGCAATATGGGGGTTTAGCAAATAGTGGGATGGCACGTATACCAATCACTACCAGTCTAAACACTCAGCAAAGAGTTGGGGTTTACACAAACTTCAACCTTGACTCAAGTCATAGGTAAGCTGCTAGTCCCCCACTTAGCTTAAAGTTTAGTGTGTGCTCTCAAAATAATAAAAGTGATGCATGACAAGGCATATTATGATGACAAGAGGTAAAGATGCATGCTACAGCTTCTAAAAATATAAACCATCCATATAGCAATTATGAAAACCATAAAATATCATAAACAAACAAAATTATCAAGCTTAGTCCAAAGTCCCCAGTGGAGTCGCCATTCTGTCGCACCCCAAAAAAATATTTGGTTCGCGGCGTCGTGGCGACGTTCCCTTGTGCGCGGGGATCTAATTTTTATTTTCGTAAAAAGGGAGTCGCCACCTAGTATTATGGTTACTAGGAAACCTAAAAATGGTCTTTCAGAGATTCTAGGGTAAGGGACTGGTTGCGTAAAGGGAAGGTTTTAGCACCCCTAGTACGCCCTACCTAAGGTAAGCTGCTTGACGTTTGGTTTGCTTATGATTTGTTATGACTCAAAACATATGTTAATTAAATGGAAAATGGGATATTACTCTGCCGAATATTTTGGATATTAACCCCTTAGGATTTAATTTTCCGAACACCGACAGTGAATAATATCATATTATTCCCGCCGAATATTTTGGATATTAACCCCTTTTGGATTTATTTATCCAAATATCGACAGTGAATAATAGCGTATCGTTCCCGTCGAATATTTTGGATATTAACCCCTTAGGATATATTTACCCAAATACCAACAGTGAATAATAGCATATCATTCCCGTCGAATATTTTGGATATTGACCTCTTTAGGATTTATTTATCCAAATACCGATGGTGAATAATAAATTCCCAAAAAAAATAAGATTTTATATATTTTTGAAATATTGGCCAATACCCTTTGGATTTTACAAACATGTTGTAAAATCTCAAAATGCAAGAAATGATTTTTTTCTTCGCGAAATCCATGCTCAAACTCATTTTTCTTCAAAACCTAAGATAATATATATTTTTTTCCGAAAGAAAATAATTTTTAAAGTATGCTAGTGTATTGGCCGTATGCAAGAAAATAATACATTTTTTTTTTAAAAAAAGTTTTTTTTTTCTAAAAATTTTTTTATATATATATTTTTTTATTATTCGTTATTTATTTATTTATTTGGCGGGCTGGAGCCCAGCCCGCCTGGGGGCTGGGCTTCAAGCGTACGGGCTTGAAGCCCGTCCCATTTATTTTCCGGGTCGGGCTTTGTGCCCGACCCGACCCGGTTACTGTATCAACAGTAACTGGGACGTATTTTCATGAAGAAGAAGAACAGTAGAAAATGATGATTTTTCGAGTACAACAAATGGCTTACCTGTTACTACAGTTGTGTAGAGGAGTTCTCAGTGGTTCTTCTGGTCGTTGTCTCGTCGGAAATGGTGGCCTGAGTTCGCCGGACGGAGCCTCTGAAACTGGCGGGCTGGTGGCGTCTACGTCGGGTTGCTCTGTTTTTCTTCAACAGAGAAGATGGCTGAGCTGCTGGGGCTTTATGGCAGAGACAATGGTGATGCTGGGGAGTAATATAGGTGGTCGTCGGTGATGGTGATTCGGCCGAGAAGGAGAGAGAGAGAGAGCACTTCGGGTCTGTATATTCTAGAGAGAGAGAAGAGAAAAAAATGGAAAATGAAGGTAGAGGGGGAGAGTGAAAGATAACAGACACGAGGGCAGAGAATAATGCCCTAATTCACGTGAGATTTTCCTTCTTTTCTCCCAGTTATTTTCCCCTGTTCCTGCGTTCTTTACTCCTCTCTCTGCCCCCCCTCTCTCTCTGTTTCTCCTTCATTTTTTTTCAGTATGCAAATCTCTGTTTTCTGCAAACTTCCCTCGTGATTTTTTCTCTTCTTTCTGCGTTCAAAATCCTCCTCTGTTTCCCTCTTTTTTCTACTGTCCTCTCTCTCTCCACTCCTCTCTGCGTAAACTGTTATTTATAGCAGTTTGAGACCCGAATTTTTAAGGAAAATGAATCAAAGGAGAATCAGGGAGGAGACAAAGGAGATAAATCAGGAAGAAGATCTTTGATGGTGATAATTTTAGGAAGAAAATCACGATTGATTTTGGTCTGTTTTGCTAATTTATGGGGATGAAACGGGAAGGAGATCAGCATTGATATGGTCATGACAATTTGAGTTGTTTTTGCCGTGATCACCGTGCATTTAAACGTGCCTGAAAAATTCAACGTCCATGCACGCCGGAACAGTGCATGATTTTTTTAAATGCAGATTTTTTTTTATTTTTTTTTATTTTATTTTTTAGGAAGGTAAAAATATGATTTGGTCCCTTTTTAAAAAAATCTTTAATTGCACCCAAATGGATTTAAAATTGATTTTAATGCAATTAAATCCCATCAAAAATTCAATCTCAACCTTGGCTTCGCGCGACTTTCTAATCTGGTCCTTGGCTCCTGATTTTCGCGATTTAACCCTCAATCGACCATTAAACTCTTAATTTGCTCAATTTTGCCCGTGTACAAAAATCTATTTTATTATTATTTTTTATATTTTTTATTATTATTATTATTATTATTATTATTTTATATATATATATATATATATATATATATATATATATATATATTTTCAGAAAAATAAAGAGTCAAAAATTGGGTAGCAACAACGTTCATAGATTATTTTTTTCTAATATGCCTACAAATATCTCATAAGTGAAAAAACACTCATTGGATGTGTTTAAAAGTTATAAAGTTGAAGTTGAAAACTAACTTAGTAAAAGCATTAAAAGCTTCAGTTTAACCTTGGTGGTGAGTATTTTGGTAGATATGACAGTTTTGGTGAACAACGTTCAAGACTATTTGCTAAATTCCTAGATTAATGCAATATTGTCCCACGATACACTATGTTAGGTTCGCCCACTATAAATAGTGTTGATGAAAGACGAAACACAATGCTTAAGGACATGGTAAAGAGTATGATTAGTCATTTTGCCTTGCTAGAATCTCTTAGAAGAAGCATGAAAGACTGCAACATATATCCTTAATAGAGTTCAATATATTGTCAATAGCCATTTCACTATTATCATCATTTCATTTTCAACTTCCATTCAAAATTCCATAAAATCAACCACAACTATTTTCACTTAACACATTGTCAATAGCCATTTCACTACTATCATCATCACTTTATAGGCTTTGAATTATGGCTAGGTAATTCACACGAAAGACCATTCACCTTTAACAATTATATATTTTGAATACAATCTAAAATAACAACATCATTATATAAACTTTTATTCATTCATATGATATCAGCATTCTTTAATTCATATTTTACATCAATAACATATTAAATCATGGAATTTAACTAGAAAGCATAGGTACAAATCACTTATCTAAACCACCAAGAAACTCGGGAGCCACTAGCCATCGATGACCTATTACTAGGTGCATTTCCTCTAAACTTGACAAATCCATGGCTTTATGAAATCTTGGTAGTGCTCCTTCAGTGATTGATGATGATGACTTAACTCTTAACACACAATAATAAAATTGATGATGTTAGAATTTTCATGCCCTTCATTAAGCTATTCTTGAAATAGGAAATTCTGACTCAACTAACAATCCTTCATCTCGATTGACGTTAACCCAACCATTCTGTAAAGACAATGAGGATTTCCTAGAAAAAACTAACACCTAAACCACTTCTACATGTTTAAACCCCATTTTCAAATATTTTCTATATATTAAGTGAACATGCCACTTTTGATCATTGGAATGTCTTTTCTATATCACTCATGACTCATCTCGAATGGTGGTAACATCACTAGACTAAATTTAGCCCCTTTCTCTCACCCCGTTCACTTCCTTTTAGTTAATATATATATGAAAAGTTTTGTCAATTTTTTAACATTTCAAATGTACACTATTTATTACAACCCTTTATAATTTATACCCATATAAACTATGTATAAGCTTTTCTTTTCTGGAAATACAAATGTTCTTTATGTGCAAAATTGCAAAGCTCAGTGACTTGAAGAAATTATCGTCTTCAAGATAGTTTACTTGTGTCATACATAAAATTACAAATTAAAATGTATTAAGCATTTAAATTAACTCAATTTTTAACTATTAACAATTTTATGGTCAAAACCCATTTTATATATTTTTCATTAAGTGTGTTGATTTCATATCAATTTTCAACATTTTCCGTTTTTCATCAAACCATAAAAAAAAAAGAGAAAAATTGACATTTTAGGGACAAATATTAATTTTATTCTCTTAAAGAGATGCATAATTTCTTGTCTTAATGTTCATGTATAATTCCTTTAAAGAGAACCAAATTTTGTACTAGGTGTTATGACAAAAACAAAATAGGTGTCATAAGAGAGGCAACAATGACTTAAGAGGGTAAAGAAATCTTTAAAAGAAATTTTTGTATGGGTATGTAAGGTTGTTATTGTGAAATAATAATGTATATTGGAATGATGAAATGATATGATGAATATATTATTTTAAAGGGAAACTCAAGAATCGTGCAACAGTAGTCAGGAATACCATAAGTCGAGCCCAAACAATAGGTAGGTATCTTTTATCTATTTTTTTTATTGATTATATATAGAATGATAATCTTTGTATAGTTTGGATGATTTTGGTTATGCTTGTTTAAAGGGAAAATTCAATTAATATGAGAATAAAATGAAAATATAATGCATATGTCTACATGGAGAATATACTTGATTAGCCATTTTGGGTAGAAATGGCTAATGGTATCAACATATAAGATCGATATCAACCACTCCCATATAATGAATTAAAGGTATAAATTTATTAGATTAACTATTTCTAGAATAAAATAGTTAATGATATCAGTGCAAAATATTATATTAACAAAAAATTTGATTAGCTACTTTGAGAATGCAAGATAATGATGTCAAGGGAAATTTAACATTGACTTATCTGTGGATTTTTAAGGAAACTTTGATTAAGTATTTTAGGAAAGAAATAGTTAATTAAAACAATGGGATATTGATATCAACATGTATATTGGAATCATTTAATAGATCTTCAATGAAGAAAATAAATTGTGCAAGGAAAACACATAATTGATGACTAATTATTTATTATTTTGGATAGATTATACTTAGATTAAATTTCTGACATTATATATATATATATATATATATATATATATATATATATATATATATATATATATAAGTAATTTTCATTACTTGTAACATTATAATCTTCAACTATTTATATTGTTATGTTTGAATTATATTTTAGGGCTTTCACACGCCTACTAAGAGTAAATTATGTATAGGGCTTTCATCTTTTGCTTAAGTAAAATAAATGTATTTAGTTAAGTTTTGTGAGAATTACAATAATTTTTAATGTAGTGATTTTATTATTTGAATGTTGAATTTAAAGAAATAATTATGATCTAAATTCTATGTTTGTATAATTAGGATGAATATATATATATTCATTGATACTTCTTAAAATCATATTGCATGACTGATAATTTTTACAATATCTAATCTAGAGATTATTTCGTGTTTTGTTGAAATTGTATTTACTCATGTATTGATGGAATTGAACTTTGAAATATTTAAAAAATACTAAATGAGGAATTGAATGTGAAAATGTGTGACAAATTGAATTTCAATAACTTGAAATCTTTAATTTATGGGGAAATTTTGCTGAAATTTAGTACAAATATATAGATGTAAAATAAAATAAAAAAACATTATTTGTCTTTTGGGGCTATATTACTGTTAAATTAATTCCATAAAAATTTTGGTTGATTACACAAAACATAAGGAACCATTTATGAGAATCATGATGAAATGAATAACTTTTTGTTTTTTGCATATGATAAAAAGATTACAAGTCTTCGATCAAATATTTGACCATTTTTGAAACCAATACAAAATAGGCAATCTTCTAAAAATGTCAACATGATAAAATACCCTTCTCTAAATATATAATACAAATCATGAAAGTTGCATAAACATTGTTATTTGACATGATATTAAACAAAATTTCAAGTTTTCAAAATGACAAAGTAAATTTTGCAAAATATTTGTTTGGGAAAACACCCCAAAATAAACAACCAAAGCATGTGTTGTAAGTATTTGAATAAGCTCACAATGATTACATATGATAAGGGGGCTTAATTTATTTCCAATTAGGAATGTATAAGCCAATGAGCCTTAGTTCAATTCCAATTAGGATAGTATTGTCATTGGCCTAAATATTTTAAAAGGATAAGGTTACTAAGATAGTTTAATGCTCAATATTTAAAAGCAACTCGCATGGTCTTGCTAGCGTAAACTAGTAAAGAAACCAACAAGAATTATCATCTTGGATATTACAACTTTCAATAATCAAAGAAAGAAATTATGGTGAAAAAGAGTTTTATATTTCAAAAAGCATGCATTATATATGGTCTAACCTCGGTTTGGAAATAGTAATAATGCAAGATTCATAAACTAAGAGAAACGATAGTGTAATTAATATGTATGGATGAACAAGAATTAAGAAGTAGCAAATTATATCCACATGATGTGAATAGCCAAAGCCAAACATTCATTTTAAGAGTTTACCCATAGAAGATAAGATGTTTTGAAAAAGCTTTGAAGGATTTTATCTTAAATGTATGGTCACTTATGAAAATAAACCAGTGTTTTAAAAATGGGTTGGCCACCCATGAAAATAAACCAAATTTTAAAATGGATAGATCACTTGTAAAAATAAACTAATTTCAAGGAAGAATAGATATTTTTTGGAATTTAAATGGGCATGTCATTTGTGAAAATAGATCAGTTTTTGAATTTTAAATTGGGCAAGTAGCTTATAAAAATATACCAATTTAGGGAAGCATGAACGCTTGTTGAAATTATTTTTTGAATTAAATGGAAGGGTCGCTCATGAAAATAGACCAGTTTTTTTTTTATTTCAAAATGGACAAGTCACCAATTAAAATAGATCATTTTTTAGTTTTAAAATAGACAAGTCACCTGTGAAAATAGACCTATTTCAGAGATGCATCAATGCATGTCGAAGTTATTTTTGGAATTTTAAAATGATCAGATCGTTTGTAAATACAGACCAGCATGTGAACTTTTTTGAATAGGTAGGTCGCCGATGAAAATATACTAGTGTTTAAAATTCAAAATAGATAGGGCACTTATGCAAATATACTAATTTGAAATGGACATGTCACCTAGAATAATGAGATTATTATTTTTTTTAAAAAAAAAAAGATGGAGTCTTTGGATGGATGGATCACCAACTACTGAGGCAAACATTTTTCTTCTTTACAAGTTTACCATGCCAAACCTTGATGAGACTTTGTTTTGTAAACATTACAGAGTAAAGAGCATGTGTTATTACCTAAAACAAATATTGTTGTTAAAAGACTAAAATTTAAAAGATTGGCCAGGAATGAAAATTTAATATAAAAAAATAAGGATTAAAATTAAAATATATAAAAAAAATCAACTTGTAACTTTTTAAAGATGAAAAAGAAAAAAAAAGGAAGAAAAAAAAGTTCATTGACAATAAACCACCACAACTTTACTGACACCTATTGTACCATTGATAAGAAAATATTGGAACGCTTTTTACACCGCTATGGATGGCAGATGCCACATGTGCTAATCAAAGGACGTTGGCAATGTCCACTCTCGAGCATAAGTGTGGCACGTGCTAGTAAACTTTTTTTTATTAATATATTATCTATTCTAAAAGATGATATTACTCGTAATCCAACATGTATTACAAAACCAATAAAGAGAAAATGATCAAAAAACCCTTGCAAGGAAGTTTTATTTTATATTATTATTTTGAGGGCATCTAAGTAATTTAAGAGTTTTTAAAACTGAAAAGACCAAATTGCCCCTTATTCAACATCAAGAAAGTTTTAATTTCTTATTATTTTGAGGGCATTTAAGTTGTTTAATAGTTTTTAAAATTAAAAATACCAAATTACCCCTTATTCAACGTGTATTACTAAAAAAGAGAATATCAAAAAGCCTCTACAAGGAAGTTTTAGTTTTGTTTAATATGAGGATAGTTAAATAATTTAATTGTGTTTAAAAAAGGAAAAATATCAAGAAAACTCCTAAACAAAATCAATGATTTATTTTTTTATTCAAGAAAAAAATAAAATCATTATTCTCTGCTTCCAAGACCTTTAAGTCATTATATTGTTACTAAACAATTAAAAAAAACTGTAATGAATTTTGTTGAAAATACCATTTTACCTCTCTCAATAATTAAATGGATGGTTTATATCAAGGCGATGTAGAATTTTTATTAGATTAGATTACAATAGTGAAAAAACAAATGATTTAGAGTTTCTATTCATTATGTTTGTACGTGTTTAGGTGACAAGATATCACATTAGGTTATTTGTTTATCCTTGTATTTTTATTTTAAATTGATTTATTTTATTATTTATGAATTATTTTAATGTAGTGATGTAAAAAATAAATAGAAAAATATTATTCACTGTCCAACAAAATTTTTTTGACCAAACGGCATCACTGACACAGCTGTGTGATTTTGTTTGTTTCTAGCAAACTTCTCTGTTTCTAGTTTGGTGTGCGCTGAATCAGTCTGTTGATGTTTTTTTTCTATGCGTGTATGGCCACCAAAGGCATTAACTGGGAACCAACACAATTGATTCGATGTTAGAAAAAGATTATGAATCTGTTCTAAGCTATAACGCTGTAATTGTTCATTTCCTTTACTGAAAACAAAGTTTTAAGTCGCTTCAACACTCATTCAGAAGAAAGAAAAGAATGTCTGCTTAGGGAACTGAATATGGGAAACATCATAGCTTGCTTCCTATATTGCTGAAGGTAATGGCGAGCGAGCAGAGTGAGACCTGGCTGGTGGTGGTTTCCCCTGAATAGCTGCCCTGGTTCCCACATGCCTCTGTGTGGAACTTGCTACTCTCTGGCCCTCTGCAGCCGTACATTTTATCGGATGTGGCCCCACACTTACCGCCCCTTAAAAACGACAACTCATCAATAGCCCTCCTCTCTTCTTCCCTGCACCGCCGCCGCCGCCGCCGCGGCTGTCATTCCTTTCGTTCTCACGGCATCATTGGCATTTCATCAACTTCTGATTCACTAACTGGGAAGTTTGTAACCCTTCCTCTATCAAAGCCTTCTGCTGCTGTCACACTCCAGTCTATGCTAGCCTCGCTTGGCTCATAACTTTCTGTTGGTGCAATCGATGGTGTTCTAGGATCATTAAGACTTCTTCTACAATACAAATTCCCTCCAATGGTTGCAGCTAATCGCCTTGCGTTAAAGCTTGAAGCATCATCAAGAGAATCACGACGATTAGGACACACTGCATATGATGTTTGAGTTGAGAAACTCTCAATCTCAAACAAGTCTGAACTTGCATCACTTGCCATGTCATCATCTATGATTAGGAAGCTTTGACGACGGTGAAGATCAGAATTTGACCTGGTTGGAATAGGATCATCACCTAGCCGGAAAACATCCAACGAATCTCGAGGTGGATCCTCAAGAGGAGGGTTATAAGTAACTGATGGCAACACTAGTTTTATAGGAGGTGGGGTTTGGCTCAGTGCAGGAAAACTGAACCCAGAAGTACTATCAGTACTGAAGGGTCTTGCTGAAGCCACTACAAGGTGGTGGCTTGAGCCTGAAGGAAATTGGTTGCTGTCTTCTGAGATTCGATGAGAATTAGGAATCACTTCACGTCTTTGGAGCTTGTTGTCCGCTGAGATTCTATGAGTACTAGGAATTACTTCACGCCTTTCGAGCCAGTCCGGCGTAGCCAAACTTTTTTCAACAGTGATAGGAATTTGATTCTGAATCTGCTTTTTGAGATCCGAACAGACTTGAGCGTGGCTTATCCGCGATGGGGTTCTTGCTTCTGATAGCTTTTCCTCAATTTGAACAGATTTCTTACCTGAACATGGACATTTTATCCCAAGAAGCCATTTTGTGCCTGACCCTTTTTTCGTGTTATCTTTTCGAGGTGGATTTCGCATCGAGACAGCGACCGCACCAGGTGGATTTGACAGTAAGCCAGTCTGGCTATTCCAACTAGCTTCAGATGAAGCTGTTGGCGTTGCGTGGAAGGAACGAGCTCTATAATTCCTGCCAGACTCATCAACAACAGAAATTAAGGCAGAAGAGAATCTAGGAACCGAAGAGATATCATATCGCTCGGATATGCGTTCAATATTAGCAATAGCTGGAGAAACTCTCTTGTTCAATTTGTGATCACTGCCACTTTCATTGAAGTGATAACTCTGCGCATCAAAAATGCATATCTCAGAATCATCAACTTGATTAATCTGTTCTGGCTTCGGTCTGAGATAAGAAGAAAAGGATTCATCTCTAACAGTTGATTTCTGTGGACAAGAAATATAAGAATGAGTGGGTTCAATGATGTCAAAAACTGGATGTGGAGCTTTGCTTCCCGCGGCAATACTTTTCATCTCTTTCGATCTTTCCATACTGAAATTCTCTCTTTTAAGCATAACTTAAATCCAGTTGCACACAGAAGTATGAGAAAGGAACAGAAACAATAGTAATAGTAGGAGGAGGAGGAGGAGGAGGAGCCTCCTCTGAAATTCTCTTGGTTCTACTATATGTAGAGAGGCACAACACATGCCTCGTCTACTACAGGAATCAATAATAAAGCATTAATATGTCCCCACCTAGTCTTATAATTTAGCAGTTACAAACTTACAATCTCTCTCTCATTTTTTTGAGGGGTTGGGGCATAAGAAAATAGCGATCTTCACACCCGTCAAGAAACTTTGCGTCTGGACCCACACAACACATTCTCAACGTCCCCATCACCCCACTTATCCCTGTAGTAGCTCGAAGGACTTCAAGAGGCATGGGGATTAGTCACAGTTTCAGCTAGGAGAATATTCAAGTTTTTCTTTGACACAATTAGTGTTCTTTTACGACAAAGGCCAGCGTATCCAGTGACGTAGTCACCAAACAGACACAAAATTTACAAATACAAAGGCATATCATGTTAGATTAAAGGCTTGCCATGCCCTACATACACGCCTACCAAAATCAATCAACATCTCTAAGGATTGGGGTATGACAGTATATAATAATGTTTTCCATCAACCTTTATTCCTAAATGTTAAACAAGCCTGACACCACCACCACCAGCCTGTTCACATCCACATTCCTCTACCGTTGGTGTGTATTGTCACTTGTTGAAGTTGCTTCCATGAACAGCAACATTAACTCCACCAAATGATAAGAGAGACATAATTTGCACACGCATACAAAAGAAGCATTGGGGAGGGGAAGTTTTAACTATAGCACTATGGGACACAGATTTTTGGAAGTTTATTCAACTAGGGATTATCTCAAATCTCTCTTTATTTTATCACTTGTCCATTAAATGGAAAAGAAAAATGGATTCTGCACTTGATTTGAAACTTGAAACTACTCTCTTTAAAATGCAAAGATGGGGTTCTGAATTTAAAATGCATATCCTAAAATTGTTTTGAAATTTTAAAGGTATTCACTAATCAGTTTAACTCCACACACCGACATTAAATCCCATCTTTGATTGAAATCCTAACTTTGCAAGCTCGTAAACCTCATTTAGGGTATTCAGTTTCTTGGGATGTAAAAGGAAAATCAATACAGAAGAGGTTCATAGGTCAACCCATTGTAAAGGACCTTTACTGTTTTGGTAAATTAGTGGGTGCATCCATGTCTGACTACAGGTTTGCAAACAGCAATGTTCAGCCTGAATTCACTTCTTTACAATGGGAGCCAAACTTGAACATGAATTCTCATGTTAAACATGCCTGCACTCAACTTCATCCGGAATTAGTTTGGAAACCAATCTCAATCTAATAAGCAATTAAGGGATATGATTGAATGATCTCAGGTTTGAACGTTTGCTCATATTGCACCTGTAATCAAGTGACTCCAGCCAAGTGACAAATTTCTTTTAGTCCAATGCTCCTGCTGATGAGCAAATGATTGCTCGTCATACATAAGTTGTTGCATTAGGCTCTTGCCAGGTGAACCACGTCAAATAAAGCAAGATTATTAATTTGGCAATTCCAGTATATCACTTGTGGCCAGTGCAATTGTGTGAGCATCAAAATCTGGTCCGATGATGCCAAAATATATAGATCCAAGAAAAGTCTATGAGGCACGCAGGCTTGGTAAGAAGCGCAGCACGAAAGTAAATTTCAAAGACATCGAGAAAGAAAAAATCAATATAGAATGAAACATTCATTTTCAGCCAGACAGTAAATACTGTGGACAATTGATCAAACTGGGAAATTAAACACACAGCAAAGCAATGTCACAAGACTCAAAACACGCCCAATTGAAAGAAATGAGTCATTTAACAGAACAGCATGATTTCAAATGAATAACCATGGGGGTTAACACAACGACCTATCATCCTCTCTAACTTCTCATTCTCCATGTAATTGTTATATCCAAATTTGGTGCCATTTCAATTGCAAAAACTTCTCCTCCACTCGATGAGAAGTAATCCATTTTGGTGACAAACGAATCATCATTAATGCAATTTTACAGAGAAGTATCTTTACGGAATGCTAGAAAATCAAGAATCTAACAAGAGGGCAGAGATTCTGAAAATCCTTAAGTTGTAGGAGTCAACTGCCTCAGCTTTGCCTGTAAGATTGCCCCTGCTTCGTCTGCTACAGTCTTCTTCTTAGTTGCAAGCTGCAATTCAAGCATTTCTAATTTAACCATCCCATCACTGAATGATTAGCAAGCACCAGTGATAATAATATCAAACCAAGACAAAGATTGCAGGCTCAATTTCAAATAAAGAAAAGAAAATGCATTTTAAATCCCTCAATTAGGATTAAAATGATGGACTACTTTATTCCCAAAAATTTTCTTTTGACACAAGGGATTAATTAAAATCAAAACTTATCATCAAGCATGGTCCTAAACAGGAAACCTCTCATCTCTCCGATCTAATGAGAATAGCAACAGTGACCAAATGCTGGCATGATTCAGTGTCAGAAAACCAGTATACACAGGGGTTAGAATTCATTCTAATTCAAATCACATGATCATGGCACAATCCTTTAAAATCGCTGTAATTCTTGTATGTCAGGGCATTAACAAACATCATGAAAGGGACATAAAGAAACATGGAGGAACCGGGGGTAGAATGGTGCAAATGGATTTCAGATGACAAAAGCTTCAGGAAAAGGCCGGCAGAGTATTAGCATTGTGTGTTCAATCAACAGTTACGATGTAGTAGTGCAGGTTTTAGCACCATAATAATCAGTTCAGAACTCTACCAAACTGCTAAAAAGGTTGCTTTTCAAAATACCATGGCACTCCCCAAACAACCGCTAGCAGAACAGGTTTAAGTAACCAAACTAAGTGTCCTGCACTAAGAATTACAAATGAAAACAATTTTCAACATCCTTAACACAGAGATATGATCGAAAACATACCTCAATAAGCTGATCAAAATTACACTTCAATAAGTTAATTTTGCGCTCGCAATAATCTTTCCCTTCATTCATTGTTTTCTATTATCATAAAAAATAAACAAACAAAACATTTGAAGCATTTGATCAAGTTACTGCAATCCAATACACTGCTAATCCACTAAATGAATTCAAAAAAGCCATCAAACTTGTATCAACTAACCTCAACAAAATATCCAGTACCAATATCAACAAGAACTCTATCAGCATCATCAAGTGTACCAGGTGCATAGAGTGAGGCAGTTAATGGCACCAACATCTTCTTTCCTAATTTTCAACAAAAAAAACCCTCAAAAACAATTCATAAAGATCCAAAAATCAAAACTTTAACAAGAAAGAAATGAAGGGTTTACCATGGGGACGGAGAGAGAGGTCTTTAAGTGAAGTGGCGGCGACTTCAAGACGACCCGTGGCTGTTTTAATGTTGTTAAGACTGTCTTGTAAGAGATTGACTTCAAGATCTGTTTGTTCTTTTATTCCTTTTAGTTGTTCTATACTCATTTTCTCCATATCTGATGCTCTCGCTGCCACCGCCGCTGTACTGGTGGCTACTCCTCCTTTTGATGAAGCCATGGTGGTTTTTGTTGCCTTGTACGTTTTTCTTGTCTGCACTCTGCAGTAGAAAAGTATAGTTATTAATTCCATTTCGTTCCGGTCGGAATGGCCGGAATATTCCGTTTCATTTAATAAACTGGGATAAAACAGTATCATTTTTATTCCGGTTTTAATTCCGGTCTGATCCAGAAATTCCAGCCAAATTCTAGCCGGAACGTCTTCGTTCCGTTCCGGGCGTGCCGTTCTGGGTTCAAAATCTATTTTTTTTTAAAAAAAATTATTTTTGACATCTATACATCAAAATAATTTAAAAACACCAAAATATTTTAAATAAAAAGAAATTCAAATTTTAATTATGCTTGTTAAATTAATATTTTATTTTTTTTCCATATATATATAATTAATTATATATGAACAGTACGACACCAAAACGGCACGCCGGAACGCTCCGAAACCGGAACATTCCGTTCCAATCGAAAAACCAGAACGACGACCGGAACGATATTGATAACTATGCTCTACACCCTCATTGTTAATCGTAGTCTCTTACTTGCTTCGTGTGAGTTGCTGGGCTGGCCTTGAGTATATGAGAAAACCATTGTTAATATTGTTTTGGTTTTTTTATTGGTATAAAATATTAAAATATTTTAATGTGTTATTTAAAGATTGTATTGTTTATATATAATTAATTAATTATATAAATATATATATATATATATATGAAAAAAAATTAAAATATTAATTTAATAAGTATAATTAAAATTCAAGATAAATTAACTTGAAATTATATAATATAAACACAAAATCAAACAAATATACTATCAAAATTTAGAAAAAAAATCATAAATTAATCAAAATAAAGAAGATTTTAAGGCCGGAATAGCACACCCGGAATAGAACCGAGACATTCCGGCTGAAATTTGACTGAAATTTTCAAAATAAATCATAATTAAAACCAAAATAAAAATGATATCATTTTACCTCGGTTTTATTAACCGAACAAAACGTTCTAATCATTCCAAATAAAACGAAACGGAATTGACATATTGATGAAAACTATTGATAACAATTAACAATAATGTAAGCTGCCGCGCGTTAGTCATGGCAAACTGAAGGTCTGTCGATCAATCCTTCATGAGGGCACACTCCATCTTTTATTTTTGCCCATTTAAACTAATAATATCAAGGTTGTTAAGTGCCTATTTAGCACATTTCAATTAAATACCCTATATAAAATTCGTATTATTATTTAAAAAATAGAAAGATTGAGATATCTTAATTATTAAATTTATAATATCAAAATTAATTCATTTTATAATTAAATTTAAATTCAACATAAAAAAAATTTAAATTTTATAGTTAATTTTCTATCTACAAAAAAAAAACCATAAATTAAAAATTCATTCCTCCATTACTATCATTATCATTACTATGACAGTTAAAATTATTATCAACATTACTGCCCAAACAATTAAAATCATTAAATTCCCAGAAAATTAAAATAAAAAATAGAAATATTTTTACAAATAAAAAAATAAAAAATATAATGATTAAAATTATCATTATTATGACACAGACAATAAAATCATAAAATTATCTAATGCAAAGAAATAACAAAGAACACAAAAAAAAAAAAAAAAAAAAAAGAACAAAGGGATCAAGGAAGCAATATTAATTTCAAAATCATCAACAACATAAAATAAAATATTAGGACTGAAAAAATAACAATAAATCCCTAATAAAAATAAAACAAAAAAATAAAAACAAAAATAAAAAGCATAGATGCATAAATATGAATAAAAAATAAACACTGTAAAAAAATGACAAAAAAATCCAAAGAAATCAATAAGAAATAAAAAATTTAAAGAACAAGGACTGAAAATAAAAAATAAAATATATAATTAATTCCAATCAAATGAAAAAATTGAAACAAATAAAAACCTTAAGACTGAAACAAATAAAGATATTAAAAAAAAAAACATTGCAATGTAATTTTGTTAAAAGGATTGAACGTCTATTTTTTACTGCCGGAAGGAGGCACACGCGTCGCCTGAATGGCGTATACGCGTAAAACACTGCGGGCCTATTCGAACGATGCACCTGCAATGTCTCTGAAAAATAATAATAAAATAATGATCAATTACCTATACATCCTTGTACTTATCGATAGCTACGAAAAAACCACAGAGGAAAATACATCAATACCTTTAGTCTCATGGCTTATTTTTTATCTTTTTCAGGGGCTAATTTAGTTGTGTTTACTGTGCAAAAAATATCAAAATATCATCCATGTCCTCTAAAAATTTCCAAAACACCCCTAAGCCTAGGACCAATATTTTTTCATTTTCAGGGGCTATTTCTGCAATTTTATTGTGCAACAAATCCAGAAATATCATTTATGTCCTCTAGAAAATTCAAAAATACCCCCGCTCTAGGGGGCTAAAAATTTTCGATCTTAGGAGCAAAATGATAATTTTACTGTAGCAATCCACGGTAATCTAAGTCCGTGTGAATAGTAAAAAATTGATCAATAAAAGTGGGATGTCTTTTATATTTTAGTTAATGTATTGCTAATTTATATTATTTTTCATATCTAATTTTTAACATGAAGTTAGATTAACTTCTTTTTTTACCTTCTTTTACTCTTTCTAGTGAAGACGAATCAAATAATGTAATTGAAGTTTATAAGTAGCAATAAGCCTATTACCTATGATCTAAATGGCACAGGAAAAACACTGTGGATTGCTGCAGTGTTTTTCCTCTATCATTTATATCATATGTAATGTATGTGTGTGTGTGTTTTATATCAATTTTAAGGCATTTATGAATTAAATTGTATTTAAAAAATTAAATATTCTATAAAAGTATTTATATGATACAAATACATATTTCAGGTTAGGTTAAGGTGGTTTTTGGGTTAAGTTTGACCATATTCATATCCTATATATTATCCATTGAGTCTAAAAAAATCATATCCATTCAAGCCGGGTGGAGTTGATTTCCATCAAATTTAAATTAAGCTCTCACCCTAATAGTATTATATAGACTCTTCCACCATGTCCAGAAAATAATTACATAATTACATAGATGATATTGAGAATATTGGAATTAAGGGTACATACAAAATATTATGAATCATATTACTAGTAATAGTAGTAGTAATAATCCTTTCAATAGTAATGTTTTTTTATGAATGTCTTAGAAATAACGAGGAAGATGAATATAATGAAGCTAATTTTAGTTTACATAGCATGCCAATAGAGTATTTGTTTTAAATTTGTTAGTTTTTACTTAATAAAATTCTTTTGACATAATTCTTTTGATTTTGTTTGTTTTAAATCATGTATGAACCTTAACTAATGAAGTTTTATGGCCATAATTGTGTTGTATTGTATTCTGAAATATTTTACTTACTATTTTATTATTTTTCTACCAAAATAATTTTAGCTAAAATTTTATGATTTTTATATGAAAATATTTTATGTAAGATTTTACAATCCAAGTTTAAATGTCAATTTTGTGTCGTGTCAAAATCGTGATTTTAACAACCTTGCTCGTGACAGAGAAAATCCAAAGATAGAGAGGGCCTTAAAGAGACCCAAGTAATCATGGTTTTCTGTAATCCAAACAAACACAACCCCAGTACAAATTTTGACACGGATAAATAGATCTTGTTCTTTCCAACTTCTCAAAATCTACCCGATTCCGGCTAATCAGTTTGATGCATCTCCTCCTCCTCTTCCTCACACCACTGATCATGATTTGCTCTCAATTTTTTATCCTCAATGTAACATCACAAAGGGCGCTGGAAAAACAAAAAACAAAGTTTGAAAGCAGAAGTAAATGATTTGATACTACAAGAAGATAATTGTAAATAATTCTATAAACAAATGACTTATGCTTTGATGAAAATATTATCCATTGCAAGTATATTATTTTTTAGCTTGATGTTGCATTTTCAAAAACAAATATGGTTATTCTATTAATAAAATTATTTATGTCCAGACATAAATAAAAGGTTTAAATGTAGATTTTGCTTATGAAGCTTTGTTGTGGAATTTTGAAAAAATGACAAACCTTAACAACAATTTTTTTTTTTTTGGACAGGCAAGATATTATCCTTCTTCCACATATATGTTAAGTTGCTGAATTAATTGAGTTGACATGCTCAAAAAATTTAAAAAAGTTGTGTTTTTAAATTTTGATTCTTTAAGATTCAGCTTTTTAATTATTTTGTTTCTATGAGATTATTTTAATATTATGCTCATAGTTGCAATGCTTGTGAGTTATTTTGTTCTTGTAATTTAGCTCTTAAAAATGACTTAGGTTTAATATTATTTTATTGTAAACTTATTTAAATCACTAACTACAAAAATGACTTAGGTTTCATTTTTCTTTTCTTGACATTTTGTCTTTTCATGGAAATGGCATGAAAGTTGAATTTTGAACCCTATTTATAGAAAAAATAATAAATAATTTAATATAAATGAAGAACAAATAATGAATGTTGTCTCTCATTTTATTATTGTTTTCATTTTTAAGTTTTGAATATTTTGCAAATAATTTTTCTTCAAAGAATGAAATCATTTAAAAATATATATATTTAGCAATCATGTATTTTTACTTTCATCTATCATGATTTATGTTAATTTACTAAAACTATGAACTTATTTGATCGTCATTATTTATTCTCAATTTAATATTTGTTCTATAGTGAAGGAATTCTAAGTGAAAATGAAAAATGATAAAAACATAGAATTTTATTAAGACAGTGGCTTGGTGCTTATAAAACAAAATTTAGATATCCATAATTGTATGTAATTTTATTAGTATATTAATCGGTATTATCACTTTAAACATATTTTCAATAGATTTTGCGACAACAAGACAAAAGTTTTTCGATGTTGTTTATTAAGAAAGTGCATTTTCGATTTTCACATATGTTGATATAGCCTTGGAACCAAAATAAAAGCTTTATATAATCAAGAATAATTTTTTTTACTATTTGGTATATTATAACCCATTATGGGTTATTCCAAAAATTTGCACACAAAAAACTGACGCAGTGGAAAAATCAAGCTGGAAAATTTGGACAGATTTGAGAGCCTTATAGTACCTCTATTATTTCTAAAACTAGAAAAAAAAATACAAATTAAAGGCTAAAATCAATTATTATCGAACAAATCTGCATGAAAATTTAATCCAAAAGTATAATTATATTTTGAATAGGCCAATTTGATTTAATCATAGGTCAAATTAAAGTTTTACTGTGTTTATTAATTAATTTGAGGTACAATTGATGGATTTAATTAAGTGCAAGGACTAATTTATACTTTAACTGAGTCAAATTAACTTTATTAAGAGTTTAATTAGTGAAAAATTAAGGTTGGAGCTTAATTTGGGCTTAATTGAGAATATTGAAATTCATAGAAGCTGAATTTAATTTTTACAAAGTCAATTGGTTGAAATTGGAGTAAAATTACAATAAAACCAAAGTTTTGGTACACGGATATTTTTTACCAAATGTTACCACATCAAATCAAATATATATTTTTTTTTAAGTTTTAGGATTAATTAGGAACAAAATTGAAGAGATTCGAGACCAAAGACCAAAGTGAAAAGGCATGTAAATCTAAGGGCTCGATGAAAGTTTGATAAGGTTTCAATAGCATAAATCTAACAGTTTTGGGACAGTTACAAATATAATTAGACCAATCACAAGATAAAGAACTACATTGAATTTTGACAGAGAATAAAAACTACATAACGCGTTGTCTGGTCTAGCAAAGGTGTCCAAACAAAGTGTCGTGTGGTCACTATTCATTTTCTTCTTCAATTTTTTTGTTGAAAATCCTACTTTGTTACCACCTTTGAAGGGATGGTCAATTGTGGCTGATTGAAACCAGAAACGCGGTGGTTCAACCTAAAAGTTGATCATTCAGATAACCTATTATAACTGTGAAATTTGAATGTTTTGATTTGTTTTTACTATTTAGTATGTCATAGGTCATTTTGTAAGTTATTTCTAAAATTTTCTCAAAATAAAAAATAAAATAAAAAGGTTAATGTGGATAGATTCAAAAACCCAATCTTACCTCTATTATGCCCAAAACTAGAGAAAAATACAAATTCATGGTTAAAATCAATTATTATTGGACATATATGCATAAAAATTAAATGTGAAAGTATAATTATATTTTTAATGCGCTGTTTTATTTTAATATTAGGTCAAATTAAAGTTTAATTGTGTTTATGAATTAATTTGAGATACAATTGATGGATTTAATTAAGTACAAGGATTTAAATATACTTTAATTGATTTAAATTTTTTTTATCATGAAAAATTAAGTTTGTGGACCTAATTGGGACTTAATTAAGAATACTGGAATTTTTAGAATCCAAATTTAATTTTACCAAGTCAATTAATTGAAATTGAGGCTAATATAATAAGAAAATCAAAGTTTTGGGGTCAATTAGGAGCAGAATTGAAGAAATTTGAGATCAAGACTAAAGTGAAAAGACACGTATTTGTTAGGGGCTCAATTTCACAAAACTAATAATTTTGAGTCAAATGAGGATAAAATTAGAATAATCATAAAATAAATGATTGAAATGAACTATGACACCTCTTAAATCCATTCTTTAGAATGTCATAACTCATTTTGTAAGTTATTTCTAAAATTTTCTCGAAATAAAAATAAAATAAAAAATAAAATAAAAAGGTTAATGTGGATAGATTCAAAAACCCAATCTTACCTCTATTATGCCCAAAACTAGAGAAAAATACAAATTCATGGTTAAAATCAATTATTATTGGACATATATGCATAAAAATTAAATGTGAAAGTATAATTATATTTTTAATGCGCTGTTTTATTTTAATATTAGGTCAAATTAAAGTTTAATTGTGTTTATGAATTAATTTGAGATACAATTGATGGATTTAATTAAGTACAAGGATTTAAATATACTTTAATTGATTTAAATTTTTTTTATCATGAAAAATTAAGTTTGTGGACCTAATTGGGACTTAATTAAGAATACTGGAATTTTTAGAATCCAAATTTAATTTTACCAAGTCAATTAATTGAAATTGAGGCTAATATAATAAGAAAATCAAAGTTTTGGGGTCAATTAGGAGCAGAATTGAAGAAATTTGAGATCAAGACTAAAGTGAAAAGACACGTATTTGTTAGGGGCTCAATTTCACAAAACTAATAATTTTGAGTCAAATGAGGATAAAATTAGAATAATCATAAAATAAATGATTGAAATGAACTATGACACCTCTTAAATCCATTCTTTAGTATGTCATAACTCATTTTGTAAGTTATTTCTAAAATTTTCTCGAAATAAAAATAAAATAAAAAATAAAATAAAAAGGTTAATGTGGATAGATTCAAAAACCCAATCTTACCTCTATTATGCCCAAAACTAGAGAAAAATACAAATTCATGGTTAAAATCAATTATTATTGGACATATATGCATAAAAATTAAATGTGAAAGTATAATTATATTTTTAATGCGCTGTTTTATTTTAATATTAGGTCAAATTAAAGTTTAATTGTGTTTATGAATTAATTTGAGATACAATTGATGGATTTAATTAAGTACAAGGATTTAAATATACTTTAATTGATTTAAATTTTTTTTATCATGAAAAATTAAGTTTGTGGACCTAATTGGGACTTAATTAAGAATACTGGAATTTTTAGAATCCAAATTTAATTTTACCAAGTCAATTAATTGAAATTGAGGCTAATATAATAAGAAAATCAAAGTTTTGGGGTCAATTAGGAGCAGAATTGAAGAAATTTGAGATCAAGACTAAAGTGAAAAGACAAGTATTTGTTAGGGGCTCAATTTCATAAAACTAATAATTTTGAGTCAAATGAGGATAAAATTAGAATAATCATAAAATAAATGATTGAAATGAACTATGACAACTCTTAAATCCATTCTGCATAATATAACTTATGCAGCAAACTAGACATTTTTCAATTAAATTTGGAAAATCTATTTACTTTGTAAGCATGAAGTATTCTTCTCTCTTTTTGTCAAATGGGAGCAAGTTAGACTATGTTAAAATAGCAAGAAAATACTAATTATTTTCTCACTTTGAGGCATAGAAATAAAGTTAACAATTTATCAACTATAAAAGATTGACATAATATGCTAACTAATATTAATTAACTAAAAAATAAATGTCATCCCGGTTTTACTGTAGATTTACTGTACATTGTGAGGAGATGCACTGTGGACTGGATATTTGCTCCAGCGCTTTGTGCGTGCATGTCCACCTTTTTTTTCTTGTTGCCGTTTATAAACAGTACATTAACGCAAAAGTCCTCCGAAAACAACAAAAAACACCGCCAGATTGAGGGGCTTCGCGGTCATCACGCACCTCGGTCCTATCCGGTTCGGTTCGTCGCACTTCTGATTTTTTTTTGTTGGAAATTGGCTAAATACGGATATAGCTCCTAATAAGACAAAAACGATGAATTTGGCGCAGGGGCAGAATAGTAATTGACCATTTTTTTTATTAAATCTTCCGGTAAAGGTTAGAGTGCTAAGGGCACGTGCCCGACGATTTTCTGCCTCAAGCCTTGTTTAGGTGGCGCGTGCACTCTCATATGGTGACTGGAAATGAGCTCCCGGCGTATCTACCGATGCTCCTCCGCGTCTTCTTTCTCCCGGTACGGTGCATTTCCACAATCGATGGTCGTGGACGTGGTGGTGGCCGGTGCACGCCGCTGACCACCTTTCTTTCTCTCCTGCACGTAAAAGTGCAGGAGAGTCCCGCGGTTTTCGTAACTTTTAATTTCGGTCACTGTACTTTCAATTTTATTTTTGGTCCTAATTTTTGTTATACAAGTTTTGATTTAGTTCAATTGGGTCCTTCAGTTGAAATTAATTCAATGTTAATGTTTAACTTCAGTCCTTCTTCTTTTAATTTACGGATTGGGTTTGGAAATATTAATTTATTCGGTACAACGGTTTAAATTTTTTCAATTTTGTCCTTTGATTGAAATTGATAATATATATGTGATTTTTATTTTAGCCCTTATACTTTTAATTTTGTATTTTAATTCCTTGATTTCTTTTTATGATTTTAATTTTGTTAGTTTTTTTATCATTTTTTTAGTCTTTTATTTATTTTATTTTTTTCATTCTTAAAACAACAACAACAACAACAACAACAACAATAATAATTTAATTGTTTTTCTTACTTACTCTTTTGTTAATGTTTTTTAATTTTTTTTCCTCGGAATAATTTGATAATTTTTATTATTTTGACAGTGATAACACTGATAATTTTTGTTTTTATTTTATTCTTTTGTTTAATCTTTTGTTTAAGTTTTAAGGATTTTTTTAGTCTTTCATTTTTTTTCTTTCATTATTAACACAAAATAATAATAATAATAATAATAATTTAATTGTTTTTCTTGCTTACTCTTTTGCTAATGTTTTTGAAGTTTTTTTCTCAAAAGAATTTGATACTTTTTATTGTTTTGACAGTAATAACAATGATAATTTTTAGTTTTTATTGTATTCTTTTGTTTAATCTTTTGTTGTAGTTTTTACAATTTTTTTAGTCTTTCATTTATTTATTTATTCTTTGATAATAATAATAATAATAATAATAATTTATTTATTTTTTGCTTACTATTTTGTTTATGCTTTTTATTTTTTCCCATCGGTATAATTTAATAATTTTTATTGTTTTGATAATAATAGCAATAATAATTTTAGATGTTAAGACTCCGATGTTGCTATTGTTATAATAATTTAAATTAATATTGCTTCCTTTTTCCCTTTATTTTTTTATGTTATTTTTATTTGCTCTTTCGATTAAATGATTTTTATGATTTTACTATTTGCATAATAATAACGATGATTTTAGTGATTAATTTTTTATTATTTTCTTATAAAAATATTTTGGTTTTGTTTTTAATGATTATTTTGGTTTTGTTTTTAATGATTGTTCAGGTCAATTAAACTATTTTGATTGTTTTGACAAGAATCATAATAATAATTTTAACTGTTATAACAATTATAGTTACAGTAACGTGAATATGGATTTTCAATTTATGTTTTCGTTTTTTTATCGATAGAAAATTAACTATTTATATTTGTTATTTGATTATTGCAAAATTTTATTTGATATTAATTCATGTAGTTTTTTTTAATTCTTGGATAATGTTTATTCTTTATTCGTCTCTATGTATCTATGCTTTTGGCTTTTTTTTTTATTAGGGCTTATTTTTAATCGGTTCAGTCTTGAGTTTTTAATTTATGTTGATAATCATTGTCATCACCCAATTTTTGGGTAATTCCCTAAAATATACCAAAAAAATAAATAAAATAAAATAAAAGGGGCTGGTGTCGGCAGAAAATCAATGTGGAAATTTTAAACGTTTTTGGAAGTCCGGTCGTACTTCTTTTTTGCCCAAAAATGAAGGAAATGCAAATTCAAGGCCAAACTAATTTATTCTTGGATAAATCTGCATAGAAATTAAGTTGGAAGACATAATTATATTTATATGGGCCAATTTGATTTAATCGTCGGCCGATGTATAGTGTAATTATGCTTCGAAATTAATTGAGAGCCCAATTGAAGGATTTAATTTAGCGCAAGAGCTTAATTATACTTTAAATGGGTCAAATTAATTTTATTAAGGGCCTAATTAGTGAGAAATTAAGTTTCAAAGCCGAATCTGGGTTCAATTGAGAAAATCAGGATTTTCGGTGACGAAACTCTTCGGAATCAATTGAAAGCCCAATTGAAGGATTTAATTATGCAAGAGCTTAATTATACTTAAAATGGGTCGAATTAACCTAATTGAGGGTTTGATTGCTAAAAAATTAAGTTTGAAAGCTTAATTTGGGTTAAAATTGAGACGATCGAAATTTTCGGCGACGAAACTTTTTGGGTGAATTCGAAAGCCAAAATTAAAGATAAAAATATCTTTCTTCCTGGTTTTTCCCATCAAAATTTTTTTTTTGTCACAACCTATTTATTTTAAAATTTTCAAAAAAAAACAAAGGGTTGTCGGCAGCATGCTCAACCATGCTGCAGCCATGCTGCCACCACTCTCACCATTCCTGCAACCATAACACACCATCCCATGGACAACACCCCCATGCCGTGCACCATGCCTTCTATGGCTATAAATAAGAGCAGAAAAAACTGAGAAGTGGGGAGGAGAAATTGACAGTAACGGGGGGATATCTGGACAGTGAGGGACTGTCACGAAGAGAACATTGTCAAAAGGGGGAATCGGGGAGAAAATTTTGAAATGAAGGGATAAAAACCGGGTTGAAAGCAAAGGGGAAACAACACTATTAGAGGGCGAAAAACATAGAGGGAATGAGAGTTTTTTTATCTGTAGAGGAGAAAATTTTAGGGGGAAATCACGGGAAGACCAGTTAGCACAAAGAAAAAAAATGGAGGAATTTTACGTAGTTAAAACAAGGGTAAGTTTACGTAACAGAGAATAAAAACATAGAAAATTTAAGCAGAGGGAGATAGCTTCATCTTCTTCATCTCTGGCCGAGTCTTCTCTCTCTCCTCCCTCAAGCACAACCTCCGGCACCACCATCATCTTTATCAGCTCCGGCGACCATCTTCTTCCTCACCGAAGGTGCAGCTCTCCCTCTCCCCGATGACGTCTCTCTCTCCCGTTGCAGCTCTCTCCCTCTTCGAAAACCAGTGGTAGCCGACGCTCTCTCTCCTCCATCAGCAGCGCCTCCCGGCGAGCACCAGCAGCCTTCCCTCATTATCGGCAGCTTCTCCCCCCGATAGAGGGATCACCAGCAGTAGCCCAGCTCTTCTTCTCCATCGCCAGCGACGTCACAGCAACCACAAGTAGCCAATTCCAGCACAGACTGACGGCTTTGGGAGCTTCCTCCGGCCACCACGGGCCACCATTTTTGACGCCACCACGACAGGGACAACCACCTCGGTCTCCTCTACCCGGCGGCAGTAGCAGGTAACTCTCTCGTGGTGGTCGGCCGAACAAGTTATTGTTTACGTCACTATTCACGTAAATTGTAGTTTACGTGTTTTTGCTTTTTGCTTTTTTTTTAAAAAAAGAAATAAAGGAAATGTGGGGCTGGGCTACTCTCGGCCCAGCCCAGCCCAGCGGTGGTGGGCCTTTGGCCCACCATGGCTGGCCCATTTGGTTGGGTTAGGCCCGGCCCGAAATTTTTTTTATTTTTTAAAAAAACAAAAAAAATACATTTAAAAAAAACAAAAAAAAATGTGTTTGTTTTCGTGCATACGACTGAATTCCAAGGTTTTTCCATGCATATTTTTCAAAAAAAAATATATGTTGTATCTTTCTCATATTTTAAACGAAAATTGGATATCGTAACCAGTTTACAATTATCCATTGGCGTTCTGCCAAAATATCAAAAATAATTTAATAATTATTTTGTTTTAGTTTTCGCGGTGTAGATTTACATTGTAAAGTACACTTACAGATAAAAAGAATTTTTATTTACGGTGTAAAATTACATTGTAAAGTACATCCATAAAAAAAAAGGTTTTTAACTGTAGTGTAAAATTACATCGTAAAGTACACTCACGGCAAAAAAAATATTTTTCTTTTTAAATGCAATGTAAAAAGTAAACTTAAAAAAAATAATCAAACAACAATGCAGCTTACCTTAGGTAGGGTGCACTGGGGGTGACGCGTCTTTCCCTTGCACAATAAGTCCCCTTACCCAAGACTCTCGCAGACCACTAGGTTTCTAGTAACCTTAATACTAGGTGGCGACTCCCTTACATTTATAGTCGTAAATTTTACGGCTATAAAAACAACCCCCAATTTTCACCGCGCGCTGATGTCTCCCCAAACCACGGGGGACGGTGGGGCGCGAAGCGCGAAAAAATCGCCGTCGCGACAATCATTACTCTCCTTTTCCCTTTATTCATTTTTTTTGTGTGTTCTCTTATTTCGATTTGTTATTTGGATTAGATTATTTTTATGATTTTACTATTTTACGCAATGATAATGATAATTTTTGTGATTTTTTTAATTGTTTTTTGATAAAAATCTATTGTTTATTTCTTTAATATTTTTCCAGTGAATTTATTTATTTTAATTTTTTTGATAATAATATTAATAAGAATTTTAATTGTTATAGCAATGATAATAAAAATAATGTTGTGATGAATTTTCAATTTATATTTTTGAATTTTTGTGGATAGAAAATTAACTATTTGCTTCTGTTGTTTGATTATTACAGGTATTGTCAAAATTTATATTTTATTTTTGTTTGATTTAAATTGAATTATAAAATGAATTAATCTTAATGCAGTGAATTTAATAATTCAAATATCCGAATCTTCTTTCTTTTTTAATGATGATAATAAATTAATGCTGGTTATTTCGTTAAAAACCGCCAAACAAATAAATTTATAGCGATTTAAAATTTATATATTATATAGAAAACTTGCACTTTATAGGATTTTTGAACAAATTTATAATACAATAAAAAATACATATAATTAATATTTTTTACATTGGAAAAAATATGGTGCCGCCCACGATGAGGCGCGAGTATTTGGATAGTAATACATTAAACAGTGTGGGAAAAGCACTGTAGCTTCCAATACATTTCACTACATTTCACTGTGGGGTGCTACAGGGCTTACCTTTTTTTTTTTTTCTTCTAATTTTTTCTTGTTTTTTTTATTATGCTTTTTTTCTAATTATTTTTTTTATTTTTTTCTAAGAAATATTTTTTTTGCTGGTTTTATATATATATATATATGTATATATATATATATTAACAATACACTAAATGGTGTGGGGAAAGCATTGTAGCTCCCCACACATTTCACTGTGGATTGCTACAGTGCTTTCCTATTTTTTTTTTGTTTTTTATTTTTTTTCCTCGCTTTTTTTATTATGTTTTTTTTTTCTATTTTTTCCATGAAATATATATATATATATATAAAATTGAGGTGTCTGAGCTAGCTTAAGCGCACCATGTTTAATTCTTAGATCCAATTTTTTTTTATAGTTTTTTTTTCCTTATTATGTTCTTTTGTTTTTCATTTTTTCCTTATTATATTTTTTTCTCATTTTTTTCCATGAAATATTGTTTTTTGCTGGTTATACTTTTTATTTTTTTTTCTTTTTCTTCTTATATACTTTTTTTGTTTTTTATGATTGAGATATTCGGGCTAGTTTAAGCGCACCACAATTAATCCCCAGATCAAATTTTTATGATAATCAAAGTGTCCAGACCAGCTTATGCGTACCACGACTAATCCTTGGACACACTTTTTTTCGCTGAAGTGCTTTCTTGCTGGTACATTTTTTTTCTTTTTTTCTTATATTTTTGTTTTGCTCACTTATATATATATATATATATATATATATATATATATATATATATATATATATATTATAACCGGGGTCTACGGGCCAGCTTAGGGACACCACAACTAATTCTTAGATCGAATTTGTTTTTAAAACAATATGAATTGCTACAATGCTTTCATGTTTATTTTTTTTTTTTGTTTTCTTTAACTTATATATTTTTTTATAACCATGGTTTCTGAGCCAACTTAAGTTTTTTCTTTTCTTTTTTTACTAAATGGTGTAGGGAAAGCGCTGTAGCTCCCCATAAATTTCTAGGTCAGCTGATGCGCACCACGAGTTGTCTAAGCATGTATATATCCTTTATAAGAAAAAATTCCAAGAGTTGGTTATTTGGGTGTATTGGTAATTAACCAATTTTTAATTATTTTTTCTATTGAGGTGTTGTGGGCGTGATGTCAATTTCAAAGCTCATGCACATTTCGGATGGCGTGTGCGACGTCTTAAAACTTCTAAAAATATATATTAGTTTTTCATATATTCATTTTATTATGTAAAATATGTTTAAAATAATATCATTGTATGAGAGGTATTTCCATTTCTGTGCATAGTACAATAATCATAATACCATCAAATAAGACAAAAATCAAGAATTGTCAGTCGGGGTGTCTTGATAATTTTACTTTTTTAGTGTACAATAAAATAACTTTTGTAGTTTTATATAAGACAAAATAGAAGAGTTACCTGCAGTGGTGTTTCAAACATTTTACGTTTAACTATACATGCATGAAAAAGAGTTTCACTCTCATTTTACACCACCAAAAGTAAATTGACTATGTTTTTTATCGCGAGTTGCATTTAATACAAATATAAATATTAATAAAAATTAAAAAATCTAAACTAAGAGCAAAGGTATATAGATACAAACAAAAAATTTAAAACTATTTTAGAAGGACCGAGAAAATTAAGGAATCAAAACTAAACTAAAAAATAAAAAAATAAAAACCAAAATACAAAATAAAATAAAATTATATGTGTTAAAATTAAATAATTATTTTTTAAATCCCAACAGCAAACCACGAGTTTATGATTTGTTTTTAACCTAAAACGCGTGCAACTAGGCATCAATTTAAACAACACGTGCGGCACTCGGAGTACTTTTCTAACATCACTTATATAATTTATTTCCTCGGGTGAGCATGCAACATTTTTTTAAAATGACAAAAAAGAAGCCAAATGAAGTGTGTGTTTTAATTTTTATTTCTTTTGAGGTTAACAAGTGTATTTAAGTTTTCAATTTTTATTGTTTTGTAAAAAAGTTTGATTTTCAGTTGTAATATATATATATATATATATATATATATATAGAGAGAGAGAGAGAGAGAGAGAGAGAGAGATCTGTGTGTACATGTGTTTTTTTCTTCTCAAATAGATGATAAAAAAATTAAAAATAAAATAAAAAGCTTCAATAATTTCATTGGATCAATTATTTCAAAAATGCAAAAATTTACAAAAATCATAGCATTTAGTATTTTAATACAAGAGTACAGGAATATATATTCGATGCACATTGAAATTGAATAACAAGTTTGGCAAATATATTAATAATTCATAAGAATTAATTGGTAAGATTTTTAATATAAATATTGCACCCACAAGGTGACAGATATTTAAATATCTAAAACTAAATAAAAATTTACAAAATTATTCTAAATCTTCACCAATTTTCAATTGGATTTTTTTTAACCATGACACATAACTTGCTAAAATTCACTTCCTCCCAGAATGTCTTTGAGGGCATCTATATAGATTTTTTTTTAAAATTATTATGAATACAAAAAGCACATAATAAAATTTTAAAAAACTATATTTATTCAAATAAATAAATCATTCGTATCAACACAACGCAGCTTCCCTCCGGAAGAGTGCGCTGGAGATATGAATACCTTTCCTAGACGCCATTAATATATCACCCTAAGAATCTCTGATAAGACCATTACAGTCGAGTTTTCTTAGCAACCTGAACTAAACATGACATCTCTATCAACTCCCCGATGTCATGCCCATGGGCAACAATATGTAACCAAACGATTGGCTACATGACATGCTACACTGGGAAAAGATATGATGCTCCAAATAGAAATACATATAGCATCTTACAATTGAATCAGGACATGGATCCAAGGAAGAGACTGTCAAAGAAGACATGGGGAAATAGTATCGGATACCACACATGATGACTTGAACAGAAAGTGAAATCCTTGAAGGAAATCTGGATCCCAAGCGAAACAAACACTTGTTTCACACACAAGCTTCTTCCACACATTGGTTA
Source organism: Salix dunnii (assembly GCA_015731905.1). Lineage (NCBI taxonomy): Eukaryota > Viridiplantae > Streptophyta > Magnoliopsida > Malpighiales > Salicaceae > Salix > Salix dunnii. Next base: position 8,842,551 of record CM027665.1, on the reverse strand, counting down.
GTGTATCACTTCTTTCACACACAAGCTTTTCAAAGTCACTCGACGTAAGAATTCCAGTGATTGTTGGGCAGAAGATTAAGGAACAAGCCGGGAAAGTAAAATTAAGTAATGTGGATTATAGCATAATGAGTTGATATATACATCGAGCAGGCACACGAGTGAGCAACAAATTGAATTGAGAGAAACACTTGGGTTTCTTATTCACACAACAGTCACCCCAAAAACAATCCACTTCCATTAAATGGAACACACGTTATTATCACACTCAATGATCAGAGAAATGGCTAAGAATACTGACAAGTTTCAGCACAGAGGTCTTACAATGAGGCACCCGAGTTCTCCCCACACAGCAGTCTCCTTTGAGATCAATACACTAACACATGTCCTGAAACCGGAAGAGAGCAACAGACAGTTTGCAACCACCACGGCAAATCGCAAGCCATGACACAGTTTGCATCAAATGATATCAACTCTTTATCCTCCATGGCAGAGAAAGGAAAATTCCACAAAACTTGGGGAGGCTACAAGTCCAAGATCACAGGGCATCGTCGGGAAAAATGCAAGGCAAGCAGAAGGACACCTAGAAAACTCCATTGTCCCATTGTATTGAGACAAAACATGTCAGTGCTTCAAACCCACATTTGCAAGCACTGCGTCACACCATGGAAAAGAAAGCTAAATGGTTCCCAAAATAGGAAGAACTCACCAATAGCATTAGGCACTCAAACTTTGACAAGTTTTCCCCAAAATAAGAACACAAAGCCTGATATAGAATTGCACGAGACTCCCCAAATCCATCATGAAAAAAAAAAAAAAACACCTTCGCAGTTTCAGCCACAGAACTTGAATCACAAAACCATAATTCTTCACTCCCTTCCTCCTCCCTCCATCAAAACCCCCCAAAACCTAAACAATTTGAACCCTAAAAAACCCTAATTAATCTCCAAACAAACTTACTACAAAGAACCCCTAATTAAATTCATGCATTCATTACTTAAATTCTCCCAAATCCTAAACCCTAACCCTAATCTTCACTAAAAATCTTCTCGTCCATCTTCCCACACAAGGAAAAAAAAATTAAAAAAAAGAAGCACAAATTTAACATAAAACCATTCTTATAATATATACCATACACCAACACCACCAAGATCCCATTATTCCACATTCAACGCTGATCATCCTCTCTCCTTCCTGAACTTGCAGTTCCACCGGACAAAGAAGCCAACAAATTCAAATGACCAGGAAGATAATTCCCCACTCTAGCCGCCGACGCTTCTCCCATAGCAGCAGCATGCTGGTGGTGCATAAACAGTGAAGACTGCTGCACCGCCGTCGGCTGAACAACCATTTCCGGCGTTGCAGCAGCAGCAAAACCCCAAAAATCGGTCCTGGCAGGTAAAGCCCAGAACCCACCAGGCCCGGCTGTTGCTGCGGGACCCATTAATGACCCAATTGTGGGGCCCACAGAAACACCATCATCATCCTTCCCACCACCATTACCATCCTCCTCCGGCCGCATCCTTTTCCCGAGTATAAACGGAGCGGGCCCTAACAGAGGCTTGTGCTCCAAAGAGCCAACCGAATGAATATTATTGCTCGAAAGAGAAGATATAGAATTTGAATTCCCACCAGCGCGAACCGAGACGGAAACAGTAGAAAAACTAGCAGGAGTAGTTCCAGTACCAGTAGCAGCAATAATCGAAGGCTCAGCTTGACGAAGTAGCCATTCAATAGTTTGTCCATCAGACTTATGACCCAATTCACGAGTCAACTGAAAAACTCGAGCAGCACAAATGATCGGCATCCGAATCCTCCTTCCACGACCATCGACTTTGCTATGACGGTCTTTAGAGGGTGGTTTTTTAGCAACTAAAGCTCCATTAGTAACTCCTCCCCCTCCTCCACCACCACCACCACCACCCCCAGCCCCACCAGGTGGCTGGTTTCTTTGCGGGTCTATCAAAGATCCGTTATTTACAGCGCCACTGTTGTCTGACATGGTGAGGAAGAGTGGGGGAAGCTAGAAATGGTGGATTTGTAGAGAGAGAAAGAAAGGATTTTGCGGGATTTTAGAGGAATAGGGTTTTTGGAGGAGGGGAAGAGGAGGAAGGAGAGAGCTAGCAGCTAATCATTGAGCGGCAGTAGCTGGTGGAGACAGGAAGGAGGGCACATGGGTGGTGGGGTCCATTCACACACAACCCTCCACAGCTCACACTCTTCGGTTTCTTTCTGTAGTGCTGTGTTGGTTTGTTGGGTGGATGAGGGAAATGGGTAAAAACGAAAGCTGGTATTCCAAGTGGTAATTTACATGTTTTATGACCGGACAGTTACGAATCATGTATTTTAAAAATATATTTTAATAAAATTATTTATATTTTAAATTAAAAAAATTATTGTGTTTATATTATTTTTATGTGCCGTGTAAAAAATAATATTTTAAAAATAAAATAAAAAAATATTTTAATATATTTTTGAATTAAAAATATTTTCAAAATTAATTTTAACCATACTTCCAAATAATAAATAAAAAAAATATGGAGAGAAATGGAGAGGGATACCAATTTAGTTTATGTTTGACACAGTGTTTTAATAATATATTTTAAAATAAAAATATTTTAATATTTTATTTTAAAATATTATTTTAATATATATATATTTTTTAGAATTAAAAATAATTTCATTCACACTCATTCTTTGTTGCGTTATTAAATACTATGATTTTTCCCTTGTATAAATATATATTCTGATTTCTCTGATAGTTTTTTCTTAAAAAAACAAATTATTTATTTATTCTAACCAATTTTTAAGTAATACAATTCTAGTATTTTACCATACAAGTGAGCAGTCAATATTTTTTTATTGTATTAAGAAACTTTATGAAATGAAAAAATCATGAATAATCTAACATATGTTAAAAAAGAAAATATGAAGGTACAATTTCAATCACGTGCGGAAATCATAATTTAAGAGAAAATACATAATTATTTACGCTTCTCTCTCGATGAATAGGAGAAATGTCACCTCCTTTCTTGCCTCTCTTTATTCGTTACCCAAACAAGCCCACGCGCCAAACAGTAAGCTTCTATCTACAAGTGTGGTTGTGTTTCAGAGCGGGACCCACTCTTTTTAATTTTCTCCGTACTGTTTCTGAGCTGAAGGTTCCAGCTTCGTGCTGGTAACCTCTCGCTATCCATTCATGTTTCGCCACGTAACCGTAAAGGAGGGAAAAATTTGAAAGTCAAGATTTAACGGGGTCTTGTTTGGTGGTGTATCATTGTAAGTGTGCAAGTGTTTGTTTGTCTGGCACTGTTCTGTGCGGCTGTGTTTTATAACTGTGATTTTAAAGGATAAAAAAAATGTGTTTTAGTTTAAGTAATTAAACGTATGAAATTTATTTATTTTTATTCAATTAAAACCCTAAACACATTATATATATATATATATATATATATATATATATATATATATAAATATATTTTGTGGATCTAGACAAGCAAATAAAATGTTAGTCATCTCAGATTTTTCTAAGAAATAAACATCCTGATTCGAACTCAATACCTGTTATGTAGATCTCAAGACATAAGTCATTTGTCATTACGTTATATTTTTTTATAACAATTTAATGCATGTTTGAGAGAATAGTTAAAGTTGTTTTTTAAAGTATTTTTCATTTATAAATATATTAAAATGATATTTTTTTTATTTTTTAAAAATTATATTTAACATCAACATATGAAAATAATCTAAAAACACTAAATTTTTTTCATTTAATATATATAATTTTCAAAAATATTTTCATCATTCATTCTAAACACCCCTTAATTTACTATCATGGCATGGTAAAGATGAAAATGAGGTCGCTTGGAATTAAATGAAACTATGTGTAATAATTATCCTAGTAGTAGCTTATGTCATTGTAGTAGCTTTATGTCCTTGGGCTTGAAAAAGGGAGTCCCGTATTTTTTGTTCCCTTCGTGGGATCAAACCCAACCTATGCTGTGGTCCAATCTCATCTCAAGTACTCTAATCTTAAATCAATAGCTTATTTTAGGGTTTGGGTCGGTACCATTTTATTTCTATAATATGATATTATCATTGCATCAGCGTTTAAGGATTCCTTTCATTTTCATTTTCATTTTCATTTTTCTTTCTCAACCTCAACTAATCAAATTTACAACCCAAACTTTGATACTTTGTTTTTGTTTTAATATTAATGTGTATTAGATACTTGTATTTGAGATCAATGCTTCTTAATCCGTGTTGTTAGATAAAAGGCCTCTTTTATAATACGATTAAAATTATTTTTTTTTCTAATCCGTGTTGTTAGATAAAAGGTCTTATTAAAAAATATATTAAAATAATAAATATATTTTTTAAATTATTTATGACATCATAATATCAAAATAATATCAAAATACTAAAAATTATTTTTTTTCAAAATCATTGTTGAAATGAAGTGTAAGAAAAACACACAGTATTTGCTTGGGGTGAAGTAAAAATTATTTTTTGAAATATTTTTTTTATAAAATATAAAAATAAAATTTGTTTTCTATTTTTTTAAATAATTAATTTAAATAAAAATAAATAAATACTACGATTTTTAAAAAAAATAAAAAAATCATTCCCAAGTTGAATGGATGCAATTTATGGATCACAGAAAATCTATCCAATAGAATAAGACCAAACCAACGACAACGTTGATGAAAAGCAAAAGAAAAACAATAAAACAGCAGAACGTGATCCGCGCTGGAGCGTGTCTGCACGCTCAAGAATAGTCGCGTAGGAACAGTCTGTCTTTGCTTTAATGAAGTCAGTCAGTCAGTCAGTGAGAGTCAGTCTTTGGAGATGACACCTGGGAACCTCTTTATTTACGGCTGTGCCATCTAGCCTATCATTTTGCAGACAGTGAGTTTTGGACCCTTGGATTTTGGGTCCCAGCAATCTAATTGATGAAGTTTGTGGTTGGAAGCTCGTGATGTTTTCAGCTTATTGATAGAATTAGAAACCCTTCATCGTTACAATGTCCAAACTACCCATGTGTCTGTTACCTAATTGGAAAGAGTAATGGACACGACATTATTGTCTTCGCAGCAGTTTTTGAATTTTTTATTACTGTTATGGCATTTATTTTTTAAAATTATTTTTAATTTTAAAATAGTATAAAAACATCAAATAAATTAAAATATTTTTTTAATATTTTAAAGACACATTACAAAATAATCACTAATTTTTATAATATTTTTTTATTTAAAACCTTCATTGTTTCTTACATGTCTTCTTTTTATTTGTTTGCGGTTAGTACAATGCAAAAAAGAGGCAATTGGTTGAGATCTTGACGGTGTTTGAAATTATGTTTTATTTATTTATTATTTTAGATTAATTTTTTAAGTAGAAAAAGCATTGTGAGTTTTTTTTTTTTTTTATGATGATTCATAAGTATATAAATTTTTGTTGTTGCTTAGGACTCAAATTTCAAAAAAGGAATTATTTATATATAAATTTAGTGAATGATTGAGAGTATGGATATAACTATTTTTAAAAATATTTTTTATTCAAAATTATATCAAAATAATATTTTTTTTATTTTTAAAAAATATTTTTGACATCATTACATCAAATTAATATACAAATACAAAAAAAATTTAATTTAAAATAAAAAAATATTATTATTATTTTCAAAAATACTTTCCAAACATAATATCAAACACCTTTTAGTTTGTTATGGATTGTTTGTTTGAAATTTGATTGATAAATGATTTGGAATTCAAACTAGAAAATACATTAACCGCTAAAAACAAAATAAAATAAGGAGAGCAATTAATTTGATCAATAAATGAATGAATTCATCTTTTTTAAAGGGGTGTTTGGTAGTGCTTATGAAAAATATTTATGAAAAATTTTGATTTTTTTATTTTAAATTATATTTTTTTTAGTGTTTTTAGATTATTTTGATGTACTGATGTCAAAAATAATTTTAAAAAAATAAAATAAAAAATTATTTTGATGTATTTCTAAATAAAAAATATTTTGAAAAGTAACCCCAACCACACTCCCAAACATATACTAAGAATGGTATCAAAGGTTTATTAAGGTTATGTTTGTTTTTAAGTCTAAATATGTTTATTTCATTATTTATTTTTTTATATTTCTCATTTTTTTATGTGTAAATATCAAAAATAAATTTAAAATAAATAATATATACCATAATCTTAAACACACTCTAATATTAAATATTTTTGTGGGATTCCCATAATAGTTAAAAAGAAGCTTATTTCCCAGAAGAAAAGTGAGGTACGAGATTATTTAGAAAATGAGACAAATAGTGGGATGTTAGTTATTGTTCGTGTAAGTGCATTTTAAAATTATTTTTTTACATATTATTATATTAAAATCATTTAAAAATATATTAAAAGATATATCAATGTGATAGTTTTTCTAATTAAAAATATATGATAGCACAAAAAAACAATCAAAGCGTGACATTTTAGTTTAAGTTGTATACTAGGGATGATCATTTTCAGTTTAGTTTAATTTTTATCTATAAAAATAATCTAATTAAAATTATGATTAAAAAAACCCGAAACTAAGTTAAATTGACCGGTTCAGTTTTTTTGTAAGAAAATAAAAAATACTGCATGGTGTTTTTGGACTTTAACCAAAACTTTTCCTTCCCTTATTTTATCAAAATAGAATTAAATAAAAAAGATTGAATCAAACTGGAAAAATAAAAAGCTTTTTACAATATATTTTTTTAAATTATAACCGGGTTGGTTCGATTTGGGTTTAGCAATTTTAGTATTAAGGAATTGAACAGAATTAGAAGTTTTTTAAAATATTCTAATTTTGTTTTTTAATGATTTGGTTTTTTTATCAGTGTTTTTTCTTCTTTGTTTTTTGCTTATCACCACTATCTATCTATCTATATATATATATATATATACATGATAAGTCGACTAAAAACAGTGTGATCACCTCCATTAGTTAGTTAGTTGAAATCTTGGAGCAGAAAGATATGTGTATTTTTGTTACACCAAAATTGAAAAGCAATTTTTAAACGTGCACGGCGAGGTGGTCCAAAGCTTTTGCTATCTATATTTAGTCGTGACAAGATGATCATCATCATCATCGTGGAGGATTGGACAGCATAATCTAAGAACTTATATGGACTCTTCGACCTAGATGTTTTCAAATCACGGGAATTTATTAAGCTAAAGTATTGTTCATAAATTAAGGGAATTTATGTTATTTTTATATTGGGGTTAATTAGAGATTAAAGGGAATCATATTACAAAGATTTATGAAGTGGGGATCTACCATAGGTCACACAAATCACAATGGCACTCGCTAATTAAACTTTCTTGGAGTCCAAATCGAAGACCCCACCCATTAGCACACCATTTTTGCAACCAAAATTCCTTACCCTCGCCATGGTTCCTAGGACTGACTGAAGTAGCTACGATTAAGTCAACATTTTACTAATTAAATAATAATCAGTCAACACATTTCAGTAGTAAATCAGTGATCTCCTCTTTCTTTATTTTATTCACCTTACATGGGCAATCATCGATTATTTATTGGGGCCATGTAATTAGGGTTTGAATAGGAGAGGCAGGCACACGAGGGTATAGAATGGATCCCGCATCTTGATTGCGGGTTTTGTGGCCTACTTTCGTTACTTAGATTATTTAAATTATCCACCATGCTTTTCTTCATTTGTTTTTGTCTAACCACTCCACCACAAGGATGCCTCTTTTATTTTATCCTGCTAAAAGTAAAGTGGGGAAAAGATATTAGTACATGTGACATTAAAAATCGTGCATATTTCATGTTTACAAGCTTTTTTTTTCCAGAAAACTTGCTAAAATTAGAAGTTCATTTACTAAAACTCGAGCACATTATGTTTTGTTTAGCCAAGGACATGTCATTTCTCAATGGTATGCCAATATTAATAGTGTATAGTCTGATTCAAGGTTTACTTTTAGATTATGATCGAGTCTACAACAGCTCGAGGTATTAAATTTAATTTCAATACAATATTTCATCACTGAACAGATAGATAGAAGGAAAAAAACTACATAAAATCTTAAAGATTTATTGAGAGCTTGTGATTTCAATGTAATAGGAAAGATCTTTTGTCACAAGTGGAATTCACGCACAACAATATTTATCAAGTCACTATAAGGATTGGTTCTTACGAAACCTTGTATGGATAAAAGTGTTCGACCCTAGCATGTTGGGAAGAAGTTAATGATAAGAAGGTGCAAATCACAATCGATAAAGTAAAGTTTATATATATATATATATATATATATATATATATATAAAGGAAACACAAGACAAATAAAAAGTTTATGTTGACACTCAAAGGAGATCGTTGGAATTTCAAGTTGGGGATAAGATGTTCTTGAATGTAGCATATTGAAAAATATTATTCATCTTGGTGTAAGAGGGAAACTAGCTCAAAAACATACAAACCCTTTGAAATTATTGAATGGATATGGCTAGTAGCTTATAAATCGATATTATCACCTTATTTATCCAGAATACACAAAGTATTTCATATTTCCATACTATGTAAAATAAAAGTAGATCCTTATAATGTGTTGTCATAGATCCATTATAGAGGTCGAGGAAGATTTGACCCTTGAAGTCAAACTAGTAGAGATCCTTGATTTTAGTGAAATAAAAGAGTTAAGAGACAAGGAAGTACCAATCATAACAATATTGTGTTGAAGTTCTTGAGTGAGAAAAGAAACTTGGGAGAAGGAGTTTGAAATGAGGATGAGGTATCCTGAATTATTCTTGACCTCAAGTATATATTTTAAATATTGAGGATGAGATTTTTATTTGGAAGGAAGAATGTTAAGACCAAAATATAAAGCATAATAAGTAAATATAAATATTAAAGGTGATGCTATATAATTTAAAATTTAGGTTCCAAGAACTATTTTTTTTAGAATGGTCAATGATCAAAATAAATCAAAACAAGATATTTTGATGAAAAGAAAAGCTCTTGAAATAAACCATAAAGCTAACATAGTAATTTTGAAGACTTGTCCCATGGTATAAATATCCAAGGAAGCCAAGTGCAATCGAAAGCAACAAAAAAGAAGTTGGAGCTGAGATTTTCAAACTTTCTTCCATAAAATCTCACTAAAATAAGTAAATTTAGAGGTAAAAAGAGGAATGAAAAGTTTTAGGAAGGTGTTTATGCAGTTTGAGAGAAATCAAACTTAGGAGAAGGAGAGAAATTTAGGAGAGGTGAACCTTAATGTGCTCCTAAACTTACTTTTGATTAGGTAAAAATCTAGAATGTTTAAAAGTGTGTTATTGAGATATGTATATAAATTATTCTATAACATAGTGTAAATCATGGGAACATGTTAATATGTGAAGAACTTTGTAAATCATGGAACCATGTTAATGTGTGAAGAACTTAATAAGTCAATCATTTACGAATAAAGGGGTCTAGTTTTAACCTAAATAAAGATAAATAGGAATAATATTGTTAAGAATAAATATGTGTAAATTAAGTTTAAAATTAACATTTCCTTTAGCATATTAATGGTGTTTTTATCATTTTGTGTTTTGAGAAAATTCCTTCTTCCTTGTTGTAAATTGAGTCATTTAGAAACTTGAGTGTATTGTGTTTATAACATGAGGAGAATGGAGAATGTTGTGTTGATATACAAATTTATCAATTAAGATAAAAAAAAATAAGAGTAAAAGAGGCACTTAATAATGTAAATTCAAGTTTTGGCCAAGGAGAATAACATAATAGAAATGAACTTTATATGATGTTGTAATGGTGATTGTGAAAAAAAAACTTAAATGGATAAGCTTAAAGCCATCTTATGATTAAAAATATATAATAAATTATGTTTATAAATCAATAAATGTAATAAATATGGTTTCTTGTGCTAGAAATATATACATATTTGAAGAAAATAAAATTAAAGGAATTAAAGGTTGTAATGTTTGTCGTAAGAAAAAAAATATAAAAGGAAATATCTCTTCACAGACTATCATTTCTTTTTTTATATATAGATAGAAGGTACGAGTATATGAATGTGTAAATGAATAAAATATTTAAGTGGTGTAGTAACTTAAATTTTTCTATGGATTAGAAGGGACATTAGGGAAAAATATTTTCACTTTAAGGAGCTCACCTAATTACATGATCAATTAGGCAATTTTATTCCTACTCTGTGTTTCTAATATAAGCCTTTTGTTATGCTATAGTTGTCTTGAAATGATATAAAATTGTGTTTTTATTGTGAAAAGATTTGAGATGATAAATGACAACGATAACAAAGTGAAAAAAACATGTAAATTCAAGGTTTTCATTGAAGTTTTTTAGGGGAAATTTTATATAAAATTGAAAGTTTTTGATCATTTAAGGGTGAAATTAGAACAATTAAATATTAGAGGATCAAATCAAACTTTGACTGAAATCCTAGTCCAAAACGATATTGTTTTGGAGAAAATGAGAAAAAAAATAAAGGGCTAGATGACGTGTCAACTAATCCACCAAGGTAACTAGATGAAATGTCATCTCATTATTGTTTATTGTCTTCTTCCTTATCCAATTGAAAAGACAACTTAGGAGTCTATTTGTAGGTGTATTTGATGCCTTTATACTAATCAAATTTGAAAAATAATATACCAAAATTATAACCTGACATTTTCCTACATTATTTTATGGTTCATTTTGATTGATGGACATCATGGCCACTGTAGTGCCTCCCTAAAAGTAACCATTTAAGCAACTTTGAGTTGTCAAAACTAATAACTTAGGTTATCTATTTTGAACCAATAGTTGTGATACTTACGGGTTGAATCAGGGATTGAAATTTTACCTCAATATAGTGGTTAATACTATGCTCAAATCATCAAGAAATCTGAAGCCAAATTTTGGGGGGAAACATTTTGCTACTTATAATTTTCTTCCCATTTCTTTCTCACCATCTCTCCCTTTCTTTTCTTCCAATGTAGTGGTCAATACTGTGCTCAAATTATGATTTTTTTTGTATATTTTCCCAAATATTTTGCACAATATCGAGCTATGTACTTATATTGTAAGTTAAAAATCTCATATTAAAAATACTTTCTCTAAAACTTCAATAAAAATTCAAAATAGTTCAAGGGAAATTTAAAAAAAAAAGAAGATTTCATCGCATGTTTTTCCACTAATATTGTTCAATATCAATCCGTAGACTTACACTTATAGATTTGGTATAAATATCAAATTTTCTCCCAAACTAAAAAAAAACATAAAAAAAATATATGTTTTATCCAAATTCTAAAAATTTTCTAAGCATATATTTTCACAAAATAAATTTCATTTTTTTCTCATGTTTATAAAAAATAATATTGTAACTAGTTTAAGATTACTCATGAAGTTTGGCTAAAATACCAAAAATCCTTCATCAATAATTTTGTTCATTTTATTTATTATGATTTAACTGTAGACTTTAATATTTGATGGCTTAAAGCTATATTGTAAAGAACTCTCTTAAAAAAAGCAAATATGGTACTAAAATTTAAACTTTGGAATTGTTAGGATTTGACCCAATAAGATAGTTACAAAGAAAGATCTATTTGGAACCATAAAGGTATAACATATAAAAATATGATATAGAAAAACAATCAAATAACAGTGCAACTTATTTTAGGTAGGATGTATTAGGGATAATATGTCTTTTCCTTGCAAAACAAGTTTTCATATTCAGACGCTCGCAGATCATTAGATTTTTTATTGATCTTAATATTAGATGACAACTTTTGAAACTTATAATTATAATTTTATGATTATACAGAATCTATTTTTCATGCACTCCATCATGGGGAGGCCTGAGAAGACATCATCGCGATCTAGTTCACCTATCTAGATTGACCCAATTGAGTTAACCTGAAAATAAACTATAGAAGAAACATAAAATCAAGATAAATTAATCTTAACAAAAACACAAAAATTTCAAATAAAATAGATCAAACATCTATAAAAATTAACACAAAGAACATTCATTGAAGAACCCAACAATATAATTATCAAACTAGACTAGTTTCCCAGAAAAAAAAGAGGCATGGTTATGTTCTCAATTGAACATAAATAAAGAATCAAAAGTCCAATGACTTCAATTATCACTCAAACATCACAATTTGACATAAATAAGTTTCAATTGTAAACTAAAACACTAAAACCTAGAAAATATTATTAATGCATAAAAATCCTAAATTAGTCTATAATAAGCATATACGAACATGTAAAAACCATAATTCAATCAAAATAAACTCTAAAACTAGCACCTAAAATAATATTCTTTGGATGAACAACAAGAACATTTTGGTATCTCATCCTTGTATGTTAAACTCATTCAATAAATGAAAAAGAGGTTATAACAAAAAAATAAAAGGCATTTCATGATATAATAAAAGTAAAAATATAAAAGGCATTAGGTTGTTACTATTGATTCACAATATTCATATACACAAAAAACTATGAACATACTGTGTATTTTTCAATCATTCATTGTGGTGTTTGAAGTTTTATTTTTGATGATTTAATCTAATTAAAGACCAATTGGAATTAAAAGAAGAGAAACAAACTAAAATGAAAAATATATATCAAACTTGGGTGGCGTGTTAGAAGATATTTAAAAAAATACATTTAGGTCCTCAAAAATTTAAAAATAATATAAATTATACAATTTAGATCCTTTTAAATTTTAAAAAATGGTTTTGGTATAAAACTTTATTTATATTACTTTTCAATCTTTGGTTAAAAAGAAAAGAGAGAGTGAGTGAGAGGTTGTTAGACTACAATGATAAGAGGGAAAATCATTTTTAAGCCATTTATTATTTTATGACCACTAAAATAGATTCTTTTTTTGTCTATGATTTCCATGAGATAAGAGGGGTTTGATGATAATTATATGAAACCATAGCATTGCATGAGAAAAATACATCTAAGTTGAGGAAGATAAATTTAATACAATTAACTTTGTGTTTTTAGATTTTTTTTTCTAGTTGATAAGTTGGTTCATGAGTATTCCAAAGTATTATTAATGTGTTTTTGGATTGAAATAACTTAAAAAATAAGAGGTTCTTCAGACAAATTAGTCATTGGCATGATATTTCCATCAACATTAGGTGACTATAATTTAGGTTCGTAGATGACACATTGTCTATAAGTTATTTTTCAAAAATATTAAAAACAAATATGACAAGTCATTCACCCTTTTTAAATATCAATAAAAATACCAAATAAAAAAACCAAACCCAACTTCAGGGGTCTAAGCTTGAAAAGACATAGCCACACGCGCGGGCTTATCTAAGCAAATGTCTTAGGAATGCTATGCTATAAACTATTCTTTGCCTCTTTTTTGTCTTTTTAAGATTACATATATGTTTTTTTAAATAATGATCCCGGTATATTTTATATAGATTAAATTTATTTAAAATTTAGTTTCCTTGTCTTTTTTATCTTTCTTAAATTTAGTTTTTCTAAACAATTTCACAAGTTTTCTCGAGGCTTTTTTAGATCTTTGTTCATTTTAAAATTTCTAAAAGAATTTTTGAAAAAAAATAAATATATTGAATTCATCTAATAACATTTTATTTGACAGGTATTAAGCTTCTTCGTTTAGCATATTCTATGATTTAATATGTTACATGTTGAAGAAATTCACCAGAGATTATAAAGCTCACTTATGCTTGATTTTATTATTTTATTTATTTAATTTTGAGATATTTCTTAGTTTTGAATGTAACTAGAGTTAACTCATATTTTTTTCTTCTAAATCTAACATTATTTGAAGGAACTTTGTTGTTTAATTAAATTAATTGAATGAAAATAAACATGAGATACTCAATTCATGATATTTTGTTTTTATTTATGGAACCTATTTTAATTGCCAAATCCTTATATTTTCTAACCCCTTTAAAAATGTTGATACACTTGAGCATCCAATATACAACACTGAAATCCAATTTTGAATATAACACAAAAACTACTGTGTTTGGACCTTCCAGAAGTCAATATCAGCAAGTCTTGAATATATTCATGTCACCATACACGAACCTGCCTTCCAGTTTCCATATTCACCTATCTTTTTCTTTGCACAATTCTTTCCACGCCTGCAAAAGGAGGTTAAAAAGTGTTTGTCATGAAGGAGACAATAATCCATAATGGTACTATACACAACATTATATATACATAGATATACATGTATACATATATATTAGAAGAAAACATTGAGCTAAGTAAAAAAGAAACGAGGACCATGCTTACAATGACTTTAGTTAACATTACCATCTGACGGATTAAGCAAGCTGGTATTTTAAAACCATGGAGGACAGCCATTACTACAAACAATGATAGAGAAATGTGTCTCTAAACCAGCACTTTAAATGACTCGGTGAAACAAGAAACATAAAGCTATTGCACACCATCTACCTTGGTTATATCTCCCAAAGCAAGAATGATGTGGGATGATCAGAAGTCACTTCAAAATCTTATTAGTAAGGACAAGGTCAAATCTAGATATCCGCAATTTGCATTCTGCCAGAAATTATATGGGAGAAGTAAAGGAAGTTTGAGAAAAAAACACAACCAATTATAAACTCAAGCCACCACACAAAACTAACCAGTTCTCGGCAATAAAATTTTATTTATAAACAGGTCTTGCAAGGATACCAACTTCAAAGTGGAAGATGCAGTTGGAAATTTCTACACATTAAGCTGCATGGATTGAGGTTTCGCTTGACATGACTTTAAGACTTTGAAGGGCAAGTCAAAAGCATTCTTTGGATAAGAAACGACATAAACATGTTTGACTAGGAATCGCTTTTGACTTAAATCATAACTTTGTTAAGATATTGAGTCAAAATTTTGCTTTAAATCAAAACTTTTGACATGGATTCTAACTTCCCCTACCTTTTTTTTTTTAAGAAAATAATTTAAATGTTGTCATGACATTTTTTCATTAGACATGATACTACTCATTTTGTCATTAGTTATTTATGAAAATAACAATAGACATACCACTCAAAGTCTTCAGGAGACCAGAAACTCCACTGTGATCACCTAGCCTAAGCAAAGATCCCATGATTCAACTTCTTTGGGGGTCAAGTCGTACACAAGTATGGATTTCGATTCTTAGCTGCTGCCCACATAATGACTGAAAAGTAAATTACAGGGCAGCCTGAATAATATGCACCACTTAAAGAAAGGTTTTATGGTGTAGCCTCACAGACATGAACATTGCTTGCTGCTGTGAGCACATACTGTGAACCGAGCACTTAAATGCATCTTCCAGAAGAACGTTAAAACATAAAAGGATAATGCTCTTCAATGTGCTTCAAAGGTAGTGAAAAAACAAATAAGAGTAACCCGAAAAAAAAAGACAGAAGAAAGCTTGGTGACATGCAACCTCCTGTTACACTCCAAACTGTTTCTCACAAGTGATTCTGTAGAAAATTTTGTACACAACCTCATGCAACCATGCTACCAGTAACGCAACATCCATGCAACCTTGCTAAACTGCTCTGATTTCAGAGATCACCCAGCATCTAAACTATTTTTTAATAGGTGTTAGTCCAATGTGGCCTATGGTAGAGTATTAGCAATTATAACTCAGGAGCTTAAAAAGGCATATTGAAGTTTAAAGTCAAGAACTTATGCAGCTATCTTCGTCTAATATCCAATTAGCATTCCATATGCACAACTAATTATCAAATTACACAACCCTAAACCCCATAATAATACTAAATTCCATAAATTCATCAACAGCCATCAATTTTTATGCACCAATCATGCCATTTCTATCTCATGTTTCCTAACATATCATAAAAGACCTCATCCTATAATCACACACTGAAATCCCTTGATATCCTTTGCCCAAATCCAACAAAAGCAACAAAAACTGATAGGGACACCAAATATCCATATGATTATGATGATGAAGAATAGCTTATCCCTTGTGTTGTTGGATTTTATTTGCGTTCATTTGTTAGGCTTGTTTTAGTTATTGATAGATTTTTTATTTAATGGGCTATAAATCCAATTATTTGTTCTTGTTAGAGTTTTAGTATTTATATGCAAAAAAAATTAAATGTTGGACAATTTTTGATGATTTGAAGAAAAATTACAAAATTGCAGACTATTCCAACCCCGATTCTTTCTCTTCTTCACCTCCATTCTTTCTTTCTTCAGATTTTTCTTCTCTTTCTTTGACTTCTAAGCTTCTTCGTTTTACTCCTTTATTGTCCCAAATTGGCCTTGCTATCAGAGCATGCTTTTCAACACGATTTCTAGTCCCTAACTTTTGTAAAGGATCATCATCAAGAAAAAAAATCTTTTAGTTTTTCTATTTAAAGTAAAAATCTAAAAACAAAAATTCACTCAGTCAAACACCATAAAACCCAAAACCTTAGCCACTATACATCTTCCCATAAATTCAACAGCAGCAACTAGTAATCCACCCATCCTCCACAATAGTCGTCCACAAAACCACCACTCATCACAATCTGACAACCTCAAGAAATCAACAATCTTCAGTTTTACAGCAGCATCAAACCAATTCCAACTGATCTTCAATCCACCACTGTCGAAGAACCCTTCACATCCAGCCACGCTTTAACCAACAAATCAGCACATCCATACCAGTCAAGCCCACCACTAAACCCAATCCATCCCCACCATCGCAGTTGCCTCAGTCTCAGGCACTACCAAATCAAAACCAACCACCACAAGCCAAAGCCCACACATTAACATAGCCAACACAAACCTGACTCTAGCCAGCATACCCACTACCGAATGGAACACCATAATAGCCAGCATACCTACTATCAAATGGAGCACAATAATGGCCATATTTCATCCTCGACCACCACTTCACCAACCAACCTGGTGCCAACAGGAAAGCTTGCTGGCAGCAAGCTTTCCTATTTTATAAATCCACAATTTATTTTCCTCTTTGATGTACTTCTTATTTTGTATATATGACAGCCTATAGTTTACATGTATAGGATTATGCTGATTTTCTTTCCATGTATACATCATTGTAAACTCTATATAAGTTATAGAAATCAATGCCAAAGATAAAAATTCAGACAATCCTTCAAGATATTTTTGTCATGGTATCAGAGCTTTCTCGGTTTGTAAGTAATTTCTGTTAAGCATCTCTTGGTTTGGCTGTTGGTGTGCTGACAGCCCACCTGTAGCTCTCGGTTTCTTGGACTATGCCTTTGCTTAATTATTTTGGGTCTCTCGGCAATCTCTGGCAAATAGTAGGGGCTGTTTCTGAAACATATCTATGTTTCATAGGCTCTTGGGAATATTTTCAAGGCAATACTTGGTGAATCTCTAGTTTCTGGATCGGCATCTTCTGGGTCTGTTAAAATAGATTAGCATCTTCTAGTTCAGCTCTCGGTTGCTTCTGAATCTTTTTTGAAAAAAAAAAAAATCTCACCAGGTTTCTCTTGCTCTCTTCTGGCTCTCGGCTCTGTTTTTGTTCAACTCCCAGCTTCTTGTGGTTCTTCAGCAATTTTTTTTCCAGTTCTGTGTGTTTATCTGTCTTGGGTTATATATTTATTTGTGATGGATTCCACACCCATGCGTGTCAAGTTTTCGGGCACAAATTACTCTACATAGGCATTTCAATTTGAGCTTTTTCTCCAAGGAAAAAATCTGTGGGGACATATTGATGGCAAGGATGTTGCCCTGAAATCTGATACGAATAAACCAAAAGAACCTAAGGACTCTCCCTCATGGGCTGTCCTCGATGCTCAGATTATGTCTTGGTTTCTTGGTTCGATCGAACCACATATTATTACCAATCTACGGGCTCATCGCACTACCCAAAACATGTGGAATTACCTGAAGAAAATGCATCATCAAGTTAATGATGCTCGTCGCTTTCAGTTAGAACATGCGATTGCTATGTTTCAACATGACAGTCTTTCTATTCAAGACTATTACTCAGCATTCTTGACTCTTTGGCATGAATATACTGACTTGGTAACAACGAATGTTCCTAGTGCCGCTCTTTCAACTATTCAGAGTGTCCATGAAACTAGCAGCCGTGATCAGTTTCTTATGAAACTGCGCTCGGAATTTGAATCAGTCCGGTCCTCTTTACTGAATAGATCTCCTGTTCCTTCTCTTGATATTTGTTTTGGTGAGCTCCTTCGCGAAGAATAAAGGCTTAGTACTCAAGCTATTTTGGAGCATTCTCATGGGAGTTCTGGGACAGTAACTATGGCTTATGCTGCTCATAGCCAAGGACCCTCTATGTACTCTAAAAATCTACAGTGTTTCTGCTGCAAGGAATAAAGAATGTCCTTTATCTCTCGAGTGTGATTCTTGCAAAATTGATAAAAGCAAAACCCTTCCATTTCCTTTGCATGCTAGTAGAGCTTCTCACTGTTTTGACCTTATTCATAGTGATGTTTGGGGACCTTCTCCCGTTGATTCACATGGAAAATTTAAGTACTATGTAACATTCATTGATGATTATAACAGATTTACTTGGGTCTATTGTCTTCGCTCTAAATCTGAAGTCTTTCGTACATTTACTGAATTTTCAGCATATGTTACTAATCAATTTTCTACCACTATTAAGACATTATGCACAGATTCTGGTGGTGAATATATGTCTACTGAGTTTCAGGCCTTCTTAGCTTCTAATGGTATTATTCACCAACGCTACACCTCAACAAAATGGAGTAGCCGAACGTAAAAATCATCACCTTCTTGATGTGGTATGCACCCTCTTGCTAGAATCATCTGTTCCTACTATGTTCTGGGCTGAAGCTCTAAAAACTGCTACTCATTTGATTAATCGGTTACCCTCTCAAGTCTTACACATGAAGTCTCCTTATTTCTGTTTATTTGCCAAACAACCTAGGTATGATAATCTTCGTGTTCGGTTGTGTCTATTTTGTTCATTTACCACCTCATGAGCGACATAAATTATCTGTTCAATCTATTAAATGTGCATTCTTGGGATATATTGTGTGTCAAAAAAGCTTTGTTTGCTATGATCCTACTTTACGCTGTACACGCATTTCTAGGAATGTTATTTTCTTTGAAAATCAACAATTCTTTCCAGTGTCTTCTGTGTCCTCTCCTTTTACTGTGATTCTTCCCTCATTTGAGTCCCAATTATCTGATCTGCGTCCAATCAGCTCTCGTTTTAAACTTGGTATTGTGTATACAAGACGCTCCTGCCTGCAGTCTCCTCCGATGGGTCACTCGATATCTGATCCTCCCGCACTCCTGATTCAGTCAAATGATGCACAACCAGAGCCTCTGGTACGTCACTCATCTCGAGTGTCTATACCCCTGGATAGGTATGGGTTTCCAACTTCCAGATCTGGTAAATCTATTCCAGCTCTTACTGCTACATTGTCTACTTTTGATATTCCCACAGGCTATTCACATGCTGTTAAGCATGATTGTTGGTGACAAGCTATGCAGGAAGAAATTGTTGCTCTAGAGGCCAATCATACTTGGGACATTGAGCCTTGTCCTCTTACGATTGTTCATCTGGGTTGCAAATGGGTCTACTCAGTTAAAGTCCGATCTAATGGTAGTTTGGACCGTTACAAGGCTCGTCTTGTTGCCCTTGGGAATAATCAGGAATATGGGGTCAATTATGAAGAGACATTTGCTCTAGTCGATAAAATGACCACTGTTTGGACGATTTTGGCTCTTACCACTTCTAATAATTGGCAGTTACATCAAATGGATGTCAAGAATGCTTTTCTTCATGGGGATCTGAAAGAATGTATTTATATGAAGCCTCCTCCAGGATTATTTTCTTCTCCGACCTCCCATGTGTGTAAGCTTCGTCGTTCTCTTTATGGTCTCAAACAAGCTCTGAGGGCTTGGTTTGATAAATTTTTCGCACCACTCTATTACAGTTCTCATTCAAACAGAGCAAGCATGACACTTCCTTATTTCTTCGAAAATCAGCCATGGGTATTGTTGTTCTTCTGGTTTATGTTGACGATATTGTTATCACAGGTTCTGATTTGGATCTCCTTGGTCAGCTCAAGACTCATCTCTCTGAGGCTTTTCATATGAAAGATATTGGGTCTCTTACTTATTTTCTCGGTCTTAAAGTGCATCATAGCTCCTTGGGCATTTCCTTAACTCAGATCATGGTTAATCCTGTGTTTCATGAGCACATGAAGCATATCGAGGTAGACTGTCACTCTATTCGTGAAGCCTATGACGCTCTTGTTATCACTCTTCCTCATATTTCCATTGATCTACAAATTGCTGATATCTTCACCAAGGCACTCACACGTCATCGACATTGTTTTCTAAATAGCAAATTGATGTTGGTTGATCATCCTACATCAATTTGAGGGGGGTAGAAAGCTTGTTGCCAGCAAGCTTTCCTATTTTATAAATCCACAACTTATTTTCCTCTTTGATGTATTTCTTATTTTGTATATATGACAGCCTATAGTTTACATGTATAGGATTATGCTAATTCTCTTTCCATGTATACATCATTGTAAACTCTATATAAGTTATAGATTTCAATGCCAAAGACACAAATTCAGACAATCCTTCAAGCTATTTTTGTCACCTGGTACCAACCACTCTACGCCAACAACCAGCCACCACATACACCCACTACCAATATAAGACAATAAAATCTCCAATAAAATGCAAATCAGCCAACAACTCCAACACACCGACCATCCATCATAAAACACAATTGATTCAAATCTTCAAATTGCATCAGCATGCATGTTCAAGCTTAGGATTGCCTTAGATGTTTTGACCATGAGAGGCATGATGAAAAAGTCTTGTTACATTTTCTTTCTTGTCAATTTAGTTGTAACTTTGTTTTATATATATATATATATATATATGTCAAAGGATAGATAGAAAGTGAGGAAAAAAGGGGAAAAAAGAATGAGAAGTGACCAAAGAAAAATAAGAAAAGAAGATGACAACAAACAAGTTAAACGATATCAGTGATACATGGACAACATTAAACATGATTTGAAGAGGTTCAACTGCGATTGAATTTGACGATTTGAATCTTTGTGGTAAATTACTCAACTTTTTGATTTGTTAAAATTTACTTATTTGGTTTTTCACTTGTTATTCATTTAATTATCAATAAAGTGCTTTTTTTGCATGAAAGAAAAAAATCTTACATAAAGCCTTCAAAGTTTACTCACCTATCAAAATTGTCATCTATATCTATTTATCAGGTTAATGAAAATTAGTGATTTTTGTTTGATTAACCCTTTTACACTTAAAGAACTAGTAATGCATGTTTACAATTTCCATAGTGTATTCTAGTCTTAATTAATATATAAAATATTGAATAAGTTTTATTTTATTTTTTATCATTGTATTTTTATTTTACAATTACTATGGACTTGACCTTGAGTAATATCTTTAGAATCATTCATGAGCAAAACCCTATAGAGTTTGGTACAACTAGGTTGAGTATAACTAGATGTGTCTTAACATAATCCGAAAAAACTAAAGATTGAACAAAAACCTCTATTTTTCATACTTACAATAAATATGAGGATATAAATTGCAAGATAATCATTGATAGCAGAAGTAGTATAAATGCAATATCTTCAAATATTGTAGCTCACTTGGGCAAAAAACTTGTTCTGCATCCTATGTCATAATATGTCATGGATTAATAACATTTCCATAGCAGTCAATGAGATGATTGTTCCCTATCAAATTCTTATATCATTTGATGTGATGTGATTCCCATGAATGTAGGAATAAATATATCATTTGGGTAGACGAGGGGTATATGATTTCATTGTCATCATTTTTGGTTGATTAAATTCATGTTCTTTCACTTTTAAAAATAGAAAGATCCATCTTATTGGATTACCACCGAGACCTATCAATAACAATAAGAAAATGATGAATGTTAAGGAATAAGGTTTCAGCACAACTAAATACAATGTCACAGGATTTGATTGTATTTAGTTACGGGATCGGGATTTGATTGTATTAATTTAGGGATTTTGTATTCAATACTTACCTTGTATAGAATATTTTGAGATCTATATAATACATAGAAACCCCAATAACAGGGGCATTCAGACCAATTTTGTAATGGTATCAAAGCTTCTAATAATCTCTATAAAATTTTCACTCAGGCATGAATGAAATTTTGTTTCTCTTGATCTGTGTCATTTTTTTTGGGTTTCTTGGTTGTGGTTGTCATCGTATTGTTTTGTGTCGTTTCCTATAGTGGAGATTGGTGATTTTCTGGTGATTTTCTGGTTGTTTTCTGGTGGAGTTCAGTGAGTTGTTTAACCCTTTCAGAGGAGTCTTCTGTTCTGTGGTGGTTGGGCTATCATGGGCACGTTGGCATTCTCTGTGATAGCTAGAGGTTTTGTGGTGGTTGACAAAGTGGTCGGCACTTTGGATATTGTCACCAAAGTAGTTGCAGAAGATGAACTTTTGTTCTGTTGTTGAAGACGATGATTTGGTGAATTAATTATATTTTGTTGACATGTAGGCATTGAAAACTGTCTCTGATCTATTGACAGATGGGGCTTGCATTGCATTCTGTTTCGTGGCTCTCTGTTTTCCACATGGGCCTCTGTCACGTTCACACATGTCTCTTTGTTACACGTGGGTTCTCCTTTTGTTTTCCGTGTGGGCTCTCTTTTGTTTTTTGTGCGGGCTTCTCATTTTGGGCTTTCATTTCTTATTGGATCTAAGTCGGGACTATTTCTAAAAAAGGTAATTTTTAGGTCTTATTGGTCGGGCCTCTTTAATTAATTGGATTGACATTTAGACTACTTTGAGCTGATTTTCCAAAGATTTGTATTATGTCCATGGAAAATAATATTCTTCGTTTTGCTGGAAAGAATTTTTCTACATGGGAATTCCAATTTAAAATGTTCTTAGAAAGGAGAGAATTATCATAATATATTGATAGCTCTACCTATATTCCCACTGATGAAAGGGAATTTGCCCAATGGAAGGTTCAGAATGCTAAGGTGATTTCTTGGCTGTTAGGAACATTGAGCCTCATTTTGTTACCAATCTTTGATGTTTCTCTACAACTCATGCCATGTGGGTCTATCTACACCGCATTTATCATCAAGATCACAGTGCTTAGAAATTCCAATAAGAGTTGGAGTCAAGGAAACTTAACCATTGAACAATTTTATTCTTGTTTTATCAATATTTTGAGCGAGTATTCTGCTATTGTTCATGCTAAGGTTCCTACTGCTGCTCTTACGGCTTTTCAAGCAGTTCATGTTGAGAGTCAATGGGATCAATTTTTTATGATGCTTCGTGTTAAATTTAAACATATTAGAGCTAGTTTATTGAACCGTGATCCAATTCCTTCCTTGGATATCTACTTAGGGGATTTATTGTGTGAGGAGCAACGATTATCCACTTAGATAGATATGATCTCTCAGAGGGGTTTTTCTGAGCCTATTAATATAGCCTATGTAGTGCAAGGAAGAGGAACACACAAGTTGCAGTGTTTCAGCTGCAAAAATCTTGGTCATATTGTTCATAACTGTCTGAAGAAAGCTTGCAACTATTATAAGAAATCGGGTCATTTCATCAAGGACTGTCAGATACAGCCTCAGAATCGTCAATCTCAAGCTACCGTCTAGGCCTTGTCTTTTGTGCCTCCCACTGTAAGCTCTAATTCATCTGTTCTCATATCTGCTATGGTTCAACAAATGATTGTCTCTATTTTTACAACTTTAGGCCGACAAGGTATAACTCCTTCCTCCACTTCTTGGATTATTGATTCAAAGTGCTTTTAATCATATGACTGATAGCACGATGGATCTCCATGATGTTCATGAGTATGACAGCACGCAATCTATTTAGATTGCTGATGGTAGTACACTTCCTATTACTATTGTTTGTAATTTGGGTTTTTCATTTAAAGATGTTTTTGTCTCTCCTAAATTATCTACCATTTTAATTTCTGTTGGACAATTTGTGGATAATAACTATGATGTTCACTTCTCTTATGGTGATTGTGTTATATAGGATCAAGTGTCGGGAATGGTGATTACAAAGACGTCTAAAGTGAGACATCTTTTTCCTTTATGCTTTTCTATTCCTAATATTGTTTCTTTTGCTTGTATGGCTACTGCCAATAATAATAACATATGGCATAAGAAATTAGGTAATCCTAATTCTGTTATCTTAACTCATCTTTTGAATTATGGTTTGTTTGGCAATAATAATTCTCTTTCCTCATCTTTTGATTGTGATGATTGTCATTTTGATAAAAGTCTTATTTATCTTTTCTTGTGCATGGTAGTCGTGCTTCCACTTCTTTTGAAATTGTCCATATTGATGTTTGGGGGTAAGTCCTATTATTTCTCATGGGCCATATTGTTATTTTGTGACGTTTATTGATTATTACAATCGATTTACTTAGCTTTATTTTCTTCGATCAAAAGCTAATGTGTTCTCTATTTTTCAAAGATTTGTTGTGCTTGTCAAGACACAATTCAATACTTGTATCAAAATCTCACGCTCCGACTCAAGGGGGAATACATGTCTCATTGATTTCAAGATATCTTCAACAAAAAAAGGATTATTTTTCAGTGCTCTTACCCTTATACCCCTTAACAAAATAGAGTTGTTGAGCGTAAGAATTGTCATCTTTTAAAAGTTGTTCGTACTTTGCTCATTGATTCATCTGTACCTTCTAAATTTTGGGTAGAAGCATCATCTACGGTAGTTTATTTGATCAATCATTTGCCTACGGTCACTCCAAATTATTATTCTCCCTGTCTTCGTATATTTGGCATACCTCCTGAGTATAAATCATTTCATATTTTTGGGTGTGTTTGTTTTATCCATCTGCCACTCACTAAATGTCACAAGTTTGCTGTCCAATTTGTCACATGTGCTTTTATGGGATATAACCCTACTTAAAAAGGATTTATTTCTTATGATGCTCATGCAAACAAATTTTGAATTTCTCATAATGTAATTTTCTTTGAAAATCAATATTTTTTCAATCTCATGTTATTTTTTACCCCCCTACTGCCCCTTTTCCTCCATTTCATGATGTACCTTCTATTAAACGATTTAAACCAAGTGTAGTGTATCAAAGACGTCCTCCTTCAATGCCTCTTCCAGACACTACTTCGTTACCTGATTCTACACTATCGGTACCTCGACGATCCACCCGGGATCCACATCCATCAGATAGGCATGACTTTTCTTATACCTCGTTTACTATCACTCTCGATACTATTTCTATTCCTCACTCTTATTTATACTCAGGCAGCTACCCAAGTTTGTTGGCAACAGGCCATGCAAGAAGAAATTCAAGCTCTTCAAGACAATCACACTTGGGATCTGGTGACTTGTCCCCCTGATGTCAAACCTATTGGTTGTAAATGGGTATACTCAGTCAAGTTTAAGGATGATGACTCCTTAAACTGATATAAGACCTATCTCGTGGCTCTTGGGAACCCACAAGAGTATAGTATTGATTACGAAAAGATATTTGCCCTGGTTGTTAAAATGACTACTGTACAGACTATATTGGCACTTGTTATGTCCCAGAAGTGGTTTTTCGGACACATAGATGTGAAAAATACTTTTCTATAAGGAGATTTACAAATTAAGCAAGAGATTTAAAGAAAAAGCAAGAAGCTTAGAGAGAAAGGAAGAAGCTAAAGAAGAGAGAAAAAGGGATTGGAAAGTATCTAAAATTTGCAAAATTATCAATATTCATCAAAAGTGTCCTCTCAACATGACAGAGGAGCATATAAATAGTAAACCCTAAATATCTCGCTATTGAGCTCGGCCCATCAAATCCAAATGTTCAACATAACAATTTTAAATAAAATAAAATAAAATAACAATGATATGGGCCCAAATGGACTTAGTCCCCCAACCAAAGCGTGACAAGTTGGACCTTCATACGTCGTCTTCGTCCATATAATTGTGTAATTTGCGAAGTGGGTCTAGTGTCCCCACCAACTCTCCCGAGGTTAGAGAAACTCGACCTCGTCGAGTTTAGCGCTAGCCGACTTTGATAGTACTCCTAAAGATCTAGATCAAGCTACTGTAAAGTATTTTTAGTGATCCATGTGTTATCTAAATCAGGTCGGCTTATCCAGTGAACTAGAAACCGTTGAATCTCATCGTTCCTGTTAAAAACAACTTGTTCATCTAGAATAACATTAATATTATCCTTTTGTGCTCAAGTCAAGGTGGAAGGGATAGGGTTTTCAATAGGGTCATCAAGAGGAGAATTAAATGGTATTTTAAATGGATCATTTGGAATAAGAAGTGGTTTATGGTATGCAATTAGATCCTCAATGTTAAATATAGAGCTAATGCTAAAATCATGTGGTAGATCTAGAACATAAGCATTTGGACCAACCTGTTGTAGCACTTTGAAGGGCCTAACACTACGTGCATGCAATTTTCGATTAGCTTTAGAAAGAAACCGCTCAAGTCTAATCCATATCATAACATAGTCTCCCACATTAAACTCATTATGCCGCTTATGTAAATCAGCTCAAAGTTAATATTGCACATTACTTGAATTTGTTTAGTGATCTCAATATGCAAATCTTGAATTCTACTTGCTAAAGACCCAGCTAACTCAGACACTCTAGCATGAATGGACATGGGAAGAAGGTCTAAAGGTTTCCTAGGCTTGTAACCATGTACAACTTCAAAAGGACTCATTCCTATTGACCTACTGATAGAGCTATTATAGGCAAACTGAGCCGTGGGAAGAACCAGATCCCAATTCCTATTATGATCACTCACTAGACACCTTAAAAGGTTGCCTAAACTCTTGTTAACCTTGTTTCAAACAATCTATAATAGACAACATTATGGTGCTAAATCCCTTGATGAAACGACGATAGAAAATTGCAAGCCCATGAAAACTATAAACCTCATGAATAGTCTTAGGCTCAAGCCAATCTACCATTGCTTGGACTTTTTGGGGGTAAGCAAAAACTCCTTTCCATAACACTATAAACCCTAAAAAGACCATTTGATTTGCAAAGAATAAACACTTTTTAACATTTGCAAGCAAACTTGCCCTTCTTAGGGTAGTACAAACTTGAATAAGATGATCTCAATGTTCTTCCCTGGTTTTGTTAAAAATAAGAATATCATCTAAGTATACCACCAGAAACTCTCATAAATGGCCTATGCACTTGATTCATTACTCTCATAAAAGTGCTTGATGCATTGGAAAGACCAAAAGGCATGACTAGCCATTTATATAAACCATCCTTAGTCTTAAATGTCATCTTCCACTCATCTCCAGGATGGTCCTAATCTGATGATACTCATTCTTCAAGTCATTCTTAGAGAAAATTTGAGCTCCAGCCATCATATCTAGCATGCCATCCAATCAAGGAATTGGAAAACGATACTTGATTGTAATCCTATTGATAGCTCGACTATCTATACATATTTTCCATGATACATCTTTCTTCGGTGTTAACAATGCAGGTACTGCACAAGGACTCAAACTCTCTCGAATAAATCCCTTTTGTAACAACTCACTTACCTTTGCAATTCAGCATGTTCACTTGGGTTCATCTTATAGTGAAGCAAGTTTGGTAATGTGACAACAAGGACAATCTATGGCGTGTTGAATATCACACATGGGGGCTAATGCATCAGATAGTTTAGAAAGGAAAACATCTAGAAATTCTTTCAACACTTCCCTTACCTCTTTAGATGGTTCTTCTAAAAAGTCTTCTACAATCTTTTTAGCCACTATAGCAAATACAATAGACTCCTCACAAATCTCCTTATCAAATTCCCCAGGACTTATTATGTTAAGCCCTCCTTTCACTTTACTCTTCTGACTATTATCATTAGACCTTGGAGGCAATCCAATGAGTTAGATTTTTTTACCTTGAAAATAAAATGAGCAAGAATTTGATCGCCTAAAGATAGTAACGTCCAAATCATACAACCAAGGTTTACCCAAAATAATGTGCCCTGCATCCATGGGAATGACATCACACCAAATTTCATCACGATAGTCCAAGATCTTTATGGGAAAAACACATCTCTCTTTGACCGCTATTGATGTATTGTTAACCCAAGACACATTATAGGGTTTAGGGAGTGGAACAGACTTTAAGCCTAAGCGGGATACACTACCCGAGGAAATTGCATTAATACAACTACCGCTGTCTATGATGATCTTACACCATTTGTCTCCACATTTAAAAAAATAGCAGTCCTCCAATCCTCAGTCCCTTTAGGTTGGGTTAAAGTGCATCTAACTACGTTTAACCTAGTTGTCTTTTTTTGGAGGGATATAGACCTAACACATCCTAGCAAGTAATGTGCAACATGATATGGGAGACTATGTTATGATACAGATTAGACCTGAGCGATTTTCTTCGGAAGCTAATCGAAAATTGCATGAACGTAGTGTCGGGCCCTTCAGAGTGTTACAATGGGTTGGTCCAAATGCTTATGTTCTAGATGTACCACATGATTTTAGCATTAGCTCTACATTTAACATTGAGGATCTAGTTGCATACCATAAATCATTTCCTATTCCAAATGATCCATTTGAAATACCACTCAACTCTCCCCCTAATGACCCGATTGAATCCTCTATCCCTTCCACCTTGACTTGAGCACAAAAGGATAATATTAATGTTATTCTAGATGAACAATTTGTTTTTGACAAGAACGATGAGGTTCAACGAATTCTAGTTCGCTGGGTAGGCTGACCTGATTCAGATAACACTTAGATCACTAAAGATACTTTACAGCAACTTGATCCAGATCTTTGGGAATACTATCAGAGTCGGCTAATGCTACACTCGACGGGGTTGAGTTTCTCCAACCTCGGGTGAGTTGGTAGGGATAGTAGACCCACTCCGCAAACCATTTCCTATTCCAAATGATCCATTTGAAATACCACTCAACTCTCCCCCTAATGACCCGATTGAAACCTCTATCCCTTCCACCTTGACTTGAGCACAAAAGGATAATATTAATGTTATTATAGATGAACAAGTTGTTTTTAACAAGAACGATGAGGTTCAACGAATTCTAGTTCGCTGGGTAGGCTGACTTGATTCAGATAACACTTAGATCACTAAATATACTTTACAGCAGCTTGATCCAAATCTTTGGGAGTACTATCAAAGTCGGCCAAGGCTACACTCGACGAGGTCGAGTTTCTCCAACCTTGGGAGAGTTGGTAGGGATAGTAGACCCACTCCGTAAATTACACAAGTATATGGACGAAGACGACGTAGGAAAGCCCAGTTTGTCACGCTTTAATTGGGAGACTAAGTCCATTTGGGCCCATATCATTGTTATTTTATTTTATTTGAAATTGTTATGTTGAACATTTGGATTTGATGGGCTGAGCTTAATACCGAGATATTTAGGGTTTACTATTTATATGCTTCTCTATCATGTTAAGAGGACACTTTTGATGAATATTGATAATTTTGCAGATTTTGCATACTTTGCAATCCATTTTTCTCTCTTCTTTAGCTTCTTCCTTTCTCTCTAAGCATCTTGCTTTCTCCCCAAACTTCTTTCCTTTCTTGCTTAATTAGTATCTTTTTTTTCAGAACAGTACTTTTTTCTCTTTTTGAATTTGAACAATACAAGTTTTTTTTTTTATCAAACCGGATCTAGGGTTCTGGATTGTTTAACTGTAAGAACAATTAAAAGTCATGCTTTGATGCCAACTTTGATGCGGAATAAAAAAAACGATACGAATTAAGCAAAAGAAAGAGATTTAGAGAGAAGCAAGAAGCTTATAGAGAAAGGAAGAAGCTAAAGAAGAGAGAAAAGGGGATTGGAAAGTATGCAAAATCTGCAAAATTATCTATATTCATCAAAAGTGTCCTCTCAACATGACAGAGAAGCATATAAATAGTAAACCCTAAATATCTCGCTATGGGGCTCGACCCATCAAATCCAAATGTTCAACATAACAATTTCAAATAAAATAAAATAACAATGATATGGGCCCAAATGGGCTTAGTCTCCCAACCAAAACATGATAGGTTGGGCCATCCTACGTCGTCTTCGTCCATATACTCGTGTAATTTGTGATGTGGGTTTGGTGTCCCCACCAATTGTTCTTTCCTAAAGAAAACTCCATATAATTGGAGGGATATACTGATGCTGACTGGGCTAGTTATACAGATACTCGTTGCTCTATTACTGGATGGTGCATGTTTTTTGACAATAAACTCATTTCTTGGAAGAGTAAGAAGTAAAATAAAGTTTTCAAATCCTCCACAGAATCAAAATATCATACTATGTCTTCTGCCTGCTCTGAAATCACATGGCTTATGGCTTATTAGGGGGACTTGGTTTTCCTCAGCTTCATTCCACTCCTCTTCATGTTGATAATACCAGTGCGATTTAAATTGTTGTTAATCCTGTATTTCATCTATGAGATTGACTGCCACTTTATATGTGAATCTTTTAACTGACATAAAATTACATTTCATCACATTTCCACCGAACATCAAATTACGAACATTTTCACCAAGACTTTCTCGGCATCATCATAAATTCTTAGTCGACATATTGATGCTTTTTGATCGACCAACATCAATTTAAGGGAGGATGTCACGGGATTTGATTGTATTTAGTTATAAGATTGGGATTTGATTGTATTAATTTAGGGATTTTGTATTAAATACTTACCATGTATAGAATATTTTTAGATCCATGTAATACAGAGAAACCCCAATAACATGGGCATTTAGACCAATTTTGTCGACTTATACCTTAACCCATATGCTTGACATCTAGCACATCATAAATTTTGAGCAATCTATTGAGTTCCTTGAATTCATTACCCTTTATTCATGATAAGGAGGATAGGGATGGCTTCGACTCACTAGGTTATGTCTAATTTATCCATGTAGGATGGATTCCTACAAAGTTTATTCATTCTATAATCTTAGTCATGTGATGATGTTCATGGTCATAAATCTTGGATGCCTACAGCTCTTCTACCAATGTCTTCTTACACTAGCATGTGCGAGTCTAAATCTTTTACAAGCATAGTTCAAATAGAGGATAACCCAACTCCTGTGTTATTGAATTTTATTTGGGTTAATTTGTTGGTCATGTTTTAGTTATTGTTAGATATTTTATTTAGTGTGCTATAAACCTAATTGTTTGTTCTAGTAAAGGGTCACTAGCATGAAGATACATGCTAAACAAGCACCCACTAACATCTTCAAGAAGAAAAGTTTCTTCAATAGCATCAATTTAGCAAAATGAGCGATAACAAAGGTCATGAAACAAGAAACCAAAAAACTCATAATAAAAATACAACCTCATAATTAAGAAACCAGGAACTCAGCCATATAGCATGCAAAAACTCGTACTTCTATAATGCAACCTTCTATTAAAAAGCTACTAACATTATGCAACTATTGTGAAAGATTCTTTGTAGCTCAGTTCTACAATCATTGAACATTCCCCAACAATCTCTCCAACTAGCATTTGCACACATTTTAGAGTTCAAATTGCCCTAAAATTATCTCCCACAATAATAAAAAATTAGTCAAATATGATCTTTGGCCACATATCAGAAAATAAATCAGGGCCTTTGAATATCATAACTAGCTAAATTACCTAGTTACCAATATAAGGTAAATTGAAATACAATGCCACAGCTAATAAACAAAATATTTTGGCACATTCTACAAACTAAAAATGTTGATCATGACCATCTCCAACTTGATTTCATCAATCCATCTAAGTTTCTCAAAACAAGTTTCTTCTAAATCCTTCTAAACTATCCTTAAGAAAACACACCTCACAATAACAAACTACCGAACCCCTAATCCCTCAAACCCAGTTCCAAAAAAATGGCAACCAAATTTACAACATAATAAAACTTGTTAAAATCCTAAATGCTTTTCAAAAGTAGAAACAACTACTCATTCTCCAGTTTATGAATTCTGATCTCATAAAATACCCTTCTCATATCCCTTTAATTACTCATTCTAAATTCATGCAAAGAAACAATTCACAACAGAAACAATTTATAAAACATGAACACAAACAAAACCTATTGTTCCTCCAATACAAACATTCCAACTTCTAAATGGTACTCCTAATAATTCCGAATCAAATACTCCATAATCTCAATC
The DNA here is from genome assembly GCA_015731905.1 of Salix dunnii. Lineage (NCBI taxonomy): Eukaryota > Viridiplantae > Streptophyta > Magnoliopsida > Malpighiales > Salicaceae > Salix > Salix dunnii. The sequence goes on along the minus strand of CM027665.1, from coordinate 8,810,391 downwards.
AATATTCAACAAAATCAACGCATTTAAAAAACAACTTGTAGAGCACTCATAAAAAGAAGTAAATAAATAAGCCAAATGAATCGAAAGACTCATGTTTGGTTCGGGAAGGGATCATGATATGGAAAAACCTACTCATTCTCAAATTTATGATATTTAAACCCTAGTATCCTCTTCTCCTAACCCCTCAGTTACTCAAAACTTAAGGAAAGATTTTTTGTTTTTTACAAGAAATAGGTCACAAGATAAACATAAAGGAATACAATTTTCAACAAAAACACCTGATAAAACAGAAATACAAACAAAAACAAAAGCACTCACCAAAGATCATGCCAAATTCATTCTAACTCTACAAATCTATTAAACTACTTCTGTAGCAACACTAAACCAGAAACCCCTTAGGCAACCAATCCAAATTTAATATAAACATGTATACAAACACACACACACACACAAAAAAAAAAAAAAACACTCACCAATGATCTCCAACGCAAAATCCAATCTGTCAAGAACTGCTCTGTCCACCACCACCACCACTTCCACCAAACGCCCTCGGAATCGAAATAGTGAACCTTCTCTCCATCCCTCCAGCGCTACCCCCACCACTCCCTTGTCCTCCAGGAGCTCTATTCTCGTAATCACTATCATCAGTAGGCAACTCATACCGACAAACCGGGCACGAATTATGCATCTTCAACCAAGGCATTATACAATCCTCATGAAACACATGTTTACATGGCATCCCTTTGACTTCTTCTCCTCCCTCAAACTCATCTTTACACACAGCACATTGATTATTCATCTCTGATTTCATCATCTCCTCAGTAACCTTCATCGTAGGCAATGCCTCAATCGCCGTTTTCGACGCCGGAGGAGTCCCATACCTGTTCGGGTCATTCTCAGCCAACTGCTGGATCAGTTGCTCCAAACCCGACCCAATAAAATAATCACCAGAATTACCATCTGGGAATCGAAGGCCAGGTTCATTTATATTGTTCTCAATCACGAACTGAACCCGACCACCAGCAGAATGAAGGTTTTGGAGGTGAGAACGGAGGAATTCAAGGGCGTTGAACACATTCGGGTTGGAGAATTCGGGTCGGGTTGAAAATTCAGGATGAGAGGAATTTCCAGAGTTTTGGAAGAGGAGAGGAAAGAGAGAAGAGAAGGGGTCAAAAGGTTCGTTGAAATAGGAACCGGAGAATGGATTCGGGCTTTGAGTTTCGAGTTCTTCAATGAAACTATCATGGCAAATCGGGCAAAATGGATCGTCGTAGGAAGAGGCAGTTATCGAGACTGTGCGATCGCATTGGTGGCAGAAATATTGTTTCGGTGTGGTGGTTGTAGCGGCTGTCACTGCAGGTAATTGGGGAGCTCCGGTGAAGGACATGATCGATATTATCTTTGATAGAAGGGAGAGTTGTTCTTGTTCTTGTTCTTGTTATTATTATTATTTCTGAAGAGACAAAAGAGAGGAGTTTCGTAATTTAATTATTTAAAGATTAGATATTTTAGGCTTTTAATTAGTAAATTGGGTTTTGGATTAATCGAAGTCCAATTTAAATTCAGCCTATTAAAAAGCCCATGAAAGTAAATAAAGCTAATTTTATTGAAAAATTCTTTTAAGAATTAGCTTTATTTGTTATTATATTCTACACTCTTTTTTTAATATATTCCAAGGAGTTTAGTTGCTCCTATCTATCCTTACATATTTTAATAGAGGTAGAATATAGAGTATATTTGATATTGTATTTTAAAAGTATTTTTGAACAAAATTAAAAAATATATTTTTATTTTAAATTAATTTTTTTTTATTTTTAGATCATTTTGATATATTTATGTTAAAAAAATAAAAAAAACATCATTATAATATTTTTTTTGAATGAAAATCACTTTAAAAATCAATTTCAACTACACTCTCAAACAAGATATAGAAATTTTAAATCAACCTAATTTATTATAAAATATTTTTTCATCTTTAGTTGATTTTTATATTTTATAAATAAAGTAGAATTTAAGATGATATGAATAAATTGAAAGCAAAATATTTATAATAATAAATTAGAAATTGATTTAAAATACAAAAATTAATTGAATTATTTTTCTAAAACAATCTCCTTTGTTACGAAGTGGATTTTTGTTTTTATGGTTGTAACAGAGTGTAAAAAGAAAATAATATATTAGTGTTTATTATGCATTAAACCCATCCAAAATTTATATGAGACCCACAAAATGAAGTACTTAAATCACGGTTCGGAAAAAGAAGATATTAGCTGCTTTTCATTGATTTATGGTCCCAATTAGAGTGGGTACGACTAGGGGAACACTAGCATCAAACTAGAGAATTTTTTTTATTTTTTTCATGGTGTATGGTTTACTCATTTATGATTTGGGAAACCATTTCTTCACTGTTCTTCCATGAGAAAATTAAATGTCTGTAAATAGTTTTCAAAGTATTTAAAAAAATTATTTTTATTTGTCATTTTAAATTATTTTTTTTGTATTTTAAAATTATTTTAATATATGATGTAAAAATAATTTATAAAAAAATCATTTTCATTCATTTATGAACAAAAATTATTTTGAAAACCAACTTTAACTTCACTCCTCAACATGTATTAAATACCAGTTAAAAATTTTATATATATATTCTTTTAAAAGGAATAGGCTGTTTGAGATTAAATATATAAATTTGATATTTATTTAGTATTTTTTATTTTTAATGATTTCGATTTGTAAAAACTTAAAATATATAAAAAAAAAAACATGGTAACCAAACATAAGAAATTGTTTTTTTATTTAAACTCAAATTTAACCAAAATTTTAATCAAACACAGTAATATCAGTTATAAATCGCAACTAAAACTACTTTTAATAAAACTATTTTTTTTAATTTCAACCACGACAGCAACCATAATATAAAACAAATCCAAATAAAATTTATTATGAGTAAATAAATACTTCCTTAAGATGATTTTTGTCATATTCATTCATTCTTGAACATTTTATTATTTACTATGAATGAATAAGAAAATTATTTCAGAAATAAATAAATAAAATGTTTAGTGTATTGAATCTTGATAATCAACTAATCATTGAAAAAAAAATTGTATAAGTATCACAATATCTACATCATATTATTTGGAATCACAAACAAGCTACTCCCAACATCCACGTGGACCCCACGTGACCGAGTCTTATACGTGGCAAAAATTCATCCATTGGTTTTTTTTTTTTTTAATATAATTTCCTTGATCTCTACGCACCTCCAAAAACTTGGTAGTAAACTAAATCCACAATGTTGTAAAAATCCCGCAACGCTCTCCACCTCCACCTCTCTAGTTCCACCATGGACAAGATTATTCTCTCAAGCACTTCGACTCCTTTATCCACCTCTTCGCTTCCTCCTCTTCGTACTGTAACTTCCACAGCTTCTTTATCTTCTCCAAAGAAGCTCTTCTTGTTACGCTCGACTCGAAGTCAAAGAAAACTATCCTCTTCTTCAAGAACGTCAACTAGCTTCTGTAAAGTTCACAGGTCTACTACAATAACATGTGGAGCTATAACAGAGATTAACGAAAGTGATTTTGAAAATGTTGTCTTGAATTCTGACCGTCCAGTTCTTGTTGAGTTTGTGGCATCCTGGTGTGGTCCTTGTAGATTGATATCTCCTGCCATGGAATCTGTGGCTCAGGTTTGTTTTTCTTTCTTACTACATTATTCAACCATGACTATATATTAGCCTTTGATTACAAAAGGGTTTTCTTTTTCACGTTCTCAATTCATGTATTTTTGAGATGTGAGCAAAATTTGACAGAAAGAATTAATTCTCATGATTTTTCTAGTTTGACATGGATAGCATTTGGTGCGCCTAAGCTGGTTCGAGGGTCCCGTCTAGATGTGATTAAAAGGAAAAAAGAGAAAATGATATCAGAATGAATCATGTTTAGAATAAAGCGAAATTATGATACTGACTTTGCTAGCTAAATCACGGTAGGACATGAAGACGGGACACTTTATTTTTATTATTATTATTACACAGATTGTTGTGTGTGAGCAGAACTTGAACTTATATCAATTAATCTCTTCCAAATTAGTGTTTGGGAGGACGCATATGTGAATATTACTATCTAAATGGTTTAGCACTTTGTTTGAGAATGCTATCTGTTGATAGGGCCTTATTCTTTTCTGATATGGTTTTTGTTTCTCTAACTTTTAGGAATATGGGGATAGATTGACGGTTGTTAAGATCGACCATGATGCGAGCCCGAAATTAATTAAAGAGTATAAAGTCTATGGATTGCCTGCTTTGATTCTTTTTAAAGATGGGAAGGAAGTGCCTGAAAGCAGAAGGGAAGGTGCGATTACGAAGGCAAAACTTAAAGAATATGTTGACGCTCTCCTGGAGTCCATATCAGTTGCGTAGACCTGGATATTCCTTCGAGATTTTTACAACTTTTGAAAATCCTGTGGTGTGAGAAAATGTCCAGCTTTCATTGACATATTGTAATATTACAGTCAGTGTGTGTATATAGACATCCAACTGTATAATATGAGCTGATGAATAAGAGGACATCGTTTTCAAGAGAAGATTGTGAACTTCTTAAATTATTGAGGATTTCCTTCTCCTGGTTTTCTTGTTTATTGCAATATTGTTGAATTATCCTTACATCTTGCTCTTGAAGCTTGCTCTTGAAGGGAGTGGTGAAAGTTGGCTAGGGGTGAAATATAATTTCTTAATATTTAATCTGATGAATGTGAGATTGATAATAAATTTTGTAGAGGGAAGTTAATTGTGATGTGATGAACAAGTTGGATAAGTTCCAGATTGGATATCTTTTCGAGCTCTTCATGTCATAATTTAAACTGTAGGTTTATAGATTTGGCAAGAAAACTAGAGAAGAAACATGTCTATCCAGAAATTAGCAAATGAGACGAGGTCTCTATCTTCAATGAAAAAAAGCACATTACGGGCTTTTCTATACATGTGTGTGTGTGTGAAAATAACAACAATTACAACCACCGCTCACAATCAAATCCGTGCGCGGTGCTACCTTTATTGTTTGTACAATCTAATTTCATGCAGTCACCTCTTTCAAGTTCTGGCCTCCAATGACAGCATTATCAGGGATGTACTTGCCCCAGAACCAATGCGCCTTCCAGACAGTGTTCATCTCTTCAATTGGGACATTCCTTGTCTCAGGCAGGAAAAGGTAAATGAAGATGGTCATGATAACACAAAAGGCAGCAAAGAACAAAAAGAGGCCGAATTTCAAGTGACAGAGCATGGTTAGGAAGAACTGGCCAATGAGGAAAGTGAAGAACATGTTGACTGAGACATTGATGGCTTGCCCTGCTGATCTAATCTCAAGAGGGCAGATTTCACTGGGCACTAGCCATCCCAATGGACCCCAAGACCACGCAAATGCTGCAACGTAAGCACAGATCAAGAACAATACAAAGTTGGCTGTGCTACCTGACATGTTTCCTACACCATTTGTTCCAAAGTTGATGGCTATCATGACTGCAACAAATATCTGCAAACATGTCCATCGAGTCAGCATGAATCTAACGTGAATCCGTAATAGCTAGATGAGTTTTAATATAGTATACAAAAATTGGTTAAATACCTGGCAAATAATCATCTGAATGCCTCCTTCAAGGAACAAAATTCTTCTCCCAAACCTATCAGCTGAGTAGATGGAAACAGCTGTGCAGATAACATTAACTATGCCCGTGATAACCGCAGACATAAGTGAAGCATCATCTCCGAAACCCAGGGTTTTAAAGAGAATAGGCGCATAAAAATTGATGACATTAATTCCAGTAAGTTGCTGGAAGAATGGAATCAATATGCAGATGACAAGTTGAGGCCTATATCTTGGCTGTAAGACGTTCTTCCATGGGTGTTCCACTTTCTTTGCATGCTCATTTGCGGCCACGAGATCTTGGAATTCTGCTTCAACATTGTTCGTGCCACGAATCTTTTGCAACATTTTCTTGGCTTTCTCGGGGTGGCCTCTCTCAAGGATAGAATTTGGAGTGTCTGGAAGGAAAAATGATCCAACAATCATCATTATAGCTGGGACAGCTGCAATAGCCAAAGAAATTCTCCAGCCATATCCTTCTTTGATCTTAGATGTTCCGTAGTTAATGAGATTTGCAGCAAGGATACCGATTGTAATGGCCATCTGGAAACCAATGTTAAGTGCTCCTCTAATTTTTGCCGGTGCCATCTCAGATAGATAAATCGGAACAGACTGTGTAGAACAGAGAAAACACGAAAATCAATTTGCAAAACGTTATAACCATTTCAAATAGACAAAGCCAACATCGAGAGAAACAGTTACCTGATTAGCAAAGCCAATGCCAACACCAAGCAATAAACGACCGATGATAAGCATTGCTACGTTGGTGGCAGCACCATTAAGAATGGCACCAACAAGGAAAACCAACCCTCCAGACAGCATAGAGATTTTACGGCCGAATAATCTAGTAACAGTGGAGGAAAAGAAGGAGGCTACCAAAGCAGAAAGGTAGAGAGAAGATGTGAACAACTGCAACAAGTGGCTGTCGAATTTGCAATACATACTCTCGTGATGACCTTCCTTCTCTTTGTGGTACACAGATGGGAAGAATTTTTTGAGAAATGAATCCATAGAAGTCACACCACCTGCAACATTGTACAAAATCATCCAATCATCAAATACCTTCAGATATAATGCATCAATAATCTATGTCACCACAGCAAAGAGAACCGAAAGGTCTTCCATTGATTACCTGAGATACCAATGTCATAACCGAAAATGAGACCACCCATGGCAGCAACCAAACAGGTGATGATAACGAAGGTGGTGACACGACCTTCATAGTTTCCCCCAGTACTTGTCGCAACAAAAGCTCCACCAGCCATCTTTCCTGTGAACTCTCTTACTCTTTCGGACGTGAATTTGCAGAGGGTGGTGCAGAAGGAGTGTTGGTTGGTACTTATTTATTCGAGGTGACGAGAAAAAGGATCTTTCAAGGCAAATTCTCTATATAACCACCTGGGAAAACCGCAAAAAAAAAAACAGACTCATTCAGACTATCATTTGCTCAGTAGCTTTCGCCAACGCTTCATATAGTTTTTTCACCCCAGTGTGTGGGCAACAAAACAGGGTGCCCTCTTTTCTTGTTTTCATCTATTTTTATCTAATTCCTTTTTTGAGTTAGATTTAAGGTGGATTAATCAATAGGAGAGTATCACCCTTTATCCGCTGGTGGCTGGGATTGATTCAAACCACATCCACATTTTTATTGGACACTTTCATCTCCTTCCCTCATTTATAGATCATCCACTAGTTTAAGTAAAATCATGGAGGTTTCATTTGCTGCTGCGATTGGAGGCCTCCCGCAGAATGAGTGCTTTGTTCATTTTAGAGTCAACAGAATCCAAGATTCTCAAACAGGAACATGATGGTGCTTGTATAGTCAGGGGAGTGTTTGAATTATGGTGAAATAAAATAACATGTCAAACACTCTTAACTTATTTCTAAACATAATTCTGTCAAATGTGAATGTTAAGCAAAGATGTAAAGAACTAGGTCAAGTTTCTTGTAAAGAACTAGGTCTAGTTTCTATAAAAGAAGTTAAAACATTGGTTTTGTTTCTCCAATCTAGCAACAACTAGGTCTAGTTTCTTGTACAGCAAATTTGGCTTGGAATTATTATATTAGAATTCTTATAAATTAAAGAAATAAATTCAATTGGATATTTATAAGATCTTCTTCCCATTGATTTTTGTTTTTCTATTATTGACCATGATTATGAGTTTTTAAAGCCTTAGAAAAATTAAAAAGATGAGTTAAATCATAAAAACTTTATATTAGATTTGAATTTTCACTATCATATCGTCAGAGAAGGTGTTTGGGATAATCATTCTATACTCTCTTATTAAGAATAACATTTATTCATACGTGGAATCATAAAGTTGATTAGATATAAATTTCATGCTATTATAAAAATTCACTAAAATTGAATTGTTTTAGATGTTAACAAAGAAATAAGCATCATTCTAGTGTGACTAAACAAATCAAAATAATATTCCACTTTTCATGAATCCTTCAATATTGAGCAATATTAATAGAGACCTTTTTATTTGAGGATGTATCTTTTCTCAACCATAACTCTCTAATTGTTTATATATGTTTATTTTTCTTTTAAGAAAATGAAAGTTCTCTTAGTTTTTATTATTGAAAACTTAGATGGTGACTTTCCTTTTAAGATAAAGATGATGAATAGATATTCTCTCACTAATGAAGATAACATCTCTCCATAATATGTCAATTTATCATAAATCAAGTTATCAATTTGACTTTTCAAATTTTCTTCTTTTCCATACAATTTCGGTTAAATTTAACTATGTGCATCCAATTATAAATAATAAAAAAATTCCATCATCTCCTACTTCCTCGTGGTTGGGATGACCTTTCACAACTTATCACTTTAAATTGCTTTATTATCAATATTGTTCATACCGATTACTAAAGACTACAACTACTAGGTCTCTTATAGTTTTGGGTGCTCTATATTAGTAATATAGTAAGGCCAATGTAAAGACATCAACCTAAAAAAACAAAGTGACTTATAGTGTCTTGGATCTTTTATAATTACACATGTTAGTAACTTCAATCCTTCACTAGGAGTTTTACTAACCTCAAGCATATGTTATTGATACTATACTCATATGTTATAAACCCGGTAACAACAAATATTTATTTACAATAAGTCATAATACTTTAATATCAATCATAAGTTTTCCCTTTATATTCATATCATCATATTAAAGATAAATTATATCCCTAGTGATATCTCATAAGGTTAATCAATCATGATTGTAGATAATATACTAAAGTAGCAAACATTAGTCCTTTACCTTCATGATCTAGTCAAAAGCAACTAAGTGCAGTGATAAATGATGATAAAAAATATATATCCTCAAGGACTCAAATGGTGAGAAAGTAGGGATCCATTCATTCACCTTCTTTTATGGTCGCCCTAACATATGTAGTATGACATATAACATACTATGGTAGAGAATTTAGAAAACATAGGCATATATAGTTCTCTAAATACCATACAAACCTTGATCTAGTCACTTTTATAGTGTCTAATTTGAGTTCTTTAAATGCCCATTATGTTTGACACCAAATAATTGAACTTAAACCAGGAATTTTTAGGTTGATATGGATTATGAGACCATCTATATATGATCATAAGGACCTCATATTTATCTTTAATTGATGCAATGTTTTTCATGTTTGTTTTGCTCGTTTACTCAAGAACTAAAATGATTGTTCATGTGAGAGAACCAATTAGCATATTTATTTACTATATATATGGTTTTATATATGATCATGTGTGCATGTGTGTGTATATGAGTATGTGTGTTGGTATTATTTTTTTCTTAGTGTTTAAACAATATAGTGAAAATAAATACTTTCTAAAAAATAATGATCATCTAAATACAAGCAAAAAATAGCATAATAAGATTGTTAATATAACGATTATAATCTATGTAATCATAATTCCCTTATATGAGCATTAAATACATATCCTGGTATAGTCTTAATTAAAGATTTTTCTGTTATATAACTCATGAAAATATGTTGAAAGGCACTTCATGTAAACACCCGGAAAAAAAAAAGAAAAAAAAAAAGAAAAGAACAAAACCGGTTCATGAATAGAAATGCAAAGAGGAGAGAGGGATTGGGGATTTTTCTTTATTTTCGGTCATCTATATCTCTTCTCTTTTCCCCAGCCATCCAAACCCTTTTTTCTCTGCTCCCAGCCGAATTCCTTCTCTTCCCATCTCTTCCCAACCGAATCCCTTCTCTTCCCATCTCTTCCCATCTCTTCCCAACCGAATCCTTTCTCTTCCCATCTCTTCCCAACCGCATCCCTTTCTCTTCCCATCTCTTCCCAACCGGATTCTATTCTCTTTCCATCCTTGCCCAGCCGAATCATCACCTTTCCCACTCCTCACAGCCGAAGCTTAGGATAAATTAAGGGAGAGTATTTGGTAAAGGTGTGAGAAAAGTTGAGAATTTGAGAAAAAAGTGGACTTTTGCCGAGAGGAAGAAGAAAAAAAAAATAGGAAGTAAAGCAAACAAGAGAAAAAGAAGAAGAGTTGCAAATCTTTCGAAAAAAAAAACTTGTGAGATACAAGAGGTAAGAGTCATGAAATTTTTCTTGTGAAAATGGTGCTAGAAAATGTGGGTTTATGATGAAAATTTATGGGTAATGTTGCTGAAATTTCATGTGTAAATTGTGCTGGAAAATGTGTGGGTTTATGATGAAAATGGATGAGTATGTTGCTGAAATTTTTCATGTGAAAATGGTGCTAGAAAATGTGGGTTTATGATGAAAATTTATGGGTAATGTTGCTGAAATTTCATGTGTAAATTTTGCTGGAAAATGTGTGGGTTTATGATGAAAATGGATGAGTATGTTGCTGAAATTTTTCATGTGAAAATGGTGCTAGAAAATGTGGGTTTATGATGAAAATTTATGGGTAATGTTGCTGAAATTTTCATGTGTAAATAGTGCTAGAAAATGTGGGGTTTTGATGAAAATTTATGGGTAATGTTACTGAAATTTCATGTGTAAATTGTGCTGGAAAATGTGTGGGTTTTTGATGAAAATTGATGGGGAATGGTGCTGAAATTGTTGAAATAAGTATATTGACGAATGTGAAATTGAAAATAGAAGTATATTAATTTTTAGACATTGATGTCACAGGCGGTGCAGTCGAGATTGAACCATCGACCAGACAGGAACAACCCAGAAGTAAAATAAGTAAGTGATTTATGCCTCTCCATTCATATGACGTGTATGAAGTATTTTAAATTGAATATTACACCAATACAATGAGGTTTATTCTAGAGTAATGAATATGTAAATAAGAATAACGGTTGATTAGCTACGGCTAATGGCATCCGGAAGGATGGCCGGGATAAGTGATTGATTAGCTACGGCTAATGGCATCCGGAAGGATGGCCGGGATAAGAGATTGATTAGCTACGGCTAATGGCATCCGGAGGGATGGCCGGGATAAAAGATTGATTAGCTACGGCTAATGGCATCCGGAAGGATGGCCGGGATAAGCGATTGATTAGCTACGGCTAATGGCATCCGGAAGGATGGCCGGGATAAGCGATTGATTAGCTAATTAGCTACGGCTAATGGCATCCGGAAGGATGGCCGGGATAAGCGATTGGTTAGCTACAGCTAATGGCATCCGAAAGGATGGTCAGGATAAATGCTTTATTAGCTATGACTAATTGCATCCGAAAGGATGGCCAGGATAAATGCTTTATTAGCTACGGCTAATTGCATCCGAAAAGATGACCGGAATAAATGACAAATTAGTTTCGGCTAATGACATCCGAAGGGATGGCCAGAATAAAAGGAGGTTTAGTTTGTGTCTAACGGCGTCTAGAAAGGACCCTAGGGGAGGAATGGTTGACCCCGAATATGAGTGCCTTATAAGAATATTCGGAGTAAAGATAAGGTTGCTCGAAAAAGAGAAATGGAGTTCCTAACAACTTTATAATTAACCGGCATTATGCATATATAGAAATTTCAATTTGTTAATGTCCTTTTAACCGATAGTTCATTTGGTTAAATTTATTTAGTACTATAATTAAGAAATTGCATTTCATTAAACGTTTGTATTACTGCAGGGACGTCACAACCATGAGAGGTCTAGGGAGCCTAATACCAGGGGACCTACTTTTGCAAAGAACCACGTAGATTGCATTCTAAACTAAGATATTTTTAGGATGAAACAATGTATTGAATGCATAAATTTTATTAGACCCTTTTGAGTAAATTTGTAAATTCCCCTAATAGGCTAAAACGTAAACTCATGTCCATGTATGTATATTTGTTTTTATCCAAAGTTTTAGTTATAAAAATTGTAATATTGTACGTTTATGCAAATTCTATTTTCTAAATGGTATGTTTATTGTATGGTTGATATTTTTACCGATGGGAATGGATATGGATTGTTGAGTATGGGTAAAAAAAAAATCCGGGTTTTTACACTTCAACTTGTGCATTGCATCACAAATGAAGTTATATCAAATATCATTGTGTTTAGCTCTATAATGATACTTAGCATTCTTAGTATAGGTCAATGCAACTATATTATTATAGTATAACAATACTGAGTTAGTTGTATTAGACATAATCCTAAAATCATAAAGAAACCTAATTAACCAAATTGGTTTTGTAGGCTAAATCTAAACATGTTATAACTCTTATTCTATAATAGACAAAACTACAAATGTTTGCTTTTGACTACTCTATAATAGATATAACCTCATAATTGAATGAAAAAACATTTATAAATGTTGTTTTACACTTATCAAGGTCATCCTCTTAATCATCATCAATGTAACTAGTTAAGTAAAGATCAAATCCTTGATATTGTTACATATACACCATCTTTTCTTTAAAATAATATAGAATTCTTTTAACTACATATCATTACATAAATCTTGAATTTGATTGATATCGATAAACATATCCTATAACATTGAAAATGCCAAGTCATGCACACAGTATTACATATATCAAGATACTACATAAAGCAACATATAATACAAGATCTATTTTATTCTTTTTCTCATTAATTTTAAGACGATCTTTAAAACTCAAATTCTTGCCCTTTACAATATGAATGTTTGTAGGTTTATAGTTATATAAAAAAACTACTTTAGAACTTTCTTTATGTAAGTTTATTGGGACAACCCAAATGAATTTTCAAATGGTCTCAAATGATTTTAACATGAAACATATATTTTGCTTTATCCATGTTATTCATTTTAAAGTTGGAAAACAACCATAATTTTATTATGGTAATCATATTCTTGTTATTTTCAGTAATCAAGATGCCATTCATATATAATTACAAGATAATGAAACAATTATTAGACCATCTAACATACACATAATGATCTTATCTAATCATCAAAAAACCATCAATGATGATGGCTTGATGAAATCAAAGATACCATTAGCTGAATTATTATTTCAATCTATAGATAGGTCTTAATAATCTATAAACTTTGCATTCTTAACCTTTTTACAATAAAATCAACTAATTAATGCATATAAATCTTTTTATCCAATTCTACAATAAAAAAAACAATTTTGATAAAGTTCAAAGTGTAAATCACAATGATTGTTAGAATAAAATGAATTGAGGCAAACTTAACTATTAGAGAAAAAATTCATACTATATACCTTCTTGTTAGGTATAGGTTTTTTTACCATCAAGTGAGTCTTATATCTTTCAATGAAATAATCCACTTGACATTTCACCTTGAAAAAACATTTATTCTTGATGTTTTTTTTTTTATCTAGTAAAAGGTCAATTAGATACCGTGTATGACATGTCTTCATAGCCTTCATTTTTTTTTTAATGCATTCACTCATTCCTTATTTAAGAAAACAATAACATTTTGAAATTTTTGGGTTATTTATCATACACAACTTAATGAAAGAATTTTTTTTAATACTAAAATGAAAGCATGTGACACATATGTATGCTTCTAAAAAATTTTATATAATGAATTGTATCCACTAACAAACAACGTACTTTTACATATGTATGCTTCCTTTATACTAATTGGTGTAATATAAGTGTCAAATTATGAATCATCCATTTCATGAAAAAACAGGTTTCTCTAAACTTTGTTTTTATAAGGAAAATCCTTTTAAGGAATTTTACATATCTTGACTCACTTTTAGTCACACCTCTATCTAATAGTTTTTCAATGAGCACATACCCATTTAAGTGATTATGATATTTAATACTTATAAATAGTATTGTATACAGGAGTAGTTAAACCCCATGACCTTAAATGATTCAAGTTTAGAGCTCTTCTAATAAATAACTCATATGGTATATAAGGTACTAATTTATAAGATACATGGTTTAGAAGATAGGTAACATGTTAGATTTCTACAAATATATAGATATAGTGAAAATGATATAAAACAATCACGAGTCTTAAGATCATATTAGATAATTTAAGGTTGTTTAGAGTTTAAACAAAGATGACATGAAAATCAAGTTTTTTTAAGGTGTGATTAACCTTTTTTAAGGCTGGGTTTTTATAAATTATAAGAGCTTATTTGACACTATGTTTCAAAAAAAAAATTAAATGAAAAATTTTATTTTTATTTTTTATGTTAAATTATTATTTTTTGATATTTTTAGATTATTTTAATATATTGATATCAAAAATAATTTTAAAAAAATAATATATATATATATATATATTATTTTTTTATATATATAAATTATTTTAATACATTTTAAAATAAAAATACTTTAAAAAATAATATAATTTATAAAGTAATTCTAAATATTCAAGAATACATGGTACTACTAGTAAGCCAGCCTTGGCGGAGAAAAGTATAGGATTGGGAGAAGAATCATTGGCCAAGATGAATACCTAGTAATCAACGATATTGATTTTACCATCTCAAGATCCTCAATTTATCTTAAAAGAATGGTATCACATCCAAGTTATTGTTCATAGTGAAACAATTCACTATGGACGGTAACAATATAACTTAATGTTTGGTTCGGTTCGGTTTGTTCGGTTCTTTCAGTCCACTGATTTTTTTTCTTTTTTGCACAGTGAAATAACACATTTGTCCCTTGAAAAAAACAAAATACGGCTACTGGATTGAGGGGTTCGACTGTAATTGCACAATTTCTGTCCAGTCTAGTCTGGTTACCCGATTTATTTATTTATTAATATTTCTTTGCACGGTGCAATAACCATTTTGTCTCTCAAAAAAAAAAAAAACTAATTCTGGCCAAGAGGGGTGTCCCTATAATTTACCAATTTTTAATTGTTTTTTTCGTTGATTTATTGATGGCGACGCGCTGTCCATTTATAAGCTCACTTGTGTTCTGGACAACACGTACAGTGTATTCCAGCATCAAAAAAAATACCCAACTGGCATCTAGAATGATTTTCAGGCATGTTCTTTTCCTCTTGGTACAGTGCGTGTGAGTACACGGTGGCCAGAAACGTGTCAATGGTCGTTTGAAAATTTCTCCCCTTTTCTTTCTCCTGCCCGCGCAAGCTGACATCAGTGTGACTATTTTTTATGAAGTTTCACTTCAATCCCTAAACTTTGGATTGATTTTTTATGGTCTTTATTACTAATATATAGGTTTTGATTTGTTTCAATTTCACCCTTCAAAAGAAATTGATTATATATTATAGTTTCATCTAGGTCCTTAGACTTGAAATTTTCAATTTGGTCTGGAATCTTTAAATTTTTGGTATCAAAGTTTTAATTTCTTTCAATTTTATCCTTCCATGCAAATTAATTATAAATTTCAGTTTTATTTTAGTCCTAATTCTTTTAATTTTAAGTTTTGTTCTAAATTATTTAATTTCATCGGTATCAATGTTTGAGTTTATTTCCATTTTGTCCTTCAAATTAAATTTATTTATTTATTCATTTTATCCCTTGCACTTTTAATTCTTTTATTTTTTTCATATATATTTTTGTCCATGTTTATATTTAAATGCTATTAGTTTCTGTTTTCAATTTTTCTTCATTTTCAATGCTATTAAGTTTTTTATTTAATGTTTAAATTTTAATATGTACTGATAATCATTTGAAAATTAATAATTATTTTGATTTCTCTTTTTTACTCTTCAAGTCAAATAATTTCTTAAAATCTAATAATATTTATTTTTATTATGTCATTTATTTTGTTCTTTAATTGTTTTTTTTTTAATATTGTTAGGTCTTAATTTTTTTAATTATTATTGATAAGACATTCATAATAATGATAATGATTATTTGCTAGTTTTGTTTTCTTTTAAATATGTCAGACTAATTATATTTTTTGATATTTATTTAATATTAGCTCCTTAAAATATATATAAATCTTATATAATAAAAAATTATGGAATTTTGTTTATCATTTTAAAATTGATATTTATTACTTTTTCTCTTTGTTATTTTTTAAACTCTTTTTATTTATCTTTCAAGTCAAATAATTTTTCAAAATTTACTTATATTTATTTTTTTGTTATTTATTTAGTTTTTTTAACTATTTTTTTTTATTAATATTATTAACTTTTAAAATTTTTAATTTTTATAGATAAGATATTTAAAATAATAATAATAATTATTTATAATTTTTTTCTCTGACCTTTCTACACTCAGCTCCAACCAAGGCTAGATATTTGTACAGATTTCGTTTGTTTTTGCTAATTACATAGGCCATGCTTGGGCTGCATTGCTTTTATTCCTAGGCTTTGGGTCATTAGACTTGTGCCATTAAAAGCTGTGCTTCGTTTTATTTTTATTTCTTTTAGATCATGTATAATAATAACCTTGGATTGATTTTGATTGCTTTTTGGGCTTTTTCATAGGTCCATGGGTCAGATTTAGAAAGCCCATTCCGCCTAAGTAAAGTCATGCTTTCAGTCTTATTGTCTGTTCGAAATTATGTTTAAAAAAACTTTTGAAGATTTTTGAAAATTTTTTATTTTTATTTTTATTTTAAATTAAAAAAAATATTTTTTTGAATTATTCTTATGGGTTGATGTCAAAAATAATTTTTATAATAAAAAAAAATATTTTTTTAATATATTTCTAAACGAAAAATATTTTTAAAAATAATTTTAACTATACTTTCAAATAGACACTTAAAGCTCTATTTCAATTTGTCAAAATTTATCACTCATGTGGAATACACGTTCTTAAATTGATTATTCCTTTTAAAAATAAATTTAATATTTTAAATTACATATAGACAAGTTTCTTAAAAAACAGAATGAGAAAAAAGAAAAATATATTGCATGATCTAATATATCCAAAAAAAGTCAAATAATTATTTTTTATATTTTGCATGTATCATGGATTTAATAACAAGTTTGTTAAAGCAATAAAGATATGCCTTAAATTTCAAAATGCCATAACTTAATTTGTTTATTTTAATATTAAATATTATGAATTTATATATTAGATGTATTTCTGATATTAAAAAAAACACATGCAAAGTTATGATTTGACTTTAAAAAGACTAGGTTTGACCTATAAAATCATGATCCACTTTCCTAAGATAGATTTTTTTAACTAATAGACAAACCGATTGTTAGAAAATACAAAACAATACTTTAGTAAAATCGATAAACGAATAAATAATATAATTTATCTTGAGTAGGGTTTATCATTGGTGATATTAAGGGTGAATATTTTCGGTTCGGTTCGGTTTTTATGATTAAAAAATTGTAAAAACCAAAATTAATTTTTGGGCTTTTATATAAGCCATCCAATGGGCTTTTTGATGGACTTATAATTAATATAAAAAAAAAATTGATTTTCTTATAAGATTCAAAAATATATTTATTTATTTATTGCTATAAAAGAAAATATTGATGTATTAAATTGTTGGTGTTTATATAATGTTTATAAAAAAAAAATAACTTTCTAATACTTTTGTTTTGTTTAATTTAGCATGAAGTGAAATAATTAAAGTTTCACAGGTTAAAATTTAAATTATAGAATATTGCTTTCAAAGGGGTTCAAAATAAACAAGAAGTAACATTAACATAAAAAACTTCAAAATACTCCCGGTTTTGAACTAATTATCATCCGTTGTTAGATTTAATTTCCCAGTAAATTCTACAAAAAAAAAATAGAAATGTTATATTGAAAATAAGTTGATTAATAAATCATAAAATAAAAATACAAGTGTATAAGAAAAATAACCTGATTCAAGATTTTCATATTTTTCATAATCATTAATTAAGGTTGTAATGTCGATTGATATTGATCCATGATTCAACCAATTTTGATAACAAATAAGTGCTTGAACAATTGCTGGAGAACCAAGGGTGGACAATTGGACAATCTGCTATTTAAATCACAATTTTACAAGCATGGAAAATTTCAACTACCATATGACAATATCATGCGTTGGTCCAACAATATAGGCATAGGTATTGTTCCAAAGAACAATATAAAAAATAAGATAGCTATCCATTCATTTAATATAATATTAATAATTTGTCATTGTTGTCTCTTACATCTACAGTCATCAGAAACAAAAAGTAAATATTGGATTTAAAATGAGAAGGAGATATTGCATCATAGTGCATACTAGTGAATTAATAGCGTATTTAGTAGGTATTTGAAATTTCTATAGAATGACCGACCCAAAGTGTATAAAAAAAAACAAATCGTTCAGATTCATAATCCACAAGCACAGATGATTATCGTTTGTTGTCAAACATAATCGTTCAAAGTAATAAGTATCCGGTAAAAGGTAGAAAGCAGTATTTGCATGATCTCAAATACAAACGAAGGTTCAAACTTTCTCAAATATCATTCAAATATTCTAAAATATCATAATCTCAAATACAAACAATTAAAAAACATGAAGGCATGAACATTAACTAAAACATAGAAATAAAATACAACAAATTATTTACTTACCTTATGTGAATAGAGGTTCAAACTTCAAACTTCTCCATTTAAAGTCGAGGGAGGGAGAGGCGAGAGGCCAAAGGGAGGAGAGGTGAGCGGCGAGAGGCCAGAGGGGGAGGGAGACACGAGCGGCGAGAGGGGGGCTGCTACAACGCTTGCTAGGGTTTTCACTTTTCACACTTTCAAATTTCAATTCAAGTCTTTACTCTTTACCGAGGAATGAGGATAAAATAACTGAATTAGTTTATATTTATATTAATGTTTTAAACCGAAGCGGTTCGGTTCAATTTGGATCAATTGGTTTTGTCCGTACAAAACTAATACCAAACAGAACCAAATTTTTAAAAAAAATTTATAATCAATTTTTTTTTTGGTTATTTTTATTTTGGTTTTCTTGGTTTAATCGGTTGGACAGTTTTTTTGCTCACCCCTAGATGATATTGTTCTCCATTTATACAGCCTCATTTACTTATCAAAATTAAAGCTTCCTAGGAACTAAATAATATGTGATAATTCTAAATGTTTTTAGATGATATAGGATAACAAATCTTTTATGTTTGCTCGCACCTAAAAGTCCTGATCCAATAGGTCATTGTTGTGACGCCATACACATATGATAAAATGACAACTCTATTAAAGACTTTCTCATTAACTAAGCTTTGATGTTTGTTTATTTGTTCTGTTTTAATTTAATTAGTTTGTTATTTATTTTTTAACATAAATTTTATATATTGCTCTGTGTATTTTTAACACAAACGTTTTTGTGTATTTATTGTCTGTGCATTTGTATATTGAATAAGAAATAATGTCTAATGCATTACATGATTTTAATTTTTAAAATACACACTAGCTTCTTGGTTAAGTAGGGGATTGATAGTCTATTTTATGACTATAAATTAGGGCTCAAGACTCGTAAAATACCCAATTCAAATTTGTATGCATGTTTGATAATGATGGACATGCATGTTTTAACCATTTCCAGTAATGAACCCATGTTCTTCCTTATAAGGACCATCACTAGACAAATCTAAGACCTTTTAAGATGAGGTAGAAAAT
Source organism: Salix dunnii (assembly GCA_015731905.1). Classification (NCBI taxonomy): domain Eukaryota; kingdom Viridiplantae; phylum Streptophyta; class Magnoliopsida; order Malpighiales; family Salicaceae; genus Salix; species Salix dunnii. The sequence continues at coordinate 8,790,819 of CM027665.1, read as the reverse complement.
CTACTCATGCTCATATTAAATAAAATCAATTCTTAGGATGCTTGTGTCGTCTATAAATGCATCAAGGAAAACTCGTACATAGAATCCTGAATTCCAAGTTTTTAGATAATAAATGATCATTAATTATGTAAATTTTATAAGGATCTAAGTTATTATAAATTGATTTGGATGAACATGGATTCCCTCATTGAAAGACAAACTTGTATTCAATTTAGCTTTTCTTTTTTGCAAGCATCTTATATTTATTGTAGAATCTTTATTTGAAGCGAAATATAGGCCCACCTTTAAATTACACTCCTTTTCAAAAAGTAAATAATATATGAAAAGAACATTCAACCAAAATAGAAGTAGGGTTACTCTTTGAAAAGGGAGATGCATTAATTAATGCCTGTTTGAGAGTGTTATAAATATTATTTTTGAAAATGTTTTTCGTTAAAAAAATATCAATTTTTTTTCAAAAATACTTCTCTAACACATTCTCAAACAGAGTCTTAAATGATATGCGAGAATAAATCATTCACTCTAAAATGAGGTTCTCATATATGGAAGACATTGCTAGGAAGTTTACTTTAAATATGCCTTCTTATCCATCTACCATAAAAAAGAGTTCTCAATGCTCATTTGATTGATTAAAGTTTGTAGAATCTTGCTTCTACCACCCAAAATTCATTATAAATTCATGTTGTCCTAAAATTCACTACAAATTATTTCAAATTATAACACATTTATATTAATTTTCAACCTGAATATCATAACAATCTAAAATATTAGTTTTCTTCCCTCCTAATTCTCATTAATATCCATAAAAAAAATATATCAATTGCGTAAACTCATCTAACCACCATTCTTAAATGTTACAACAAAAATATCCAAGTATCATACATGAAAAATGGGTAATTTCATTTGTTATTTTCAAAGATTTAGGAGAAGAATTGTTCAATTGATTTAACATGGATGACCATCAATCTAAGATAAAAATGGTGCATTTAGTATAATAACAAAAATGAAGACTCATATAACCAATTTTCAACTAGTGAAATATGTTAAAAGCTAGATGTTGAGATTTTTTCCAAAGCCTTTAAAATTATTAAATAAACAAGAACATAATATTTATTATTAATGATGATAAATATTTTTATCTATTATTTTCATGTTAGGAATAAAGAATGAAAACATAAATATTATGAGAAAAAATATATATAAAAAATTACGAGTTGAGTTTAAAAGAAAGTCAAAGCATTGAACATTAGTCACTAGACAAAAAAACAAAAAAAAAACTAATCTATGATATTAAAATTGTGTGTAAAATTAATAGTTACGAAATAATAGTGTCCCATAGCTTGTGCATATTGACATGGTTGTTGAAATATGTGGGCATTTTCAATAAGTTTTCCATTTTGTTCCTAACTAATAATTTATTTTTGGACCGTCTTCATTACATTAGTCCACCTATTATGATACGTGTTTCAAATCAACTCTTAAACTTAAAGTTCTTGATTTTTTTTTTTACCATGCAAGTATCTCTTATCTAACATCATTTGAATAAAATTACATATGGTTAATTTTAAATAATATTTTGAGTGCAATTCTTTTAATAAAATATTCGGTTTCTTAAACTAAATTAAATTAACCAAAGTTTTTCTTACTCATAAAATATCCTCTAATCCAAATAATACTAAATTGAGTTTCTTTTAATAATATTATTAATAATAAAATATTAAATTTTCTATATATGTTTAATTCCTAAAAAAGAAGAAGCTTAGACAATTAACAAATTAAAAAATAATGGTAGGTATCATTGAAAACAATTCATAGTTGGAAGTTTCATTCAAAATCACAATCATGCTTCGAGGACTTTACCTTTTCAACTATCCGTTTTTATTTTCTTTAAAATATTTCAGCAATCCCACACCAAAAAGCAATCAAATTTTCCTCTCTCTCTCTCTCTGATTCTTGAATAATTCTTGATTCGATCAAAATCAAACACCCCCTTCAATTCTCAAACTCTAAAAAACCAAAGCAGCAGCAGCAAGGCTGTTAAATCAATCCTTGAAAAAGACAACAATGGCCGACGACAAATCTAAATTAGGTTCAGGAGACTCAAAAAACAACACCAACAGTGAACAACAACTTGAAGAGAACCCGAATTTGAGTTCTAATGGAGAACACCAACAAGAAGGAGGAGGAGGTGGAGGGGAGAGAGAGGGTGGTGGTCGCCTAAGTCAGATTTCAAGAACTCCATTCACTAATCTTAGTCAAGTTGATGCTGACCTTGCTCTTGCTAGGACCCTTCAAGAACAGGTCTCCTCTTTTTCTCTATGTTTTTATCTTTTTATTGGAATGGATTGGTTTTTGTAGCTTCTTGGGTCTCTATATTTTGTGGGTTCTTGATGTCTTTTGATCTCAATATATATATATTTTTTTTAAGTTTGAATGTTGGTTTCAGTTGAGGGAATGAATTGGTTTTTTGTATTATTGGTCTGAGTGATTGGTGGGATTTTGTTAATTTCTATGTTATGTAAAACCTGGAGTGAAAGTTTGAATTGTCAATTTGGGTTTTAGCAGGTGTTATTTTCACTTTTAGCTTAGCTGAGGAGATGAATTTCTATTTCTAGGTTACTGGGTCTTTAGAATTGGTGTTATAATCTCTTGAATAGACGTTTCAATATCACCAAAAGTTGAGTTTTAATGGCTTTTTCGTATTTTGATAAATGAGGGGGAAAATGCTGTTTGGATTTTAGTTTGTTGCTTTTAGGATCCCAAATGGAGTAAACTTTGAAATGGATTGTTTGGCTTAGTTACTTATGTTATTAATTATGAAAATACACTCAAGTTTTCAATCAGCAAAATATTTGGTTAAGTTCTTCTCTAATGTGATGAATTAGTTCAGTTGATTCTGTTTTTTAGTAGAGGCATTATTATTAAGTTTTAGCCTTTGGCTTCTCTAACCAATAAATTTGGTTACATTTTCTTGTTCTCTTACTGTGGTTATCCTTTTCTTCTACCAAGAGATCTGATGTGTTTTATCATGGAGCAGGAAAGAGCATACATGATGCTTAGAATGAATGATGATGGGAGTGATTATGGAAGTTGGGAAGCTGGAAGTTATTTACAGGACTACGAGGATGATTTTGGTGACCTCGATGATGAGACTGATGGAGATGATGATGAGACTGATGGAGATGATGACACTGGCGTGGATGGTGATGGAGATGCATTTGATGTCCGTGCTCATGCTGGCACTGGAAATGATGATAATACTGAAGTTGAAATCGACCCTTCCTTGTATTCCAGTGACGAGGCCTATGCTCGGGCCTTGCAGGAAGCTGAAGAACAGGACATATCTGCTAGAATGCTGGCCCTTGCTGGCTTAAATGGTAGCGAGTTTGATAATTATGAAAGGAACTATTGTTTTTATGTCTTTTTGTTGGTACCCATCTTTCTTTCTTTTTTGTGAATGAATGTGTGCTGTTTCTTATGCAAGTCTTTCTTTCTGTGGTCTCTGTGCGTGTTATGCAACCTTTGCATCTTTTGCTAATAGTTTGTAGTTACAGGAAACGCTGAGGAGGATAGCGAAGAAGATCTTGAGGGTAATTCTCAGGTATCACTGTCTGTAACTGAGTATATTATTTTCTTCCTACCTTTTGGCATAATAAGGATTTTAGTTTAACAATTTTGCTCTATGTTATTTCAAGCTATTACAAATCTCCATGGATGTATTCTGTGAAAGTGACTTTGGCATTGTGTTTTTGCTGGTACAAGCAATGGATCATATATAAACCTATGCTGTGTATATTTTTCCAAAGTAATATGCCCTTGGTTTAGTGATACTAGTATTGGAAAGGTGAGAAGTCAGTTTCACAATCATGAAGTTGATATCAGTTATTAGTTCTAACTGCTGCTGCTGACATAAATTATGCGAACATGCAAAAAATCCTTTCAGGTAACTATTAGAAGAACTGCATTAATCTAGACCAAACCCTTAAGCCTGAAATACTATATGGAAACTTAAAGTGATCACAAGCTACGCTTACAACAGCTTAGATTGTTGCTGTAGTGTAGGAGCTCGGGGATTGCTCCAACTGGCACTTAGAAGGATAGGTATAACAAGAGGAGAGAGGTAGATACCATTGTGGTGCAGAGCTACTTGATGAACTAAGAACTGTGCATTTGTTCAGCCAAGGTTTTACTTGCATCCTGCTAACCAAAAGGCTTTAAATTCTGACATGTTCCATTTTTGTTGAAGTAAATAGTCATGGAGCACTACAAATGGCTTTTTGCCTGCTTTCTGTGAAGATAATATGATCCAGCAGTGTGCTTGATTTTAGTTATTGTCTTGCTCTAGGTTTCATTTTAGCCACTGGCCCACTACTGCTTTTTTGACAAACAAGTGTCTTGCCAATCTAGGGGTGTTTCATTAGCCATTTATTTTCTTGTTAAATCTCCAGTCTATTAAGTGGTATTCTCTAGTCCACAACTTTAATACAAGTGTTTTAATCTCCATGTAAGGATGCTATTAGTTTAGGTTTGTTCCTTGTTTTAGCTTTTCCTCTGGTTTCTATTGGTTGAGTGGCAAGTGAAAGAAAATGTTTGTGTTGAGTCTAATTTTTCTTCCTAAATTCTATTGTCTCCTATGGGGCTTAATTGGCTTCTTATTGCCCAGGAAACATGGGAGGAGGTTGATCCAGATGAACTTTCATACGAGGTAAGCTGGCTTGGATTGAGTGACCGTGATGCTCCATCACCACTCTATTTCTTACAGTATGATTCATTTATCTCAGGAGTTGCTTGCATTGGGTGAAGTTGTTGGAACTGAAAGCAGAGGCCTTTCAACTGATACAATTGCTTCTTTGCCTTCAATAAACTACAAGGCAGGAAGCAGTCAGAATGGATGCAATGATTCGTAAGCACAAATGCACAAATTTCTTTTTATCATCTGTAGTTATGTGATGATTGAAATATGAGCTTGCATTTCAGCTGTGTCATATGTCGTTTGGATTACGAGGATGGTGAAACTCTGACTCTGCTTTCTTGCAAGCATTCTTACCATTCAGAGTGCATAAACAATTGGTTGAAAATAAACAAGGTACTACTTTCTTTTCATTCTTTCTTCTTTGTTTTTTTTTTTTTTTTTTTTTTTTGGTGTGTGTTGTAGTTACTTTCCGTTGTTCTTCCTTGTTATGCTTCAAATCTCTTTCTGGTGACTGAAATTTTTACCCTACCAACCTAACAGCACTTGGTGATCTCAACATGGCTCATCAGTTTTGTTTTCACTTCACGACATAGTAAAGACTTTGTAAGCTATTGATAAAGAACACATAAACGTTTTCCTTTTCAATCACACGTGAAGAATTGGAACAAACCATATGTTCAAGGGCGTCTATTTTAATGTGATGCTGACGCCAATCATATGTTTAAGGGATCTTGCTTTAGACCAACAGCATATTTTTGTAATTACAGTTTGAATAGCATGAAGCTGTTGCTTAATATTTTCTTAATGATCGCAGGTCTGTCCTGTTTGCAGCACCGAGGTCTCCACTGCTGTGCACAGCTAGCATTTGCTGGACCATCCTCTTCTACAAGTCATAGACTGCTGGGTTAGAAAGAAAAATAGACCGGTGGGTACACACCGCTAGCTCTTGTTTTGTTGTGCCAATTGCATGCCTTTCCCATGAGGGGAATTACCCAAGTGCGCATGTTCGGATTAATTCATCCTTGGCTTCCATATAAGAAGCCAACCCGACAAATTGGTTTCGTTTTAACTTTGCTGCGTGGCCTTTATAGCGAAAGTTCTGGGAATTTGCCTGGGTTCTGTTTTTATATATATATATATATATTTTATCAGAATCTTACTTTTAAATGAATATGGTCACCCTACCAAATTAATTAACAAATCAGTTCTATTTCTTTTGAGTTTTTCTTCACCTCCATTTCTTGTTTTCAGATTGTATTGAAAGACTACTACGGAGCAGTTATGCTATGTGATGGATCACACAAGTCTAAAGCTGGACCCAATTATTGTACTTTTTTAGATTTTCTGTTTGGTTTAAGGTTCCTTGCAAGTACAAAATGGGAATCTGCAAGGACTTCGCTGTCTAGCAGGTGATTTTAATAAAGATGGATGCTCGGAAATATAGGCTTGATTGCGAGTGTGTTAATAGTTGCTTCATGAAATATTTTTATTTAAAATTTATTTTAATACATTTAAAAATAATTTTCAACATTGACATATCGAAATAATTTATTAATATTAAAAAAAATTCAAATAAAAAATAAAAAATATTTTTTTTAAATGCTTTTCAAATGCATTACCAAATATTGTTTTAGTTTTGTAATTTCTTTTTTTTGTGAAATTATTCTAGTGTCATGGATTTAATTTTTTTTTGCTTCCTCTTGTTCAGTTTTCAACCTAAAATTTATTGGAAATGAAGTCAGTTTTTATTTTATTTTATGAAGGTGTTATGATCAAAGTCATGAATTTAACTAGTTAGACCAAGTTAAATAGTTTTTTTTTTTCATTATTCAATGGGAATTGAGTTTTATATTTATTTTATTTTATATGAAGTTATCTTGATCTAATGATTTAAATTACAAGTTTAGTAGGTTATTCTAGGTTAACTTGGGTGATTATTTTATTTTTATTTTTATTTTTTTTCACTATATTTTTAATCTTGGTTTGAGCAAGAATTTATCTTCATATTGGATTTAATATATTATTATTTTAATATTTTTATCTTTATATTGGATTTAATATATTATTATTTTTAATATTTTTAAAAAATATCATTCAATATTTCATTTATATATTTTTTTTAATATGTTGTTCATGAATTGCACACATCATTTTCAAAATGTTCAAAAATATCTTTCCATTAAATTAACGCTTGATTTTACCAAATATGGTTTAATTTATCAATTTAGAAAAAAAAAAAACACATACCAAATTTATCATAAAAAAAAAAAAGCTCCCCCCTCCCTTTTACTGTTCATGGGCAATATGTACATTTTCTTGCTATCACGTATAAAGCATCAACTTACTTTTCTTCCGAAAAATAATGTTCTTGCAAGCTTGAAACTTTTCAGGCCTCACTGCCATGCTGGATCCTTCATCATGTTACTTAGAAATCCTAATCTAAATTTAAACAGAACCTTAATCACCTTCCTTGATAAATGCAAATCAATGTTACAATTGAACCAAATTCATGCTCTAGTAATCACTTTAGGCCTCTCTCAAGATAACTTTTTTATGTCAAAAATCGTTTCTATCTCTGCTTCAAACAACACTGATTATTCTCACAGGGCTTTGTTAAATCTCCAAGAGCCAACTATCTTTGACTGGAACACAGTCATTATGGGTTATTCAAAGAGCAAGAACCCAAATAAATCCATTTCAGTTTTTGTCAAAATGTTGCAAGTTGGAATCTACCCTGATCATTTAACATACCCTTTTCTTGCTAAGGCGACTTCGCGACTTTTAAGGAAAGAGCTAGGGGTTTCAATTCACGGGCATGTAATAAAATCTGGGTTTGAGATAGATAGGTTTGTTGCGAATTCTTTGATTCACATGTATGGCCCTTGTGGTGACATCGTGTATGCACGGAAGGTGTTTGATGGAATTCCTGTGAAGAATTTGGTGTCGTGGAATTCGATGATTGATGGGTATGCAAAGTGTGGATATTTGGATTTGGCACTTGGTTTGTTTGACTTGATGCCTGAAAGGGATGTTAGGTCATGGAGTTGTTTGATTGATGGGTATGCTAAAAGTGGGAGTTACGGGGATGCAATGGCAGTTTTTGAGAAGATGCGAACTTCAGGCCCCAAGGCTAATGAGGTTACTATGGTTAGTGTGCTATGTGCTTGTGCTCATTTGGGTGCTCTTGATAAAGGGAGGATGATGCATCGATATATGGTTGATAATGGGTTCGAATTAAATTTGGTTTTGCAGACTTCTCTTGTTGACATGTATGCAAAATGTGGGGCAGTTCAGGAGGCTTTCGCTGTGTTTCGTGGGGTCTCTCTGAGAAAGAGCGACGTGTTAATTTGGAATGCTATGATTGGAGGGCTTGCAACTCATGGTTTGGTTAAGGAATCGCTTGAATTGTATACAGAGATGCAAATAGTTGGGATTAAACCGGATGAGATCACGTTTCTGTGCTTGTTGAGTGCTTGTGCTCATGGTGGATTAGTAAAGCAAGCTTCGTATTTCTTCGAGGGTCTTGGTAAAAATGGCATGACACCAAAGACTGAGCATTATGCTTGCATGGTGGATGTTATGGCTCGTGCTGGTCAAGTGGCGGAGGCATATCAGTTTTTGTGTCAAATGCCAGTTGAACCGACGGCTTCAATGTTAGGTGCCTTACTTAGTGGATGCATGAACCATCGAAAATTAGATCTTGCCGAATTAGTAGGGAAGAAGCTTATTGAGTTAGATCCAGAGCATGATGGTAGATATATTGGCCTGTCAAATGTTTATGCCATTGGCAGACGCTGGGATGAAGCAAGAATCACGAGAGAAGCCATGGAGCGTAGAGGGGTGAAGAAGACTCCTGGTTATAGTTTTCTCGAGATGTCTGGAGCTCATCATAGATTCATTGCACATGACGAATCACATCCTAGCTCAGAGCACATTTATACAATGCTAAGATTTATTGCAAGCCAAATGCAACTTGATGTACTTAATGAAGGTCAAGAACACTGTTTATATGGTATAGAGAGTATTTGAGTTACTCTTTAAATAAATTTTATTCAGGTTTCTAAAATTCTAATTGGTGGTTCTTATGCGCAGAATTTGTTACTTTTCTTGGTTGCCTGCCATTTACTCTCTCGTTTCTGATAACCAGAAGATTCTCTTTCCCCCCTGAAACTTTTCAATTAGCTAACAGAAGAGCACAACTGTCTAAATCTAATTTCCATATCCCTCTAGGCCACTAAACACATACTGTCTAAATTTCAAGTTCTTGTAGAATTCGTTTATCCCTTCCTTATGCTTGGGGCCATGGAGAAAAAAGAGTTATATCAGAAACACAGTCATAAATAAAAACATAGTTTAAAGATAAAGCGTATCTTAAGACAGCAGTGCAAGCATACAAAGGAATACTAGGCAGAAATTAAGTCGATCTTGCAAATTAAAATATTATAGGTACCACGCCCAACACTTCCATGTGAGAAGCCCTTCTCCAATTTTGATAATTCTGCACAAAGCACAAAATAACTCGAGTTATAAAAGGGTAACAGCTTCTAAGATTGATATTGTTACTTTCTCTAGCTATTCTTTCCTCACCTAGACGCTAGAACCTTGAAGGCTAGGCTGAGCAAGCTGAAGATGGTATGGGTCAATTTGATGAGAGATGGTTGAAAGCTGCAGCACGCTACTGGGTTCTCCACAGAATGGGAATTGATCGAGGACTTGCTGATGTTCCACCGGCTTTGCTTCCATCGCTGCCTGCTGATATTCCAGCGCTAGACGATGCTCCTGAATCGAAAATGCCATTCATCAACCAAACAAAAAGGGTACACTACGGAGGTAAGAAATTAGATGGTCTAGACTGTATAATTCACATGGCTCCAGCAGCTAAAAAGTCCCTCAAATAAATTTAAGGGAAAAACCCCTTACCCAGCGGTACATATTGCTGTTTTCCTCCTCCAACATGCGTTCCTAACAGTTCCAAAAACAGTAAAATCAGATCCTGCTGTAGGGTTAATGATCAACAAAGAGGGATTGTGAACTGGAGACTAAGAGACTCACCTTCCTGCGAAGATTTTCCAGCTGCTGGTGCAAGAGCTCATTCTGCATGAAAATGAAAGAAACATATATACACAACTTTAGAAGGATAATATCTAGGAATTCATATCACAAGAGTTGCCTAATGGAAGGCATACTTTTTCTCACCATTGCTGGATTGCTTATTTACCTTGCGATCTCGGACCTTTTTAACCGAGCGTTCAAGTTCTTGTTCTACTTCATCCAACTCTTCGAAAGGAATAGAGCTTGTATCTTCACCTGTATAGCGGCGCACGTTAGACTGAAGACGGCGAGTCTCGTTCCTCAGCATCGCCAATTCTCCAAATAGTTGTTCCTAAAAATTAAGAAGGGAAAGGTAATCATATGTGAAATTCATTTTAAAACTTCATGTCTGCTGAGAATAGTAATCTTACCCGGCTATCGTTCTCAGGAATGCGAGTTCCAGACATCTTCTGGTACCTCTCTATGAGTTGATCCATCCTATACCAACACATTACGTTCTTGTCATATGAAAAATTAAAAGTGCGTGAGATTTTATAATTATATGGTAGTAAAACATCACCAACATGAGCTAGGACAAAGGTTCAATCTATACTCTCTTTCTGTGTATATAAGGGAATTGATTCTAGGCAGTTCTCAAAGATGGGAAATGAAAAATGACTCCCAATTTAAGGCACACCACAAGTTAGGTTTTTCCTCCCTATATAAATATAAATCATAACCATCGAATGATGATCTGAGACTGAGATAACATATATTCAACATATTTCATGCTCTATTTTCCACTCCTTTACTAAAATGAGCTCAACAGAACAGAAGAAAATTAACAATCAGAAGTTGATATATTTATTAAACGATTCATGTTTGTGATCATCATAGCAAGACAGTTGGTTGAATTTCCAGCTCTTTTTTCAGGGCTAGCTAGATCACAATTCACAAGATCTGGAACTAATAATGAAAGGAGAAAAATGACAAACACAAAGGAAAAGGTAAGAAAAAAATAGAAAAGAAAAGAAAACACTTATGACTGCGGAAAACCCTAGTTTGTCAGAAGCTTGCACAGAAAGTCAAGTCATGCTCATGCTGGTCAATTAAAATTCTGAATGGAAGTTATGGGGCTCGTATTTATCAGTTGGATCAGAATGATGGGAACAAAAGGGACCTTCTATGTATGAAACAGATTCAAGTCATCAAATGAACAAAATCAAGAAGATCAGGCACGTACTACAAAATTTAAGACAGAAAAACATAACGAAACGAAAAAGGAAAAAGAAGAAGAAGAATTTTTTATAGGGGACCAGAAGGGGTCCAACATCGTAAGAAAAACCAGGTAGAAGAGCATAAAAGACCAGTGTTAACACAGAACAAAAGCTAAGAAAAACACAGTGTGGAATGGTAGTGAGTAGTGATGAATATAGGACCTCAAACCCTCGGTGCAGTAATCACACAACTTTCCTGTGCTGGAAAAGATGATGAGCCCAATTTGAGCATCACATAGCACTGAAAGTTCACGAGTCTTCTTCAAAAGCCCACCCCGACGTTTTGAGAAGGTGACTTGCCTTGTTGTTTGGTTCTCAATCCTCCTAATGGCTATCTTTCCACGCCCCATAGTTCTTTTTCCTTTTACTAGGGGAGAGAACAGAAGTAAGGAAGTCAGCGACCCTCTTCTCACAAACCTGATTTTCTGGTTTTGCAAGAAATTAGCATGCAGTGATTAGCTCCAAAAGCCACAAAAAGGCATGGAAATCAAAATGGAAAGTAGATGAAAAGTGGATTTTGTCATAAGAGATGAGGAACTTGTAGCTAGAAGACACAGAAATGACAAATGTGAAGTAAGTTTCTGAAACCTAAAACTAATTATAACTTGGCATAATACTCTAGCCAAAATGATAATCACAAAAGAAAGAAAACTTTCTATATTACCTATCTTTCTTGCTTGTAGAAAATGGAGAGCTTGTTTTCCAGAATACTGTTCAGATAAAATTTATTACTAATCGATAGCTTCCTAACCTGCTCGTTACTTCAGCAAAACTACCAAAATGACCTCATGCTTGAACAACTTCTACACAATCCTTGACTGACAAGAGTTGAAAAGGACATATTAATCTATAAACCTTTTGTGTTGTAATTCAAACTAGTGGTGATGCAATTATTTATTGATATAGTTATGGTCTTGATGAAGTTGTAAAAAAACTTCAAATAAAATTTATCTAAATAAAAACATTGAGGATAAAATTATATGAAATATCCAAGTTAGTATAATATTTGAGGATGTTGTTTTTATTCTATAGAGAAAAATCATTGCATGTAATAAGTGAGATAACAAGGAAAGAGAGATCAAAGAATAATTATACCTCCTTTCTCCTTCGCACATTTCCTATTTTTTATAGTACGAGGAGTAACCTTCAATAATACAAATGATATGAGTATCTCGTTAGATATTGCAATTTTATTAGTTGTATCCACATTATAAGGCTAAGGCAAAGTAATATAATACGGTGATATCATCATCAATAGTAATAATAATTAATAATGGTCAAGACGATGATAAAAATAGAAGGAGAAGACTATGTAAAAGGAAGCATATTTTAAGTTTAATTGAGTTAGTTTTGACTAAGTGTTTTAAGTTGGGAGAAAAATGAATTTGATAAGTTTTGTCTTATCAGATAAAATGAACTAAAAATATAGGACAAGTCTTAAAAAATAGACTTGGTTTAGTTGTGATTTGACATTGTTGCAACCAAAACCTAAGAGTAAAACATGGGCTCCATTGGACCTTGTTTCGACCAAAACCTAAGAGCAAACAATGGCTTGATTTGACCTTGATTAAACCTACCCAATTTTAGAAGAACAAGGCCTAAAATTTTTTTGTTTTACTTCGTCAAACTAAACATGAGTGTGAGTTCTTATAACGTGAGGAAAACTTATTCTTTTGTTTTCAACATGTCAAAGATTATTCCTCTTTGGAAAGAAACTCTGGCAAAAGAGATAGGACAAGTAAAAGTGGTGGATCTAACCCTCCTATTAGTATAAAAGAAACAAGTTCTTTTATAGGTGATAATGAGAGGAATTCTTCTTCTAGCTCTCCAAAAAAAATCCTAGCATTCTCATTAATGATGTATATGCTAATATTGTGTGCTTAAGTGAAATCATAAAGAGAAATATGAAAATTTTTAATGGTTATAAGACTTAAACTCATTTTTAGAATGAGACAATAAATAGGGTACCTGATACTTATACTAGAGAGTTAGAAATAACTATTCCTTTATATATGTTTAAAATTAGGTGTTCATTACTTTTGTAAGGATTTGTGAGGAAAATGTTTAAACAATATAATATGTGTATGAATTTGTAGATCTTAATAAATGAATGTCACTTGCTAGTTTTGACAAATATGTAAGGCTTACGGTGGAGGTTCCTACTATTAAACTATCTAATTCTTGTTTTACTTGTCATGTTTTTCTAAAGGTATGAAGGGCAAGACTTTGTTTTACACCTTTGTCAAAATAAGAAATCAAAATATTTTAAATGACATATTTAAATTTAATGTACTATTTTTTTTTTAAAAAAAAGATATGAGTGGATCATGGTTAGTTATGAGGGGTTTTCTCTTTCTATTAATAATATATTTGGATATTCCTTAGTTTTGAACATAACTAACAGGGACATCATAATTCTTACCTTACTTATTTATGTGATAGAAGTACTTAAAAAACTTTTACGTAACCACCAATACCATATTCTTAGGTTAGTAGAAGGATTATCTCTAAAAAGTTATATGGTATGAGTACTAATCATTCATTGTTTTTTTTTTTTTTTCAAATTGTTAGTCTTTATTCTAATGTATTCTATGCATATAAATGGTCCAATGAACTTAAAGAGGATAACCTAGTAATTTTTTTTATTTATTTTATAAATGGTTCAACATCCTCTACTTCAACAAGAGAGGAGGAAACATCCAAGAAGGAGCATGAGGAGGAGAAAGAGACTCATGAGGATTTTATAGAGGAGATTGAAATGAACTTTGATCTTTATAAACTTAACAAGAGGAATAGTCTTGTAATGAATTCGACTACTAATATAGAAAGGTAGAAAAATAATACTCTTTTCTATACTCTTTCTTTAAATCCACTCCATATCCTTGCACTTTCTATACCAACTCAAACAAATCATGTTCTCATTTTAAATTATACTGATGTACTTGATGTAGATTACGTTAATATCAATGTTGATGCTAGTTTTATAACAACTTCATATTTAAGTCACTCTTTTTGACTAATGTGGGGAATTGGCCCACGTCTCAAATGAATTTTGACAACATATATCATAATTGTTTTATTTAGAGAGAACCTCTAAACATTGCATGAATTGGAAAGATTAATACATGGATTTGCTAGGATGTCTCAGTTCCCTCAAGACATACAACAAATTAAGAATCATGATTTATTTACCCAAATTAAATCCTAGTTAAAAAGTGATTTTATAATTTTCAAGCACAATAATTTATTATGAGGAAATGAAATAAAAAGATAAGTCAAGTATATAGTTTATTAGCTAACACCCAAGTTAAAATCAATGTGTTAAAGGTAAGTCAACAAGAAGCTATTATAGAAACAAAAAGTTTGAAAAGCTCTTATACTTTAGCTTGTTAGGAAATACATCAATTTCATATTGATTTTAAATATATTTATTCAAAAGCCATGAAGTTTAAGAGAGTGTTGGTAGAGTGTAAGAGCAAAATTATTGATTTAAAGAAGGTCATTAAGGATAACCATGATGAGTTAGTTGATATTAAACAATATTTCAAGAAGACTCAAGCTGAATGTTGATACTGGAAGTCTGAGTATAAACATTGAATTCCTTGAAAGAAAATTTTAAAGCCTTCTCATTAACTTACTCTATTTTCCTAACTTATAATGTTTTGTTGAAAGATCAACTAATTGATAAAATGGAGAATCTTCAACAAGGCTAAAAATATAAATGTTGATTTCTCACATACCTTCACAACGAAGTCCTTGGATTTAATGCTCTACATCCTTATAGAGCTCGATGTACTTTTCAAGGTCATTATATGTACGAGTCTCCTCTACATGACATAGATGGGTGAAGAAAATATGACAAAAAAATTGTTTTTTTAATAATAAACATAGAAGTCAATCTAATCATAACGAGTGTACATTGGAGTATAAAGATACCTTTTAGCTAAGTATAAACTTAGAGAATTACTGCTAATTATAGAGAATAAAATGCCCTAAAAAAAAGGACATACTCATATAGAAGTATGCAATTGATGAAATAAATTGTTATATGGTAACTGAGTAATCTTAAAGAAATATCCATAAATTTAGAGAAGAAAGTACATAAACTTGGAAAGGGAAATACCCCAGCTTAAAGAAGGAAAGACCCCTATTTGGAACATGAAGGATCTAAACTTAAAAAAATAAGTACCCAAACTTGGAACACTTAAACTTTAGGTAAGTAAAATTTTTATTTGATATCTAAATAAACTTGAAGAAGTACTAGACATGAAGTACTCATAAACTTGGATAAGAATACATATAAAATTAGGGATGAAAAAACCTAAACTTGGAGAAGTATATTATTGGAGATTAAATTGAAGAAAAACTTCATTCATTTTTTTTAATATACAAAATATAAATATTAGAAAAACCACTTATATATCATAGAAATTTAAATATATGATAATTCATATGAAGCATATCTTCATCTGGTCTGAATGTCATCAATATGAAATAACCTTTTTGTTTTTATCTTGTACAAGATAAGTGTTGGACTCAATCTCTTTTATTTTGGCAATATCTTTCCTTTTTCTTTAGCACAACTTGTTGCTTCTAACTTTTTTTTAATACCTTTTCTCCCAATTTAAATGTTTTATTTTTCACTTTTATATTTTGGCATTGAGTATCTTGATAGTAAAATACCTCATTCTTTACTTCAATACTAAGTTTGACTTTCTTAAGAGTTTGCCCTTGGTCCTCGATCATTGGTGCTTATAAAGAAATGTAATAGCCTATGGCTAGGTTATTTTTTTTTTTTGTATTGGGATCACTGGTTCCCAATCATAAGTAAGAAGAAAGGTGTATCACGAATAAAACTCTTTTGATTTATTTGATATACGTGTAAAATTTTATCCAAAACTCAAGCCATCCACACTTTGATCATTTAATCTTTTTCTTTAACCTATTTATAAATATCTTATTAGTGAAACTTCCCTATTAGTCTCAAGATGAGAGATCAAATAGAACTTATGCTCAATTTTAAATCTCTCACATTGCTCTCTTATCTTTCTATTATCAAATTGGGTGCATTGTTAGTAAGATGCACTCATCAAAGTCCAACTCTATATATCATATTCTTATATAAAAACCATTTAACCTTATTGATAGTTATCTTGATGAGTGCCTCTATTTCTACCTGTTTGGTGAAATACTCTATAATTATCAAAATAAATTATTTTATTCTAGATGCTTTTAAGATTAATCCCAATATATCCATTCTCTATTATGAAAAAAAAAATCTATAAAGAGGCAATGAGGGCTAACTTAATAGAGGGTTAACAAGTGATTGGAGCAAACCTTTGACACCTATCATATTTGTTTTACCAATTTAGTTTCATTTTTTAAGATTATAAGCACATATAAATTACACGTGTAGTTCTAACATCTAAGGCCTTTAATCCTATATAGATTCCTTATATTTCTTGATGGATCTTCTTAAGCATATATTAATTTTTTTTTTATGGCAATATACACTTACCCAATAGAGTAATGGTTGATCTTCTATATAAGTCCTTAGTCTAAAAGCAATATCTTGCAACTCTTTCAACTAGCTTGATAACTTTGATCCTATCTAATGGTAACTCTATAATAAGCAAGTATTGTTTGAGAAAGGTTCTTTAGTCTTTTATTGCACTTCCCTATATAATTGCCACTATACTGCTTTCTTTTTCTATACTTGGTTTATTAAACATCTCAACCCATATATAAGGAATTAATTTTTCTTCTTTCTAGTGGCGAGTTTGGAAACAAGATCATCGTGGTTATTGTTAACTCAAGCAATTTTAGAGATATAAATTAGTTTTCCTTCTTCTTTTTTTAATTGAAGTATGAAAACATATTTTATTTATTCTTTACCATAAAAGGCTATTTAGCCTTATATATCTTGTGATACATTTTGTTAGTGCTCTCCCAGTTTAATAGTCTATTTGACCATGTGACCTGAAAGATTAGGCTTAAAAGGAGTTTTTTTAAATATAGATTAATTAACACAATACCATGATGTGTCTAAAAATATAGCTTTTGCATCATAGCAGCAAAAATTAATACGAGGGTTATATTTTCAATCCGTATATATGTTGTCTCTACATGATAAAGAACCTTGTTGGTGTAGTATATTGGTTTTTGTAATCCTTTTTCTTCTTATATTTTTACCACACTAATTTTCAAATAAAAAAAATTCTAGGTAAGGAAATAGTTCCTCTCTTTCCTTAGATACATTTATAGGGGTTTTAGAGAATAAAAATGGAGTTAAAGTTCTCTATAAGCTTATTAGCACTCTAGAGTTCACTTAAAATTCAATATATTCTTTAATTTTTTAAAGAAAGATAAGAAATATTCTCTAAGGAGAGAAATAAATATGTTGTGGGTTATAATATTTCCTATTAGCTTTTGAACCTTCTATACTAATTTTGAAGGATTCATGTTTATGATAACTTAAATTTTTTTATGGATTATTAATGCCATTACTACTAATAAAAAAATTCTAAAAATTTTCCTTTTTTATATCAAATACACTTTTGGTGGGATTTAACTTCATTTAGTGTTGTTGAAAATTAGAGAAAGACTTTTATAGATCTTGAAAATGTTATTCAAAAGTTATATTCTTGACTAGTATATCATCAACATGGGCTTTCATATTCCTATCTATTTGTTTCTTGATGACTTTTTTTATCATCGTTTGATATATAGCTCAACATGCTTAATACCAAATTACATGAATTTGTAACTAAAGGTTCCCTGATCATTGATGAATTAGTCCTTTATTTTATTGTTAGGAAGTATTAGGATATGATCATATATAAAATTTTCATCTAATAAAAATATCCAAAACCAATAGTGGAGTCATCTTGGTGATCTATCTTTGACAAATGAAAGCATATTTAAGGCATACTTTGTTCAGGTTAGTGAAATCCATGTATTTTCACCATTTTCTATTAGGTTTTTTTCAAAATGAGAACATTAACAAGCCACTTAGGATACATCACTTCCTAGACAAATCATACCTCTAACAACTTTGCAATTTTATTATATTATTCTCTTTTAATACAATTACTTTTATCTAAAAAGAGTTTGCTTGTCTTTTTTAAGATAATCTTATGTCATTCTCAACTAAAATTTATATTCCTCTATGTAACATGAAAGAGGAAAAAAATCAACCATGCAATAGAGGGATTGATGTTTGAAATTCTTGATGGTTTGAATGTAATTGGATTTTAAGAAGGTTTGTTGATAATTTCTTTTAATTTGGTTCTAAAGTAGAACCCATCTTCATTATCACATCTTTGCCTTCTCCAAGGTTTACTTCGTTTAATTCTTTTGAGACCTTGATTTTAACTTCTTTATATTTCTTTAAAGGTTTTTTCTAATCTAAAATCAAAGTCTTTTATTAGACAAGTTGAAGTGCATTTTCTAGAGATTATTTGGCTTTCCCTTATAGTAGCCACTCATTTGAGGAGATTTTATAATCAAGTAGTTCCTACTCATCACTACATTAATCTTATGAAGAAGATGCCTACAAAGAATGATGTTGTAGCAAAGGTTTATCTTAATCACCATAAAAATAGGCTACTTTGTTTAACATTTAGAGTGTGCCCCCATAATCATTATAGTATCTACAATATCTTCTACTTGCATATTTTCCCTTTACTCCTAATAAAAGGTGTTTTCATTACATTTAGCTTGGATGATTCAATGCCTATCTAAATCATATCATCTTCTAACAAGACTTTTCAATGCTTTCTTCATCTTTAAAGACCTTATGTATATTAAATCCAACGAGTAAAATGGAAATAACAAAGACATCTACATAGGTAAAAGTCATACCTTCTCCATATTCATTAATAGATGAAAATGGTCCATTCCAAGGTTAAATTTTTTTGTAACTAAAACTACTTCCCATAAGTCTTTTTGTCTTTGTTAGTATTGTCATAACCCAATTTTGGGTTATTCCCCAAATTTTACCCAAAATAACATAAAAAATAACAAAAATAATATAAAAAAGGGTTGACATCGGTAGAAAAATTACAATGAAAATTTTGAACATTTTCAGAACCGAATCGTATCTTTTTTTGTGCTAAAAAAAGAGAGAAAATGCAAAATCAAGGTAAGAATTAAGCTGAAAATTATAATTATATTTTTATAGGCCAATTTGATTTAATCATGGGCTAATTTAAAGTATTATTATGTTTAGAAATTAATTTAGGGTCCAATTGAAGGGTTTAATTAAGTGGAAGGACTTAATTATACTTTAAATTACTCAAATTAATTTTATTAAGGGTTTAATTAATGAAAAATCAAATTCTTGAGTTTAGTTCGAGCTCAATTGAGAAAATTAAAATTTTCAGAGACCTAATTGAATTTTTTTTCCAATCTAAATGCACAAAGTTAAGGGTTGAAGATAATTAAGAGTTTAATGGTTAATTGAGGGTCAAATTGCGTAAATCAAAAGCAAATGATCAAAAAAAAACACGCAAAATCAAAGCTAATATTGAATTCTGACATGGATACAATTGCACAAAATTAAAAGTTCAAAACCAATTAGGAATGTAATTAGAACAATTATAAATTGAAGGACCAAATTGCATTTCTACTTCCTACCTTTATTGCACTGCCCACCGACTAGCCACCACGCCTGTCAACAGCCCAACACCGACCAACCATTGTTGCAGACACGCCATTGTTGATAGCCAGCACACGCTGTCGACAGCCAACCACCATAGCAGGTCAAGTTCTCCTATAAATAGCAGCCATGAGCGCTGTATGCAAAAAAAAAAAGCCAGAGAAAAAAAGGAAAAATTTTAGGGAAAAATTACAGAGAATTGTAGGAAAGAAAAACAAGCAAAAAAAGGAAATATTACATAAAAATTACACTATCATCCCTTATCTCCCTCAGCGACTAGCTCTCTCGGTCCTTTTCTGTCTGCAAGTCTTTCCTCTCTTTAAAACTAGCTCAACTGAGCCCTCTCTCTCTCCACCAAAATTGGTTACCCAACCACCCAACACCACCCTTATCACCACCTTGAGTTTCCCTTGCATACCAGTAATTTAAGTATTCTCTCCAGCAAGGCAACAAAGGCTGTTGCAGCAGCTGCAACGTGCGCCCTGTTACCTTTGGAAGCTTCCTTAGGCCACCGCAAGCCACCATTGCCGATGCCGTTGCCACTTGGACAACCACCTCATTCTCCTCTACCTAACGGTACTATCAGGTATGCCTTTCATCACACTCGAAAAAAACATTGTTCATCATCTTCCCTAGCTTGTTGCATGCAATGCGACGTAATTTACATCTCATTGTTCATGCGGGCTGGGTTTGGGTGAAATGGGTAGGGCTTTAAGCCCAACCCATACATCAAGGCTTAACCCAAATTAAATTGGGCTTCCAGTCCACAGGGATTGGAAGCCTAGCCCAAAACAAATGGGCTGGAAGCCCAAACCAAGCAAGGCAGGTTGTTAGTCCCCCAAAAAATTAAAAATTAAAAACAATACAAATTGAAATAAAAATATATTTATTTATTTATTACTATTATTATTATTACAAAAATTTCAAAAACATAAAAATATGTTGTTTTCGTACATACGGTCGAATTCTAAGGTTTTTCCTATTATATTTTTCATAAAAAGATATATTGCATCTTTCTCATATTTTGAAATAAAAATTGGATATCGTGACTGATTTACGATTATCCGTTGGAATTTGAATAAAATATCAAAAATAATTAAATTTATTTTTGTTCTATCTATTAGGATGTAAATTTACATTGTAATATACATCCATAGATAAAAAAAAAAAAGGGTTTTCAATTACAGTATAAATTTACATCGTAAAGTACATCTGTAGATAACAAAAAGTTTTTCTTAATCACGGTGTAAAATTACATGGTAAAGTACACTCGTAGACAAAAAAATGATTTTTGAAAATGTAGTGTAAAAAAATTTTTAGCTTAGAAAAGCAATCAAACAACAATGCAATTTACCTTAGGTAGGGTGCACTGGTGGTGATGCGTTTTCCCCTTGCACAACAAGTCTCCTTACCCAGACTTTCACAGACCATTAGGTTCCTAGTAACCTTAATACTAGGTGGTGACCCCTGATAATTATAGTTGTAAATTTACAGCTATAAACAAACCCTTATTTCACTATGTGTCGTTGTCTCCCCAAACTAGGGTATGACGGGGCGCAAAGAACAAAAAATCATCGTTGCGATAAATATCTTTACTAGTCAAATTGTCTTCTAAAATATATTGATTTATAGAATAGAGTCGTTAGAAAACTAGATTTTTAGTTATTGTTCTATCTTCTTTTTCACAAATTATTGGAGATAACCTTTAGCAATAAGCCTTTTTATTTCTTTCTTTAAGTAAAAAAATTCCTCAATATCATGTCTTTATTGTGAAAAATACAATTATTGTTTTGATTTATTTTGGCTACATCTTTCATTGTGGATGATGGATATTGTACATATTGTTTCCCCTCATATGATTATAAACACTGCAACCCTATCAGTGTTTGAAAAGGTAGTCATCAACTCTAGGTATACTAGTCTATTTCATGTTGAAATTCTGGTATTACCCTTAAGTTAGAATACCTATGCTGAAATGAGCAATCATTTTATTGTATACGTTTGAAATGTTAGATATGGATTATGGCTTTAAACTATAATACCAACCAAGCTTATATAAAGGTGGTAGAAATTATTTTTCACGTGGCGTCAGAATCTAGATAAATATTTCTAAGCTACTCTTAACATTTTATACATGTTCTATAGGATTGGATAAGCCATCATGGTTATCTAGGTTCATCTTGGTAATCATAAAATCTATGGGGAGAAACATTTACAACACGCTATCACATAGTGGTTACTCTCAATAAAACTTGACTTTTTTTTGTATCTTTTACACTTATATGTCATTTCTCAAGTTTAGAGGATTGGAGTGAGACTCCTTCGGAGAGTAAGGTCTATAGAGAAAGATATGTTCTTGTGCCTTGCCTCTAGATTTATGTACATCATGAATGGATGAATCCGTATAAGAATGTTCTTCCTGTTGACATGATTTATATCTAGCAATGATACGTGTGTGATGTCTATTATTTTCTTTCTTATTTTAGGTGGGTTTTTTTTTGTAAAGTAGAGTTGTTGCTGCATAGAAAGAGGCACAACTATAACCTAAGAAAAAGATGGTTGTATAATGCCCATGTTTTATGAAAAATAAAGATATCTCTCATCTATTATTAGGTAGATCATACTAGCTTATGACTAATCTCATTTTTTAAACCTAATTATTGCAAGTCAATAAAAGTTGACAAAGAAAATAGGAGGTCAATTACTCTTCCTCCACGTGTTTTAGTGTTATCCACCATAGAAAACTTAGAATAAAGTAAATGAGAAGGATTAGTAAATAAATTATCAAAGC
This sequence comes from Salix dunnii, assembly GCA_015731905.1. NCBI lineage: Eukaryota > Viridiplantae > Streptophyta > Magnoliopsida > Malpighiales > Salicaceae > Salix > Salix dunnii. The sequence continues at coordinate 8,768,368 of CM027665.1, read as the reverse complement.
TTTTATTTAGTTTTCCATAGACAACAACAATGTTGAATCTATGAAAAAAATTCAAATAAAATTTATCCAAAACTAGCTTTTCTTATGGATAATCTTGGTAGGGTTACCTGAAAAAACACTCTAATACCTAATTTTGTATTTGTTTTAGGATGTTGTTTTTCTTGTAAAGAGAAAAATGATTGTAAGTAATAAGTGAGAAAGATAACTAAAAAAAAAAAATAGGATATTTTTTTCTACTTCATACCTTACCTTTTTTTATAGCAGGAAAAGTAGACTTCAATTAATACAGTAGTATAAGAGTATCTTGTTAGATATTACACTTTTAGTAGCTTTATCCATATTACAAGGCTAAATAAGATTAAATTTCAATGTAGTGTGGTGTAATGCATAATCTCATCATTAATAATAATTACAACAAACAAGAGAAGGATAAAAAAAGCAAAGATTATGAAAAAAAACACTAGTCTTAGGTTCAATTAAGTTAAGTTTAACTGAGAGTTTTAACTTATAACATAAATGAATTTGATGGGTTCGATCAATAGATCAAACTGTGTTAGAAGTATAGGACGAGTCTGGAAAATGGACTTGGTTTGGGTTGAGTTTGACCTTGGTCAAATTGAATCTAAGAGTAAAAACTTGTGCTTGGTTTGACTAGGCAAACCAACCCCAAGAGTGTCAAACTAAATCTAAAGTTAGGCTCAATTTGATCTCGTTTAAATTGACCCAATTCTAGAGGAATTGAGCCCAAAAAAAAAGGGTTTGGTTAGTTCTTGACCAACCCAACCCAAAGGTTAATGAACTGAGTTCTAAAAGAGAAATTAGGTATGGTTTAACCTCGTTAAACCAATCGTAAAATTGAGCTGGATTTGATTTGGTCAATCCAACCCTATTTCATTTGACCGAGCCCAAAAAGAGAATTTTTCAGGTTGGTTTGATCGGTCGAACCGAACTGAAATTTGATTTCAACTTGATTGTTGCGAATCATTCTAAAACGTAGGTTAACAAGTGCAAAAAGAGAAGGAGCTCATTTGTTGGTTTGACCTTGGGAAACAAAATTTGATGAGGAAATCTGGTATTTTGTTAAACATGTATCATCGGGTTCAAATCACAGAAAGGTTTCATGCGTGGCTAGGCCATGTACTGTGGCGTGGATTGTAATTTGATGGAAAGGCATTTTTATCTCCTTTTATTGTCCTGTAATGGGATCATGGACGACAGGTTGCTGTGACATTTAACCACTCTCTGATTCTGGTCTGCCAAGCTACCTGAACTTTGTCAATTTGAGGTTGTGTTTAAAAATGGTCAGAGAACTAGGTTTACTAAAAAAAGAAAGGCAAGAACGGCTGGCCAAAACCCATGACCTAATTAAAAGGTAATTACAAAGTGTAATAATCCCTTGAGAGAGACTTTCTTGCATGGTAATTCGTATTCATGGTTATAGATGTTGAAGTGAAACTGATTTTCTACACTTGATGAGCCTTAGGGTACTGGCTAGGTGATGATATTTATACAGATGATCATGCATGTGGTTAAATTATATATATTTTTCCTGATGGGTGCAGAGCAAACCAATCTTTAGCTTTTGACTCGAAGATTTCTGATCATTTCATATGTATGATCTATATATTTTGTAGGCGTAGGCCACAAGCTTCTATTTTGACAGACATATACAGGGGCACATATCGTGCTGCAGGCAACTAGCCTGGGCACAGTGGTGAGCCGGACACATTTACAGATCAAGCTGAAGAAAACGTTGCCATTCACAGTAGACATGCATAGATTAGCTAAGTGTTGAGTGCTCAAATATATAATTATGTGCATCATATTGATCCGTATGGTGTTAATTAATTATGACCTTGATATACCTTGATTAGCTAAAGAAGTAAAATTGTGATCGGAAGATAAATTACAGCGAGCCAAAATTAATGTTAATTGTGATCTCTTAATTACTTTTAATTAGAGAATATTGACTGTATAAATGCACAGCTCTCTGTGATCAACATTGATTGGTTTTCTGTGTAGTGTGGCAATCCACAGTCAGAAAGCACATGTCATCGATTCCAAGTATGGAAAACTTAGGTTGAACAATTTGTTGGCCCCCCTATGTTTGTCTTCCATTGCTGCGTCAACATCCATTGGCATCCCACTTGGGCTACAAATATTAATGGCCAGCCTGCTCATCGATTCCCATCTATTTTTATCAAAGTTATTACTGCTATTTTTATTATTCTTGCAGAGAAAAGAGTGTCCATTTGTAAATATAAAGTTTAGCACCAAGTTATCTTCTGCAGATAGCTTGAAGTCTTGGGTTTCGGACTTCATCAAACATGGTTCTTGCCATGCATAATAGATGCTTTCTAGAAAAACTTATCGTCATTAATTTTTATTATGTCAATTATTTCATTAATAATACAGTCATTGATAAAATTATCGATAAAAAAGCATGCCAAATATTTTTTTAATCGGTAGCATCCTGTTGATAATTTCATAAGTGAATATGACATATCACTGATAAAAAAAATTATTTATAATTTCATAGGTGATTGAATTCATATTATTAACAAAATTAATTCATTGGTGATTTATATACTTTAAGTGGCAATTGTTATAATCTTTTTGACCTCTTTGGAACCTTTTCAAATTGTCTGGACTTAGTCCATTGCTAATTATATCAATATTTAATTTAATATTTTAAAAAATAAAATAAATAAAACAAAGAAAACCCCACAAACTTGCAACTATTTTTTTAAAACATCAGTCTGAATATAATTTATTTAGAGAACAAAAGCTATAGAAAGAGGAGGAGGCAAGGTTGAATCTTCACCAAGACCGAGTGGGCAATGAGGTGGACCAGATGAACCATTGAGGTTTGACAACAACTTCACATAAAATCACCTAATTTGAGCCGTTTTTTAGCCATTTCAGCATTAAACTAGGTTGTTTGAGCTTTAGTTTGTTCTTGTACAATTGCCTAGATAGCCATAGATTGGTAGCTTGCCTAGATATCCATGAGTTAGTGCAACATTTTTTTATGATCATCATTTTACATGTGAGTTTCTACTAAAAGCTTCATCGATCTTGGTTTGTGTCCAAAATTATAACTGGCAAAATAAAGTTGTTGTTAGCTAAACATTTTCATATAAAACTATAATTTATAAAAAAATATATGAAATAGAAATAAATCTTAGCATCTATTTCGTATGTAAAATGAACATAATGGATTCAATGGTGTGTGTGCTAATTGAGCCATGAATCTACATGTATTAGTTCACTACACTTTACTGTGATTATCGCACAAAATTCATACAAGTTTTGTAACAAAACCTTCGCCAACATTTTCTTCCTTACTTAACTACGATGAAATTTAAACCTAAAATCCATGATTTCTTATGTAAATTCTTAAAATTCGATTCCACCATAATATAGAGGAATAGTATAATTCAATTAGATTAATTAAATTATTATTTAAAATCTCTCTCCCTTTATGTCCATGCCCTAAAAAACTATAATAGGTTTTCATAACCCAGCCAACATGTCATTCCTTTGTTTCACTAGATCTAAACCACCAAAGTTTTATTATGCTTTAAAGAATAGCCTGAGTAAGCACTGCAAAATTCATTTTGAAATGAATGTGAGAAGTATGATATTTTAATCATGTGTAGTTTACATCATATTTGACTAAAACATGTTTAGAATGAAATTCATATTTTTTTTAAAATAATAAATGTTTGAAGGTCAATTAGATACTAAATTAAAAATATCAAACACCAAAGACTAAGTTGAAAAACAAGTTGAAATCAAGGGATGTTTATGAGACTTGATAAGAGAGGAATTGATTTCATTCTTAAAATCAAAATTCAATTGAAAACTTAATTGAACAAATTAAAAGATTGAGAGCTAAAGCTCATAAAGAAAGTTTAAAACCTAAATTAACCTTAAACATTAAAACAATGTTGTTTTGTTGAAATGAAACCATATTTTTTGTATTGTTTTGATCAAAATGATGAGTTACAGATCAAAATAATATTGTTTTGGTCAATATATATATATATATATATATATATATATATATATATATATATCAAACGACATATCATCTAGCTTTGTTCATTATGTTCTTTAAAGGACATGTGAATAACTTTCCATCAAGCCATTTGTAAGGTGATTTAATGACTTGCTTCTCCATCAGACATTTTCCTACCAATTTGCCACCAAGGGAATCACTAAAAAACAAACCCAGAGTCATTGCCACGATTAGCTTTTAACAATATAATTTTGTAATACCAGATTGTTACTTTGTGGTAAATGGCTAGGATCATTTCTAAGCAAATCAATGGCCACAACCCCTGCCCCAAGACTTGATTTTTCTTCAAGATTTCAAAAACAAATGAGGAAAATTCCCTTATTTTAGAAAACACAAAACATGCTTTTTTGCAAGAATTTCATTTAATATTGGGTCGTAGGCTTACCCTGTAAGACATAAATCTAGTATAAAAAATGCATGATTTTTCTCTGAAATTTTGAAAAATCCAAAAAAAAAAAAAAAACCTTCAATCAAAAACACAAAAATCCTAATGGGATTTTCGTGTGTTTTCCTAAAAAAACAAAATCACTTTTTTACTATATTTAAAATACAAAATGAATATCTTGACCCATTTAAGTTCCATCGGTACAAGTTTTTGGTATACAATTTATAATTTAAACTAGTCCAGAACTAAACATTTTATATCTATAATACAAAGGTTTCAACGCAATGAGTAAGGGTATTTGTGTGTGTAAATAAAACAATATATATCTGCCCACGAGAGAAAAAATAAGTAAATAAAGCATTAAATGTATTGCACCCATTGATATGTCTATGCCATGTGAACTTATGGCTTTTAGACCCCATTCGATCAAATTTTAGGAATCCCTTGCGCAAGCATCACTGTTATCATTTCTTAAGCATCTGTGATAATTTGTGATAACATGCACGTAATGCTCTTATTTAGGGATTGGAGTTACTAGCTATGATTATAGCCTACCAAGCTTCAGAGGGTGTTTATTTATGTGGTGCAGCTGGAGGTCATAAGAAAATTGAGGGATTAGGTGTTTGGTTACAGTTAAATATCAATTTCAATTTATATGGCACCCATCTTTTATTGGTTTCAAACCATGATTTCCAAGAAGCAGAAGTAAGTTACTTCTCGTGGCGTGAATAAAGCAACCATCAATAAAAAAACATAGAAAAATACAATAAATTACGGTTGAAAATTATTCCAAATTAAATCCTCACATATATGCGCAGTCGTTACCCGTATGAACAAAAATCACTACTCCCCTTCTCTTTCATTCATCTGCGCCTCAATCATTTGTCTCTATGAACAAAAATCCTGCTTCTCTAGAGAAGAAGGGATTGTTGCTTGCATCTCCAAGACCATATTGTGACCAGCATATGAAAAGGCTATAATGTTAAATCATTTTTAACATAAACCCTAAGATCTTGAACTGCATGATGATCACAATAAGATTTCGGTTTAAGAAGGATTAAGAATTATCTCCGTTCATCATGGTACGAGGAGGTTCTTGATCCTGCTGCTGATTGGTAAATTCCGATGCTGATTGGTGAATCCTGATGCTGATCGGTGTTGAACTTTTGGTTGAAGAAAAGCTTTAGTGAAGAGTTTTGGTTTCTCTCTCCTCGCCTATAAACCCTAATGTGTTGAAAATCGTGACTAGCTTTTGTGATGGACAAAAGCCTATATTTATAGGTGGAGAGAGGATCGAAATTCCAATTAGGGTTTTCTTTAATTCAATCTCAACCGTCCATCAAGGTAGTGATTGATATGGAATATAACTCCTTAATTAAAATCGATTTTGTAGAAAATAGCATGTATCCTATGAAAACGGAATTCCTATAATGACCACAATTTCGAGAAAGGGAAGGACTTGTGGTCCAAGTAAAGGACCTAAAAGTAATTTCCTTACAGTTCTCCCACTTGGTCGATGGGAAGATCCATTAGTGTTTTCATATAGGAGTCATAAGGCGCGCATTACATGCTAAGCTCTTCTTTAGTCGGTTATCATAAGTGTCTTGGCTAATTCGGTTGTCAATGGGAGTCATGGCATGCACACATCATTCTATAACATGATTCCTTCCATGTACCACATCATTGACAACTTTCATAACTAGACCATATGAGGAGATTTGCATACTGGTCCCATAATGTCTTTGTTACAAGACTGTTTCTGTTAGCATTCATCCAATCATAAATATGTACACAATGGATAACAGAAAGAATATATAGCAGATGTAGCAATACATTAAGAGCTCAATAAATGTCAAGTACAAGTACATGATAAAGAGCAAATAAATGATAACTAGGAACTATCTTCAAGACCCATACATTGAGTATGTCCCTGAAAGGTCTTTGGAGGTAGTCCTTTTGTGAATATGTCTGCAACCATGAGATCTGTTCTTGTATGCTCAATGACAATTTTCTTTAGTCTAACATCCTGCTTCAGTGATAGATATTTAAGGTCCATGTGTTTTGCTCCCTTAGATATCTTATCATGCTTGGAGAAGAAAGTTGCAGCTTCATTGTCACAGTACAGAGTTATTGGCTTAGAGATGAAACTCAAAACTCCAAACTCAGAGACGAAATTACGCAACCACGCTCCCTGAATTGCAGCCTCATAACATGCCACGTACTCAGCCTCCATGGTGGATGTGTAAAGCAACTCGGATTTCTGGCTTTTCCATGATATTGCACCTCCAGATAAGAGATACACATAGCCAAAAGTGCAGTGTCTAGTGTCAGGACATCCTCCAAAATCTGAATCTGAATAACCAGTCACCTGTAGGTGTCCTGATTTTCTATATGTGAGCATGTAGTTCCGTGTTCCCTTTAGGTATCTCAGTACTTTCTTTGCAGCTTTCCAATGAGCTATCCCTGGATTACTTTGAAATCTACCCAACATGCCAACAGCATGACTAATGTCAGGCCTCGTACAGACCTGTGCATACATCAAACTCCCTACGAGAGAAGCATAAGGATATTGTGCCATTTCTTTACATTCCAACTCGTTCTGTGGACACTGCGTAAGATCAAGCTTATCTCCTTTATGCAGTGGAACAGGACTAGAGGAACATGTCATCATGCCAAATCTCTCTAGAACTTTGTCAATATATGCCTTTTGAGACAATCCCAAAATACCAAGTGACCTATCACGGAATATCTCTATTCCTATCACATAGGATGCCTCGCCCATATCTTTCATTTCAAAGTTCTTAAAGAGATAAGTCTTGGTTTCATGTAATAAACCAAGATCACTGCTGGCTAATAAGATGTCATCAACATACAGAACTAAAAATATGAACTTGCTCCCACTAATCTTAAGGTATATGCAAGGGTCAACGATATTTTCTTTGAAACCAAATTCAGTAATAATTTCATCGAACTTTAGATACCATTGCCTGGAAGCTTGTTTCAGTCCATATAGTGATTTCTTAAGTTTGCAGACCATGTCTTCCTGACCTTCAATTATGAAGCCTTTCAGGTTGACGCATGTAGACTTCCTCTTGCAAGTCTCCATTAAGAAAGGCGGTTTTGACGTCCATTTGATGTAACTCAAGGTCATAATGAGCCACTAACGCCATGATAATTCTAAGTGAGTCTTTTCTGGACACAGGAGAAAAAGTCTCAGTATAATCAATACCTTCTTTCTGATTGAAACCTTTGGCAACAAGTCTGGCTTTATGTCGTTCAATATTGCCTTTGCAATCGCGCTTGGTCTTAAAAACCCACTTACAGCCAACTGCTTTGTGTCCTGGAGGCAATTGAACTACGTCCCATACTTGATTTTCTGCCATAGATTTCAATTCATCCTTCATGGCATCGATCTATTTATTAGAATTAACATCTTTAATGGCTTGTGAATAAGAAACCGGGTCTTTCATTGTCCCATCTTCAGATTCTACTTGGTAAAGCATATAATAATTGGAAATAGCAGATCTCCTTTGCCTTTGAGACCTTCTTAATGTCGGTTCCGCTGGTGTTGCATCCATAGATTCATTGGCAATAATCTCATTATGGAGTTGTGGATTATTCATTGGGTGTTCCTCATTGTTGAATGGTTCAACAATGGGAGGGTTCCCATCTTTCGAAATAGAGGGTAAAGGAACATGTACCCTTATTTCCTGAATGATCACATCTTGAACTTTATTACTCCCACTGATTTCGCCATTCTCGTAGAATCTGGCATTACCGGTTTCAACAATTCTTGTACTATGGGTAGGACAATAAATCCTATATCCTTTGGACTTATCTGGGTAACCTATGAAGTAACCACTGATCGTCTTAAAGTCCAATTTCTTTTCTTGTGGATTGTAGATTCTAGCTTCAACTGGGCAACCCCAAACTTGGAGATGTCTTAAACTAGGTTTCCATCCTTTCCACAGTTCAAAAGGTGTCTTTGGAACTGCCTTACTAGGAACCCTGTTCAAGATGTAAACAGCTGTGCGTAGAGCATCCATCCATAATGATATAGGTAAATTGGCATGACTCATCATGGATCTAACCATTTCCATATATGTATGATTTCGTCTTTCAGCTACACCATTTTGCCATGGAGATCCAGGCGTTGTGTATTGGGCAACAATTCCAAGTTTTTGGAGAAGTTTTGCAAAAGGTCCAGGATGTTGTACTGTTTCATCACACCTTCCGTAAAATTCACCACCTTTATCTGACCTTATGATTTTCACTTTTCTATCTAGTTGCCTTTCGACTTCAGTAATGAACACTTGTACAGCATCTACTGACTGAGATTTATCATGCAACAAGTATAGATAACAGTAACGTGAGTAATCATCAATAAAGGTAATGAAATACTTCTCTCCCCCAAAAGTTGGAACGTCAAAAGGTCCGCAAATATCTGTATGTATTATTTCAAGAAGCTGGGTACTTCTTGTGTCTCCTTTCTTTGTGTGTTTTGTTGTTTTTCCTTTAATACAATCCACACAAGCTTTATGATTAGTAAAGTCTAGATCCGGAAGGACACCATCTTTTACTAATCTTTTGATCCTTTCACTGGATATGTGACCCAGTCTTTTATGCCACAAGAAATAGGAATCGTTTTTAGACGACTTACGCTTTGTTTCTACATTAGAATGTAGGGCAAGATGGGTTTCAGCAAATTGTTTAAGATGGAACTTGTATAAACCATCAATTAAAATCCCCGAACCAATAAGTTCAGAATTCTTAAATAAACTGAAATTACCATTTTCAACTTGAAACGAATAACCAACTTTATCAAGTGTACTTACGGAAACTAAATTACGGGAAATAGATGGAACATAAAGAGTTTGACATAAGTCTAACTGAAAACCGCTATCTAAAACAAGACGAAAGGTTCCAATAGCTTCAACTGGAGCTTTGTCTTGATTTCCCATAAATAAGAAGTTCTCACTTGGGTTTATGGTTTGGGTCGTAAGGAATCCCTGCATTGTATTAGAAACATGAACGTTAGCACCAGTGTCAATCCACCAAGTATTGGAAGAAACATAAGTAAGATTTGATTCGAAATAACTTACGAAACCCATAGGGTTACCTTTCTTTTCGAACCATTCTCGTCGTTTAGTGTAGTCTTTTGCAAAATGTCCAGGTTTCTTGCAAAATTTGCACAAGTCTTCCTTCTTTTTCTTCTTGGGTGGTTGATTGGCCTCATTAGATCTGGGTGGTGCCCTTTTCTGACCTGAATTGTGCTTTGTCCCAGCTTTATGTCCAACTCCTTGAACAAAATGAGCCACTTTAATGCCTTGTTGAGTCAGTCGTGCCTCTTCTTGAACCAGCTTATTAGCCAATTCATTCACTGCCCACTCGTCCTTAATAGTGCTGTAGTGAATTTGGAATGGTCCGTACTGAGGAGGTAAACTGTTCAGGATAAATTGGACGAGAAAAGACTCATCCACAGTCATTCCCAAATTTCTCAACTTAGCTGCGAGGTTGGTCATCTCAATAACATGTTCATGCATTGAGCGAGTACCATCGAACTTTATGGTTGTAAGATCTGCCATTAGTTTCCCAGCAAGGGACTTGTCTGCAATCTTAAACCTTTCCTCTATGGCTTTCATGTAATCCTTAGCATTCTCGGCTTAGGAAGGGAGGTTTTGATTTTGCTGGCTATGGTCATTCGCAGGAACATGATGCTTAGTCTGTCAGATCTCTCCCAAGTATTAAAGAGAGTCTTTTCCTCAGGGGTACTTTTGTCAGTAAGTGGATCTGGCTTATCTTTGAGGAGGGCCAGATCCAAATCAAGTACTCCTAAGGTGAACTCAACTTGCTCCTTCCATTCAGAGAAGTTGGTTCTAGTAAGTATAGGGACAGAAGAAGCATGCGAGTTGAGGTGAGTGGGTAGGCTAACTACAATATAAAGAGAGATACAATAATTTAATAAGGCTTTAACTTAAAAGACAACACATGCGTAATAAAATGAAACTTAGGTGCTCCTGTGGGTAGTCACCAGAGTTTTAATACATTATACCATCTAAAGTCGAGTATTTTTAGGTGAGTGTAATTACTCCTAATAAAGACAAATAAGATATATGTGGATATCTTTAGTCTCCGTAAAAAATAAAAAAAACAAAAAACCATAAATATTGTTTCAACGTATGAATATAGTCATCCTGTAGGAGACTGAAAAATTCATGTATTGAAAAATATGCAATTATAATGCTATGATGGTAAGGTTATGGGCAATTTTCAATGTATATGAATGTGGGTCACTGTGGTGATCCTAACCCTAAGCATACAAAATTATTGACCAAAAGAATCAAATATGTATTTAAATTAGTTTCAATTTCGTTATGATATATTATGGGTTGGCTAAGAAAAACTGAAAGGAGGCCGAGCGAAGCGAGCTAGCTCCGAGCGAAGCGAGCTCCTCTTAACTGGGGTCGAGCTGAAGAAAATTTTTGAAGAAAATTTTTGATTCTAAAGGTTTCTAGAATAGGTTTTTCTTTATTCCCTAGTGAATACGACATAATGCATCAAGAAAAAAAAAAGGGAAAAACGATAGAAAGTAACATCATAAACATAATCAGGAAAATTAGATCCAACTATATGGCCTTGTTCCTGTCTTTCTTTTCTATCATCTGTGTTCATCTTCAAGCTTCAAAACGACTCCCTTTTAGGTCGAACCAGCCACCACTTTCGTTACGACGAACTTATTGACATCTATTACATCGAATATTTTCGAATAGTACTCACGTAGGAGCTTTGTACATAATCAAAATTGGAACTTTAAATAAATCACGATCAAACAGTCGTGCCCAAAATTAAAATAATGCGAAAAATAAATAACATTCATTCAGGCCATAATAGTTGGATCGTTAAGTATCTGCAAAACAGAGTTAGGATATAGGTATCTACCGATTATGGCGATATAAGGTTATCCTACTTCATGGACAATCATGCGTTCCTAAACCATGCTCTGATACCACATGTTAAATCATTTTTAACATAAACCCTAAGATCTTGAACTGCATGATGATCACAATAAGATTTCGGTTTAAGAAGGATTAAGAATTACCTCCGTTCATCATGGTACGAGGAGGTTCTTGATCCTGCTGCCGAATCCTACTACTGATTGGTAAATTCCGATGCTGATTGGTGAATCCTGATGCTGATCGGTGTTGAACTTTTGGTTGAAAAAAAGCTTTAGTGAAGAGTTTTGGTTTCTCTCTCCTCGCCTATAAACCCTAATGTGTTGAAAATCGTGACTAGCTTTTGTGATGGACAAAAGCCTATATTTATAGGTGGAGAGAGGACCAAATTCCAATTAGGGTTTTCTTTAATTCAATCTCAACCGTCCATCAAGGTAGTGATTGATATGGAATATAACTCCTTAATTAAAATCGATTTTGTAGAAAATAGCATGTATCCTATGAAAACGGAATTCCTATAAAGACCACAATTTCGGGAAAGGGAAGGACTTGTGGTCCAAGTAAAGGACCTAAAAGTAATTTCCTTACATACATCGCCCAAGGCAGTGATGAAGGCAGTTGGGGCAAACCACATCATGGAACTTGTTTAATGATTTTCCTCCAGTAACTACATAACTATATAGACAATATTTACTCTAACTTGCACAACTAGTTGCTGCGGCACAACATTCTAGAGACCCAGCTCGTTTTCCTCACACATGATGGGAAAATACTCAATCCGATTTAAGAAATAGATGATGAAATAGAATTGAGATGCTTACATGGAGAAGCCTAGTTGATGAGCCAAAACTCCCACATGATGAGGGTGATGAAGACGAGAAAGCACGAATTGCAGAGGTAGCAGCACACTTCATGTTCATCGTTACTTTTGAGCTGAAACATTTATTCTTAAAGCGAGAATGAATTTGGATTGTAATACACACACACACACACCAAAGTAATTCTGTAGGTTGTGTTGATGTATGTTTTTCCTCCCCCGCAATGCTCCATGTTGCCCTGTAATTGCCCATGATTAGTAATAAATTTTATCTCAACAGTATCCATTGTTACCACTTGGGAGGCAGTAATGGCAGAAATTGGGAGCTTTAAGGGTAATGTTAGGAGCACACTGCCAAGCATGAGGCCATCAATCTCAGATCTCTCGGATCCAGTGGTTCAGCTTTGTCCAAGTCACATGGAAGATATGTCAGATGGGTGGCATCGACAGGAGGGGACAGCTTGAAATTGCATAAAATGTGTTTGAATCATCGCGCTGGAAGTACTCCTGGGTGGTCAGCGTTGCAATTTCCCCGAGCTCTTCTTGCCACATAAGCAACCTAGCGTTCAGGAAGAAGGATCTCGGCCAGGCTGTTGCACATAAAACCATTGGTCATTCGTCAGCCAGGCTTGGATAGAATAGTAGAGCAAGTACACGTATTAGTAAAACGCCTACAAAGAAAAGTTGGCTTATAGCGACTATGGCAGCAAAAAAATTAGTCGAGGGACTTGTATTGCTCTCTCTTTGGCGATTGATGGAGACTACTTTAGCATAACATTGTTATTCTGTTTCTAAACGCCATCATTCAAGGCCTGAACTCGTAGATCAAGTGAAAAGCCTATTTGTGGAGAGCAACACTGAAAAGATTGCGTATCCATCACAATATTTATAGTGCATATTTCTAACGAACAGGAAAAAATCACAGTTATAGTTCACATTTAAAATTCCGAGACAGGCCTATCAAGCAGGCCATTATGAAAATTGAATTTTAACTTTCTTCAAGAACTCAGTTCCAAAAGAAGAAAAATGATTAGCAAGCTGGAACAATATCCCAGCAGAACTAGTTCACAAGACATCTCTCTTTATACATCAAGCATGCAGGCCTGATATCTGCTGGACATTCACACAACTGTCACCCCAGCTTCATTTGGAGTCTTGATATTTGTTTTGGGCAGTACCCTTTTCTCCAGATACCATAGCTGTAAGCAAAAAAAAAACAGCAATAATTAGCAATAGCCAGAGAGCCAGTATACAAATATTTCAAAGAATCATATTTCCCAGTCACAATGAGAGTACACTAGAATCTTACTTCAAAGCAGCAATTTCTGGAGTTTGTCCTTATCCAAACGGGTCTTGCAATGAAACTGAATTTCATATTGTGCTCCAAATATACGCTGGCGTTTTAACCAAAAATACTTATTACGCAATTCATGGCTTTGAATTTTTGCGACCAAAAGTTGTTTCTTCATTCGCATTTCAAATTGTTCCCTGGACTTTTTATCAACATGAGGTGATCGTAACACAGTATATAAAACACGTGATTCAGGCAATCTAATCTTCCGTACATCAGCTGGAAGCCCTGAAATAGTGTTTCCAGGAACTAGATCTTCAAAAGATCGAATCGCTATGCATATCTTGGTGGTCATTGCTTTTGGTGGTCTTTCTTCTTGGTGTCCTGAGATTCACAAGGTCACAAACACAATAAGTCCAAAGAAAATACCACTCAACACAAATGAATTCCATCCAGGATTCATAAGCATAAGAAATTCTATTGGAATTGCAACTGATTAAGTTAAACAGTAACCCTAAGGTTCTCTGGATCACAAAGAATATTCATTGTGAATACAAAGCTCAGGATGATCCTAAATTTACAACTACTCTAATCTTGGAAAGTACAAGCATACAGAGGTGAACATGACACTACATGAAGGCAAATAAAAAAAATAAAGGCATGAAAATTAGAACATGCTGAGATTGACAGTTTGTGAAATTAGAGATAATGTACGCATATTTATTAAGAGATGGACTCTTCATCAGATTATCTTACAAAAACAGGTTTCTATAAGATTTACAGCTACAGCAAGATCACACATATGATGCCGGTCAAATCAACTTTTTTATTTCATTTTTTTATGCATTTGATTGATATCTTAAGAAGTAACAAATGGAAAACATGCTCAATTATACGAACTAAAAAACCAATTGTAGTGATGATGTGGCAAGGCATGGATAGGGTGTATGCTATTTCTAAGAGTCCAGGTAAAAATGCATAGAATCAATGTACTGATTGCGAGTACGTGAGATGTGAATGAAATTGACATTTCCCTTCTCTTTCTATTCACTGCTTCTCTATCCAATTCTCTTCTCTTATCAACTAAATTCTCTTCTTTTCTCATTTAAATCTATCCCTTCAAAATTCCTAATTTAGTCCTAAGATTGTACAAGGTTCTTTACCCTTATGATGCATGTTGAGGGGTTAGGTGCATGGAATATCATATGCGTGATCATAAATTAGTAAAATTAGATCTCACTGTAATACCTCCAGCATTACGTCCAGATGAAGATGAAATTGTAGGCATTTTCGTCCCACTTTCCTGTTTCAGTTGTATAAAATCATAAGAGCAGCAGTCATAATGGGGCAATGAAGATATCTCTTAATAAAAAGAACACGTCTCTAAACTAAAATAAAGTTGATAGCACGCAAACATCCAACACAATGATAAACATATATGTTATCGCATCAAGGTATAAGAATTTGCAATGAACAATGAACAAAATTCAGTAGAGATTCATATTCCATGTACAAGCACAAAAGCCAGCAGTAGGTTGCATCAGGAGAAGATTCATGAAACATTGATATAATCTACACATTTTTATAGGCTATCCTAAAAATTGATAACTGGAACTTTTAGCTCGATCAAATTTCTGGCAGTACAACAATTTGTAACATGTAAATGTTGTATTAGCTTCATAACTACATTGCAAAGCAACCTAATTGTTTTGCATATAAACTTGCATTCACTGAACAAATTGCAATAATTGAAAAAGTTCATTCAATAAAACATGCAGAAACCCATTTAACATACACAGAAAAATCAAATCACCTCTAAAACCATCACAAATATGCATCTATACGAGCAACTTCAACAATTCTGCTCCATTAGATACAAAAAAAAAAAAACCGTTAACAAACAAACAAAATAACGCCACCCAACCAACTAAAACCAATTAAAAAAACGAAATAATGTCACACAAACACAATCAAGAAAGGAAAAGAAAAAATACGAGACTTTGTAAGCCATTTTAGTGTCATATTCAATAGCTTGTTCAGTATGAAAAGTTACACTCTTTCCAGTGATTCCTTGACAGATAAACCTTACCTTCTTGTCAACAAACACTGATGGTGGTGGTGGTGGAGCCGCCGTGAAAGAGCGAGATTGTGAGTAAGAAAAGGATGAAATCCTTGAAGAAAAAATGGATACAAGATTTTTTGCTTGTCTTGACATTTCTCTTTTCTCTTATTCTCTTTTCTCGGATTTCTTTCTCTCTTTGATCTACCTCGCTCTCCCTCTGTCAAGAAGACGCGGCCAAAGATTTGTCAAAGGCAGAAAGTGAAGTTCTTTGTCGGGTTTTTAGTAAGTTCTTGTTCGGGTCAAGACATGGAGCTCTTGAGCCCGACCCGACGTTGAAACATGGGCTCTCATCTGGAAAATCCCCTGATTTAGCCCATGGGCTTTGTATCCATTCCAGCTCATGACTTGGAGCTGTTTCACCGACCTGAACTTGCAATTCGGGTTTCTTCTTTGGAATATCCCACAATTTCGCCCCTGCTTTCTGTTAATTTGACAAACGCGCCCCTGTAGAGAACATGTCATCGAATTTATCTGAAGCTCTGCACATTTTGTCAATTATATCCATTCGAACTGAATTATAATTTATAAACAATACGGTGTTATCCAAAAATTACTAGATTAATTTTATACCAATGTGCATATATATTTAGTTTATAATCAAGATGGTGGTAAATTTATAACTATGATAAAAGAATTGAAATACATAAACTCAATACCCAAATTTAAATTTAAAGTACATTGGCGAAAAATAAAAGGTTATTCCAAAAACATATTCTATAACTTAAGCCTAGACTTGACTCAAAGTGATTTTGTACTCAAGCCTAGACTTGACTCAAAGCTTATGTGTGAGTGAGTTTAAGCTTTAAAGTTCACTATGCTTAATGTACTCCCACCTTCAAAGGTTTCAGTGGTTTTTGGGTCCAATTTTTACATTTTATATTTTCTTTAAATAAAATAAATAGAAAAAATGTTGGGTTTCTAAAATATCATGCAGAAGAAATAATAAAATGAAATTATTTGAGACTCCTTATGATCTTATTAGATAAATCTAAAGTTGTTTAGGAATTTATTACTTAAAGATATGATTTCATTCGGCTTTAAGTAATTCTTTAAAAGCAAGATTATCACAATGGTTCAATGCAATAACAATTCCATAATTATCACAACTTTATAATTTTCATTACAAACCTTTATTTTTAATGGACTTATTTTTATTCTAGATTCATAAATCAAATATTAAATTCATTAATATAGTATTATATGAATATTAAAGGTGATTTAAACCTTTATTAATAATAAATATATATTTTCATTATTATAATAATATCATGTCTAACCAATGTATTGTCTACATGATATATTAAACTAACAAATACTTTATTTCGTATCTATATGGAATAAAACTTTTAGAGGATTCCAAGTTTCTTCAAAACATGTCAATCAAGAGTTATTTGAGATTAATTTTTTATGTGTATATAATTTATTTAAATCATGTTAATATTTAATGTTAAAGATATTATGTTGAATATTAAATTCCAACAAAATTTTATCCTAAAAATTCAGTAGATTTTACATTTAATTTAGGCTCAAATATTTTCTATTAACCATATTTTATATAATTTTTCCACTATATGGTCTCCCTGTATAGTAAGTTCATCATAGTTTGTTTTAAATTAAGTTGATCTGAATATATGTTACAAATATAGGGGTTAATGTGATGAGTATTTTCATTACTAAATGCATATGTAAGTTTTTATTAGTATTTTGATGTGAACTTTATCGATATTTTTTCCCTTCAATCTTCTTATCCGTTGGTAAGCATCAACATAAACATTATATCGATAAATATCGATATAATCACAATGGGAAAAAGAATAAACAATATACACACAAGATGATATTTGACTTTTATAGATATTTTTATCGACACAACATTTACGTCAAAAAATGTCAATAGTAAATATCATAACGAAATTACAATGGGATTAAAAGGATAAAAAGTACAATAACATACATTGTCACCGCTAGAATTATCAACAGATTGACCAATGGATATATTTTGTCAGTAAATCGGTTGGTCATTTCTAGCATATAGTGGAATTGCTTCTCTTTTCTTGTGATTGTTCATTGTAAACATCACACATGGTATTGCCAATGAATTTATTTCGTTAGTAATTTATAGTAAATCAAGGGATTGACAATTATTATGCTCATCTATTGTTGATTTTTTTATACACATAATTCAAATTTTTAAAAGGCGGCTGAATTGTTTTTTAGAGGTTTTTGATTTTTTTTTTTTATAAGTTGATATTTTTCATTTGACTTCATCATTAGAATCACTGATGAAATAATTAAAAATATTAATTGTTCATTATCCATTGGTGATTTTGTTGGTAAATATAGTTTAAAAGACCAAAACCGCACACATGAACATTTTATTTTCTTCTCCCTCCTCTCTCTCTCACACACACAACCTCGCAACATTCGAGTTCTCTTTTGCAATCTTAACGTATTGAATCTTTATCTTATATTTTCTTCTTCTACACCTAAACTAGGGATGTCTTTCTCTTCTCATTTTTTTTGTTTTTTTTTGTTAATTAATATTTTTTTTCTAATTTTTCTTGTATTAATTTTCTTCTCCTCTCAACTTCAATTACAATCAATTTAAGGTAAAAATTATTTTTTTCTTTTCTTTTGTCCACAGCTTTTTTCATTATTTTTTGAAATTGTTTTTTCTTAAAGGTATTGGTATAAGATTATTATATTATTTTTAATTATTTTTTTCCATTAATGAGTTTGGATTGAGATTATTACATTATTTAAAAAAAAATTCTTGTTTTAATGAATTATTAATTGATAATTTCTCTATTGTTAATTAATTTTTGTATTGGTAATGGATTATGAACGGGTGATTTTTTTAATCTAATTATATTATTATTGTTACTATTTTTTAACTATTTTTTATTTTTTTAAATTTAGAAAAAAAAATTAAAGTTTATGATTAATTTAAAACTATTATAATGTAGAAATTAAAAAAAATGAATGAAATTAAATTATGCAAAATTGTAAGAAAAATAGCAAAAATCAATTGATTTATGACATATATATGATATGTTTTTATAGGTTTGTGAGTTTTAGAGCTACTTGCCCTACTTTTCGCCCCAACCAAAACCAATTTTTTTAATATGTACAAATAATGTTAACGGTCCTAGATTTTTATTATGATGCTATACATTAAGCGAAATAATAAGCTTACAAAACTTTGGATTATTTAGTTTTATATATATTCATTTTATTATAGATAAGGTGTTTAAAATAATGATAACAATTATTTTTAAGTTTTTTTTTTTAAATAAGTGGGCTAATTATATATATTGATATTTATTTAATATTAATGTCTTAATATATATATATATATATATATATATATATATATATATATATATATATATATTTGGTCCCTCAATTTATAATTGTTCTAATTGCATCCTCAATTGGATTCAAATTTGTAATTTTGTGCAATTGTACCCCTATCCGAATTTCAACATTAGCCTTAAAATTGCATGCCTTTTTCATTTTGGTCCCTTACTTCTGATTTATGCAATTTAACCCTCAATTGACAATTAAACTCTCAATTGTCTTCAATTTGATCCCTAATTATGCCCAATTAGTTTGGAAAAATTCAATTGGGTCTCCAAAAATTCCAATCTTCTCAATTGAGCTCGAATTAAATTCAAGAATTTGATTTTTCATCAATTAAACCCTTAATAAAACTAATTTGACCAATTTAAAGCATAATTAAGTCCTTGCACTTAATTAAATTATTCAATTGGATCCTAAATTAATTCCCAAACATGATAATACTTTAAATTAAATTAGGCCATGATTAAATCAAATTGGCTTATAAAAAATATAATTATGATTTTTTACTTAATTTTTACCTTGAATTTGTATTTTCTCTCATTTTTGGGCACAAAAAAGATATGATTTAGCTCAAAAAATATTTAAAATTTTCACTATGATTTTTCCACCGATGCCAAACCCCTTTTATTTTATTTTTATTGTTTTTATTTTATTTTAGGGAGTAACCCAAAAATTGGGTTACAACACCATATAAGCTATTTTTTTCTAATACAAGATACATTTAATACAAAAATATATAAGAATAAACATTACAAGTCAAAACCAAGTGTATAAATACATAAATACAAAAAAAAAAAATATTTGAGAAGGATAAAAAAAAAGGGATCAAAACTAAACCAAAAAATAAAAAAAATAAGAACCGAAATAAAGAAATAAAAAATTATATATATATATTGAAACAAGTTAAAAAATTATATATATTGAAACAAGATAAAAAACAATTCTCATTGCGACAGAGCACAATCCAATGGCTCGTTTGTTAATATATCATGTACGAAGTTATCAAACCAACCTTTCACATCGTTTGTAATGTTAGATGGTGAGCAGTAATAATGCATGAATGCCTCTTGATGAAGGAAACATAAACCCTCCCACCATGTAAGCGCAAGCCAATAGCTCATTAACTATAATATAAAACGTGATACACATTTCCTGTAGTATTTTTTACTATTCATGCAGATTCATATTACTATTTATTATGACAATAAAATTACTATTTTACCCAGGGCTAATAAAATTTTAACCCTAGAATCGGGGGCATTTTTGAATTTTCAAGAGGCATGGATAACATTTCAAGGTTTGTTATGTAATAAAACTAAGAAATTACCCCCCTAAATGACAAAATAAGGTAAATTGGATCGGGGGTAGTTTAGTAGTTTTCATGAGACACGGATGGTAGTTTTGAATTTGTTGCACAATAAAACGATGAGATTAGCCCTCTTAAATGACAAAAACAGCCTTCTTAAGCGGGGGGTAGTGTAGTACTTTTACACCTAGTTTTTCATAAATATATATGGCTTTTGGGGTATATGGGTAATTGATCAATTTTTTTTTCTGAAACACTGCAGCCGTGCCGTCCAGACGCGCCAGCAATATTCTCCCTATATGCGCCTTTAAGGCGACGCGTGTGGTGTCCTCGGTCGGTGAAAATTGATATTTGTCGTGCCATATGGTTCGATGCCATGTCCTATGACTCCATAAGCATCCCTTGCACTTCAAATATGACTATGTAATTGCCGGTGGATGGTTTTTCTTCCCCTCCTTTTCTCTTTCCTACTATTGGAAAGTACAGTATAGTCCCTCATATGTATATAAATATAATTTAAATCCCTGTTGTTCTAATTTCATTTTTATTACTAGTTTTTCAATAGAAATTTTAATTATTTTTAATTAAATTTTTCAATTGAAATTGATTATATACAATAAGTTTCATTTTAGTCCTTGAACTTTTGATTTTTGGTTTGTTGTTGTTCCTTTATTAATTTGGGTATGCAAGTTTTAATTTGTTCTAATTTTGTCCCCAAATTGAAATTGGTCATATATGTTACTTTTAATTTCGGTCCTTATTCTTTTAATTTGTTCAATAATTGCACTTTATTAATTTTTTAAATCCCTTCATTGTTTTTTGGTCCTGAAGTTTTGATTTGTTTCATTTTTATCTTTCAATTGAAATTAATTATATATTTTATTTTTTCTTCTGGCACTTATTCTTTTAATTTTTTTATTAATTCCTTTGGTTTTTTTATCCTTCTTGAACAATGTTTATTTTTTTTTATCTATATTTATGTATTTGTGCTTTTATATTTTATTTTATTTTTAGTTGAGGTTTTATTTTTATTACGTTCCGTTCTGAAATTTTAATTTATGTTGGTTACAATGCATTTTATTTTTAAAAATTTCTTTATTGTTTTTCAATCCCAAGGTTTTGATTTGTTATAGTTTTGTTATTCAATTGGAATTAATTATATATATTATTTTTTATTTTAGCACTTATTCTTTTAATTTTTTATTTAGTATTGATTTTTTTTTCTCAATCTTTCTTGGGCATTGTTTAGTTTTTTCCGTATTCATTCATTTATACTTTTGGTTTTTGTTTTGAATTTTTATCATTTTATTTTTTATTAGGCTTTTATTTTTATTCGATTCAATTTTGAAATTTTAATTTATGTTAGTGATCATTTTAAATTAATATTGCTCTATTTTTCTCTTTGTTGTTTTTTTTTCCTATTATTCTTATTTTATTTTTGGATCAAATGATTTTATTGTTTGCACAATAATAATAATAATTTTATTAATTATATTTTTTTTATTTTTTTTGACAAAATATTTTTTTTTTAATTCTTCGGGTCAATTTAATAATTTTTATTTTTTAGACAGTAATGTTGATAATAATTTTATCTGTTATAGTAATAATAATGACAATAACATGGGGATAATTTTTTAATTTATATTTTTTTTTTTGGAGATAGAAAATTAACTACTTATTTTTATTAGTTAATTAATGCAGGTTCTTTCACAATTTATATTTTGTTTATCGTGTTTAATTTAAATTGAATTATAAAGTAAATTAATCTTAATATAATGTATTTAATTATTCAAATATCCGAATCTTCTTGCTTTTTTTAATGATAATTTTATAGTGATTATTTCATTGAAACGAACTATAAGATAAATTTATATCTATTTAAAAATTATATATTTTATAAAAAACTTGCACTTCATAAGATTGTTACACAGATTTATTATTTTATCCAAATTTATATTATAATAAAAAAATCATAAATAATTAGTATTTTTTTATATTGGAAAAAATATAGTTGTGGCTGCGACGAAGTAATGGTGTCATTGCTAGTATATATAGATTGCATGTTAAAAACACTATTCATTTGGACTCATTTAACTATGGTGAATATAAATATTAACTATGAGAGCTAAATAGAAAGGATAGATAGTACAAGGAATCCACATACCCCACTATCTTGTTGGTAGGATGCGAGTCTCCATGATTTACATTTCTAGGTAAACAATTGTTTTACCACAATTGAGCTAATGAGATGAAACACAAAACAATTGTTACAATCCACAATTGAATGAACGATATATAACACACACTAGCTATCTACCTGCGTTTTACTGCAGTTAAAACCACAATTTTTTCAACCCAAAAAAATATTAAGAGTATAAGATTTTTTTATTATACTATATATTTAGGTAAAATAATAAATTTGTATATAATTCTTGCATAGCACATGTTTCCAATAAAATATATGAATTTTAAATTGATATTAATTTATTTATTCAAATGGTTCAGTGAAATCACCTATATAAAATTATCATCATCATAAGATAAAGTAAAAAAATTCAGATACCTGAATTATCGAATTCACTATATTAGGATTAGTTCATTTCATTGTTTAATTAAAATTAAACATAATAATCAAATATAAATTGTGGAAACACCTATGATAACTAAACAACAAAAGTAAATAGTTAATTTTCTACTTATAAAAAGAAGTAAACATCATTGAAAATCCATTGCTACGTTACCATCATTATAATGACTATAACTAAAATTATCATTAATATTATTGCCCAAAAAATTAAATAATTAAATTTCCTTGAAGAAGAAAAAAACAAAACATTTTTATAAAAAAAAGAGTAAAAAAACAATAAAAAATCACTAAAATTATCATTATTATTACGCAAAGAATGAAACCATAAATTATCACTAAGAACAAAAAAAAATTTGAAAAAAGAGAAAACAAAAACAACAATAAAAAATAAAAAACTAAAATTAATATTATGAGCATAAAAAACTCATCATATCTGAAAAATAAATAAAAATAACATTAAATATTAAAAAAAGAACAAAGGGAAAAAAACAAGAAATATTAATTTTAAAATGATAACCAATATAAATAAAATTTCAAAACCGAACTGAATAAAAATAAAACCTCAACAAAAAATAAACAGTAAAAATTAAAAATAAAAACTAAACAAATAGATGAATAAATACGGAAAAAATAAATATTGTATAAGAAGGACCAAAAGAAATCAAAGGAATTAAAAATAAATAAAAAGTAAAAAAGTAAAAAACAAAATAAAAAAATAAAAAAAATAATTAATTCTAATCGAAGGATCAAACTGCAACAAATCAAAATGTTGAGACTAAAAAAATTAAAGGGATTTTAAAAACAATAGCAACATATTTTTTAAAAACACTAAAAAAAATAAGGATTGAAATGAAAAATAAAATACTTGACCAATTTTATTTGGACGATAAAATTGAAACAAATTAAAACCTGAAAAATAAAAAAAATTAAAAGCACAAAAAACAAACCAAAAATAAAAAGAATAAGGGTTGAAATGAAATAAAACATATATGATCAATTTAAATTGAATGGTACAATTAAATAAAACAAAAATTATATTAAAGAAATCAAGAAGAAAAAAGAAGTCAAAAGACGAGGGATTGAAATGAAACATTCCAAAACATAGAGAACTGACATGTATTTTGCCGCTAAAGGAGAGAGAAAAAAAGGGAAAAAGAAAAATCATTCATTAAGCACTCATAGACACAACAACTGGACATTTTACATCGCTGATAGACACGACACATATTGCTTTATTGGCCTGTACACGCAAAAATTGATAGCGCGTCTGTTATAATTTTTTTTAAAAAGAAAGAAGCCTAAACAACCTTGGATTAATGATAACCAACAAAAAATTAGATATGAAAGTATTATCATGCCCAAATATCAGGCTTTCATTTTTGTTGTTTCTAGGGCATTTAAGTAGTTTACTTATGCATAAAATATGAAATCCTAAATTACCTCGCTTCCAGCCCCTTATCTATGTCCCTCCTGAGAGCAAAGACTATATTTTATTGTTTAGTATGATACAAAAAACCAAAAATATCCTTAACTAACCCTCCTTTTTTTGTCAACTTTTAAGGCAAATATATAATTTTATTGTGCAAATAAATATTAAAAAAAATTAAAAACACCCCTAATCAATCTATAAATATTATACAGGTCCTAGAAATGCGCAAATTACCCTGTTTTTGATGGTTAAAGACGCGGGGTGTTATTGTTGAAATTTAGTAATAATACACCGAAATAGTAATGTATCACAAATGAAAAGTACCAAGTGTCATTAGAAAATTTATTGCTTTGGTCTCAAAGAAAAACAGCAGTTTGTTTGGTTCTTGTTTGGTTCATGTCATTCTGCTTCATCATAACACACACAGAGATAAAAAAAAAAAAAAAAAAAAGAAGAAGAAGAAGAAAGTGTCTTGCGTTGTCTAGGGTGGGCTGCTGCTCGTCCTGGCGGTGACATTGTCGTCGGAGACATACTGGCTCCAAAACCCATGTTCTTTCCACACTTGATTCATATCTTCAATCGGGACATTCTTGGTCTCCGGCACAAAATAATATATGAAAACGGTCATGATAATAACAAACCCACCAAAAAATAAGAAGAGACCAAACTTCATATGGCAAAGCATGGAGAGGAAGAACTGGCCGATTACAAATGTGAAGAACATGTTCACCGAGACGTTGGTTGCTTGTCCTGCTGACCGGATCTCCAGAGGGCAAACTTCACTCGGAACTAGCCATCCCAGCGGGCCCCAAGACCATGCAAAAGCTGCGACATACGCACATATAAATAATAGCATCAACGAGGACACCCTTTTCGACATATCTCCCTCCCCTTCGGTCCCAAAAGCTCGCCCTATCATTACCGCAACAACAACCTGCGATGAAGTTTAGCATTATTGACTGAGTCGAGCTCAGAGTTATCATTAGTAATATTTTCATCATGCTTGTCATATACCTGACAGAGAATCATCTGCACGCCACCTTCAAGAAATAAAGCCTTCCTCCCTAGCTTATCAACGGAATAAACAGATACCATCGTGGCCACAACGTTGACTACACCGGTTATGACAGCAGACATGAGCGAGGCATCGTCACCAAAACCCAGGGTCTTGAAGAGAACAGGTGCATAGAACATAATGACATTAATTCCTGTAAGCTGCTGGAAGAAAGGAATGAAGGTGCAAATGATTAACTGGGGTCTGTATTTTCGGCCTGTGAAGTTCTTCCATGGGTGCTCAACTTGCTTTGCAGCCGTACTAGCATCGACAAGATCTTGAAATTCTTCGTCGACATTACTCGTGCCTCGAATCCTCTGCAACATTGTCTTCGCTTTCTCATGGTTGCCCCGCTCAAGAATGGAATTGGGGGTGTCGGGTAGAAAGAGAGATCCAACAGTAAAAAGAATTGCCGGGGCTGCTGCAAGGCCTAAAGAAATTCTCCATCCCCAGCCAGATTTTATCTTGGAAGTTCCATAATTGATGAGATTGGCAGCCAAGATACCAATTGTGATTGCCATTTGAAATCCAATATTGAGTGCTCCTCTGAGGTTTGCCGGTGCCATTTCTGAGAGATAAACCGGCACAGACTACAAAAACGAAAAGAATTAGACTGTAGACATTGCCTTATTTATAATATAATATTAAAGAGACCTAAATTTCTTTGGGAAAACAGAAGGTTTAATGGAATGATTTCAATTTTATTGTTTGTCCTGCAAATTTAACAGAATATCCCAAGTGGACTTGATTTTAATTATCAGAATTACAGAGTCTAATCATGATAACTCGAGTGTAACAGGACAACTTTTGTTATGTAAAAATCAATGTAAATTATGATCTATTAACTTTAAAATCAACTTTTTAACCTCGTCAGAACTAGTTTGAACGGGTTTAGGATTACTGTCAGTGAAACCATAGATCTAATTTATCCTAAGTTGTTAATCTGCGTATAAGAAACCAAGCACTATCATACCTGATTAGCAAATCCAACTCCCACGCCAAGCATCAAACGTCCAATGATAAGCATTGCAACATTGACAGCAGCACCATTAAGAATGGCTCCGCCAAGGAAAACCAGGCCTCCAAACAGCATCGACACCTTACGACCATATCTCCTAGTTGTTGCAGAAGCAAAGAAGGAGGCTATCAAGGCCGCAAGATAGAGGGAAGACGTGAACAATGTCAGCAGATGATCATCAAATTTGCAGTACATGTTTTCCTTATGATTATCATTTCCATGCTGTTTCTTGTACACATGGGGGAAAAATGATTTGAGAAATGAATCCATCGACGTCACCCCTCCTGCAGAATTTTACAAGCCAGCCAGCCATGGTCACTGTCAAATTAACACAGTATATACTCATCAAAATCATTTTTACTGCATCAAGATGATCTTTTGCTCACCTGAGATACCAATATCATAGCCGAACATGAGCCCCCCCATGGCTGCCACCAGGCAAGCGATGACCACAAAAGCAGTGACACCACCTTCATATTTTCTCCCATGATCACTTCGAGCCACAGAACCTCCACCTGCCATGTTTTCAAAAAGCAAGAGCAATAATACCTCAAAATATTGAAAAGTAGGTTTGTTCTTGTAACGTCTCCCTTATTTATGCTGCTGCTGTTGGATAACATAAGGGATAGCTTTTGTGAAATGATTCCAATTAAGGAAACATGGCCATCATACGTTAGTTTCCAGATTTGATTTCTTGCACTCTATCAATTATTGAGAAATTTCCTTTCTGACTATTGAGATGAAAATAATTTATAGTAGTGTCAAATATTGGATAATAAAGAATAGACAAAATAGGAAATTAATGTTATTTTGCTTTTGCATTTTAAAAATGTTTTTAAAAAGTAAAACAAATATTGGATAGGATGATGGATATCGATGTCCTTTAATGGCATTACATAATTACAAAACTCTTTGAAATTTATATTTTAAGTCTAGGATTTAAATAAAAACATGTTTATTTTTTAAAAAATTAAAACAATTTGAATTTTATTAGCTTAATCTAAGTCTATAAAAAATGACTAAAAAATAAAATTTCTCAAATCAACTCGGATTTTATTCATTTAATAAATAAAAAAGAATTTCCTTGAAAAAAAAAAAAAGATTTCTATACTATGAAGGGGGAGAAATTTAAGGTCCAGACCATGCTTTAATGGTAATGGAAGTTACAGCTCTGGAATTGTATATTTTGCAGATAAAATAGGCAATGAAAATTAAAAAAAAAAAGTCGTAGTTGACTTTATCAACGGGTGTACATATAACAGATGGAATCAAGAAGATCAGGCTCCAGATATACTTACTCGTTTCTTTTATGAGTAATAATGGCAACGATCGCTCTGTAAGATGTACAGTACGGTACTGTGCCTTTCTTTATTTATCTCCTTAAAGACATTTAATGTTTTCCCAACCTTTTGAAAAAAGTTTATATATATATATATGCGCGCATGCATGTACATGCTGATAAAATAACTAAGCTCAAGAACAAAAACCGAGGCTATAATTTTTTGTGATTATCAGAGTTTATTCTTAATCTAATTATAAATAAATTATATATAAGTTAAATAAAAAAATATTTTTTATTTTTAAATAAATAAAACTAGACAAATATTATTCATCATCATTTCTTCTCAAACACACGATATGGAAGTTATAAATATAAAGAGTTTACCAATAAAAAAACAAGCATAAAAAATAAAATGTGTCTTCGTAAAGAAATTTGCAATAAAAAAACAACGTGTGTGCGTGTATATATATATATGCACGTATATGCTGTTAAGAAATCATATTATTTAAAAATTTAAATTTATAGATAAGATTTTAGAATATAATTTATATTATTTTGTACCGCATCTTGTGACCTTTCAAATGGAGATACCTCTTCTTATATTTTTAATTCATTTGAATATAATTATTTTATTTTTGTTTTTAAATTGTTGTTGTTGACAGAAATTTTAGTAATTAGTTTTGTTTTCAAATGGAGACCACGTGTTTGCAGTGTTTGCTATCCATTACGTGATCTCTAATTTCAAACAAACGCTTCAATATTTACTTGACGATTAATTTTACAAACATTCTCTCAGTGGTTGTATAATTAAACAAAACATATTCTTAAATATTATATAATTAAATAAAAAATAGCTCTTGAAAAAATTAAATATGTTGAAGATTATATGATTAAATATAATTTAGATTATCGATAGATTATATTGTATAATCTGAGCTGATTAAAATATTATTATTTAGAAAAAAAAAATACATTATCTTGATATTTTTATTTATTTATTGTACTTCAATTTTTTGTTTTTGTTGCCGATAAATATTATTTTTTATAAAAAAATATATTATTTTAATGGAAAGGAATTTTGTGTGGCACGGGGCTTAATCAGTGCTGTCGTGTATTGATACTCAAAAGAAGTTGCCATTTCTTTTGTTTCCAATGTAACGTGTAAACCTATTTTGATTTTCTTAATATTTATCTATCGTTCTTTTTTAATTTGTTTCCCATTAATTTTCTTAAGATTTTTAATCATCCAAGCAATTGATTTAATATTATTGTTATAACCTATTTTTGAATTATTTCTAAAATTTTCTTAAAGTATAAAATAAAATAATAAAAACAAAATAAGAAGAGGGAGATATGATGGAAAAATAAAATCGAAAATTTTGAATGAATTCGAGAGTATAATTATATCTTTATTATGCCTAAAAATAAAATATTTGTAGATTTAAGATCAAAATAAATAATTATTAGAAAAGTTTATATAAAAATTAAGTTTAAAGGCATAATTAAATTTTAATTGATTAATTTGATTTAATCATGAAAGCTTTAAGAATCAGAGAAAGTGAACAATATGTATATTTCGAGATAAAACTGTACTGATACATGATAATATATTTATAGACTTTATATACAGTAGAAAATCTGAACAGGCAGTCAATATACTTCAGATATTCCTTATGCTCATTACTACAGGTGAGTGATTTGCTGAATTAACACTCATCCCAATTCCCTTTCCGATTTTCCTCATGTTTATCATTGCAGGTGTGTGATTTGCCGAGCCTTTCTATATTATCTTCTATAAATCATCAGTTAAATTAAAGTTTAATTATCTTTAAAAATGAGTTTAAAAATTTAATTAAATGTAAACTCTTTAATTCCCACGATGGAATCTATTCCATCCAGTGCTCTGGCCTACTAGCTATGCTAAATGCAGTGTACTCCACTTCATTCCTTCCCAATTCCCACCACCGGAAACTGTAGTTTCACCGGAGAAGGAATAGCCTTCAAGGCTTTCACTGGATAATATCGAATGGCTGGCATCGCTTTGAGAATCCAAGCACTGTGTGAACAAGGAATTAAAAACATACACGTGGCTTCCCAGAAGCTAAACCTATCCCAAACGAAACGTACAGCTAGTTGCGGTAGAGTATGATAGTCGAAGATTTGGTTTTTTAGCTATTAATATAATATAATAATTATTACATGTTGATTTTAAATTTAAAAAATTAATTATGATGCACCTAAATGTAAATTGATATAAATAACTATGACTTCATTTATTTTTGTTCTCTTGCTTTCGTGCATTTTCTTCTCTCTCTGTGACTCGGACCAAACAAGATAGAAGAGGCCCGATTCATTATCGGCCCTGGCCTCTTCCGAAATAAGCTCAGCTCTTGCTTAGCTAGGCCCAAGTAGAATCTGCGTGGGTCCCACAGTCACTTGAAAGCTGAAATCTTATCGGTCACACGTGCGGAGTACAGTGAACGCGCTAAAACTACCCGAGCAACAAAGAAGAACCATCCCTATAAGAATTAAGGGTTGCTACCCGCACATGTGAGATAGCGTAGAAAACTCTAATTCGAGACACAGAGAGAGGGAGAAAGATGTCGTACTTGCTACCTCACTTGCACTCAGGATGGGCTGTAGACCAGGCGATTCTAGCTGAAGAAGAGCGATTGGTAGTTATTCGATTTGGTCACGATTGGGATGAGACTTGTATGCAGGTTTACCACAAATTCCTAACTTCATGTATATATATATATATTTCTGTGGTTTTTGGGACTTAAAGTGGGTTTTGTTGAAAGGATTTCTCATATAATTGCATAATTATGGTGGGTTTGAGAATTTTCAAGCCCTAAGATTTTTTGTTGTTGTTTGTGTTTTGGTGAATGATAAAGTTATTATCTTTTTTGTGTTTTTGGGTGCAATTAGTGGGATTAATGAAGTGGGTTACCCGCATATGGAGGTATTTTTCTTAGTTTTGCGTAGTCCCATGATTTTGGATTTATAATTCAAGTTTGATTTGGTCTCAATTAGGCTCAAATAGTGAAATTTAGCTGTTGAGTTTATGGGGGAAAATTAAGAGAAGTTTGGAAAACTGATCAATAAAAGGTATTACTCAGGATTTTAGTTATTTCTGAGTATGCGCAAGGGGATCTGAGTATGTGTATAGGGAGACTTTATTTTAGCAGTGTTTGCGACTGCTTATTATTACTCAGCATTTAGGGTTTGAGTCTATAAAGGGAGACCCATTTTTTAGCAGTGTTTGCGAACTTTTTTGTGAATGCTTTAGTGCATTTTAATGAGCTTTCTTATTTTGATATTAACTTTAAGCAAATTTGACTCCTGAGTTGCCAGTGAACTGCTAATTTGCATCTTAATAAATTTGGATTACTACGTGTAGTTTAGAAAGAAAATGTATGAAAGAAAATGTATTTATAAGTGTATGAATATTGCAAAATGTATTTATAAGTGTATGAATGTTGCAATCCTAGATATTAATTAATGACTCTAATCACGTGAACCACCTTAATTATAGAATGCTATTGGACTATTGTACAATTTGGTTTTTAAAGATTTTTATTTTATTTTCTGTATTATAATTTTTTTTTGGTTTTTGTTAAATATGTTATTTCTGTAAAGGCCATTGGGGTTGTTTGAGACACTTTGAAAAAGAAATGTTTTGAATTTGAACGTTATATGGATGGCAGAAAACTGGGTTCATAGTGGATCTTGTGTTTTATCTCGGGAAAGTGTAACTGTGCTCATACTAGATCCTGTGTTTTATCTCGTGAAAGTGTAAATGGGTTCATACTAGATCTTGTGTTTTATCTCGGTAAAGTGCAAGTGGGAATTAATTTGTTGATCTGTGTTAACCTTCAGTTGGAGAAAGTTAGTAAAAGCATTTCCAGATAAGCCTTCCTTTCAAGCTTTGTTCTTGTCTTACATTTGCTTATCAACAGTCAACAATTTTGAACTTTTAGAATTAATCTAATTGTTGGTTGCTCTTCCATATCTTTCTACAATACCTGAGACTAAGTGGACAATGTATAAAGTCATTGTATGCCTCATAGATTCTTGTTTGCTAACTATCTTGTTGGTTTATTATTGTTTTGACTTTTTAACCTCAATTAAAAAGAGCTTCTTCTTGACTGTTGCTTTTGGATTGGTTTGGTTCTGAACCTATGTTAAATGTACCTTTTTCCTTTTGACTGCTCGAATGGTTTAGGTGTTTCGTTTCTGTGGAAGAGTGTAATGAATTTAGAATCAACAGATAATTGTTGCAGATGTCCTAGTGTATGTGGTATTCTGCAAAGTGAGAAGTTTTGCCTATCTGGAATCTCAGTTGTTAGAGGTTACCATTCCCCAGTTGGTCATATGACTGTTTAAAGTTATACCTTCTGTGAAAGGATCTCACTGATTCTAGCCCCTAACTGTTCTATAATTCTGTAGGCTGGCAACACTTGCTTGTAACTGCTTCCATCACACATGCATGTGCACGAGCGCACATACTGTAACTGCTTCCATTCTATATATATATATATATCCCCTCTGGATGTTGTAATTTGATGATGTTGAGTTAGCTAAGTTGTGCTCTTTATTGGGGAGATAGCATTTCCAGCTATTGCCTTGTTAATCAGTTTCATCTCTTCTTTTTCAGATGGATGAAGTGTTGGCATCAGTAGCGGAAACGATAAAGAATTTTGCTGTGATATACCTGGTGGACATCACAGAGGTTCCTGATTTTAACACAATGTATGAGCTGTACGATCCATCTACTGTCATGTTCTTCTTCAGGAACAAGCATATTATGATAGATCTTGGAACTGGTAATAATAACAAGATCAACTGGGCTCTCAAAGACAAGCAGGAATTCATTGACATTGTTGAGACTGTCTACCGGGGGGCAAGGAAGGGTCGTGGTCTTGTCATTGCTCCGAAAGACTACTCCACAAAGTACCGCTACTAAGTACTTTTGATAATTGTTTGAACTGTAGAAGATTCCCTTTAAAACATCATGCTTGTGTCAAACTTGTCTTGTAGAACTAAAAGGGGGATGCCCTGGTTAATTCAAAATCTCATGATGAAATACTGGTCGGTGGGGATAACCAGTTCCATGCTGCGGATATGGACGACACATTGAACTCAGCAACTATTCTAGACTTGAAACAGTATTCATACATGTTTCGTAATACTTGTTTTTGTCTCTAGTAATTGTCAGTATAAAATATATATGGGTTATCATGAATGAAAATGCAATTGAGCAGTCAACATTGAGCTTCCATAGCGTGTGATTGATTCACTTGTGAAAAAGGTGTTGATGGAAGGACAATGCTCAAGAGATAAGAAAGCGATAAGCTTGAAAACACAACAGCAATGAATTTTGCATTTTATAGAAAATGTTTAGACAGTTAAAGAAAAATGGACGAGAAGGCATGTTCCACAGCTCTTCCATAAACTGATTATTGCGAATGTTTTCCGAGTAAAAAATTGCAGTGTTCACCTTCTATGCCGAACCTTAGAGAATGCTGATTGGTTTGTCTGCGTAGCCCAAGTTCTGAATCCCCCTAAGATAATAATACAAATCACTGATTGAGTGTCATTAACTTGGGCCAAATCCAAGAATCTAAATTATGATTAGAGTTTGCTTTATCTACAAATATAATGACTTGAACTTGGAAATTTGAGGATGAAAAAGAAACGAAAGAAAAAGAGAAGTGGTTGTAGATTTCTCTCCAACCTATGGACCGTGTAGTAAGATTTTCTTTGCTGTGGACTGTAGTAAGATTGCTCTTACTCTTTTTAATAATCAACCTCCTTGCTAAAAGCATCACCCTGATTAATCCTTGCTCTTTTTCTATTTTTTTGTTATGCAGAATTGCACTAGCATATGTTTCATATATCTTATTGGGAATGAACCATTCAAATTGTTTCCTCTTATCCGCAATTCTGAAGAGACATTTTAAAACAGCAAAAAGGGAATGCTCTCAACAAGTAAACCGGAAGACAAATCTAGGAATTGCAAGTGGTATTGAATGGTTATGAAGCTGTATACAATTTTGCCGCTTTGCTTGTTGAGGTTACAACCAGCTAGTTTAAGGTGATTCCGGTCAAAACATGTAGACCAGGTGGTGGATTCGGTTTGAGTTGTTAAATTTGCGTTATCAGAAAGCTACTCTGATGATTGTTGCCCATGGAAGGAGGTTTACTACTACAGCCTCACAAGCTCCCATACTGTCAGAATTTTCTTCGACAATGCTAGGGAAGAAAATGAGTTGTGTTTCCCAGATATGGGTCTGTTAGCTCAAATCAAGGAAGTGCAAGAACCGCAGCTAAAAAACGAAATGGAGTTGGTGGACTGCTTAACCCATTTCACATAAGCTAAAACCTGTGTTTGCGTTATCCAATGAGACCAATATTCATTTTTTGTTTTTGCATTATTTTTAATTCAATCAAATTGCTGACAATCCATATCAACTAATGATGCAGCATTCTGTGAGCTCAGGAAATTGCAGCAGTTGGGTCTTTCATAGAATTTAATTGAAGAGTTGATGTGCCTCCATGTTTGGCTAACATGTCATCACTCAGAATTTTGGACTTGTCAAGAAACCGATTCAAGGGAGACCTTTCATGATTTCTCTTATAGGTCTATTACCGTACTCCTCCTCATTAGGTAAGCTACCCTACTCGTCTCCAAATACAGCAGTTGCTGGCAGGGTGCAATTCCAACCGTCTAATCATCTAATCCCTAGCTTCCTGTCCAGCCAATACTCCATACAGACCATAGATTTATCTAACTTCCTCCTGAACGGGTCATTTTCCACTTGAATGCTTCAAAATGTTTCTTCTATATTGAGGCTGAGGAGCAATTCATTTTTCGGTCAGTTTCCTCGTGCTTCCCAAAATACATCCTTTTCGTCTCATGCAACCTTCTTTATGGCCGTTGCCTCAACCAGAAATGTTTCTCTTCCAAAA
The DNA here is from genome assembly GCA_015731905.1 of Salix dunnii. Taxonomy (NCBI): domain Eukaryota; kingdom Viridiplantae; phylum Streptophyta; class Magnoliopsida; order Malpighiales; family Salicaceae; genus Salix; species Salix dunnii. The sequence goes on along the minus strand of CM027665.1, from coordinate 8,733,705 downwards.
CTGTGTGCGCTGAACAAACACTTTTCGGGAGTCACTCTAATCAAGAACTCCCTATTTTGGCACTTGAATCTGTCGAACAGCAGCTAAGATTGTAAAATGATAGAATTGGAAACGGTTGCTTCTTCACCATAACCACTTCGTTCCTGACAAACAGTACTCTATCTCATTCTTTTCCGCCATATATTTTTTCTCTATAACCACTTCATTGCCTCCTTAAAATATGCAACCTTGGCGTTGTCTGCTCTATCCACCCGCCAAACATCTTTCATTACTTCAGGACTCTTCATTCTTTGCCTCTGAATATTTTTCTCTGTTCCTTCTCTAATGCCAACTGTGCGTAGATTTACAGGCAGGGTTCGCTGGAGAGAGCAACAGAACTAAATGTCATTGGTGCATCAATTGATTGTTGGGATCATACAAAGCACATATTAATCTTTTTAATTACGTATATCAGATCCAGAGCAATGAATTTTTACACCAAGTACATTTCAAAGTATGAAGTATACATCTTAATTTCCCTTTTGTTTTGTACTTTTACCTACTGCGAATTGCTTCGACTACTCCTATCACTGCTGCACCAATCAAATACCATGTAATCCCAGCTAATATAACTTGTAACCAAGAGCTATTTACAATCTCCAGTGCTAAGGAACCACCGACATGCTCATTCAATCTACCAATTGTCCCTTCTCCTACCTGCAGATGTATTATAACAGCTGCAATTGTTGCAGGCACCATTGGTATTTCCCATCTTATGGGATTTGTTTGCCTTTTATCTTCTCTCCTATCATCTTTCTCAAGTTTCTTTGATTCTTTAGTATGTGAAATCTCTGGGGTGGATCTAGAGCTAGAGCTAGAGCTATTGACTGAGGAAGGAATAGACAGAGTTGATGGAATCCAATACTCTTCATAATATAAGGAGCTTGATGGGGTTTGACGAAAGGGCCTTGTACTCTCTCTTGCTTTCTTTCTGGTTGCAGCAGCCTCAAGAATCTTGTTAATATTTGGTTGAGGAGATTTTCTGACTATCCTTGTCAACTTTTGATAAGATTCTGGCGAGTCTGCACTTGCTTTTGGTGATTGCCAATAAAGCCAATTTGTGATTGATCTAATTGCTTGGAAAGCTGATATTCTCGCTTCTCTTTGCTGGTCAGCTTCCTGAAATGAAAAACATTTTATGGTTAATTGTGTAATAGTTGATGCCAGTTGCCATCGTTCCATAACTGATGTTTATCCTATTGGTGTAATCAAGTTACCATGGAGTTCCGAGAGGTGGCTTTGTTCATGGCACCAGCAAATCTCTCCTGGAATTTTTTCACATCTATGAAAATGTTGGAAACTCGTTCTCCGGCTGCATTGCCGGAACCAATTCGTACGGTGCCTCGAGGCTGCTTGGACATCAGGAACTCTAGCGCTGCCAAGTCTGCCCTATCCACAGTCCTGCATTTGTTACAGGAAAATATAAACAAAATGAATTTATTTTGCTAGAACGGACTTGTGTCTTTAGCAGGAGAAATCAATGCATTCAACTATTTGAAAGATTCATGATCTTTACGAGATGCAGTCGACAGGACATGCGTTTATGGCAGCATTGATTTTGTGTTCTGGGTCAGCCCATTGTGCAACAACTCTTGCTCTTCCGAAAACTGATTCGATAGCAAATGTTTTCTCTGCAATTAAGGCACATTTTAAGCAACCAATACACTTCACTTCATCAACAAAAACTGCTCTTTGTTCACTTTCTGAGCCAAACCATACTGAATATATTGGTTTGCCAGAGTAGCCATGAAGTTCTGCAATCTTTCCCTGTTCCTATACAGCAAATTAACACGAAAATTAAATAAAACTCAGCTTGAATATTCTCACTTGTAGGCAAACACACAAGTCTAAAAATGTATTATAGTTTGCCTCACCCTCCTAAAGAATGTCTCAATCATGTCCTGTTACAAACTCGAGTAACTTAATAATGGTAGTGGCTAAGATTAATTATGCATATAATTACTTATTTTTAATGGGATTTAGTTCAATAACAACTCAAAAGTTCATCAAATTAAAAATCCTTTTATAAAAGAAAAACCATACTAGAAATCCTCAAAAAAAATCATATGGGTTACATCAAGGACCTAAGGGGCCAAGATAAGAACTCTCATTAAACCTTGCTGGGTCACAACTCCCAACTTGCATGATTAAAATCTGCTCATGTTTTACCGTCTCTCATCGATGATGGACTGCGAAGACACATCCACGCACGGAAAATTAGACCTTAGTCTCTCCGATGTATGGATAATAACAAACTGACCTTATCATAAGCCAAACGAGAATTTGGATCAGACAAAACTGCATAAGCTTCGTTGAGTATAATAGCCATGTCATGTCCTGCTGGCCCTGCTATGTCAGGGTGACATCTTTTTTGCAGAGTCCTATAAGCTTTTCGTATTTGTGAATGATCACTTGAGCTGTCTATCCCCAGAAGATCATAGAGATCGAAATCTGTTATTGATGAATAAGAAACACTTGAAGATGACGATGAAGTAGCCCTACATGTCGTGGAATACCCGCATGTTTTCCTAGGCGCCGGAGAGAAGGAAGGGAAGGTTTTCGGGGTTAAGTTTTTGGTTATAACTGAGGCAAACGGCGAGTGGAAAGGCAGGCAACCAGCAGGCATTTTGCTCTCCTCGAAGAAGAAAAGATCACAAATTGTGGTGGGGAAGGAGGCTGTAGATTTGTAGTTTCCATTAGTTCTTTGGGACTTAGATATTTTTGTCAGCAGGTTTATGACGTGAGATGTCTCATGTAAAAACTCTAATTCACTAAAAGAAAATATGTGCTCGATACTTAATAATAATAATAATAATAAAATAATTTCAGAAAGAGATAGTTCTTATTCTATACTATTTTTGTGCCCGTGTTTAAACTGGGAGTTGAATAAAATAAATAAATCTGAGCCCGTAACCTAAATTATAAAATAGTTTTTATTTATTGATATAATAACAAAAATAAAAGCTTGCAAAATTGAAAAGGAATCAAATATCGGAATGTATGTTTGAAACTAAGATTACTTTATAGAAAAAAATAAAATAAATTATGAATACTAATTAAAAATTAATCACATATTGAAGAATAAATTAAAAAAAAACAAGCAAAAAAAGTATTCAATTGAAAGAAAAACATTTCAAGATGGAATTAGAAAAAAATATTATTTGACATTGTTATTGAACTCTACCCAACACATCAATTTTGAAACTTTTTGACTTGACTCTTGGCTTAAGTCGATTTTAAAATTAACCCAAAAATAATATAAATGATTAATAAAAAAATATGGTTTGACTTTATAAAAAACAAGATGACCTTTTTTTAATATCGAGACGATAACATATAGGATTAACCCATGTTTCATAGCTTATTCTCTCAAATATGTGATATTATGGATGAACTACACTAGGTTTAAGAACTTCATTTGTTTCAAATAGTTTTTTATTTAATTATACAATAACAAAAATAGATAGTTGTGAAGCTGAGCATAAACTAAACATAATTTTTGTAAGATTATTATAACCTTATATCAAGCAAACTAGAACAGTTTAGAAAGAAAAACTCAAAATAAAATAATTATTAAAGAGTGAGATTAAGAAAAAAAAAAAGGAAAAAACAAACCCCACATCCTTCACTTAACCAACAAAGAGGTGTTTAAGAAAGCTTATTAATTTGATAAATAATACTAAGTTTTGAAAATCATTTAATTTCTAAATACTACTAAATTATGAAAAATCACTTCTATGTATAGCATTGTTATAACAACAAAACATGGACTCAATAACAATTTTTATAATGGATCAATTTTAGAATTGAATTTAACAAATATATTACATCCTATATATTTTAAATCATCTAAAATTGCTATACATGGCCATGGCTTTTTGCAACTTTTTTTTTTTGTTTCTTTTATTTTTCACTAAAATCTTAATTTCCATTTCCATTGTTATTATCATTTTCATTTTAATTATAATAATGTTTACAATTGGGTTTTACTTGAGCGATGGATTGATATCACCCTTCTAGTTTTTGCAAGAATATTTGTAAGCTACAACCTGTTAGAATTGATGTCTAAAGTAAAGTATTCCTGCAAATGGATTTTGCATTGAAAGTGGCCTTATTAGCTATGGTTGCATTTTCCATTGGCCTAGCTATTAGTTTTATATATGATCCATCATTAATTTTAAAGATAAGTTATGTTGTTTGTTGCTGCATATTTCCAAAAAAAGTTAATTATAATTTAAGAAATTAACTACAATTGTAGAAGATATTCTTTTTAGAGAATTTATGTGTTAATTGAATGAAATAAAAGTTTGAGACCAGAAGTAAATTTTGGACAACCAAGTTTGATGAGCAATCAAGGATTTAATTGAGAAAATTCGAGACCAAGGTCTAATGTATAAAAAATGCATAACTTCAAAAACTCAAATCAAGGAAATTAAAAACCTGATTGAAGAAAATTAAAAGTTTATTGACCTATAAGAAGATTAATTAGACAAATCAGAAACCAAAGATTAAAGTGAAAAGGGGCATTTAGACTTAGGGTTGAAAAATGATTTTCAGTAGGGGTGAAATTGTAAGCAATTAAAAATGTAAGAGTGGTCAATGATACAATTATACCAATTTTGATAAGTATAAAATTGAATTTTGAAAAATCCTAAATCATTAAACCCTAATTTTTAGAGATTAGGTGAAACAAGCTTTCCAAATATTGCACACCTTTTTCTTCAATTTTGGTTGATTAAAAAAGTACTTTCAGATGGTCAAATATGATGTTTTTGACCACCTTAGAGACTAAAACCCACTAACATTCAACTTATAAACACCATCTCTACAAAACCATAACCTTAAGATTAAATGTTTTTGTCTTATATTTTCAATTAATCATCTCAACATCTTGTTCTTAATTAGCCTTCACTATATGTTTAAGAATATGCTGATCATGTTGGTATTTTCACGTAGGAAAATATGGAGTTATAAATTTCCAAATCAAGGAAGAAAGGATCCAATATAAAGGTATGCACCTTTTATATCAAGCACAAGTAGTCTTAGGCAAAATTGATGTTGGAGCAATAATAATGAGATTAGAGTTGCTCCGATAAGGCTATAAAAGTGACAAACCCAAACACCTACCTCCGCAAAACCACCCAAATTCTTCTTGTGCTCACACTTAAAAACAATTCAAAGATTTTTTATCAACAATTTTAAACCATTCCCTTAAGATTAAAAGGTAAAAAAAAAAAAAAAACTATTGCTCTCTAGTTGTTACAAAACCATTTAAACTCAAAACTAGAATCTTGGATAAAACCAATAAGGTTTTAATTTGTAAGAACCAAACTCACATAGTTACTATATTTTAGCCTATAAAAGGTAAAGGAAATAAACAAGAAAAATGAGGAAAAGGAACTTTGGTGGTTAAGTTTTGGTTTGGAAAAGAGAAAAGAAATTTTGGTGAAGTGTAAATAAAGCTATTTGAACTTGGGATTTTGAGTTCAAGTGTGGTGTGTTGGTTGCCAGAGGTACTAGAAAGATGTAAACAATATTAGCAATCAACTTTCATTTATGAGAAGGTAATTCTATAAACTTTAAAAGTGAAGTCCATAAGTTTTGCTTGATGGTTCTTATTTGTTAAATGTAATGTTTTTTTAAAAAGTTTTGGTTACCTAAATAAATAGATGGTGTTAAAGTGTGTGACCTATAACTGGCTATCAAGGTAAGTGTCACACCTTAATGAGTAGAAGAGCGTGACAATCACTATAAAAATCAAGGCATGGGCACGAGCAAAGAAACCATCAAGTACAAATCTTGGTAGTGGTAATAAATATTTAAATGAGAACTTTGAAATCTAAAAAAAGAAAAAGAAAAAGAAAATCCTTGTGAACAACATTTGCATTTGTGTTTGTCAATCCTAAAAGTTAGGGGAAACTTGTCCAGTAACACATTCATATGTAAGATTTGAAAAGAAAACAGCTGAAAACTCCTGAACTAGGATGTTACAACTAACAACAACATTAGGGATTCCAAAGATGTGAGTAGGGGTCTCATGAAGAATTATCTTTTCTTTTTAAGAGCTCACTTACCATGGAAATAATTTAGTTTAAGACATGGTCCAACAATTTAAAGAGTAATGTATATCGCATGGTGTATGATGTTCCCCTGGTAGCCTTTAAAAAGCCAGAGGATCAAGTGCCTCATATGCTTGGTCAAACTCATAATTGCATCAAGTTTTCAAGATGAACAACCTCGAGTTGATGGAATAAAATATGGAAAATTGATAAAATAGATTTGTAACCTCAAGAAAATGATTGGCTATGAGGAGTGGGCTTAGAGGTTTAAGTGTTAAGTTGAGAAGTCCAAGTCCTGAATCATTAAGTTATTGGTACGTTGCTCGAGATTTTCATATGGTAAGAGCATGACATCACATGATAATTGAGGATGGGCCAGGAATGACCCTTTTGAAGGCCTTCCTCGGACATTGAATAGTTAACTCAAAACTATTATGTATGTTTTTATGCTTGGATTGTTAAGACTGTATTTTATATCATATAGAAATTATTCATGTTAAATTATCAAAAATACACAAATAATTAAGTGGAAGACCTGAATTCATATATGAAAGTTGCTCTCTAGAGTCATACGGATGACTTTCCAGATTAACACTTTTCTCCTTTGAGAGCTCTTTGATTATTTCTACCATAATCTTATTTTCACTCTAATGATGAGATGTTAGAATGAGAATGAAGTAGGATGTATAATTTGGGGACCATGATCATATATATAGGTAACAAGTTACCCTTTGGTATTCATGCTTTTGACATTCCTACCCTGTAGTATTTCTATTTTAGCCCATTATTAAAATAGAAATAACTCTTTAGTGTCTACACATTAAAGGTCTACATTCTGTTAAATACACTAAAAACCCAATTGCCTAAAAATACTTAGTTGATCATTTTTAATTAGACTTCATTTTATTTGATAATCCTCAAATACATAATTATTCTCATATCAACTCAAAGTTGTATTAATGATCCAACATGGATGATGAATAATCTATTGGAAGCCAATAAATGAAGAAATTTTCATGTATTGTATTAACCAATCGGCAATATGTTTTGCTGGGAATCCAAATTTTTATGTAAGAACTAAACATGTAGAGGTGCATTATGATTTTAGCAAGGATAAAGTTATGCAAAAAGAAATTGAGTTGAAACATATTGACACATAAAACAATGTTGTAGATCTATTTATAAAAAAAAACTAAGTGATAACAAATTTAAAAGTTTCTGTCATCAATTCAGGATGGTGAAAATAACAAAAGCTAGTGTTGAAGAGCAATGTTAAAACTACAGCACAGGCCATGTTTTAACTGACCAAGCCATCTTTTATTACTGATCCCTTTGCACTTTATCTAGATTCAACTAAATTGCCCACACTACGCTATGGCAAAACAAATAATTTTTATAATTATTAAGATTAAAATATAATATGTATACATGTAAAGTTTAATATATAAAACAAATCAACATATCTTATTATAACAATACTAGTATCGAAGACTTAACATTTAAAATTATTATCACTATTACTACCAAAACAATAAAAAAAATATTAAACTACAAAGAGAAAAAAACACAAAAAATTAACAAAAAAAAAGTAAGAACAAAAACTATTTTTTTTATTATTAATATTAATATTATTATTGTGTTAATAATGAAAAAAAATCAAAGACTAAAAAAAAGCCTAAAAACATTAACAAAAGAACAAATAAAAAAATAAAAAAATGATAAACCAAAAACAAAAATGATTAGCTGAAAAAAATCATTTGACTTAAAAATTAAAAAAAATAATCGCACTATGTTGCTGGTTGAACAAATAATTTTTATAATTTTTGGAATTAAGGAAATTAATAAGATTTGCTAGTTCAAAAGTAAAATATAATATCTATATACGTAAAATTTAATATAATAAAATAAATCAACACATTCTATTATAATAATAGCAACATCGAAGTCTTAATATCTAAAATTATCATTGCTATTATTGTCAAAATAATAAAAAATATCAAATTATCCCGAGAGAAAAAACTGAAAAATATTAACAAAAGAGTAAGTAAGAAAACACAACTAAAATTGTTGTTGTTGTTGTTGTGTTAATAATGATAAAAAACAAAAATATAAAAGACTAAAAAAATCCTAAAAACTTTAACAAAAGATCAAACAAAAAAATAAAATAAAAATAAAAATAAAAATTATAAGGTAAAAAAAAATTCATTTGACTAGAAAATAAAATGAAAAAAAATACAAAAAACTAAAAGAAAGAACAAAGGGAGAACAAAAATAGAAATATCAATTTTCAAATGATCAAAGACACAAAATAAAATTTAAGAGTTATTTATATTTTTAAAAATACCACCTCAACAAATAAGAAAATAACAAAAATTAGTAATCAAAACTAAGAGCACACTTATATATACATGGACAAAATTGGGACTATTCCAGAAATATAAAAAAATAAAAGGATACAAATAAAAAATTAAAAGTATAAGGGCCGAAATAAAAATCAAATATATTATCAATTTCAATAAAAGGATATAATTGAGAAAAAAAAATTATTGTACCAAATATTAAGGTATTTAAACCCAATCTAGAAATTAAAAGAAGGAGGACCTAAATGAAATCTTAATATATAATTAATTTCGATCAAAGGACTCAATTGAACTAAATCAAAACTTATATTACAAAAATCAGGACCATACACAAAATTAAAGGTACAGGGAAGGAAGTGCAACATCAATAAAACTAGGGGCCTCTTCTGTACTTTTACGTGCAGGAGAGAGAAAACGAGGAAAAGGTTTTAACCGGCTACCGTCACGTACAGGGCTACCGGTTGCCAACATGTACCGTCTCGTGAGGCAGACCATCGGCGAAGACACCAGACGCCCATTTCTGTCGACTTGAAAAGGCCTCACGTGTCACTCTAATAAGACATGAGGCCGAATACTGTCGGTCACGTGTGCCACACATGCTGACAGTATTATGAGAAAAATAATAAACAATTATGATCAATTACTAGTCTATCCCTGTGCTTAATCATCAATTTTATCTTATTCAGAACTATATCCGTTGTTAATCATTTTCAAAAAATATGAAATTCCATGGCACCCCTCCCGCCTAGAGCTAAATTTTATCCTTTTTGAGGGCTAGGTAGTTATTTTACTATGTAAAGAAATATTAAAAAAATAAAAAGATACAGCGGACTGGATCAAATCGAACCAAACAGAAATTGTGCAATTACTTCGGAACCCCTCTTTCCAGAACCTACTTTTTGTCTTTTTCGAGGGACAAAACTGTCATTTGATTGTGCATGTCGCGACGACGATTTTTCACGCTTCGCTCCCCGCTGTCCCCGGGGGTTTGGGGAGACAACGACTCGCGGTGTAAAATGGGGGGTTGTTTCATAGCCATAAAAATTATGATTATAATTATAAGGAGTCGCCACCTAGTATTAAGGTCACTAGGGACCTAATGGTCTGCGAGAGTCTTGGGTAAGGGGACTTGTTGTGCAAGGGGAAGATACGTCACCCCCAGTGCACCCTACCTAAGGCAAGCTACATTGTTGTTTGATTGTTTTTTTCTAAGTTAAAATTTCTTTTACACTGCATTTTAAAAAAAAAAAAAAATATTTTTTGTCTGCGAGTGTACTTTACGATGTAATTTTACACTGCAGTTAAATTTTTTTTTATATATATATATATATATATATCTATAGATGTACTTTACAATGAAATTTTACACCGTAATTAAAAAATTCTTTTTTAATCTGCAGGTGTATTTTACAATGTAAATTTACACCGCGAAAGCTAAAACAAAATAATTGTTAAATTATTTTTGATATTTTGGCCAAATGCCAACGGATAATCATTAACCGGTTATGATATCCAATTTTCGTTTAAAATATGAGAAAGGTGCAACATATTGTTTTTTTTATGAAAAATATATATGGAAAAAAAACTTGGAATTCGGCCATATGCACGAAAACAACATTTTTTAAATGCACTATTTTTGTTTTTTTATTTTTCTTTTAAAAAAAATTTAAAAAAATTTGGGCAGGGCTTGGCCCAACTAAATGGGCCAGCCAAGGTGGGCTGGGCTGGGCCGAGAGCAGCCCAGCCCAGCCCAAAAACCAAATAAATAAAAAAAGGAAGATAAAACTGATTCACATGAATAGTGAATCACTGCACTGTTACTTGTTACGTGAACAGTGATTTGGTGTTTGACCGACCACAACGAGAGGCTCACCCGCCAATGCCGCTGGGTAGGGAGGTCAAGGTGGTTCTCCCTGTCAAGGTGGCGCTGAAAACGGAGGTCTGTGGTGGCCGGAATGAGGGCTGGAAGTGGCTAGTCTGTGCTGGAATTCTGCTGCTACTGGTGCTGTGTCACCGGAGAAGAAGGATGATGGCTGGGGAGCTACTGGTGTTAAGGGGGAAGCTTCTGGAGTGGTGATTGACGAGAGTTGCGACTAGAGCTACAACTGGTTTTTTTAGAGAGAGAACGTCGCTGCTAGGAGGGAGAGAGAGCTGCACCTTCAGGGGGAGAGAAAAACGCCACGAACACCTGCTGCCAAGCTTGCCGTTGCCGGAGAAGATGATCGGTGGTTTGTGCTGCGGAGGATCTTCTGGTGGAGAGGCCGGTTGCTGGTGGAGATGATGGCTGCTGGAGTGACTGCCGACGATGGAGAAGAAGAAACGTGGGAGACGCTGCTGGATTTGCTGGAGCTTCTAACGGCAACAGAGAGAGGCTGTTATGGGTTTCTTTTTCCAGTGTTTATGCATGCCCCATCTGTGTATTTTTATGTTCCTCGTTTTCTTTTTCTCTGGTTTTTCTCTCTTCTCTCTGCTTGTGTTTTTTTTTCTGCGTGGTTCTTCCCCATCTGCTTCCCAAGTTTTCGTCTGTTTTAAGCACCGTGACAGTGTAGTTTTTTTTCCAGTTTTTCTCCTCCCCCTTCTGTATATTTTCTCCTCCTATTTATAGGTGAAGAAGGCATGGCGCATGGCATGGGAAGGATGTCCAGAAAATGGGCCAGGAATGGTGTGTTATGGGCATGGCAAGGTTGAGCATGCTGCCGACAACCCCTCCTTCTTCTTATTTTTTTTTTCAATAAATAGGTTGTGACAAAAAAAGTTTTTCGACGGGAAAAAACCAGGAAGAACAATGTTTTTATCTTCAATTTTGGCTTCCGATTTCACCGAAAGAGTTTCGTCACCGAAAATTCTGATCGTTTCGATTTAACCCAAATTAGGCTCCCAAACTTAATTTCTCACTAATTAGCCTTTAATAAAATTAATTCAACCCATTTTAAGTGTAATTAAGCCCCTGCGCTTAATTAAATCCTTCAATTGGGCTCTCAATTAATTCTGAAGTGTTTCGTTGCTGAAAATCTCGATTTTCTCAATTTAAACCAGATTAGGCTTCCGAATTTAATTTCTCGGCAATCAAATCCTCAATTAGATTAATTCGAAGGCGTACACAAAAATAATGAATGACGGTTCGTAAATTACAGTCCCTCCAAAACGTTTCCTAGATTCTTAACGGGGATGGAATGCATGACAACACTTAAAACCAGGAAAGAGATAAAGTTGAAAAACATGCTCAAGGATATGGAAAAGGTGGGATTTTGAAAGCGCACAAAAATGATAAATGAAAGTTCGTAAATTACGATCCTTCCAAAACATTTCTAAAATTCTCAGTGGGGATGAAATGCATGTTGAAACCCAAAATCAGGAAAGAGGTAAAGCTGAAAAGTGTATACAAGACAATGAAAAAGGTGAGAGCTTGAAAGCGTGCATAAAATGATGAATGAAGGTTCATAAAGTACGATCCATCTAACACATCTTCTAGATTCTTAATGGGGATGCGATGCATGATGATGCATGTATGCTTACCTAAAAGATATAGGTCCCCTTTCTTCTTCCTGACCTTTCTTTTCTTGGGGTTGGATCTCTCGCTTTGATGGCTTCTCCCTCCTGCTTACTCGAGCCGCAACTTCAGTTTTTGACCACTAGAGATGATAGATTTTCCATATCAACATACCCCCCTGAGTTTGATCTAGATTCTTGAAAAGGAATGATGGAGCCAGCTTCAATTGCATTTGTAGATTGCCCCCTAGTCTGGCCATGCCCCACAAGTGTTTTGGGCTTGAAGAGTAGTGTTTTCATGAAAAGGCTTGATTATTTGCAAAGATTGTGTTTTCGTGTAGGATTTTTGGAATTTCAAAGTCATTCCAAATACAAAAAATCATTTTGATTGCCCTATTCATGTCATGCCACACTAGTGCTTTGGGCTTCAAGTGTTTGTAGGAAAGAGATGGTTATTTGGAAAAATTATTTTCATGTAAGATTTTTGAATTTCAAAGTCATTCCAAGCATAAAAACCATTTTGATGTTTGTTTAAACAAACTTGTTCTCGAAAGAATTCAAGTGATCTCATTGTCAAGTTTTATGTTGATTTTGACATGAACGTGAAATGGTGCTTATTCGCATGTCTTGTACTTCAAAAGGCTTCGATCAAGTTTGGTGAAACATTTGTAAGGATAATTTCGAATGGAAAAGCATTGCCTATCGATCCAGATTACTTGTATTTGATCAGAAAGGGCTTTATCAGGCTTGTAGCGTAGACTCAGGCTGCTGGCTACGAAGAAAAGATATTTGCAGGCTCAAGAAGTGTTTGAGGGTTTTCTAGACTAAGGATCACTTAATGATCACTCTTAGAACTCTTTTTAGTCCTCATGATTGATTTTCATGACGTGCCCCCAGCATTTTGTTTGGGCTTTTACCTAGACATGCCCCCCAGTATTTGTTTGGGCTTTTTATCATGGTTTTTTAGTACTATCATGTTGACTTGGCTCGTCATAATGTACTAAAACTCCTTTTATGTTTATGGCCCACAATTTCATTTGGGTATCTCTTGAAATCTCCCCCGGTATTTGTTTGGGCTCTTGAGAATGAGTTTTTAGCAATGTCATCATGTCGACTTGACATGCCTCCAAGAATTTTGTTTGGGCTTTTATTGTGACATGCCCCCCAATATTTTTGGATTTTTATGTTGGGTCTTTAGTACTATTGATTTGCTAGTGTACTAAAAACCTTTTTATGTTTATGCCCCCCAACTTTATTTGGGCATCTTTTGTCATTGAGGATTATTTTGTAATTGAGAGTTCTTCTCTCTTCGCACTTGCCCCCTAATGTAGGGTGTGATCCTAGTCAGGGTTAATTATCAGAAAAAATAATTATTCAGCTCAAATATGGACTGCAATGGATATTTAAGACTTTGTGAAGGCATATCAAAAATGGCCTCTCCTCATTTCAAAAACGTGCATCCGGGATCGGTAGGCCTTGCTTTTACATGCAATATGATTCGTTGATTTTTGGATTATTTGATTTAGCTAAAAGATTAACTTTATTATGTAGGTTTTTGGGATATGAGATCACCCTTCAACGAAATCATTTGAATTCCCATAACACATTTGTTAAGCAATCATTAATTTGGCATTTCTTTTCGTACTAGACTTTGATTTGCCAAAAAAATCTTGATGAAATCATGGGATCATGTATAATGGAAAGATACAGTGTGTACTTGTGTTATATAAACAAAATGCAAGAGCACGCCATAAACACGAGAAAATACATGATCTTATTGGGGAGAAAATATAGTTTAACAAAAGATCTTGTGGCATTACAAGCAATATTGTTGATAAATCAGAGCCAAAACACCATTCGAAGACATGATCAAAATAGAAGGCAATTATGAAGCAAACTTCATTTTCCAATGTTAGCGCACTCCCTTTTCAAAAGCTTTTGTCGAGATCACTTTGACAGTGTGGACACTCGGTACTTCACTTTCATGAGGCTTAATTAGTTGCAGGACCTGGATTTTCTTCGAATGTTATCCACCCTGCTTTGATCAATTGCATTAGCCTCTTCTTGAAGGCACCACAAGTGTGAATGCTATGTCCCGCAGCACCAGCATGGTATTCGCAAGTGAGGTCAAGTTTATACCATGCGGGGTAAGGCGGCTGCATAGGTGCTTGAGGTTCCGGAGCTATTTGCCCAATGCTTACCAACTTTTGATACATCTCATTTAAAGGCAATGGTAGCGGAGGTAGCTGTTCTTAGATTTTCTGGTAATTTTCTTTTGGGAAATTTTTAGGTGGAACTTTGGCTTGAAGGTTGATGTTGGCAATTTCAGATGAAGGGTTATGGTAATTTTAAAATTGGTTTTTCCTACCCTCGTAGTCATCTTCAAAATGCTCGACTACTTTTCTTTTGCCTTCAAAGCCATTTTTCTCCACAGGTACAAGAATTCTCCCACTTCGGATTCCCTGCTGTATTCGCTCTGCCACGGCTACAACATCCGTGAATTGTTGTGCCGAGCTACCCATTACATGTTCGTAATAGGGTGCTCTTAGTGTATTGGCGTATAATGTCACCATTTCTTTATCTAGAAGCGGTGGATATACCTGTGCAGCGAGATCTCTCCATCTTTGAGCATATTCCCTTATGCTTTCTCTATTCATCTTTTCTAAGATGGACAAACTCGTTCTGTCAGGAGCAATGTCCATGTTATATTTATATTGCTTAATGAAAGCATCTACCAGATCTTTCCAGCTATGAATCCTGGTATTGTCTAGTCTCATGTACCAATTCAAAGCTGCCCCACTCAAACTATCTTGGAAAAAATGCATAAGCAATTTTTCATCATGCACTACTTCTGCCATTTTGTTACAGTATGATTTTAGGTGAGTGATGAGGCACTGTGTCCCAGTGTACTTGATAAAGTCAGGAACATAAAACTTTTTTAGTATCACAATATTCGGAACTAGACACATCTCTGCAGCATGTATTAGGTCATATAGGTTCACCCCTTCAATGGCCCTTATTCTGGCCTCCAACGTAGCCATCTTATCTTGGTCGATACCCTCTGATGTTGTTATAATCATTGGGGTTACGGCAGGTGTCAGCGTTGTTGCTTGAACGAAAGCTGGATTTTGTTCCGGACCTTGAACCCTTTCTCCTATCACCTCTTCATGGTGATTCATTGCTTCTGTTTGAGCGGCCGCTGCAGGTCTACTTGAAGGACCCTTACCAGAGGCATTTCTTAGTGCTTGCTCGAGTAAGGTGGTAAGATGAGCCACGCTAGCTTTCAGAGAATCCAGTTCTTCTTGAAAGTGAGCATCACGGTGTGAACGTTCTTTGTCCTCCATATTTCTCTGATGGAGTCGAGTATTATGAGCTCTTCAGGGACCTATATTTCAATCTATTGATAATATGTTATGCACAATGATGGATGTATATAGATGCAAGTGAATGTACATACATATCAGGTGAATTATCGGGGAGTTTAAAGACAAGCTCTAGGTCATTACATGAGGGGTAAGCTTTCTACCTGGTCTCAAAGGGTCTATAAACTGCCCAGTGACCGCCTCACGTGAAGGTGGTGTAGGGGTTTACAAGAAATGGTTGGGGCATGATGTGACCGCTATTATCAAGTAAACACTCAGTTCATAGTTGGATGTTTCACGAATCTGAACCCCGACTAAAAGTCATGAGGCAGACCGCTAATCCCCACCTAACCTAAAATTGAGTTTATTTTCAAAATTAAAATGCATGATGAAATTAATTCACACCCGATGTTATGCATGGACCAAATTAAAAATGCATGCTAAAACAATAAAAATGCATGGTAAAATATGAACTAAAGAATAACAATCAAACAACAAAGCTTAGTCCAGCAAAGTCCCCAGTGGAGTCTCCATCTGTCGCGACGGCGATTTTTCGCGCTTCACGCCCCGCCGTCCCCGGGGGTTTGGGGAGACAACGACGCGCGGTGAAAAATGAGGGGTTGTTTCATAGCCGTAAAAATTATGACTATAATTATAAGGAGTCTCCACCTATTATTAAGGTCACTAGGAACCTAATGGTCTACGAGAGTCTTGGGTAAGGGGACTTGTTGTGCAAGGTAAAGACGCATCACCCCCAGTGCACCCTACCCAAGGCAAGCTGCATTGTTGTTTGATTGTTTTTTTCTAAGTTAAAAATTTTTTTACACTGCATTTTAAAAAAAATATATTTTTTTTGTCTGCGTGTGTACTTTACTATGTAATTTTACACTGCAGTTAAAAACTTTTTTTTTTATATATATATATATCTATGGATGTACTTTACAATGTAATTTTACACCATAATTAAAAAATTCTTTTTTAATCTGCAGGTGTACTTTACAATGTAAATTTACATCGCGAAAGCTAAAACAAAATAGTTTTTTTAGAGAGAGAACATCGCTGCTAGGAGGGAGAGAGAGCTGCACCTTCGGGGGGAGAGAAAAACGCCATGAACACCTGCTGCCAAGCTTGCCGTTGTCGGAGAAGATGATCGGTGGTTTGTGCTGTGGAGGATCTTCTGGTGGAGAGGCCGGTTGCTGGTGGAGATGATGGCTGCTGGAGTGACTGCAGATGATGGAGAAGAAGAACGAGGGAGACGCTGCTGGATTTACTGGAGCTTCTAACGGCAACAGAGAGGGGCTGTTATGGGTTTCTTTTTCCAGTGTTTATGCATGCCCCATCTGTGTATTTTTATGTTCCTCGTTTTCTTTTTCTCTGGTTTTTCTCTCTTCTCTCTGCTTGTGTTTTTTTTTTTCTGCGTGGTTCTTCCCCGTCTGCTTCCCAAGTTTTCGTCTGTTTTAAGCACCGTGACAGTGTAGTTTTTTTTTCCAGTTTTTCTCCTCCCCCTTCTGTATATTTTCTCCTCCTATTTATAGGTGAAGAAGGCATGGCGCATGGCATGGGAAGGATGTCCAGAAAATGGGCCAGGAATGGTGTGTTATGGGCACGGCAAGGTTGAGCATGCTGCCGACAACCCCTCCTTCTTCTTATTTTTTTTTTCAATAAATAGGTTGTGACAAAAAAAGTTTTTCAATGGGAAAAAACCAGGAAGAATAATGTTTTTATCTTCAATTTTGTCTTCCAATTTCACTGAAAGAGTTTCGTCACCGAAAATTCTGATCGTTTCGATTTAACCCAAATTAGGCTCCCAAACTTAATTTCTCACTAATAAGCCTTTAATAAAATTAATTCAACCCATTTTAAGTGTAATTAAGCCCTTGCACTTAATTAAATCCTTCAATTGGGCTCTCAATTAATTCCGAAGAGTTTCGTTGTTGAAAATCTCGATTTTCTCAATTTAAACCAGATTAGGCTTCCGAATTTAATTTCTTGGCAATCAAACCCTCAATTAGATTAATTCAACCCATTTTAAGTGTAATTAGGCCCTTGCGCTTAATTAAATCCTTTAATTGGGTTCTCAATTAATCCCAAAGAGTTTCATTGCTGAAAATCTCGATTTTCTCAATTTAAACGAGATTAGGCTTCCGAATCTAATTTCTCAGCAATCAAACCCTCAATAAAATAAATGTGACCCATTTAAAGTATAATTAAGCTCTTGCGCTTAATTAAATCCTTCAATTGAGCTCTCAATTAATTATGAAGCATAATTATATTTTAAATTGACCGACGATTAAATCAAATTGGCCCATAAAAATATAATTATGTCTTACGGCTTAACTTCTATGCAGATTTATCCAAGAATAAATTATTTTGGCCTTCAATTTGCATTTTCCTTTCTTTCTAGGAAAAAAAAAGGTACGACCGAGCTTTCGAAAACGTTCAAAATTTCCACATTAATTTTTCTGCCGACACTAGCCCCTTTTATTTTATTTTATTTATTTTTTGGTATATTTTATAGAATCACCAAAAAATTGGGTGATGACAGTGCAAAAAGGAAAAAAACAGTAAACCGGTGAACTGACCAACCCAAAAATTGAGCAATACTATTGTAATTCATAATGATTTGTCTCACAATACATAGTAACCCACCCATGATGTCATAAACTCTTTTAGTTTATTGTATAATATTGCTTTCCTATTTTATGGCTGAGATAAACAATATAGTTGTTAGTTCCAACATTTATGTCTCTTGTTTGCCTACATGAAGCAACTTAGTTTGTGTAGAATACAAATTATTCTTCAATGTTTAATCGAGTGTATCTTTATTTTCCTCTATCATCTTTACAAGAGCGAGTTGTAAAGATATCCTCATATAATACCCTCCTCTCCATAATCATGTCTATTTCTGAAGGGCAAGTTGTTTGGTGTGTGTATTCTTTTTGGATATGCAGTGGATGGTTCTGCTCTGCCATTCTAATGTCCTGTTGCTCCCTTTTATTTTCTGTATTCCTCGGAACCATATATGCAACTAGAGTGATTGCTATCGTGATGTCGTAAACTATAACCTCAATATCTCAAAGAAGTCAAGTTCTAGCGTTTAGCAAAATCACTTTGCAATGGCTGGAATTGCACCAGTAATAAACTCAAAATAGAATTTATTGAATTGGAAAATTATCAACTGTCTTAACCTCTTACAGCATTCTTCTTAAATAGCATCAATTCTTACATTTTTCCAATCTTAATAAGGAAAGAAATAAACTAGGAAATGAAGAAAATAAATTAAGGAAGTAACGGGTCTGAGCAATCAGTGAGATTTGAATAATTTAGAATTCTGAACTTAATGCATTTCTAAGACTTCAGTAGCTGTGTTGATTATGGGTTTTCTTCCAAATTTGGTTTTGCTTCATTATCCACAATATCCATGCTGATTCCCTCCTGATTTGTGTCGTCCACCTGATCTGCATTAATTGAAATCCCCTCTTGTCTTGCGTCTTCCTCCTGATTTGCATCAATTGTCGCCTCTCCTAAAGAACTTGACTCCGGCAAGTTATGCTAACGATAGGCAGCAAAGAGCTGTGGGTGTAGGCGGTTCAGCTCTGATGCTTGTAACCAAACAAATTCTGAATTTGGACGATTCTTCCACTGGACTAAGAACTTGTAATATCCCCCTCATCGAGTTTACACAAATTGATGATCAAGAATGGAGGCAATCTCATCATGTGGTGCGGTATGTTCTGGTATAGACATAACTGGTGTTGCCATTGGATGTTCTGGGATAGGGAATTCGCCTATGAAAGCAGTAAGGTCCTTAATGTTAAACACAGGGCTGATTGCAAAATTAGAGGGTAGCTTAATGACATATGCATTTTTGCCCATTTTCTTAAGAATTTTGAAAGGACCTGTTCGGCGGGCATGTAACTTGGTAAAACTTCCTAGAGGAAAATGCTCCGGCTTTAAGAGAACAAGAACCATATTCCCTTCCTTAAATTGATGATCCCTGTGATGAGAGTTGGCTGCTGCTGCATATGAGTTAGTGCTGACTGTCAGTCGCCGTTTGCATTTTTCATGTAACTGTCGCATATAGCTGGAAAAATCCAGTGCAGCCTCACTTGGTCGTGGTGGCAATGGCAGTGCATTAATGTCTATTGGAGTGCTTGGTTGAAAATCGTAAATGATTTCAAAAGGGGCACAACCTGTTGACCTATTCACATAAGTATTAAAAGAAAATTCAGCATGAGGAAGTACCATATCCCAACTTGTAACGTGATCCTCCACAAGGCAGGGTAGTAAGTTGCCGAGACTCCGGTTCGTTACTTCAGTTTGGCCATTTTTCTGAGGGTGAAAGGCACTAGAGAACATTAATTTTATCCCCATCTTTGCCCATAGTGTCTTCCAAAAATAGCTTACAAAATTTACATCTCTATTCGAGACCATGGAAGTTGGGATGCCGTGTAAGCGGACAACTTCCTGGACGAACAGAGCTACCACCCGAGATGCGTCAAAAGTTTTGTGACAAGGAATGAAATGGGACATTTTGGAGAATCGGTCCACACTACCATGATGGAATCGTGTTGTCTACGGGTCTTTGGCAGTCCCAGGACAAAGTCCATGCTCACATGCTGCCATGGCTTGTTTGGAACGGGCAGTGGTGTATAAAGCCCCGCCAGATGCTTTGTTCCTTTATTTATCTGACAGTTCCTACATCTATCAACCATGGTGTGCACATCTTATTGCAGCTTCGGCCAATAGAATCAATCAGCTACAATGGCATAGGTCTTGTCATAACCGAAATGACCAGCTAAGCCACCGCCATGGAGTTTGGAAATTAGGAATTCCCGGAAAGACCCATGCGGAACACATAGGCGTGACTTAAAGAATAGGAACCCTTCACGCAGCATGTAATCGCTCTAAGGTTGTCGCTCCTAAGTTGATAGGCTGTTCCAGATTGTGCCAAAATCTTCATCAGTAGCATACTCTGTTTTCAAATTCTCCAACTCAGTAACTTGCACCGATGATAGTTGCAGCAAGTGAGGCCTCCTGCTCAAGGCGTCAGCCACCCTATTTTCCACTCCTGCTTTGTGTTTAATAACAAAGTCGAATTGTTAGACATAATCCATCCAACGAGCATGTCATGCATTCATCTTATTCTAAGAATTCAAGTGTTTCAAAGAATCATGGTCAGTGTAGAGGATAAACTCCCTATGGATTAAGTAGGGCCACCAGTGCTTCAATGTTTGTATTAGAGTGTAAAATTTCATATCATAAGCCGAATATCGTCTGCGGGTCTCATTAAGCTTTTCACTGAAAAAAGCAGTTGGGTGACCTTCTTGGCTCATAACACCTCCAATCCCTACATAAGACGCGTCACACGCTGCTTTGACGACTTTAGAAAAATCTGGTAATCTGAGTACTTGTGTCTGCCCCATTCTCTTCTTGATCTACCGAAAAGCCTTGTCTGCTACGGCACCCCACATAATTTTTTTTTCTTTGAGGTACTCAGTGATTGGGGCCATGATAGTGCTAAAACTACGAATGAACCGTCGATAGAAAGTGGCCAAAACGTGAAAGCTCTTGACTTTTGAAAAATTCTGGGGCGTAGGCCATGTCTGGATAACCTGGATTTTTGCAGGATCAGCCTTGACCCCTTGGCTGGAGATGATAAACCCCAAAAACTTGACACTTTCCTTCATGAACGAGCACTTCTCTCTATTGATAAATAACCTTTCTGCTCACAAGACAGCCAACACATGCTCAACGTGAATAAGATGGTCCTGCACGCTGTGACTGAAAATTACAATATCGTCAAAGTAGACGACGATAAATTTCCTGGTTTGAGCACTTGGGTCATAACGCGTATGAAAGTGCTAGGTGCGTTAGTTAGTTCGAAAGGCATGACTAACCATTCAAACAAACCATCTTTTGATTTGAATGCCGTTTTCCACTCATCACCCAACCGAATCCAAACTTGGTGATATCCACTTCGGAGATCGATCTTAGTAAAAATGGAGGAGCCATTTAGTAGATCCAACATGTCATCAAGACAGGGTATGGGGAATCGGTATTTCACTGTAATTTTATTGATTGCACGGCTATCGACACACATTCTCCAACTGCCATCTTTTTGTGGTGTCAGTAGAATAGGGACAACGCAGGGACTGAAACTCTCTCGTATAAACCCCTTGTCCAGTAAGTCTTGAATCTGTCGACTGAGTTCTTTGTTTTCTGTGGGACTCATTCGGTAGTGTGGAACATTAGGTAAAGTAGATCCAGGAATCAAGTCGATAGCATGTTGAATTTCTCTCATTTGAGGAAGCTGAATGGGCATCTCGACTGGCATGATGTCCTGATATTCTTTCAACAAGTTTGACAGTTCCATTGGTGAGTTACAATCACCCTGCTTTGTCTCTCGTGTGACTAGCATAAGCACCATCTTATCCTCCTGTATAGCTTGGGTGAATTGATGCATTGTCAATACGGGCCAAGCCTCCTGCCTAGTCTTAAAATCTATGATATGTAAGGGATCTAGAACAAACTTCTTTCCCTTAAAGCTGAAGGAGTATGTGTTAGCATACCCATCATAAATCACCTTGCGATCGTAGAGCCAAGGTCGTCCCAATAACATATGGCATATGGTCATGGGAATTACATCACACCAAGCCTTATCCACACAAGTTTTTCCCAATGAAAATTTAATCAAGCAATGCCGCTTCACAAGGATTGAATTAGCATCATTAACCCAATTAATTTTATAGGGATTGGGATGCTTCTCCGTTTTCAATTCCAAGCGCTCAATGGCTGTTTTCGAGATCACATTCATGCCACTTCCATTATCAATAATAACATTCAATGATCGACCATTATGTTCCATTCGGATATGGAAAATGTTGGTGCACAACCACTCGGGATTTGCTTGCAATTCTTTCCTTGATCCTGTCAACACCCTGTTGATTACGTAACTAGGCAGATCTGAGGCACCCAAATGTTCACCTTCACTGCCACTATCTTCACAGGGATCCCCTGTTTCTGTGTCCTCCTCCCCTTCTATCACAGCTAACTCCTTTTCGCATATAAATGCCAACTTCTTGTCCCTTGTTGGGCATACCACAACATAGTGACCATGACCCTTACACTTATAACATTGTGGACCCTCATTGGTAGGCCTTATCCCTCTTGAATTTCAATTGCCCAAGCTCCTAACTTGCTCCCGTGGAACTGATGTCCTTTGAAAACTACTTGCAGTAGTATAATCGTGCCTTGCGTCTGTCATTGTTATTCTCCTCTCGGCAGTGTGTCCTATCTGTTTTTCAATGCGGAGAGCCAATTGATATGCCTTCTCTACATTGACCAACCTAGCAGTCCACATCTCCTTACGTAAATCCTCCCTCAACCCAGTGCGATAATGGGCTAAGGTTTGCTGTTCAGTCTCCAAGATCCTACTGCGGACAGTTAACTCATGGAAGCGATCTGTAAATTGATCTACATTCAGTGTCCCCTGCCTAAGTTGTAACATCTCCTCAAACATCATCTGCTCATAATCAATGGGTAGGCACTTTTCTTTGAGTCGTTCCTTCATCTCTTCCCAATTTGCAACTGTTGGATGTCTAGTGCGTCGTAATTGTTCTTCAACACTCCCCCACCATGCCCGTGCATGCCCTTTTAATTTCATCCGAACATAACGCGCCTTTCTATCCTCTGAAATAGAGAACCAGTCAAAATAATCTTCAATAGTTGTTAACCAGTCTTCAAAAGCATTGGGCTCTAACTTCCCAAAAAAATCTGGTACGTCAACCTTCATTCTTTTAGTCAATTCATCGAGAGGTTGATAGTCTTCACCATGATTGTCATATCTTATGTTCATATTATGTCTGTGAAGCCTAGTTCGAGGTTCATGATCCTCGAACTCTTGATTTCCTTCCTCACCCTGGTAATTATCTTCATCCTCAGCATGCAACCTTCCTGTATGAACTGCTCTGTGCCTTTGTTGAATAGGAGGACCATATCCCTCTCTAGCACAACGTTCCTCCATGACATCCAGTCGACGCATAATTTGTGCCATGACTGTGGTGATTTGGTCAATCTGATAACGCAGCTGTGGTTGGTCTGAATCTCGGGTATTTGGTTGATGAGTGTTTGTGTTTTGGTGACTAGAGCTGGTTTGGTTTGTACTGTTTGGGTTTGGGCTGTTTGGTGTTGGGTTGTTCGAGTTGTAGCTAGTAGGTTCTGGATTGTTTGGGTTTTTGGTGGTTGGGTGAGGGCTGTTCATATTTTGGGTGGTCGCCATGGCATAAGAAGTGCCACTGCGGGTTACAGGCATAGATGTGAATTGGAGCTCTGATATCAAATTGATGCCGTAAACTATAACCTCAATATCTCAAAGAAGTCAAGTTCTAGTGTTTAGCAAAATCACTTTGCAATGGCTGGAATCGCACCAGTAATAAACTCAAAACATAATTTATTGAATTGGAAAATTATCAACTGTCTTAACCTCTTACAACATTCTTCTTAAATAGCATCAATTCTTACATTTTTCCAATCTTAATAAGGAAAGCAATAAACTAGGAAATGAAGAAAATAAATTAAGGAAGTAACGGGTCTGAGCAATCAGTGAGATTTGAATAATTTAGAATTCTGAACTTAATGCATTTCCAAGACTTTGGTAGCTGTGTTGATTACGGGTTTTCTTCCAAATTTGGTTCTGCTTCATTATCCACAATATCCATGCTGATTCCCTCCTGATTTGCATCGTCCACCTGATCTGCATTAATTGAAATCCCCTCTTGGCTTGCGTCTTCCTCCTGATTTGCATCATATTGTTTTCTTGCCGAACACAAACAAGGGCCTTTGATCTTGGTTGCTTTTAAAACTCTTGTGATGTGTTTTCTAGTTAATTCCATGCCCTTTTTTCTGAGAGGCTTCCTTCTTGTTATATTGGTCCAGCAGCCTAAGATATTTGCAACCTTTTAAACTATTTTTTTAGGAGTTTGCCAGATAATGCATTTTCTAATTTACTATCAAGGCTGCAAAACTTTATTGTTACCTCTTTGATCAACTTTATATGCAGTCAATTATATTCTTTAGAAAATATAGTTCTGACCACGATGAAACATTGGTAAGTGACTAATATATATATATATATATATATATATATATATATATATATATATATATATATATATATATTCCATTACGGGGCAGCTAAGTGAGAAAAGTGATTATGGATTAAAGCAAACGGATTGAAGAGAGCTAAATAGCAATAATAAAAATAAAAAATGTCTCGTGCTTCATCATAAATGATACCAAATTTTTTAACATATAAAATGATCATAAATTTTTATATATATATTATGTTTCCTTTTTTTTTTTTGTCTAATGAAAAGGAAAAGAAATGGAAGTCTTTTTAATCAACAAAGGGGAAAGACAAAGGCTACACATACAATTGCAATTAAAGTCAAAGCATGGATTGCTTACTAGGAAAGACTAATTATATGTTGTAATATTTTTTTGATATTAATATCTTAAAATATATATACAAAATTGAATTGATTTTTCATTATAAATCTCACATTAATTTAATCTCAATACTGTAATTTTTTTTAACATAATAATATGAAGAAAAAATCTAATTTTTTTTTTGAGAAATTTTAACAGTTGTATTTTTACTATTTGTCAAATAAACTATTTGTCACATAGTCAAATAGTAGTAACGATAATATTATTAGTAATGATTAGAATATTAATTATTTACAATAATTGTTCCAATAACAACTATAATAATTGTAACAATTTAACAATCATGATAATAACAATAAGAATTCATTAATCTATGTTGTTTTTGTGAAAAATAGACTTCCGCAACTTTTTTATGTATGATATTTCATATAGAATATTACATGAATAAAAAATATACGAAGCTACACATAAATAAAACAAGTAAAAAAAATTGGTCAAATTATATATAAATAAAAAATATATGAGTCAATAGCTATTTTTTTAATATAATAATATGAAGAAAAACTTTGAAAATTTTTAATAGTTATATTTTTGCTATCTGTCAAATAAACTATTTATCACATAGTCAAATAGTAGTAACAATAATATTGTTAGTAATAATTAGAATATTAATTATTTACTATAATTATTCCAATAACAACTATAATAATTGTAACAATAAAACAATCATGATAATAACAATAAGAATAATAATCAAAATAATTCATTAATCTATGTTGTTTTTGTGAAAAATGGACTTCTACAACTTTTTTATGTATGGTATTTCATATCGAATATTGCATGAATAAAAAATATACGAAGCTACACATAGATAAAACAAGTAAAAAAATTTGGTCAAATTATCTACAAATAAAAAATATATGAGTCAATTGCACTACGTTTCGCCGCAAACATAACGAAATTTATAACATGTCAAAAAATATTAATGGTTATTGATTTTTTAAATAATGTTGTACATTAGATCGGAATAATCAATCTACAAGACTTTAAATTATTTAGTTTCTTAATATATTTATTTTATTATAGATAACGCATTTAAAATAATTAGAAATATTGTTATAATTTTTTTTCTCTTAAAAATAATTATATCATATGATATTTGTTCAATATTGACACCTTTAAAATAATTAATTATTTCCTCCTTGTAGCACACTTTTAATTGTTTTAATTTAATCCTTCCATTAAAATTATTTACATATTCTATTTTCATTTCGGCCTATATACTTATAATTCTTTATTTTAATTCCTTTAATTTTTATATATATATATTTCTAAATAGTCCATATTTTGTCCATGTTTATATATATACATTCTTAATTTTGGTCATTAATTCTAATTATTTTCTCTTTTTTTATGTTTAATTTATTAGAAAAAATTAATTCTTGGATTTTAGGTTGTTTTTGTTAAAAAATCTACTTTATAATATTTTCATATATAATATTACAAATCTAATATTACATAAAAAAAAAAGAGAGGCAACACATAAACAAAATAGGTAGATAAATTTGCCTAAATTATCTACAATTAAAAAATATACAAACCACTCCCTTTGCGTTTTGATTACAATATTCATTTTAGGCTGAAAAAAATCATTTCAAACAAATTTTATTTATTACAATTTTACTAATTAAATATTAAAATAATTAATTACAGCACATAAAAAAATCAATCAATTTTTTATATAGAAAAAAAATTCAACGCAACACGTGGGAATTTACGTCGTTATTTCTATATCACACATCATCACTAATAATTTGATTTAATTATTTTTATGTTAATTAGAAGTTCACTAGTAATTTTAAACGTGTGGTATTCTAAAAAAATAAAAATAATAAATAAAGATATTTGTACTAAAAATAAACTCTAAGAAATAACTAATAAAATTACATTAATTATGTAATAAACCCCATCCTAAAAAATAACTAATAAAATATCATTAATTATTTTATGAATAACATAAAATCTTCTCATACATGATTCGAAAAGCTAAGTTTGAGATTTTTAATTCCTTGATCATCAGAGTAAAATACGGTTACTTCAACAATTATATGTTAAAGAATGATATAAATTTTATTTTGAAGTCTCATCTAATAATTTAAATTTTTAGACAAGATATTTTAATGATATAGTATCAAATTTTTATTGACCCAATAGTCACTAGTTCAAAACTCACAACCCTTATTTTTTTTTGATAAAAAATGAAGTACAAATTAATATAAATTTGTGCAAGTTTCAAGTTCAAAGAATTTTAATTTGAGAATATGTATTAAAGAATAATATAAATAATATTATAGAGATTTATATAATAATTTAAAATTTTAAATAAGATAATTCCATGACATTATTAAATTTTAAATTTCTCACCAAACTTAAGATAACCATATTGTATGTTCAACTAGCAAATAAAAAATAATTCTTTTAGAACTGCATCAGCTGTACATCATGGAATTTAATTTGAAATATAAAATTATACCCACCAGCCTTCTTTATACTTTTCGGAATCTAACCCAATAAAAAATTGGATGATCAACATCAATTTACAATCAATCTATCATTTTATGATTGAAATTGGTTGTTCTTCAGTTTCAAAAATCAGACCCAAAGTGGCAGATGACTCTTCAACCAAAATCCCATCCAGCTACGCTCTTGACCTTGCTTTCAACCCAATTGTTGGCCTTTTCTTCTCCAGGATATCTTTGCGAGTTCAGAGAATGTTCTTGTTTTGAAAATATTTTTGAAAAAAATTGAATTTTTTATATTTTAAATTATTATTTTTTGATTTTTTAGATAATTTTGATATTCTGATATCAAAAATAATTTTTAAAAATAAAAAATATTATTTTAATATAATTTTAAATAAAACTTATTTTAAAAAATAACCTCAGCTAAACTCCTAAATAGCAATTACAAGGTAAAAGAAGCTGGAGTCACAAATTCTAAAATAACAGAAAAGCGAAGAGAAGTTGCTGACACTTCTCTAATTCACTTTGTTTTTAAAAATGTTTGAAATTTTTTATTTTTATTATAAATAATAATTTTTTTAAATATTTTTAAATTATTTTAATATACTAATATCAAAAATAATTTTTTAAAAATAAAAATATTATTATTACAATATATTTACTAAACGAAAAAAACACATTGAAAATTAATCTTAACTACGCTCACAATCCTAAATCTTTTCCTATAAGCTGAACAAATTCAATGGCAACCTTTTTTTTTTTTTTCTTTCACCAATTTTTGAAAGAAATGTTAATTCATTATATGAAGTGTGGTCGAGTTAATGTTTTTATGTGTATAAAAGAATATGAAAAAATATATTTTGAAAATTATTTTTTATATTAACCTATTAAACACAAAAAACAATGAGAATAATTTCAAATAACCTTATTTTGTTATATTAATATTGGGATTTTCCATTTATGTGTGCAGAGAATGCCATGGCAAGAGAGAAATAGGAACAGCATCATTTCATACTATTTTAAATTTTAGTTTCACTATAAAAATAAAAACACTTTTTTTTTTTACAAATATGAAAATAGATAGACTTTTGATATTTGACCGTTCAACCCAGATATAAACCTGTTTGTTTTTTAATTTCAAAGAATTGTTTTTTAAAAAATAATTTTTATTATTGTTTTTATATATTTTCATAATATAAAAATAACTTTTTTTAAAAAAATATTTTAATATATTACATCACTTAAATCTTACAATATTATAAGTTTTATATTTATTTTAACAACAGGGGAGAAAAGGTAAAACACTTTAAAAAGAATTATTACTGTACTCCCAATCACACCTTAAATCTTTTCTTTTAGTGATGTGTTTTTTTTAACAACAGGAATGATGGGCCAAACATGGTAGAGAACCGGATGAAATTAACAGCAGGATACGAAGAGGCATGTAATCCCGTTATCCTATCCAATTCCAGGCAGGACCCATTAAAACTCAAGAAGGGGATCACTTACCCCTACCCAACGCAATCCAACAGAGAACAAAACCATCCCTTGAAAGCTAAATAATAACTCTCTCTCTCCCCCGTAAATGGAGACTCTATCCTCTCTATGTACAAGCCAAGCTCTAATGTCCCGCTCATCAAGTCCAGCCATTTTTTGCACTAGTGGGTCTGTTTCTTTTACTGGGTTTTCTCTAAAAACTCAAGCTTTTTCAAAAAAGAAACAGACTTTGAGGTTTGTCAGGGCTTCCGTTGCTGTTGAGCAGCAAACCCAGGAAGCTAAAGTTGCCCTCATTAGAATTGGTACTAGAGGAAGGTACTCAAAAGTTCTTTCTGGTCAAATCTAAATCCTGGGTTTCGGTTTGTTTGTTAATGTTTGACTTAATTTAGTTTAATACTTGGTGTTTGAGTGAAATTGGCTTCTGGGTTTTGGGAGATTTAAGGTTGCTCTTTTTCTGGTCTATGTGCTTCTTTAGACTGTCGGGGTGTTCTTCAGATTAATGATCTTTGCACTGGAAGCTCTGTTCTTGAATTGGCTGTTATTGATTTAGATTTTGAAATGGTAAAAGAAATCGGCTGTGACTGCTGATCAGTTTAATCAGAGATTCAGTTTAAGTTGATTTTTACTCAGTTTCATCTTCTAGATTAGCTTCTGTCTGTGAATGTGGTTTTGATTTTGTCTCAATTATTAGATGTATTAGAAATTGGTGTTTTGTTCTTGAATGTTTGATTATAGTTATACAAAAGTTTCATTTTTGTATGTTTTGGCACTTAAATTCAACGAGTTTTGCTAGAAAATGATGCGTTTGACATTACTTAGTGGCTAGATATAGGTAGTTCCAAGATCTTCAAATGCTAGTTGAATGGCAAAGAAAGTTAAATTTTGTTTCTTTATAAGATCTTGTACCAAATATTTTGGATTTAGTTATGTTGTTCTGCTTCTTGATCTTCTTTTTAAATGTTTGATAGCCCGCTTGCACTTGCTCAAGCTCATGAGACACGAGACAAGCTCATGGCTTTGCATTCAGATCTAGCCGAAGAAGGAGCTATACAAATTGTGATAATAAAGACAACAGGAGATAAGATACAAAGTCAACCACTTGCAGACATCGGTGGGAAAGGATTGTTCACGAAAGAAATAGATGAGGCACTGATAAATGGTGACATTGACATTGCCGTTCACTCAATGAAAGATGTTCCTACATATTTACCAGAGAAGACAATCCTCCCCTGTAACCTTCCACGTGAGGATGTTCGAGATGCATTTATTTCCTTGAGTGCAGCTTCACTAGCAGATCTTCCTGCTGGTAGTATCATTGGAACTGCCTCACTCAGAAGAAAGTCACAAATACTCCACAGATATCCATCACTCAGTGTAAATTTATTGAGCGACATGTTCTGAATATAATTCGTCCTGGGAAATGATAGGAAATTGCTCAGATGCTCTTACATGAGATTTAATTATATGCTTACAAAAGATATCATGCCTGTTTATTTAGTGTGGAGCTATCATTTGTATGTGTTACTTGAAGTGCGATCTTGCTTTTAAAATCATTCCATTGAAGTGATTTGCTCAAGGCAAGAGAAAAGATGCTATTTGTGGTCCATATAAAGTGTCCACTGTCAGCAACCATTGTGACTGACAGTAGAACACCTTTTTCTGTTTGAGTTCTAGAGAGAGAGGTACATTGGAATATATGAAAATTTATTGGAAATATTGTTTAGCCTTTTATTTTCTTGTAGCTTAGAAAAGCATTCATTCTGAGGGGTCATTGTTTAAGTTTTTTCATCTTTTCTAGCATGTGTAGTTTGTTCGCAGGGTTCTATGGTATTTCTTGATCATTGATATCTTTATATTGCTTCTAATGTATGTTTCTGGATGATTTTGTTTTGTAGGTGGAAGAAAATTTTCGGGGCAATGTTCAGACAAGGCTGAGAAAACTTAATGAAGGAGTTGTAAAAGCAACACTATTGGCATTAGCTGGACTTAAACGCTTAAATATGACAGAAAACGTAACCTCCATTCTTCCAATTGATGACATGCTTCCAGCAGTTGCCCAAGGTGCAATTGGAATTGCCTGTCGAAGCATTGATGATAAAATGGTATGTTACTAAGCGCTCATCTAAGCTTGCGTGCATGGAATACTTTGATCCAAATTCTGCATGCTCAACTTAACTGCCATAGATTAGGATATATATTAATATTAATATCAGAACCTGGAGACTTTATGTTGATGGCCCACTCTGGTGCGGGTTTTGCAGGCTAACTACTTGCCTTCTTAAAACTTACCGTGTTCTTTTGTTACTGCCTTTTGCAGGCTAATTATTTGGCTTCATTGAACCACGAGGAAACAAGACTAGCAGTTGCATGTGAAAGGGCCTTTCTTGAAACCTTAGATGGGTCTTGTCGTACTCCTATCGCTGGATATGCTAGAAAAGATGAAAATGGTGACTGCATATTTAAGGGGCTGGTTGCTTCTCCGGATGGCATACGTGGTATGTCAAATCTTCTTAAACAGTAAGTATGTTCAGTTTCACGTAGCTTCTGCCGTTTTATGACACACTTGGTTTTTTCCACCTTTTCTCTTCAGTGCTGGAAACTAGTAGAAAAGGTCCATATGCTTTTGATGATATGATTGCGATGGGGAAGGATGCCGGCCATGAACTTCTTTCACGGTCAGGTCCTGGATTCTTCAACCGATGAGGAACTCGTCTCGATAATGGCACAAGGAAGAGGAGAAGCAAAATCAAGGCTTTGTGTCTGAGTTTTAGGGCAAGCTGTCGACCATTTTAGTGTTCATTAATTCTTGTAAGCTACTAATTGTTGCATCATTACGGTTTAATTGTTTGAGTTACTGTAACGTAGAGGAGCGTGTTCAATCGCTGACACGAGTACTTTAG
The DNA here is from genome assembly GCA_015731905.1 of Salix dunnii. NCBI lineage: Eukaryota > Viridiplantae > Streptophyta > Magnoliopsida > Malpighiales > Salicaceae > Salix > Salix dunnii. Next base: position 8,702,027 of record CM027665.1, on the reverse strand, counting down.
GCTGTTGTATCTTTGCAAGTAATAGATTCGAGATTTTTTGGTGTCCTCTCACTCGCATCCATAATGCGTTGCTTTTTCCTTTGTTTTCTCTCTCAATCTCTTGCGTGCATGCACGAGTGCTGTGCTCGTGAAAACCTGCTGATCCAAGCATAAACATTGATCGGCAGTGAGGAAGGGGTGAGCCCGGATTACCTCGTATAATGAAAATACTGTTCATCAAGACACCAATTAGTTAATCGTGTTTCTCCGACATCCCACATCTTCAAAATGTATTTTCTTGCCGTTGCATGTGCATGCAAGTGCAAGGTATTATTTTAGATTGGGAAGGGCTTGAAGGACTGCAATGTAATCATCCAAAGTTTGTAAAACTCAATCACAATCAATTGTATCATATCTTGCAAATACCTGAACACCAGCAAAAGACACAGCCTTTATCAAATTTTAAGGAAACCAAAGAACAAATAACTAATTAATCAACTAACTCAGAACGAGATGCCCTCAATGCAATGCTTCAGAGGAAGGATCATGGCCGGCGTAAATGTGGTTTTGGTGTTGACATTCGGTCGTTTTTTTAAAAAAATAAAAATTACAATCTAATAAATATTTTAAATAAAAAAAAATACTTGTAAGATCCAGTCAGACTAAAAACCCAAACACCAACAAAACTCACCAAGTTCCATGACCAAACTACCCCACCTCTAAAAAATAAGAAGAGGAGAAGCAGAACACTAATCAATAACTAAATAAACCAAGCAAGCAAGAACGAAGATTTCTCGTTTATGAAAAAAAAAAAAGATGATCCTGGGTCTAATGCTTTGACCATTGCTCTCTGAAACTCAATCCAAGCTTTGGGGCGTGGCTTTGATGTCACATCTGATGTAATCTTATAAGATAGCTTTCATATAAAATCCATTATATTTTTTATATATTTCTAAAAATCAAAATAATTTTTTTCAAGGTTCAAAATGGGTTAAAATTGTTCCTAAAATTAGATAAGTGTATTTAAACTCAGCTTGATTAGTTATTCTTAAAACCTTTTGATTTGAATTCATGTATATTTGGAGTTTTAAATAATATTATGTGAAGATGATTTGATTTGATCTAGATGATTTAATAAGCATAAAATCAATTTAGAAGACTTCACATTTTAAAGAAAATTCTAAAAATTAATAAAAAAATTTCTTCTAATATTGCTATAACATATCGGATCGCTTAAGATTAATCTGTCAAATTTATAATTAAAATTAAACTTGATTTTATAAACTATTTTTTATTTTGTTTTATAATAACAATAATTAGATATTGTAGTAAAGAAACCAGATAAAATTATATGCCCATACACTCACATATGATTATGATGGGTTGAAAAAACAATATGTTTGTTTAATAATAAAGTAATAAATAAATAAAATTTAATAAAATAATATATATAAAAAGAAATTATATATATATATATATATATATATATATATATATTAAATTGTTTATTTTTTATAAATTAAATATAAATGTTTTATTGTAAAAAGCCACTCGTGTGGGCCCATAGATGGCTCATAACCCTTGGGACCTTTATAAATAAGCTGAGACATGAATATAAATTAATAATGTTTCAAATTTTAATAATTAATGTATATATTAAAAATATTAATTACTATAAAAAAAAAGTTTCACTTAACTTTATATTATATATTTATCTGTTTTAAATAGCCTTTTAACTTATATGTGACATGAATAAAATTTTATAAATTATTTTATTAACAATTGTTTCCTTTCTTAATATTATTTTTGTATATAATGTAAGAAACTATGAACATTATATATATCATTGTTATGAAATACTTTTAATATAATGATATGATGAATAAATCTTATAACATAAAAAAATAATGGAATTTTTTTTCTAACAATAATTATGATCTCACTAATTTTTATTATTTCCACTGTTATTAAAGTTATTTTGTTTTTTAAAGTTTATATTTTAATTTGTGTTGGTGATCATTTGAAAATTGATATTTATTATTTTTTCTCTTTGTTTCTTTAAATTATTTTTATTTATTCTTAAAGTCAAAAAATATTTTAAAATTTAAGAATATTTATTTTTGTTTTGTCATTTATTTAGTTTTTTAATTTCTTTTTTTTTGTTAATATTATTAAGTTTAGTGTTGAAATTTCTAATTATTATAGATAAGACATTCAAAATAATGATAATGATTATTTGTAAGATTTTTTTCTTATAAATATGTGAGACTAATTATATATTTTGATATATATTTAATATTAGCACCTTACTATATATATATATATATATATATATATATATATATATATATATATATATATATATATATATATGACCTATTTATTATTTTTAAAAATTCACTATCAATGTTCTAAAATATGTTTAATATAATAATATAAGGAATAAATCTTAGAAAATAAAAAAATTAATTTTTGTTAAATAATAATTACTGTCATCGATAGTATGACTAATAATTATTAGAATATTAATTATGTATAGTAATATTGATAATGACAGCTACAATAATTGTGATAAAATTTCATTGGTCAATGTTATTTTTGTTAAAAATAACTTATGTATTTTTTTTATATATGATATTTTAGATCTTGTATCATTGAAAAAAAAACCAAACCACACATAGATAAGACAGGTAGAAAAATTATACCAAATTATCTATAATAATAAAATTATCCTGCATTTCGCCACAGCTAACACCAATTTTTTTTTAACATGTAACAAAATTGTTAATGATTTTATATATATATTATTTTTAGGACTTTTTCCTTAAAAAATAGGATAGACTAATTATATAGTGTGATGTTTTTTTATATTAATGTCTTAAAATATATATAAAAAATTACACTAACTTTTGTTTAAAAATCACATTAATTTAATCTCAGTGTTCTAAAAAATAATATGAAGAGAAAATCTGAAAGAATAATCTTTGATAAATTTTAGCAGTTGTATTTTTGCTATCTGTCAAATAAATTATTCGTCAAATAATTAAAACATGCCTAACAAACAATTAGTATGTTGCAGTCAACAAATAATATATCTGTAGTCAATTTGATCAATTACAGTTTTGCTATCTACCAATTAAATTATTAACAAAGTAGTTAAAACAAAACCCTCAATCAAATTATTTGCTGTATAAAACAAATTACTTATCTGTGTTACAATCCAACCATTGTAATTTTACTATTTGCTAATGAAAGAATTTATGAAACAAATAAAATATACACAATAATCAATTAATATATTACACGGAGCACGTGACTTATTTTAACAGAATTATTTTTATTCCAATTGTATAATCTATCAATTAAATAATTATCAAAATAGTTTTAAAAATAACAACATTCAATCACTTTTAGGCGGAAAAAAACTCGTTCTAACAGATTCTATTGATTATAATTTAACTAATTAAATATTAAAATAATCAATTATAATATGCACAAAATCATTCAATTTTCTACATAGAAAACAAGCCCAGCACAATGCGCAGGCAAGTTAGCTCATACTGACTATATCGAAAAAAGAAATTGGATTTAAATTTGTTGTACCTATATTGGAACGTTTTTGGCATATTATTTTATTTTCCATTCTTGGATCATGAGTTACATCTAAAGATACTAGTTCATTATTATATTAGGATTCTATTTTATTATTTTTCATTAAGTATTTAGATTTTTAAAAGGATATTATTTCTTGTTTCAGAAGAACTTTTATGCTATTTTTTATGTTTCAAAATAGAAAAAGGAAAACATGTAAAAAGGAGAGACATATAAGATTTTCATCCCCTCTCTCTCCTTTCCTCTCTCCCTCCCTTCCTTATTTTGGAGTCTATTTCATTAAATTCATGTAGGACTAATTTATTTTTCTTGGTTGAAAGATACAAATGTCTTCAAATTTCAAGAACTCTAAGATCTATTCTTTCCTTTCCTTTTTGTTTATACGAGAAATATGAATATTTTTCTATACTTTTTTTTATGATTATTTAGTTTCATTGTTAAAGCATAACACTTATATTATTATAATCAACCTATTGCTAAGTTTGTTATAAAATCAGAACAATTATATTAAACTTGTAGAAGACTAGGTTTAATAATTATGATGGATCCATATTATTAATCGTAAAGAAAACTTTCTAATATATCATAAAATTCAACTTGATTTCAATCCATTATTACAAATTTATCTTTTGATTTCCACACGTTCATCTTATATCAATCATAAAATATATGTTAATCACATAATCATTTTATACAACATTTATATATAACACATTCAAGAGAAATGAGAAATTCTATCAATAATTAATCAAACCTTTTGGAATTTTAGAAAATCAAATTTGACATACAGTTAGTCTTTAATATATAAGGAAAAACAACATACATTAGAATATGAATTCAAATTTACATACATAATATCAGAGTTTTCACATATTTTACATACATTAAAACATAATAAACTACATGATTTCATCCCCAAAGTTACATGATTAAAGTTATAACTGTAAAGACCTGAATTTTTTTTTCCCAATGGTCAGAGAATTTGATTCCTCACATCATACAAATACGATCCAGACAATTCACACTTCGGTTAAAAGTGATTTTCTTTCTTTTTTCTTTTTTAAGACATACTATTATTTGTATAATAAGAAGTGCATATTACAATTGTACTTATATTTACATAAGTTTACATTCATATCCCTTCAGCAACTATAAGGGATTTACACAAAAGGATTTACTAAACATTATACATTTAATACATTGATTCATACAAAATACATTAAGAGCTAGCATGTATCTACATGGTTCCTTGCAAAAGTAGGTCCTCGGGTACCGGGTTCCCTAGACATCTCGTGGATGGGACGTCCCTGCTGCAGTACAAAACATTTAAGAGATTATAATTACTTGTTAATAATAGTAATAATAGTAATTGAAGAATTCAGCAGTTAAATGAAACTTTTATAATTATCTTTTCTTTATGTTCATAGTATATAAATGGCAATCACCATAAATCTTCACCCGGCTATCCTTTTAGGGCATCAGTAGCCGAGGTTAACTGTTCACTCACCCCAGTCATCCTTTCGGTTAACATTAGCCGAATCAAGATAATTATTTATCCTGGCCATCCCTTCGGATGCCATTAGTTGAAGCTAATCAATTATTTATCCCGGCCATCCCTTCGGATGCCATTAGCCGAAGCTAATCAATTCTTTATCCCGGCCATCCTTCGGATGCCATTAGCCGAAGCTAATCAATTCTTTGTTCCGGCCATCCGTTCGGATGCCATTAGCCGAAGTTAATCAATTCTTTATCCCGGTTATCCTTTCGGATGTCATTAGCCGAAACTAATCAATTCTCATTTGATCATATCATATCGGTTTTATCATCACATGTAAATATTCATATTAAGATATTACATTGTTTACTATACGTAAAAAGAAATGAAGCGCAAGTAGCCTACCTGCTCCGCCTGTGGGTTGTTCTTGTCTTGATGGTGGTCCAATCCCGATTGCACCTCCTGCAACATCAATGGTCACACATCAATAGATTTGTATTTTGAATCATATTCGTCATCACACTTATTTCACAAATCAAATATTCACATGCATGTGTTTCCCCTTTTTTTTTTTTTCCATCCTCATCCTATGAATTTGTTACTAGCATTTAATTCACCTCTGTATAGGTTTATGTCGGAAATTGGCAACGAAACCGATTCGCTATAGGCTGCCACTTTGGCAGCGAAACACCTTCGCGAAATTGGTTCGCGAGGGCTGCTTCGCGAGGACTGCTTCACGAGCACTGGTTCGCGAGGACTGATTCGCGAGGACTGATTCGCGAGCACTGGTTTGCGAGGACTGGTTCGCGAACCTGTTTCGCGAACCCTGTTTCGCGTTGCAGATATCACCATTTCGGCACACAATCCTTCAATAATTTTTCAGTCAAAACACACACAAATCTCCAGCCAACACACACATAATTTCCAGCATATAAACCACACATAGAAACCATCAATTCCAGCCCATAATCAATCAACAAATTCCAGCAAAACACACACAAATTTCCAGCCAACACACACATATTTTCCAGCATATAAACACATGACTTTCCAGCACCTAATCACATGAATTTCCAGCACATAAACACATGAATTTCCTGCACATACCCACATGCATTTCCAGCACATAAACACATGAATTTCCAGCTCATAAACACATGAATTTCCAGCACATACCCACATGAATTTCCAGCACATAAACACATGAATTTCCAGCACATAAACACATGAATTTTCCTAGAGTTGTTTTCTTCATTTTGTTTCATGTTTTAAGAAGAAAAATGAAGAGAGTTTCATGCCTCTTACCTCTCTTATCTCACAATTTTCCTAGCAAGATTTGGAACTCTTCTTTATCTTCTCTTGTTGCTTCTCTCCCTTCTTCTTCCCTCTCTTCCTCCTCTCGGCAATCTTCCACTTTTCACTCTAGATTTCAATTTCTCACACACAATCACAAGGTCTTCTCTACTAATTAGTTTTAAATGTTAGGTTATGAAGAGAAGAGATGAAGCATACGGGAAAGAAAGAAAAAATGCTTCATTCCCTCTTTCCTCTTTGTATTTATATCTATGAAACAAGGTGGTTGTTTGGGGTTTAGGTTAGATGTGCCCTAATCCTTGTTTTGTTCCATCCAAAACCGGTTTTGCTCCATCCAAAACCGGTTTTGCTCTTTTTTTAAAAAAAAATAGAATTTTGTCTTCATTTCTTATATATACATATATGTTTTTCTCTTGGGTGTTTACAATAACCTTATTCCTAAATTGCATATAGTAAGTTAAGATAACTAAGTCTTCCTGTTGTGACTAAGCATGACCTGAAATTAGAAATTGAATTTATTTATTAAACTATTAGTATTTATTTACTTAGCCTTTTTTGGTTTGCTCTATTCAACCAACATTTTAACATGAATAAAAAAGGGTAACCAAAATAAAACAATGTTCATGATAGAATACCAAATCGGGGTTACTTTGATTAATCCATACAAATACCATAAAAATCTAGTCTACCATATGTTGATAGGCCCAATCACATCAATTCCCCACATTGTAAAAGGCCATGGAGATGTCAAGTAAAATAAAGGGGCTAGAGGGGCAGTGATTGTCACTATGGACCTGACACTTATGCCACTTGTGGATATAGTCAATGCAATCCTTCTCTAGTATTTTCCAAAAATAACCAACTCTATATTTTTCTAGCCATTACATGTCCACTTGCATGTGTTGAGCAGATCCCTTCATGGACTTCTCGTAACGCATCTCTGGCTTTAACTTCATCTAGGCATCTTAGCAAAGTCCCATCAGTTTTTTGGGTACTATCACTATGTTTGATGCCCATTGGGATATTTGACTACCTAAAAACACAATCCATTATTTTTAAACTTTGTCTTTACTTTGATCAAAACTTTCGGATGGGTTCTTCTCAGCTTTTGCTTGATCGATTTGCATCTTTCTTTCAGCGGTTCCCTGTGTACTGTGATATCCGTATCCCATCTAGGCATATCCCAACAGAAATATCTATGTAATCCCTAAGCATTGTAATCAAAGCTTCTCTTTCCTTTTGAGTGATCAAAGTTCCTATCCTGAGCTTTCTCTAGCTTTATTTATTAACCATGTTTAGGGCTTAAAGCTTCTCCTTAATGGGTTTCCAAACTTATTAATTTCATGAATTCTCTAATATTATGTGTCATAACCCAATTTTGGGTTATTCCCCAAATCTACCCAAAAATAAGAAAAATAAAAATAAAAAAAGTTGGTGTAGGCAGAAAAAACAAGGTGAAAATTTTGGACATTTTCGAGATCTCGATCATACCTTTTTTGTGCCCAGAAACGAAGAAAAATGCAGATTCACTGCTAATGTAATTTATTATTGGATAAATCTACGTAAGAATTAAGTCCAAAGATATAATTATATTTTTATGGGTTAATTCGATTTAATCGTTGACTAATTTAAAAGAATAATGGTACGACTGTATTTTTTATATCCGGAAAACGAGAAAGAGCCCAGATTCGTGGCTAACGTAGTATACTATCGAATAAATTTGCGTAAAAATTAAGCCAAAAGATATAATTATATTATTATGGGCCAATTTGATTTAATCGTTGGCCAATTTAAAAGTATAATTATGTTTGAGAATTAATTTATGGTCCAATTGAAGGATTTAATTAAGCGCGATGACTTAATTATGCTTTAAATTGGTCAAATTAATTTTATTAAGGGTTTAGTCGATGAGAAATCAAGTTCTTGAGTTTAATTTGGGTTCAACTGGTGAGATTGGAATTTTCGGAGACTGTTTTGATTTTTTTCAAGTCAATTATGCGAAATCAAGGGCCAGATTGAATAAATTGAGAGTTTAATGGTCGATTGGGGGTTAAATCACGCAACTCAAAAAATCATGAACCGGAATAAAAGGGCGCGTAAAGTTGAGGCTAATATTTAACATCCTAACCGGGGTATAATTGTATAAAATCATGAGTTTAAATTCAATTGGGGTGCAATTAGAACAATTATAAGAAGGGAGGAGCAAATCACATTTTTTCTCTTCTATCTCTACAAAAACATTAGCGTGCACTGTTCAATCACCCGAACAGTGCACGCATGCCACCTGCAAAGCCCCGTTACTGGGCAATGCAGGGGCAGCAGCCCTCGGCTGCACGCCCTGGGCAGCCGAAGGGCTGCTTTCCTCTGCTATAAGTAGCAAAGCAGAGACGGGTGGAAAGAAAAAAAAGAAGAAGATTGAAAAAAGAGAGCAAGAAAGAAGAACAAAGGGCAGAACTGAAGAAAAAGAAAAAGGAAAAAAGGAGCAGAGATATAGCCGAGAAGACAAGGAATTTCACGCAAAGATTTTGAATCATTTTTTCCCTCGTCTGTTCCCCTTCACTCTCCTTCTCTGCCTTCATTTTTTTCTCTTCTCTCTCTAAGAAAAATAATAGACCCGAAGCTCTCTCCCTCTCTCTCCCACTCGGCCGGCCGAATCACCATCACTAACAACCACCAACATTCCCCCTCAGCACCACCTAGGCACCACCGTAGTCTCTGCCATCAACCCCATCAGCTCATCCACCTTCTCCGGCAAAGAAGACAGAGCAGCCCCGATGATACCCACACAGCCGGCCACTTCCGACCCCATTTTCGGCCACCACAGGCCACCATTTTCAACCTACCACCACCAAAAGAACCACCTCAATGCCCTCTACATAAAGGTACTAACCTTTTCTCCTTTCGTCATGCTCGAAAATCTCCCATTTTACTGTTCATCATCCCTGCATGCACCCCAATTTACTGTTCTGTGAACAGTAACGGGTCGGGTCGGGTCAGGTCTGGTGCTGGCCCGACCACTAAATGAGACGGGCTGGGCTGGAGAGAAGGACGGGCTTCCGGCCCGTTTGAATGTGGTGCTCTTAATATTGATATTGATGCTCTTTTTAGTCAACATAACAAACTTATTTCTTTTTACAATTAGAAAATCTAGAAGGAAATATCTAGTTCATGAGAAGAACTTTTGTGTCATTGTTCATGCTTTAGACTACTTTCTAATATTTGTATCAAAAGCCTTTTGTGCTATATTCTAATCATGTCTTTAAAGTTTCTTAATCACTAATAGAAGCTTACCCGAAGACATGCTTAATGTGTTGAGTTTTTTTTAACTTTTAGTTTCTCTATGAAACACAAATATGAAATTTATAATGTTATTACTAATGTTCACTCACTTTGTTTCATGTGAGTTATCATTTTTATTAGATTCTCATATTATCTTGGTATCACTATGACCCATAAGTAATGTTTGCAAAGAGATAATATATAGCTAGGGTAGATGTTTAGTTTTAACCATTTATATATAGATAAATAAGTAGAAGTTAGTCTTGAGAAATTAAAGGATTGGATTTGTTTTTGACAAGAAAATTGCTATGAATTGAAAAAAAAAATATAAAGTTTAGTATAGACTGAAGCTTATGAAATTTACAAAAAGTTTCTTAAATAATTGTTAAGGGTAACTACAAATACTAGTAACTATATTTTGTTTAAATAATTACACAATATATTCGCTTATTGAATTGCATGGATTCAAATTCCCTAGGGGGTTTGCATTTCTTGTGAAAACAACTTTTGTATTTTGATTGTTACACTTGATTATTGGGCTCTAACCTAAACATGTTTTAGGACCAATGGAATTCCATTGTTTCAAATTGAGGTAACTACACGTGTTAGGTTTTCCAAAACACATAAATAAATAAAAAACAGTAAATTTGTTTTTAAATCCCAAGGATCTTAGTAGACATATATAGAGTTGTTTAATATTTATGCAAAGATTATATAAAGATTAAATATTCATTCTGGCTTTTAATATTTTTTTCAATGTTGGATTGTTGCAAACAATAAGTTGCCAAGTGTCTAACCTCTAACGATAATTCACAAAAGTAACCAATAAAAAATATCCTAAATCATTTACAAAAGAGAGACTATTATACCTTAAAGTATTAGCTCATTTCTTTTATGTTTTTAGGTGTTTACATACTATATTTTTCTCACCTTGTCTTAGGAAATAAAAGGCATATAATTCTATTTATAGAGAAACTTAAAAAATTTATAAATGACAAAATATGAATTTTCCCTTTAAATAACATAATATATATTATTTTAGGATATTTTTATAAATTTATTCAATGAAATCCTCACTTTATTTTTCTAAGTCTAAAATTGTAATCCCCTATATTAATTATATTATAGTCTTTGATTTCTAAAATTTATTTACGATCAAGTCACACTTAATTAATCATATAATTTTAATTTCTAACCATTGATCCTTATGTGTGTGACCTATTAGGTTTCTTAATAAGTTGACCCTTTTATAAATCATAATCCTAAATGAAACGAGATTAAATAAATTAAATTAAAAATTTATTATCAATTAATTAATTGATTGATTTATATTTAAAAATTATGTATAATGTCAAGCAACTTATCATAATAAGTTATAAATGTATTAATTTAACCTTTCAATGACTAGTTTTTCATTATAATTATTATTCATTAATCAGGAATGTATTAATTTAGATATTATAGCATTGAGGATGTCTACTTTTTCAAATCATGATAGTTCTTAACATTTTGATTCTTTGATAGACACCTCTATATTAGCTTAAGGTATCCTCATACCTCATTTTATAAGAGCAACTTATTCATTTTTTTTTAAATGAACATAATATGTATTAGCATCAATAACTTTAATTAATGTTTGATACAGTATGAATCATTCTTATATTAAAATAATGCCTTAATAAGAGGATTTGTAAGATTGTATTTAGTGAGTATTTATTTTATCTTTTCTCTTTATGATTTCTCTAATAAAATAAAAATGTCTAAGTATAAGTTTGGATCTTTTTTTTTGTGCTAGGACTCCAGTGTTATCCCAATACATGGCTACTAAATCAAATATGCTAAAAAAAATACCTATTTTAGTGATGAATTTCTTAATCCAAATTATTTTTTTATTGCTTCAAATGTGAAGATATACTCAACTTCAATTGTAAAATAAATTGTGGTCTTTTGTTCTCAACGCTTTTAACTTACAACACCCAATTTAGAGTAAGAAATACCTTGACCAAGATTTTTTATCATCAATATCCAATCCAAATCTAGTATATAAAAAATCATGAACCTGTAGCTTGTATTCACATATAAAAAAGATATTCTTAGATCTTCTTAAATACTTGGAAATATTTTTAACTATCTTTTAGTTACTTTCACTTTGATTAAATTGGTATCCTATTCTTATGCTTAAGGAATAAAATATATATGGTCTTATATATAACATCATATACATAATAGATCCTATGGATGAAGCATAGGAAATCCTTTTCATCCTATCTTTCTTAATTTATGTATTTTGGAGAGACATTCCTTTTAAAGTAAGTATCATTTCTTGGATTTATTCATGCTAAATCATTTTGCCATATTCTCTATATATGTCGATTGAGATAATCCAAACACCTTCTATATCTATCTTTATATATCTTTATTATAAATATATAGGTTTCTTCTCTTATATCTTTCATGAAAAAAATTATTAGACAATAATATCTTTATTAATTAGAGTAAAAAAAAATATCATTTTCTATTAATAACAAGTAATCTACATATAATCTTAAGAAAAAACTCCACTCTCACTAATCTTTTTATAAACACAAGGTTCATCCATATTTTTTTATGATATCAAATTATTTGATTATCTCATCAAAATGGATATTCCAACTCCTTGAAGCTTGTTCAAATCCATAAATAATTTTTTATAGCTTGCATATTTTATAAGTAATTTTTTTAGATTAAAACCTTATGCATATCTTCATGAAGATTCCCATCTAGGAATATAGTTTTGACATCCATTTGTCAAGTCTCATAATCATAGTATGCAACTATAGCAAGCAAAATTATTATAGATTTTAACATAGTTACCAATGAAAAGGTTTCATCCAAGTCAACCCTATGTCTTTGTTTGTAACTCTTGGCACCTATTTCTAAATTCTTTAAACCTTTTAAATGATTTGGAGTGTGTTCTATTAAATATTCATAACTATATCTAGAATCATCATCAATAAATATAATGAAATAAGTATATCTATTTACAACATGAATCATCATTGATCCAAATATATTTGTATATATTCAACTTAACAATTGCTTTGACCTTTCGCTCTTTCTAGTAAAGAGTGTTATGGTGATCTCACCTAAAAAATGAGTTTCACAAGCTTCATATAATTTTTAATAAAAAGGATTAAAATATCATTCTCTATATAACTTAGTGATTCTTGTTTCATTAAGCTTCATATAATATTTATGTCAATCATGTTCACTGAGGAGCCATTTGTCATCTTATGGTAGAATAATTCCTTATAGGTCTCATATATGTCAATCTTATTGGACGCATAAAAAACTCTTTGAGATGAATAATCATAGTATGGGCATCCATACTTTCATGCTACCTTTGATGTTTTTATGTCATATTGGCTAACATCACACATGCAACAAGCTCATCATCATCAATATGATGTTGATATGCATTTCTTAATTTTTTTCATCAACAACGTTATCACAGGCAAGAGCAATTGGATTTTCAAAAAACATATAATTTTTTTTCTTGTTTGATAGCAATTTTCACATCATGTTACCAATCCAAAAAGTTTGGTCTAGTCAATTTATTAGTATTAAGTATGTTGTGTAGGAATATGTTACTAATTTTGATATATCAGCTCATTCAAGTAAGGATAGTGAGTATTAGATTCATGCATACATATTTAAAATGAAATTGAAATAAGATCCTTAATCCTAATTTGATCTTCTACTATTGTTTTGCAAATTAATAGCCCTCATTGTTAATTAGAAAATTTTTGCTTAGATCTTCTAATGGGCTAGGATCCCATTTAATTTATATGATTTTAAGTAACTTAACAAATCAAAATAAATTAAATTAGGTAAATAACATCGCTTATCAATCACATCTTTATTTAACTCCTAGATCTAGGTGACAACTCTTTCTAAACATATCATATATGTTTTTCCTAAATGTTACCTATAATCTTCAACATTACAGTATTTGATTCTTTAGATAACATTTTGATTTTTTTTCGAAACTCAACCCACTTTGGTTAATGATTTCACAATCAATGCTATTTGAGAGTAATATTTTTTCTAATTCATCTAGGATGATGAATCCTCTCTTGATTACTCAAATACTTTCATATAATAAATGTTATACTCAATATCTACATGTTTGTTACCCTTGATTAGGACGTATTAGGATCAAACTCATAACACTCCCTATATAAGGCAACTTGGTGATATCAAGTCAAATAATAACTTACACAACTATCACGAGAATCTTTCCAAAAACATAAATAATCTCTTAATATATAATTATGTTATGGGTCATTTAAGTGTATTTGTCATCTGACCACCACGTTGATATTACCTTGAGGTTTCTTTTATGCCTCAAATTATGAGAGCAATTACTTTCTTTCATAAAAAAAATATATAATATTTATCGGTCTCAATAACTCTAATTAATATCTAATCTTAATAGAATATTGACTGAGAAGAGTTAGAAAGAATGCTTTGATGTGATAAGAACTTCATAATTATAGTAATTTTATAATTTTCTCTGTAAATAATTTTTTTTCTTAGATTTTATTTATACTTGGATTTATCGATTAAATATTAAATCTATTGATAAGATATAAATAAATATTTAAAAAAAACATTTATTAGTAATAAATATGTTTTACGTTAATAAAATTAGTGTTAATGTTATGTATAACCAATTGATTAATTGGTTTTAGGGAAAATTCACAAACTAAAAGGATTAACTTCAAATGAATTGTGCATGTTTATAACTATAGATATAATTTGCCAAGGGCTTTGTTCATCCTTTACCTTTTCTTATTTCCTTGTAAATACAACCAATAAAATAGTTACAAATCTACAGGAGCATTACAATATAGGAATTGGATCTCTCCAGACAATGAAGGAATGCGCTCTCAATTTTTTTCATAGTTCATGGTATCAAATTTCAAAGAACACAATTAAATAGTTGATCTAATAGTTGATCTTTTATTTCTAGTTTTGAAACATTTTTCTGTATTAGAAGCCTATCTACTCTGCATGCCGACTGGGAAGGTAATTGCAAATACATGACAACTTCTGTGCATCCGCTTGGAAATGTAAACAAATTGCATTTGCAGCCAAAAGTTTATGGTTAATCAAACTCATCCCTTGTTTTTAAAGAGAAGATTCGTACATGAGTCTTTAAAGTGATACATAAGAAAGCTTTTGTCTGAACGACAGATGAACTTTCTAGCTCATAATATATATAGTAACCTACTTCAAATGGACATGCATGCTACTAAACTCATAAAGTTATGTTCAAGATAATCAAGGATAAGGAGTATCGCACCTTTCGAGAGAGTATGGTGTTGCGGTGACTATCCCTCTGAGCGGGGAAATCATGTCTGAATTTTATCTTTATTTTGTGAAAAAAAAGTCGTTACCTAGTATTATAGTTACAAGAAAACCTAAATTGGTATTTTAGATAATCTAAGGTAAAGAGACTGGTTGTGTAAAGAGAAGGTTTTAGCACTCCTGATACGTCTTACCCAATCTAATCTACTTGGTGTTTTGGTTTGCCTTATGATTGTTATGGGATTGGTCTTTCAAAGATATGTTGATTAAATGATGATGATGTATTATTCCTGTAAAAATATTTTGGATATTTAACCCCTTTACGATTTGTTTATCCAAATATCAATAATGAATAATAACAAATTATCCCCACTAATATTTTGGATATTTATCCCTTTAGGGTTTCTTTACCCAAATATTAAAATTGAATAATATGAATAATTTTTTTATATATATATTTTTGGAATATTGGCCAATATCCTTTGAATTTTATAAACATGTAAAATCCAAAAAATACGGGGATTTTTTTTTTGTGATTACGAAATTCATGCTAAAACACATTTTTCTTTAAACTCTTAATATTTTTTTTTGTAAAGAAATGTTCAAGATATGTTAGCGTATTGGTTGTATGCACAAAAACAAATATATTTTTCATTTTAATTATTTTTTTTAAAAAGATATTTTTATCCAAATTTTATATTTTTCTATTTTTTATCATTTTTTTCATGGTGGGCTGGCTGTCCAGCCAATAGTAAAATGAGATTTTTAGAATGTGATGAACGGTGTACCTGTTAACACCTTTGGGTAGAGGAGGGTGAGGTGGTTCTTTCTATTGTGGTGGTGTCAGAAATAATAGCCTGTGGTGGCCAGAGGAGGCGTCAGAAACTGGCTGGTTTTATGCTGCTGGTTAAGAGAGAAACGTTGGGCTGGCTGGAGTTGTTGCCGGAGGAAGGAGAAAGAGAGATGCTGGTGTGAATGGTTTTAGATAGAGAGAGCTAATTGAGGAAGAGAAAGTAGTTGCAACTGCTGGGGAAGAGAGAAAAAGGAGCTGTCACTAGTGATGGAGGAAGAAAATGGGTGGCTGCTGATGAGTGTGTATGTTTTGGTTCAACAAATTTTCTATTGGGTTTGTCTTTGTTGTGCAATCTTTTCCTCTAAAACTCTCAAATTTTTGTCTCCCTGTAAGCTTTTGCTCCCCTAGTTCTCAACCTCCCTTTCAGTCAATATTTTTTTCCTTTTGCATGCTATAGACGAAGCTTTTATAGGTGAAGGAGGCAACCTTTCGACTGCCTATTGTGTACAGCAATGGGTTGCCGACGCCTGAACCTGCAGTGGCGTGCCTTACACTGTTCGGGTGACTGAATAGTGCAGGCATGCTTGCATGTTTGAATGATTTTGGAAGCTAAAATCTAATTTGATCCCTCAATTTGTAAATATTTTAATTGCACCCCTAATTAGCTTTAAACTTTTAATTTTATGCAATTGCATCCTTATGAGAATTTCAACAACCTTAGCTTTGCGCGCCTTTTTAAATTTGATTATTGATTTTTGATTTGTATGATTTAACCCTCAGTTGATCATTAGACACTCAATTAGTTCAATTTGACCCCTAACTTCGTATAATTAACCTGGAAAAAATTCAATTCAGTCTCCAAAAATTCTAATCTTTTCAATTGAACTCGAATTAAGCTCAAGAACTTGATTTTTTTTTATCGATTAAGCCCTTAATAAAATTAATTTATCAATTTAAAGTATAATTAAATTCTTACACTTAATTAAACTCTTCAATTGTATCCTAAATTAATTCTCAACATAATTACACTTTTAAATTGTCCAACGATTAAATCAAACTAACTCATAAAATATAATTATATCTTTCGACTTAATTTTTATATAGATTTATCCAATAATAAATTACTTTAGTCTTGAATTTGCATTTTTTTCATTTCTGGACACAAAAGAGATACGATTAAGCTTTCGAAAATATCCAAAATTTTCACCTTGATTTTTTTACCGACACCGGCCCCTTTTATTTTAATTTTTGTTATTTTTAAGTAGATTTAGAGAATAAACCAAAATTAGATGACGACAAAGAGCTTGAGGAAACTTTTCAAAGTTGTCCGAGCATAGTAAGTGCTCTGGAAACTGACATTACTTAGGAGACCATGACCTTTATATGATGACCAATTGATTTCTTTTTCGTTTTCTTCTCTAAATAATATATAATAAATTCAACAACTTTGTTATACAAGATTAGTTTTATAATTACACAAATAAACAAATCATACTATAGTCACAAAACTCAAAACCTGTGTTTTGACTGCTATTATACAGCTGATTCCAAAGGAATGAGGAGAATCCTATTTCACATGTAACATAGATAATCAACAACAAAAACAAAATATAAGCTACATGTCTTTATACAAGCCAATGTTTCATGATAAATTTATCCAAGTTGCTCTCAATCTTCTCCTAGATAGTGTGACCTAGCAAGGAGGTCCATACCCATATAAACTGGGTGAGGAATAACCCCTGACTCGGTGAAGTGGGATACCTCCTTTTCATGGCAGCTCCTCACTTTCTGAAGATACTTTCTTTGATTTGGACAAGCTAGAAAAAGGTAAATATATTTCATGTGTTTCAACAAGATTCTTGCATTTATTTCAACATTCATTTAAAAGGAACTTTTGCTCTCTATATTATCCTAATCATATGGAATATTTCTTTCAACTGAATGTGAAGATGTATTGTAAACAGGATCCCCATAAGTAGAACTTTTACAGAAAGGAAGTCCATAATCTTCATAACATGACACAGGATCAACATTTGGATTATCTCTGGCAAGAGATATTGAAGTCAAGTTTCTCCTATGAAGAACATCACTATACTCATCATCCTCTCTTGGTGGAGGTGTATCAGTGGTTGGTATATGTGGAACTAGATGAGTTCTCGTAGTTGATGGCACTTCCTTTTGAAAAAAGAAAAAATCTGCAGGTAACTGAAGCTGTTTGAAGCAGCAAGAACATGTTTTAAATTGGCTCCACCAAATACAGGCAAAAGGTGCGTTTATGTTAGTTTCATATATGTTTTAATATATGTGGCAGTAAATTAGTTACTAATATGTGATATTATATTTATTTAAAAAGATGTTTATTATTAATAAAAATTAATTTATTTTAAATAATCATATAATATTAGATTAATAAATGTAATATTTAATTTATGAATCGAAATAAAAAAGTCCATAGGACAAACATTTTACAAAATAAATTATAAAGACATCGTAATTATGAGATATCATGATCAAACAAATGAACCAAAAAGAATCTCAATAATAATGGGAGGACTCATAACTTTCGTCTTAAAACATAATGAATAAAGTATCAAGTCCCCAAGATGATAATCATGTAGTAAAGATTAATAAATTAAAGAGAAGACAACAATGATGAAAGTAGAAAAATAAAACTGGAGCAAACAATTTTACCTTGAAAGCTAAAAAAATCAGTTAGGAGCAAAGAATGAATTATGCCCAAGCGTATAAAAAGTTGATCAAAGGCAACTCAAAAGAAAAGAAAAGAAAAACTACTAGACTAAATGTGAATAAATTAAAAATCAATCATGCAAGAAGAGAATAAATGTAGGAACCTGACACTAAGATGTTTAACCAGGATCCATCATAATCCTAGACATTGAAAATAAAAAACAATTGCTAATCATTTTAATAGAGAAGTAAACAGAAGCAGCAATAAAAACTAAAGTAAAAGTATAGGTATAAGGAAAAGGAAAGGATCGACTCGCCAGCCAGTCCGTGTTGAAAACAATGCCCTTCACTACTTGTCAAAATCTAAACAATCAAGCTAAATTCTATCGAGTCGCAACGGATAAAATGGAAAATCATGATTTTACATCCTTTGAAATTAAGATTTTCTTCTTTTTATTAAAAAAAATCTAAAGTCTTTCGGTCCTTGTAAACATAAATCTAAGCTCAAAAGTCACTCATAAACCAACAAATCACATTACCTAGTGTTTAAAGCAGTAGACCAACGCACAAAATGAATATAGGGTAAAGGAAACCAAGATCATGTAACAGGGGAAAAAAGATATCAAATGACATAGGAAAAAGAAGAAAAAGAGCAAGAAGTCTACTGTAAAAACGTATTTTTTTAATAATAAAAAGAAAAACTCTAAAAGCAAACCAAATGAGATATATGTCAAAGATATGGAATATGAAAGTGATTGCAAGGGTCAACCGTCATTTTACCTCAACCAATAGTCCAAACTTCAAAAAACAAAACAATCGCAACGCAGCAAAGGATCAGCGACAACTAAAAACTCAGAACAAGCTTCATGAATAATATTGATGGAGAAAATATGATATCTGAATCAAACAAATGAATAAAAAAGAATCTTAATAATAATGAGAGGACTCATAACTTCATCTTAAAACATAATGAATAAAGGATCAAGTCCAAAGATAATAATAGTGCAGTAAGGCTAAATAAATTAAAGAGAAGATGAAAGTAGAAAAATAGAACTAGAGCAGACAACTTTACTTCGGAAGCTAAAAAAGAGCAAGTAGTAGCATATAATGAATTAAGCCCAATCCTAAAAAAGAGGTGAGCAAAGGCAACTCAAAAGAAAAGAAAAGAATAGTTGTTAGACTAAATGAGAATAAATTAAAACTAATAAAGCAAGAAGAAAATAAATGTAAGAACCTAACACTACGATGTTTAGCCTTGATCTGTCGCATTGAAAAAAAAATCGTTAATTGTTTTAATAAAAAGAAAGGAGAAGCAGCAGTAAAAAAATGAATAAACAATACAAGTGCAAGGAAAATGAAAGGATTGACTCGCCAGTCAGTCCGAGTTGAAGACAATCCCCTACAAAACTTTTTAAAATTTGATCAGTCAAGCAAAATTTGACCAAGTCACCATGGATAAAATGGGGAATCATGATTTTATAGCCTTAAAAATTAATATTCTTTTTACAAAAAAAAATCTACGTAGTCATTCAATCATTTTAAACATAATTCTAAGCTCAAAAGTCACTCCTAAACAAACAAATCACACTATCTTGTGTTTAATGCAGCAGGCCAACACACAAAATGAATATAGAGTAAAGGAAAACAAGATCACATAACAAGGAAGAAAAGATATCAAATGACATAGGAAAGAGAAGAAAAAGACCAAGAAATCTCTTGTAAAATGTTTTTTTTAATAATAAAAAGAAAAACCCTTAAAGCAAACCAAATGAGATATCTGTCAAAGATATGGAATATGAAAGTGGTTGCAAGGGTCAACCGTCTTTTTGCCTAAACCAATAGTCCAAACTTCAAAAACAAAAACAATCGTAACACGGCAAAGGTGATCAACGACAATTAAAAAGCTCAAGTGCAAAGCAATGATGGAGAAAACAAGATATCAAGAACAAACAAATCAACCAAAAAATAACAATCAATAATTGTTTTAACCATTAAGGTATTTAAAATGCAGAGAAAAATGAGAGATTTAAAGTTATTTTCAAGCATAAGGTATCACAAAAACTAAATAAAAAATGCAAAATAAATAACTCTCACAAGGTAATGTAGAAATGATAAAGCAGACATAGTAGGAGCAATTGATCAACAAACTACAAAAAATTTATAAGCTCAAGCAATACACAAACACAAAGAAAAGTGGGAGGAGAGACCACAAGATCAAGATGATATAGGTGGACAAGATGATCACGAGAGGAATTCCATATGTTGAGAAAGAGTTCCATGACACCTATCAGATTGTCTCATGTAATGAGCATCAACATTTATGACAACCTTGGAGGAAAAGAATTATGAGTAGTAAGCATTCTAACAACCATCAGGCACATGCCATGACAAATAACTGAGGTACTCAACCAATCTATCAATATAAAAATATTGGAAGTAAGGAATAGACAAGAATTGTTTAACATTGGAGAGGGAGGTAAAAAAAGTAATTAGAAATTTAAAGGATCTTGGCATCAAATCAAAAAGTTTAGTATGCAAGACATTGGAAAACAATTGCAAAACAAGAATCTAAATTTCAAATTAAAGATCCTTGACTCGGATCAAAATCTATAGTGTGGCTCTTCATTACATTATTGATGACATAATCTATATCATAGGGGAAATATGACTGTTATCAAACATGCCTTTACAATAGTTCTCAAAGATAATAAATAAATATTAGAAACATATTCTCTAATTACTTTCAACCTCAAAGAGATGTATAACCATTTCAAACAACCACAAATGAATACTCATAGACATGTTGCACTTGATAGAAACATATTTTCATTTAAAGAGGCTAAATTCTTAGATGAAAGGGAAAATATAAAGAAAAATAGATCAAAGAAAGCAAATGGGTAAATGTCAACGTAGGCAAAATAAAATAAAAAAACAAAAACAAAAACATCCATAGCAACTCACAACCACTTCCATGCTTCCTTTCTAGAAAATATTTTCGAGAAGAATATCTATTATTTTAAGCAATTAAACAAGAAATAAAGTTTTGCTTACACAAATTGATAATGATCAATAAGTAACAAATAGGGGACTGCTAGCTTCAGTTCATCCTTAGTAAGTAAGGAGTCTCATACCCTGTTAGTAGATTTTAACAATGCCTATAGAGAGAATAAATTAGAACTTAGCTTGGCAGTCAACATGACGAGTTAAAATTACTCAGGGAATGTCTAAGGTGTAAAAGCAAAAACACAAACCATGGTCAAAGCTCCATCCTTTGTGATGACAATTTGAAGTTCAAGTAGCTTGCAAATATATGTTCAAGCTCAACAACATTAGAAAGTGTAAACTAAATCATAAGCATGGCACACTATCAACAGAAACATAGAGAGAGGACAAGCCCATGAGGGAACCCTAGGATACCTAGCTTAATCTAATAGAACATAGTTGTTCTTTGAGCAAGTTTAGGTGACTGAAGAATTAGTATTTTGTGCAACAACAAAGAGAGTTCAAGGGGAAAAAAAATAAATCCTATTTGATATCCAAAAAGATCTTGTATTTCAAGAAACTATATAGTAAACTTTAAAAATATTAGGTTTCACATGCTGGGCTCGGTTTGCCATAACCTAGTGAAATAAATCACTAGGCCGAAGGAAATGCTTTTAGCATCCTTTCCTTCTCTTTTCTTTTTTCCATTTGTCTTATTTATAAGGTCTAGGACTACATGCGGAGAGACACCTAACTCAATATTAGTATTTTTACATCACATAACCTTGGGTGTGTAATATTATAATAGACTCCAGTAGCCTCAATCCCAAACTAAAGGGATTGACCACAAGGATCAACATCATTCGCTTTTGTTTGTCAAAAACATATATGATCCTCGATGACAAAAAGTATATGGATGATGCATACATCAATCTCAAACTAGAGGGACTGATTACAAGAATCATCATCATTCACTTTAGTTTGACTAAAATTTAAATATTTCCGGATGATATAAGAGAAAATAAACATAACCTTTATTAAAATAAATCCAAGTGAAAAGGAAGAACACGTGATTCCCCCCACCCCATGCAATCCAAACTCAAGAAGAAACTAAAACCATTATTTTAATTAGACATGTGCCTCCATTGAAATAATCAACTAATTAGGCACATGACTTGCAACAATTACTTGGAGCAATTAAAAGGGAGCTTAGCATTGAGACCTTGTTATTCCATGTCGCTCCAAAAGAAGTAGCTTGATACCAAAGAGTCTCACTCCTTGCCATGGCATCCAATTGTTCCTCTATTAAGTTTCTTGTGTATTGAACATTTGCCATTTGTTGAACAAGCTCTTGACAAAATCATAAACTCCATTGTTAACAGGCAAGTCGATGGTCTAAATAGAAGTTATAAAGTTCGAAATTTCTAGATCTAAATGATACTTGAAGAAGAACAAGCTCAATCCCTCAATCCTTTTTCAGTTGGTTCACTAAATACTGGAAAAGACCTCTCAATTCCATCAATGGGTATTTCTTACACCTAATAAACAAAACTCTTCATACAATTTCAAGTCATCAACTAAAAAAGAGTTGTAGTTCTATACATAAATTTAGAAGTTCATCAACAATACAAGTTATATAAGTACAAAGAAAAAAATAACCATCATCAGCAGATCCCAAGAGAGAACAATGGGCCTTTCATCAAATGACTAAGAAAACACTAAAACTTCATAACATCTTATGAACAAGTATAGAAATTATACATCACACAACAAATTAAGAATCTCTTAAACATTTATGCAGACACAAGCAAACACATAAGTGATCTCAACAAGATAGCCCAAACTAAAATAATTCCACCAATTAAAATTACTACATTTTAAGTGCAAAGAAAAGGAGTGAATAAGGAAACAAGCAAAAGCAATCATCGTATAAATTATGAAAAGTTTTAATGATTTTCATCGAACACAAGTGAGGTCTCAAATTTCTTGATGAAACTATTTTCAAACTTAGAACATTAACATATCAGTTCAAATAAATTCAAAGCTACTAAATTGGGAAA
Source organism: Salix dunnii (assembly GCA_015731905.1). NCBI lineage: Eukaryota > Viridiplantae > Streptophyta > Magnoliopsida > Malpighiales > Salicaceae > Salix > Salix dunnii. The sequence continues at coordinate 8,678,473 of CM027665.1, read as the reverse complement.
TCAACTCTCGCACTTAAAAGGGTTTGTTGAAATTTTAAAAAAGGAGCCACTCTAGAGCAGTCTAAAACACCAAGAATTAAACTCTTATTTATTCGAACGTAAGATAAGAAGAGCACATGGCAAGAAAATATATTATAAAATGTCATAGTTCGACATGCATGTGATTTCATCCATCTAATGGTGCGCACTTCTATACACATACAACAAGCAATACATGCAAGCATGGAGGTCGTACAGATGTTCAGACATGACCCACTATCTTTCTGTTCATGATTATTCCTCAATATTTTCTAACATAGTTGCACTTGGTGTTTTGAAGTATGCAGACATGGCTCATTTGGCATACAAGAGTAAAATTAACAAAATCATTATCATTTTGATCATTATTCTATCAAATAACAATAAAAAACTAACATGTGATACACCCCTAACTGATAAGAGCATTATACATCAGCATATTTCTTGTAATTGGCTCTCATGACTACTAAAGACTAACCTCGCCAGTTATACTGAAGTAATATTTTATTATAGTAGAACTGCATGCTGAGGAAGCCTAGGCAAACAGTAATGAAGAGTGTAACAAAATGAAACAGCAATAGACCAACCACTAGTTAATTAAGGAAACATCTACTGTGAATAAATGCATCTCCTGCACTAAATATGATACAACCTTAGACTAAAAAGTAGATTACCAAATCAACATGGCTGAAATCAGACCTCCTATAACACACATACATAAGTTTATAGAAAAAATTTAGAATACATAAGTTTACATAATCACCCCGATTATGGCCCAGAAAACTAGGCATCAATCTCCAAGTTGCCATTGAAAACTTCTATTTGCCATGCCAATAAACCCAGACGGTATTCCCCACCACCCTAGTTGGTTGATTGTGCAAAGACAACACAAAAGATATTAAAAGGAAAAAAAAAACTACATACCATAATTCACAAAACCTCACAAAAGAAAAGGGAATCAAGACAATTATGAAACCTCAAGAATTTCCAGACCGGATATTTATGAATATGCATGAGTTCATAAGAGACATTCTTTCTCTAGAATTAAAAAGAATTTTGCATGTTGAAGATCCCCAGCGATCTATGCACATGCACTATAATCAACAAAAAGAAAAGCATTTTTTTGTGGACTCAAATGAACTATCCCCCATTCAATGTATTATTGAATGGCCAGGAAACTTGGAGAGCTCCGACAAATTTCTAAGTGTTTCCTCCAAAAAAATTGATTTTCCTTTAAAAGGTTCCATGCTACATACGGGGTTCAAATCATGAAAAAACTGTGGTACCCTGAAGAACATAAATGTTATCACCTCTACAAGCTAAATGTAGCCACAATAAAAATAAAATGCTCTCTCTTTATTCAGAACACATATCTCACAGCACAACAGTACACTTCTAGAGAACTCAAATGATGTAGTGAACATCAGTGTATACTTCTTCCACATTCATGTAAAAGATTATTGGAAACACTCATTAAAAGAAGCATCAAAGAGAAGACAAGTCTAAAAAGAATCTGAAATATCCAAAACAAAACTCCCTTTAAATTTTAGACCAAACCTAAACCTCAGGTCTTATGGAGGACAGTAAATTAAACACCAATTCTCAGCCATTTAAATGTTGGCTAAGGAAAACCTCCAACCATGCATGAAACCTTTCATGCATTCCACATCTGCAACTGAGAGAGTTTCAACATCAAGAACTTTTCAACAATGAATTTTATATCCCCCATTCATTTTTCTCACTTTAGGGTTCAACATACTTGGTCACTCCAATTTTCCATTAATGTCTTAATTACTGACACCAATTTTCCAAGTTGCATGAGAAAGCCCAGCGACATGTTGCACTGAAAATTCCACCTCTGAATAGGTTTTGTTTATTCACAGCCAAACACGTTGGAAGTGAGCTAGCCCCATAAATCAAAGACTCGGAAAACCAGCAAAATCCACAACAGTCTAAGCTCCCATTATCCTGCTTTTTCTGAGTAAAATCTGCAACCCAGAAACTAAAGTAATGCGTCCCAAGATACAACTAAAATTCTCGACAGAAAGGTTTACTAGAGTGACTCCAACACAGTTCATGCACAATATATTAAGTTAGTGGACAAGCAAATATAAAAATCAGAACCCAAAAAGAGAAAATGCCAAACTCATACTTGTGATTTTTCACATCGAATCATTATACATACCTTTATAATGAATCCTCATCTGCTAAGCAGCCATATTTGTTAACATGCTACACTTTCCAGCAACCTTTCCGATTGGGGCCCAATCAGATCCGCCCAAAGCCAATAATCAACTGAATGCTGCACGCACGTTATAGTCACAGATACCATAATTAATTCCACAAAAATGTATAAAACTACTCTGATGATGATGATAGTGACAAAATGCAATGATACCTGTTTGATTAATCGATGGACGGGCTGCCGTTAGGAGTGAGATTATCAGCGTCTCTATAAGTAATTCCAAACAGCCAAAGCAAATCCTAGGTGAATTTTGTCGGCATCTCGTAAACGTAAACCCAAATTGGCAAATCCAACGGGTAGTATGGTTCTGTGTAAAAACTATCGCGCTCTTTGGAAACACTTGATCGTTGAATCTTGGCACATCCTCTTCGCTAGCTGTAGGAAACGGAGAGGAGGAGGATCTCCGGTATTTGTGATGGAGGAAGTGCTCGAGGGCAGTGACGAAGGAGGTTACGGGTTTGAAAGAGAAATTGGGGATAGTGTTAGGGCATGGAGAGGCTTAAGGGTGACGGGTAGAGAGAGAGAAGGGTAAGAAAAGGCGAAAAGACAGATTGTGAAGAGGAGGATTGGAGATCTTGATCTTGAAGATAATAACAAGACTACTAATCTGTGGTTTCTGTAACTGATTCCTCAAGTGCCAACGGTACTCTTTCAATTTTACCGTTTTCTGTAGGCTCCAGGAAGGTTGGCACTCTTTCGATTTTACAATTTTCTCTATTTTGAATCCTTGGCTCTAGGAAGGGATTTCGTCTTCTGTCCTCCTATCTCTGCCGTCGCCTTTTAAGCTAGTGATCTATAATATAAATAACGAGTTCCGTTGCCCGCGCATTGCGCCAAGCTTTTTCTAATGTGACAAACCAATTTATTGTTTTGTGTTTTTTAATTGGTTATTTAAAAATACAATTTGTCAAATGATTATTAGTGAAAATAGTTTATAAATAAGAAATTTGTTGTATCCATCGAAGTGGTTGATTGCTGTCATTGTTTGATCTATTTGGATGATAATGAAATCGGTATCTTACAAAATAGTAATAAATAAAATCTATTTAAGATAAGTCAAAGAATAAAAATATTAAAAGTGTGTAGCTATTATACGATAAAACAATTACATGATTAGAGTTGCTAAACTATTCCATTCATCATATATTACATCTAAAATAGTAAATGGATTAGCTTATTGATTCAAGTGCCGGAGCAATATCATAAAGTATTATTGCTTATTAAGAGAGGATAGTGATCTTGAAACAGAGCATGGACACATGCAAAATGAGTAGAGACGGTGTTCGTCGGGAGTTCTTGTCAATGAAAAAAATAATTGACATTCATAGTGATGCTTATGAAAGAAATCATGACACCCACATAAGGTAAGTGTATTTTGTTATCATATGAATTGATTTTATGAGTTTTAACATCTTGTCTTTATATTTTTTGGTTTGAAAAAAAGTTATAAATTTAGGAATAGAGATGTCTAGTTTATTGTATATGAAGTGTTTGGTAAAAAAATTATAAATGATGTTGCATGAAACAATATATAGCATAATTTTTTGTTATGGAGTGGGAAAAGGCTTTTTAAAGAAATGCTATAGATTTTGAAATGACATAATTAAAGAGCAAGTTAAAAGTACCTAATCATGTTTTGTTTTAGATCAACATTGACGTTTTTTGGGTGGATCCTTTTTTTTAGACATGGCTGATACGTTGTCATCAACCAATGACAATATATTTGGAGGTTAGGTTGTGGCATCTGTTGCAGAGCTGTGAATTTAAAAACAACCAGCAAACTGTGCATTAAGTATTCATAAAGCAAGCATATATAAACAAAATTATTGAATTTTAGAAGTAATAGGTATAAGGAAAGGAAGAGATATATTGCCTTTAAGAGGTATCTGATCTTCAAACAGTAGATGTTTGACAGTTTGTGATTATGAAGAGGTATCAGCATGAGCTTTGGACAGTGAAATATGTGCTATAGTCATTAGGTCTAATGGAACATGTGCAACAACTTCTTTGATGAAAGGAATATCAATATCATGAAGTTCTGGCTCAACATGTTGCTGTGGAGACTTAACATCAATAATGTTATCAAAAACATTGGCAACAATGATATCACAATGGTTCATAATTGAGTGAAAAGTTCCAAATCTGATATAAAAAACTTGTGTTTTCTGCAATTTGTCAATTATTGGAGGTGGAATGGAATCAATACATCCTTTATCATAGATATAATTGTGGGCAGAAGAGCCAAAGAAGTTTTCAGTAGTTTTTTCGACCATCAGAGATGTTGTTACATCAATGCCATTAGTCACAATGCAATCAACTTTAAACCTAAGAAAACATTATAAATGAGATAATTAAATGTAAGGCATAATGCAAAGGAAAATGAGCTATATAATGAACAATTAGGTCTGGACATGAAAAGCAACCAAAACAATATTTGTTGACCATGGAATCGGCATTACTTCATTGTGTTCAATGCATCTAAAACCTGTGCCTTTGTTAGAAAGCGATTTCGTGCATAGTTGACAGCTATTATACCACCAACCCCGATGAAGATCATAGTCAGCTATTGAGGCCTTATATGTAAATCTTTGGTTCTGCAAAATTTTAAATTAGAATAAGAAAGTAATATATTTTTTAACAGTTGGTAGAAGAATAAATCAAAGCTAATGTGCTAAAAGAAAGGTGGAGATCATTGCTGACATACTTTATATTGGTATGGATCCATGCAAAGGATTTCTTTTGATTGTTTTTCTGTTTTTTTTATTTGTTGATCAATGGTTTGAGCATTTGTTGAAGAAGGGAGTTGATGGATCTCAACAAGAATATCTTTATAGCTGATTATAAAAGATATTTGATGTAAATAGTCTACAAAACTAATATTTAATATAAGACAACTAAAAGAAGAAGAAGATCACGAATGTTTATATGGAAGAACTTCTGGAATGTCTGGGTTGAAATACCATAATGAGGCAACAATGCTAGAAAGGTTTGGTTTTCCTAACAACAAAATAAATATGTATATTGAGTTTATTCTAAATTGAGTTGAATGAAGCATAAAATATATAAAAGAATAAAAATAAATGAACAATCAAAATAAATATGTGTAGCAATTCAATTATGGAAATAAGAAGAAGATAGAAAAGTCAAGGTGATATATATAGAAGGTATAAATAACAATCATAACAAATTAAAGGGAAATGTTTGAAAAGAAAAACCTTTGAACTCAGTGATTCGAAATCCAGCAAAAATAATTATAAATGGATTTGCTTGGCCATTTAGTTCAGTATCATCAAAGTTTTTTGCAACATCACCCCAAAGAATTACCATGAGTTCATCACCAATGCATATAAGATTTATTTTTAAGAGATAAGGCATCTAGATCAATTAAAAATGTATGAGATTAAGATAACCAACCTGATATTTTCAATTATAAACTCTCTTTTATTTGTTATATCTTGACCCCTAACCATAATTTGTTCAAGTGCTTGAATAGTTTTTAATAGACCAAGGACATCTAATATATGAAAAATGTAAAAAAGAATTAGTAGTCAAAATAAATTTAAGAAAACAAAAAAGGCATGAAGAATGGTATTATGTGATAAAACCTGTCAACACTCCTGATCGTTTTCCTGTAGTCAACATATGTGCAAAGTCGATAAAGTTAAAGTAATGACGCGGTACAAGGGGTATTAGTGGATCAAGCCTTGTTACTTTTGTGTCAGACTTTAGATCAATAATTGCTTCGTGGGCAACAACAAAATTTGTATATCTATTTTCAAAGGTATAAAACCCACTAATTTGATAATAATCACCTTTAATAACCGAAACAGCAAATGATTGTATGTTTTTCCCTTTAGTAGAGGCTTGAATTGCATTACCCTGTTAGATGAAAGAGAGAAACATTAGTAATAAGATTAAAAACATTCAGCTAAAACAAATAAAGTATAAAACATGAAAAAGTAGATGAGAAGAAATTGTAGTTCAATATAAGCTTACTTTGGCATCAACTAAAAGGCAATTAAAACTACTTGTTTGTCTATTGATCTTAGGAATCCAAACACAACAAACTCTTCCACTTAAGTATGTGTAGAAGCTGTATTTTGTTATGCTTTGGATAGATAGCGCCATGACCTTGAGAGGAAAGATAGAAGCAACATAATAAGACTATTAATCATAAATATAAATGAAGCGCAACACAAAATGTACAAACATGTATAAAATGTTAATAATAAATATAAAGTTCACTAAATCTTACAAAATAATAAATAAGGTTGATCAACAGGGCAATATATAAAGGGAATCCAAGAAACACTTCCAGCAACAAAGTTTAATTTAGATGATCTGCAAATATTTATAAGCAAACAATGAGTGAACTTTTATTTTGTTTAAGGTCTATGGTGATAAAGAAGAACCTCTTGGAAGAGCGCTGATAATGTCCTTGTAGACAATATTTTTTGCATAAGTAGAAGGACGCCCTTCATTGTCACATGAAATGATCTTTAAACCTTTTCTTGAAGTGACTCTTGAAAGAGTGACATAAAGTTGACCATGGGTGAAAACTTATTCTTTTAGAAAAATACCAACAGTTTTTAAAGATTATCCTTGACTTTTATTTATTGTTATGGCATAACATGTCTTTAAAGGAAATTGACGTCTTTTGATTGTGAAGGGACATCTGTTTTCATTGATTAGGAAGATAATTCTTGGTATGAAAACTTTGCTGCAAATGTTTGATCCAGTTATTATTTGTGCCTGAATGACCTTTGATGAAAGCTGTGTAATTATAAGCCTAGTCCCATTGCACATACCAATAGATGAGCTAATATTTTTGAGTAACATAACAGGCGTTTCAATTTTGAGAGCAAGTGTGTGAGATGGGACACCATTGAATTCAAGCTGTTATATGTATTTCAGTGGATATAACATTTTCACTTTCTATTGACGATGTGAAAATAGAATCAACACTAAGATAAACATGTTTTTCTTTAGGTGTGATGCGAAGCACAAAATCATTGATTTTAGCAACAATTGTATTTTTTGTCACTATAGCTCTCTCTAAAATAGCAGGGGTCAACTTGAGCTTCTGAAATATTTGATAAATTGGTGTGACAACTGTTGAAATCGGATCACATGAAGGCTGAAGGAGAAGATCTGAGGGAACAACAACAAAATAATCATCAGGTTCACCGAGTGAAGGCAAATCAAACATTTCACCATTGCCAACGCCTAATATCCATTTGGAGAACTCATGAATATTAGCATTTTCTTCAGAAGTTAGGCCATGTGTAGAGAGACGCATGTTTTTTATAAGAATCAAGACAGCGAACCTAGACCATAAAGTTGAGCTGGTTAAAGAAGCATTGATTATTTGCTCTTTTGTTCAACCAGGAATAACTGGTAATATTTGACGAAAATCACCACCAAGTAAAATTGTTTTTCCACTAAATGGCAGATCATTGTTACAGTTGTCACCCTCTGAAATCGCATCACGCATTGAATGATCTAAGGCTTCAAAGCAAAATCTGTTAATCATTGGTGCCTCATCCTAGGTTTTTTGAAGAAGGTTTGAAAGATGAGTGTTTTTCTTAATGGCACATGTCAATGACTCATCAATAGTAAGTGGGATTTTGAATCTTGAATGGGCCGTGTGACCATTTGGGAGTAGAAGAGATGCAATACCAGATGATGCCATTGTAATGACAATTAAGCTTTCAGATCTAACACGATTTTATGATTGTGTGCCATAAAAAAGTTTTGCCAATTCCGCCATGTCCTTGCACAAAGATCAAAGCCTGTTTTTATCTGAGATGGCTGCAATAACTGAATCATATATAACTCTTTACTGATGGTTGAGCGAGGCAAAATCCAAGGAATGCTGACTTCTAAGCTCAATCAAATCATAATTAAGTTCCTCTCTTAGAAGCTTGTTTGTAATTTCTTTCAGTAATTCCCCATTAGGCATTGATAAGTTATGATCCTAAAGTGTCGTTGCAGAAGCATTAAAAAGTTGCTCAAGCTCATACAACACATAATTTTTAAGTTAGTCATCGGATATAACCAAGTTTGGCATTCTAAAAGATATTCTCAACTTATGAAGGATGTCATTGTGTATCGATTGCCAAAAGTGATTGAATAAAATCAAAGGAATAGCAACCTGGCAAAGTAGAATAATACTAACAAAAAGTTGTCTAAGTTGTGATGATGATGTAGTTGCAATCGCCTCATAAAAAACTTCAGACCATTCTTTGTCATCCCCTAAAAGCCCGTATGCTTTGTAAGCAAGCTAGAATGTTGGATAAACAATTCCATGAATTGTTTTCAAATCTGCAAACCCATTTGATCCTTTAATATGGTTTAAAAGTAACCTCAAAAAAATAAAGTTCACCAGCAGTAGGATGCACATATGCTATATGCCCAAGGCTCAACACTTTGGACCTGATAACTCACTCTTTCTTTCCAAAATCCCAAACATATTTGTTTGGAAATTCTGAGTAATATAGATCTTATGCACCAGAAAATTTTTTGTTGCATTCAAACCATTTTGTAAGCATTGTTTTCCTGATGCCTGGCCTTCTAAGAACAAATTGAAGAGACTCGTTGCCTGAGAAAACAATATTTTATTGAAAAGGCAAATGTATTTGTAGCCTTTCAACTGGAGGATATTTTGAATGAATTGGGAATTGAAAAATTCACCAAATAGCTTCATAAGGGCAAATGAAACGACAATTAAGATATGCTTGTATTTTATCATTTGAGTCATTCTAAAGCACGACGCAACATCTGTCGGGGCCTTTGCTTACATATTTGAACAAATACTTGATGAGCATTGACTAGCATCATATCTCAACATTTATATATGCATTATAACGCATCAAAAGTTCTTTATTGTATGGAACAACATAGTCATTGAATAGCATAATTCCATTCTTGAGCACAAAATTATCACGTAATTCACGCCGTTTATAATAGACAAATCCATTTTTACCCAAATTAGTTGAGCTTCTAAATTTTTTTGGAAATGATTTTGTACAAACATTTCCTGACATGCATTGTGCACCTGGTTTTGCAAGACCGCATGGACCATGTATCATGAACTTAGAGACAATCTCATGACAAAGGATCAATCTTTTTATCTGGCATTTCAGCTAAGACTACTGAGTCAATATAATTAGAAGTTTTGAATTTGAATTCAGGGCCCAACCAAATCAAAATATGTGCATGTGGAAGGCCTTTTTTTTGGAACTCAATTGTACAAACATCTACAAAAATGCCATATGAAATTATTAGTTTTTTGATAGATGAAGTAACTTAAATAATAATTTGTGCTAGTTGCATTACCAGCAATTGTGTTGCTAGAAAGGACACCAGATTTGATGAACTTTAACATATCAAGAAGCTTCGCTCTGAAAACTCTTGTAATAATATCAGGCTTGTCCTCATGTTTGTAAGCCCTGTTTTTATTGAGTTCTCTTTGGATTTCAGGCTAGTTAATGTTGCATGTGAATGTAATGAACAAATCAGGGTTTCCATATGCCCTACAAATTGCCATAACATCTTGATAATTATTGATCATATACCACGGAATACCAGTTACAAAAGATGGAAGATAAATTTTCCCAATTGATGACCCCTAAACATCTCCTTTATGCACAACTTCCCTTATGTTATGATATAAATCAGAACGAAGATCATTTTGGTTCATTCTAATGTAGTCAAGTTTGTCTTCTTCAATGGTGATGAAAGCATCAATTAAAAATTATTGGTAGAGGCGACCACCTTTTATAAGAGTGTCCTCTCCATATTCCTTTTCTTGAATAAGATAAGCATAAAAAGCTCTCATTGTAACTCTCTGACATTTTCTAGAGTTATGGGCATCATTAGCAGCAAAACTAATGTTGGTCCGATAACCGTCTTCACCAAAAGGAAATAGAAGAGGATATTGCAATGCCATAAATTTTGGATGTAACTTGGAAATCCTTTACAAAGTGTTTGACCAACTTTCAATAATTATATCTCACTCTGAACGACAATCACCAATCTCCAACAATCAATCCACCTATTTCATCTGATGCCGGATCATTATATTGGCCTGTGTCATTAGCTCTCTGATAGAGCAATTGTAATTTGTAGCCAGGATTGGTAGGTTATGAAAGTTTTTGGGAAGCATTGCAAAATAAGCCAACTAAATAATTATTTGAGGCAAGCATTTGAACTAGATCCCTAACTATAACCTTATCCAATGATGAAGTTGAAGTTGAATGTGGAAACTGTGACATCCAATTTGAAACCTCGTTTGCAACATCATAAATATAAAGTTGTGCAAATTTTGGATCATCCTTATCAGAGGGTAATAAAGATCCCATAAGATGATGAAAATGACCATTAATTTTAAAAACATATGGGCCAGATTGATGATTAATTGATTGATCAACATTTGCTACCATGGATGCAAAAGCAAACATAGAGTTGTAGGCATGAATATTTGTGCGAAATCTCTTGGAATTTTGAGTGAATATATTGTTTAGCAAGTCATCTAAAAGTTGAGGTGTTGGTGGTGGCTGCAGAAGCCTAACATTACCACTAAGACAACAAAGAGAGAATTCTGGATTGGATTTTGTTGAATGGGTCAACCACTCGTTAAGCCAAAAAAGTACCTTACAATGATAGCACTTGAATGCTTGTCTCCAAAGTCAATGTATCCAAAGTTCCTGGGAATGAAAATCTTGTGTCAAATCTCGCTATAGATAATTGCAATATATATATATATATATATATATATAAACATATGGAAATTTTTGGAACAAACGTTGTTTTTTTCTTTGATATGAAGCATGCCTAATTGGTTGTTGGTCATTGACAAAAAACATGAGATCATGATCGATAATAGCCAAGTCAGTTGCACCAAGATCTTGTGATAACAATAGAGATGTTGGATTTGATGGGCAAGATTGATTGTCTAGTAAAGAAGCAGAGCAATGATCATGCTGATTTTGAGAGAACATTGATGCTTGAGAGGATGAAGTCTCACCACGATATAATGGAAATCATTGATTACTGTTGTGAAAAGGATTGTGAGTTATGTTTACTGTTGAAGAATGTGTTAATACACCAACAGAGCACCAAGAAGTCTCATCATCCAATTGTGTTGTGGTATATGAACAATCTTGTTCATTAGTAAATATATGTGATTTTTGCAAGCGTTGTAGCGGGCTAGTCATGGGTGCGTGAATTGAAACTAGAGGGACCAAATAATGCAAGAAGCATTCAAACGGAATGGATAGAAGAATCAAAACATTTTCAGGGGAAAAAATCTGATAAGGATGTGAATGGCAAAACAGCGTAATAGAAGGCGTAGGAATAAAAGCAGAATTATAAAAAATAATTGATGACCTAGCAACGTTAAGATGTTTATTTGCTAAATATATCGCATTGACATAAATTGTGTATGACTATGATAATTTTGTTCTTTGTTTAAAGTCATAATATATTTTATATGATTATTTATGTCATTTTGTATTCATTTTTCTTTATTCCATCACTATATACTTTTTTTTTTAACGTGACAACAACTTTTGATATGAGCATCTAGCTTTATTGGTTATTGAAATTTGTTGATTGTTGATAGTAGGTTGATTGTCTACATTTGCTATAATCCTTTAAAAAATAGTTATTTGTTATTTGTCTAAATTTACTTGATCTTTGCTATTGTTTGAATTGTTATCATAATGATTGAACTGACAAATTTTATAAATGTGATTGAGAAATTTCATGGAAATTATTCTTTTTAGCTATTTGATCAATAGGTGGAGTGGTTTAATGGTAGTGTTGGTTTTTTTTTTGTTGCATCAGCATAATTTCATTTTAACATAGCAGAATTAAATTTTTTTTCAAGCAATTCCCCCCCTAATATTTTTGGATTTTTAACGCGCTTGATCCTTTTTTGGTAATAATATTTTTTGTTATTATGGAGGTAATATCACGTCTAAGGTTTTTTTAATGATTTTTCAATATATATATGTGGCAAGCAACACAATAGTTGCTGTTAAATTTATTTGAAGATGAACTTTGTGTCATTTTATGCATATGGTTATTTGATTAAGAATAAATTATTATGATTGTGTTCATTTGCAATTATTGTGATTGGAGAATAAATTATTGCAACAACAGGTGTAATTTTTTTATTTATAAAGTTTTTATAAATATATCATAATGGTTAACTGTGTTGGTTAATAGGTTTTCTGACCATGTGTTTCTTAATTGTTAAGTTGTATAAGTTTCATACAAAGAAAAAGTTGCTTATCAAGCGAGCAAAAATATAAGTGATAGAACTCTAATACATTATATCTCTACTTTGATAATTGATATGGTCATGTTCTAGAATCGAGTTTTATATATATTTGTTTACATTATTTTCTTGTGATCTCACAACATAAATGGAGCCTTTGATATGTATATGTAAGTTGATTGTGTTAGATTTTGATTGCCTCTTATAATTAAGCAGCAAATGACCTTAGCGCAAAATTAAGTGAAGAAATTGAACAGAAATAGACCGTAGTGAAAAGTAACACATGACAATTAAAGCATAAAACAATGTTAAAAGAGGGCGATAAGCCAAGGCAGAAATATCATAATAGCCAAAAGTGATGTATATAAAGCTCAATCATTTTTCCAAACAAAGTCGAGGTTTTTTTTATGGCAATGAAAATTGGAATGGAAAAAGTGTTGAAGCTAATAACATACAATAACAAAGCAAGAAAAATGAAGACATTAATGTTTTATGTTATTAAATTGGGTACATACCACTCAAATAATCGGAGTCAATGTTATTTCCCAAATGGTAATCCAATCAGCCAGAAAGCAATAGCACCTAACAATATAGTAACAACAAAAGCAAAGTGCATTTTAAATCATTGCAAGAAATCATTGTGATAGCATTATATTGTGTTTGGGAATTTATACACTAATGGTATAAGCACTTGAAATATCATAAAAACAAGTAAGCAAGAGAAACCATTTTCACATATTTATTGGTAGTGTAATCAGCGTAAGAAGTGATTTTGATGATAGCTTAAAAAAATTGAATTTTTTAAAAAAACCAAAGGAAGAGAAACTGTAAAGACCCGAATTTTTTTTTTAATGGGCAGAGAGTTTGAATCCTCACATCATCGAAATACGATCCAGAAAAATTTTCACATTTAGATTAAATTGATTCTTACTTAAAGACATATTATTATTTACATAACGAGAAGTGCATATTACAATTGTACTTATATATACGAATATATACATGAATTTACACTTCTATCCCTTCAACAAATCTAAGGAATTTACATAAAGTGATTTACTAGAAGTTATACATTTGATACATTGATTCATATAAAATACATTGAGATTCAGCATATATCTACAAGATTCCTTGCAAAAGTAGGTCCCCGTATGTCGGGTTCCCTAGACATCTCGCGGATGTGACATTCCTGCTGCATTACAAAACATTTAAAAGAATAAGATTACTTGCTAATAATAGTAATAAGGGTAATGGAATGATGTGATAGTTAGATGAAAATTTTACAGTTATCATTTCTTTATGTTTATATTATATAGACTACAATCACCATAAATCTTCACTCGGCTATTCTCTTAAGGCATCACTAGCCAAGTTAACCATTCACTCACCCCAGTCGTCCCTTCGGATGACATTAGCCGAAGCTAATCAATTCTTTATCCCGGCCATCCATTCGGATGCCATTATCCCAGCCATCCATTCGAATATCATTAGCCGAAGCTAATCAATTCTTTACCCCGGCCATCCATTCGAATGCCATTATCCCAGCCATCCATTCGAATATCATTAGCCGAAGCTAATCAATTCTTTATCCCGACCATCCATTCGGATGCCATTAGCCTAAGCTAATCAATTCTTTATCCCGGCCATCCATTCGGATGCCATTAGCTGTAGCTAGTCAATTCTTTATCCCGGCCATCCATTCGGATGCCATTAGCCTAAGCTAATCAATTCTTTATCCCGGCCATCCATTCAGATGCCATTAGCCGAAACTAATCAATTCTTATTTGATCAATTCATATCATATATCATCACATGTAAGTATTCATGCTAAGGTATTTCCTTATTTAATATATATATATATATATATATATATATATATATATATATATATATATATATATAAGGGAACAAAAGGCACGAGTAGCCTACCTGCTCCGCCTGTGGGCTGTTCTTGTCTTGATGGTGGTCCAATCCCGATGGCATCTCCTGCAACATCAATGGTCACACATCAATAAATTTGTATTTTGAATCACATTCGTCACCACACTTATTTCACAAATCAAATATTCACATGCATGTGTTCCCCCCTTTGTTTTTTTTTCCATCATCATCCTATGAATTTGTTACTAGCATTTAATTCACCTCTGTATAGGTTTATGTCGGAATTGGCAACGAAACTGATTCGCTGTAGACTGCCACTTTGGCAGCAAAACACCTTCGCGAGGGCTGCTTCGCGAGGACTGCTTCGCGAGCACTGATTCGCGAGGACTGATTCGCGAGGACTGATTCGCGAGCACTGATACGCGAGGACTGCTACGCGAGGACTGATTCGCGAGCACTGATTCGCGAGGATTGATTCGCGAGGACTGATTCACGAGGACTGATTCGCGAGGACTGATTCGCGATAACTGGTTCGCGAGGGCTGATTCGCGATAACTGATTCGCGAGGACTGATTCGCGAGCACTGGTTCGCGAGGACTGATTCGCGATAACTGGTTCGCGAGGGCTGATTCGCGAGCACTGGTTCGCGAGGACTGATTCGCGATAACTGTTTCGCGAGGACTGATTCGCGATAACTGCTTCGCGAACCTGTTTCGCGAACCCTGTTTCGCGCTGCAGATATCACCATTTCGGCACACAATCCTTCAACAATTTTTCAGTCAAAACGCACACAAATCTCCAGCCAACACACACATAATTTCCAGCATATAAACCACACATAGAAGCCATCAATTTCAGCCCATAATCAATCAACAAATTCCAGCAAAACACACACAAATTTCCAGCCAACACACACATATTTTCCAGCCAACACACACATATTTTCCAGCATATAAACCACACATAGAAACCATCAATTTCAGCCCATAATCAATCAACAAATTCCAGCAAAACACACACAAATTTCCAGCCAACACACACATATTTTCCAGCATATAAACCACACATAGAAACCATCAATTTCATCCCATAATCAATCAACAAATTCCAGCAAAACACACATAAATTTCCAGCCAACACACACATATTTTCCAGCCAACACACATATTTTCCAGCATATAAACCAAACATAGAACCCATCAATTTCAGCCCATAATCAATCAACAAACTCTAGCAAAACACACACAAATTTCCAGCCAACACACACATATTTTCCAGCATATAAACCACACATAGAACCCATCAATTTCAGCCCATAATCAATCAACAAACTCCAGCAAAACACACACAATTTCCAGCCAACACACACATAATTTCCAGCATATTTAGCTTGGGTCTTAAGTTAATTTTTCCCTAGGGTTTTTCTTCTTTATTTTGTTTCATGTCTTAAGAAGAAAAAGAAAAGAGTTTCATGACTCTTACCTCTTGTATCTCACAAGGGTTTTTAGAAAATTTGAAACTCTTCTTTCTCTTCTCTTGTTGCCTCTCTTCCTTCTTCTTCCCTTTCTTCTTCCTCTCGGCAAATGTCCCCCTTTCTCCCTAGGTCTCACTTCTCACACACTTTCACAAGGTTTTCTCCCCCAAATTTTAGTGAAATGTTCGGCTATGTAGAGAGAAAATGGAGAATGGCAGAAAGAAAGAAAAAATATCCCCTCACTCCCTCTCTCTCTCCTCCTTGTATTTATACACCTCATGAAATGAGGTGGTTGTTTGGGTTTTGGGTTAAATATGTCTTAACCTTGTTTTGCTCTATCTAAAACCGGTTTTGCTCTTTCTTCTTCTTCTTTTTTTTTTTTTTAAAAAAATAGAATTTGTCTTCATTTCATATATATATATATATATATATATATATATATGTTTTTCTCTTGGGTGCTTACATTCTCCCCCTCTAAAATATGAATTTCGTCCTCGAAATTTAAGGGGTTTAACACTCCATACCTTGTGGTTTAAATAAATTGGGATACTTTTTCCTCATCTCAGCCTCCCTTTCCCAAGTTTCCTCTTCTATTTGAGCATTTCGCCATAAAATTCTGACGATAGGGATCTTTTTGTTCTGTAATACCTTCTCCCCTTGATCTAATATCCTTATGGGCCTCATTTCCAACGTTAAGTCTTCCTTGACTTCTACTGGAACCTGGGGTAGAATTCGTGTGGGATCCACATCAGCCTTCTTTAATAAGGATACATGGAACACATCATGGACCTTAGCTAATTGTGGGGGTAAGTCCACTTTGTAGGCTACTAGTCCTACTCGCTGTAAGATCTCAAAGGGTCCGATGAAGCGGGGATTTAGTTTTCCTTTCAATCCAAACCATAACATATTCTTCCATGGGGCAACCTTTAGGAATACGCGGTCCCCCGTCTTGAATTCAAGGGGTCTTCTCCTCACATCAGCATACTTCTTTTGTCTATCCTGTGCGGCTTTGATACGATCCTTGATAACTCTCACTTTCTCTGTAGTGACTTGGACCAATTCCGCACCATATAACTTCCGATCCCCAATTTCCTCCCAACACAAAGGAGTTCTGCACCTCCTACCATACAAGGCTTCATATGGGGCCATCCCTATTGTGGCTTGGTGACTATTGTTATACGTGAATTCCACCAATGCCATGTGTTCCTCCCAGTTTCCTCCAAATTCTAGTACACAGGCCCGTAATAAGTCTTCTAAAACTTGGATAACTCTTTCTGATTGGCCATTCGTTTGAGGGTGAAATGCAGTGCTCATATCCAATCTTGTCCCCAAGGCATGTTGTATGCTCGGCCAAAGTCGAGAGGTAAACCTGGGATCTCGATCCGATACAATGGACACTGGAATCCCATGTAGACGTACCACCTCATTAATATAGATCTTGGCAAGTTTGTCTACCGAGTCAGTCATCTTTATCGGCAAGAATAATGCGGATTTCGTCAACCGATCCACAATGACCCATATCGCGTCATTACCTTTCTTCCCTTTGGGAAGTCCTAACACAAAATCCATGGTGATCATCTCCCACTTCCATTCTGGAATTTGTAATGGTTGCAATGGTCCAGCAGGCCTTTGGTGTTCAACCTTGACTAGTTGGCATATCCCACACTTTGACACATATTCAGCTATTTCCCTTTTCATATTAGGCCACCAGTAGAGGTGTTTCAAGTCTCGATACATCTTAGTGCTGCCAGAGTGTATGGAGAACTTGGACTCATGTGCTTCTCGTAGAACCATTCGTTTGATTGTTTCGTCATTAGGCACATACAATCGTTGTCCCATCATCAAGGTCCCATCATTCGCTATTTGGAATTTCTTTTCTACCCCAACCTCCACACTCTCCTTAATCTTGGACCCCACCTTGTCATGAAATTGGGCTTGCAGTATCTGTTCTCGATACATTGGCCGCACCAATAATTGGGCCACTAACCCTCCTCCGGCATTAATGTCCAGATCTGCACGCATCTCTTTCAATTCCGCCAACTGCCGCTCCTTTCCCACTATTACCTCTCCTAGGGTGGCTTTATTTTTACGACTGAGGGCATCAGCCACCACATTTGCTTTCCCCGGGTGGTATTCTATAGTACAATCATAGTCTTTAATGAGCTCTATCCACCTTCTTTGTCGCATGTTCAACTCCTTTTGCGACATCAGATACTTCAAGCTCTTATGATCAGTAAAAATTTGAGTTCGAGACCCATACAAATAGTGTCTCCATATCCTCAAGGCAAATACTACAGCCGCCAATTCCAGGTCGTGCACTGGGTAGTTCATCTCATGAGTCTTTAATTGTCTTGATGCATAGGCGATCACCTTCCCATGGTGCATCAGAACGCACCCTAATCTCTTCCCTGAAGCATCACTATATACCACAAAACCCTCGGTCCTTGAAGGAAGAGTTAACACTGGAGCAGTGGTGAGTCTCCTCTTCAATTCTTGGAAACTTTTTTCGCATTCATCTGACCATACCCATTTCTTATTTTTCCTAGTTAGTTGGGTCAAAGGGGTTGCAATCAGAGAAAAATCCTTGATAAACCTTCGATAGTACCCTGCAAGTCCCAGGAAGCTACGTATTTCAGTGACCGAAGTCGGTTTCTCCCATTTCAAGACTGCTTCGACTTTTTGAGGATCTACAAAAACACCTTCGGCTAAAATGACGTGTCCTAGAAATGTCACTTTCTTCAGCCAAAATTCACATTTTCCTAGTTTTGCGTATAATTGGTGATCTCTCAAGGTTTGTAAAGTTTGCCTCAAGTGTCCCTCATGTTCCTCAAAAGAATTCGAGTACACCAGTATATCATCAATGAATACCACCACAAACTTATCAAGGTATGGTTGGAAAACCCGATTCATTAAGTCCATGAAGAGGGCTGGGGCATTTGTCAACCCGAACGGTAGCACCAAGAATTCATAATGTCCGTATCGGGTTCTAAAAGCGGTCTTTGCCACATCCGTTTCTTTAATCTTCATCTGATAGTACCCTGATCTCAGATCTATCTTCGAAAATGCCCTCGCTCCCTTTAGTTGATCAAACAAATCATCTATCCGGGGTAAAGGGTACTTGTTTTTCATTGTCACTTTGTTCAACTGTCGATAGTCAATACAAAGTCTACGGGTTCCATCTTTCTTTTTTACAAACAGGACCGGTGCTCCCCAAGGAGAATTACTGGGTCGTATAAACCTTTTGTCTAACAATTCTCGTAGTTGAGTTTTTAACTCATTCAATTCTGCTGGAGCCATTCGCTAAGGTTGCTGAGCTATGGGTGAGACTCCAGGATAAGTGTCTATGGTCACCTCTACCTCACGCTCTGGGGGTAGTCCCGGTAATTCTTCGGGAAATACATCTGGGAATTCCTTTACCACAGGAATATCCTCTAGTCATGGGCCTTCAACATCAGAGTTTAAAATGTATGCGAGATATCCCATACACCCCTTTCTTAAAAGTTTTTGGGCTGTAACTCCCGATATTAGAGCAATCGGTTTGAGAATTTTCTCTCCTTCAAAAGTCTTTCTCTCACCCTTAGGGGTTTGGAAAGTAATAGTTTTAGCGTAGCAATCTATTAGAGCCTTGTATTTACTCAACCAATTCATGCCTAGGATTAAGTCAAAATCATGCAACTCTAAGGGAATTAAGTCTACTTCTGTTTCACACCCCGATAGACTGACCCCTACATTTACATACACAATGTTTGTTTCAACCATGTTTCCCATTGGAGTTCCAATCAAGAATCCCTTCTCTACTATTCCTACTCCCTTTCTTAGTTTAGTGACAGTTCTATTACTAATGAATGAGTGGGTGGCGCCCGGATCAAATAACACATGCACACTAAAATCATTCAATAGTAGTGTACCTGCCACCACATCCGATGCAGCCCTAGCCTCCTCCTGTGTCAGGTGAAAGACCCTCCCCGAGGTCCGATCATTTTGTGCTCTCAGTCTCCCTCGACTAGAGTTTGCTCCTGATTGAGAAGATCTCGCTGGCCTATTCACAATGACTGACTGTTGGTGGCTCTGACTAGGTTGCCGATAGCTTTGAATCTGTCCGGTGTCTCTTTTAGGGCAGTCCCTCTTGAAATGACCCCTCCAACCACAGTAATGACACCCTTGACTCAAATACTAGCAATTCCTCCACCTATGACCTTCTCCTCTGCACACAAAGCATCGCCCGGAAGAAACTGAGCAATCCCTAGGGTGTTTTTGTCCACACTTTATACAGAAAGGGTACTCAACACCTTTGCGGTCACCTGTCCCCGTTGCAGATTTTTCACTCGAGTGCGACTGTCCAATTATTACTCTCTCACTTGACTGTTGTCGGGGCGGAAACATCAAATTTCCCTTTTTCTTGTGCTGTTCAAACACTCCACTTTTTCCTTTCTTCGAAAGTGGTGGTCTGCCGCTGAAATAGCCCCCATCTCTCTTTTTGCCTATACTCAGCTGTCCCCCTTGGCTTTCTTCAATGCATGCTTCTAGGGCTTGGGCAGCTTCAATCAACTCCCTCACAGTTTTAAACCGCAAGGAAATTAATCCTTGTCTCAAATCTTGTCGAAATCCATCTCTCAGCTTCTCAATCATATGTTCCTCTATCGGCACATAATGGGGGGCGAACAATGAGAGATCATGGAACCTCCTTTCGTACTCCAATACTGATATATCACCCTGACTTAATGCTAAGAACTCTTGCTCTTTCACCTTGCGATGGTATTTGGAATAGAACTGATTTTCAAACTCTGTCTTGAAATCACTCCAAGTTAATGTCTCGGTTGCACGCCTCAACTGAACTGTTTCCCACCAGGTCATGGCCCTATCAGATAATAATTGGGCTGCACAATTTACCCTCAAACCCTCGGGTATGCTTATTTGAATCATGGTCTTTTCTACCTTCTTAATCCATCTTCCAGCTATCTCTGCATCTTGTTCCCCCGTATATAGTTCACAGCCCATTTCCCTCATACTCTTGACTAGTCGTACCAGCGGCACAACGTTATCCGTGGTCATGCTAGTCATAGGGACTGCCTGTGGAATCTGCATGGTGGGAGTTGTCTGGGTCGCTGAACCCGCCATGCCCTCCATTACTGCTTTAACTATTTGTGCAAGGAGTCCCGGGTCTACATATTGTGGGGGTGCACCCATTGGATTAATTGATGGTTGTGCTTCTGATCTTTCTGGCTGTTCTGCTGCAACTGGGGAACCTCTCTCTGTCTGTTTAGGCCTTCCGCTTTCCCCCGCTACCGCAGTTTCCTCCTGCAGGGTTTCGGGTGATATTACTGGCGCATGAGATGTCGTATCATCCAAGGGATCTTCGTCTTGCCAAACTTGGTTGCCTTGATTTCCGCCCCTCCTTCCTAAGGAGGGCAGCTCAGTTCGTGTCCCTTGTCGGGTGCGTACCATCCTGAAAGTCACCAAAACAATACAATTATCATCGATCCTCAGGATCAAGACTAGGGCTCTGATACCAACTGTAAAGACCCGAATTTTTTTTAATGGGCAGAGAGTTTGAATCCTCACATCATCGAAATACGATCTAGAAAAATTTTCACATTTAGATTAAAGTGATTCTTACTTAAAGACATATTATTATTTACATAACGAGAAGTGCATATTACAATTGTACTTATATATACGAATATATACATGAATTTACACTTCTATCCCTTCAACAAATCTAAGGAATTTACATAAAGTGATTTACTAGAAGTTATACATTTGATACATTGATTCATATAAAATACATTGAGATTTAGCATATATCTACAAGATTCCTTGCAAAAGTAGGTCCTCGTATGTCGGGTTCCCTAGACATCTCGCGGATGTGACGTTCCTGCTGCATTACAAAACATTTAAAAGAATAAGATTACTTGCTAATAATAGTAATAAGGGTAATGGAATGATGTGATAGTTAGATGAAACTTTTACAGTTACCATTTCTTTATGTTTATATTATATAGACTGCAATCACCATAAATCTTCACTCGGCTATTCTCTTAAGGCATCACTAGCCAAGTTAACCGTTCACTCACCCCAGTCGTCCCTTCGGATGACATTAGCCGAAGCTAATCAATTCTTTATCCCGGCCATCCATTCGGATGCCATTATCCCAGCCATCCATTCGAATATCATTAGCCGAAGCTAATCAATTCTTTACCCTGGCCATCCATTCGGATGCCATTATCCCAGCCATCCATTCGAATATCATTAGCCGAAGCTAATCAATTCTTTACCCCGGTCATCCATTCGGATGCCATTATCCCAGCCATCCATTCGAATATCATTAGCCGAAGCTAATCAATTCTTTACCCCGGCCATCCATTCGGATGCCATTAGCCTAAGCTAATCAATTCTTTATACTGGCCATCCAGGCCATCCATTTGGATGCCATTAGCCTAAGCTAATCAATTCTTTATACCGGCCATCCATTCAGATGCCATTAGCCGCAGCTAGTCAATTCTTATTTGATCAATTCATATCATTTATCATCACATGTAAGTATTCATGCTAAGGTATTTCCTTGTTTACTATATATATATATATATAAGAGAACAAAAGGCACGAGTAGCCTACCTGCTCCGCCTGTGGGTTGTTCTTGTCTTGATGGTGGTCCAATCCCGATTGCACCTCCTGCAACATCAATGGTCACACATCAATAAATTTGTATTTTGAATCACATTCGTCACCACACTTATTTCACAAATCAAATATTCACATGCATGTGTTCCCCCCTTTGTTTTTTTTTTCCATCATCATCCTATGAATTTGTTACTAGCATTTAATTCACCTCTGTATAGGTTTATGTCGGAATTGGCAACGAAACTGATTCGCTATAGACTGCCACTTTGGCAGCAAAACACCTTTGCGAAACTGGGTCGCGAGGGCTGCTTCGCGAGCACTGCTTCGCGAGGACTGATTTGCGAGGACTGATTCGCGAGGACTCATACACGAGGACTGCTACGCGAGGACTGATTCGCGAGGACTGATTCGCGATAACTGGTTCGCGAGGGCTGATTCGCGATAACTGGTTCGCGAGGGCTGATTCGCGAGGACTGCTTCGCGAGCACTGGTTCGCGTGGACTGATTCGCGATAACTGGTTCGCGAACCTGTTTCGCGAACCCTGTTTCGCGCTGCAGATATCACCATTTCGGCACACAATCCTTCAACAATTTTTCAGTCAAAACGCACACAAATCTCCAGCCAACACACACATAATTTCCAGCATATAAACCACACATAGAAGCCATCAATTTCAGCCCATAATCAATCAACAAATTCCAGCAAAACACACACAAATTTCCAGCCAACACACACATATTTTCCAGCATATAAACCACACATAAAAACCATCAATTTCAGCCCATAATCAATCAACAAATTCCAGCAAAACACACATAAATTTCCAGCCAACACACACATATTTTCCAGCATATAAACCACACATAGAAACCATCAATTTCAGCCCATAATCAATCAACAAATTCCAGCAAAACACACACAAATTTCCAGCCAACACACATATTTTCCAGCCAACACACACATATTTTCCAGCATATAAACCACATATAGAACCCATCAATTTCAGCCCATAATCAATCAACAAACTCCAGCAAAACACACACAAATTTCCAGCCAACACACACATATTTTCCAGCCAACACACACATATTTTCCAGCATATAAACCACACATAGAACCCATCAATTTCAATCCATAATCATTCAACAAACTCCAGCTAAACACACACAAATTTCCAGCCAACACACACATATTTTCCAGTCAACACACACATATTTTCCAGCATATAAACCACACATAGAACCCATCAATTTCAGCCCATAATCAATCAACAAACTCCAGCAAAACACACACAATTTCCAGCCAACACACACATAATTTCCAGCATATTTAGCTTGGGTCTTAAGTTAATTTTTCCCTAGGGTTTTACTTCTTCATTTTGTTTCATGTCTTAAGAAGAAAAAGAAAAGAGTTTCATGACTCTTACCTCTTGTATCTCACAAGGGTTTTTAGAAAATTTGAAACTCTTCTTTCTCTTCTCTTGTTGCCTCTCTTCCTTCTTCTTCCCTTTCTTCTTCCTCTCGGCAAATGTCCCCCTTTCTCCCTAGGTCTCACTTCTCACACACTTTCACAAGGTTTTCTCCCCCAAATTTTAGTGAAATGTTCGGCTATGTAGAGAGAAAATGGAGAATGGCAGAAAGAAAGAAAAAATATCCCCTCACTCCCTCTCTCCTCCTTGTATTTATACACCTCATGAATTGAGGTGGTTGTTTGGGTTTTGGGTTAAATGTGTCTTAACCTTGTTTTGCTCTATCTAAAACCGGTTTTGCTCTTTCTTCTTCTTCTTCTTCTTTTCTTTTTTAAAAAAAAAACAGAATTTGTCTTCATTTCATATATATATATATATATATATATATGTTTTTCTCTTGCGTGCTTACAGAAACGGAGATAGTGATGTTGCATATCACATTTTTTTTCACATACCAGGAAAGCAGGTGGACCAAAATTGAACCTAGATAGAAATTCAACCAGCAAGAAGGCAACAACAGCTAACAATGCAATAATAACCAAACAAAACATTAATTAAAATTAGTATAATTTTTTTTTATGGTGGTGTAAGAAGTTTAAAAATAGTCACACATTGGAATTCCAAGCCTCATGTATATATACAACAATCATTTAGAATTTCTCGCAAATACAGCAGCAACAATAAAAATTTAACGCAACAGTAACAATGAAACAATCAACACAATTTTGCTAGAATAAAAATACGGTAACATGAAAGTGAAATGAATAGTTAACGCATTTCTTCTAGAATATAAAAGTAGAGTAAAAGCAAAATGGTTGGATTTTAAAGTGTCATTTATATATATAACAATTATTTTAAAGAAGTTCACAATGACAGCTATAAGAATAAAATAATTAACACAACAGCAACCATAAAATAATAAAAAGAATATTTGGAATTTGAAGTGTTATGTATATATAGCAATCAATTTAAAAAAGCTTTGAATGGAAGTAACAACAATAAAATAATTAGCAAATAAGAAATAAATAAATTCAAAAGTGGTAAAATTAAAAGTATTCTAAGTTGGTCAACTGTGTTTATTTTGTCTGCTCTGTTTTTCTTTCCTTAGGTTTAAATAAATAAAACAGATGAAAAAGTTATCTGAAGTCAAATCATACAGATACATATCTCGGAGCTTGATAAAATTGAAAATATTCAAAAGTGGTAAAATTAAAAGTATTCTAAGTCGGCCAGCTGTGTTTATTTTGTCTACTTTGTTTATCTTTCTTTAGGTTTAAATAAATGAAACAGATGAAAAGGTTATCTAAAGTCAAATCATGCAGATAGAAGTCAAATCATGCAGATGCATATCTCAGAGCGTAATAAAATTGCAAATACATATCTCAAGCATTTTTGTAAATTTCCAGCATCTATCTCGGGCATATTTTATTTGCAAATCAATTTGCAACATCTATACCATCTATCTCAGGCAGGCTGATCATTTTCCAACAACATCTAATTACAGCCAGGCTTTATCCATTTGCAGACACAATGCTTTGCCACGTAATGGGATCAAGGCTGTTGTTACCTTCCATAGTAAAATGAGAGTGGATGAATAGTACAGTCTTGATCTCATTTAGCTATTAGGATAATTAGTTTTTTTTATTATATTTGGTTAGGAGAAGTCCAACAGGAAGAACAATCAGGGGAGGCAAAATCAAATTTTTAAAAATTTAGATATTTTTATTAAATTTGCATCTCCAACGAGGAGAGCTCAATGAAGAGCCAAAATAGCTTTTGCATCTTCTGGAGGCATTCCTACATATCTCAAATGCAGAGGTAAAAAACAAATTTGACCGTTGTAATGTTACTGTTGTTATTGTCCAAATTAAAACACACATCAACATAGCAACACAATGAATTCAACAATTGAAAAAACATAAAATATTTTCCAACCAATCCGAACAAGATTTACCAACAAAAAATACCTTCATCAAAATCCAATGAGCAGACTCCATCTTTATTTTCGGTTCCTATCAAACCTTCTGCCCACTGCATTTTCGATTTGTTTTCTAAACTTAATCTTTTTTTTGTACAAGTAGGAAGCTTTGATTTCTTCTTTACAATGGATTTGTGTCAAAGATTGAAATTGATATTAAGCCCAAGGGAGAGGGGGGGAGGGTAGGGAGCAGAGATAAGAGTGAGAGGGGGGTGAGCAGAGTGAGAGGTAGCCGAGGGAGAGGGGGGAAAGAATAGAGTGAGAGGGGGCGAGCACCATGGGAGAGGGAGATGGGGGGAGGGAGCATAGAGTGACGAAGAAGAGATTGCCATGGGAGAGGGATGGAGGCGAGAGGTAGCCGAGAGCTGTGGGGCATGAGCAAATATTGAGATGAAATTGTGAGTATGGCGCAAATGGAAGTGTAGGGTTTTGGCGTGGGGGTATTAATAATATTTAGGAAAAAAAATAGGTAATTAATAATAATATTTAGTAAGAAAATAATAATGTGAAATTGATAAATTATGAATTTTTTGATCAGTTAGCTTAATTATATGTTTTAAATTTAATGTTAGATTTTAAAACTGTGTAAATTTTGTTTATTGAACTATTATGGAGGTAATTAATAATAATATTTAGGAAAAAAATGGGTAATTAATAATAATATTTAGTAAAAAAAATAATTATGTGAAATTGATAAATTACGAATTTTTTGATCAATTAGCTTAATTACATGTTTTAAATTTAATGTTAGATTTAAAAACTGTGGAAATTTTGTGTTTAGAAATGTTGTGCATTTATTTGTAAATAGATGTTTTTACATGTTTTTTAATACTGTAATAGAATTTGAGTTAGATAGCATGTCACAGGAGCAATAACACAATAACACAATGTATTTTTTATGCAGATGGACTTAAATTTGCCAAATTCATTCACTAACTTTCTTATAAGTGAGTCTGAACAAATTGTATCTCAACAAAGTGATCATAATGTTCATACTACTAAAAAATCACAGAGAAGTAAAAACTTCTCGCTGGAAAAAGATTGTTTACTTGTATCTGCGCGGTTAAATACTAGCAAAGATCCAATTACAAGAGTTGATCAACAAACAAGATAATTTTGAGCTTGAGTACATGGGTACTTTGTTGAGAATGGAGGAAACTTCAATAATCGTTCCCAAATAAACATCTCAAATAGATGGCAAGATGATGCGACCATATTATTTGATATTTTCATCCATATTTACCTAGTGTTTTGCATATGTTGTATGTACTAAATGCCTTGATATTATTTGTTTTATGTTTTGAAGGCATTTTTGGATGAAAGATGCAAAAAGGAGGTAATTAGAGCTGATTGACAGATTTGACCTTTAGTCGATGTTTTGTGTAGAGCGGAAGGTCTAGAGATCGAAATGAAGTGATTCTAGTGGAATTCAAAAGATCATATCCATACCTTTTTGTAATGCTAAGTAAAAAGAAATAAAATGAGGAAGAGCATGGGAATTGCATCCTTAAAAGTCAAATCTTGCAATCTGCCGATGTCGACCTTTGTCTATTCCAACTTTCATATATCGAGCTACAGAAGTCCGATTGATACAAACCCAATTTGGTTGGATTCAGGACTCAAAGACCTATAAATGCCCCAAATGTCAGCTCAAAACGATGTGATATGAATGAGATATGAATTTTACAAGGAACAACTAAATTCTACCAACTTAAGGAAAGACTATTTTGTAAAATAGATACTAGGGTTTCAAAGCATATATAAAGGAAGAGAGGAGCAAGGAAATTTCGGCCAGCAGCAAAGAAAATACAAATCTTCCTCCTCCAAACCCTAAATCATGTTTTCTTCCATCTTTTTATTTAGTTGTTCAATAAACATGCAAGGCTAGACTCTTTTGTTTGGTTGCAAGGACACAAAACCCTTCAGATTTCAAGAATTGCGAGATCTATTTTTACCTCAATTTTTCAGTTTATATGATGAATATGTTTGTTCTCCTATGCTTATTTTCCTATGATTATTTATTTAATTTCTAAGAGCGGACTCGAAGTTATTGTTGTAGACAATCTATTGCTAAGTTTGATATCAAAACCGGAGTTGTGATATATGAACTTGTGAAGCAACTAAGTTAGTAATTGTAGTGGATCTATGTTATTAATCTTAGAGAGAACATTCAATCAAACTAAACATATATTGCGGACAATTATGTTTTTTAATTGATCAATTTATCTAGTTTTTAATGCTGCCATTGAATCAATTTACTAGTGCGGACACTGTGGTTGTTTGATGGTTTGGGTAAGTTATACGGCGGATCCGTTAACAAACCACTTTTAAGAAGAGATAAATATTCAGAATATAAATTGATGTGTCATTTCCTAATCAGTTCTGATTTATGTATGTCGCACCCCTCCGCGAGAGCGCGGCATCGTGGCGACCCTCCCCGTGAGCGAGGGAATTCAATGTGATTATGTGAGAGTCTTATCTTTATTTTTGTGGAAAAGGGAGTTGCCACCTAGAATTACAGTTATTAGGAAACCTAAAACTAGTCTTTCAAAGATTCTAACTTAAGGGACTTGTTGCGTAAAGGGAAGGTTTTAACACCCCTAATACGCACTGCCTAAGGTAAGCTACTTGACATTTTGGTTTGTTTATGATTTGTTATGGTTTTGATCTTCCAAAGAATATGTTGGTTAAATGGTGATGGTGTATTATCCCCGCCGAATATTTTAGATGTTAACCCCTTAGGATTTATTTATCCAAACACTAGCGGTGAATAATAGCAAATTATCTCTGTCGAATATTTTGGATATTGACCCCTTAGGATTTATTTATCCAAACACCAACGGTGAATAAATGCAAATTATCCCCGTCAAATATTTTGGATATTGACCCCTTAGGATTTATTTATCCAAACACCAACGGTGAATAATAGCAAATCATCCCCACTGAATATTCTGGATATTAACTCCTTAGGATTTATTTATCCAAATATCAATAATGAATAATATGAATAACCAAAAATAAATTTTGATATTTTTGGAATATTGGCCAATACCCTTTGGACTTTTACAAATATGTTTTAAAATCCAAGAATGCAAGAAATGATTTTTCTTTATGAAATCCATGGTAAAACACATTTTTTCAAACTCCAAGAGAATATATATTTTGAAAGACAAGAATTTTCCAAAACATGCTAGTGTATTGGCCGTAGCATGAAAACGAATATATTTTGTCTTTTTTTAATAAAAATATTTTTTTATGCAAATTTTATATTTTTTATTATATAATTTTATTATTATTTTTTCCGGTGGGCTGGATGCTCACCCACCACGGGCTAGGCCTCCAGACCACCTTGCCTCAGGTTGGGCTGTTAGCCCAGACCATATATGGACTAGGCTTCCAGCCTAAACGGGCTGGAAGCCCGTCTTCATCAGGGGTCAGGTCAAGCACAAAGCCTGGCCCAACCAGCCCACTGTCCACGTGCATGGACAGTGGGCAGGGGAGTGAAGTAATTCACTCCCCCTGCATGGAGCAGAAGAAGGTGAACAATAACATGAGGGATTTTGGAGTGTGATGAATGGCTTACTTGTTAACACCTTTGAGTAGAGGAGGTCGAGGTGGTTCTTCTGGTCGTGGTGGCGTCGGAAATAGTGGCCTATGACGACCGAAGTTGGCATTGGAAGGTGACCAATCATGTTGCAAGCAGCCACTGCTGCCTCTGTTGCCTTCGCCTGAGATAGTGATCAGGTTGCCGGGGTTGAGGTGGCGATGTTGCTGACAACGTGGTGGTGCGAGATGGTCGGAGTTGGTGGCTGGAGTTATTGAACCGAGAGAGAGAGAACGATGGTTGTAGATTTTTAGAGAGAGAGAGTGAGCTGAACGAGAGAGATGAAGTGGAGAGAGACAGTATCTGCAGCTGCTACTGCTGCTATGCAGGCTGCCGGAGAGGGAAGGAAAAGTGGTCGTGGTTGGTGGCTATGTGTGGATGATTTTGGTCTGTGAATTTTCTATGTGTCTTCATCTTCCACAGATTTTCAAATTCCTTTGCTCTGTTCTCCCCCAATTTTCCCTCTTAGTGTCCATGCAACAGACAGTATTTGTAGAGGGAAAAATAACCGTTGTGTAAACACCCAAAAGAAAATATATTTATATTGTAAACACCAAAAATATATATATATATATATATATTAAGGCTGAATGAGTTTGTCGTTGCCAATTTCGTGATGGGGCAGGAAATTGTAAAGGGATTCGACCAATGTCAAAATTCCGTAGTTAATTTGCAATGGGGTTGTAAATCCCGGGAAATAAATGTAAGTGTTAAATTAAAAGAGAAATAAAATAAATTGAGGGGAGGGTGAAATTGAAATATATATATATATATATATATAAAGAAGAAAGAAAAGAAAGGGGACATTTTAAAATGGGGGGAGATAAGTTGGGAGGGTTAGAGAGAAAAGAGAGAAGAAGGGAGTTGTGCTCCGACAGCCATATCTCTGCCGTCCACCGTTGGATTAGGCTGAGTTTTGGATATGTTGGGAAGCTCACTATTGTCTAGCATCTTACCGGAGGGATTGTAATTATCTGCCGCCGTTTGAGAAACCCGATCATCTGAAGATTTCTGGAAACCCCCTCAAACCCGTCGGAGTCGCCGGACAGTCCCTCCACCTTCCACCGTTGGATTGCTCTGATTTTTTGGTAAGTTGTATTTCATTATACTACCTACACGATGACCGTAGGGATTTTAAATATCTCTTACCATTTGAGAGATATTGCATTTTGAATGAATTCTGGAATTTGTTGAGACTCTTTTCAAATGTGTTGCGCTGTCGACTGAGTTCAGAGTTTTCATACCGTTGGATCAAGCTTATTTTTGAGTGTTGTGTTTTCCTTGGTTGTTACTACATATTCACCGAAGGGATTCTCCTGGGTTTTCTCCGTTACAGGTGAGTGTTCTTTTGAAGAAAATAGCAAAATCTGCTTTCTTCTTCCAGTCAGAGCAGCCTGCTATTTTCGCTTCATTTCACCGTTGGATGAAGCTGAAATTTGGGTATGTGGTGCTAATGAGTGTGATTAATGTTCTGAACGGTGGAGATGAGGAATTGACAGTCCAGCAAGGAGATATGTATGTTGAACAGTAGCTCTCCAGTTTAAGGTCAGTCTCCGGTTTAATTCCAATATTGGTAGATCTAACCGTTAAAATGATCTGAAATTTGGGCAGGTGTTGCATGTGTTGTTGATATACAATTTCACCGTTGGGATTTGACATTGTCTGAGTGAATTGTGATTTATTACTATTACAATTACTGCTGGGTGCTGTCTTGGCAGCATTGTTTTTTTGGGTGTTTTGAACCAGAAATGCATGCTGTTTTTATGCTTAAATTGATATATATTTGGTTGAAAGTTAATATGGGTTTAGGCCGAAACTTGTTGAAAAGTTCGGGTAGAAAATGTATGTTTTCAGCTTGTGAATTATCATGGAAGATTTTGTGTGTTGAACTGAAAATCTATGCTGAAATGCATGGGTATTTTTCTGAGAATTTGCATGCCGAATTATGTATTTCGCGGTAAATTGCGACTCGCTGCCGAAGCTGCATTATGAACATATGAACTCTTGAAATGAGTGCAGTGACGGATGTAGGCCGAAATGCAAGTGTACTGATTTATGACCCTTGATGTCGCAGGTGGTGCGGTTGGGACTGGATCATCTGCAAGTCAAGCACAATCCACTAGTGGAACAAGTAGGTGATTTACACCTCTCCTTTTTATATGACACGTGATAGGTCTTTTAATTTGAATTTTATACGAATACGATGAGATATATATATATATGTTAGATTGTTGCATGCTTGAATGTGGATCACCGATTGATTAGCTACGGCTAATAGCATCCGAAAGGAAGGTCGGGACAACGATTGATTTGCTTCGACTAATGACACGAAAGGATGGCGGAATCAACGCTGATTAGCTTCGGCTAATGGCATCCGAAAGGATGGCGGGATAAACGCTGATTAGCTACGGCAATGGCATCCGAAAGGATGGCGGGATAAACGCTGATTAGCTACGGCTAATGGCATCCGAAAGGATGGCGGGATAAAAAAAATTGATTAGCTACGGCTAATGGCATCGAAAGGATGGCCGGGATAAACGCTGATTAGCTACGGCTAATGGCATCCGAAAGGATGGCGGGATAAAAAATTGATTAGCTACGCTAATGGCATCCGAAAGGATGGCGGGATAAACGCTGATTAGCTACGGCTAATGGCATCCGAAAGGATGGCGGGATAAAAAATTGATTAGCTACGGCTAATGGCATCCGAAAGGATGGCGGGATAAACGCTGATTAGCTACGGCTAATGGCATCCGAAAGGATGGCGGGATAAAAAAATTGATTAGCTACGCTAATGGCATCCGAAAGGACGGCCGGAAAAAGGTTAGCTCCGCTAATGGCATCCGAAAGGACGGCCGGAAAAAGTTGATTAGCTCGGCTAAAGGTATCCGAAAGGATGGCAAGAATAAATTAGTGATTAGCTCGCTAATGACATCCGAAAGGTTGGTCGGAACAAAAGAATGTTAGTTCCGTTTAACGACGTCCGGAAAGAATGGTAAACCTGAGATATGAATGTCTTTATTGAATATACGGAGTGATGATATTGTTGCTCGAAAAAGAGAAATGGAGTACCTATATTTCTACAATCGAATTGCTTTATGTATATGCAGAAATTCCTACATGCCAGTGTATCTTTTAATCGATAGATCTTTTGGTCAACATTATTTTAATACCATCGTTAAGTATTTGCAATTCATTAAATGTTTATACTGCTGCAGGGATGTCACAGCCACGAGAGGGCTAGGGAACCTAATACAAAGGAACCTATCTTTGCAAAGAACCATGTAGATTGTATTCTAATTTAAGATGTGTTTGGGCTGAAGTAATGTACTGAATACTTAATTTGTTACCAGACCCTTTTGTGAACGTTTGAAAATATCACTAGTAGATTAAGAACGTAAACTCATAACCATGTATGTATACTTTTAATCTAAATCTTTAGTTGTGAAAACTGTAGTATTGTACTCTCATGAGAAGTTATTTTCTTTAATGAAACGATTATTGTATGGATGGTATTTACCGAAGTGAATGGATATGGGTCGTTGAGCAACGACATATATATATATAAAAAAAAAAAAAAAAATTACGGGATGTTACAGTTGGTATCAGAGCATCTGGTCTTGATCCCGAGGATCAATGATGATTACATTGCTATGATGAATTTCAGGATGGTACTCAACCAACAAGGAACTTGAAATGGGTGATCTATAATTCTGCTCCTTTGTTTTAATTTCTTTTTTTTTTTCTTGCTATGTAATTTTTGGGGCTTATCCAAATACTGATATCACTCGCTAGCATTGTAGGTTTAGGATACATGCATAATTGAGGAGTATATGATGTTGCTGGAAGCTGTTAGCCAAAAAAAAAAAAAAAATTGGTTTTTGGTTTTTGGGTGTGTTTGCGATGAAATAATGTTTTAAGAGGATGGTTAGAATGGATTGGCTGGCTTGTGAAGAATGAGTTTGGGATAGAGGTGTGCGAAAATGGTGGCATAAAAGACCTGGGGCATTCAGTAGGAGTTCCGGTGAGTGTGGGAAATAAAAAAATAATTAAATAAAGAATGAAATGATCGAGCACGATAATAAATAAAAATTAACGGTCTTGATTTTGGGATCTAAAATTTCATTTTTGAGGGAGGCATTACTGCATGTTACTCCTAGATGATTAAGTCAAACAATGCCATATCAGATATTTGTTGATTTTGCAAGAGTTTATCTTTTATTCTACCCTTGACCTGGGGTGTCTAAATAAATGTACTAATGTTTTGCTTCCATAAGTGCTCAAACTGGAAGCAAGTTTTCAAACACAAATGCTCTCTCTTTTATCTAACTGGTTTGGCAGCAGAATACATGTTAGTATATGTGAGGAACAAATTAGCATGTGCAAGGAATGAACGTGTTATGGTTAAGATGCTAGCCTAGGGATGACAAATTCAACAGAAATTCTGACCTCAATAGACTGGGCTTGATATTGGTGGATTTTTTTAATTAGAAATACATTGTAGCAATTGAATAAAGACTTGAAGTTGTTTTTTTTTTTTTTTTTTTTTTTGTCATTACTGGTTATCTTTTCTTCTTGTGCCAGCTAATTTAGATTTTAGTCCCAAATTTGACTGTTAATGGGTGTAGAGGTTAAAATGAAGCATTTATTTTCTGAAGAGGATGAATATGAGCAAAAATGCATATGGGAGAACTTATGATATAAAAATTATAATGTAATTCTCATAATTAACCGTCTTTATATTATGTATGTATAATTTGTCTTTCATACAACATCACCTGCTACATTTTGTTCTTAACCAAGCATGCACTCACAATTAAGGAAAACATTAAAGGAGAAAAGAAAGGCCTCTGTGTGGATTTCTTGTCGATAGAGATCCCTATACGGATATTGTTTTTGCCCTTGGGGTAAGGGCAGACAAAGAAGTGATAGATTTGATTGATTATGCCAGCAATGGGGCCAGCATTGTGAATATTTTCTTTGCCCAAATTTATGATGCTGATGAGAAATGCGAGCATTTTCGTAGGGAGGACAAAGCACTTGATTTTGTGGATAAAATGTTAAGAAAGACCATATTTTCCACCAAAAGAATCTATTGAAGACGCCATTAGTGCATATCTGTTCCTAGGCTTAATAGCCGCAGGCACAAGGCTCGTTTTCTTGGATATATGTTGAGGTGTCTTTTAGAGGCCTATACAGGCCACAGGAAATGTGACAATAGGGATAGTTTTAGAAACAAGAGGTTCGAGTTGGCTAGCGAATTACTTGAACGAGAGCTAAAAGTGCATGGTTCACATGTATTGAGGTGCATGACCAAGGCTTTGTAGAGAGACCTATATGGAGATCGTGATGTGCACCCAATTGAACACTATTTAGATGCTTCGATAGTGACCAATGGGTTGACGAGAACATTCTCAACTGGGGCATGGTGTCATCCTTTCAAGTGGATGGAAAGGGTTTACAAAGTTGTGGGAAATCTTGGGCGTGCTAATCCACTGCAAACAATGATAGATCTGCGGAAAAACAAGGCGGCAAGTTCGGTACACGAGAAAGGTTAGAGATGCCAGATACCCGCACCCTTCCCATTGGGGGTAGAGTATGCCTTCTCTCTACTCCAAATGGTTAAAAACTGCGGCCTTGTAAAAAAAAAAAAAAAAAAAATTGGCTGTCACTGGAGTTGTCAGTATCAATATGTCAGAGTCTCTAGTTGATGAATTGTTTGAATAATGGAATGGAGAAACTGGGTGATGATACTTGCACTAAACTGGATGGGAAGCATAAAGTGTTTCTAAATGGTGAATGGGTTGGAGTTTGCGAAGATTCTTATTTGTTGTGGGCGAACTAAGAAGCATACGACGCAGGACACAATTACCCTATCAGGTGGAAATCGAAGGGGATGAACAACAGAGAGAAGTGCACATATTTTCTGATGCTGGAAGGATCTTACGCCCTCTTATGGTTGTTGAGAACTTGGATGAAATTAGAGCATTTAAGGGGGAGAAACTACATCTTTGCATCTCTTCTGGACAAGGGGATTATTGAATTTATTGGCACTGAAGAGGAAAAAGACTGTTGTACTGCATGGGGCATTAGATTTCTTTTAGAGGATATTGCGGGGAAGCAATCTATGAAGTATACACACTGTGAACTTGACATGTCCTTTTTGTTAGGTTTGAGTTGTGGAATTACCCCCTTTGCCAATCATGATCATGCACGAAGGGTCCTGTACCAAGCTCAAAAAAAAAAAAAAAAAAACATCTCAACAGGCTATTGGGTTTTCCACAACAAATCACAACATCAGAGTTGACACCTTGTCTCACCAATTGCATTACCCCCAAAGGCCTTTATTTCGGACAATGATTTCTGATTGTTTCGGTAAACCTGGATACCTATTTGGTCATAATGCAGTGCTGCCAAAGCTAGGGTTGTTTAATGGTCAGAATGCTATAGTGGCAGTTAATGTTCATCTGAGTTACAACTAAGAAGATTCATTGGTAATGAAGCGTGCGACTTTAGGGCGTGATATGTTTCGCTTTGAGCACATTAGAAGCTACAAGGCGGAGGTGGACAACAAGGAGCTAACCAACAAGAGGCGGGAGTCTGAGGATTCTATTACTGTTGGGGAAAATATAAAGCAAAATTGGTCGGGTTGACAGCCTTGATGATAATGGATTTTCTTTGATTGGTGCTAATATGCAAAGTGGTGATATTGTGATAGGGAAGTGTGCAGAATCTGTGACAGATCACAGGGTAAAGCTAAAGTACACAGAAAGGGGCATGGTCCAGAAAGTGGTATTGTCGTCTAAGGATGAGGGAAAGAATTTTGCTGTGGTGTCTTGGTGACAGGTACAAAAAAAAAAATTAGAGGTAAAACAACCTCTTGTAGATATCTGGATCTTGTTGGCTCAAAGTCTTCTCATAGTTTTATTCTAGTATTTACACTGTACATCCCAGTTTGGGATTAGATGATTTATACTGAACAAAGTGAAATGAACTTGATTTTGAGATTTAGAAGATGCTTTAAAGGGATCCATATCATGATTATGAGAGATCCTTCAGCCATTAAGGTGTGCCTTTTATTTTAAGAGTTTGACTTGGATTTAGACATGTATAGCGAGTACTGGCTGTGCAAAAAAAAAATAATAATAATAAAAAAATTAAATAGTAACTTAAAGACAGTTCTGTTTGTCTGAATGCACGTGCAGTTTCTGAATGGCCACCTATATGTTCACACATGCATGCCTCCCTGGTAAAAATGTAAGGTCTGATTCTATGAAACACATGTAGTATGCAAAGAGTTCTTAATGGTGTTTGAATTTGCTTTCCTCTAGACCTGTTTTATAGAATTTATGGTTAACGGATGCTACTGGGGCTGGCTTCCCTTGGGTGGATGCCCTTAGTCCATTTGAACCAAATATACATGCGTATGAGTGGGTGTGTTTCACATTTCCTGTTGTTGGTTATGCTCTTCAATTGTTGTTGCAGGTTCGATCTCCTCGTCTTGGAGACAAGTTTTTCAAACATGAATGGGCAAAAAGGGCGTTCTGGGCTCTTTGGAGTCTCGAGAGAACTTCCCTTTCACAATTCAAGGAGTGATCCTGATATTGTAATAAAACAACATGCACTTACATCACGTCAA
The DNA here is from genome assembly GCA_015731905.1 of Salix dunnii. NCBI lineage: Eukaryota > Viridiplantae > Streptophyta > Magnoliopsida > Malpighiales > Salicaceae > Salix > Salix dunnii. The sequence goes on along the minus strand of CM027665.1, from coordinate 8,641,259 downwards.
ACTACCAGGTACGGAGTGAGAAACCCTTAAATTTCGAGGACGAAATTTATATTAAAGGGGGGGAGAATGTAAACACCCAAAAGAAAATATATTTATATTGTAAACACCAAAAATATATATATATATATATTAAGGCTGAATGAGTTTGTCGTTGCCAATTTCGTGATGGGGCAGGAAATTGTAAAGGGATTCGACCAATGTCAAAATTCCGTAGTTAATTTGCAATGGGGTTGTAAATCCCGGGAAATAAATGTAAGTGTTAAATTAAAAGAGAAATAAAATAAATTGAGGGGAGGGTGAAATTGAAATATATATATATATATATATATATAAAGAAGAAAGAAAAGAAAGGGGACATTTTAAAATGGGGGGAGATAAGTTGGGAGGGTTAGAGAGAAAAGAGAGAAGAAGGGAGTTGTGCTCCGACAGCCATATCTCTGCCGTCCACCGTTGGATTAGGCTGAGTTTTGGATATGTTGGGAAGCTCACTATTGTCTAGCATCTTACCGGAGGGATTGTAATTATCTGCCGCCGTTTGAGAAACCCGATCATCTGAAGATTTCTGGAAACCCCCTCAAACCCGTCGGAGTCGCCGGACAGTCCCTCCACCTTCCACCGTTGGATTGCTCTGATTTTTTGGTAAGTTGTATTTCATTATACTACCTACACGATGACCGTAGGGATTTTAAATATCTCTTACCATTTGAGAGATATTGCATTTTGAATGAATTCTGGAATTTGTTGAGACTCTTTTCAAATGTGTTGCGCTGTCGACTGAGTTCAGAGTTTTCATACCGTTGGATCAAGCTTATTTTTGAGTGTTGTGTTTTCCTTGGTTGTTACTACATATTCACCGAAGGGATTCTCCTGGGTTTTCTCCGTTACAGGTGAGTGTTCTTTTGAAGAAAATAGCAAAATCTGCTTTCTTCTTCCAGTCAGAGCAGCCTGCTATTTTCGCTTCATTTCACCGTTGGATGAAGCTGAAATTTGGGTATGTGGTGCTAATGAGTGTGATTAATGTTCTGAACGGTGGAGATGAGGAATTGACAGTCCAGCAAGGAGATATGTATGTTGAACAGTAGCTCTCCAGTTTAAGGTCAGTCTCCGGTTTAATTCCAATATTGGTAGATCTAACCGTTAAAATGATCTGAAATTTGGGCAGGTGTTGCATGTGTTGTTGATATACAATTTCACCGTTGGGATTTGACATTGTCTGAGTGAATTGTGATTTATTACTATTACAATTACTGCTGGGTGCTGTCTTGGCAGCATTGTTTTTTTGGGTGTTTTGAACCAGAAATGCATGCTGTTTTTATGCTTAAATTGATATATATTTGGTTGAAAGTTAATATGGGTTTAGGCGAAACTTGTTGAAAAGTTCGGGTAGAAAATGTATGTTTTCAGCTTGTGAATTATCATGGAAGATTTTGTGTGTTGAACTGAAAATCTATGCTGAAATGCATGGGTATTTTTCTGAGAATTTGCATGCCGAATTGTGTATTTCGCGGTAAATTGCGACTCGCTGCCGAAGCTGCATTATGAACATATGAACTCTTGAAATGAGTGCAGTGACGGATGTAGGCCGAAATGCAAGTGTACTGATTTATGACCCTTGATGTCGCAGGTGGTGCGGTTGGGACTGGATCATCTGCAAGTCAAGCACAATCCACTAGTGGAACAGGTAGGTGATTTACACCTCTCCTTTTTATATGACACGTGATAGGTCTTTTAATTTGAATTTTATACGAATACGATGAGATATATATATATATGTTAGATTGTTGCATGCTTGAATGTGGATCACCGATTGATTAGCTACGGCTAATAGCATCCGAAAGGAAGGTCGGGACAACGATTGATTTGCTTCGGCTAATGACACCCGAAAGGATGGCCGGAATCAACGCTTGATTAGCTACGGCTAATGGCATCCGAAAGGATGGCCGGGATAAAAAAAAAAAATTGATTAGCTACGGCTAATGGCATCCGAAAGGATGGCCGGGATAAACGCTTGATTAGCTACGGCTAATGGCATCCGAAAGGATGGCCGGGATAAAAAAAAAATTGATTAGCTACGGCTAATGGCATCCGAAAGGATGGCCGGGATAAACGCTTGATTAGCTACGGCTAATGGCATCCGAAAGGATGGCCGGGATAAAAAAAATTGATTAGCTACGGCTAATGGCATCCGAAAGGATGGCCGGGATAAACGCTTGATTAGCTACGGCTAATGGCATCCGAAAGGATGGCCGGGATAAAAAAATTGATTAGCTACGGCTAATGGCATCCGAAAGGATGGCCGGGATAAACGCTTGATTAGCTACGGCTAATGGCATCCGAAAGGATGGCCGGGATAAAAAAATTGATTAGCTACGGCTAATGGCATCCGAAAGGACGGCCGGGAAAAACGTTGATTAGCTCCGGCTAATGGCATCCGAAAGGACGGCCGGGAAAAACGTTGATTAGCTCCGGCTAATGGTATCCGAAAGGATGGCCAGAATAAATGAGTGATTAGCTCCGGCTAATGACATCCGAAAGGTTGGTCGGAACAAAAGAATGTTAGTTCCGTTTAACGACGTCCGGAAAGAATGGTAAACCTGAGATATGAATGTCTTTATTGAATATACGGAGTGATGATATTGTTGCTCGAAAAAGAGAAATGGAGTACCTATATTTCTACAATCGAATTGCTTTATGTATATGCAGAAATTCCTACATGCCAGTGTATCTTTTAATCGATAGATCTTTTGGTCAACATTATTTTAATACCATCGTTAAGTATTTGCAATTCATTAAATGTTTATACTGCTGCAGGGATGTCACAGCCACGAGAGGGCTAGGGAACCTAATACAAAGGAACCTATCTTTGCAAAGAACCATGTAGATTGTATTCTAATTTAAGATGTGTTTGGGCTGAAGTAATGTACTGAATACTTAATTTGTTACCAGACCCTTTTGTGAACGTTTGAAAATATCACTAGTAGATTAAGAACGTAAACTCATAACCATGTATGTATACTTTTAATCTAAATCTTTAGTTGTGAAAACTGTAGTATTGTACTCTCATGAGAAGTTATTTTCTTTAATGAAACGATTATTGTATGGATGGTATTTACCGAAGTGAATGGATATGGGTCGTTGAGCAACGACATATATATATATAAAAAAAAAAAAAAAAAAATTACGGGATGTTACACGTTGGGCATGCACAATGTATTGCCTCTGCTTCTGCATTATTTGGCCAATGATTAAATCGAATTGGCATATAAAAATTTAATTATATCTTTCGATTTAATTTTTACTCAGATTTATCCGAAAATAAATTACATTAACCTTAAATCTGCATTTTCCTTTATTTCTGGGCACAAAAGAGGTATGATCGAGCTCTTGAAATGCCAATAATTTCTGCCTTGATTTTCTTACCAACACCAGCCCTCTTTTATTTTATTTTTTTTGTATTTTTAGATAATTTTAGAGAATAATCCAAAATTAGGTTATGACAGTTGCCCCCTTCTTTACAATGGTTACAACTAAAGTCTGACTTTAAGTAGTAAGTGTTGTAAAGAATGATGAAGTTGGTCTCATTGTTCCAGGTGACCTACCCAGATGAGAATGGTCTCATTGTTCCAGGTGACCTACCCAAGTTAGAATGGTTTCATTGTTTCCGGGTGACCTACCCTGTTAGAATGGTTTCATTGTTCCGGGTGACCTACCTTGTTAGCATGGTCTTATTGTTCTGGGTGACCTACCCAAGTTAGCATGGTCTCATTGTTTCGGGTGACCTACCCTGTTAGCCTGGTCTCATTGTTCCGGGTGACCTACCCAAGTTAGAATGGTCTCATTGTTCCGGGTGACCTACCCTGTTAGAATGGTCTCATTGGTTCGGGTGACCTACCCAAGTTAGAATGGTCTTATTGTTCCGGGTGACCTACCCTGTTAGAATGGTGTCATTGTTCTGGGTGAACTACCCAAGTTAGAATGGTCTCATTGTTCCGGGTGACCTTCCCTGTTAGAATAGTTATGATGGTCTCAATGGTGACGGGTGACCTACCCGGGTCTCATTATGACGGGTGACCAACCCGGATTATATGGGGTCTCAATGGTGATGGGTGACCTACCCTGTTAGAATGGTCTCATTGTTCTGGGTGACCTACCTAAGTTAGAATGGTCTCATTGTTCCGGGTGACCTACCCTGTTAGCATGGTCTCATTGGTCCGGGTGACCTATCTTGTTAGCATGGTCTCATTGTTTCCGGTGACCTACCCTGTTAGAATGGTCTCATTGTTCCGGGTGACCTACCCAAGTTAGAATGGTCTCATTGTTCCGAGTGACCTACCCTGTTAGAATGGTCTCATTGTTCCGGGTGACCTACCCAAGTTAGAATGGTCTCATTGTTCCGGGTGACCTTCCTTGTTAGAATAGTTATGCATGGTCTCATTGGTCCGGGTGACCTATCTTGTTAGCATGGTCTCATTGTTTCTGGTGACCTACCCTGTTAGAATGGTCTCATTGTTCTGGGTGACCTACCCAAGTTAGAATGGTCTCATTGTTCCGAGTGACCTACCCTGTTAGAATGGTCTCATTGTTCCGGGTGACCTACCCAAGTTAGAATAGTCTCATTGTTCCGGGTGACCTACCCAAGTTAGAATGGTCTCATTGTTCCGGGTGACCTTCCTTGTTAGAATAGTTATGATGGTCTCAATGGTGACGGGTGACCTACCCGGGTCTCATTATGACGGGTGACCAACCCGAATTAGATGGGGTCTTAATGGTGTCGGGTGACCTACCCGGGTCTAATTATGACGGGTGACCTACCCAGATGTAATTGGTGAAGATGGGGATGCAATGCATGATTATGCATGTATACTTACCTGAAAAATATAAGTCCCCTTTCATCTGATGCTCCATTGTCATAGGATCTCCAAAGCTTTGTTGTGATTCATCCACCTACCTTAAACATATTGTCTATTCTGGGCTCTTTGCGAATGATCTCTGCTCTCATGTTTTATCAAGTCTGACCTTGCCCCTAAGTGTGGTGTTGTTTGATTCATTGTGAAGGGGTGTAATAGGTCATCCATTTCCTTGGGTTCTTTCAATAACAACTCTTTGATTGTGTGTGTTTTGCGAACAATCATTGCAAGGTTTGCTAATGTTGATCTCATCCTTGATTGTCAAATCAACATGGAGCATTCATCAATTGAATTGCATTTCTTCCATCATATGTCATTTGTCAACCTTCATGGATTTGTCAAGTGATCCAAAAATGCATCCAAAACTCATCATTGCAGGCTCAATGTTATCCTCAATAAATTTCTCTCAGCTCGTGAGAGGAGATGTAATGTTATCCTCATCTGCTATAATGCTATGAATTGCACCTTGCAACTACAGTCATGCAATTTGAAACTATTTGTCAAAGAATTATAATGTTGTCATTCAACAAGTGTTTTATATATATATATATATATATATATATATATATATATATATATATATATCCATGCGGTGAATTGAACCTTGAGTCGATGGGCTTCAAAATCAGTTATCCCACAATTAGTCTTGGTGGTACATATACTTTTCAATATTTATCAACAATGCAACTCATGTGATGACATCTTCCTTTTTATCATGGTCATTCGTGTAGTGAAGCAGAGCTTTAATTTACAACTTCAAAACATATATTCCCTTCGTCAACCTTGATGACATGCATTCTCTTCAATATTTATCAAATGTACCCATGCGACAATGTCTTTTGGAGACAAAAAATCTGATGGTGGCTCCTAATATTTCAAAATTCTGAAAATGGCCCTCAAATGCAATGTTAGTCTCAACCGTTATTGGAGCTTGTTAAACCATCATTCTCTATTAAACAACTCTACCTTGAGTTGATCTATTGATGCTCATTCATCATTTTATCACCAAAACATATTCATTGTTGTTATAAATCTGATGAACTTCACCGAGTCATTATTTGCTTCTTTTTTTTTGTTTTGCCCCCAAGTTGACGTGAAATTTTTTTGCATCCCTATCAAGATCCATATCGTGGCCTCTGAATGTGGTGCTTTCCAATAAAAAATTGTCAATATTTAGTATTCTACTTATCCAATCAGTGTTCTATTTGTTAGCAAATCTTTCTTTGTTCTGAAATTAAGTCAACAATTTCAATGATCATGTGCATCCAAAGTCTAATCCTTGAAAGAAAATCAAAGAGATGTCATTTGTTGAAAATCAAATTCATTTGGTCAAATACCCAACACCATATTCAATGCATGCAAAATTGTAATTATCTTGTATTTTGTTAGCAGTAGTTGTCTCATTGTGAGATTGAAATCCTTTTTTTCTATGGTTTTTTTTTCAATTGTAATCTCTAATTTTGGGGGTATGCTTTTTTATGGTACATGACGAAGTGTGGTTTTCAAACAATTAAAATGTCAAGTAAAGACCCAAGATTCAGTTGAAAATTTATCTCCTTCTCCAGCACTTACTTTATCGACATGCATAACAAATTACAACTTACTTCATGAGATTATAACTCATATGGAAAAAAAACCTAACAATATTGGAGAGCACCACTTATCAGTTAAAATTGCTTGCTTGATCAAGAAGGACTTTTAAAAACGTGTAATGAGGCTATTGTTCATGGCTATAAAAGAAAAAGGGAATTCCTAGGCTCACAAAAGTGTTTGAGGTTTTCAAAGACCTAGGATCGCCATCATCTAGTTGTTAAGTCTTTTCCTCATGTTGTCCTTGTAGAAGAAACTACATAAAAATACGTTAATTATCTTAATGTGATTTTTTATCAATCAACCAATGCTCTAAGAATCTCTACAACCATGTTATTTGTTTCATTGACAATCTCAAACTTAAAAGGGAATACTAAAACTCAAATCATCATTTGTCATCTTATGCTATTCCATCTTTTATTGCACTCAATATAGTCTAACAATTCTGTAAGATTTTCATTTGATGGATAACTTATCTTGAAGACTCGATAATCTTAATAACGTTTCTTCCTACATGAGGTTTGACTAAAGATACCAAACAGACATGGTATAGTTCAATATTCTCTTTTTTTCTTTTTTTTTGTTTTCAAACTTTTTTTTTTCTGAACTTGTCCTTAGCATCGACTCTTGTTTTTTTTTTTTTGTGTGCCATGTCCTACCTCAATTTGCTTATTCTCCAATGTTGGATTTTTGTTCTTAAACATCCCTTTTTTTTATTATTTCTAATGTTGTCACTGTATCCTGAAACTACAAATCTCTTCTTTGTCCCCAATGTGAGGGTGTGATCCATGTCAGGTCTTTTCAAAGAAATAAAATCAGGCTCAAATTGGGATTAACAAAGGATATATATTTCAAGAATAGTGAAGGAAGTAAACAAAGATGGCCTTTTTTCATTTCAAGCAAAGTTGGTTTTAACTGATAAATTTTTGACCTCATTTAGTGTAATGATTTGGATGTGCCAAAGTCATGATTCGCAGGTCAATAACTACCGAATCCATCACATGTCAATATGCATACTAATGAAGCTTAGTTCCATGATGTGGTTCAAAAACTCGGTGTATGGGCTCAAAAAAATTGTTTGGCCACCTGGTATTGGTCATCATGTCTTTTAACAAAAGTTGGGTCAATTCTGTAATCAAAATACTTTTAAATTTTGCATGTTAGAGTTTGATCAAAATATTTTGTCAAAAATAAGCATGTTAAAACATCTCTTGATTTCAAAACAACAAAAAGACAAGGAAAACACATGCTTCAATGAAATGATGATTTAACCCCAAAACAAAGTGATAGCTGATGAAATTCCATAAGACAATTGACGGCGACACTTTTCTCAAACTTTTCAAACAATCATTTCTGTATTGTCACTCCTCATTGATCTTGCTTATGCTCGTGATGATTCATTGCTAACACTGCCGATTATATCCTCTACAAAACTTGACTTGCCTTTTACTGATTAACTTTCACACTTGATCACTATTCATCTTTCTTCATCTGTTATGTCGCAAAATGAAAGTAGTTTTTTTTACGCTCCACCGCACTCTTCATTGGAAAAAAATAAAATGAATTGAGCTAGGAAGCACTCTCAACAAAACACCAAAGTGCACAAATTATGAACGATTTCGTCATACAAAGAAAAGATTCTCTTGCGGTAATTTCACTTCGTTGAGCAATGTAATCTTGCAATGCACATGCTTCAACCTCTCAGACACCGTAATAGATTCAACCATATTATCTTTTCACATCAGGATTTTTGAACTTTGGTTGCAAAATAACATGGTCTATTGTGTGTGGTGGCATAAAACTCCTTGATTTGACAGTGCCGTAAAAACCCCATGATCAGGAGAGAAATCAATTGATACTTAATAGACTAACAACTTCTTTGACTGATACTTGCTTTCTAAAACTGGACTACTCACACTCCCTCAAAAGAAAACCTAAATTTCTCACAATCTCCATTGATGAATACGTTAACACTTTGTAGATGATATCCCAGCATATGTCCCACTAGATTTCACTGGAGAGCAGAGAACTTTGTTATTGGCTCGTAGAAGAATATGAATGATGTCTCTGTATCGGTGTAAGTTCTTCTCAGCAATGTCAAGTGTCCATGACTCTTGGCCTTTCGGAGGATGACAAATTGAGGGACTCCTATTTCAAACTATGGAAATGCATGTTGAAATGTATATGCATTTTTTTTTACAGACTCGCCCTTCGAGGAGTGACACGTGATCATAACAATTGCATAATAAACAAAAATTGTGAGAATGCATGTTGAAATGAATATGCATGTTTTTTTTTATGGACTCGCCCTTCGAGGAGTGACATGATCATAACAATTGCATTATAAACAAAAACTTGATTTTTACTTAAACCCTACAATGAAAATTTCCTAAGTGATGGCTACTGTGTCACCCAAAAGTCTTAAATTCAAGATGCTTCGAGAAGGGTTTGTCTTTATGCAAACCAAAATGGAGGGAGCATACACCCTAATGATTGGTTCTAGTTCCTTTATGTGAGACATAGGGTAAGTTTACTACTTGGTTTCTAAAAAGGGTCTCTTGCTGTCCCAGTGATCACCTTCGTAAAGGTGATATGGGGGTTTGGCAGGTAGCGAGATGGTATGTATACCAATCCCTACCAGTCTAAACACTCAAAAAAGAGTTGGGGTTTACACAAACTTCAACCTTGACTCAATTCATAGGTAAGCTGCTAGTCCCCCACTTAACTTAAAAGTTTACCATGTGTGTCAAATAATAATAATAAAGGTGATGCATGATAGGGCATTTTTTCATATTTCATGTGTCATACGTAAAGATGCATGCTAAAACTTCTGAAAAATATATATCATTCATAGCAACAAACAAAAATAATAATAAAAAACCAACATATTATGAACAAACAAAATTATCAAGCTTAGTCCAAAGTCCTCAGTGGAGTCGTCATCCTGTCGCACCCCTCCGCGAGAGAGCGGCGTTGCGGCGACCCTCTCCATGAGCGGGGGAATTCAATGTGATTACGTGAAGGTCTTATCTTTATTTTTATGGAAAAGGGAGTCGCCACCTAGTATTACGGTTACTAGGAAACCTAAAACTGGTCTTTTAGAGATTCTAAGGTAAGTGACTGGTTGCGTAAGGGAAGGTTTTAGCACCCCTAATATGCCCTACCTAAGGTAAGCTACTTGAAGTTTTGGTTTGTTTATGATTTGTTATGGTTTTGATCTTTCAAAGATTATGTTGGTTAAATGGTGATGGTGTATTATCCCCGTCGAATATTTTAGATATTAACCCCTTAGGATTTATTTATCCAAACACTAGCGGTGAATAATAGCAAATTATCCCTGTTGAATATTTTGGATATTGAACCCTTAGGATTTATTTATCCAAACACTAGCGGTGAATAATAACAAATTATCCCTGTCGAATATTTTGGATATTGACCCCTTAGGATTTATTTATCCAAACACCAACGGTGAATAAATGCAAATTATCCATGTCGAATATTTTGAATATTGACCCCTTAGGATTTATTTATCCAAACACCAACGGTGAATAAATGCAAATTATCCATGTCGAATATTTTGAATATTGACCCCTTAGGATTTATTTATCCAAACACCAATGGTGAATAATAGCAAATCATCCCACTGAATATTTTGGATATTAACTCTTTAGGATTTATTTATCCAAATATCAACAATGAATAATATGAATAACCAAAAATAAATTTTGATATTTTTGGAATATTGGCCAATACCCTTTGGACTTTTACAAATATGTTGTAAAATCCAAGATGCAAGAAATGATTTTTCTTTATGAAATCCATGGTAAAACACATTTTTTCAAACTCCAAGAGAATATATATTTTAAAAGACAAGAATTTTCCAAAACATGCTAGTGTATTGGTCGTAGCATGAAAACAAATATATTTTGTCTTTTTTTAATAAAAATATTTTTTTATGCAAATTTTGTATTTTTTTGTATTTTTTTATTATATAATTTTATTATTATTTTTTCCGGTGGGCTGGATGCTCACCCACCACAGGCTGGGCCTCCAGCCCATATGGCTGGCAGCCCAGACCGTATCTGGACTGGGCTTCCACCCCAAACGGGCTGGAAGCCCATCTTCATCAGGGGTCAGGTGGGGCACAAAGCCCGGCTCGACCAGCCCACTATCCACGTGCATGGACAGTGGGTGGGGGAGTGGATTAATTCACTCCCCCCGCATGGAGCAGAAGAAGGTGAACAGTAACATGGGGGATTTTGGAGTGTGATGAATGACTTACTTGTTAACACCTTTGGGTAGAGGAGGTCGAGGTGGTTCTTCTGGTCGTGGTGGCATCGAAAATGGTGGCCTGTGATGACCAGAGTTGGCGTCGGAAGGTGACCGGTCACGTTGCAAGTAACCACTGCTGCCTCTGTTGCCTTTGCCTGAGATAGTGATCGGGTCGCCGGGGTTGAGGTGGCGATGCTGGTGACAACGTGGTGGTGCGAGGTGGTCGTAGTTGGTGGATGGAGTTGCTAAACCAAGAGGAAGAGAGAGAGAATGATGGTTGCAGATTTTTAGAGAGAGAGAGTGAGCTGAACGAGAGAGATGAAGTGGAGAGAGACAGTATCTGCAGCTGCTACTGCTGCTATGCAGGTTGCTGGAGAGGGAAGGAAGAGTGGTCGTGGCTGGTGGCTGTGTGTGGATGATTTTGGTCTGTGAATTTTCATTGTGTCTTCTTCTTCCACAGATTTTCAAATTCCTCTGCTCTGTTCTTCTCCCCTAGTTCTCCCTCTCAGTGTACATGCAGCAGACAATATTTGTAGAGGGAAAAATAACCATTGGGCATGCACAATGCATTGCCTCTGCTTTTGCATTATTTGCAGCAGCTGCAGAGGTGCGGCATTATGCTCTGCACTGTTCAGGTGTCGGAACAGTGCAGGCACATGCAAGTTTGTGGGGGCGGTAAAAATGCGATTTGGTCCTTGAATTTATAATTGTTCCGATGCACCCCTAATTAGCTTTAAACTTATGATTTTATGCAATTATACCCTCGTCAGAATTTCAAAAGCATCCTCAACTTTGCGCGCCTTTTTTATTTTGGTCCTTGATTTCTGATTTGCGCGATTTAACCCTCGATTGAACGTTAAACTATTAATTTAATCAAATTGGTCTCTGATTTCACATAATTGGCTTGAATAAATTCAAATTGGTCTCTGAAAATTTCATTCTCATCAATTGAGCCCAAATTAAATCTAAGAACTTGATTTCTCATTGACTAAGCCTTTAATAAAATTAATTTGACCAATTTAAAGTAAAATTAAGTCATTGCGCTTAATTAAATTCTTCCATTAGACCCTAAATTAATCCTCAAATATAATTACACTTTTAATTGCCCAATGATTAAATCGAATTGGCATATAAAAATTTAATTATATCTTTCGATTTAATTTTTACTCAGATTTATTAGAAAATAAATTACGTTAACCTTAAATTTGCATTTTCCTTTATTTCTGGGCACAAAAGAGGTAGATCGAGCTCTTGAAACGCCAATAATTTCTGCCTTGATTTTCTTACCGAAACCGGCCCTCTTTTATTTTATTTTTTTTGTATTTTTAGATAATTTTGGGGAATAACCCAAAATTGGGTTATGACAATGTAGGTGGATGTTGACTTGTGGCCAAGGTTTGCTTTATTGATAAATTTCAGTTTTATATAATTTTCACTTAGTTTGCTTTAGCTTAGCCTAGACAACTTCCACCCCCTCCAATTGCATAACGTGTAGCACAAAAATCATAACTAAATCGTCCTTGTGGGATCGACCCCTTGCTTGCTCTATACTATCTTGTTTGATTTGTTTTAAGCTAGGGTAATTAATTTGTGCGACCATGACATCGCAACACAAGAATAAATAGAGAAGTTGGAAAATTTATTGGTTTTGTTACCTAAATTGAAAACCGTCAACAAAGTAGAACGACTGAAGAATCAAGGGTAATGTTTTTTTTTAACATTTACATATTAAATAAGTTTTTTAACATATTTATTATGTAACATAGTTTCATTTATTGAATTTGATTATCCAGATTAATAATGCTCGACAAATGTATGCTTCAGCCGTTGGCAAACTATTAAAAACTGGAACATTGCTGGGTTATCTTAAAAAAAGAACTCAACTGATAATTTTAACGTACCAGTCTTCATCAAAAGTCAAACAAGAAACAACAAAAATCATGGAAATACAAGTGCAACTTCTTCAAATCCATCAACCGCTGATTCTGTTAGTTTAGGAGAAGACAATGACACATTTATTTATCAAAATAGACCAATTGGTCAGAAAACTATAAATAAACGACTTAGATGCAGACAAGGAAAATAAAAAGTTGGGGAGACAAGTGTAACAAATATCTTACAACAATTGAAGGATACCTTTGTTGAAATTGAGGTAGAAAAAAAATAAGACAGAAAAATTATGCTAGAGCAACAAGCTCTATTGATTAAACAAAGGCAAGTGAAACAAGAAAAGGAGATTATGAAGATGAATAGTTCTACAATGGATCCAATTTCTGTAGCGTATTTTGAAGATAAAAATTTGGAAATTATGGTAAAAAAGAGTACTAATTTGTAATTAACTTAATTGAATTATTTTTAATGGAATGCATTTTAATTAATTATGTAAGAACTTATCGGTTATTTGTTAAATGAAATTTTGGCGGGTTTTTTCAACATTTTAAAATTTCATATTTCAAATATTCTGAATCTTTTAATTATAATTAAATTTATTTTTTATTTTTTTATTTAAAGAAAAATAAAAAAATAATTTTATTGTTGGCGGATTTCTCAAAAGCAATTATTTAATTATATAACTTACTTCCTATAAATTGTATAATTAAACTATATACAAAATAATTGAATTTTATTTAAAATAAGATAAAAAAATAATTCTCTAAAATGACTCTTACTATTGGAGAGCACATTAACTCAAAAGTCATTTACACACTATTCAAAAAGCTATTTTTATGATTTGGTTCTCCAAAATGGCTCTTGCCAATGGACTTGCCCTTAGGGTGAAAAAAATATAGAAGAATCTATTTTATTTTTATTATGTATTATTTATTATTAAAATCTATTTTTATTATGTATTAAATCTATATATTCAAAAAATTACTTTTTTTATATTGGTTTGTATTTATTATTAAAATTAATAATATTATAATAATTCTAGTTATAAAATTATGACAGATATGACATGTTAACTTGAGACCTGTACTTGTTTAAGCTAAAAAACAAATAAAAAATGATTGACTCAACATAACCTTCTCAAAAATTGAGGTCAACACTTGATAAAATATTGTCAAGAAACCTCTTAATTTTTTTGAAAAACAAATCGATCAGAATAAGGTTGCTTTGATTATTTTTAAAAACAATTAAGTAGGGTTGACTTTCTCGAACCGTGACCTGAACTTTTCCTTGCATCATCTCTTGAGTAGAGTTTTAAAATTATGATAATAACATTTTTTATCCTAATATGGACTCAGGTCAACTCTGAGTTTAGTTTTAAAGCTATAATAATAGCTATTTTATTTTTATATTAACTCTCCTGATTTGTGACTTGTTTTGTCCTTGGTTGACCCATGAATCAAGTTTTAAAATCATGATAATAATTACTTTTATTTTATATTGACTTGAGTCAACACAGATTTACCCTTGTAAAATCCAAAAATAAAAATAGGGACAAGGAAATAACAACCTTTTGGGGTCAAAATATAATTTTAAAAAATATCACACTATATCAATATTTTTTTCTCCTCCAACGGAGTTGTAAAAGAGTGAGTGATGAAATAAAAGGCCAACAACCATAGATTGATATTGCACTATTGGATTTGTCTGATTTTTGGATATATTACACTCTTCACCCTTTTTTACCATCTGACCATTCAATTTGAAATATCATAATTAGTTTGGTATATTTCACCCTCAAAATATTTTGATAAAACAATTGACTTTAGAGCAATCATGGTCACCGGAAGTGTTCGCCTTATTATACCATTGGATCATTATAAATTTGTTATATGCTGTGTCAAAATTGATTTGTATATGCACTGAATGATCACTCTTTTTGAGTGTCTTGTTCATTAAATAGGCAGCAAACCGATTTACATGAGTAGCCATTAATTCGGGCTAAGTATGAAAGAAGGATAAGTGTCCTATTACAATACTATTAACAGTGTATATCTCTAATTAATTTTCTAATTAATACACAATCACATCCCATGACATCCCCCCTCAAATTGATGCTGGTCGATCAAGAAGCATTAATTTGTCAACTAAGAATTTATGCCGATGTCAAGAAAGAGCTTTAGTGAAAATGTTCGTAGTTTGATGTTCGGTGGAAATGTGAGGTAGTGTAATTTCATGTCGGTGAAAAGATTCACGAATGGAATGACAGTCAACCTCAATATGTTTTATACGCTCATGAAACACTGGATTAGCCGCAATCTAAATCACACTAGTATTATCAGCATGAAGAGGAGTGGAATGAAGCTGAGGAAAACCAAGTACGCCCAATAACCCACGAAGCCATGAAATTTCTGAGTAGGTTGAAGACAGCCCGATATTCGAATTCTATGGAGGATTTGGAAACTCTATCTTGCTTCTTACTCTTCCAAGAAATGAGTGCATTACCAAAAAATATACACCATCCGGTAACAGAGCGATGAGTATCTGCACAATCAGCCTAATCAACATCACTATATCCTTTTAACCGTAAGGAGGATTCCCTAGGAAAGAACAACCCTCGTTAAGAGGTACCCTTCAAATATTGGATAATGCGGCGAACAACAGCAAAGTGAAGGTGTCAAGGAGCTTGCATAAATTAACTAACTTGTTGTACTGCAAAGGAAATATCAGGACGAGTAATCGTCAAGTAATTCAAACTTCCAACTAGTTGCCAATACAAGGATGGATCTGACAGAGACTCGCCTTCCTCCTGGCAAAGCTTAACATTGACCTTCAATGGAGTAAGGATAAAATTACCCATGTGGAGACCAGCTAGTGAAATGACTTCTTTTGTGTACTTGTGTTGATGTAGTAATGTACCGGTCGGAGTAATCTAAACCTCAAGGCCAAGAAAATACTACAATGGGCCAAGATCTTTCATGTTAAAAGAGTCTTGGAGATGCTTTTGCAAGTGTTTAAGTAACTCAGTATTTGATCCAGTGATCACAATATCATCAACATAGACTAGAAGCAATACAATTCCTGTAGATGTCTTGTGAAGAAATAGAGAGGAATCAAACTGACTTTGAATAAAGTGAAAGGCAAGCAAAGTAGAGCGGAATTTATCAAACCATGCTCGCAGAGCCTGTTTCAAACCATACAAAGATCTGCATAGCCGACAAACCTCGAAGGAAGGTGTTTTAAACATGCCCGGAGGTGGAGACATATATATTTCTTCCTTCAAATCTCCATGTAGAAAAGCATTTTTCACATCCATCTGTCTAAGAGGCTATTCTTGTGACGTAACAAGTGCCAATATAGTCCGTACCGTAGTCATTTTAGCCACAAGTGCAAATGTCTCTTCATAATCAATATCATACTCCTGTTGGTTCCCAAGAGCCATGAGACAGGCCTTATACTGGTCTAGGGATCCATCAGATCTAAACTTGACTGAGTATACCCATTTATAACCAATAGGTTTGACTCTAGGCAGACAAGTCATAAGATCCCAGGTGTGATTGTCTTGAAGGACCTGAATTTCCTCTTGCATGGCCTGCTGCCAGCAAGCCTGGGTGGCTACCAGAGTATAAAAGTGAGGAACAAAAATAGTATCAAGAGTGGCAGTAATCGAGGTATGAAAAAAGCCATACGTATCTGGTGGATGGAGAACCCGAGTGGATCGTCGAGGTGCTGGTGGTGTAGAATCAAATGATGAAGTGGTGTCTAAAAGGGGCGTTGAAGGAGGACATCTTTGATACACTATACCTGGTTTAAACCGCTTAATGGAAGGAGGGACATCATCAAATGGGGGAAGCGGGATAGTAGGAGAATCGAAGTAACATGAGATTGAAAGAAATATTGATTTTCAAAGAAAACTACATTCCTAGAGATTCAAAATTTATTTGCATGATTATCATAACATATAAATCCTTTCTGAGTACGACTATATCCCATAAAAGCACATGTGACAGACTTAGTGGTAAACTTGTGATGTTCAGTGTGTGGCAGATGAAGAAAACAACACACCTAAAAGTATGAAGTGATTTATATACTCAGGAGGTATGCCAAATAAACGAGGATAGGGAAAATCATAATGTAGAGTGACTGTAGGCAAGCGATTGATTAAATAAACAACCGTATATAATGCTTCTACCCAGAATTCGGTAGGTACAGACAAATCAATTAGCAAAGTATGAACAACATCTAAGAGATGACGATTCTTACGCTCAACGACTCCATTTTGTTGAGGGGTGTAAGGGCAAGAGCGTTGAGAAATTATCCTTTTTTTTTGAAGATAATTTTGAAAGGAATTTGACATGTATTCCCCCTTGAGTCGGAGTGTAAGATTTTGATACAAGTGCTGAACTGTGTCTCAACAAGCACGATAAATTTTTGAAAAATAGAGCACACGTCAGCTTTGGAGTGAAGAAAATAGATCCAAGTAAATCGACTGTAATCATCAATAAATGTCACAAAATAACGATATTGCCCATGAGAAATAACAGGACTAGCACCCCAAACATCAGTATGCACAAGTTCAAACAAAGTGGAAGCACGGTTACCATGCATAGGAAAAGGTAAAGTTTTACTTTTACCAAGACGACATGTAGCACAATCAAAAGAAGAGAGAGAATTATTATTGCCTAAAAAACTATGTTTCAAAAGATGAGTTAAGACAACGGAATTAGGATGACCTAAGTTCTTATGCCATACTTCATTATTATTGGTCGTAGCCATACAAGCAAAGGAAACAACTTTAGGAATAGAAAAATATAGAGGAAAAAGATGTCTTACTTTAGGCCCCCTCGCGATCACCATTCTCGACACCTGATCCTGCACAACACAACCACTATGAGAAAAATGAACATCAAGGTTATCATCCACCAACTAGCCAAAAGAAATTAGGCTGGTAGATAATTCAGGAGAGACAAAAATATCTTTAATTGAATGATCCAAATTACCAACAGCAGTAATAGGAAGTGTACTGCCATTAGCAATTTGATAGACTGTGTGCCGTCATACTCAAGAACATCATGGAGATCCATCGTACTATCAGTCATATGATTAGACGCACCCAAATCAACAAGCCAAGGAGTGGGGGTAGGAGTTATACCTTGTGGGCCGAAAGCTGTAAAAGCAGAGACAATCATTTGTTGAACCATGGCAGGTGTGAGAATAGATGAATTAGTGCTTACAATGGGAGGTGTAGAAGATGAGGCCTGGACAATAGCTTGAAAAGCTTGAGGGTGGTGGTTCTGAGGTCGTACCCAATAGTCATTGATGAAATGGCCTGGTTTCTTACAGTATTTGCAAACTTTCTTTTGACAGTTACGAGCAATATGACCAAGTTCTTTGCAACTAAAACACTACAACCTGTGTGGTCCTCTTCCTTGTGCTACGTAGGCTACAATAATAGGCTCAGAAAAACAATATGAGAGGCCATACCCATATGAGTGGATAATCGTTGCTCCTCACGCAATAAATCCCCCAAACAGATTTCCAAGGAAGGAACTGGATCACGATTCAATAAGCTGGCTCAAACATGTTCAAATTCAGGACGAAGCTTCATTAAAAATTGATCGCGTTGACTCTCAGCATGAACTGCTTGAAAAGCCGCGAGAGTCGCAGTAGGAACCTTAACATGAAAAATAGCAAAATACTCGCTCCATGTATTAATAAAACCAGAATAAAATTGTTCAATGGTAAGGTTACCTTGACTGTAACCGCTATTCTCCAACTCCAACTAGAATTTCCGAGCGTTGTGATCTTGGTGATAAATGCGGCGTAGATAGGCCCACATAGCGTGAGCCATAGTGAAACATCAAAGATTGGCAATAAGATGAGGCTCAATCATCCCTAATAGCCATGAAATCACCTTAGCATCCTGAACCTCCCATTTGGCTAATTCCTCTTCATCAGTAGGAATTTTGGTGCAGCTATCAATATGTTTTGATAATTCGTTTTGTAAGCACCCAAGAGAAATATATATATATATATATATATATATATATATATATATATATATATATATATATATGAAATGAAGACAAATTCTGTTTTTTTTTTTAAAAAAAAAAGAAGAAGAAGAAAGAGCAAAACCGGTTTTAGATAGAGCAAAACAAGGTTAAGACACATTTAACCCAAAACCCAAACAACCACCTCATTTCATGAGGTGTATAAATACAAGGAGGAGAGAGGGAGTGAGGGGATATTTTTTCTTTCTTTCTTCCATTCTCCATTTTCTCTCTACATAGCCGAACATTTCACTAAAATTTGGGGGAGAAAACCTTGTGAAAGTGTGTGAGAAGTGAGACCTAGGGAGAAAGGGGGACATTTGCCGAGAGGAAGAAGAAAGGGAAGAAGAAGGAAGAGAGGCAACAAGAGAAGAGAAAGAAGAGTTTCAAATTTTCTAAAAACCCTTGTGAGATACAAGAGGTAAGAGTCATGAAACTCTTTTCTTTTTCTTCTTAAGACATGAAACAAAATGAAGAAGTAAAACCCTAGGGAAAAATTAACTTAAGACCCAAGCTAAATATGCTGGAAATTATGTGTGTGTTGGCTGGAAATTGTGTGTGTTTTGCTGGAGTTTGTTGATTGATTATGGGCTGAAATTGATGGGTTCTATGTGTGGTTTATATGCTGGAAAATATGTGTGTGTTGACTGGAAAATATGTGTGTTGGCTGGAAATTTGTGTGTGTTTTGCTGGAGTTTGTTGATTGATTATGGGTTGAAATTGATGGGTTCTATGTGTGGTTTATATGCTGGAAAATATGTGTGTGTTGGCTGGAAAATATGTGTGTGTTGGCTGGAAATTTGTGTGTGTTTTGCTGGAGTTTGTTGATTGATTATGGGCTGAAATTGATGGGTTCTATATGTGGTTTATATGCTGGAAAATATGTGTGTGTTGGCTGGAAATTTGTGTGTTTTGCTAGAGTTTGTTGATTGATTATGGGCTGAAATTGATGGCTTCTATGTGTGGTTTATATGCTGGAAATTATGTGTGTGTTGGCTGGAGATTTGTGTGCGTTTTGACTGAAAAATTGTTGAAGGATTGTGTGCCGAAATGGTGATATATGCAGCGCGAAACAGGGTTCGCGAAACAGGTTCGCAAACCAGTTATGGCGAATCAGTCCTCGCGAACCAGTTATCGCGAATCAGTCCTCGCGAACCAGTGCTCGCGAATCAGTCCTCGTGAATCAGTTATCACGAATCAGTCCTCGCGAACCAGTTATCGCGAATCAGTCCTCGCGAACCAGTGCTCGCGAATCAGTCCTCGTGAATCAGTTATCACGAATCAGCCCTGTTATCGCGAATCAGTCCTCGCGAACCAGTGCTCGCGAATCAGTTATCGCGAATCAGTCCTCGCGAATCAGTGCTCGCGAATCAGTCCTCGCGTAGCAGTCGTCACGTATCAGTGCTCGCGAATCAGTCCTCGCGAATCAGTGCTCGCGAATCAGTGCTCGCGAATCAGTCATCGCGAATCAGTGCTCGCGAAGCAGTCCTCGCAAAGCAGCCCTCGCGAACCAGTTTCGCGAAGGTGTTTTGATGCCAAAGTGGCAGTCTACAGCGAATCAGTTTCGTTGCCAATTCCGACATAAACCTATACAGAGGTGAATTAAATGCTAGTAACAAATTCATAGGATGATGATGGAAAAAAAAAACAAAGGGGGAACACATGCATGTGAATATTTGATTTGTGAAATAAGTGTGGTGGCGAATGTGATTCAAAATACAAATTTATTGATGTGTGACCATTGATGTTGCAGGAGGTGTAATCGGGATTGGACCACCATCAAGACAAGAACAACCCACAGGCGGAGCAGGTAGGCTACTCGTGCTTTTTGTTCTCTTATATATATATATATATATATATAGTAAATAAGGAAATACCTTAGCATGAATACTTACATGTGATGATAAATGATATGAATTGATCAAATAAGAATTGATTAGCTTCGGCTAATGGCATCCGAATGGATGGCCGGGATAAAGAATTGATTAGCTTAGGCTAATGGCATCCGAATGGATGGACGGGATAAAGAATTGACTAGCTGCGGCTAATGGCATCCGAATGGATGGCCGGGATAAAGAATTGACTAGCTGCGGCTAATGGCATCCCAATGGATGGCCGGAATAAAGAATTGATTAGCTTAGGCTAATGGCATCCGAATGGATGGCCGGGGTAAAGAATTGATTAGCTTCGGCTAATGATATTCGAATGGATGGCTGGGATAATGGCATCCGAATGGATGGCCGGGGTAAAGAATTGATTAGCTTCGACTAATGATATTTGAATGGATGGCTGGGATAATGGCATCCGAATGGATGGCCGGGATAAAGAATTGATTAGCTTCGGCTAATGTCATCCGAAGGGACGACTGGGGTGAGTGAACGGTTAACTTGGCTAGTGATGCCTTAAGAGAATAGCCGAGTGAAGATTTATGGTGATTGCAGTCTATATAATATAAACATAAAGAAATGATAACTGTAAAAGTTTCATCTAACTATCACATCATTCCATTACCCTTATTACTATTATTAGCAAGTAATCTTATTCTTTTAAATGTTTTGTAATGCAGCAGGAACGTCACATCCGCGAGATGTCTAGGGAACCCGACATACGGGGACCTACTTTTGCAAGGAATCTTGTAGATATATGCTAAATCTCAATGTATTTTATATGAATCAATGTATCAAATGTATAACTTCTAGTAAATCACTTTATGTAAATTCCTTAGATTTGTTGAAGAGATAGAAGTGTAAATTCATGTATATATTCATATATATAAGTACAATTGTAATATGCACTTCTCGTTATGTAAATAATAATATGTCTTTAAGTAAGAATCACTTTAATCTAAATGTGAAAATTTTTCTGGATCGTATTTCGATGATGTGAGGATTCAAACTCTCTGCCCATTAAAAAAAAAATTCGGGTCTTTACACTTTTCCTTTTAAGAACATTTTGAATTGGAACTCCCATGTCGAGAAATTCTTTCTAGTCAAATGAATAATATTATTCTCCATAGACATGATACAGATTCGTAGAAACTTAGCCCAAGTAATCCAAATATTAAGCCAATTAAATAAACAGGCCCAACTAATAAAGCCCAAAAATTGCTTCAGAATAGACCCGACCCAGCACCCAATTTAGGAAAATAAAGCCCAAAGTGGAAACCCAAACCTGAAAAAGAAAAGGAGAGAGCCCACGCCAGCAGCCACAGCCCATGAGACGTGTCAGTAGAGCAGACCGACACGTCACCCGAACAAAGGTAAGTGGATGATGACGTGTAAAGGTAACAAAGCTGACGTGGCAACAAAAATAAAATAGCAGATCGTCTTCTCCATTTCGACAATATCCTTTTGTCCATTGCAACTTACTCCAGCAACAAGACCCACTACGCTCACCGCACCTCAGAACTTCTAGCCACCACAGAAAGTGCCGATACATACACTACAACCCAGCCACAACAGAATAGTCACTAATCTCCACCACAATCACATAATAGTATGCCTACCGCCACAACCAAGGAACCCACACAAAAGAAAGAAAAAAAATCATTATGCTCATGATGATTCACAGGTCAGTAGCTTTGATACCATGTCAAAATTGATTTGTATATGCACTGAATGATCACTCTTCTTGAGTGTCTTGTTCATTAAATAGGCAGCAAACCGATTTACATGAGTAGCCATTAATTTGTCTAAGTATGAAAGAAGGATAAGTATCAGAAGGATAAGTATCCTATTACAATACTACTAACAGTGTATATCTCTAATTAATTTCCTAATTAATACACAATCACATCCCGTGACATGTTGGTCATATTGATAAAAACCCACATTCTGAATGGTGGAGATTTGTTTCAGAGCCTTTGACAGGAATTTTTTTATTGGTGAATAAAATACTATTAAGTTGTATGTCAGTTTAGTTTGTTTTTTTATCCATGGTGATCTTAGCGTTAAACAACTTAGATATTTAATATGCATTGCATAACATAATTATGGCTAATGTCATTGTTTAGATTGGATTATCAACTATTTAGTTAGGATATACTTTAACCTTTATAAAGATATTATTGTCTAATCCATGTATTGGGACTGAATAGTTCAGTCACCCCACTTCCATTGAGGCTAGGGTACACAAATCATGAGATTTAAGATTAGTTTCTTGACCAAAAAATAAAGGTATGAATGTTATATTTCCAACATAATTGACCTTATTAAATTTTGAGTTTATAACCTTGAATATGGTCTGAAAAAGGAAGAAGGAACAAACTGTCTTTTGTTTGGCAAATTGATTATTCAATGTTTAGCTAAGATTCAAGATTTAAAAGTCATTGAGTTTAAGAGGTTCCTTCATGAAAGTTGTATTTAGAAGTGATAGCTTTCAAATCAAACTAGATTGGATAAACTTGGAGTTGTATAACTCCAAATATGCACAACTATTCAAGAATAGGTAGGTTGTCTATTACTGGACAGAATTGTTGTTTAGTATTGATTTGAACTTTATGATTTGAAAATGAATGATTTAAAATGAATAAAAGTTGTGGGTTAGGGTCTTATGGTTCAAAAAAAGACTAGAATCACTTAGTGTGGAGTTCTAGAAATCCTTATATAATATAAAAACCGATAAGAGTCTGAAGGAGTACTCTATTGTACATATATTATAAATTACTAAAGGTGAGGTTTAGGGAACCTTAAGGCTGAAATCAAATTTTCTTACCACTAAAAAAGTCATAGATAATGCTTATGGAAGGAATAATTGAATTTGTTAGTATGATTAACATCATATTAGCTAAAGAATTTGAAGAATGCAAGTATTTGAACGATAAGAAAATATAAAGATAGACTTAAATGTGTGAATCATAAAGAAATAATGATTTGCAAAAGCTTGAAATGAAATGATAATTGTGAGTTGAATTGAGAGTATTAACATTGAATCTTCATTTGATTCAAGGGACCTAATTTTTCTTAGGTCTTAGTTTTAGTAATACATTGTTATATTTTTAATATCTAAGGCTATATTTTATAATGTAGGTTTACACCCCTAATATTAAAGTCTATAGCTAAATAAAATGAACAAAATGGTCATGAAATATTTTTATATTTTGGTTGAACTCTAATGGATAATTATAAATTGATTATGATATCTATTTTACATTTTAAAACATGAGAAAGAAATGTTTTTTTTGTTTGTGAAAATATGCTTAGAAATATTTTAGGATTCATTTGTACGCATGAAAATAAAACATTTTTTTTGTATTTTTCTAGAAATGAAAATTATTATATTTTTCTATTTATACATTTTTTAGCTGAGCTAACCCAACCAAATGGGTTTGGGTTGGACCCGACCCAACTCAAAGAACAAAGAAGCAAAGGAAATAAAAAAAAAAACTCTTACAATTGAATAGTGGATGACCTTTGTAGAAAAGGTAGGGGAAGGAAGCTAAATTGAGGATGCAATCAGTGACAAGAAAGGTTTGGCTGGTGTTTGACTGAGAGTTGAAGGAAGAGTGGCGGTTAGCATTGGCTAGAGGAAGAAGAAGCAACTATTGTCGATAGCTACTATAGTTGCGTGGAGAGAATAGTGCATCTAACGATTGCAAGGAAGACTTGTTGTGATGTGGACCAAGCTAGAGACATCAGCATGAACCCATTACATGTTCCAAATGGTTCAATGACTTGGTCTAAGACAAAGACACGAAAAGAGGCATTGAATGCATTAGTTTTGAAGGTTTCAACTAAGTTAAAATTGTAAAGACCATTGGAGTATCAAGAGGAGATCCTAGTACATCTTATCAATGTGCAGGAGGAGTCCAATACAACCTTATTTGGGCCATGAAGGGAGGAAAACAAAAGAAACAAAAGAATCCTACTATAACTTGGAAAGAACATGGATGACTACCTTTTCTTTTTGTTTCTAGGATTAGGAGCGGGATGAAAGACTATAAATAATCCTTGAATCAACTCTATAATATTTTACTTTTCTTCTCATGGCAGTTAATGGATTTAATATTATGAGTTTTATATAATTTTGTTAGCTACACCCTAAGGCTTTTTTGGGCTTAGTTAACACTTTGTTTTCAGCTAGGATCCAAGGCTTGTTTGGAATACGTCATGGGTTTTCCAATTTAGGTCTTTGGGCCAGTTTTGAGTGGAAATTATTTAAGTCCACATAAAGGGTCCATTAGGGTTATTTTTCAAGAACTATATAAACTCATATAAGCTATATTTCAGCAACCATTGATGAATACTATTTCTGAATTTTTTAGTTTTAAAGAGTGAGAGTGATTCTTACATTCTTCAATTCTTGAATGAACTGAATCTAACTTATTGAAGATTAGTTGGCTTCATGGAATCATTCTACTCATTCCAGTAGTGTTGGTGCTTTAGTCCAGATTCCATTGTGTCGCACTCCTATCAGGCATATTTTTGGCTTTTTGGAATCAGATCTTAGTCTTGATTGCGGGTTGTATGGCCACATGATCATGAGGTTCATATCAATTGGTATGAGAGATAGGCTCCGAAACAAGGTCATATTCTTTTGTTATTTTTATATTTTTAGTATTCTTTAAAGTTTTTTTAGTGTCATCTAAGCAAACAAAACAAAACAAAATAAAAAAAAAGGTTATAATTAGAGTTTTCTTTGTTTTGCTTTGTTTTAGTATTTTTATTGCTTCTTGAGTTTCAAAATTATAATTATAGTGCATTGTGAAAGCTACTGACTTTGATTTATGAGGTAAAAGGCATAGTGAGCTTATTAGAGTGAAAAACCTTGATATATTTTTAGTGTGATACACGAGAGGTGTGAGGATATATTTTATGCTACTAATTAGATTTTACAGATTCAAAGAATATTTGAAGACAACAAATTATTAATACAAAATGCTGACGTAGCTTTCTAATTGCAAGCCATAGGGCAACAAGATGAGTTGTTGTCTAGGATGAACGAGGATATGAAAGATGAGGTGAATTCGATAAAGCAATAGAATAGTGGGGCTTATCATTGAGGAAATACGGTCCGTAAGGCCGTACAAAATACCAGATCTGATTTTGAAGAGTTTGTTGATGAAAATACATATGTGGGTGAAGATGATTATGATTCTGCATCTGTTGGACAAGAAATCAAGCTTAGACCAAATAGGGTAAGGAGGAATGTGAATTTCTATGGCATGGAGAATTATGAAGATATGGATGGGGACTTGGACACCATTAAACTAAAAATTTCTAACTTTCAAGGTACAAACAATCCCGAGGCTTATTTGGAGTAGGATAAAAAGGTAGATTGGATTTTTTATTGTCATAGCTATTCTAAAAAAAGTGAAATTGGTGATAGTTGAGTTTACGAAATATGCATTGATTTGGTGGGATTAAATTGTAATAAGTAGGAGAAGGAATGGGGAGCGACCTGTTCAGACTTGGGAGGAGATGAAAGTCTTAATGAGGAGATGATTTGTGCCAAACTATATTACATAACTTATACCTAAAGCTCCAAGGTCTAAATCAAGGCTATAGATAGTAGATGAAGATCACAAAGAGATAGAGGTAATAATGATTTGGGCTAATGCTATTGAGGATGGAAAAGCCACCATGGCTATATTTCTTAATGGGTTGAATTGGGACATTGCCAATGTAGTTGAGCTAAAACATTATATGGAGCTAAAGGACATGGTTCACATGGCTACAAAGGTGGAGAGACAACTTAGGAATGGATATGTTCGACCAACATGTAATTTGGGTTCTTCATTATCTTGGAAGATGAATCTAAGGAGAGAGAGTATTATTCGACCAAGATCCTTTGTTCCTTCTAAAACTGAATCACCAAAGGCTAAAGTTAAAACTCAGCCTAAATGTCCTCGTGATGTTAAATGTTTCATGTGTCAAAAATTTCAAGTAAACCTAGATAGGTCAATCCACAAGGTTTCCTAGGAGCTGACAGCCAGTCGTCTTCCTAAAGATCCACACAAACCTCCAACATCATCAAATATTTCAAGTTTATGGAGACAGAAAGTAGAGAGAGATGTTCTCCTTCCTTTGAGAAGATTTCTCCCCTTTGATGGTGCCAATCAATCCAAGCTTCTTCTTAGTGTTCTTGTGATCTTTTTTTAGTGTTCCTAGTTCAGATTCATGGCTAAAAACAAGAAAAAAATTGCACTGAAGTTGAAGAAGTTTGAGGAGCTGCGGCAGGAGTTGGTCCCTACACTTACAGCCCCCATTCCAACCACTTCAACCTCCCCTTCCCCCTTTCCTTTGCAAAGGATTTCAGCCTATGGCAGTAGTGGTTTAGGTACTTCAAAGTCCAGCCATTCCAATGGCAAATTTGGTCCTAACTATGAAGAGTTTAAGGATAGTGAGGGAGAAAAAAAGGAGTTCGGTCCAACCTTGTGTAAGGATGATGAAACTTATGCTTCCAAGTTCTTTTTCTCTTGTCCCATGTCTTATAAGTTTGCAAAATATTGTCTTATGTTGTATGAAATCCATGCACAACCCATTATGTAAAAGGAGGTAGCGATGGTTGCTAAACTGTTTGTTTGAGAAGTCTCCTCGGTTGCTAAACTGTTTTGAGTTGACTGGCATGTTTTAGATTAATTAGCATGCAGCCTCGGGTGTCTTATCTACTAATGCCCCTCCACTTGTAGCATGAATGACACAATGGTTAGTAGGCATCAATCCTTCATAAAAATATTGAATGAGTAGCTGATCGACTATTTGATGATGAGGGCATTTGCACAATGAATCAAATCTTTCCCAATACTCAGCAAGTGTCACTCCATGGATTACCAAATCTAACAGTTCTTTCTTCAAGTTGGCAACTCGAGATGCTGGGAAATACTTTTCAAGAAAGATCTTCTTCATGCCATTCCAAGTGTCAATGGAACCTGGGAGAATAAAAAAAACCATGCCTTTGGTGCCCTTTTAAACTGAAAGGGAAAGCTTTCAACTTAATTTGTTCCTCGTCAACTCTATTTGGTTTCATGCCAACACAAATCATGTGGAACTCCTTGAAATGAGTATAAGGATCTTCTCCTGCAAGACCATTGAATATTGGTAGCAAATGTATAAAACCATATTTGAGTTTGAAGTTCACATTCCTATTTATGTTTCTACATAATGGTTGTTTTTCCATGTTAGGAGCAGCAAGCTCCTTGAGTGTTTGTTGTAATGCAACAACTACGATGTTGACGCGAGCTTCCTTTTTTAACCTACATAAAAATTTTCTACTTCGAGATCAACCCGCACATGATGACCCTGGTTAGCAAAACAAGTAACAAGCATAAATTCAAAAGAAAACTCAAAAGAAACTAGGCATACAAGAGATCGAAACAATGCAAAAGGACGAGGATCCTACGCTAAAAACTAAAAGAGTCCAAAAACCCTAGAAAATGATGGAATTTGGCCTCGATAGGGTGGGGGTAGAGGCATGAAAAACACATCCCCAACAATAGTACTAAAATTTGTTGCGATGTCACAGTCACACAAATTAATTACCCTAGTTTAACATAAATCACACAAGATAGTACAGACCAAGTAAGAGGTCGATCCTAAGAGGATGTTTTAGTTTAGATTTTCATGCTATATGCTATGTAATAGGGGGGTGGAAGTTGTCTAGGCTAGCTAAAGCAAACTAAGCAAAAGTTATACAAAACTAAATTTTATCAATATAACAAACCTTAGTCACAAGTCAATATCCACCTACAAAAATCAAAAGTGATCATGGAAACAAAACATCAATTTATATTCTGAATATTTATCTCTTTTTAACATTGGTTAGTTATCGGATATGTTGTATAACTTACCCTAACCATCAACAACCATAGTGTCCGTACTAGTAATTTAATTCAATGTAAGAACTAGATAAGTTGATTAATCAAGAAACATAATTGTCCATAATCTATGTTTGATTTAATTGAATGTTCTCCCTAAGATTAATAACGTAGATCCACCACAATTATTAACTCAGTTGCTTCACCAATTCATATACCACATACTCTGGTTTTGATATCAAACTTAGCAATATATTGTCTACAATAATAACTTTTAGTCCACTCTTATCAATTAAATAAACAATCATAGGAAAGATAAACATTGGAGAATAAACATATTCATCATATAAACTAAAAACAAAGGTAAAATAGATCTCATATTTTTTTAAATTTGAAGGTTTCTTTGTCCTTGCAACCAAGAAAAAGAGTTTAACCTTGAATGTTTGTTGAATAACTAATTAAAAAGATTGAAGAAAACATGATTTCCTCACTACCTCTCCTCTTTTGTAAATGCTTAGAAACCTTATTTTGGAGGAGGAAGACTTGTTTTTTTTCTTTTCTGCTAGCCAAATGTTTTCTCACTGCCTCACCTCCTTTAAATATGCTTAGAAACTCTAGCTTCTATTTTACAAAATACTCCTTTAAGTTTGCAAAATTTAGTTTTCATCTTGTAAAACTCAGCTCATTCATAAGACATAATTTTGAGTTAAATCTTAGATCAGTGATAGATATTTGAGTTTGGAATCCAAAAAAAAATTGAGTTTGCATCAATCGAACTTCTATAGCTCCAAATATTAAAGTTGGAATGGTCAAAGGTCAACATTGGCAGATTGCAATATATGACTTTGAAGGCTATGATTTCCATGATCTTTCTCATTTTTTTCCTTAGCTTTATAGAAAGGTATGGATGTTAGCTTTTGAATTCCACTAGAATCATTTCATTTCGATCTCTAGATCTTAAGCTCTGCACAAAATATCGACTAAAGGTCAAATCTGTCAATCAGTTCCAATTACCTTCTTTTTGCGTCTTTCATCCAAAAATACCTTTGAAACATAAAACAAAGAATACTAAAGCATTTTATACACAAACACATATGTAAAACATTAGGTAATATGAGTAAAACTATCAAATAATATGGTTGCATCATGGACCAGCCTAGAATCACCAGCAAGAACCCATTACATGTTCCAAATGGTCTAATGACCCGGTCTAAGACAAAGACATTTAAAAAGGAATTGAATGCATTAGTTTTGAAGGTTTTAACCAAGTTAGAATTGCAAGGACCATTGAAGTATCAAGAGGAGACCCTTGTACACCTTATTTATGTGTAGGAGGGGTCCAATACAACCTTATTTGGGCCATGAAGTGAGAGTAACAAAAGAAAAAAAAAAGAATCCTACTACAACTTATGAGCAACATAAGTGACTACCTTTTCCTTTTGTTTCTAGAATTAAAGGGTTGGAAGGAAGGCTATAAATAAGCCTTGAATGAATTCTATAATATTTTACTTTTCTTCTTCTCATGGAATTTAATGGATTAATATTATGGGATTTATTTAATTTTGTTACCTAGACCCCAAGGCTTGTTTGGGATTAATTAATACTTTGTTTTCATCTAGGATCCAAGGCTTGTTTGGATCAAGTCATAGGCTTTCTAATTTAGGATTTTGGATCAGTTTTGAGTGGATCTCATTTAAATCCACATTAGGGGTCCGTTAAGGTTAGTTTTTCAATAACTATATAAACTCATGTAAGCTAAATTTTGAAAGCTATTAATGAATATTACTTCTGAATTTTTCAGTTTTAAAGTGTGAGAATGATTCTTGTATTCTTCAGTTTCAGTTTTAAAGTGTGAGAATGATTCTTGTATTCTTCAGTTCTTGAACGAACTAAATCTTGACTTACAAAGATTAGCTGGCTTCAAGGTGTCATTCTATTCATTCCAATAGTGTTGGTGTCTTAGGGAAGGTTTCTATTGTGTCAAACCCTTATCAAACCTATTTTGGCTTTCTAGGATCAAATATCAATCTTGATTATGAGTTGCATGACCCCATAATCACGAGGTTCGCATCAGTAAATATCAGAGCTAGGATCTAAAACAAGGTCATATGCTTATGTTTTTTTTTTTGTTTTTTTAGTGTTACTTAAAAGTTTTAGTGTTTGTGTCCTTATTCTTCATGTTTGCATTGTCTAAACATCAAAAAGGTTATATTTCATCTTGTTACTGTCTTTAATCATATCAGTATATTAAAAAAAAGGAAAGCGAGAGGGATTAGATGAAATTTGAAGGATCATTCAATTTTTACCACAGAAACAACTCTGGTGAAACATAAAAAAACCACATCAAAATTAATTAAAAATTCATATTCCATCTTTTGGGGGTAAGATTGCATCATATATCATATTTGAGCTTATTATGATATTTTTTACTTAAGGTTTTAATTTGAAGTTCATTTCTGTGGCATAAACAATATCTTAGTAAACTCTAAGCAAAACACCTTAGAATCAATTGAAATTTCATATCTATGTGTTAGGGTTGAGATTGTACCATATATTAAATTTGATATTATTTTGATATCAACTTTTGGAGGTTTTAATTGGAGGTTCAATGCTGCCGCAAACTGATCAAACACGGGGTTAAGTAATTAAAAGTAAGAGAAAGACCTATAAATTAAGTGTTGTTGTTTGTTTGGTATTATAATACTAAATATAGAGTTGGAGGACATTTCAAGGTCGTTTGGTTTTGGTTTCACTTCTTTTATGTAAAATTTGCGTAAGAGGTTAAATTCGCATCAAGTTTCAAAACGTGATCTAGAAATTGGTTTCAATTCTTTTTTATTTATTTTTTATTTCAAGTAGATTTTGGGAATAACCTAGAAATGGGTTATGACACTTCACATCAATGGTTCTATACCATTTGTAATCCCTATTTCCTTTCACAGAAATCATCTTCATCTAGTCACTGATCTATTACATTAATTCTCTTAAAGAGAGATACAATTAATTCCTCCCAATTACTCTTACTAATGGTTGGCCTCCACCTTCCTACACATTGCAACATTTCCTTGATATTTCCACATAATTTCACCTCCAACATAATCCATATCATTTAAATCTAATTATCCCTATATAAAATTCATCATCCCTATATACTTCATGAACCCTAATTTATGAATTTCAAATTAAATGCATCAATACATAATTGAATTCAAATTAACTTCATAATCAAGTGTAAAACTCCTTACCAAAGCCCATACTTGTGCAGAGTAGATCATTCAACCCTTGCGGCACGAACCCATTTTTACCTATTAGTCCTAGTATCATAGGCAACTAAACAATCGCCCCTTAATTATTGATAGTATAACCAATCAAATATTTCAACTGGTCTTTTTGATTTCTCTATCCACTTTCTTCCTTTTTTTCTCCAATTTGTTCACTTGTTTTGTTATTTAAACACTAATCTATTATTGCTCTCCCTTGCTATTAGTCCCATTCCTTTGTGAATTTGACTATTTTTTTGTTTTCCTCTCAAATCTCTTTTTAAATTTTCAACTCTCCCTTTTCCCTTTTCTTTGTAGTAGCTACTAGACAAACGAAGAAAAAATAGAAGGTTTTTATTGTATTTTTATTACTTATAAATTGACCCTATTTACTTGTAAATTTCACTTTTGACCTCACTTTTTCTTTTCTTCCAATTTTTGTCCCTCCATAATGAAATCTATTTATTATATTATTATTGTTGTTGTTGTTGTTGTTGTTGTTGTTATATTTATTTTATTTTATTTATTTTTCTTTGGATGAAGTTGGTCGGGAGGTGGAATGTGGTCTTGTTGGTGGTGTTTGGTTAAGGTAGAAACTGCGTGTGGTGTGGACTTTCAGATTAGTGGTGGGAGGGAGAGATTGAGTTGTTTTTGTTCGATATGAGAGGTTATGTTGATGGTGGCAGTTGAGAACATAGGGGAATCGTTTCTTGTTGAATTTGGGTCTAGTAAAGGAGACTGGAATGGGAGAGTAAGTTATGGTGGCTAGTTGCTCTTGTGGTGTGGTGAATTGAGCTATTAAAGATGAAAAATATAGAAAGAGGGAGGTTGGCTAACGACTTTAAAAGAGAAAACAAGGGTAAGGAGAGAGAAAGTGTACGAAATAAAATTTAGTCATTGAAATTACCTCTTAATCTTTTCTCCCCCCTTCATTTACTTGTGTGTGGACACCTATATAGAGGTAAAATAATTTTGTTTAGTTCCTTTTTTTTTCAAAAATAATGTTATTCCCATAATGCAATCCTCTCTCATATGATGAGGGCATTGGCACTTTATTTTCTTGCCTCATTATCACAAGTTTTACCGTGAAAGACTCTTACCTAAGATTTTAGGTGAGTCTCTATGAGATATTGATGCTAGTTTGTTTCTTTACTCTCTTAGGGTATAACTTCGACTCTTATTTGTTTTTCCACTATAGAGAATAATTGGAAATCTTGGATTACATCTATATTTAGAATCCAAAGGTGAATATTATATTGTATGGATGCTAGTGCATTAAACTTGTGCAAATTCTTGTGCCCGCTCTATATTGATGTTTGTACTCAATTCATTTGCAAACTCCATTAGATGGTTCCTTGAGTTAATGCTCATTTTTAACTAGGGTTAAAAATTAAGGATTAGTAATGTGCTATGATAGAGGGTTTAAAAGATACCTTTAATAATGTGACTATTAGTTCTTATGAGTGTGATTTAGATGGACATTGATATGAAAAGAGTATCATTCATTTAGATCAGTTCTTAGAAGAGATTAGAGGATGTTAAACTTGTTCTATTTGTCACTTGTTATATATATATAGATAAATAGATAGATAGATATTCCTTTTTGCTTACTTTTCTTTTTACATATCCCTATGTGTTGAAAAGATGAGATTAGCTGCTGAGGATGAAGCACATCTGCTATTTGAGATAATTGATGCTGAAGAATATCCACCATGATTCAAGCTATGTAGATGAATTAATGAAGTATGACTCTATTACTTGTACGTTATGAAGTAGGACTCAATCCCTTATATTCCTATTTTCTAGCTGCATGATTGTATATATATATATATATGAACATCTACTGTAAACAAATTAGACAAGTAATAAAGACCTCTGTCAACATTGCTTCAAAAACACTACTTTACTCTGTTTTTCATGGTATCAGAGCAATAAAATCCCATATACATTAAAATCAAGCTTCCGCAAATCAAACACCAATGGAGGACAATACTGATTCTAACAGTATCAACCCACAGACTACTCCTCAGTCAATTCCTTTTTCAACTTTAGATCCTTCTGATGCTTTTTTTCATTCATACATCAGATCACCCTAGCATGACACTTGTTCCGAAGGTCCTTGATGGAACCAATTATGCCATATGGAGATCTTCCATGCTAATAAGCCTTAGAGCCAAAAATAAGTTGGGATTCATCAATGGAACCATACTTATACCAGGTGAAACTGATCCTAAATACATGTTATGGCAACGATGCAATTATATGGTTCTGTCTTGGATACTTAATTCCTTAAACCAAGAGATTGCTAATAGTGGTCTCTATGTTGAAACCCCTTCTAAAATCTGGTTAGATTTACAAGAACGTTTTTCTCAAGGCAACGTTTCTCACCACTATCAAATTCAACGCTCCATTGTAGAATTGCAACAAAAATAGAATTCGATCTTCACCTACTACACCAAGATGAAGACATTATGGGATGAGCTGAAGATGAGCAGCCCAGTTGTCCAGTGCACGTGTGGTGGAGTAAAACATTTGTCTAACAATGAAGAAAAGACGAGACTTAGTCAATTTCTTATGGGTTTAAATGAAAGCTATTCAACCATCAGAGGTCAGATCATGCTCATGCAACCTTTACCAATTGTTAAGAAAGCCTACTCACTCCTGTGTGAGGAAGAAAAATAAAGAGGATTGAATGAACATAAAGCTAATGAACAAGTTCATGCCATGAATGTAAAAAGACCAGGAATCACTCCACAATGGCAAGACTTCTCATGAAATTGGATGGCTGGCACATTAACCATGCAAGGTCCAAAGAAACGACTTCATTGAACCTACTGTGATGGAACTACACATACAGAAGAGAGATGTTTTTATTTAATTGGATTTCCCACTGGTCATGCCCTTCACGACAAGAATGTGCAGCCTCAAAATCGAGCTCACAAAATTGTTTCAAATCAAACTGGAATTGAATCATCTCACACCACATCTGTGCAAACTCATGACCAGTCTTCTTAATTCACCCCTGAAGAGCTTGACAAATCAAAGCCTTCTTTCAAGCTGGAAAAAACAGCAATATCTACAAATTATACAGGTAATCCTACGCCTTTTTGCTCAACCATGACATAGAATTCTAAGGATACACGATTGATAATTGACAGTGGTGCCACCAATCATATAGCAACTTCAGTCATTGATGAAGATATTGTCCCTATGTCCTCCCAAGTCACCTTGCCCAATGGTTCTCATGCCAAAATTACAACTGCTGGCTCTGCACACATTACTGAAAGTCTACATATTCATGATGTTCTTTGTGCACCTTCATTTCATGTGAATTTACTTTCAGTCAATCAACTCACAGCTGTCCTTAATTGCTCAGTTCATTTTTTTCCCACCATTTGTATATTACAGGACCTAGCTACGAAGAGGATGACTGGCCTGGGGAAGCAGAGTAAGGGACTGTATTACCTCATGCCACAATCAGAATCACATCCCACTTCACCAATCACATATCACGTTCCCCTTCCATCAGCAGCTGTGTGGCATAACAGACTAGGACATCCATCAAAACTGCCCTCTCAGTGTTTGTCCAAATTAATTCCATCTTTTGTTTATGATTCACAACATTTATGTGAAGTTTTTCCTTTGGCAAAACAAACTAGATTATCATTTCCAATAAGTTCCATTCACAGCATTAAATCTTTTGAGCTTATACATTATGATATTTGGGGACCTCAAGAGAATGCAACACATTCTGGTGCACATTATTTCTTAACCATTGTGGATGACTATACCCGTTATTCCTGGATTTTTCTTATGAAATTCAAATCTAAGACACAAGGACTGCTTAAATTATTCATCACCTACGCTCACACCCAATTTAACTGTCAAGTTAAAAGTTTACGAAGTGATAATGGGCTGGAATTCATCTCTTTGAAGCCATTTCTTTCCACTCATGGCATTCTACTTCAAAATTCATGCACTTACACACCACAACAAAATGGTGTAGTTGAACGAAAACATAGACATCTACTCAATGTTGGTCATTCCTTGAGATTTCAAGCAAAATTGCCATTGCAATTTTGGGGAGAAAGC
Source organism: Salix dunnii (assembly GCA_015731905.1). Lineage (NCBI taxonomy): Eukaryota > Viridiplantae > Streptophyta > Magnoliopsida > Malpighiales > Salicaceae > Salix > Salix dunnii. The sequence goes on along the minus strand of CM027665.1, from coordinate 8,605,444 downwards.
TTACTTACTACCACCTATCTCATAAATCGGCTTCCCACCCCAGTTTTGAATCATAAGTACCCATATGAACTTTTACATGGAAATCCTCCCACATATACTCATCTTCATGCCTTTGGATGTCCTTGCTAGGCCACCAACTTACAACCCGTGAACAAATTTTCCCCACGAGCTTGTCGAGGTATTTTTGTTGGATACCCCCTAATCAAAAGGCATATCATATTTATGATCCTACTACGTGACAATTCTTTACCAATCGAGATGTGATTTTTTTTTAGAACTCATTCCCTTCCTTAAATCACACTCCAATTGATTCCTCTCCACAACTATCTCCACCCAATTTACCTTTTGAGCCTCATGATAGCCTACACTCCCTGCAGCCAATTTTTCCTTCCTCACCAACCAAAATCACTTCCTCTAAATCCACCACTCCAATCACTTCATCCCCCTCTGCAGACAATTCCACACCACCTCCTCCTTCCTCACACTCAAATATCCCTATTCCTGTTCTTCGTCGTACTGAAAGGCCAAGACAAACATCTATTTTGCTCCATGATTTTCATTGTGGATAGGTTGGTATGCTCCCTCTCTCTACATCCTCGTCCAAGTCAACCCCTTCAAGGTCAGGTACTCATTATCCACTATCCAACTTTATTTCCTATCAGTTTTTATCTCCTTCTCATCAAATATTTATCAACAATATTATGAGTACTCTTGAACCATCAACATATGAGCAGGCACTCAATGATCCTAAGTGGTGTGAAGCAATGCAAAATGAGCTCAGTGCACTGGAACAACAGAAGACCTAGACTTTAGTTGAATTACAACCTCATTATCGCCCCATAGGCAGTAAGTGGGTGTTCAGAATCATGTACAAATCTGATGGCTCTGTGGAACGCTATAAAGCACATTTAGTAGCCAAGGGATTCAACCAACAAGAAGGCTTAGACTATCATGAAACCTTTGCCCCTATTGCAAAATTAACTACAGTTTGTTGTCTCCTAGCACTGGGAGCAGTTCGAAATTAGCCTCTCTTCTAGATGGATGTAACTAATGCCTTCCTTCATGGAGAGTTACATGAGGAAGTTTACATGACTCCACCACCTGGTCTTTGCTGACAAGGGGAGAAGGTAGTATGTTGGCTTCCTAAGTCCTTGTATGGACTCATGCAAGCACCTAGGAACTAGTTTGCAAAATTCTTAGAAGCTATTAAAAAGGTTGGGTTCTCTCAATCACACTCAGATCACTCTCTCTTTGTACAACAACAAAGTTCCATGCTGACCATTGTTCTAATTTACGTAGACAATATAATCATCACTAGGAACAATGACAAAGCTATTCAAGATATCAAGTTGTTTCTTCAACAACAATTTCACATGAAAGACCTTGGTAAACTAAAGTATTTTTCTCGGACTGGAAGTGGCAAGATCAAAAGCTGGAATAGTCATCTCACAACAAAAATACACACTGGACATCCTAAATGATGTTGGTTTCCTTGGAGCTAAACCATTTGACTTTCCTATGGAACAAAATACCAATGACCAAGGAGAAATGTTGAAGGATGCCTCACATTATAGAAGACTGGTAGGACGATTAATCTATCTTACAATTACTAGACCAAATATCATGTACTCTGTCAATATTCTAAGCTAATTTATGCATGCACCGAGAAAACCTCATTGGGACGCTGCTCTTCGTGTAGTAAGCTACCTAAAGAACAATCCAGGAAATGACCTATTATTCTCTTCTAGTAGCTCGCTTCAACTAAGAGCTTATTGTGATGCTAATTGGGCAAATTGTCCTATGACTAGAAGATCCACATCGGGTTACTGTGTATTTCTTGGAGATTCTCTCATCTTGTGGAAAACAAGAAAACAAAAAACAATCTCCAGGTCATCTGTTGAAGCTGAGTATAGGTCCATGGCTACCGCGACATGTGAGCTCACCTAGCTGAGATGTTTATTTCATGATTTACAGGTGCACTTGCAACTAGTTACATTGTTTTGTGATAACCAAGTAACCCTTCATATTACTGCAAATCCCGTATATCATGAACGTACAAAACATATTGAGATTAACTGTCATGTTGTGAGAAAGAAGATTCAAGCAGGCCAAATTATTACACAATTCGTTCCTTCTCATCTTCAACTAGCAAATATATTTACTAAGGCATTAGGTGGAGACAATTTTAAGAAATTAACAAACAAGTTGAACATTCTTGATATCCATGCTTCATCTTGAAGGGGAGTGTTGAAAAGATAAGATTAGCTACTGAGGATGAAGCACATTTGCTATTTTAGATAATTGCTGCTGAAGAATATCCACCGTGATTCAAGCTATGTAGATGAATTAATGAAGTAGGACTCTATTACTTGTACGTTATGAAGTAGGACTCAATCACTTATATTCCTATTTTCTAGCTGCGTGATTGTATATATATATGAGCATTTGCTATAAACAAATTAGACAAGTAATAAAGACCTTTGTCAACATAGCTTCAAAAACACTTGTTTACTCTGTTTTTCACTATGGATGACATCACTATTAGTTTAAGCTCTGATGCAAGCCTCATTTTGCAACAAACAAGGATGTGGATGTTATGGCCTTTGCTAAAGACCTGGAAAAGATATATTCATCAATGCAGGTGAGCATCCATACTCTATATACTTTCTTTAAAAAAATTGTAATATTTTGTATTGATTTTTTGAACTCTATTGTAATGCTACTTTAAAACACAATTTACTATTGTAATGCAGGATTTGGAAACTAAATTGATTGTTGCAACTACCAGGGATACAACTACAAATGATATTGTTGTATCTGCCAATGCAGTTGTTGATGAGAGGAAAATCAATGCACTTTTTTTTGTTTGGTAAGCTGATCTTTCTTCATCCAAAATATCTGACGATTTAAGTTTGAACATTATGCAGATAAACTTGGCAGCTAAGTTGTGATTTTGGGACATCGTGCATCATGCTAGACCTATTGATGATCTCTAAATACATTGATAAAAAAACATACACCATTTAAACACAACTTTTTGTTAGCTATCATCTGGTTTGCAGATTGCTAGGTTTTTTCTTTTGCCATACCTATATGCCAAAGGTAATGTTTGTGAAATGATAGGTGTGTCCAGGATAGATGTTTAGTTTAAACTATTTATCTCCGGGGGAAAAAAGTGAACTTTTGTTTTGAGAAGCCAAAGGATTAGACATATTTTGGACAAGAAAATTATTATGAATAAAAAACAATGTAGAAAGTTTAGTATAGACTGAAGCTTATTAAATTTTGTAGAAACTTGTTATTAAGGGTAATTACAAATACCTCAAATTGGATGGGGAAGCTCAATCTTGGCACCACCAGAGAGTGGTGGTTGCCCAAGGAAAAGAGAATTCAGAAAGGAATGGTGTACATTTTGACAGAGATAAAGAGAATGGGAATGGAGGAGGAGGGGAATGAGATCAGGAACTTTTTGATTGGGAAAAGTTGGCGAGGAAGAGAGTGAAGGAGATTGAAGAGAGGAGAGGGTTGGAGAAGAAAGTTGAGGAGCTGCAGAGCAGAATGATGGATGATAATAGCCAAGAAGAAAAAGAAGGGAGCGAGGAAAATAAAAAGGAGAGAGTGGGAAAAGAGCCCGGAAAAGGTTACACTACTATTTTTTTTCTTCTAATTACTCTTTTGTATTTGTTTCCTAGTTTTAACTATTACTTTTTTTTCAAGCAGGTGGACATGAGCAGGCAGAGAGAAGAGCAACAGTTGAATTGATTGAATTAGAGCAAAAAGCTTATGCAAAAAGGCATGTATGGAAGGGCTATTGAGTTTCTTGAAGCCTCACTTACGATCATTCCAAGGTCAACATTATTTGGTGGTGAGGTTAGTAATATAAGTTTAATTTTAGTTGTTCCCTTGCTCTCTTTCAACTTAAAATTTTGATCATGGAGTGAGAAATAATTGGTTATAAGTTTGTTGTTTAGATATAAATATGGTTGGCTATGGCTTATAAGGCTAATAATCGACATGTTGACTCTTTACAAGCAATTGGAAATGAAGCACCCTAGTATTAGCAGTCGATGGCAAGCTGCAAATCTTCGATATATATTGCAAGCTCCTAAGCTTAATATATCCCAGGAAGAATGGTCATCATTCCACTAATTGGTTCAACATATGATAGGTTGTGAGTTTTTTTATCCAACTGTTCAAATTAACTCTTGTTTTCAATATTTTTAATGTTGTGATATAAGTTTTTTACTATAAGAGATATATTGGCTAAATCAATAATTATCAAATCAGTCAGTTTGATGATATCTGTTCATTTAGTTTGCACATTCCTAACAATATTTTCAGCATTCCATTTATGCCTTTTAGTTGAATGATTGATGCTGCATGAGTACTTTCCTAGATTAATTGCTCTCTTGTTTATGCACATGCATTAAACACGGGTACTGTAACTAGCGTAAAATTCATAACCGTATAAGTGTACTGATCGGGATAATTATATTCGTACGTATGTATATAGTATATAGGGTACGTACGTGACAATCTGTAACCAGGTAAAAAAAAAAATATGTACTAGAATATATGGTATGTACGTAATTGGTGTTTATGTACGTGAATGTTGGGATTAAATAATGTACGTAAAAAAAAAAAAAAATTAGGAAAAAAAATAATTTTAGATGAATTAATTAGTAAATCCTTTGTATATGTAATAAGTATAAATTATAGTATGTAAAATGATGATAGCCAAAAATAACAATAATAATAATAATAAAACAATATATATACCTAAATGAATTGCCTTGAAATTCATCATAATTTAAGCCTAATTTAACTTGCATTTCACCATAACTCATTGACACATGGCATAAGCATGAAATGTAAAAGATATTTAAATAAGGCAAATATGTGGGAGAAGGAGACATTTTTTGTTATCTCCCGTGACCCTACAAGAAAGAAAAAAAAAAAAAAGAGTGAAAGAGAAGGGAAAAAGGGAAGAAGAAGAAAGGAAAAGCTAAAAAGTTTTTTGGGGAAAACTTAATCTAAGTAAGTAGGTTTCATTTATTTTTGTTTGTATATGCTTTCCATTTTTTTTGTGAGTTGTTTAATTAATTTCAAATGTGATTATGATGGTTTTGTAATGAGTTTGACTCTTGATGTTGATGATGGATGGTTAAGCATGCATGATGAAAAGTGTGCTTGGTGTGAAAATTCTGAATTTCTTTTAGGGATGGAAAAACCCGAATTTGGGGTGAATTATTTCGGGATCTTGGAGTGAGTTTTAGGAAAAATGAAAAGCATGAAATTTGTGGATATATATGTCTACTACATCCCTGTGAAATTTCATAATTTTTAGAAAAATATACATGTAGTTATGACTGATATGGCGTGGGTTGCTCAAATGGATACCTGCTGGAAAAATATTTCCTGTCCGAAATTTTGTGTGAATTATTTCGGGATCTTGGAGTGAGTTTTAGGAAAATTTCAAAGAATGAAAGTTGTGTATATATATGTCTACTACATCCCTGTGAAATTTCATAATTTTTAGAAAAATATACATGTAGTTATGACTGATATGGCGTGGGTTGCTCAAATGGATACCTGCTGGAAAAATATTTTCTGTCCGAAATTTTGTGTGAATTATTTCGGGATCTTGGAGTGAGTTTTAGGAAAATTTCAAAGAATGAAAGTTGTGTATATATATGTCTAATACATCCCTGTTAAATTTCATAATTTTTAGAAAAATATACATGTATTTATGACTGATATGGCGTGGGTTGCTCAAATGGATACCTGCTGGAAAAATATTTTCTGTCCGAAATTTTGTGTGAATTATTTCGGGATCTTGGATTGAGTTTTAGGAAAATTTCAAAGAATGAAAGTTGTGTATATATATGTCTACTACATTCCTGTGAAATTTCGTAATTTTTAGAAAAATATACATGGAGTTATGACTGATATGACGTGGGTTGCTCAAATGGATACCTGCTGGAAAAAAATATTTTCCATCCGAAATTGTGTGTGAGTTATTTCGAGATCTTAGAGTGATTGTTAGGAAAAATACAAAGAAGAAAAGTTGTTGACCTATATGTCTACTATTTCTCCTTAAAATTTCGTAATTTTTAGATATATATTTATAAAATTAAGTGGGCTTAGATTTAGATGAATGTGGGCATGAAATAAACCCATGGACTTAACCTAAAACATATGGGCTTGAAGAAAAAAAAATGTGTGGATTCTATTAAATGGACTTAAGTTAAAACAAGATGGACTTAAACTTATAACTAAGGTGGACTTAGATCAAAACAAATGGATTTGGGCTTGGGTTAAAAGAAATGAGTTTAAACTAAGATAAAGTTAATAAACTTGGATCAAGCTAATGGGCCTAGAATAAACTAAATGGACTTGGGCTACAAGTAAAAAGCTTGGTTTGAAAAATAGATGGGCTAAGATTAAAAGAAATGAGCTTTGACAAAATAAATAAATAAATGTATTCTTTTAATAAGGGAAATATTTAAATCTTAATATTAATGGAATTAATGAACAATATTAATGAGCGGAGTTTGTGTTCCCGCTATGAGTACCATGATTGGTATGTGAACGATGGATGAATCCCGAGTGTGAGTTGGACCGTGAGAATGGTTTGAGAAATACGAATTGGTACCTGAGTTGTTTGAATGTGATTAAACATGTCATCACGTGCATCACGTGCATTGGGGGGAATTAATTTGAGAGAAATCATTGAGTCTTGAATTGACACGGTTTGATAACCGAATTGAGTGGAATGGGTAATAGCAAGGAATCCATAGTGCGAGCTCTATTTACTAACACCGTTAAGCGAGGGATAATTCCGCTAACCGTGTGCTACAACGAGGGATAATGCCGTTGCGAGCAGTAGGTGATATTGAGATCACTGAGAGAAAGTAATAGAGCAGTAGGTGATAACATGATCACCGAGTGATAGTGCGCACGGACTTGCATATACCTAGGGTACCCGGATTAAAATAGATGAAAATGTGGGAAACACAAAAGCATTGCATATCACGTGCATCACCCTACTTACTGAGCTTTGGCTCATTCTGTTATTGTATTTGTGTGTTGTTTAGGCAAGGGTAAGGTTAAGCTGATCGGGGATGCTACCGGTTCTCGCTAAAAGAGGCTCATGTGTCACTGATAAAAATTAGGAATATCTTTTGTGGAAAAAAAAAAAAGTACGAGCCTAATTTGTAAATTAAATATCTAGGCATTTTGAGTATTTTGTAAATTATAGAATTGTTCTAAGGATGTTGTAAATTATCCCGTATGTTTTCAACAGTGTAGTTATCTATGTATTTTGTTGTTTATGATGGAGGAAATAGGGGACTTAGTCCCAACAGTGTGGCGAACCTGGTCACGCCAGTTAGGTAACTAGCAAGGGAGCTGGGGGCGTCACAGGTACAATGCTTGTGCAGTTATCTTCTTTTTTCCTTTCCCTATTCCTTTTTAGGTGGGGAGTATGTGCCTTTTTAGATCAATGAGCGAACTTAATATTAGCTAAACTTTGTTGCAACACAATGAATGCCAACTAGAGGTTAACTGAATCGAATAACAAATGACAACGAAAATACAATCTGAAACTGATTACAATGAAGGCATGCAAACTAAACAGTTGCTAGCAAAGAGCGGACTGATCTAATATACAGATAAAAGCTAAACTTTGGTGCAACATAGATAATGCCAACTAGAGGCTAACAAAACTAGAAAAATGACAGCAAATATACAACTTGAAACTAATTACAATAAAGGCATGCAAACTAAACAACTACTAGCAAAGAGCAGACTTGTATAATCTACAGATAAAACACCATTAATTGATTTAATTGTTGCTCTCTATCTCTCTCTATTTAAGCCTTACATTGAAGATACACTGCATTCATCTTCATTTTATAAATAAACTAAAGAAGACAATGCTCGTCATGCTATTGAGGTGGAAATGTGTTGTCTCTGATTCCTACCACATCCAAACCTACTAGAAGGGTAAAAATATTCTCTTGTAAATTCTTTTAAGTTGAATTTGACTGAGCTTTCACCCATAGCTGTTTAGTATAGAGTATTAAAAGATAATGTGGTCTATATAGTCAGTCATACTAGCATTACAAAAGAGCAACTTAGGATTAATATGAACCCCATTTAACCTATCTATCTTTAGCAAAATCTATTAAGAATAGCTTGCTATGAAATAAGGTTGTGTTAGGTATCATAACTATAACAATCAATATGCCTTTAAATTTGTTATTCTTTTATTTTTATTTTTTATAACTTTTTTTAATCAAAATATCATTATGAACACCCATTTTCGAACATAACTTGTTTATTCTCCTTTAATGCGTCTAACTTCATTGTTTGCATAACCTTAACTTCTTTTTCTTTTTCTTTTTCTTTTCAAAGCTGCCAATAGAGGTCCATATTTTTCACTATAATGGGAGTTATAGAACTCCATTTTGTATAAAATTAATCTCGTTGGAAAGATAACATACAGGATTACTACTCTTATAAATGAGGAAAACCTAGTTCTACCCCAAAAATTCACGAAATGCATCACAAATGTGACAATCCTGCTATTCTGTAGAGTTTGCCTTGCATAGTCGCGTTTGGTAACCCTTAGCTAGAGTTATAAAATTTTACATTAAATGAAACAAGTTTCCTTCGATAGTACACATCCAGAACTACAACTCCTATGAAGGAAACCAATCTTAATTCCCTTGTTTTCCCACTCAGATTCTCTTAAAAAGTCAAGAGATGAATTTGTTTAGTTGTTAACTTCAGCATCATATGCATTTGGCCGAAACTTGGCCTTGGAAAAACAAGACTTCCCTCATTCTTTTCATGCTCAATCATTCATGACACAAACATTCACATCCAACACAACTTATACAATTATTATTTTGCAAAACACATAATTTTTCCCTCCTAGTTACTGCCCTCAATGGCAAGCCATGGCCTTTCCTAGGGGCTCCCCTTTTCCTTTCCATTTGTTTTGCCAATTAGCTCTCATGCTACATTCATCAATTAAACACAATTCCATATCTTCCCCAAAAAATTTCTAAGAATCCTAACCCAAATCTTATAAAGAAAAATCATGCAATTTAACCATAAAATCAAGAATATTTTATATGCATATAAGAAACACCATACCAAGGAAGATTTAAGATCCTAATCCTCCCCTCTTTTTCTTTCTATTGCTGCCAACCCAATACTCCTTTTTTCCCTCTAATTTCTTCAATAATACTCCAAATCATTGTGTGTTTTATGTTTTAGTATCCCTTAATCTCACTTTCACTTTGAAATTTTTCCTTAATTGGATAAGAAAAATATCAAAATATCCCTCCTTTTCTTCCCTTCATTCTGTTGGATATAAGAGAAAAGAGATGGGTATTTATACCCCTCAATTTCTCTTATTGCACTTAGTCCTCCATTTCCTTTAAATGTTTTTTTTTTACTTCAAATCTTCTCTTCTTATAATTTAAATCATAATCTTTACATTTATTTCAATTTCACCCCTATGAACACATTTTATTTCTCTTTTAATTCATTCCTTTAATTTAAAACTCACTCCAATTTTAACGGAAAACATTTGGAACGGAAAACATTTGGAACATTAATGCTCCATAACCTTTGTTTATTTATGATATGGATGCAAGCTACATGTACAGAAGGCGATCTAGAATCCGTAGATGGACCAAATAAAAAAAAATCAATTTCTAGTGTTATGGGGTAGTTATGCCATAGTGAAGAAGGGAAGCATTACAGCGGCGTAGGAGGAACAAACAATCTTGATAGATGATGTGTCATAGGTGAGGACTATCATAGAATTTGAATGTATTGCTAGGGTGCATATTCAAAGGCAACAAACCCAAAGAAATAGGAAAACTTGTTGAATAGGGCATAACAATAGACTCTTTAAAAACCTATTTTTACCTCTAAAATGTACATAGTAGTATATCCAAATAGTACTAAAAATCTTGAAAACTTCTGAATGTTAAAATATTAATTAATATCCCTTGTGGTCCTTTATTCACCAACAACACCCTTTATGGAAATGACAGTAAAAAATATTCATGAGGATAGCATCTTAATTCCAATAAGAAATGCTTCTAATACCCAATCCACCCTCCTGTTTGGATCTACCTGACAAATTCCAATTGCTCTGGCTCATTTATTGAGCCGGATTTCTATGCACAACATTTCTCTCCACCTTCTTTATAAGACTCTTGGGAGAATTGGTATACTTGACTAATAATTTTGAGTGTTAAAGAGACCAGAAATCATAAGTTGAACTATTCTAGCAAAACTAAAGAATATAAAGGTCTAGTTATCTATCCTAGTAGTGATACTCTCCTTGAGTGGATGACCACCTAAATTAGAGGCACTTCCTAAAACCTCACTAGTGGTTTTCCTACTTTAAATCTTGATAGCTGAAGAATATTATCTGTGGAAATAAAATCAAGATTGATAGATATATTTTACATATTTTTTCAATAATAAAAAGAAAAAAACTCTTAAAGCAAACCAAATGAGATATCCATCAAAGAAGTGTAGCATAAAAGTGGCTTACAAGGGTCATCCACCTTTTTCCCTGAACAAAAATTTAAACTTCAAAAACAAAAAGATAGCAACACTATAGAGCTGATCAATTACCAATGAAAAGCTAGGAACAAGCTTTATGAATAACATTGATGGAGAAAATAAGATATGAGAAATAAACAAATCAACCAAAAACAATCTCAATTAACAATGAGACGACTAATAACTTTCCTCTTAAAACATAATGAATAAAGGATCAAGTCCTCATGATAATAATTGTGCAATAAAGATGAAAAAATTAAAGAGGAGACAACAGTGATGCAAGTAGACAAATAAAACTAGAGCAAACAACTTTACCTCAAATTCTAAAAAAAGCAGTTGGAAGCATAAAAAGAATTAAGCTTAAGCCCAAAAAAAGATAAGCAAAGACAACTAAAAAGAAAAGAAAAATAAGTTGTTAGACTAAATATGAGTAAGTTAAAACCAATCAAGCAAGAAGAGAAAATATTCAGGAACATGACACTAAGATGTTTACCATGATCTGTCACGTTGAATAAAACACATGTTTATCATTTTAATAAAAAAAGAAGGGAGAAGCAGTAATAAAAACAAAACTAAAAAATACTTAGGCAAGGAAAATAAAAGGATCGACTTACCAATCAGTCCAAGTTTAAAACAGTCCCCTCTACTGCTTTTTCAAAATTTGATCAATCAACCTAAATTCTACCGAGTCATCACGGATAAAATGGGAAATCATGATTTTATACGCCTCAAAATTAGGATTTTCATTTTTTTTTTACGAAACAAATATCTAAATAGTCATTTAATCATTGTAAATATAAAATCTAAGCTCATGAGCCACTCGCAAACCAACAATTCACACTACCTAGTGCTTAACGCAACAGATCAATGCACAAAATGTATAGAGGTTAAGGGAAAACAAGATCACGTAATAGGAAAAAAAAATATCAATTGACATAAGAAAGAGAAGACAAAGAGCAAGAAGTCTAATGTTAAAACATATTTTTTTAATAATAAAAAGAAAAGCTCATAAAGCAAACCAAATGAGATATCCATCTAAGATTTGGAATATGAGAGTGGTTCCAATGAAGAAAAAAAGAGTAAATGTAGGAACCTGACATTAAGATGTTTAGCCAAGATCTGTTGCATTTTAAAAAAACAATTGCTAATCGATTTAATAAAAGGAAGGGAGAAGTAGTAATAAAAAACTAAACTAAAAAAGTACAAGTGCAAGGAAATGAAAGGATCAACTTGCTAGCCAGTTAAGTATTTAAAATAAAGAGATGAGAGATTTACAATTATTTTCAAGCATAAGGTATCATAAAAACTAAATAAAAACAGCACAATAAACAACTATGTGAAGGTAATGTAGAAATGATAAAGCAAACATAGTAGAAGAAATTGATCAACACATGACAAGAAATTTATAAGCTCAAACAATAAGCAAACATAGAGAGAAGTGGGAGGAGAGGCCATAGGATCAAGATGATACAAGTGGACAAGATCATCAAGAGACGGAATAAACTAAGCATATGCAGAGGTTGGTGTCACAACACTACAGAGGAATTCCACATATTGTAAAAGAGTTCCATGACACCTATCAAACTGCTCACAGACCATTATAATATATGGAGCATCAACATTTATGACAACCTTGGAGGAAAAGAATTACAAGCAATCAACAACCCAACAACCATCAAGCACATTCCATGACAAATAACAGAGGTGTTCAACCAATATAAAAATATAGGAAGTATGGAATAAATGAGAATTGTTTGACCTTGGGGAGCGAGGCAAAAAATGTATTCATAAATTTCAAGGATCGTGGCTGTCATCACCCAATTTCTAGGTCATTCCCCAAAATATACCAAAAAAATAACAAAAATAAAATAAAAAGGGTTAGCGTGGGTAGAAAAATCAATGTGAAAATTTTAGTTGTTTTCGAGAGTCTAATTGTATCTTTTTTGTTCCCAAAAAATAGAAGAAAGTACAGATTTAAGGCAAAAATAATTTATCATTAGATAAATCTGTGTAAAAATTAAGTCGTGCAACATAATTATTATAAAGACCCGGATTTAAAGATCCGGAATTTTTTTTTTTTTTGATCCGAGAATTTGATCCCTCACATTATTGAAATACGATCCAAATGTTTCACATTTCGGTTAAAAGCATTTTGTTCACTTAAAGACATACTATTAATTGCATAAAAAGAAGTATATATTACAATTGTACTTATATTTACATAAGTTTACATTCATATCCCTTCGGCAACTATAAGGGATTTATACAAAAGGATTTACTAAACATTATACATCCAATACATTGCTTCATACAAAATACATTGAGATTTGACATGGATCTATATGGTTCCTTGCAAAAGTAGGTCCCCGGGTATCGGGTTCCCTAGACATCTCGTGGATGTGACGTCCCTACTGCAGTACAACACATTTAAGGAAATATAATTACTTGTTAATAATAGTAATACTGGTAATTGAATGATTTGGCAGTTAAACGCAACTTTTATAGTTATCTTTTCTTTATGTTCATAGTATATAGATGGCAATCACCATAAATCTTCACCTGGCTATCCTCTTAAGGCATCAGTAGCCGAGGTTAACCGTTCACTCACCCCAATCATCCTTTCGGTTGACATTAGCCAAAGCAATTTAATTATTTATTTCGGCTATCCTTTCTGATGCCATTAGCCGAAGCTAATCAGTTCCTTATCCCGGCCATCCTTTCGGATGCCATTAGCCGAAGCTAATCAGTTCTTTATCCCGGCCATCCTTTCGGATGGCTAATATCAGTTCTTTATCTCGGCCATCCTTTCGGATGCCATTAGCCGAAGCTAATCAATTCTCATTTGATCATCTCATATTGGTTTTATCATCACATGTCAATATTCATGTTAAGATATTGCATTGTTATTGTTTACTATATGTAAAAAAAAACAATGAGGCACAAGTAGCCTACCTGCTCTGCCTGGGGGTTGTTCTTGTCTTGAAGATGGTCCAATTCCGATTACACCACCTGTAACATCAATGATCGCACATCAATAGATTTGTATTTCGAATCACATTCATCACCACACCTATTCCAAATTTCCGATGTTCAATGCAAGTGTTTCCCCTTTTTCACCATCCTCCTATGAATTTGTTATTAACATTTAATTCACCCCCGTATATGTTTATGTCAGAAATCAGCAGTGAAACCGATTCGCTGGAGGCTACCACTTTGGCAACAAAACAGTTTCGTGAAAACTGGTTCGCGCACCTGTTTCGCGCTGCAGACATCATCATTTTGGCACACTATCCTTCAACAATTTTAGTCAAAACACACACACACGAATTTTCAGCCAACGCATACATAATTTCTAGCATATAAACACATGAATTCCAGCACTTAAACACACATGAAAACCAGCACTAAACACATGCATTCCAGCACATAAACACATGAAATTCCAGCCTATAAACACATGAATTCCAGCACTTAAACATACATGAAAACCAGCACATAAACACAATAATTCCAGCACATAAAACCATGAATTCTAGCACTTAAACACACATGAGAACTAGCACCTAAACACATGCATTCCAGCACATAAACACCTGAAATTCCAGCCTATAAACACATGAATTCCAGCAGTTAAACATACATGAAAACCAGCACATAAACACATGCATTCCAGCACATAAACCCATGAATTCCAGTACTTAAACACACATGAGAACCAGCACATAAACACATGCATTCCAGCACATAAACCCATGAATTCCAGCACTTAAACACACATGAAAACCAGCACACAAGCACATGCATTCCAACACATAAACCCATGAATTCCAGGACTTAAACACACATGAAAACCAACACACAAACACATGCATTCCAGCACATAAACACATGAATTCCAGCACTTAAACATACATGAAAACCAGCATATAAACACATGCATTCCAGCACATAAACCCATGAAATTCCAACCTATAAACACATGAATTCCAGCACTTAAACATACATGAAAACCAGCACATAAACACATGCATTCCAGCATATAAACCCATGAATTCCAGCACTTGAACACACATGAAAACCAGCACATAAACACATACTTTCATCAACAAAATTCCAACAAAATTCACATTGAATGCCGGCCATCCTCTTAACAAAATCAGCCCCCTCACATGCTTTGTTAATTTCATTTTTATTTCTTTGTTCCCTTCATCATTTTATCTCATATTTTAGGAAGAACAAGGAAAAGGTTTCATGACCCTTACCTCTCACACACATGCACCAATTCCTCTTCCTTAATTTGGTCTAAAGATCGGCTGTGAGGAGTGGGGATGGGCTGTTCGGTTTGGGAGAGGAGAGATGGTTTGATTTGGAAAGAGAGGAGATGGTTTGATTTGGAAAGAGAGGAGGTGATTTTTGATTGGAAAAGAAGAGAGGGTTCGGCTGGCTATAAAGGGGAGATGGGGATGACGGGAAGGAAGAAAAATAATCCCACTCTCTCTCTCTCTCTCTCTCTCTCTCGTATTTATATTCATAAATCAGATTTTTTTTTTAAAATAGAATTTTGTCTTCATTTCTTATATATAAATATATGTTTTTCTCTTGGTGTTTACAATTATATTTCTATAGGTTGATTTGATTTAATCGCCAACCAATTTAAAAGTATAATTATGTTTGAGAATTAATTTAGGGTCCAATTGAAAGATTTAATTAAGTGCAAGGACTTAATTATAATTTAAATTGGTCACATCAAATTAATCAAGGGCTTAATTGGTAAGAAATCAAGTGTTTGAGCTTAATTCGGGTCCAATTGAGAAGTTTGAACTTTCGGAGACCGATTTGAATTTTTCTAAGGCAATTATGTGAATTCAAGGGCCAAATTGAAACAAATTGAGAGTCTAATAATCAATTGAGAGTCAAATCGCGCAAATCAGAAACCAAGGACCAAAATAGAAAAGGTGCGCAAAGTTAAGGCTAATATTGAATTTCTGACACGGATACAATTGCATAAAACTAAAAGTTCAAAGTCAAATTAGAATAATTGCAAATTTAGGGACCAAATCATATTTTCTCCCTCCTAAAGCTAAATTTGAATGTGCATGCACTGTTCTGACACCAGAATAGTGAAGGGCACGGCGTTGCAACCCCTGTAAGTTCAGACAGAGGCAGGAACCTCATGCAATGTGCATGAGGGGTGCCTCAATCCCCTATAAATAGCAGCCATGGACGCTGTATGTAGGAAAAAAATGGAGAGAAGGGGAGCGGAATAGAAGAAAAAAAAGAGCAAAGTTTTACATGACGGGAGGAAAACAAAGAGAAAAGAGAGGAAAGCAGAGGGAAAAACAAGAAATTTTGAGGGGTTTTGCAGAGAATTTTAGACGAAGAAGAACAATAAAAAACAAGGAAATATCACATAAAAATCACACCATCACCCCTTATCTGCCTCACCGACCAGTTCTCTCCCTCTCTATCGGTTTATAAGTGCTCTCTCTCTCTAAAACAAGTCCAACCGAGCCTCCTCTCTCTCAACCAGTGACGGTGGCTTGACCACTCAATACCACCCCATCACCACGGTAATCTCCCCCTCGATGCTAGCAACTCAGCTGAAGTCTCTAGTAAGGCAACAGAGACGGTGACAGTAGCTGTAACGTGAGTCCGGCGCCTTTGGAAGCTTCCTCCAGCCACCATAGACCACCGTTGTTGATGCCACCACAACTGGGACAACCACCTCGACCTCCTCTACCCAACGGTACTAAAAGGTATACCTTTCATCACACTCGAAAATTGGCATTATTCACCATCTTCTACCTCCCGTCCCTGCATGCAGTGGGAAGTAATTCACGTCTCACTGTTCATCTAGGTCGAGTGTAAGTGGGGTGGGTCAGGTTCTGTGCCCGGCCCAAACATGTAGAAGGGTAGGTCGTTAGTTCGACTCATGAAGCATGGGCTATCAGCCCAGCCCGCAATAAATTGGGTTCCAACCCACATGGACTGGAAGCCCAGTCCAAACCCCACTAGGCTTCCAGCCCATCTGAACTGGAAGCCGAGCCCAATCAAGGCTGGCTGACATCCCAGCCCCAAAAAATAAAAAAATAAAAATGAAATAAAAATATAAATTGACATAAAAAAAATATTTTTATGTATTTATTTTTTTGTTATTATCATTATTACTACAAAAATTTCAAAAACATAAAAATATATTGTTTTTGTACATACGGCCAAATTTCAAAGTTTTTCTCATCATATTTTTTTTGTAAAAATAAAATGTTGCATTTTTCTCATATTTGAAAATGAAAATTGGGTATCATAACTAGTTTATGATTATCCATTGGAATTTAGCCAAAATATAAAAAATAATTAAATTTATTTTTGTTCTATCTATTAGGATGTAAATTTACATTGTAAAATACATCGATGGATAAAAAAATGGTTTTTTTAACTACGATGTAAATTTACATTGTAAAGTACATTCGTAGATAACAAAAAGTTTTTTTAATTGCGGTGTAAAATTACCTCGTAAAGTACACTCGCGGACAAAAAGATAGTTTTTTTTAATGTAGTGTAAAAAATAAACTCAGAAAAAATGAACAATCAACCAACAATGCAGCTTGCCTTAGGTAGGGTACATTGGGGTGATGCTTCTTCCCCTTGTACAACAAGTCCCCTTACCCAAGACTCTTGTAGACCAATAAGCTCCTAGTGACCGGAATACTAGGTGGCGACTTCTAATATTTATAGTCGTAATTTTACAACTATAAAATACACTTCATTTTCACTGTGCACCATTGTCTCCCCTAACCCAGGGATGGCGGGACGCGAAGAGCAAAACAATCATCATCGCAACAATGGCATCATATCAAAAAGTTTAGTATACGACACATTGGAAAACAATTGGAAAATAGGAATCAAAATTTCAAATTAAAGATCCTGGAATCAAATCAAAAACTATAGTGTGTCTCTTCATTACATTATTTATGACAATCTATATCATGGGGTGAACATGAATGTTATCAAACATGCCTTTATAGCATAGCTGTGAGAACAACCTCACAGAGATGTATAATCATTTTAAATATAGTCTAGTGAAGCTCAATCTGTTGGCCCTTTTTTAGTTGCTTCACTAAATACCGAACAAGACCTCTTAATTCCATCAATGGGTATTACTTGCACCTCAGAACAAACAAAACTCTCTTCATGCAATTTCAAGTCATCAATTAAAAATGAAATTGAGTTATGTACATAAATTTAGAAGTTCATCAGCAATACAAGTTATATAACTACAAAGAAAAAAAATATCTATCAGCAATAGATCCCAAGAGAGAACGATGGGGGTTTCATCAAATCAACAAGAAAACACTAGAACATCATATCATATTATGAATAAGTACAATAATTATACATCATTCAACAGATTAAGCATCTCTTAAGCACATAGGTGATCTTAACAAGAGAGAGAAAGCCCAAGCTAAAATAATCCAACAAGAGAATTATCGATAAGCTTTTCCAAAGCTTTAAGAGCAACATGATGCTTAGTGATTTCAGACTTGTAATGGTTTCTAGGGACAGAGAGATCATGAGTTGTGAGCCCCCATAAAGTGGCATAAAGATCAGGTGAGAGACTATTCCAGGCTTACACTGAATTCGATTCATATATATATATATATATATATATATATATATATATATTGCCCCAATTTTCCCACCTGTTTCATCTATGTGTCAGTTCATTTATTTTTTGTTTATATGATATTTGACTTGAATAATAAATAAAAAAATAATAAATATTAATTTTTCAAATGATCACTAATACAAATTAAAATTTAAACATTAAATAAAAATAAGAAATAAAAACTAAGAGCATGTACATATAACATAGACAATAATAGGAATCATTTAAGAAATATATATAAAAAATAAAGAAATTAAAATAAAATCCATTATTAAAAGTACAAGAACCAAAATGAAAAACACTTAGCTAGTAGTTCAATTTGCCTTTTACCTTCCACATCCACCACATGCCATGCCTATTTTGGAGTGTGGTTGATGTTGTTTTTGAAAGTATTTTTCATTCAGAAATGGATCAAAATAATATTTTTTTAATTTTTATAAAATCATTTCTTACATCAAAACATCAAAATTATCTATAAATACCAATTTTTTAAATTTAAAATAATGTATAAAAATAAAAAAAAATCAATTTTTTTCTAAAGCGTTTTCCAAACACTCCTATCATTTTCCACCAAAATCACAGTTCAATTCACCTTTTCAAATAGTAATGAATAACAAAAACCATAGTTGAAATCATTGTTCATTACTGTTTGAAATTGTGATCTCTTTTAGCTATTCTATTCATTTAGCTTTTTGTTCATAAATGCATCAAAATAATATTTTTTTAATTTTTTAAAAATTAATTTTTACATCAACACGTCAAAATTATCTAGAAACATCAATTTTTTTAATTTAAAATAAAAAATAAAAATTCAAATAATTCAATTTTTTTCCAAAGCGCTTTCCAAACGCATTCCTAAACACCCCTCCTATCTCCCACCAAAACCATAGTTCAATTAACATTTTCAAATATTAATGAACAGTGAAAACCATAGTTGAAATCATTGTTCATTACTGTTTGAAATTATGATCTCCTTTAGCTATTCTATAAAATAATAGTCATGGTGCGTGTAAGCTCGTCCGGACAACCCAGTTATAAAAAAAAAATTATAAGTGGGAAAAAAAACAGATAAATGTTAAAAAAAAATAGGTTCAGGGATTATTTATGGGGCGCGTAAGTTGTCCAGACACCCCTGTTATAAAAAAAAAAATGTATACGTGAGAAAAAATAAATTATGGTGTGCGTAAGCTAGCCCAAACACTCTAGTTATCAATCAAAAACCAAAAAATATATAAGTGGGAAAATGAGGAAAAAAATGTAAAAAAAATGGGTCTGGAGAAAAAAAATGTATACATGGGGAAAAAAATTGTGGTTCACGTAAGTTGGCCCGAACAACCTAGTTATATATATAAAAAAAATGTATAAGTGAAAAAATAGGCAAAAAATGTAAAAATAAAGTGAGTCTAGAGATTAATCGTGGTGCATGTAAGCTGGCTCGGACACCCTAGTTATGAAAAAACAAAAAAAACAAAATTGCCTTTTCAAATAGTAATGAACAGTGAAAATCATTATTCATGACTGTTTAAAAGCAAAATCCAAAATTATTTTGTAGCTTAAGAGATTTGAACTCCCATTGCAAGGAAACATTAGGTGCACGCCTTAACAACTCAGCCAAACAACTTCGTTGTGCTGTTGTTGTATAGAAATAATACTTATATTAATAAGTAATCTAACTATTTTAATCCACAATGTTTTTTAGTCTAGATAAACAAAAGTAACTGAACAACAATATCGGGAGCTTATTTAGCTTTATAGATAATTAGTTTTTTTTTTTTTTTATGTTTAGTTATGGTGAAAAGATAAAAATAAAATATAGAAATAAAATATTTTATTTTTCATAAATATTATTGTTAAATTTATATATTCAAAAAAATAATTAAATTTATTTTTTTTATTTTGATTTAAATTATTATTAAAATTACTAATTTTATAATAATTCTAATTATAAAATTATGAGTGACATGATATGCTGACCTAAGACATGCACTTGTCCAAGTTTAAAAAACAAATAAAGGAATTATTGACTTAACCTAAACTTCTCAAAAATCGAGGTCAACACATGATAAAATATTGTCAAAAAACCTCTTGATTTTTTTTTTAAAAATTGATCAAAACACAGGTGCTTTGATTATTTTTAATAACAATTGGGTAAGTTGCGTTGATCATCTCAAATCGTGACCTGAACGTTTCCTTGTATCATCTCTTGAATAGGGTTTTTAAATGATGACAATAATTATTTTTATCGTAACATTGACTCGGGTCAACTTCGAGTTTAGTTTTAAAGCTATAATAATAATATTTTTTTCTCTTTATACTAACCCTTCTAATTTGTGACTTGTCTTGCCCTTGGTTGACCCTTAAATCAAGCTTTAAAATCATGAGAATAATCACTTTTATTTTATATTGACTTGAGTCAACATGATTTTACCCTTGTAAAATCCAAAAATAAAAATAGGGACAACGAAATAACAACTCTTTTGGGTCAAAATTTAATTTCAAAAAATATCACACTATATAAACACTTTTTTCTCCTCTAGAGGAGTTGCAAAAAAGTGAATGATGAAATAAACTGCTAACAACCACAGATTGCTATTGCTCTATTAGATTTGTTTGGTTTTTTAATATGCTATACTCCTCACCTTTATTTACCATATGACCATTCAATTTGAAATATCATAATATGTTTGTTATATTTAGCCCTCAAAATATTTTAATAAAATAATTATCTACAGATTAATCACGGACACCGGCGGTGTTCGCCTTTTTATACCGTTGTATCGTTATAAATTTGGTACATGTTTGTCATATTGATAAACCTACATTCTGAATGGTGGAGATTTGTTTCAAAGACTTCAACAAGCAGTTGTTCATTAGTGAAAAACATATTGTCAAGTTGTAGGTTAGTTTAGTTTGATTTTTGATCCAAGATGATCTATGCGTTAAACGGCTTAGATATTTGGATATGCATAACATAATTATAGTTAATGTCATTATTCAGATTTAATTATAAAATATTTACATAGGATATACTTTAACATTTATAAAGCTTCTATTGTTTAATCCATGTATTGGGACTAGATAGTGCAATCACCCCACTTCCACTAAGGCTAGGGCACACAAATGATGACATTTAAGATTTGTTTCTTGACAAAAATTATAGGTATGAATGTTATATTTTTAACATAACTAACCTCATTTAATTTTGAGTTATATAACTTTGGATATGGTCTGAAAAAGGAAGAAGGAATAGATTATCTTTTGTTTGACAAATTGATTATTAAATGTTTAGCTGAGATTCAAAATTTGAAAGTTATTGAGTTTAAGATAAGTCTCTCTATGAAAGTTGTATTTAGAATTGCTAGCTTTCAAATGAAACTAGATTGGATCCATTTGGAGTTGTATAACTCCATATATGCACAACCATTTGAAGATGAAGCATAATATTTTGTTTTTGCTCGCCAAATCCCAATGAATCTTCGCTCGACAATGTACCCTGCGCACATTTAGAATCACATCTCATCCACAATCACATCCATGTTTAGTACAATCAACTACATAATTAATTCTAGATTATGTTCAGGACCCTATTCATTCCTAAACTCCATCTTATATCACACACATAAGATAATAATTAAAAGAGCCAATTTGAGCATGGTGATTTTATATCCATACACATATATAAATATATAACACAACACAGTTTAATATTCTAATATAATCTAGTACATTCTAATATGTCGAGTATATGTTGATATATTTAATATTTTAAAACAAAATATTATGAATATAATATTCTATACAGGTTACATGTTTACTGCATGATAAAATTACACCATAAATTGCTAAGTTCCTATCTTATACAAAAAATGATCAAAGAACCTAAAATCTATTCTTGACGTGAATGGGAAGAACCTCCAAAATATAAATTTTCCATATAAATACAAAAAAACAAGTAAATACAAGCAATTTACAGAAGAAAAATTAAACAATATGTCTATCTACTTAAATCATATGACATTCTAAATACAAACATAAACCCCTTTTAAGAGTTATAAAAAACTTTGTTTCTTTTGACTACTTCTCTCCCCCCCCCCTCCACCTCAAAAAGATGATTTTCAAACTAATAACCTCCATTAGTGTCTTTAGTTGCCGGTCATGGGAACAACTAATCAGTTTCATGAAAATGCCGACACGAACATAGTTGTTAGTGTCATAACCTATATTTAAAACTAAAATAGCTAATCACTGTTCCATATTACCTTGGGAGGTTCTCAGGTATGCTGATGTCAAATTTTTTTGACATCATTAGCTTTCACCTTGGAAAGCTAATCAAGCCTTATAAATTTTGCCGATATTGACGTCACTCACCAATATTATTAACTATTCTGAAACCAAATAGTTAATCAAGTTTATAAATTTTGCTGATATCAACATCACCTGTCAATATCATGAACTATTCTGATCCCGACTAGTTAATCAAGGTTTATATTTCTCCTCCCATTACCAGTAATGCCGATCTTAACTAGCTTGGTTAACATAATTAAACTCCCATACCAGGGATAGACATTCAAATTTGAGAAACAATCATTATCAAAATTCATAGTTACTATTCATTTCCTCCAAAAGAACCCATAGATTAAATCTAGTTATTTGTTTCTATTTTTTTCTTCATTTAACCATTCCTTTCTCCTTTTTTATTTTCCTCATCAATAAGCACCAATTTGCGTTCCCCTGTTGTTGCAGTACTTATCCTGCAGTTCCTTTTGAAGCACAAACACCCATCATTATTCTATATTAGTCCACATATCACACAATGATAATAATATA
The DNA here is from genome assembly GCA_015731905.1 of Salix dunnii. NCBI lineage: Eukaryota > Viridiplantae > Streptophyta > Magnoliopsida > Malpighiales > Salicaceae > Salix > Salix dunnii. The sequence goes on along the minus strand of CM027665.1, from coordinate 8,582,355 downwards.
TATTTATCTTTTACCAATCCCTCTTTTTTTCCATTTGCATTCCTCATTATTATCTTTTAATTTTTCAGCTCATTGGTAATTCAAGTGAACCTCATAAATTCAATTTTGATCACGACTTTTATTTTTAAAGATCAAGACGCTTTATGCAAGGCAAAAAAATAGATTCTACCCTTAATATAGCTAAATTTTACTGTTTTATCAACTTGGCTGAATCTACCAGCAGAGGTGACAACTCGAACTCTCCTTAGATTTTATCTATATCTGGAGTTCCAGGACTCCAAATTAGACAGGGTCAGACCCATTGGAAAGATAACAATCCTAGATACAACTTTTATGAAGGGACCCTCCTTGAATTTTATATTTTTCAGGTCCATATTTCCCCAGGAAACAAGGTAATGAATCTGCTATATTTTGCGAATGGAGAAAGTATCTTCAATTCATCTTCAATCCCTGCTTCCTCATCAATCACATTTATGCCTTCCCTTTATTCATGGAAACCCTTCTCATTTATGTCCTCTTAAGGTCATTTGTACCAAGTTAATTAGTTAAGCAATTTCATAAATTCTCATTCCCTCTTTGTAGTGTTTTTGTCAAGACATGCCCAAGAGTTCCCTTACTGTCTTCTATGCACTCAGTTCTTCTTCCCTTTTTAAGGTACTTAGATTATTCTAGTCAATTTATTCTCACTCATTTCTGCATTTTCCCAACATTTTTTTTGTTAAAGAACTTTAATTCCCAATTAAATTAAAATTGAAGTTAATTTCATAGAAATTAGAATTAGAACTCCTTACTTTGATAAAATCTAAGCTTTACTTCACAAATTTTGGAAGAATCTTAGCCTTCTCCTTGTAAATAGCTAGCCACTCTTCTCCCTCTTTTCTTCCCCAATTCTTCACTTTTCTTCTTGTTAATTCTCCACTCGATTGTGTTTCTCTACTTTAGAATTTCAAGGCAATTTTGGGTGTTTACTCCTAGTTTTATAAAGTAAAAATCTAAGATTCTCCTCCCCCTCCTAGTTTCTAGCCGGCCATGGATGAGAGAAGGGATAGGTATTTATAGTCTCTTCTCTTCTTAATTTCATTTTAGCCCCATCTTTCTCTCTTTTTTTATATTTCAACCCCTTTTGTTTCTTTTTTTTTTAAATTTTGTATTATAACATTTTAAATTATTATAAACATCCCCCTCTTTGTATATTTTATTCTTAGATTTCACATTCTTCCCTCCTAATAAAAATTTCATCCCCGAAATTTAAATTGCATACCTAACTCAATGAATAGGTGGGGGTATTTTTTTCTTAATCTCTGATTCTCTCCCCCACATTTCTTCCTCAATTTATGAGTTCCTCCACATCACTCTGACTATCAGTACTCTCTTATTCCTCAATGTTTTTTCACTGTGATCCATGATCTTGACTAGCCTGGTCTCAAGTGTCAAGTCTTCTTTTACTTCAATAGGAACTAGAGGTAATACTTGGGAAGGATCCACTTCCACCTTCCGTAATAGTGATACATGGAATACATTGTGAATCTTCTCTAGGTGTGATAGTAGCTTTAAGCGATAAGCTACTAGACCTATCCTAGCTATCACCTCAAATGGGCCAATGTACCTCGGAGCAAGCTTTCCTTTCATTCCAAACCGAATGGTGCCCTTGCATGGTGCCACCTTTAAGAATACTTTGTCCTCTATTCAGAATTCTAAAGGTCTCCTTCGCTTATTTGAATTACTCTTCTGTCTATCTTAGGCTTCCTTCATTCTTTTGCCTGATTACCCTTACTTCATTAGTTGTTATTTGCCTGATTACCCTTCATTAGTTGTTATTTGTACCATTCCAAGACCCAAGAGTTTCCTTTTTCCAACTTCATCCCAGCATATCGGAGTGCAACATTTTCTCCCATAAAGGACTTCATATGGAGCCATCCCGATAGAAGCTTGGTAACTATTATTATACATGAACTCTACCAACGGTAACAAGTCTTCCTAATTTCCCCCAAACTCTAGCACACATGACCTTACAAGGTCTTCAAGTGTATGGATAACCCTTTTAGATTGGCCATCTATCTAGGGGTGGAATGTTGTGCTCAAGTTTACCTCAATTCCGAAAACTTGTTGTAAGCATGGCCATAACCTCAAGGTAAATCTCAGGTCTCGATCTTACATCATTGATATGGGCACTTCATGTAGTCTAATCACTTCATTCATGTATAATTTGGCCAACTTGTATATGGGGTCTATCATTTTGATGGGTAAGAACAAAACCGAATTTGTTAGTCAATCTACCACTACCCATATAACATCATTGCCGTTTTTCCCCTTTAGCAATCCAGTTACAAAATATGTGGGTTTTTTTTCCATTTCCATTGTGGAATTGGTAGTGGTTGAAATTCCCTTACCAACCTTTGATGTTTTATTTTCACCTGTTGACATATCCCACATCTTGCCACATATTTTGGTATCTCCTTCATATTTGGCCACCGGTAAAACTCCCTGAGATCTCTATACATCTTGGTGCTCCTAGGATGGGTTGCAAACCAAGATTCATGAGCTTCATTCAATATCTCACCCTTTAAGGTCTTATTCTCAGGCATGTAAACCCATTTTCCCATCACCACTAACCCTCCCGACAACATTTGAAGGGTAACTCTTTGTCTTGCTTTATCTTTTCCATAATTTTCCCTACACCCTCATCTCCCAACTGAGTTTCTAGAACTTTATCTTGTAACACTAATCTAATCTTCATATGAGCTAGTAGTGACCCTTTAGACCCATATTGAATTGTATTCCCATCCTTTTCAATTCCGTCACATTCACTTGTTATGATGCTTCTGTATCCCCCATCACTACTTTCCCTTTTTTACTTAATGCATTCGCCAGTATGTTGGTTTTGCCAGGATGGTAATCAATTATGCAATCATAGTCCTTTATCAATCCCACCCACCTCCTCTGCTGCATATTTAATTCTTTTTGAGACATTAAATACTTCAAACTTTTATGGTTGGTGAAAATTTGCAATTGTGTTCCATACAAGTAATGTCTCCATACTCGTAAGGCAAATACTGCTGCTGCAAGTTCCAAGTCATAGACCGGATAATTCACTTAATGTAGCTTTAGCTGTCCAGAAGCTTATGCAATCACCTTCTCATGCTACATTAATACGCATCCCAAACCCCTGCTTGAGTCATCACTATAAACAATGAACACTTCTGTTCTAGAAGGGCCAAAACAAGGGTTGATGTAAACCTCACTTCTTTACAGGTTAACTTGGTCAAAGGCGATGCTATTGTAGAAAATCCTTTAATAAACCTCCTATAATATACTACGAGGCCCAATAAACATCGAATTTTCGGTCACATTTGTGGGCTTCTCCCACTTTAAAACTCTCTACTTTTCTTGGATCCACATATATTCCCCCAGCTGAGATAACATATCCCAAAAATATCACCTCTTTGAGCTAGAACTCGCATTTATCTAATTTCACGTACAATTTATTTTCTCTCAATATTTCTAACATGTGCTTCTCATGCTCCAGATAAGAGCTTGAATATACTAGTATATCATCAATAAACACCACCACACATTTATCCAAATAAAATCGAGAATTATCGGTAAGCTCTTCCAAAGCTTTGAGAGCAGCATCATGCTTAGCAATTTCAGACTCGTAATGGTTTCTATGGACATAGACATCATGAATTGTGATCCCCCACAAAGTGGCACAAAGATCAGGTGAGAGACTATTCTAGGCTTACATGAATCGATATTGATCAATAAGAAAAAGGGGACTGCTAGCTTCAATTCATCCTTAGGAAGCAAGGAGTTTCATGCCCTGTTAGTAGATTTAAACAATGCTTGCGGAGCGAATAAGTTAGAACTTAGCTTGTCAGTTAGCATGATGAGTTGAAATTACATGGGGAAAGTCTAAGGTGTAAAAGCAAAAACATATATCACAGTCAAAACACCATCCTCTGTGATGGCAATTTCAAGTTCAAGTAGCTTGTAGATATATGCTCAAGCATAGAAATATTAAGAAATGCAAGCTATATCATAAGCATGACACACTACCAACAAGAACATAGGGAGAGAGCACAGGCCCATGAGGAAAACCTAGGATACCTAGTTTAATCTAATAGCACATAGTTGCTCTTTGAGCAAGTTCAGGTGAATGAAGAATTAGTATTTTGAGTAACAACAAATAGATTTCAAGGGGGGAGGGGGAAATAAATGCTATATGATATCCAAAAAGATCTTGTATTTCAAGAAACTATAAGGTAAACCTTAAAAATATTAAGTTTCATATGTTGGGCTTGGTTTGCCGTAACTGGGTTAAATAAATCACTAGGCCTAAGGAAATGCTTTTAGCATCCTTTCCTTCTATTTTCTTTTTCCATTTGTCTTATTTATAAGGTCTAGGACTACATGTGGAGAGACACCTAACTCAATATTAGTACTTTTACATCACATAACCTTGGGTGTGTAATATTAGAATAGACTCTAGTAGCCTCAATCCCAAACTAGAGCGATTGACCACAATGATCAACATCATTCACTTTTGTTTGTCAAAAACATATATGTTCCCAGATGACAAAAAGTATATAGATGACGTATACATCAATCTCCAACTAGAGGGATTGATTACAAGAATCATCATCATTCACTTTAGTTTGACTAAAATTTAAATATTTACGGATGATATAAGAGAAAATAGATGTAACCTTTTGTAAAATAAATCCAAGTGAAAAGGATGAACACATGATTCCCCCCACGCCATGCAATCCAAATTCAGGAAGAAAATAAACCATGATTTTAATTAGACATGTACCTCCACTGAAATAATCAACTAATTAGACATATGACTTGCAACAAATACTTGGAGCAATTAAAAGGGAGCAGAGCATTCAGACCTTGTTATTTCATGTTGCTCCAAAAGAAGTAGCTTGATACCGAAGAGTCTCACTCCCTGCCATGGCATCCAATTGTCCCTCTGTTAAGTTTTCTGTGTATTGAACATTTGCCATATGTTGAACAAGCTCCTGACAAAATCATAAACTCACTATTAACAGGCAACTTGATGGTCTAAATAGAACTTAAAAAGTTTGAAATTTCTAGATTTGAATGATAGCTGGAGAAGAACAAGCTCAATCCCTTGGTCCTTTTTCAGCAAGTTCACTAAACACTGGAAAAGGCCTCTCAATTCCATTGATGGGTATTTCTTGCACCTGAGAATAAACAAAACTCTTCATAGAATTTCAAGTCATCTAGTAAAAAAAAAGTGTAGTTTTGTACATAAATTTAAAAGTTCATCAGCAATACAAGTTTTGTAAGTGCAAAGAAAAAAATAATCTCAGCATCAGATCCCAAGGGAGAACAAATGGGTGTTTTGTGAAATGATTAAGAAAACACCAGAAACCTTATAACATGTTATGAACAAGTAAAAAAATTATACATCATACAACAGATTAAGCATCCCTTAAACATGTAGCAAATAATAAATGAGAAAACATATTATACAAACACAGGCAACCACATAAGTGATCAAAACAAGAGAAAGCCCAAACTAAAATAATTCCATCAATTAAAATTACTGCATTTTAAGTGCAAAGAAAAATAGTGAATAAGGAAACGAGCAAAAGCAATCATCTTATAAATTACAAAAAGTTTTAATGATTTTCATTGAGCATAAGTGAGGTCATGGGCAATATTCAGGTAGAATTGGTCTCTAATTTCTTGATGAAACTTTTTTCAAACTTAGTACATAAACATATTAGTTCAAATAAATTCAAAGCCACTAAATTGGGAAATCAACTATCATCACTTTAGAGGGTTTTGTTTAAAGTTTTACAAGGAACCACTTTAGAGCAATCTGAAACACCAAGAGTCAAACTCTTATTTATTTGATCGCGGGATAAGAAGACCTCATGGCAAGAAAATATATTATTTAGTGTCATAGCTGGAAACACATGTGATTTCATCCATCTAGTTTTGCACACTTCTATACACATACAACAAGCAATACATGCAAACATGGAGGCCATACAAATGTTCAGACATGACTCGCTATATTTCTATTCATGATTACTCCTCAATATTTTATAACATAATTGCACTTGGTGTTTTGAAGCACGAAAACATGGCTCATCTGGCATACAAGAGTACAATAGACAAAATCAATATCATTCAAATCATTGTTCTGTCAAATAACATTCAGAAACTAACATGCGATACACACCAAGACGCATTAACTGAGTGAGTTTCGCATCGTTTCGACATCGGAAATTCCGACCAAAAACTGGTACGCGTCAGCGGCAAATGTATTGATTTCCTCCGGAAACACCTAAATGCATCCACTTTGTGAGTTTTAATTCGTTCCATCATCAGATCCCCTATTGCGGAAATTCTGGCCAAAAACTAGTATGAGTTAGCACCAAAGCTTCTGACTTCCCCTGCAAACACCGAGATGCACCACTTTGTGAGTTTGGTGTCGTTTTGTCATCAAAGCCACTACCACGAAAATTCTGGCAAAAAACTGGTATGCGGCATCAGCGCAGCTCATGCCTTCCTCGTCAAGCACCGAGACGAATCAACTATGTGAGTGTCGCGTCGTTCAGACATCCAGGTCCCAACCTCTGAAATCCCTGTCAAAAGCTAGTATGAGTCAGCATTGAAGCTTCTGAATGCCTTCGCAAACACCGAGATGCATCCAATTTTTGAAATCCTTGTCAAAAGCTAGTATGAGCCCCTATCGTTGAAATTCCATATAAAAACTGGTATGCGTCATCAGCGCAGCTAATGCCTTCCTCTGTAAACACCGAGACACATTAACTGAGTGAGTTTCGTTTCGTTCCGACATCGGACTACTGACGTCGGAAATTCCGGCAAAAAACCGGTACGCGTCAATAGTAAATGTGCTTATTTCCTCTAGGAAACACAAAAATGCATCCGCTTTTTGAGTTTTAAGTCGTTCCATCATCGGAGCCCCTATCGTAGAAATTCTAGCAAAAAACTGGTATGTAGCTCATGCCTTCGTCAGCAAACACCGAGACGAATAAATTGTGTGAGTGTCGCGTCGTTCAGACATCCGGGCCCCAACCTCTGAAATTCCAGCCAAAAACTAGTATGAGTCAGCAACGAAGCTTCTTACTTCCTCTACAAACACCGAGATGCATCCACTTTGTGAGTTTGGTGTCGTTCCGTCATCGGAGCCAATATCTCAGAAATTCCATCAAAAAATGGTATGCGTGATCAGCGCAGCTAATGCCTTCCTCCGCAAACATTGAGACTAATTAACTGAGTGAGTTTCGCATTGTTCCGACATCCAACCCCTAACATCGAAAATTCTGGTCAACAACTGGCACACTTCAGCAGCAAATGTACTGATTTCCTCCAGAAACACCTAAATGCATCCACTTTGTGAGTTTTAAGTTGTTCCATCATCGGAGCCCCTATCACAGAAATTCTGGCAAAAAACTGGTATGCGGCATCAGCACAGCTAATGCCTTCCTCAGCAAACACCGAGACAAATAAACTGTGTGACTTTCACGTCGTTTAGACATCCGGCCCCGACCTTTGAAATTCGGGCCAAAAACTGGTATGAGTCAACACTGAAGCTTCTGACTTCCGTTGCAAACACCGAGATGCATCCAATTTGTGAGTTTGGTATCGTTCCGTCATTGGAGCCCATATCATGAAAATTCCAGCAAATAGACTAGTATGCGACATCAACGTTGCTCATGCATTCGTCCGCAAACACTGAGACGAATAAATTGTGTGACTTTTGAGTCGTTTAGACATCCGGCCTTGACCTCTGAAATTCCCTTCAAAAAATGGTACGCATCATCAACGCAGCTCATGCCTTCCTTAACAAACACCAAAACGCATTAACTAAGTGAGTTTCGTGTCGTTTTGAAATTGGAAATTCCGACCGAAAACTGGGATGTGTCAGCAGCAAATGTCCTAATTTCCTCCAGAAACACCTAAATGCATCCACTTTTTGAGTTTTAATTCGTTCCATCATCGGATTCCCTATCGCAGAAATTCCAGCAAAAAACTGGTATGCAGCATCAGCGTAGCTCATGCCTTCATCAGCAAACATCGAGATGAATAAACTGTGTGAGAGTTGCCTCGTTCAGACATCCGAGCCCTGACCTCTAGAATTCTGGTCAAACACTTGTATGAGTCAGCACCGAAGCTTCTAACTTCCTCTGCAAACACCGAGATGCATCCACTTTGTGAGTTTAAAGTCGTTCCATAATCGGAAATTCCGGCTAAAAAGTGGCACGCGTTAGCAGCAAATGTATTGATTTCCTCCGGAAACACTGAAATGCATCCACTTTGTGAGTTTAAAGTTGTTCCATAATCGGAGCCCCTAACACAGAAATTCTTGCAAAAAACTGGTATGCGGCATCAGCGCAGCTCATGCATTCCTCAGCAAACACCGAGACAAATAAACTGTGTGAGTTTCACGTTGTTCAAACCTCCGAACCCCACCTCTGAAATTTCGAGCAAAAACTAGTATGAGTCAGCAGTGAAGCTTCTGATTGCTTCCGCAAACACTGAGATGCATCCACTTTGTGAGTTTGTCGTCGTTCAATCACCGGAGCCCCTATCTTGGAAATTCCATCAAAAACTGGTATACATCATTAGCGCAGCTAATGCTTTCCTCCATAAACACCGAGACGCATTAACTAAGTGAGTTTCGTGTCATTCTAACATTGTAAATTCCAACCTCAAATGGGTACGCGTCAGTAGCAAATGTACTGATTTCCTCAGGAAACACCAAAATGCATCCACTTTGTGAGTTTTAAGTTGTTATATCATTGGAGCTCCTATCACGGAAATTCCGGCAAAAAACTGGTACGCATCATCGGCGCAACTGATGCCTTCCTCCCCACACACCGAGACGCATTAACTGAGCGAGTTTCACGTCGTTTTGACATCGGACCCCTGACATCAGAAATTCCAGCCAACAAGTGGTACGCGTCAACAGCAAATGTACTGATTTCCTATGAAAAAACCTAAATGCATCCACTTTGTGAGTTTTCAGTCGTTCCATCATTAGAGCCCGTATCACAAAAATTCAGATCGCAAAAATTGGTATGCGGTATAAGCGCAACTGATGACTTCCTCCGCAAACACATAGACGAAACAACAATGTGAGTTTCGCGTCGTTCCAACCTCTGGGCCCCAACCTCTAAAATTCCGGCCAAAAAATATAATGAGTGAGCAGTGAAGGTTTTGACTTCCTTCGCAAACACCGAGATGCATCCACTTTGTGAGTTTGCCGCCATTCCGTCATCGGATCCCCTTTCTTGGAAATTCCAGATAAAAACTGGTATGCTTCATCAGAGTAGCTAATGAGTTCCTCTGCAAACACCAAGACGCATTAACTAAGTGAGTTTCGAATCGTTCCGACATCGGACCCCTGACATCGGAAATTCTGGCCAACAACTGGTATGCGTCAGCAGCAAATGTATTGATTTCCTCTGGAAAAATCTAAATGCATCCACTTTGTGAGTTTTAAGTAGTTCTGTCATCGGAGCCCGTATCGCAGAAATTCAGATCGCAGAAATTGGTAGGCGACATCAGTGTAGATCTTACCTTCCTCCACAAACACCGAGATGAATAAACTGTGTGAGTGTCGTGTCGTTCAGACCAACTGGCCTTGACCTCTGAAATTCCAGCCAAAAACTAGTATGCGGGATCAGCTTAGCTCATGCTTTCATCCGCAAACACCGAGACGCATTATATGAGTGAGTTTCGTGTCGTTCTAACATAGGACCCCTGACATCGGAAATTCTGGCCAACAACTGGCATGTGTCAGCAGCAAATGTACTTATTTCCTTCGGAAACACCTAAATGCATCCACTTTGTGAGTTTTAAGCTGTTCCATCATCGGAGCCCTTATCGCGGAAATTTCAGCCAGAAACTGGTATGAGTCAGCACCGAAGCTTCTGACTTCCTCTGCAAACACCGAGATGCATCCACTTTGTGAGTTTCGTGTCATTCCATCATCGGAGCCCCTATCGTGGAAATTCCAGCAAATAGACTGGTATGCGGCATCAACGCAACTAATGCCTTCCTCTGCAAACACCGAGACGAATAAACTGTGTGAGTTTCGCGTCGTTCAGACATCAAGCCCTAACCTCTGAAATTCTAGCCAAAAACTGGTATGAGTCAGCGCCGAAGCTTCTGACTTCCTCCGCAAACATCTAGATCTATCCACTTTATGAGTTTGCCATTGTTCCGTCATCGGAGGCCTTCTCTCTGAAATTCCATCAAAAACTAGTATACGTCAACAACACAACTCATGCCTTCCTCCGCAAACACCAAGACGCATTAACTGAGTGAGTTTCATGTCGTTCTGACATCAGACCCCTAACATGGAAAATTCCGGCCAAAAACTAGAACACGTTAGCAGCAAATGTATTGATTTCCTCCGGGAACACTTAAATGCATCCACTTTGTGAGTTTTAAGTCGTTCCATTATCGGAGCCCCAATCGTGGAAATTCTAGCAAAAAACTAGTATGTAGCTTCAACACAGCTCGTTCCTTCCTCAACAAACACCGAGACGAATAAACTGTGTGAGTTTCGCATCGTTCAGACATTCAGGCCCCGACCTCTGAAATTCCGGGCAAAAACTAGTCAGAGTCAGCAGCGAAGCTTCTGAGTGCGTCCGCAAACACCAAGATTCATCCACTTTGTGAGTTTGCCGTCGTTCCGTCATCGGAGCCCCTATCTTGGAAATTCCATCAAAAACTGGTATGCATCATCACCATAGCTAATGCCTTCCTCCATAAACACCGAGACGCATTAACTGAGTGAGTTTCATGTCGTTCCTACATCGAACCCCTCATATCGGAAATTCCGGCCAACAATTGGTACGCGTCAGCATAAAATGTACGGCTTTCCTCCGGAAATGCCTAAATCCATCCACTTTATGAGTTTTAAGCCGTTGCATCATCGGAGCCCCTTTCGCGAAAATTCCGGTAAAAAACTGGTATGCGGCATCAGCGTAGTTGATGCCTTCCTCAGTAAACACCGAGATGAATAAACTGTGTGGTTTCATGTTCGTTCCGACATCCGGCCCCAACCTCTGAAATTCTGGCCAACAACTAGTATGAGTCAGCGCTGAAGCTTCTAACTTCCTCCGCAAACACCGAGATCCATCCACTTTGTGAGTTTGGTGTCGTTCCGTCATCGGAGCCCTTATCGCGGAAATTCCGGCAAATAGACTAGCATGCGACATCAGCGCAGCTCATGCATTCCTTAGCAAACACCGAGCCAAATAAACTATGTAATTTTAGCGTCGTTCAGACATCCAAGCCCCGACCTCTGAAATTCGGGGCAAAAACTGGTTTGAGTCAGCAGCGAAGCTTCTGCGTGCTTCCACAATCACCGAGATGCATCTACTTTGTGAGTTTGCCGTCGTTCAGTCATCGAAGCCCCTATCTTGGAAATTCCATCAAAAACTGGTATGTGTCATCAGCGCAGCTAATGCTTTCCTCCATAAATAACGAGACGCATTAATTGAATGAGTTTCGCGACGTTCCAACATTGTAAATTCCAGCCTAAAACGGGTACGCGTCAGTAGCAAATGTACTGCTTTCCTCGAGAAACACCTAAATGCATCCACTTTGTGAATTTTAAGTCGTTCCATCATCGGAGCTCCTATTGCGGAAATTCCGGCAAACAACTGGTATGCGACATCAGCTCAGCTGATGCCTTCTTCCGCAAACACCGAGATGAATAAACTGTGTGAGTTTCGTGTCATTTAGACATTCAGACCCTGACCTCTGAAATTCCTGGCAAAAACTGGTCTGAGTCAGCAGCGTAGCTTCTGATTGCCTCCGCAAACATCGAGATGCATCCACTTTGTCAGTTTGCCGTAGTTCCGTCATCGGAGCCCATATCTCTGAAATTCCATCAAAAAGTGGTATGCGTGATCAGAGCAGCTCATGCCTTTCTCTGAAAACACCGAGACGCATTAACTGAGTGAGTTTCACGTCGTTCTGCCATCAGAACCCTGACATTGGAAATTCCGGCCCACAACTGGTACGCGTTAGCAGCAAATGTACTGATTTCCTCCGAAAACACCTAAATTCATCAACTTTGTGAGTTTTAAGTCGTTCCATCATTAGAGCCCCCATCGCGGAAATGCCGGCAAAAAACTGGTATGCGGCATCAGTGCAGCTCATGCCGGCAAAAAGGAGACAAATCAAGTGTGTGAGTTTCGCGTCGTTCAGGCCTCCAGGCCCCGACATCTGAAATTCCGGTCAAAAACTGGAATAAGTCAGCAGCGAAGCTTTTGATTGCCTCCACATACACCGAGATGCATCCACTTTGTGAGTTTGTCGTCGTTCAGTCATCGAAGCCCCTGTCTCGGAAATTCCATCAAAAACTGGTATGTGTCATCAGCGCAGCGAATGCCTTCCTCCATAAACACCAAGAAGCATTAACTGAGTGAGTTTCCCATCTTTCCGGCATCAGAAATTCCGTCCTAAAACCGGTACGCGTCATCAGCAAATGTACTGATTTCCTCTGGAAACACCTAAATGCATCCGTATTGTGACTTTTAAGTCGTTCCATCATCGGAGCCCTTATCGCGGCAATTACGGTGAAAAACTGGTAGGCGGCATCAGTGCAGCTAATAACTTCCTTCGCAAACACCGAGATGAATTAACTAAGTGAGTTTCGCGTCGTTCCGACATTGGAAATTCCGACCACAAACTGGTATGCGTCAGTAGTAAATGTGCCGATTTCCTCTAGAAACACCTAAATGCATCCACTTTGTGAGTTTTAAGTCATTCCATTATCAGAGCCCATATCACGGAAATTCTGGCATAAAGCTGTATGCGGCATCAGCGCAGGTTATGCCTTCCACAACAAATACCGAGATGAATAAACTATGTGAGGTTCGCATTGTTGCGATGTCGCGGTCGCACAAATTAATTACCCTAACTTAAAACAAATCAAACAAGATAGTATAGAGCAAGCAAGGGGTAGATCCCATGAGGATGATTTAGTTATGATTTTTGTGTTATATGCTATGCAATTGGGGGGGTTGGAAGTTGTCTAGGCTAGGCTAAAGCAAACTAAGCGAAAATCATATAAAACTAAAATTTATCAATAAAGCAAACCTTGGTCACAAGTCAACATCCACCTATAGAAATCAGAACTGATCATGGAAATGACACATCAATTTATATTCTGAATATTTATCTCTTCTTAAAATTGGTTCATTAACGGATCCACCGTATAACTTACCCTAACCATCAAACAACCACAGTGTCTGCACTAGTAATTTGATTCAATGGCAGCATTAAAAACTAGATAAATTGATCAATTAAGAAACATAATTGTCCGCAATATATGTTTAGTTCGATTGAATGTTCTTCCTAAGATTAATAACATAGATCCGCTACAATTACTAACTTAGTTGCTTCACAAGTTCATATATTACAACTCCGGTTTTGATATCAAACTTAGCAATAGATTGTCTACAACAATAACTTCAAGTCCGCTCTTAGCAATTAAATAAATAATCATAGGAAAATAAGCATACGAGAACAAACATATTCATCATATAAACTGAAAAATTGAGGTAAAAATAGATCTCACAGTTCTTGAAATCTAAAGGTTTTTGTATCCTTGCAACCAAGCAAAAGAGTCTAGCCTTGCATGTTTATTGAACAACTAAATAAAAAGATGGAAGAAAACATGATTTAGGGTTTGGAGGAGGAATATTTGTGTTTTCTTTGCTGCTGGCCCAAATTTCCATGCTCCTCTCTTCCTTTATATATGCTTTAAAACCCTAGTATCTATTTTACAAAATAGTCCTTCCTTAAGTTGGCAGAATTTTGTTGTCCCTTGTAAAATTCATATCTCCTTCATATCACATCGTTTGGATCTGAAATTTGAGCGTTTATAGGGCTTTGCGTCCTGAATCCATTAAAATTGAGTTTGCATCAAGCGGACTTCTATAGCTTGAGATATTGAAGTTGGAATGGACAAAGGCCAATATCGGCAGATTGCAAGATTTGACTTTGATGGCTGCGATTTCCATGATCTTGCTTATTTTATTTCTTTTTCCTTAGATTTCCATAAATTTATGGATGTTAGATTTTGAATGTCACTGGTATCACTTCATTTTGATCTCTAGAGCTTCCACTCTGCACAAAATACCGACTGAAGGTCAAATCTGTCAATCAGCTCCAATTACTACCTTTTTGCATCTTTCATCCAAAAATGCCTTCAAAACATAAAACAAATAATATCAAGAAATTTTATACACAAACATATGAAAAACAATAGGTAAATATGGATGAAACTATCAAATAATATGGTCGCATCAAATATCCCCACACTTAGCTCTTGCTTGTCCTCGAGAAAGGATAGGTAAAAAATGTAAATTAAAAATAACCATGACCAATCTCTTAGTCTCCCATCAATATCCAAGAATTCAAGCATTATAAATAAGAATACAATCAAGAAGGATACAGAACATAAATCTTCATGAATTTGTTTACATGCAAACTTCAAAACTCAATTACTCTTCGCGATTTAAAAGAAATCTATGCCATGCCAAAGTGATAGGTCCTCTCATTGATTTACACTCCAACACTCATGTGTTTAGGGCTTATGTGTTTAAATCTCTCAAATTCAATCAATGGTTATGTTCTACCACATGCTTGCTCTTCAATCTCATCTCCATTACTAAAATATTATAAACAATGTATTAATCAAAAGGTCTTATTTTCCGGTTGTAATGGGGCTAAGGTTAAGGTGAGGTAAAAGAGAGTAAAAGAAATGGTTCAAACCTAGAGCATTCTGAAAAATGATATTTCTAACAAGATATTCCATTTAACCACATCAATTTTCAATCTTTAAGCACCAATGCTTAGCTACTTTCGATTTCAAGCTCGTTTCTATTCTTTTTTCTTCTTTTCTTTTCTTCTTCTTTTTCTTTTCTTTTCTTTTCTTCTTTTCTTCTTTCTTTTTTTTTTTTTGTTCTTCGCCTTTGCAACTTTGCCCATCTTTTCATCAAACATCACTACTTCTTTCTTTTCATATAATTTCCAACCATAATTCCATGAGATATCATAAGTATATGCTCTATTAATCCTTGCCCAGGGGAAAAGAGGAAAACATATAAAAAAGTTTAAGGCTTATACAAGGATTATGAAAAGAAAAGATAAACAAGCTCGAAAGGGGCTCACTAAAGATAATATGCTTTTGGTTGGCTTTTTGGCTCAAGCGGTTAAAATTCCTAATGCCTTTATCATCTTCATGCATTTATGTAATGCGAATGTAATCTCAACAAGTTATGAAGCAAGTTCTAGAGATACATATTATTGAAAGAACGAACAATCAAAGAATATAATGTTGAAGGCTCAAAAGCTTACACTGGTATAACACTATAAAGTCAACATGGCATATTTTCAGAGTCAATCCCTAAACCAATTAAACATTAAAACTTGCATGCACACTCATTCATTCAATTTATATATTCATCTATCTCACTTAATTCTCATACATAATACTCATATTCTCAAAAAGCAATGGGAGTTCAAAAAGATCAATCACAGATTTTTTTTTAAGGAAGAATAAAGAAAAACAAAATAAGAAAACTGATATTTTCCTAATACCCCCACACTTAAAACATAACATTGTCCTCAATGTTGAAAATGAAAGAAAAGGGATATAAGAGAATGATAAAAAAAAATAATTACAAAACAAAAATAAAAATAAAAGATAAGGGAAAAGGAAAGCAAATCTATTTTTTTTTATGGTGCTGGGTTGCCTCCCAGGAAGCGCTTTTGTTTTGTGTCATTGGCTCGACATGTGTTATGCTCATTCTTCATAGATCGGTTCCGCTAACTCCATAGAAGCGGTGGTTTCTGTCGTCCAACTTTCATAGAAAGGTTTCAAGCGATGCCCATTGACCTTAAGTACGTTATTCATTTCTAAACTTGTAATTTCAACTGCACTAGAAGGAAAAACATTAGAAACAACAAAGGGCCCAATCCAACAAGAACGCAACTTACCATGAAAAAGTTTCAAACGCGAATGATAGAGAAGGGCTTTGTCTTCAACATGAATCTCTTTTCTTGTAATCATTTGGTCATGAAGACTCTTAGTCTTATCTTTGTAAATATTTGCATTCTCATAAGCATCATTTTGAATCTCTTCCAATTCTTGCAATTGCAACTTTCTTGCAATCCCAGCAACATCATAATCCATATTATATTTTTTTATGGCCCAAAAAGCTTTATGTTCAAGTTCCACTGGTAGATGACATGCTTTCCCATAAATCATCCTAGAAGGTGACATTCCTATTAGTGATTTGTAAGCAATTCGGTAAGCCCAAAGTGCATCACCAAGTCTCAGACTCCAGTCTCGCCGGTTGGGTTGCATCGTCTTCTCCAAAATGGACTTGATTTCTCTATTTGAAATCTCAGCTTGGCCATTCATTTGAGGATGGTATGCCATAGAAGTCCGATGAGTCACATGATATTTGCGTAACAATGCTTCCATTGAACGATTACAAAAATGCGTGCCACGATCACTAATGATAGCTTTAGGGATTCCAAACCTGTCAAACATGTGAGTCCTGACAAAATCTACAATAACTTTAGCATCATTAGTTCGTGTGGCTTTTGCCTCGATCCATTTGGACACATAATCAACTGCAAGAAGGATATAAAGAGTGCCAAAAGAAGAAGGAAATGGACCCATAAAATCAATACCCCAAACATCAAAAATCTCACTTACAAGAATATTTGTTAAAGGCATTTGATTCTTATGAGTGATATTACCTGTTTTTTGACAGTTTTCACATGATTTGCAAAAATAAAATGCATCCTTAAAAATAGAAGGCCAATAAAACCACTTTCAAGTACCTTATGGGCCGTTCTTTTAGCTCCAAAATGTCCACCACAAGAATGAGAATGACAAAAGGTGAGAATGGAATGAAATTCATCTTGTGGTACACATCTCCTAACTACTTGATCCACACAAAATTTCCATAGATGAGGAGTATCCCATAAATAATATTTAGCATCAGCTCGTAGCTTATTTTTTTGGGATGTAGACAAACCTGGAGGGAATTCTTTGGTGACTAAATAGTTCACCAAATCAGCATACCATTGAATGCACAATAGCTCAAATCTTTCCCAATACTCAGCGAGTGTTTCTCCATGAGATTGCCGAATCCCACATATTTCTTTTCTTATGTTGGCAACTCGAGATGCTGGGAAATACTTTTCAAGGAAGATCTTTTTCATGCCATTCCAAGTGTTAATGGAACCTGGGAGAATAGAAAAAAGCCATGCTTTGCTGCCCCCTTTAAAGAGAGAGGGAAAACTTTCAACTTAACTTGTTCCTCTTCAACTCCATTTGGTTTCATGCCAACACAAACCATGTGGAACTCCTTGAGATGAGTGTGAGGATCTTCTCCTACAAGACCATTGAATGTTGGCAGCAAATGTATAAAACTAGATTTGAGTTCAAAGTTCACATTACTGTCTATGTTTATGCACAATGGTTGGTTTTCCATGTTAGGAGCAACAAGCTCCTTGAGTGTTTGTTGTCGTGCAACAGCCATGATGTTGACACGAGCTTCTTTTCATAACCTGCGTAAAGTGTTTTCTATTTCGATATCAACCTGCACTTGATGACTTTGGTTAGCAGAACGAGTTGCAGGCATAAATCACAAAAAAAAACTCAAAAGAAACCAAGCACATAAGAGATTGAAAACAACGTAATAGACAATAGTATCCTACGCTAGAAAACTAAAAGTGTCCATAAACCATAGAAAACGATGGAATTGGGCCTTGATAGAGTGGGGCTAGTGACCATAGCTCACTAGTTCTTCTTAGAACGTCGTTTACCTTAAGAAAAAGGAATACCAATACCTAATTCCACCAAAAAAATCTGTTTTAACAGTACCGCCGCAAACACAAGTATGTTTTTTTTTCTTTTTTTTTTCTTTTTTTCAGAATAAATAAAAATAATAGCAAGTAGAATCAATCGTAGCACAACACAACACAAGAATCAACTAAAATCACGTCCCCGACAACGGCGCCAAAATTTGTTGCGATGTCATGGTCGCACAAATTAATTACCCTAGCTTAAAACAAATCAAACAAGATAATATAGAGCAAGCAAGGGGTCGATCCCATGAGGGTTATTTAGTTATGATTTTTGTGTTATATGTTATACAAATCAAACAAAATTTTATTGTCCCTTGTAAAATTCATAATTCCTTCATATCACATCGTTTGGATCTGAAATTTTGAGCGTTTATAGGGCTTTGCATCCGGAATCCACTAAAATTAAGTTTTCATCGATCTGAATTCTGTAGCTCGAGATATTGAAGTTGGAATGGACAAAGGTCGATATCGACAGATTGCAAGATTTGACTTTGAAGGCTACATTTTCAAAGAATATCAAGGCATTTATACACAAACATATGCAAAACACTAGGTAAATATGGATGAAACTATCAAATAATATGGTCGCATCATGCATCATTCACACATCCGGGCCTCAACCTCTAAAATTCTGACCAAAAACTGGTCTAAGTCAGCAGCGAAGCTTCTGATTGCCTCCGCAAACACCGAGATGCATCCACTTTGTGAGTTTGTCGTTGTTCCGTCATCGGAGCCCATATCTCAGAAATTCCATCAAAAAATGGTATGCATAATCAACGCAGCTCATGCCTTTCTTTGAAAACACCGAGACGCCTTAACTAAGTGAGTTTCGCGTCGTTCCACCATCAGACCCCTGACATCGGAAATTCCAGGCAACAACTGGTACGCGTCATCAGCTAATGTACTTATTTCCTCCGGAAACACCTAAATGCATCCACTTTGTGAGTTTTAAGCCGTTCCATCATCAGAGCCCCTATGGCAGAAATTCTGGCAAAAAACTGGTATGCAGCATCAGCGCAGCTGATGCCTTCCTCAGCAAACACCAAGACGAATAAACTGTGTGAGTTTTGCGTTGTTTAGACATCCGGGCCCTAACCTCTGAAATTCCAACTAAAAACTAGTATGAGTCAGTAGCGAAGCTAATGTCTTCCTCCGCACACAACGAGACGCATTAACTGAGTGAGTTTCGCGTCGTTCTGGCATCAGAAATTCCGGCCTAAAACTAGTACGCGACAACAAAAAATGTACTTATTTCCTCTGGAAACACCTAAATGCATCCAATTTATGAGTTTTAAGTTGTTCCATCATCGGAGCCCCTATCGTGGCAATTACAATGAAAAACTGGTAACCGGCATCAGCGCAGCTCATGGCTTCCTCCGCACACTATTAGACGAATCAACTGTGTGAGTTTTGTGTCCTTAAGACAAACGAGCCCCGACCTCTAAATTTCCGGCCAAAAACTGGTATGAGTTAGCATCGAAGCTTCTAACTTCCTCCGCAAACACCAAGATGCATCCACTTTTTGAGTGTCGCGTCATTTGCTCATAGGAGCCTCGATTTCAGAAATTCCACATAAAAACTGGTATGCGTCATCAGCGTAGCTGATGCCTTCCTCCGCAAACACCGAGACGAATAAACTGTGTGAGTTTCGCATCGTTCAGACATCCATGCCATGACCTCTAAAATTCCATCCAAAAACTTGTATGAGTCAGCAGCGCAGCTTGTGATTGCCTTCCTCCGCAAACACTAAGACAAATAAACTGTGTGAGTTTCGCGTTGTGCAAACCTCTAGGCCCTGACATCTGAAATTCCAGCCAAAAACTAGTATAATGCAGCAACGAAGCTTGTGATTGCCTCCGCAAACACCGAGATGCATCCACTTTGTGAGTTTGCTGTCGTTCAGTCATCCAAGCTGCTATCTCGGAAATTCCATCAAAAACTGGTATGCGTCATTAGCGCAGCTAATGCCTTCCTCCACAAACACCGAGACGCATTAACTGAGTGAGTTTCCCGTTGTTCCTCCATCAGAAATTCCGGCCTAAAACTGGTACGCGTCAGCAGCAAATGTACTGATTTCCTCTGGAAACACCTAAATGCATCCACTTTGTGAGTTTTAAGTCGTTCCGTCATCAGAGCTTCTATCGCGGAAATTTGGGCAAAAAACTGGTATGCGACATCAGTGCAGCTCATGTCTTCCTCCGCAAACACCGAGACGAATCAACTATGTGAGTTTCGTGTCATTCAGACACACCGACACTAACCTCTGAAATTCCGGCCAAAAATTGGTATGAGTCAGCATCGAAGCTTCTAACTTCCTCCATAAACACCAAGATGCATCCACTTTTTGAGTGTCCCGTCGTTTCCTCATAGGAGCCCCGATTTCAGAAATTCCACATAAAAACTGGTATGCGTCATCAGCGCAGCTCATGACTTCCTCCGCAAACACCAAGACGAATCAACTGTGTGAGTTTCGCGTCGTTCAGACATCCATGCCACGACCTCTAAAATTCCAGCCAAAAACTAGTATGATTGAGTAGTAAATGTAGTGATTACCTCCAGAAACACCTAAATGCATCCGCTTTGTGAGTTTTAAGTTGTTCCATTATCCGAGCTCCTATCGCGGAAATTCCGGCAAAAAATTGGTATGCGGCATCAGCGTAGCTTATGCCTTCCTCCACACACACCGAGATGAATAAACTGTGTAAGTTTCGTGCCATTTAGTCATCCGGGCCCCTACCTCTGAAATTCCAGTCAAAAACTAGTATGGGTCAGCAGCGAAGCTTCTAACTTCCTCCGCAAACACCGAGATGCATCCACTTTTTGAGTGTAGCGTCGTTTCCTCATAGGAGCCCCGATTTTGGAAATTCCACATAAAAACTAGTATGCGTCATCAGCGCAGCTCATGCCTTCCTCCGCAAACACGGAGACAAATCAACTCTGTGAGTTTCACGTCGTTCAGACCTTTAGGCCTCGACATTTGAAATTCCGGCCAAAAACTAGTATGAGTCAGCTACGAAGCTTCTGACTGCCTCCGCAAACACCGAGATGCATCCACTTTGTGAGTTTGCCATTGTTCAGTCATCGGAGCCCCTGTCTTGGAAATTCAATAAAAAACTGGTATGCTTCATCAGCACAGTGAATGCCTTCCTCCACAAACACCGAGAAGCATTAACTGAGTGAGTTTCGCGTCGTTCCGGCTTCATAAATTTCGTCCTAAAACCGGTAAGTGTCATCAGCAAATGTACTGATTTCCTCCGTAAACACCTAAATGCACCCATTTTGTGACTTTTAAGTTGTTTCATCATCGGAGGCCCTATCTCAGCAATTACGGTGAAAAACTGGTATGCGGCATCAGCACAGCTCATGCCTTCCTCCACAAACACCGAGACGAATTAACTGAGTGAGTTTTGCGTCATTCCGACATTGGAAATTCCGGCCAAAAACTGGTACGTGTCAGCAGCAAATGTACCGATTTCCGCCCGAAACACCTAAATGCATCCACTTTATGAGTTTTAAGTCGTTCTATTATCGGAGCCCCTATCGCGGAAATTCTGGTAAAAAATTGGTATGTGGCATCAGCACCGAGATGAATCAACTGTGTGAGTTTCCCGTCGTTGAGACATCCGGGGCCCGACCTCTAAAATTCCAGCCAACAACTGGCACGCGTCAGCACCAAATGTGCTAATTTCCTCCGGAAACACCTAAATGCATCCACTTTGTGAGTTTTAAGTCGTTCCATCATCAAAGCCCCTATCGCAGAAATTCCAGCAAATAGACTGGTATGCAGCATCAGCACAGCTCATGCCTTCCTTCGCAAACACCGAGACGAATAAACTGTGTGAGTGTCGCATCGTTCAGACATCCGGGCCACGACCTCTGAAATTCTGGGCAAAAAATGGCATGAGTCAGCAGCAAAACTTGTGACTTCCTCCCCAAACACGGAGATGCTTCAACTTTGTGAGTTTTAGGTCGTTCCATCATCGGAGCCCATATCACGAAAATTCCAAAAAAAGCTGGTATGCGGTATCAGCGCAGCTCATGCCTTCCTCCGCAAACACCGAGATTAATCAACTGTGTGAGTTTCACGTCGTTCAGACATCCGGGCCAAGACCTCTGAAATTCCGATCAAAAACTGGATGAGTCAGCAGCGAAGCTTGTGACTTCCTCCCCAAACACCAAGATGCTTCCACTTTGTGAGTTTTTCGTTGTTCCATCATCAGAGCCCATATCTCGGAAATTCTACCAACTTATATGCATGATCAGCGCAACTCATGCCTTCCTCCGCAAACACTGAATCGCATTAACTGAGTGAGTTTTGAGTCGTTCCAAAATCCAAAATTCTGGCCTAAAACTGGTATGCGTCAGTAGCAAATGTACTGATTTCCTCTAGAAACACCTAAATGCATCCACTTTGTGAGTTTTAAGTCATTCCATCATCGGAGCTCCTATCGCAGAAATTCCAGCAAATAGACTGGTATGCGGCATTAGCGTAGCTCATGCATTCCTCACCAAAAAATGAGACGAATAAACTGTGTGAGTTTCGTGTCGTTAAGACCTCTAGGCCCTAACCTCTGAAATTCAGGCTAAAAACTGGTATGAGTTAGATCGAAGCTTCTGACTTCGTCCGCAAACACCGAGATGCATCCACTTTGTGAGTTTGTCGTCGTTCTGTCATTGGAGCCCATATCTTGAAAATTCCATCAAAAAGTGGTATGCGTGATCAACACAGCTAATGCCTTTCTCCGCAAACACCGAGACACATTAACTAAGTGAGTTTCGTGTTGTTCTGACATCGGACCCGTGACATCGGAAATTCTGGCCAGCAACTGGTACACGTTAGCAGCAAATGTACTGATTTCCTATGGAAACACCTAAATGCATCCACTTTATGAGTTTTAAGTCATTCCATTATCACAGCCTCTATCGTGGAAATTCCATCAAAAACTGCTATGCGTCATCAACGCAGCTAATCCCTTCCTCCGCAAACACCGAGACGCATTAACTGAGTGAGTTTTGTGTCGTTCTAACAATGGATATTCCGGCCTAAAACTAGTACGCGTCAACAGCAAATGTACTGATTTCCTCTAGAAACTCCTAAATGCATCCACTTTGTGAGTTTTAAGTTGCTCCATGATCAGAGCCCCTATCGTGGAAATTCCGGCAAAAACTGGTATGCAACCTAAAATAATTCTTGCTATTATTGCATAAATAATAAAAAAGCATTAACCTTGAAGAATGAAAAAACTAAAAATTATAACAAAAGAGTAAGCAAACAAATAAAATAAATGACAAAACAAAAATCAATATTATTAGCCTTAATTTTTTTTTTCAAAAAATATGAATTTTCAAATTATTACTAACACAAATTAAAATTTAAATACTAAATAAAAAAAAATACAACCCTAACAAAAGAGAACATAAAAAAGAATTCAAAAGTAAAACAAAAAACATATACACATAAACACGTACAATAATAGGGTTTGATGCATAACCACATAAATACTTATAAGAACATTAAATTTTAAAAGAATAATCAAAAGTGTAAGGTTCGAAATAAAAATAAAATATGATCTCAATTGAAGGATCCTTTTGACAATAATTAAAATTTCTATACCAAACATCTTAAAGGATTTAAAACCAAAACCAAAACTAAAAGAATAGGGACCAAAATTTAAAAATATAATAAATAATTAATTTCAATTGCAGGATAAAATTGAAAATAATAAAAATTCTTATACCAAAAAGATTAAGGGATTTAATACAAAACCAAAAATTAAAAGAAGAAGAACCGAAATGCAAACTAAATATAACATCAATTTCAATTGAAGGAATAAATTGAAACCAATGGGAATTTTTATTGTAGAAATCAGGAGAATACACGACAATCAAAAGAGAAGGGACAAAAATTTATCTACCATAAACCCAGGGGACTGAAGTGTAAGTTGACCAGGAGGAGAGAGAAATGGGTACAAAAAAGTTCAA
This sequence comes from Salix dunnii, assembly GCA_015731905.1. NCBI lineage: Eukaryota > Viridiplantae > Streptophyta > Magnoliopsida > Malpighiales > Salicaceae > Salix > Salix dunnii. Next base: position 8,558,451 of record CM027665.1, on the reverse strand, counting down.
CCGACCACTGTCACCTCGCACCACTCCAGTGGGTAGAGGACATGGCAGCGTATCCTCTAAGCTGTCAGATTAACATTTTTGGACACCGTATGAGGCTACACGCACCACCTTCGAGGGTGTGATGGAAAAAAGCTCTGACACATCCCGTTGATGCGCCAATAGTGCCCCCGGATTAAAATAATAAAAAAATAGAGCAAATTATTGACACACCCCTACAGACCTTTCTTTACTTTTGTCTTATCGAGGGGTAGAGTCGTATTAACACATTTTTTTAAAATTGAGAGATCCTTGGAAGACCCCTACCGATAGTGTTTTGTTTTTGTTTTACCTGTGGGTGTTTTTGTTATTGCACTATAGATACACCGGTAAAAAAATGATATTACCCCTAGTTCGGTCACAGTTCATAAGTTGAAGGGAGGGGTAAAGTAGTATTTTTATTGTGTAAAAATACCAAAAAATACAAAAATACCCTGAAACAATCTAGTAATGCCAATCGGTCCCATGGAAAAATAAAAAATACCCCAGGAACAAAGGCAAGGGTTAAGGCGCACTGAGGGGTAAAATCGTTAATACACTGTTGTAATCCATAGTGTCTTGTGAGTGTGTGTGCAGTGTTTCTCCAAGATCTTTTTAGTCTTTCTTCTAATTACACACCAAGAATAGAAATTTATTAAAAAAATAAATTATCTCAGCTTTTCTCAATACTATATGTTGTTGGTTTTTTTACCAAAGAAACCAGGCTTTGATTTTATTTTATGTTATTGTTATGCGTCTGTATTATGTCCTAGATCTGGTTGGAGCAAGAGATTTGCTCGATTAAATAAATTGTAATTAGAAGTGTTTTTGTCCAACTAAAAGCATTGATTGTTAAGTAAGTTTTTTTCATTCTATTCTTTAGAATATAAATACCAAGAAAAACATAAGATTTTTTTCCTGAATGTATTTAGACCTGACGATGACTGATCTCCTCTCCCTCAGCTATTTGTTCTAGCACAAATGCCTTGTACACGTTCGTAATCACCAGAAATTAACTCATGATAGTATTGTTGTAACTAATAAAGCATCATTAGCAACCAACTTTTGATCTGGTTTCATGCAATATGTGATCATGCCAACTATATTTCGTCATTCATGACATATTACAGTATTGATCTCAACCTTTATTGGGTCATAGAGCCCACTGATCTTATGTCAGACTCTCAATCAAATAGGGATGCTTGACAATGTTATTTTCTGAATTAAAGAGGAGATCATTTTGACCAAGTAGATTGTGAGCAGATTCTGTTCTTCAAAATAATTTTTTCTCACTTTGAATTATTCATGAAAGTTGTAGATCTATAAGTAGAGAATCATGTCGCGAGAAGGATTCTTATTTCAAAGACCTAATTTAATGTTTTGAGGTTTATCAGGACAATGAAAGACCAATTTTGAATTTGGAAAGTTGATTAGTCTCGTTGAAAAAAAAGGGGCTAGATCGGAAAACGTCACAATAACTTTTGTTGCTTGATTGCCACGTTGGATTATATTTTGTTTCTTTGCATAGAACCAATAACATTTTTTTTTATCATAGGTTTAAGATTGGATAAATATCACATAATTTGCACTAAAAAAACTGATTTTGCCACTATCGCAATTATGTTCTTCACTACCTCAATCTGATGCCCAAGGTGAGAACTAGCCATAGATTATTTTTTATTATAAAAACAGATAGAGTGTTTCGATTACACGAAGAGTTACAGCGCGTGCCTACATGGAAGATACGGCAGATTGAGGGGGTTGTTTTTGTTTTGGCGGGAAGAATATCACGCTTTCAAAATTCCCAATCACGCAGGGCACACAAACAAAATTTTAAGAAATATTACCCGACCGTTACACATTACAGAAATATCACCCCACCGTTATATATATATGAGAAATATCACTTGGACTTTCTCTACTAAAATCACTTCTCTCTTCTTCTTCTTCTCTTGTCTTCTTCTTTCTTCCTTTCTTTCTTTTATGCTGTTTCGATGGAAGTTTGCCCCAAGTTTAGTGTTTCAGATCCTTCATCGGAAATTCTTGTCCAATAATACGGGTGGGCTCTAGTCGAATAATGCCAGCCACAATACAACATTCCCCTTTCTCTCAGAGAACGCCTACCAAACGGTATTCACTTATCTCATTGCTCTTCTCTTTTTTCCTTGTAATTAAAGATTCGTGTTTCGATGCTTTGGATTTCTTATAAAATAAACAGCAATTAAATTTTCAGTATCTTAGTTTTCTTTTTTCGATTGAAAGATCCATACGATTTCTTGGGTTTTCGTCAAGTCTGGAATTTTTTCTCCCTAAGAACAGGGATAGAGTTTTTGTTTCGTAATTATCTTTTATATTTCTTTTCCTGTGAAATGGAAGGCTATGCAATGGGTTTTGCTCGAATTGATTGATTTACGACATGTTATTTTTAAGGAACAAATTCACTGGTTGTTTTCAAGACGCAATTCGGTGTTCTTTGAAATGGTGTTATCCAATACCTCTAATATCTGATTTTCTTATTTTGATCCCTCAAGGTAACTGTTTTGCACAAAATTACTTTTATTGCAGCCATAACTTTGTAGATTTTATTCTTATGATGCTGTGATAAAACATGAATTTGAGCACTATGTTCCTTGTAATGAAATGGCAATGATAATGGTCTTTTTTCGTTTAGTTGTGAGAATGGGACTTACTTGTTTTGTTGTGTGGAGCTGTGGGTTTGTTCTTGAGCACCTTACTATCTCTCGCTTCCATGCTGGAAATTCCTGTTCTATCTCTCTCCCTAAATCTGGATTTTTTGAATTATTTAAAGCAAATACATTAGTTAACAAAGTAAAAGATTCAGTTCAATTTTGCAATCAGTTTCAAAGGAACCATGCCTTTATGATCTACTGCTAATTTCCCATTCCCAAAGCCAATGGGAATCTGGTTGAAGTTGATGCTGGGAAGGGATGCTCTAAGTTAGCCGATGGGAATATGGTTTTTTTGGGCTTGCTGATAAGCTAGCTAATGAAAATACAGGCAAGTTATATTTCTTTATTTGCTTGGTCATGTTTTTTTCTTGCATGACTTTATGAGAATTTTATTTGCATAATTAAATCACTAACATCCTCTCTCTGTTTCTCCCTCTTTCTCCCTTTCTCTCTCCCTAATCATAAAAATTCAGGAGTACAAGCACAGGCAAGTTGCTCTTATCAAATGCTTACAAGCTGAAATACAAAGTGGAGAAGGTGTAAATAATGTTATTTTTGAACTAGCTAGTGACAAAAAGAATTGTAATCCTTTGGTGAAAAAAGAGAATGGAATTAATGCTGGCTTACCATGTTGTAGTTAACCTGACTGCTGAGCCTTCAGTTGGCAATCAGTATGGAAAAGATACGGGTGCATGTAATCCTTCAGCCGATTCAATAGAATTGGATTCATCCAATCCTTCCACTAATCAGACTTGTACCTGCAGTAGAAACGAGAAGGAAAAAGTTGTTGGTGCTCATAATCCTCCTGCTAATCCCACCAAAGAGCACAATACCATTATACAGATGTAAGTTCTAAAGGGTATGTGTATCACTTTGATATTTAGTTATAGAACAATATCAGTTTATAATTATTACATATGGTTGCTCCTTTCAAGATATATTTGTTGCTTCTTTCAGAACATTTATCAGTTCTTTCCAAAGCTCTTCACTTATTTTGACCTAGCTTTGTTGTCTTATTGATTAGAGCTTGTTGCTGGAGTTCTTACTGCTACTTTTGGAATTCAAAGATATAGGAGGTAGAGTGTTTGCATTAGTATTATATCAACCTTGTTGTTGTTGTTGTTGCCACGTATGGATCAAAATAACTTAAATCATTATCATTTTTATAATTGTAAGATTTAAGATATTGAAATATTGGATTTATGCTACTGTGCGCATCAAGTTGTTAGTGAGATCCCCTTTTTTAAGAGGGAAGTTGCACATGAGAAAAGCAATGGTAAAGATCATGATATCATGAACTTCATTTTACTATCAATATTATCAAGGGCAGTTTTATATCATATATCTTAGTCCATGTTATTCTCTTTGAAGGGAATATGATGTTTTAAGGCAATGATTTTATACAGTTTGCTCTTTATTGGGTCTTTCTACAAATGCTTTACCCTTAGGGTGTTGTTGTTCATAGTTTCACCAAATGTTGTTTCAACTATTAGGTTTAGTTACTAATTTGATCTTATTCAATATTTGAAATATGATTTAAATTACAAATATCAAATACATGCCTTCTGAATTATGATTTAAGCCATGTGCTGGCATTTTTTGCTGCATTTGTTGGATTTGTATTGGGAAATTTGGTTGCAGGACTTCTAAATGATGTTAAAATTCCAAAGGTGAATTTATTGGCTAAACTCCAAAGAGCATCTGTTACCTTTTTAAAATTTAGTTACGGGTGTATTCATGCTCTACTTGTATTTGTATCTCATTTTAGTTATCATATTGGCTTCAAGTTGTTTATCATGTGTTGAGTTCAAGCACCCAATACTGCTTCTAACAATTTGTGACCAGTTCATGTGCATTTTAAGCTGATTCTTTGTGGTGCATATTTTGAGCAATCAGCTTTCAATTATTCCAATCTGGCTGTCTAATAATAAGGCATTTTCATTGTCTTAGGCCCGGGCATTCTATGGATTTAAAATGAAAATAGAGAACATCAATTCTAATATAGCTTCGTGAGTTAAGTTAGTGGACCTTTTCTGTTATGGTGCCTTACAAACACCTTGATTTTGAAATTTGTTTCTTCTCATCTTCAGAGGTATAGTTTGCTTTTAGAGATGAAGTTCAAAGACTCAAGGGAGAAGCATGGGGTGTTCAATGCTACTGAAAACATTCATTGTATGGTTAATAAAGCAAAGTAAGCATCGGGTTTGATACAAAGGTAAAATCATTCTTCTTGGATACATTAAAAACAATATATAAAAACTTTGCAAAGAGGATTAGAATTACAGTTTGAGTGTGTGTTCATTGCCATTGCTAAAATTCATTGTATGGCTAAGAAAACAAAGTGGCATTGGATTGGCTCTAGAGGTAACATCATTCTTCTTTGATACTTTTAAAACAATATATAAAAACTTTGCAAAGAAGATTAGAATTATTGTTTGATCCCGTGTTCTTGTTGGAACGCATGCTTTCAGTAATTTCTCCTCTCCATTTTCAGCTCCATGCTTTTTGCAGAGAGACTTGTTGCTTTTGCTTGTATTGAAGGAATCCTTTTCTCGTGAAGGTAATATTCCTTAAATATTACAACCATTTGACTGTTACTATGTTATCTGTGACACTTGATCTCTTTCTTTTTTCCTCTTATGGCTTTCATATTGGACATTAAGATGTTTGTATATTTGCTGTCTAATCTTCTGCACCATTTTTTGGCGTACAAAGAAAGGCTTGATGGACAGGTTTTACATTCTATGAATGAATTACTATCTAGAGATGAGGGACTGCATGTCAACTCTGTTTGCCTTCTTTAATTCTTGAGCCGCAGCTAGATGTACAAATCTTCTAGCGTTCCTAATATCATGGAAATATCATTTACAGGGGACATTTATGTTCTTGTTGTTCATAGATTGTTGCAGAGGCAACTTCATTGGCAAAAAGTTTATCATATTGTTGGTGAAGCAGTGGGGATTGAGACCAAGTTTGTCTGCGAGGCCTTACCATGTGCTTTGATTGGAATGAATACAATGCTCGCCGGTGAGTACATAATTTTGTTGCTGACCATCTTTTGGTATTTCTCCATTTATACCCTGCCCTTCTTTTTAGTAATTCATCATTAGAAAAGGAAATTTTACATGTTTGTATTCCTTAATGTTTGGTTGGCTTAGGTAATCAAGAGAAGTATCGAGTTGAAAATCCCTTTAACTGGATGGAATTCATATTCTTGCACTAAGCATAGTAATCTTGCGAATGTATTGCTAATTGGTTGGGACATCATCATCCGATTCAATTGTCCAAACTGTTTTTTGCTAACCTTTGGCAGAACTGGATAGATTTCTGGACCCTTTACTCCATAAATCTCAAGGATTGGCAGAAAGAATACTGATAGACATTAGTTTTTTTCAATATTAATTTGGTTACTTGTATAAAGAGTGCATATGTTTGCACTCTGCTGTGTGCTGTTTTCTGAATGTTGTTGTAATGACCCCAATTTTTTTTTTTTTTTCTGAAATTTCTAATGCAATTTCGACAGAGTCTCCCCTATATCGGGAGATCCCCAAGTTATCAATAACACAACCTGTACACAATTTAAATCACATCTCGTCAACAACCACATCCAGGATTAATATAATAATTCCATAATTCATTCCAGCATATGTTCACTTCGATTAACAGTGGTTCTTAATTAAAGACAGAATAGTATTTGCATATTGAGAAGTGTATATTACAATTGTACTTATATATAGATACAAGAGTTTACATTCATATCCTTTCAGCAACTATAAGAAATTTATACAAAAAGATTCACTAAAAGTTAAACATTCAATACATTGTTTCATACAAAAATACATTGAGATTTTAACATATATCTACATGGTTTCTTGCAAAAGTAGGTCCCCGTATAACGGATTCCTAAACATCTCGTGGATGGGTAGTCCCTGCTGCAGTGCAAAACATTTAAGAAAATATAATTACTTGTTAATAATAGTAATAATGACAATTATAAAATTTGGCAGTTAAATAAAACTTTTATAGTTATCATTTCTTTATATTCATATTAAATAGATTCAAAACACCATAAAAACTTCACTCGGCTATCCTCTTATGGCATCACTAGCCGAGGCCCACTAGCCAAGGTTAACCGTTCACTCACCCCGTCATCCTTTCTAATTACATTAGCCGAAGCTAATCAATTCTTTGATCCGGCCATCCGTTTGGATGCCATTAGCCAAAGCTAATCAATTCATTGTTCCGGCCATCCGTTTGGATGCCATTAGCCGAAGCTAATCAATTCTTTGATCCGGCCATCCGTTTGGATGCCATTAGCCAAAGCTAATCAATTCATTGTTCCGGTCATCCGTTTGGATGCCATTAGCCAAAGCTAATCAATTCATTGTTCCGGCCATCCATTTGGATGCCATTAGCCGAAGCTAATCAATTCTTCTTCTTTTCTTTTTTTTTCATAATATCACATGATAATAATATTCAAGACAACATATTGCATTGTTTACCATATATATATATATAAAAGAAGGCACAAGTAGCCTACCTGCTCCGCCTGTGGGTTGTTCTTGTCTTGATGATGGTCCAATTCCGATTGCACCTCCTGCAACATAAGTGGTCACACATCAATAAATTTGTATTTTGAGTCACATTCGTCACCACACTTATTCCAAACAAAATCAGATGTTCACATACAAGTATTTCTTTTCCTTTCTTTTTCCCACCATCACTCTGTGAATTTGTTATTAGCATTTAATTCACCCCTGTATAGATTTTTTTGTCAAAATTTGACAGCAAAACTGATTCACTGTAGGTTGCTATCTTGGCAGCGGAACAGTTTCGCAAAACTGGTTCGCGAGAACGGGTTCGCGAGGACTGTTTCGCGATAACTGATTCGCGAGGACTAATTCGCGAACACTGATTCGCGAACACTGATTCACGAATACTGATTCGCGAGTACTAATTCGCGAGGACTGTTTCGCGATAACTGATTTGCGAACACTGATTCGCGCTGCAAACATCCCATTTCGGTACACAATCCTTCAACAATTTTTCAGCCCAAACTCATACGAATTTCCAGTCAATATACACATTTTTCAGTATATAAACCCTGCTTAAAAACCCTTAATTTCAGCCCAAAATCAACTAACAATTTCCAGCAAAACATACACAAACTTCCAGCCAACACACACACATTTTTCAGCATATAAATCATGCTTAATAACCCTTAATTTCAGCCCAATCAACTAACAATTTTCCAGCAAAACATACACAAACTTCCAGCCAACACACACACATTTTTCAGCATATAAATCATGCTTAATAACCCTTAATTTCAGCCCATAATCAACTAACAATTTCCAGCAAAACATACACAAACTTCCAGCCAACACACACACATTTTTCAGCATATAAATCATGCTTAATAACCCTTAATTTCAGCCCATAATCAACTAACAATTTCCAGCAAAACATACACAAACTTCCAGCCAACACACACACATTTTTCAGCATATAAATCATGCTTAATAACCCTTAATTTCAGACCATAATCAACTAACAATTTCCAGCAAAACATACACAAACTTCCAGCCAACACACACACATTTTTCAGCATATAAATCATGCTTAATAACCCTTAATTTCAGCCCATAATCAACTAACAATTTCCAGCAAAACATACACAAATTTCCAGCCAACACACACAAACTTCCAGCCAACACACACACATTTTTCAGCATATAAATCATGCTTAATAACCCTTAATTTCAACCCATAATCAACTAACAATTTTCAGCAAAACATACACAAACTTCCAGCCAACACACACACACATTTTTTAGCATATTAAGCTTGGATCTTAGGTATATTTTCCCTAGGGTTTTTCTTCTTCATTTGTTTCATATCTTAAGAAGAAAAAGAGAAGAGTTTCATAACTCTTACCTCTCTTATTTCACAAAGGTTTTTAAAAAAACTTGAAACTCTTCTTTCTCTTCTCTTGTTGCTTTTCTTCCTTCTTCTTCCCTTTCCCCTACGTCTCGGCAATTTACTAGTTTTTTCTTAGGTCTCACTCCACACACATTCACAAGATTTTCTCCCCTAAATGTAGTGTAGGGTTTGGCTCTCAAGAGAAGAAAGTAGATGGTTCCGGAAGGAGATAAAAATATCCCCTCACTCCCTCTCTCCTCCTTATATTTATACTCCTCATGAATGAGGTGGTTGTTTGGGGTTTGGTTTAAAGATATCCCTATCCTTGTTTTACCCTAACTAAAACCGGTTTTACCTCCTCTTATTATTATTATTATTATTATTATTTTTTTTAAAAAAAAAAACAGAATTTTGTCTTCATTTCTTATATATTCATATATGTTTTTCTCTTGGGTGTTTACAGTTGTTCTGTGGTTCCTGGTATTTTAGAATCTTTTTGTTCTCATTCTAGGATTGTCTTGTTATCTCAATAAATATATTACTTGATTGGAAGGGAAATGTTTATGGCTATATGGACTCAAACATGTCTTTATATTATCTTTAGGTAGTCTATTTTTGTAGAATGAGAATGACAGTGCAGAATCCTATTACTTGGAAAATGTCTTAAGCGAATAGATGGTGAGTTGCCATGTTGAAAATAACTAATAGGGAAGGCATGTTAAATTTTGAAAGAAAAGGTTTATCATTTTCCATCTCAATTGAGATGAATCACTTCAAAGATTAGTTTCCAACAAAGTAATCCTTCTTTTACTCCGTTGGCCTTTTTATATCAATTGATATGATTTACAGTTCAAATATATTTCAATTGAGAAGATTTAGACCAAATGAACTGTTGGTTCCCTTCCCTTGGTCTATTGGTTTTTAATACTTTCACTTCTTGAGTGATTCGATTATATTTCTTTTCTTGTGAAACGGAAGGCTATGCAATGGGTTTTGCAATAATTTCAAACATTAGGTGCCTATATTTTGTGGGTTCTTACGAGCTGCAATCACTTTCGAATATTTACTTACTAGAAAGTATCATCTTCTATTGAATAACTTTATACTTCAGTATGTTTTGGTGTCAGTTTGTAATCTTTGGAACATCAATGAAGGAGAAAAACTTTACTTGTCCATTATAAGAAGAAATGGTAATTTCTTGTGCTTATCTCTGCTTTTTTTTTAATTGTGTTGTTTCAAATATATTTCAACCGTGCTGCACATTTCCTCCTTCGTGACTTATCGTTCAGAAAAAAAGCACCCAACTGGACTCATTTTATACCTATGCTTAGGATTTCTGTGCTATTATTGTTTAGCCATCACTTAGATTTTATTCTTATGATGCTGTGATAAAACATGAATTTGAGCCTCACTATGTTCCTTGTATTGAAATGGCAATGTTAATAGTCTTTTTTGGTTGAGTTGTGAGAATGGGACTTGCATGTTTTGTTGTGTGGAGCTGTGGCTTTGTTCTTGAGCAACTTATCGTCTCTCGCTTCCGTGCTCGCAATTCCTGTTCTATCTCTCTCTCTCGAATTCTGGATTTTTAGAATTATTTGAAGGAAATAAGTTAGTTAACAAAGTAAAAGCCTTTATGATCGGCTGTTAATTTCCCATTCCCTGAGCCAATGGGAATCTGGTTGAAGTTGATGCTGGGAAGGGATGCCCCAAGTTTACTGATGGGAATATGGTTTTTTTGGGCCTGCTAATAAGCTTGGTAATGAAAATACAGGCGAGTTATATTTCTTTATTTGCTTGGTCATGTTTTTTTTTTTTTGCATTACTTTATGAGAATTTTTTTGCATAATTAAATCACTAACATCCTCTCTCTGTTTCTCTCACTCCGTCTCTCTCTCTCTCTCTCTCTCTCTAGTCGTAGAAATTCAGGAGTATAAGCACAGGCAAGTTGCTCTTATCAAATGCTTAAAAGATGAAATACAAAGTGGAAAAGGTGTAGATACTGTTATTTCTGAACTAACCGGTGACAAAAAGAAATGATGATGGCTTACCCTGCTGTAGTTAACCTGACTGTTGTGCCTTCAGTTGGGAATCAGTATGGAAAAGATACGGGTGCATGTAATCCTTTAGCCCATTCAATAGAAATGGATTCATCCAATCCATTTGGAAATATGATACGGGTGTTCTGAAAGTCATTTCACCAGTGTACATATATCGTTATTTCAGAAGGGGTGGAAGAGATAGTTGGCTGTCCCTTGGAGGTATCATGCTTAGCATAACAGGTGAACTCTGAATTTTCGCTTCATTTATTTTTGTTTTCATAATTTTTAACCGTTTTGACATTAATCAAACTTGTGTACAATAAACTGGTGAATTCATTTGTCCTAAAATATTATAGGAACCGAGGCCCTGTTCACCGACATATCTCATTTTCCTGTACCATCTATACAGATTGCTTTCACAACAGTTGTTTTTCCCTGCCTACCTGTTGCCTATTCTGGAAAAGCTGCCTACCTCATGAAGAACACATGTTACGTAGTTGATGCAATTTACAGCTCTATTCTAGGTTTGCAATGACTCCTCCATTTCTGTTTTCCTAGGGTGCATGACTGTTATAACTGGAAAGTCATGGAAATGAGAAAGAAAATTAGGACCATCAAATAATATGTGAACATGATTTTTGTCATCAATAGTGTATGGAAGCTAGAAAAACCTGTCAGCAAATGGTGCTTGTATGGATAGAAAGCAATGGGAACAGAGAACAATTTAATCATTGCTGTGAGTATTTACACCTAAATCTGTACGAAAATTGAGAGTACATGTGTTAATGACAAACAGCGAAGCACTCACTAATGATAGGTACATTTTCTTCAAAATTTTTAGAGAAGTAATTCTTATAAATTTTGGAAGAGGTTTAATGGGGTTGGCTCTGTTTATTAACTAAACTGTTTTAACATGTTTTTTAATCCTTTCCTATTTAGTAATTGACCAATTGAACAATGAATGGGCCTAGCACTTTATGTAACAAAATCATCAGAAAATAGTCTCTCTGATAGTATGATTTAGTTATTAATCCAAAAGCATCTTTTCCTGTTTGTATTGACATAGAATTTTTTTTCTGTGAAAATTTATAGAATTTTGTCAAATATGGATGATGGCATTTTTATAATTTAAAATCGGTAACATTTATCATTCTGCAGATTGCATTTATTGGCCGGTACTTCTAGTTGCAACTACAGCTTCTATTGTTGCAAGCCAAACCACCATTTGTGCAACTTTTTCATTAATCAAGCAGGCCCTTGCACTTGGCTATTTTCCAAGACTTAAAATTGTATATACATCAAAAAGGTTTCTAAGCCACATATATATTCCACACATTAATTGGATCCTTATGATTCTCTGTGTTGGTGTGACAGTTGGTTTAAAGAATCAAAGCCAAATTGGAAATGCTCATATTCAGTGTTTTTTACAAAAACTCCACGTTTTCTCTAAAACTGGTCTCCATATCGGGTGACTTCCTCATTTTCAGTGCTTTGTAGAAAAAATCCATGTTTTCTCTAAAACTGGTCTCGATATCGGGTGACCTCCTCATATTCAGTGTTTTTTACAAAAACTCCATGTTTTCTCTAAAACTAGTCTCCATATAGGGTGACCTCCTCATATTCAGTGTTTTTACAAAAACTCCACGTTTTCTCTAAAACTGGTCTCCATATCGGGTGACCTCCTCATATTCAGTGTTTTTTACAAAAACTACACGTTTTCTCTAAAAATGGTCTCAATATCGGGTGACCTCCTCATATTTAGGGTTTTTTACAAAAAACTCCACGTTTTCTCTAAAACTAGTCTCCATATCGGTTGACCTCCTCATATTCAGTGTTTTTTACAATAACTCACTGTTTTCTCTAAAATTGGTCTCTATATCGGAGGACCTCCTCATATTCAGTGTTTTTTACAAAAACTCCATGTTTTCTCTAAAACTGGTCTCCATATCGGGTGACCTCCTCATTTTCAATGTCTTGTAGAAAAAATCCATGTTTTCTCTAAAACTGCTCTCGATATCGAATGACCTCCTCATATTCAGTGTTTTTTACAAAAACTCCACGTTTTCTCTAAAACTGGTCTCCATATCGGGTGACCTCCTCATTTTCAGTGTTTTGTAGAAAAAATCCATGTTTTCTCTAAAACTTGTCTCGATATCGAGAGAACTCCTCATATTCAGTGTTTTTTACAAAAACTCCACATTTTGTCTAAAACTAGTCTCCATATCGGGTGACCTCATCATTTTCAATGTTTTCTAGAAAAAATCCACGTTTACATTACAACAGGTGTTAATACCGGGTGACCAGCTGATATTTAGTGTTTTTTACAAAAACTCCATGTTTTCTCTAAAACTAGTCTCCATATCGAGTGACCTCCTCATATTTAGTGTTTTTTACAAAAACTCCACGTTTTCTCTAAAACTAGTCTCCATATCAGGTGAACTCCTCATATTCAGTGTTTTTTACAAAAACTCATCGTTTTCTCTAAAACTGGTCTCCATATCGGTTGATCTCCTCATATTCAGTGTTTTCTACAAAAACACCACGTTTTCTCTAAAACTGGTCTCCATATCGGGTGACCTCCTCATTTTCAGTGTTTTCTAGAAAAAATCCATGTTTTCTCTAAAACTGGTCTCGATATCGGGTGACCACCTCATATTCAGTGATTTTTACAAAAACTCCAAGTTTTCTCGAAAACTGGTCTCCATATCGGGTGACCTCCCCATATTTAGTGTTCTTTACAAAAACTCCACGTTTTCTCTAAAACTAGTCTCCATATCGGGTGACCTCATCATATTCAGTGTTTTTTACAAAAACTCCATGTTTTCACTAAAACTGGTCTCTATATCGGGTGACCTCCTCATTTTCAGTGTTTTGTAGAAAAAACTGCATGTTTTCTCTAAAACTGGACTCCATATCGAGTGACCTCCTCATTTCCAGTGTTTTGTAGAAAAAATCCATGTTTTCTCTAAAATTGTTCTCGATATTGAGTGACCTCCTCATATTCAGTGTTTTTTACAAAAAAAACTCTACGTTTTCTCTAAAACTAGTCTCCATATCGGGAGACCTCGTCATATTCAGTGTTATTTAGAAAAACTCCCCGTTTCTCTAAAACTGGTCTCCATATTGGGTCACCTCCTCATTTTCAGTGCTTTGTAGAAATAATCCATGTTTTCTCTCAAACTTGCCTCGATATCGGGTGACCTCCTCATATTAAGTGCTTTTTACAAAAACTCATCGTTTTCTCTAAAACTGGTCTCCATATCGGTTGATCTCCTCATATTCAGTGTTTTCTACAAAAACACCACGTTTTCTCTAAAACTGGTCTCCATATCGGGTGACCTCCTCATTTTCAATGTTTTCTAGAAAAAATCCATGTTCACTTTACAATAGGTGTCAACATCGGGTGACCACCTTATATTTTTTGTTTTTTATAAAAACTCCACGTTTTGTCTAAAACTAGTCTCCATATCGGGTGAACTCCTCATTTTCAGTGTTTTTTTCAAAAACTCCATGTTTTCTCTAAAACTAGTCTCCATATGGGGTGACCTCCTCATTTTCAGTGCTTTGTAGAAATAATCCATGTTTTCACTAAAACTTGTCTCGATATCGGGTGACATCCATATATTCAGTACTTTACAACATGTGTCAATATCGGGTGACCACCTCATATTTTGTGTTTTTTACCAAACCTCCACGTTTTCTCTAAAATTGGTCTCCATATCGGGTGAACTCCTCATATTCAGTGTTTTTACAAAAACTCCATGTTTTCTCTAAAACTGGTCTCAATATCGGGTGACCTCCACATTTTCAGTGTTTTGTAGAAAAAATCCATGTTTTCTCTAAAACTGGTCTCCATATCGGGTGAACTCCTCATATTCAGTGTTTTTACAAAAACTCCACGTTTTCTCTAAAACTGGTCTCAATATCGGGTGAATAGCTAATATTCAGTGTTTTTTTCAAAAACACCACGTTTTCTCTAAAACTTGTCTCCCTATCGTGTGACCTCCTCATATTCAGGGTTTTTTTACTAAAACTCCACCTTTTCTCTAACATTGGTCTCCATATCGGGTGACCTCCTCATTTTCAGTGTTTTGTAGAAAAAATCCACGTTTTCTCTAAAACTAGTCTCCATATCGGGTGACCTCCTCATATTCAGTGTTTTTTTACAAAAACTCCAAGTTTTCTCTAAAACTGGTCTCCATATCGGGTGATATCCTCATATTCAGTGTTTTTTACAAAAACTCCACGTTTAATCTAAAATCGGTCTCCATATGGGGTCACCTCCTCATTTTCTGTGTTTTCTAGAAAAAATCCATGTTTAATTTACAACAGTTGTCAATATGGGGTGACCACCACATATTTTGTGTTTTTTACAAAAAACACCATGTTTTCTCCAAAACTGGTCTCCATATCGGGTGAACTCCTCATATTCACTATTTTTTACAAAAACTCCACGTTTTCTCTAAAACTGGTCTCAATATCGGGTGAATAGCTCATAGTCAATGTTTTTTACAAAAACTCCACGTTTTCTCTAAAACTGGTCTCCATATCGGGTGACCTCCTCATACTCTGTGTTTTTTACAAAAACTCCACGTTTTCTCTAAAACTGGCCTCCATATCGGGTGACCTCCTCATTTTTTGTGTTTTGTAGAAAAAATCCATGTTTACTTTACAACATGTGTCAATATCGGGTGACCACGTCATATTTTGTGTTTTTTACCAAAACTCCACGTTTTCTCTAATACTGGTCTCCATATCGGGTGAACTCCTCAAATTCAGTATTTTTACAAAAACTCCATGTTTTCTCTAAAACTGGTCTCCATGTTGGGTCACCTCCTCATTTTCAGTGTTTTCTAGAAAAAATCCATGTTCACTTTACAACTGGTGTCAATATCGGGTGACCTCCTCATATTCAGTGTTTTTTACAAAAACTCCACGTTTTCTCTAAAACTGGTCCCCATATCGGGTGACCTCCTCATATTCAGTATTTTTTACAAAAACTCCATGTTTTCTATAAAACTGGTCTCCATTTCGGGTGACCTCCTCATTTTCAGTGTTTTCTAGAAAAAATCCATGTTTAATTTACAACAGGTGTCAATATGGGGTGACCGCCTCATATTTTGTGTTTTTTACAAAAACTTCACGTTTTCTCCAAAACTGGTCTCCATATCGGTTGAACTCCTCATATTCAATGTTTTTTACAAAAACTCCACGTTTTCTCTAAAACTGGTCTCCATATCTGGTGACATCCTCATATTCACTGTTTTTTACAAAAAGTCCAAGTTTAATCTAAAACTGGTCTCCATATGGGGTCACCTCCTCATTTTCAGTGTTTTATAGAAAAAATCCATGTTTAATTTACAACAGGTGTCAATATGGGGTGACCACCTCATATTTTGTGTTTTTTACAAAAACTCCATGTTTTCTCCAAAACTAGTCTCCATATCGGATGAACTCCTCACATTCAGTGTTTTTTACAAAAACTCCATGTTTTCTCTACAACTGCTCTCATTATCGGGTGAATAGCTCATATTCAATGTTTTTTACAAAAACTCCACGTTTTCTCTAAAACAGGTGTCCATATCAGGTGACCTCCTCATATTCAGTGTTTTTTACAAAAACTCCATGTTTTCTTTAAAACTGCTCTCAATATCGGGTGACCTCCTCATTTTCAGTGTTTTGTAGAAAAAATCCATCTTTTCTCTAAAACTAGTCTCGATATCGGTTGACCTCCTCATATTCAGTGTTTTTTACAAAAACTCAACGTTTACTCTACAACTGGTCTCCATATCGGGTGAACTCCTCATATTCAGTGTTTTTTAGAGAAAACTCCACGTTTTCTCTTAAACTAGTCTCAATAGCGGGTGAATAGCTCATATTCAGTGTTTTTTACAAAAACACCACGTTTTCTCTCAAACTAGTCTCGATATCGAGTGACCTCCTCATATTCAGTGTTTTTTAGAAAAACTCCATGTTTTCTCTAAAACAGGTCTCCATATCGGGTGACCTCCTCAGATTCAATGTTTTTTACGAAAACTCCACGTTTTCTCTAAAACTAGTCTCAATATCGGGTGCATAGCTCATATTCAGTGTTTTTTACAAAAACACCATGTTTTCTCTAAAACTGGTCTCAATATCGGGTGCATAGCTCATATTCAGTGTTTTTTACAAAAACACCACGTTTTCTCTAAAACTGGTCTCAATATCGGGTGAATAGCTCATATTCAGCATTTTTTACAAAAGCACCACGTTTTCTCTAAAACTGGTCTCCATATCGTGTGACCTCCTCATATTCAGAGTTTTTTACAAAAACTCCATGTTTTCTCTAAAACTTGTCTCCATATCGGGTGACCTCCTCATTTTCAGTGTTTTTTACCAAAACTCCATTTTTTTCTCTAAAACTGGTCTCCATATGGGGTCACGTCCTCATTTTCAGTGTTTTCTAGAAAAAATCCATGTTTACTTTACAACAGGTATCAATATCGGGTGACCACCTCATATTTCGTGTTTTTTAGAAAAACTCCCCGTTTTCTCTAAAACTAGTCTCTATATCGGATGACCTCCTCATATTACTGATCTCCATATCGGGTGACCTCCTCATATTTAGTGTTTTTTACAAAAACTCCAAGTTTAATCTAAAACTCGTCTCCATATCGTGTGACCACCTCATATTCAGTGTTTTTTACAAAAACTCCACCTTTTCTCTAAAACTCGTCTCCATATCGGGTGACCTCCTCATATTCGGTATTTTTTACCAAAACTCCACGTTTTCTCTAAAAGTGGTCTCAATATCGGGTGAATAGCTCATATTCAGTGTTTTTTATAAAAACGCCATGTTTTCTCTAAAGCTTGTCTCCATATCGTGTGACCTCCTCATATTCAGTGTTTTTTACAAAAACTCCACGTTTTCTGTAAAACTGGTCTCCATATCGGGTGACCTCCTCATTTTCAGTGTTTTTTAGAGAAAACTCCACGTTTTCTCTGAAACTAGTCGCAATAGCGGGTGAATAGCTCATATTCAGTGTTTTTTACAAAAACACCACGTTTTCTCTCAAACTAGTCTCGATATCGGGTGACCTTCTCATATGCAGTGGTTTTTACCAAAACTCCACGTTTTCTCTAAAACAGGTGTCCATATCGGGTGACCTCCTCATATTCAATGTTTTTTACAAAAACTCCACGTTTACCCTAAAAGTGTTCTCAATATCGGGTGAATAGCTCATATTCAGTGCTTTTTACAAAAACACCACGTTTTCTCTAAAACTGGTCTCAACATCGGGTGAATAGCTCATATTCAGTGTTTTTTATAAAAACGCCATGTTTTCTCTAAAACTTGTCTCCATATCGTGTGACCTCCTCATATTCAGTGTTTTTTACAAAAACTCCATGTTTTCTGTAAAACTGGTCTCCATACCGGGTGACCTCCTCATTTTCAGTGTTTTTTAGAGAAAACTCCACGTTTTCTCTGAAACTAGTCGCAATAGCGGGTGAATAGCTCATATTCAATGTTTTTTACAAAAACACCACGTTTTCTCTCAAACTAGTCTCGATATCGGGTGACCTTCTCATATGTAGTGGTTTTTACCAAAACTTCACGTTTTCTCTAAAACAGGTGTCCATATCGGGTGACCTCCTCATATTCAATGTTTTTTACGAAAACTCCACGTTTTCTCTAAAAGTGTTCTCAATATCGGATGAATAGCTCATATTCAGTGCTTTTTACAAAAACACCACGTTTTCTCTAAAACTGGTCTCAACATCGGGTGAATAGCTCATATTCAGTGTTTTTTATAAAAACGCCATGTTTTCTCTAAAACTTGTCTCCATATCGTGTGACCTCCTCATATTCAGTGTTTTTTACAAAAACTCCACGTTTTCTGTCTCCATATCGGGTGACCTCCTCATTTTCAGTGTTTTTTAGAGAAAACTCCACGTTTTCTCTGAAACTAGTCGCAATAGCGGGTGAATAGCTCATATTCAGTGTTTTTTACAAAAACACCACGTTTTCTCTCAAACTAGTCTCGATATCGGGTGACCTTCTCATATGCAGTGGTTTTTACCAAAACTCCACGTTTTCTCTAAAACAGGTGTCCATATCGGGTGACCTCCTCATATTCAATGTTTTTTACGAAAACTCCACGTTTACCCTAAAAGTGTTCTCAATATCGGGTGAATAGCTCATATTCAGTGCTTTTTACAAAAACACCACGTTTTCTCTAAAACTGGTCTCAACATCGGGTGAATAGCTCATATTCAGTGTTTTTTTAAAAACGCCATGTTTTCTCTAAAACTTGTCTCCATATCGTGTGACCTCCTCATATTCAGTGTTTTTTACAAAAACTCCATGTTTTCTGTAAAACTGGTCTCCATACCGGGTGACCTCCTCATTTTCAGTGTTTTTTAGAGAAAACTCCACGTTTTCTCTGAAACTAGTCGCAATAGCGGGTGAATAGCTCATATTCAATGTTTTTTACAAAAACACCACGTTTTCTCTCAAACTAGTCTCGATATCGGGTGACCTTCTCATATGTAGTGGTTTTTACCAAAACTCCACGTTTTCTCTAAAACAGGTGTCCATATCGGGTGACCTCCTCATATTCAATGTTTTTTACGAAAACTCCACGTTTTCTCTAAAAGTGTTCTCAATATCGGATGAATAGCTCATATTCAGTGCTTTTTACAAAAACACCACGTTTTCTCTAAAACTGGTCTCAACATCGGGTGAATAGGTCATATTCAGTGTTTTTTATAAAAACGCCATGTTTTCTCTAAAACTTGTCTCCATATCGTGTGACCTCCTCATATTCAGTGTTTTTTACAAAAATTCCATGTTTTCTGTAAAACTGGTCTCCATATCGGGTGACCTCCTAATTTTCAGTGTTTTTTAGAGAAAACTCCACGTTTTCTCTGAAACTAGTCGCAATAGCGGGTGAATAGCTCATATTCAGTGTTTTTTACAAAAACTCCACGTTTTCTCTCAAACTAGTCCCGATATCGGGTGACCTTCTCATATGCAGTGGTTTTTACCAAAACTCCACGTTTTCTCTAAAACAGGTGTCCATATCGGGTGACCTCCTCATATTCAATGTTTTTTACGAAAACTCCACGTTTTCTCTAAAATTTTTCTCAATATCGGGTGAATAGCTCATATTCAGTGTTTTTACAAAAACACCACGTTTTCTCTAAAACTGGTCTCAACATCGGGTGAATAGCTCATATTTAGTGTTTTTTATAAAAACACCATGTTTTCTCTAAAACTTGTCTCCATATCGTGTGACCTCCTCATATTCAGTGTTTTTTACAAAAACTCCATGTTTTCTCTAAAACCGGTCTCCATATCGGGTGCTCTCCTCATTTTTAGTGTTTTTTACAAAAACTCCATGTTTTCTCTAAAACTGGTCTCCATATGGGGTCACCTCCTCATATTTAGTGATTTTTACAAAAACTCCACATTTTGTCTAAAACTAGTCTCCATATTGGGTGCAATCCTCATTTTCAGTGTTTTTTTACAAAAATTCCAAGTTTTCTCTAAAACTGGTCTCCATATTGGGTCACCTCCTCATTTTAAGTGTTTTCTAGGAAAAATCCATGTTTACTTTACAACTGGTATCAGTATTGGGTGACCACCACATATTTTGTGTTTTTTTTACAAAAACTCCATGTTTTCTCTAAAACTGGTCTCCATATCGGTTGACCTCCTCATATTCAGTGTTTTTTACAAAAACTCCATGTTTTCTCTAAAACTGGTCTCCATATCGGGTGAACTCCTCATATTCAGTGTTTTTGAGAAAAAACTCCACGTTTTCTCTGAAACAAGTCTCAATAGCGGGTGAATAGGTCATATTCAGTGTTTTTTACAAAAACACGACGTTTTCTCTCAAACTAGTCTTGATATCGGGTGACCTCCTCATATTTAGTGTTTTTTACAAAAACTCCACGTTTTCTCTAAAACGTGTCTCCATATCGGGTGACCTCCTCATATTCAGTGTTTTTTATGAAAATACACCTTTTCTCTAAAATCGGTCTCCATATCGGGTGACCTCCTCATTTTCAGTGTTTTGTAGAAAAAATCCATGTTTTCTCTAAAACTGGTCTCGATATCGGTTGACCTTCTCATATTCAGTGTTTTTTACTAAAACTCCACGTTTTGTCTAAAACTGGTCTCAATATCAGGTGAATAGCTCATATTCAGTGTTTTTTACAACAACACCATGTTTTCTCTAAAACTTGTCTCCATATCGTGTGACCTCCTCATATTCAGTGCTTTTTACAAAAACTCCACCTTTTCTCTAAAACTGGTCTCCATATAGGGTGACCTCCTCATTTTCAGTGTTTTCTAGAAAAAATCCATGTTTTCTCTAAAACTAGTCTCCATATCGAGTGACCTCCTCATATTCAGTGTTTTTTACAAAAACTCCACGTTTTCTCTAAAACTGGTCTCCATATCAGGTGACCTCCTCATTTTCAGTGTTTTCTAGAAAAAATCCATGTTTACTTTACAACAGGTATCAGTATCGGCTGACCATGTCATATTTTGGGTTTTTTACGAAAACTCCATGTTTTCTCTAAAACTGGTCTCCATATCGGCTGACCTCCTCATATTCAGTGTTTTTTACAAAAACTCCATGTTTTCTCTAATATTGATCTCCATATCATGTGACCTCCTCATATTCAGTGTTTTTTACAAAAATCCACCTTTTCTCTAAAACTCGTCTCCATATCGGGTGACCTCCTCATATTCAGTGTTTTTTACAAAAACTCCACGTTTTCTCTAAAACTGGTCCCAATATCGGGTGAATAGCTCATATACATTTTTTTTTTATAAAAACACCATGTTTTCTCTAAAACTTGTCTCCATATTGTGTGACCTCCTCATATTTAGTGATTTTTACAAAAACTCCACATTTTGTCTAAAACTAGTCTCCATATTGGGTGCAATCCTCATTTTCAGTGTTTTTTTACAAAAATTCCAAGTTTTCTCTAAAACTGGTCTCCATATTGGGTCACCTCCTCATTTTAAGTGTTTTCTAGGAAAAATCCATGTTTACTTTACAACTGGTATCAGTATTGGGTGACCACCACATATTTTGTGTTTTTTTTACAAAAACTCCATGTTTTCTCTAAAACTGGTCTCCATATCGGTTGACCTCCTCATATTCAGTGTTTTTTACAAAAACTCCATGTTTTCTCTAAAACTGGTCTCCATATCGGGTGAACTCCTCATATTCAGTGTTTTTGAGAAAAAACTCCACGTTTTCTCTGAAACAAGTCTCAATAGCGGGTGAATAGGTCATATTCAGTGTTTTTTACAAAAACACGACGTTTTCTCTCAAACTAGTCTTGATATCGGGTGACCTCCTCATATTTAGTGTTTTTTACAAAAACTCCACGTTTTCTCTAAAACGTGTCTCCATATCGGGTGACCTCCTCATATTCAGTGTTTTTTATGAAAATACACCTTTTCTCTAAAATCGGTCTCCATATCGGGTGACCTCCTCATTTTCAGTGTTTTGTAGAAAAAATCCATGTTTTCTCTAAAACTGGTCTCGATATCGGTTGACCTTCTCATATTCAGTGTTTTTTACTAAAACTCCACGTTTTGTCTAAAACTGGTCTCAATATCAGGTGAATAGCTCATATTCAGTGTTTTTTACAACAACACCATGTTTTCTCTAAAACTTGTCTCCATATCGTGTGACCTCCTCATATTCAGTGCTTTTTACAAAAACTCCACCTTTTCTCTAAAACTGGTCTCCATATAGGGTGACCTCCTCATTTCAGTGTTT
This sequence comes from Salix dunnii, assembly GCA_015731905.1. Taxonomy (NCBI): domain Eukaryota; kingdom Viridiplantae; phylum Streptophyta; class Magnoliopsida; order Malpighiales; family Salicaceae; genus Salix; species Salix dunnii. Next base: position 8,535,999 of record CM027665.1, on the reverse strand, counting down.
TCTAGAAAAAATCCATGTTTTCTCTAAAACTAGTCTCCATATCGAGTGACCTCCTCATATTCAGTGTTTTTTACAAAAACTCCACGTTTTCTCTAAAACTGGTCTCCATATCAGGTGACCTCCTCATTTTCAGTGTTTTCTAGAAAAAATCCATGTTTACTTTACAACAGGTATCAGTATCGGCTGACCATGTCATATTTTGGGTTTTTTACGAAAACTCCATGTTTTCTCTAAAACTGGTCTCCATATCGGCTGACCTCCTCATATTCAGTGTTTTTTACAAAAACTCCATGTTTTCTCTAATATTGATCTCCATATCATGTGACCTCCTCATATTCAGTGTTTTTTACAAAAATCCACCTTTTCTCTAAAACTCGTCTCCATATCGGGTGACCTCCTCATATTCAGTGTTTTTTACAAAAACTCCACGTTTTCTCTAAAACTGGTCTCAATATCGGGTGAATAGCTCATATACATTTTTTTTTTATAAAAACACCATGTTTTCTCTAAAACTTGTCTCCATATTGTGTGACCTCCTCATATTCAGTGATTTTTACAAAAACTCCACATTTTGTCTAAAACTGGTCTCCATATTGGGTGAAATCCTCATTTTCAGTGTTTTTTTACAAAAATTCCAAGTTTTCTCTAAAACTGGTCTCCATATTGGGTCACCTCCTCATTTTAAGTGTTTTCTAGGAAAAATCCATGTTTACTTTACAACTGGTATAAGTATTGGGTGACCACCATATATTTTGTGTTTTTTTTACAAAAACTCCATGTTTTCTCTAAAACTGGTCTCCATATCGGTTGACCTCCTCATATTCAGTGTTTTTTACAAAAACTCCATGTTTTCTCTAAAACTGGTCTCCATATCTGGTGAACTCCTCATATTCAGTGTTTTTGAGAAAAAACTCCACGTTTTCTCTGAAACAAGTCTCAATAGCGGGTGAATAGGTCATATTCAGTGTTTTTTACAAAAACACGACGTTTTCTCTCAAACTAGTCTTGATATCGGGTGACCTCCTCATATTTAGTGTTTTTTACAAAAACTCCACGTTTTCTCTAAAACGTGTCTCCATATCGGGTGACCTCCTCATATTCAGTGTTTTTTTATGAAAATACACCTTTTCTGTAAAATCGGTCTCCATATCGGGTGACCTCCTCATTTTCAGTGTTTTGTAGAAAAAATCCATGTTTTCTCTAAAACTGGTCTCGATATCGGTTGACCTCCTCATATTCAGTGTTTTTTACTAAAACTCCACGTTTTGTCTAAAACTGGTCTCAATATCAGGTGAATAGCTCATATTCAGTGTTTTTTACAACAACACCATGTTTTCTCTAAAACTTGTCTCCATATCGTGTGACCTCCTCATATTCAGTGCTTTTTACAAAAACTCCACCTTTTCTCTAAAACTGGTCTCCATATAGGGTGATCTCCTCATTTTCAGTGTTTTCTAGAAAAAATCCATGTTTTCTCTAAAACTAGTCTCCATATCGAGTGACCTCCTCATATTCAGTGTTTTTTACAAAAACTCCACGTTTTCTCTAAAACTGGTCTCCATATCAGGTGACCTCCTCATTTTCAGTGTTTTTTACAAAAAATCCATGTTTTCTCTAAAACTGGTCTCGATATCGGTTGACCTCCTCATATTCAGTGTTTTTTCCAAAAACTCCACGTTTTCTCTAAAACTGGTCTCCAGATTGGCTGACCTACTCATATTAAGTGTTTTTTACAAAAACTCCATGTTTTCTCTAAAACTAATCTCCATATCGGGTGAACTCCTAATATTCATTGTTTTTTACAAAAACTCCACGTCTTCTCTAAAACTGGTCTCAATATCGGGTGAATAGCTCATATTCAGTGTTTTTTACAAAAACTCCATGTTTTCTCTAAAACTGGTCTCCATATTGGGTCACCTCCTCATTTTCAGTGTTTTCTAGAAAAAATCCATGTTTACTTTCCAACAGGTGTCAACATCGAGTGACCTCCTCATTTTCAGTGTTTTCTACAAAATATCCACGTTTAGTTTACAACAGGTGTCAATATCGGGTGAATAGCTTATATTCAGCGTTTTTTACAAAAACTACACGTTTTCTCTATAACTCGTCTCCATATTGGGTGACCTCCTCATATTCAGTGTTTTTTACACAAACTCCATGTTTTCTCTAAAACTGGTCTCCATATTGGGTCACCTCCTCATTTTCAGTGTTTTCTAGAAAAAATCCATGTTTACTTCCCAACAGGTGTCAACATCGGGTGACCACCTCATATTTTGTGTTTTTTTCAAACACTCCACGTTTTCTCTAAATCTGGTCTCCATATCGAGTGACCTCCTCATTTTCAGTGTTTTCTAGAAAATATCCACGTTTAGTTTACAACAAGTGTCAATATCGGGTGAATAGCATATATTCAGAGTTTTTTACAAAAACTACACGTTTTCCCTAAAACTCGTCTCCATATCGGGTGACCTCCTCATATTCAGTGTTTTTTACACAAACTCCACGTTTTCTCTAAAACTGGTCTCCACATGGGATCACCTCCTCCTTTTCACTGTTTTCTAGAAAAAATCCATTTTTACTTTACAACAGGTGTCAATATCGGGTGACGACCTCATATTGAGTGTTTTTTACAAAAACTCCACGTTTTCTCTCAAACTAGTCTCCATGAAGGGTGAACTCCTCATATTCAGTGTTTTTTACAAAAACTCCACATTTTCTCTGAAACTAGTCTCAATAGCGGGAGAATAGCTCATATTCAGTGTTTTTAACAAAAACTCCATGTTTTCTCTAAAACTAGTCTCGATATCGGGTGACCTCCTCATATTTAGTGTTTTTTACAAAAACTCCACGTTTTCTCTAAAACTAGTCTCCATGTCGGGTGACCTCCTCATATTCAGTGTTTTTTATGAAAACTCAATGTTTTCTCTAAAACTGGTCTCAATATGGGGTAAATAGCTCATATTGAGTGTTTTTTTACAAAAACACAACGTTTTCTCTAAAACTAGTCTCCATATCGGGTGACCTCCTCATTTGCACTGTTTTTACAAAAACTCCATGTTTTCTCTAAAACTGGTCTCTATATGGGGTCACCTCCTCATTTTCAGTGTTTTCTAGAAAAAATCCATGTTTACTATACAACAGGTATCAATATCGGGTGACCACCTCATATTTCGTGTTTTTTAGAAAATCTCCACGATTTCTCAAAAACTTGTCTCAATATCGGGTGAATCGATCATATTCAGTATTTTTTACAAAAAGTCCATGTTTTCTCTAAAACTGGTCTCTATATCGGGTGACCTGCTCATTTTCAGTGTTTTGTAGAAAAAAATCATGTTTTCTCTACATATAGTCTCGATATGGGGTGGCCTCCTCATATTCACTGTTTTTTACAAAAACTCCATGTTTTCTCTAAATCTCGTCTCCATATGGTGTCACCTCCTCATTTTCAGTGTTTTGTAGAAAAAATCCATTTTTTCTCTACAACTAGTCTTCATATCGGGTGACCTCCTCATATTCAATATTTTTTCCAAAAGCACCACGTTTTCTCTAAAACTGGTCTCGATATCGGGTGACGTCCTCATATTATTCAATGTTTTTTACAAAAACTCCACGTTTTCTCTAAAACTGGTCTCCATATCGGGTGACCTCCTCATATTCAGTCTTTTTTACAAAAACTCCAGGTTTTCTCTAAAACTAGTCTCTATATCGGGTGACCTCCTCATATTCAGTGTTTTTTATAAAAACACCATGTTTTCTCTAAAACTAGTCTCCGTATCGGGTGACCTCCTCATATTCAGTGTTTTTTACAAAAACTCCACATTTCTCTAAAACTGGTCTCAATATCGGGTGAATAGCTCATATTCAGTGTTTTTTACAAAAACACCACGTTTTCTCTCAAACTAGTCTCGATATCGAGTGACCTCCTCATATTCAGTGTTTTTTAGAAAAACTCCATGTTTTCTCTAAAACAGGTCTCCATATCGGGTGACCTCCTCAGATTCAATGTTTTTTGCGAAAACTCCACGTTTTCTCTAAAACTGGTCTCAATATCGGGTGCATAGCTCATATTCAGTGTTTTTTACAAAAATACCACGTTTTCTCTAAAACTGGTCTCAATATCGGGTGCATAGCTCATATTCAGTGTTTTTTATAAAAACACCATGTTTTCTCTAAAACTGGTCTCAATATCGGGTGAATAGCTCATATTCAACATTTTTTACAAAAGCACCACGTTTTCTCTAAAACTGGTCTCCATATCGTGTGACCTCCTCATATTCAGTGTTTTTTACAAAAACTCCCCCGTTTCTCTTAAACTTGTCTCCATATCGGGTGACCTCCTCATATTCAGAGTTTTTTACAAAAACTCCATGTTTTCTCTAAAACTTGTCTCCATATCGGGTGACCTCCTCATTTTCAGTGTTTTTTACAAAAACTCCATTTTTTCTCTAAAACTGGTCTCCATATGGGGTTACCTCCTCATTTTCAGTGTTTTCTAGAAAAAATCCATGTTTACTTTACAACAGGTATCAATATCGGGTGACCACCTCATATTTCGTGTTTTTTAGAAAAACTCCACGTTTTCTCTAAAACTAGTCTCTATATCGGATGACCTCCTCATATTACTGATCTCCATATCGGGTGACCTCCTCATATTGAGTGTTTTTTACAAAAACTCCAAGTTTAATCTAAAACTCGTCTCCATATCGTGTGACCTCCTCATATTCAGTGTTTTTTACAAAAACTCCACCTTTTCTCTAAAACTCGTCTCCATATCGGGTGACCTCCTCATATTCGGTATTTTTTACCAAAACTCCATGTTTTCTCTAAAAGTGGTCTCAATATCGGGTGAATAGCTCATATTCAGTGTTTTTTATAAAAACGCCATGTTTTCTCTAAAACTTGTCTCCATATCGTGTGACCTCCTCATATTCAGTGTTTTTTACAAAAACTCCACGTTTTCTGTAAAATTGGTCTCCATATCGGGTGACCTCCTCATTTTCAGTGTTTTTTAGAGAAAACTCCACGTTTTCTCTGAAACTAGTCGCAATAGCGGGTGAATACCTCATATTCAGTGTTTTTTACAAAAACACCACGTTTTCTCTCAAACTAGTCTCGATATCGGGTGACCTTCTCATATGCAGTGGTTTTTACCAAAACTCCACGTTTTCTCTCAAACAGGTGTCCATATCGGGTGACCTCCTCAGATTCAATGTTTTTTACGAAAACTCCACGTTTTCTCTAAAACTGGTCTCAATATCGGGTGCATAGCTCCTATTCAGTGTTTTTTACAAAAACACCACGTTTTCTCTAAAACTGGTTTCAATATCGGGTGCATAGCTCATATTCAGTGTTTTTTACAAAAACACCACGTTTTCTCTAAAACTGGTCTCAATATCGGGTGAATAGCTCATATTCAACATTTTTTACAAAAGCACCACGTTTTCTGTAAAACTGGTCTCGATATCGGGTGACGTCCTCATATTATTCAGTGTTTTTTACAAAAACTCCACGTTTTCTCTAAAACTGGTCTCCATATCGGGTGACCTCCTCATATTCAGTCTTTTTTACAAAAACTCCAGGTTTTCTCTAAAACTAGTCTCGATATCGGGTGACCTCCTCATATTCAGTGTTTTTTATAAAAACACCACGTTTTCTCTAAAACTAGTCTCCGTATCGGGTGACCGCCTCATTATCTGTGTTTTCTAGAAATAATCCACGTTTAGTTTGCAATAGGTGTCAATATCGGGTGAATAGCTCAGTTTCAGTGTCTTTTAATAAAACTCCATGTTTTCTCTAAAACTAGTCTCCCTATGGGGTGACCTCCTCATTTTCAGTGTTTTGTTACAAAAACTCCATGTTTTCTCTAAAATTCGTCTCCATATCGGGATGACCTCCTCATATTCAATGTTTTTTACCAAAACTCCACGTTTTCTCTAAAAGTCGTCTCCATATCGGGATGACCTTCTCATATTCAGTGTTTTTTACAAAAACTCCACGTTTTCTCTAAAACTAGTCTCCATATGGGATGACCTCCTCATTTTCAGTGTTTTTTACAAAAACTTCACGTTTTCTCTAAAACAGGTCTCCATATGGGATGACCTCCTCATTTTCAGTGTTTTTCACAAAAACTCCATGTTTTCTCTACAACCGGACTCCATATCGGGCGACCTCCTCATTTTCAGTGTTTTGTACAAAGACTCCACGTTTTCTCTAAAACACGTCTCCATTGGGTTTGACCTCCTCATATTCAGTGTTTTTTACAAAAACTCCACGTTTTCTCTAAAATGCGTCTCCATATCGGGATGACCACCTCATATTCAGTGTTTTTTACAAAACCTCCACGTTTTCTCTAAATGTAGTCTACATATGGGATGACTTCCTCATTTTTAGTGTTTTGTACAAAAACTCCACGTTTTCTCTAAATGTCGTCTCCATATCAGGATGACCTCCTCATTTTCAGTGTTTTGTACAAAAACTCCACCTTTTCTCTAAAACACGTCTCCATTTGGTGTGACCTCCTCATATTCAGTCTTTTTTCACAAAAACTCCACGTTTCCTCTAAAACACGTCTCCATTTGGTGTGACCTCCTCATATTCAGTCTTTTTTTACAAAAACTCCACGTTTTCTCTAAAACTGGTCTCCGTATGGGATGACCTCCTCATTTTCAGTGTTTTGTACAAAGACTCCACATTTTCTCTAAAACACGTCTCCATTTGGTGTGACCTCCTCATATTCAGTGTTTTTTACAAAAACTCCACGTTTTCTCTTAAACTAGTCTCCATAAGAGATGACCTCCTCATTTTCGGTGTTATTTACAAACACTCCATGTTTTCTCTAAAACTAGTCTCCATATGGGATGACCTCCTCATTTTCAGTGTTTTTTACAAAAACTTCACGTTTTCTCTAAAACAGGTCTCCATATGGGATGACCTCCTCATTTTCAGTGTTTTTCACAAAAACTCCATGTTTTCTCTACAACCGGACTCCATATCGGGCGACCTCCTCATTTTCAGTGTTTTGTACAAAGACTCCACGTTTTCTCTAAAACACGTCTCCATTGGGTTTGACCTCCTCATATTCAGTGTTTTTTACAAAAACTCCACGTTTTCTCTAAAATGCGTCTCCATATCGGGATGACCACCTCATATTCAGTGTTTTTTACAAAAACTCAACGTTTTCTCTACAACCGGTCTCCATATCGGGTGACCTCCTCATATTCAGTGTTTTTTTACAAAAACCCCATGTTTTCTCTAAAACTCGTCTCCATATCGGGATGACCTCCTCATTTTGAGTGTTTTTAAAAAAAACTCCATGTTTTCTCTACAACCGGTCTCCATATCGGGTGACCTCCTCATATGCAGTGTTTTTTTACAAAAACATCACGTTTTCTCTAAAACTAGTCTCCATATGGGCTGACCTCCTCATTTTCAATGTTTTTTACAAAAACTGCACGTTTTCTCTAAAACTAGTCTCCATATGGGGTGACCTCCTCATTTCCAGTGTTTTGTACAAAGACTCCACGTTTTCTCTAAAACACGTCTCCATTTGGTGTGACCTCCTCATATTCAGTGTTTTTTACAAACACTCCACGTTTTCTCTAAAACCAGTCTCCATATGGGATGACCTCCTCATTTTCAGTGTTTTTTACAAAAACTCCACGTTTTCTCTAAAACCGGTCTCCATATCGGGTGACCTCCTCATTTTCAGTGTTTTGTACGAAGACTCCACGTTTTCTCTAAAACACGTCTCCATTTGGTGTGACCTCCTCATATTCAGTGTTTTTTTTCCAAAATCTCCGTTTTTTCTCTAAAATTCCTCACCATATGGGGATGACCTCCTCATTTTGAGTGTTTTTTCCAAAAACTCCACGTTTTCTCTAGAACCGGTCTCCATATCGGGTGACCTCCTCATATGCAGTGTTCTTTTACAAAAACTCCATGTTTTCTCTAAAACTAGTCTCCATATGGGCTGACCTCCTCATTTTCAGTGTTTTTTACAAAAACTCCACGTTTTCTCTAAAACTAGTCTCCCTATGGGGTGACCTCCTCATTTTCAGTGTTTTTACAAACACTCCACGTTTTCTCTAAAACTGGTCTCCATATGGGCTGACCTCCTCATTTTTAGTGTTTTTTACAAAAACTCCACGTTTTCTCTAAAACTGGTCTCCATATGGGATGACCTCCTCATTTTCAGTGTTTTGTACAAAGACTCCACGTTTTCTCTAAAACACGTCTCCATTTGGTGTGAACTCCTTATATTCAGTGTTTTTTAGAAACACTCCATGTTTTCTCTAAAACGAGTCTCCATATGGGATGACCTCCTCATATTCATTGTTTTTTACAAAAACTCCACGTTTTCTCTACAACCAGTCTCCATATCGGGTGACCACCTCATTTTCAGTGTTTTTTTACAAAAACCCCATGTTTTCTCTACAACCGGTCTGCGTATCGGGTGACCTCCTCATTTTCAGTGTTTTGTACAAAGACTCCACGTTTTCTCTAAAACACGTCTCCATTTCGTGTGACCTCCTCATATTCAGTGTTTTTTACAAAAACTCCATGTTTTCTCTAAAATCCATCTCCATATGGGATGACCTCCTCATATTCATTGTTTTTTACAAACACTCCACGTTTTCTCTAAAATTCGTCTCCCTATGGGGTGACCTCCTCATTTTCAGTGTTTTGTACAAAAACTCCACGTTTTCTCTACAACTAGTCTCCCTATGGGGTGACCTCCTCATTTTCAGTGTTTTTTTAAAAAACCTCCACGTTTTCTCTAAAACACGTCTCCATTTGGTGTGACCTCCTCATTTTCATTGTTTTGTACAAAAACACCACGTTTTCTCTAAAACACGTCTCCATTTGGTGTGACCTCCTCATATTCAGTCTTTTTTCACAAAAACTCCACGTTTTCTCTAAAACTGGTCTCCATATGGGGTGACCTTCTCATTTTCAGTGTTTTGTACAAAAACTCCACGTTTTCTCTAAATGTCGTCTCCATATCAGGATGACCTCCTCATTTTCAGTGTTTTTTTTAAAAAACTCCACATTTTCTCTAAAACTAGTCTACATATGGGATGACTTCCTCATTTTTAGTGTTTTGTACAAAAACTCCACGTTTTCTCTAAATGTCGTCTCCATATCAGGATGACCTCCTCATTTTCAGTGTTTTGTACAAAAACTCCACGTTTTCTCTAAAACACGTCTCCATTTGGTGTGACCTCCTCATATTCAGTCTTTTTTCACAAAAACTCCACGTTTTCTCTAAAACACGTCTCTATTTGGTGTGACCTCCTCATATTCAGTCTTTTTTTACAAAAACTCCACGTTTTCTCTAAAACTGGTCTCCGTATGGGATGACCTCCTCATTTTCAGTGTTTTGTACAAAGACTCCACATTTTCTCTAAAACACGTCTCCATTTGGTGTGACCTCCTCATATTCAGTGTTTTTTACAAAAACTCCACGTTTTCTCTTAAACTAGTCTCCATAAGAGATGACCTCCTCATTTTCGGTGTTATTTACAAACACTCCATGTTTTCTCTAAAACTAGTCTCCATATGGGATGACCTCCTCATTTTCAGTGTTTTTTACAAAAACTTCACGTTTTCTCTAAAACAGGTCTCCATATGGGATGACCTCCTCATTTTCAGTGTTTTTCACAAAAACTCCATGTTTTCTCTACAACCGGTCTGCGTATCGGGTGACCTCCTCATTTTCAGTGTTTTGTACAAAGACTCCACGTTTTCTCTAAAACACGTCTCCATTTCGTGTGACCTCCTCATATTCAGTGTTTTTTACAAAAACTCCACGTTTTCTCTAAAATCCGTCTCCATATGGGATGACCTCCTCATATTCATTGTTTTTTACAAACACTCCACGTTTTCTCTAAAATTCGTCTCCCTATGGGGTGACCTCCTCATTTTCAGTGTTTTGTACAAAAACTCCACGTTTTCTCTACAACTAGTCTCCCTATGGGGTGACCTCCTCATTTTCAGTGTTTTTTTAAAAAAACTCCATGTTTTCTCTAAAACACGTCTCCATTTGGTGTGACCTCCTCATTTTCATTGTTTTGTACAAAAACACCACGTTTTCTCTAAAACACGTCTCCATTTGGTGTGACCTCCTCATATTCAGTCTTTTTTCACAAAAACTCCACGTTTTCTCTAAAACTGGTCTCCATATGGGGTGACCTCCTCATTTTCAGTGTTTTGTACAAAAACTCCACGTTTTCTCTAAATGTCATCTCCATATCAGGATGACCTCCTCATTTTCAGTGTTTTTTTTAAAAAACTCCACATTTTCTCTAAAACTAGTCTACATATGGGATGACTTCCTCATTTTTAGTGTTTCGTACAAAAACTCCACGTTTTCTCTAAATGTCGTCTCCATATCAGGATGACCTCCTCATTTTCAGTGTTTTGTACAAAAACTCCACCTTTTCTCTAAAACACGTCTCCATTTGGTGTGACCTCCTCATATTCAGTCTTTTTTCACAAAAACTCCACGTTTTCTCTAAAACACGTCTCCATTTGGTGTGACCTCCTCATATTCAGTCTTTTTTTACAAAAACTCCACGTTTTCTCTAAAACTGGTCTCCGTATGGGATGACCTCCTCATTTTCAGTGTTTTGTACAAAGACTCCACATTTTCTCTAAAACACGTCTCCATTTGGTGTGACCTCCTCATATTCAGTGTTTTTTACAAAAACTCCACGTTTTCTCTTAAACTAGTCTCCATAAGAGATGACCTCCTCATTTTCGGTGTTATTTACAAACACTCCATGTTTTCTCTAAAACTAGTCTCCATATGGGATGACCTCCTCATTTTTAGTGTTTTTTACAAAAACTCCACGTTTTCTCTAAAACTGGTCTCCATATGGGATGACCTCCTCATTTTCAGTGTTTTGTACAAAGACTCCACGTTTTCTCTAAAACACGTCTGCATTTGGTGTGACCTCCTCATATTCAGTGTTTTTTTAATAAAACTCCATGTTTTCGC